>CM043703.1:18773226-20205726 GCA_023935145.1 Bretschneidera sinensis
TGAAGAAATGGCTCAATAAGATTATCTCAAAGCTTTTTGTGTTTCAAGAGTATAAAAACTTGATTATATGAGATCAACTCTTTTTGAATATTTGCTTCTTGTTTTTTGAATGCTTTGCTGAATGGGTTTATATAGCAATCAATTAATATGGCTGTTTTGGACTTTAATTTGAAAAAGATTTACTTTAAAACGTTCAGATTTGGAGTCCAACGGTCATATTTTTGAACTACCAGTCGACTGGGTTCACTTGAAAAATATACGTTTTCAGACCTTCTAGGTATCCAGTCGACTGGTATATATCATCCAGTCGACTGGGGACTTTCTGTCCATTTTACCAGTCGACTGGGTTGAATCATCCAGTCGACTGGGATATTACTGGTCAATGTACCAGTCGACTGGGTTAATTCATCCAGTCGACTGGATACCTTCTGACCCATATACCAGTCGACTGGTATATGTACCCAGTCGACTGGGTTGTCTTCCAACCCAGTTTTTCTTCTGTTTTTTATTAAAAACATTTAAAATTAATGGTTTTAGAAAAACCTTTTGTGTTTGAGCCATTGAACAAGCTAATACAATGTATGAGTGAGACTTACATTGGTTCTAAACCTTAAGACCTATACTAGATCTTCAGTCTTCACTTGATACTTGATTTGGTTCGAGTTTTTGCACTTTGTTCCTTGGTTGAATGTGTTTGATCCTTAATACAACTTAGTTTAAACATGTTAGTTAAATAACAGTTGTGTTTTGCCATCATTAAAATACGGGCGAGGGTCAACAAATAAAACACATGCTGAATTGAAGTTGTCAAAGTATGTTAGACTTGATCTACTCTTCTATTTTGTTGGTGATAGAAGGACATAGAGATTATGTTTATTATTATGTTTATTAACATGTTTACATCATTGTTTTAAGGATTACTTTAGGTCATGCTTTCATCCTTATTTTAAGGATTGCTTTAGGCCATGTTTTCATCCTTGCTTTAAGGATTGCTTTTTTCCTTTAACAACCTATATATAGGTTGTAATTGTATTCTTAAAGAGTAGGAAAATTAAGTTTATTTTTTGCAAGCTATTGCACTTCATTTTTGTCAAAAAACCAACAGTTGATATCCGATTCACAGGAGCCTATTGCTTGCTTGGTCGCAGATGCTGTCTGGTAGTTCGCTGATTCAGTTGCTGAAAGCCTTGAGCTCCCGAGGTTTGTTCTTCGGACCAACAATACCACTTCTTTCCTTGCTTTAGCTGCCTGGCCACGTCTGCTTGAAAAACTTTACCTTCCCAAACAAGGTACATATGCTGTTCTATCTCTGGCTCTACTGGCACTGGCACTGGCATGATAATTTATATAATTATGTATGTTGATATTTTTGTGTAGAACATATAATGATGACATTAAATGTGAAAATATGTTCCCTAATTATGATCCTGCTTGCTATAATATGTGAAATTTCAGATTCTTATCGTCATAATGACAGCCACCACGTTTGGAATATTATTGAGATGATCAAGTTTCTCTTTTGATCAATTTTTGGATCCACAATTCCACGTTGGAATATTAGTATTGACATTATTGGCTCTTTTGAGATCAAGAATTGACATTAATGTGAAAATTAGTCTCTGTTCTGTCTTTTTGTTAAAGTATGGTGCTATGTGTGCTCTTAATATTTTCACTGCAAATTGACTAATCAAAAGTAGCTAGTATATATTCAAGAATCAACTCTTTTTAAGAAGGGGGGATATAAGCCCAATCTTATTACTTTTACCTTAAGAAATTCCTCAATGTTCTTCTTTCTGCTCAGAATCTCAAGCAGATGTGCTGATACCAGAGCTTCAACCTCTTAAAGTGAAAGACCTTCCAGTGATTGAAACACAAAATCCTGAGACTCTTTACAATTCATTAACTTTGTTGGTTAATCAGACCAAGGCCTCTAGAGGAATCATTTGGAACTCATTTGAAGAGCTTGAACAAGTTGCAGTGACCGAATTTCCGCAGGATTTTCATGTCCCAATCTTTCTAGTAGGCTCACTCCACAAGTACTTACCAGAATCTTCAGGTAACTTCCCATCACAAGACCAAAGCTCCATTTCCTGGCTAGACAGACAAGCACCAAAGTCTGTAATCTATGTGAGCTTTGGGACAAGGACAGCGATTAATGAGGCTGAATTCTTGGAAATCGCATGGCGGTTAGCCAATAGCAATCAGCCCTTCTTGTGGGTGGTCTGACCTGGATTAGTACATGGCTCAGGATGGCTTGAATCATTGCCAAATGGGTTCATGGAAATGCTTGATGGAAGAGGACATATTGTTGAGTGGGCACCTCAACAAGAAGTACTAGCTCACCTTGCAATTGGAGGGTTTTGGACACAAAATGGATGGAATTCAACATTGGAGAGTATTTGTGAAGGGGTCCCTATGATCTGTCAGCTTGTTTTGGTGACCAAATGGTGCATGCTAGATATGATAGCGATGTGTGGAGAGTCGGGTTGCACTTGGAGAATAGGCTGGAGAGAGAGGAGATAGAGAGGGCAATTAGAAGACTAATGGTTGATGCAGGAGGGCAGGAAATTCGGGAGAGAAAGAAGCATTTAAAGGAGAAGGCAGAAAATTGTTCGAGGGAAAGAGGTTCATCATATCAATCTCTTGAGAGCTTGATTAGTTATATATTATCGTTCTAGTATTTGAGTATCTGCTCACAGATTGTTTATTAAGTAATTGATTGTCTTATGGTGCTTACTTTGGTTATGTTTACGCAGAAAAAGAATTTTAATTGATCTTCATCATTTTATCTGCCTTTATTGGAATACTTGTCCTTTAAGAAAAATTATTTAGTGGATCAGTTGTTGCACTAATTTGATTGTTTCTGTATTTTCTTTCTTTCACCAGAAAAAGAACAAAAGAAGGAATACTAACAGGTTTAGGTACCTCACAGAAATCGCATTATCCCTTGTGAGCAAATAAGGAGTACTGAAGTACGTTGCCTGACAATAGCTGTTGTAAGTTTGAGTATTTATATATCAAGAATTAGCTAAAAACCATAATCACAACAGCAATACTCTCTCACACCAATACTCCATTTCACAAAAGGTTCTGTTTCTTACATTTTTCACGGAAGAAGAATGAAGAACGAAAACTCTCGGCTTCATATCACAGTAATACTGCAAAACACATCACACACATAGTGATATGTGTGTAAGAAAACTTACACACTGGAAATAAGAAACTAAATGAAACGGATGACCATGGTGGTGGTAAACAGAAAATAATTAAAATAAAAATTCCTTTACAGATTTTCCACTGAGAAAATTCCTTTGCAGCATGGTAGTACACATAAACAATAATTAAAATGAGCAAAAAATCTTGCGTTTAATATTGAAAAATGTTTTAAAAGGTATAGACAAACAATTAGAAAGATATTTAAATGGTACCGGAAATTCGTTCTCTTGGCATTGCAGTCACTTGGAATTTGTCTCTGATTAAACTCAACTGAGCTACAACATCAGTCATGCTCATTCGTTCTCTTGGCATCTCAGCAGAGCAAGCAAGTCCTATACTGAACACTGAAATCAGGCACTCCAATACTCTGTTTCTGTTTCTGGTGCTGCTGAGATTTTGAGCATTGTTTGTGCTTGTCTCTCTCATTTCCATTTCCTGAAGAAAAATGGGTCCACAATCTCTACTACTCATTCAGGCAGAGCAGTCTTAACGTAGTAATGAAGGCTTAAACCTTCTTTGAAGAGATTCTCTGTTGGCCTTTTCCCTGTAAACATTTCCAACAGGAGGATTCCATAACTATAGATGTCACCATATGCTGACATTTCATTTCCAATTCCATACTCTGCAATTCAACCATAGATGTTATATATGTATATATCAACTATATATTATGAAGGAAGGATTAGAAACTACAAATACCAGGAGGAGAATAGCCAATAGTTCCTCGTATTCCTAGGGAGCTTGATTGATTAGTAGAACCGTTCTGCGTGGAAATAGGAAGGAATCTGGCTAGCCCAAAGTCACCTACATGTCCTGTCATTTCATCATCCAAAAGAAGATTACTTGGCTTGAGATCGCAGTGTACTATTGGTGTTTCACAATGGTAATGAAGATAATCCAGCGCGCAAGCCACATCAATTGCAATATTCAGTCTTTGAAGAAGACTAAATGTCCTTGGTGCCTCATCCAATCCAAGAGTTGGATGCAGCCACTCCTCCATGCTCCCATTAACCATGAACTCATAAACCAAGCCTTGAAATCATTGCCTTGGAAGTCAATACTAGAACAAGCAGTTATGATCTTGACAAGATTCCGATGCCTGATATTTCTCAAGGCTTCACACTCGGCCATGAAACTTTTGGAAGCTCCTCGATGTTGAAGGTTTAGTACCTTCAATGCCACAACCATTCCATCCTCATCAAGGATTCCTTTATACACAGAACCAAAAGAACCCATACCGATCAGATTGTCTGAAGAGAACCCACCAGTTGCTTTTAGTAGGTCTTCATATGAAACTTGCAATAGTGAACCCCACAATGGTGGTCTAGAAGAGGGCTCCTTCTTTGTTTTCCTCAACTGGTAAAAAATTATCAACAACAATATCAGTCAATAAGAGAACCCCAAAGACAATAGGGATTATCAGTTTCAGCGCTGGAGTTCGTTTTTTCTTCAACCTTTTGATGGAACAAGTAGACAAGTGTAAATCAGAAATTCCACCACAGAGCTTAACATTTCCCGCAAGTGAAACAGCACTTGCATTGTAGAAGACTCCTTGCATAGGTACCTCACCTTCAAAATCATTGAATGATAGATTCAAATACTCCATCCTAAAAACTCTGGAATTTGGCCAGACAGGTTGTTGCGAGAGAGATCTAAACCTTCAAGTGCTCTCAAAGAACTAAAAGATTGAGGAATTGTCCCTCGCAAGTAGTTTCCCTCCATAAACAAATTTTCCAAGCTTTTGCAACTGCCTAGTGTACCCGGAATTTCACCTGATAACATGTTATTTGAAACATCCAAAGTGCCAAGATTCGCCAAGTTACTAACTTCCACAGGAATGGAACCTGTCAATTGGTTGTCAGATAGGTATAGATCCACTCCTAAGGATGATATCATCATTATTTCTCTTGGTATGGTTCCACTAAGATTGTTTTGTGAAAGATACATCATCAACAGATTATGACATTTTACAAGACTTGATGGAATGCTCCCCTGCAGATTATTCAATCTCAAATTAACCCTCCCTAAAGATGTCATATTCCCTAGAGAAGATGGGATATTTCCTCGTAGTTCATTTCTATTAAGGAAGAAATCACTCGGTTTTTGTAGTTTACCGATAGAACTTGGTATAGTACCTGTCAACTGGTTTGTCTCCAGACCTAATGCCGCCAGACTGATGAGATTTCCAATTTCAGTGGGAATGCTTCCATGAATCTGATTTCTTCCTAACCCAATCTTTCTCAGCTTCATGGAGAAGTTGCTTATATATTCAGGCAACATCCCTTTGAAATTGTTGTCACTAATAACCAAAGCTTCTAAATTGCTGCAGTTAACAAGATACGACAGAAAGTTCAAATTCTCATCATCACTATTTCCAAGGTTATTTTCATTCATTCCCAAGACGCGCAAACTACTCATGCCTGCCAAAGAAGACACTTCCCCAAAAAAATTGTTTCTGTATTTTGAAAGCTCTAGAAGTTTCGAGGCAATGGAGATGGTAACTGGAATTGGTCCACTAAATTGATTTGAACCAATTTTAAGTGTCTCAAGATTTGGAAACAGATGGCCCAAGTCATGAGGCAGACTCCCCTGAAGTTGGTTAAATGGTGTTGAGAAAAGAGTAATAGAAGAGAGATTGTATATTGAATGGGGGATAATACCAGTTAGACTGTTTGCACCAAACACTAAGTTTTTCAGCATCTTCAATTTCCCAAAGCTGTCTGGGATACCTCCATGCAAATTATTTATTGTTCCAGTAATAGTTTCAAGTGAAGAAAGATTTCCAAAAGAAGATGGGATCTCACCTACTAGATTGTTCTTGTAGAACACAAGTACCTGCAGCTTTGACAATGAGCCAAGTTCTGCAGGGAGCTTTTCCGTCAGCTTGTTACCTCCTAAGCCAAGATAAAAGAGGTTAGAGCAATATGATATGTTGACAGGGATTTCACCGCTGAACGTATTGTTTTCAAGGCCCAATTCCTCTAACTGGAGCAAGCGACCCAGTTCATGAGGAATAGCATTGATCAAGCTATTGTTTTGAAGGTTTAACGTCCTGAGAAAACTCAAGTTCCCAATATGGGGAGTTAGGCCAACCACCAATTGGAGAGACTGTAGGTTCAGCACGGTGACCCTCTGGTCTCGACGGCCACAAGTAACACCAAACCATTCGCAGAAGTGTGTAGATTTATTCCATGAGCTCAGTATACCAAGGGGATCATCCATAATTGCAGCCTTAAAAGCTAGCAACGAGAGTCTATCTGTCTCATTTCCTCCAAGCATTGAGGAGTGTTGATGCCAAAAATTTGTTACTACTGACGTGGTCTAGGTGCTGACGCGGCCTGGGTGCTGACGTGGCCTGGGTGCTAACGTGGCATGGGCCCTACACAAGTAACAGGGATGAACTAAAAGCCCTCGGAAAGAGGGGAAGGGGAGACCTCTGAGGGCGCTCCGAAACTTAAGTTAGCACGATGGCTTAAAGGAGAGATCAAGGGCTTAAGTAATTGGCGTGTAAGCAGATAAGTCTGAATGAATATGAATTCCATACCTCTGCTTATTTATAGCCATCTGAACGGGCATTGCTCACGTCTCGTCAGTGTGAAGGCATTGATTATACGCTCGAGGGACGGTGATAGGTGCTTAAATATTCATATTTAAGCCCCCTTATTTACATTTGTTAAGTCCTTAGTTATGATAATTTAGTCTATTTTACTTCATTTCTGTGTTTCACATGTTTTTATAGGGTCTTGGATAAAAAGAAGCATTTTTGGCACTTAAAGGAAGAAACTTGAAAACCTAGAAACCTTGGAGCAGCTACTGGAAAAAGTGCGATCGAGCGCATAAGCGCTCGTGCGCACACTAGAAGGATCGAGCACAGCCTTGCGATTGAGCGCACAACGCATACGATCGAGCGCACATGTACGGGCGTGAACAGTAAACGGCAACCAGTTTTGGAAATAGATGAGGTTTTATGTTTTAGGAAGTTTTGGGTTTCTTGAGTCTTCTAGGGTTATTCAACCCCTATAAATACACCTGTAAACACACACAAAGGACATCACTTCTTTTATCTTTTGCTTAGCTCGGAGTTGTAAGCTTTGGAGAGGATTGACAACCCATCTCCACAGTATTCTTTAGGTTTTATAGTTTATGTTTAGTTTATGCTATGATTTTTATCTTAGATAGCATGTGTAACTAACTCTTTATAGGGCTTGATTGAAGCCCTAGTTATGCTTTCCCATATAAATATTCATTGATTATCTTTGCAATAGCCTTGATTATGATACTTAACTTGATTAATGCATATGCTTATTTACATTCCTCATATGTGTATGTCTGATCAATATGTGCATGTGGTATGGATTAGTTAGTTAGACCAATTTGGATGACCGGGTCCTGGGCCTAACGATAGTAACAAAATATATCCACACCGGATTCTTGGATTAATCAACATGAGAAATCAGAAGTAGATATCATGCCCTAGGTCTCATGTGGTTGTCGATTTCCATAAATCTTATGCTTTCTTGAGGAACAACTCAGTAGATACCATGTTGAATCCCTTAAGAAAGAAAAGAGTTAGAGTAGATACCATACCTAACTCGATGCTTAAGGAAATCAATAGCTTAAGGAGTAGATACCATGCCCTTAGGTTGACAACCATTAGGTATTCATAGGAAGGCTAGTGCATTGACCTATTACTCATTGGGAAAGTATGACTAGTGGTGGATATCAAAGTCCTATGTCTTTATGATTATTAAAATCACACTCAACTGTTATTTCTATCTTTTTATTAAGAAACTGATTCTAAAACCAAAATTCACCAATCCCTGTGGAAATGATCTCGCATTTGTACACTATGCTACCATTGACCTTGTGCACTTGCAAGTAAAACTGTACGGTTATTTACTTATTTATTTAGGTAGATAAACGCGCAACAAGTTTTTGGCATTGTTGCCGGGGATTGCGCTAAAATTCCTTTTAGAATTACTTTCGTTTAATCATCATTATTCTATTTTACTTTAATTTTCTAAAAAAATTTAGTATATGTTCTTCACCTTTATTTTTATTTTCATCAAACCCTAATCAAATTCCTTTCTGTTTCAGGCACATCAAACCCTAATCGCACTTTCTGTGATACTTGCGATCGATCGTACCCTTCTGTGCGATCAAGCGCAATTAGGGCAGAGAGTTACCCGAGCAGCAGAGTTGAGCTGCTGCACTAAAGCTTGTTTACCTAATTTATGCATGGACTTCGATCCCAACATCCAACATTCTTTCCCATCGATCCCAAGCTTGAGTGGACCATCCGACAAAGGCTTAGGAATAACTTCAAGGAGAATGAAGAAGAATTTGAGAACAAAATACCAATGGCGGAACAGCTCGAAAACCAGCAACCACCTGCCCGAGTACCGATGAAGCATTCCTTCATCCCACGGAACATTGATCAGCCATCATGTATTGCATATCAACCTGAGGTGGCAGGAAACTATTACATATCTCCGCAAATATTGAATGCTTTGACCCACTTTAGGGGTACTCCTAGGGGTACTCCTAATGAGGATCCACACTTGCACCTTCGAGAATTTTTCGATCTTTGCAAGTTCCAACACATCCAAGGCTTAGACCAAGAAGGAATAAGGTTAATTCTTTTCCATTTTTCCTTAAAAGATAATGCTAAATTATGGTATAATTCTTTTCCTGTAGTTTCTATCCACACTTGGGAGGAATTGGCTAGCAAATTCCTAAAGAAGTTTTTCCCAGCCCAAAAGACAAAGCAAATGAGGAAGAAGATTCAGTCCTTCCAACAAAAGGATGGGGACCTCTTCTTCGAAGCATGAGGACAATTCAACGAGTTGCTACTCAAATGCCCATACCACAACCTACCTCAAGATGAACTGGTACAAGCCTTTTATGAAGGTTTGAATGATACTAACAAAAGTATTGTTGATTCAGGTTGTGGAGAAGTGCTGATGGAGAAAAGCAGCGAAGAAGCTATGGAGCTCTTCGAAACCCTAAGCGAACACACTCAGCAGTTCTCCTCTCGATGTAGACATGTGACCAAGGGTAAGGGTGTGTATGAAGTAAATCTAAATGGAGGATCTTCTCCTCAAATTGCTACTGTAGAAAGGAAACTAGACCTGTTGGTAAAAGCCATGGCTACTCAAAATGCCTCATCTAGCCTACTAGCTACATCATTCCAGGTATGTGCGATATGTTCCCAATTTGATCATAATACTGATACTTATCCTTTGTATTCACCTACAGACCCGGAACAAGCAAATTACGTGGAACCTAACAATTATCCACCGAAGAACAACCCATATGCAAACACTTACAACCCTGGATGGCGAAACCACCCAAATTTCTCTTGGAACAACAATCAAAATACCCTTAACCAGCAAGGGCAGCAACGAAACTCCCAACCAGCAGCCCATAGTGCTCCCGAACCAAAGAAGAAGGACCTCGAAAGTCTTGTCAGACAATTGGCCACTCAGCAGCAACAATTAATGACCTCACAAGATCAGCTCATGGCAGATGAAAGGCAATTCCGGACTGAACTTAGACAAACCACATCAAAACATTAACAAGCCATCCAACGGCTAAAGGTACAAATGGGACAACTGACGAAAGAGCTAAGTGGCAAAAAGCAAGGTGAGTTGCCAACTCAAACATTACCCAACCCTGGGGGGCATCAACAACTGAAGGCTATCACAACCTTGAGAAATGGCAAAGCGATAGGGTCCGACAAGTCTGCAACAGCATCCAAAAAGACACCATCAGCATCAAGGGTAAGTGAGACGGAGAAGGTGAATGCACCACCCTTCCCGCAAAGGTTAGTAAAACAAAAGAAAGACAATAAACTTACTGATATTTTCGAAACCTTGCGGAAAGTTAAAATTAACATTCCTTTATTAGATGCAATTCACCAAATACCTGCATACGCTAAGTTCCTAAAAGATTGTTGCACTCATAAGAGAAAGTTTCAAGAGCATGAAACAGTAGCATTAACTGAAGAAATAAGTGTTGTACTACTAAGAAAACTCCCACCAAAACTAAAAGAGCCGGGTAGCTTTACTATTCACTGTAGAATAGGTGATTAGCTGTTTGAAAGAGCATTACTAGATTTGAGAGCGGGTGTAAACTTATTACCATACACGGTATTCGAAACCCTAGGTTTAGGGAAGCTACAACGGACTTCCATTACCTTACAGTTGGCAGATAGGAGTATTAAAAGACCGATGGGTATTCTTGAGGATGTCCTAGTAAAACTTAGTGAGTTCATTTTACCTGCTGATTTCATTGTATTAGACATGGAGGAATGCCCTATGACATTATCTTTGCCCATCATATTAGGGAGACCCTTCATGAGAACTGCCGACACTAAGATTTGTGTGAAAAATGGTATAATAAGTATGAAAATCAATGGTGAGAAAATAGAATTTAAAATATTTGATGCAATGAAACTGCCTCAAGATGATTTGGAATGCTTTAATATATGTATGATACAAAACTTTGTCGAGTAAGCTTTTCAGGTCCAACACGTTAATCCATTGGAGACCACTCTCACCCATGGCTTCACATAAAAGGATATAAAGCAAGAACTTGAAGATAACATCATTGAAACTGTGCACTTCCTTGAGACTTCTCTAAAACACTCAAGTAAGTATGCTCCTCCATTTGAATCTCTCTTACCTACTAAAACTACTCTTCTTCCATCCATTATCCAGGCGCCAACATTGGAATTAAAGAAACTGCCCCAGCTTTTAATGTATGCCTATTTGGGAGAAAAGAAGACTTTACCTGTGATCATAGCTGCTAATTTGAGTAGTGGAGAAGAAGAGAAGCTATTAAGAGTTCTTAAGGAGCATAAATTTGCCATTGGATGGACCATTGCTGACATTAAGGGGATAAGTCCAGCCAAATACATGCATAGTATCTACCTAGAAGAAGAAGCAAGACCCACTCGAGATGCTAAAAAAAGACTTAACCCACACATGAAAGAGGTAGTAAAGGCTGAGGTATTAAAGCTACTAGATGTTGGCATTATCTACCCCATATTAAACAGTAAATGGGTGAGTCCGGTCCAAGTTGTTCCTAAAATGAGTGGGATTACCGTTGTAAAAAATGAAAATGAGGAGCTCATACCTACAAGAAAGACAATGGGTTGAAGGGTATGCATTTATCACCAGAAATTGAACAAAGTAACCATAAAAGATCATTTTCCCATGCCATTCATTGATCAGATGTTAGAGAGATTAGCCGGTCACAGTTATTACTGCTTCTTGGATGGGTACAGTGGGTACAACCAAATTGCCATAGCACCCGAGGATCAAGAAAAAACTACCTTCACATGTCCCTTTGGTACATTTGCTTATCGAATAATGTTATTCGGTTTATGCAATGCACCAGCCACTTTTCAAAGATGAATGATGAGCATTTTTTTCGATATGGTGGAGAAATACATTGAGGTATTCATGGATGATTTTAGTGTCTTTGGTTTCACTTTTGATGAATGCCTAAGTCATTTGGAGAGTGTCCTAAAGAGACATGAAGAAAGTAACTTAGTGTTGAATTGGGAAAAATGTCACTTCATGGTTCAACAAGGTATTGTGTTGGGTCACTCCATCTCAAACAGGAGTATTGAGGTAGACAAGGCTAAAATAGACATCACTTCAAAGCTACCTCTTCCTCTCATAGTCAAGGGCATTAGAAGTTTCCTTGGACATGCCCGTTTCTATAGAAGATTCATTAAGGATTTCTCCAAAATCTCGAGACCTTTTTATGCATTATTGACTAAAGATACCAAGTTTGAATGGAATAATGACTGTATGCAAGCTTTCAACACATTGAAGGATGTTCTCACTTCTGCCCTAATAATGATGGCACTGGATTGGAATCTCCTTTTCGAATTAACGTGTGATGCCAGTGACTTCGCCTTGGGAGTGGTTTTAGGTCAAAGAGTCAATAAGGTACCTCATGCTATTTACTATGCTTCTAAAACTTTAAATGATGCTCAGCTTAACTATTCTACTACTGAAAAAGAATTGTTAGTTGTTATTTTAGCTTTAGCGAAGTTTAGATCATATCTTATTAGTTCTAAAGTTATTGTATTCACTGACCATGCTGCTTTGAGATATTTGTTTTCTAAGAAAGATGCAAAACCTAGGCTAATTAGATGGGTACTCCTATTACAAGAATTTGATTTGGAGATCAAAAACAAGAAAGGCAGTGAGAATGTAGTTGCAGATCATTTGTCAAGGCTACCTTATGAGAACGACGACAAAGAATTACCTCTGAATGAGAACTTCCCTGATGAACAATTGTTCACTCTAGAGGTAAAACTTCCATGGTATGCTGATATTGTAAATTATTTAACTGCAAAAGTTTTTCCCCCAGGTATGACCACACAAGAAAAAAAGCGGCTGATATCACTATCAAGACACTACCATTGGAATGATCCTTACCTCTTCAAATTCTGCCCTGATCAAATCATCCGACGATGTATTTCAGAAGATGAGCAGTTAAGCTTATTACAACATTGCCATCAGTTTGCTTATGGAGGACATTTTGGGGCAAAACGAACAGCTCTTAAGGTACTACAATCTGGTTTTTATTAGCTTAATCTGTTTAAAGAAGCTTTCTTTTTTTGCAACTCATGTGATAGATGCCAGCGAACAGGTAACATCTCTTCTCGAAATCAGATGCCCCTATAGAATATTCATATAGTAGAACTTTTTGATGTATGGGGCATTGATTTTATGGGTCCATTTCCTAACTCCTTTGGTTATTTATATATTCTTGTGGGTGTGGATTATGTGTCCAAATAGGTCGAGGTTGTCCCCTACAAAACTAATGATCACAAAGTAGTTGTAAAGTTCTTATAGGCTAACATCTTTACATGATTTGGGACTCCAAGAGCAATTATCAGTGATGGGGGCAACCACTTTCATCATTGTTCTTTTGCCGAACTACTCCGAAAATATGGGATCACTCATAAATTTGGCACTCTATATCACCCTTAAACCAGTGGCCAAGTGGAGATTAACAATCGAGAGATCAAAGGAATCCTAGAAAAGACAGTGAAGCCTAATCGGAAGGATTGGTCTCTACGCCTAAATGATGCTCTATGGGCATATCGGACAGCGTATAAGACTCTAATTGGCATGTCCCCCTACCGCCTAATCTTTGGAAAAGCATGCCATCTTCCGGTAGAATTAGAGCATCGAGCATATTGGGCCATAAAGCAGTTCAACTTCGACATGAAACAAGCGGGTGAGAAAAGGAAGCTGCATCTAAATGAACTTGAAGAATTGAGATATGATGCCTATGAGAATGCCAAGTTATACATGGAACGGACAAAAGCCTACCATGACAAACAACTAGTAAGGAAGGAGTTCCATGTAGTACAAAAGGTGTTGCTATAAGACTCTTGAGACTATTCCCAGGCAAGCTCAAGTCCAGATGGTATGGTCCATACATGGTCACCAAGGTCTTCCCTCATGGTGCTTTAGAAGTCCGTGGTCCCAACGGAAATCAGCCTTTTTACGATAAATGGACACAGAGCCAAGTCATACCTCAATATTAACTTCCCTCTGAGAGATGAAGACTTGGTACTTGAATCAGTACAGTATACAGCTGAGATTCAAGCATTGGAGCAACAAGAGGTGGACTCTAAGTGCTTCCTTCCAACCAACTAGCACAGTATCACGAGAGTGCTTGAGCAGTTCATATTTGATCACCCATACAGCTCAAGCATCTCTATTAAGGTTAGTGGCACTGTGGCCACTAACACATGGTAATGTTGTATTGTTCCTACTTTTTCGTTTCAGCTGCGGTAAGTCTTTATTTTTGTCCCTGCACTGCTTGCGATCGAGTGTGTCATTCAATGTGCTCGAGCGCAAGAGTGCGATCAAGTGCACTTCAGTGTGATCGAGTGCACTCCAGTGCGATCGAGCGCAAGAGTGGCAAACAGTTTAGTCATAAATTTAAAAATTTCATTCACACGTACTCACTCAGCCTCTCTGCACACATACTCATCCACTCTCACTTACCCGTTTACCATCACGCTCACTCTCACACTCTCAACTCCAGCATCATCACAAATCTTCCTCGCCTCATCACCACCATCACTAAACATCACCGCTAACCACCACCATCACCAAACATCACCACCCATCACTGCCACATCCCGCTCCTCACTACACATCCCCTCCATACACATGGTATCCATTTTGTTCACACACACACGGATTTTAAATGTTTAATTTACACTTTCAGTTAGATATGTTACCTTATGTATGATTAGGTGCTCTTATGCTTACAAGAGGTTAGGAACAAACTCGAATCAACAAGACCATAGCTTGATCTTCTGTCGTCCACAAGCTATTCGAGAAAAAGTCTGACCGTGTGCGATTGAGCACACGGCATTTGCGATCGAGCGCATAGTCTAGTGTGTGATCAAGCTCACATATTTGAGATCGATCGCAAATTTAGCAGAAACTAGGATCAACATGTCCAAGCAAACCGCTTCCACCTCCCATGCTTCGAGCAGTCGTGCCCAATCATCCAGGCCAAGCATCGAGCAGAGAGAACTCTTATTCGAGACCACTTTTGCCATCGATGAAGTCTTCAAGCAAATGGATGCCACTCAATGGGCAGTCCAAGCATTTAAACAACGAGGGTTGAGTTAGCTCATTACAAGAGGAGGACCATCCGGACATTGGACTCACAGAGTCTCAGCTCTTTCTCGCTGAGTTATTCTCTTTCCGAGGTGAGGTCTCTACAGCCACATCACTCGTGCACCAGCGCATAGATAGTTTGAAGGCACGGTTTGCATGACAAGAGGCGATGCTACAGGCCATTCTTGATCGCCTACCTCTAGCACCCGGTACCTCTTCGATTGCACCACCTGACGATCAGCAGTGAGAGGATACCCCTTCTGGCTGAAGGCGTTATACTTAGCGCTCATGGGAGGCACCCCAAAGCATATCCTTTTTAGTATTTTATTTTATGTTATTGTTAGTCTTTGCTTTTCTATAGCTGTTCATTATTACTTGTTTTCCATTTTATGTTTATTTATCTTTCTTTTTCAAGGACAGAGTGAGTGCATCCAGTTGAAGTTTAGAGGCGTGCTATGAGCCATGCCAGCCATATAGTTCTCCATCTCCCAGGTCAGCTCCTTCCATGCTATTCACACATTGGGAACAATGTGCAATTTAAGTTTGGGGACATGGGGATATACTCACGCACACACTATGTCCCAATTTTTTGTTGTTTTTATAGATAAATGCATTTTCATTCTGTTCCAAAAATGTTGGGTGATCTAAACAAACAATATGATTTGACTTCATAAGTGAGCTTAAAACTTTGAACATATAGGCCAATAATTAAGTTTTGAACATAGATCACTTACTTCTAGGCAATTAAGGATTCACAAGTTTGACCTGAACTAACACGAGAACATTAGCACATAGTTGTGTGGGGTATGACATGTAATTTTGATTTGTATGTTTCTTTTGCTCGACTGTGAACCAAATAACTTGTTAGATTAATGCTTTGGCATAAAAAAAAAAGAACTTTCCACTGAGTAACTGGCCCTCTTGCCTCAGTAAGCAGTGAGTGTCACATCAAAAGGTTGAAATTCATATTGGTAGCATTAAGACTTGTTAAGTTCCATAGCCTTTTTTACTCGAGTTAGTAAGTCCTTAGGGGTGTCTTTACACCTAATTCCCTAAGACCGTCTGGTTTGGGAGTCATTGGCTAAACCTCGCTACATGAATCAAATAGAAAGCTTATGGGAACTAAGCATTAAGACCTGTTAAGTTTCGTAGCTTTTTTAGACTCGAGTTAATAAGTCCTTAGGGGTGTCTTTACACCTAATGCCCTATGGCCATCTGGTTTGGGAGTCATTGGCTAAACACTCGCTACATGAGTCAAATAGAAAGCTTAAGGAAACTAACTTAGCAAAACAATCTCGCAAATAATAGGAAAAAAAAAACTATGCCATTTTTGTTGATTCTAATAGGAAATTTAGTGAATCTTAAGTCATCGAAACACTACACATTAGAATTATTTGAAAACCCTGGAGCAGCTACTGGCAAAAGTGCGATCGATCGCACTATTGGTTACGATCGATATCATAAGCACTCGTGAGCACACAAGAAGGATCGAGCACAGCCTTGCGATCGAGCGCACAACGCATGCGATCGAGTGCACATGTACGGTCGTAAACAGTAAACGGCAGAACCAGTTTTAGAAATAGAGGAGGTTTTACATTTTTAGGAAGTTTTGGGTTTCCTGAGTCTTCGGGTTTTATAGTTTATGTTTAGTTTATGCTATGATGTTTATCTTAGACAGCATGTATAACTAACTCTTTATAGGGCTCGATTGAAGCCCTAGTTATGCTTTCCCATATATATTCATTGATTATCTTTGCAATAACCTTGATTATGATGCTTAACTTGATTAATGCTTGTGCTTATTTACATTCCTCATATGTGTATGTCTGATCAATATGTGCATGTGGTATGGATTAGTTAGTTAAACCAATTTGGATGACCGAGTCCTGGGCCTAACGATAGTAACAAAAGATATCCACACCGGATTCTTGGATTAATCAACATGAGAAACCGAGAGTAGATACCATGCCCTAGGTCTCATGTGGTTGTCGATTTCCATAAATCTTATGCTTTCTTGAAGAACAACTCAGTAGATACCATGTTGAATCCCTTAAGAAAGAAAAGAGTTAGAGTAGATACCATGCCTAACTCGGTGCTTAGGGAAATCAATAGCTTAAGGAGTAGATACCATACCCTTAGGTTGGCAACCATTAGGTATTCATAGGAAGGCTAGTGCATTGACATATTACTCATTTGTAAAGTATGACTAGTGGTGGATATCAAAGCCCTATGTCCTTATTATTATTAAAATCACATTCAACTATTATTTCTATCTTTTTATTAAGAAACTGATTCTAAAACCGAAATTCACCAATCCCTGTGGAAATGATCTCGCACTTGCACATTATGCTACCCTGGACCTTGTGCACTTGCAAGTAAAACTGTATGGTTATTTACTTATTTATTTAGGTAGATTAACACGCAACAAACGGCGTGTCGTAGGGTGGCTGCAGAGCGGCGTACCTTAGGGTGGCTGTAGGGCTGTGTGTGTAGACGGTTGTAGGGCAGCATGTCGTAGGGTGGCGTAGGGTGGCTTCAAGGTTGTGTGTGTAAAGAGGGCCCAGGTGTAGGTTTGTTGGGTCGTTCTTCATCGGGTCAGAGTGTTTGTTGGGCCGGAGTGTTTATTGGACAAGAGTGTTTGTTGGTCCGGAGTGTTTATTGGACAGGAGTGTTTATTGGGCCAGATAGTTTATGGGCTACATCAGGCCTCATCATAGGCCCCCCACTTCCTTGAGTGTATTTATGTGTTTAAGGAAGTATTGTGAGGCACGGTCTTTTAACGAAGGAGATAGTGTGTCGCTCTTGGATAGGATCGAGCTGAGCGTGGATGGAGCTGAGCACGCACGTAGCAGTCTGAGTGCTCGGTCTTGGAGCGTTGGGTGTCTGACTCTGGGGACACATGAGTCAAACTTGCATTAAATGGCTAACCTTGGGAATGAGTTCGTCACCCTCGGGAAGTGAAAAGTCGTCTGGAGAAGTGTGTGAGTGGCCTTGGAATCTTAAAGGACTCCACTTTTTCTGCGCTTGCATTAAATGCCTTCGTTGAACATGTTTTCCCTTCTTATAAAAAAGGGTCTCTGTTGTCCTTTTTTTTAAACTAAAACGAGTTTAGTTTCTTAAGAGTTGAGAGAAGTTTGGCCTCACTTTCTAACTGAAAGTTCACGCACTGATTTAGAGAATTCTGATGGTAGTGGCCCTGGAGAGGGAGGGGAGTCAGCAGTTCCTTGAGGGATTTATGGAAGCCAAGAGGGGGGTCGAGTTCATGTTCCTAGAGGTAGATTCCTCAAGCCTTGGTCCACAGGATTCTAAGGTTTAGGAAGGGCCTACTCTGGAGGGGGATATTGCCCAAGGAGCAAGGACCTCTTCCAGATTCCAAGCGGGAGAGGTTGGACGGGCGAGAAGGTCATCCGGGCTTAGGGCAGCTCGTAACAGGAAAGAACTTTCAGGCTCAGGATGAAGCCTATAAAGGAAAGACCAAGAGGCTGAGGCAACCTGTGTGCTGGACTGCCTAGGCTAGAAATGTTGGTTTTTTCTTTGTACTTCGAGGCTGTTAGGGCCCTATTCTCTTTGTACTTCGAGATTGTTAGCTGTAACTTTTTAAATTAATAAAATATCCTTCTTTCAATCTTTTCTTTGCATGACCTTATTGTTTTCATACTTAGCCTTCCACGAAACGAGAGCTTGATTTTGGGCGAGATCTTAGCCGAGTGTTCGAAGAGAAGTTCGAACACCCGGTCTTAGAGAAATCTTAGCCAGGCATATGAGAAATAATTCAAATGCTTGGGCTTGGAGGAAACTTGGCTGAGTGTTTGACAAGCAGCTCAAACGCTTGGACCTGGAGAAACTTGGCCGACCGTTTGCAAAGTAGCTCAAACATTCAGACTTGGAGAAACTTGGCCGACCGTTTGCAAAGTAGCTCAAACGCTCGGACCTGGAGAAACTTGACTGAGCATTTGACAAACATCTCAAACGCTCGAACCTGGAGAAACTTGGCCAAGTGTTTGAAAAAACAGCTCAAACGCTCGGACTTGGAGAAACTTGGCTGAGTGTTTGCAAAATAGCTCAAACGCTCAGACTTGGAGAACCTTGGCCCAGTGTTTGCAAAGCAGCTCAAACACTCGGACCTGGAAAAACTGGGCCGAGTGTTTGACAAACAACTCAAATGCTCAAACCCAGAGAAACTTGGCCGAGGGTTTGCAAAGCAGCTCAAACGCTCGGACTTGGAGAAACTTGGCTGAGTGTTTACAAAGCAGCTCAAACACTCGGACTAGGAGAAACTTGGCCGAGTATTTGTAAAGAAGCTCAAACACTCGGACTTGGAGAAACTTGGTCGAGCGTTTGACAATTAGCTCAAACGCTCAGACCTAGAGAAACTTGGCCGAGCGTTTGCAAAGCAACTCAAACGCTCGGACCTGGAGAACTTGGGCCGAGCATTTGCAAAACAGCCAAAACACTTGGACCTGGAGAAACTTGGCCGAGCATTTGCAAAGTAGCTCAAACACTCGGTCCCGGAGAAACTTGGTCGAGCGTTTGCAAAGCAGCTCAAACACTTGGACTTAGAGAAACTTGGCCGAGCGTTTGACAATCAACTCAAACACTCGGAACTAAAGAAACATGGTCAAACATTTGCAAAGCAGCTCAAACGCTCGGACTTAGAGAAACTTAGCCGAGCGTTTGACAATCAGCTCAAACGCTCGGACCTAGAGAACGTGGTCGAATGTTTGCCAAGCAGCTCAAACGCTCAGACTTGGAGAAACTTGGCGGAGCGTTTGCAAAGCAACTCAAATGCTCAAACCAGAAGAAACTTGACCGAGCATTTGCAAAGCAACTCAAACGCTCAGACCTAGAGAAAC
Organism: Bretschneidera sinensis; assembly: GCA_023935145.1. Lineage (NCBI taxonomy): Eukaryota > Viridiplantae > Streptophyta > Magnoliopsida > Brassicales > Akaniaceae > Bretschneidera > Bretschneidera sinensis. Next base: position 18,792,968 of record CM043703.1, read on the forward strand.
TGGGCCTAGCATTTGCAAAGCTGCTCAAATGCTCGGACCTGGAGAAACTTGGCCGAGCATTTGAAAATCAACTCAAACGCTCATACTTGGAGAAACTTGGCCAAGAGTTTGCAAAGCAGCTCAAACGCTCGGACTTGAAGAAACTTAGTCGAGCGTTTGACAATCAACTCAAACGCTCTGACCTGGAGAAACATGGCCGAGTGTTTGCAAAATAGCTCAAACGCTCGGACTTGGAGAAACTTGGTCGAGCGTTTGACAATCAGCTCAAACGCTCGGACCTGGAGAAACTTGGCCGAGCGTTTGCAAAGCAGTTCAAACGCTCGGAACTGGAGAACCTGGGCAAAGTGTTTGCAAAACAGCCAAAACACTCGGACCTAGAGAAACTTGGCCGAGCATTTGACAATCAGCTCAAACGCTCGGACTTGGAGAAACTTGACCGAGCATTTACAAAGTAGCTTAAACACTCGGTCCCGAAGAAACTTGGCCGAGCGTTTGACAATCAACTAAAACGCTCAGAACTAGAGACACATGACCGAACGTTTGCAAAGCAACTCAAACACTCGGACTTGGAGAAACTTGGCCGAGCATTTGACAATCAGCTCAAAAGCTCGGACCTAGAGAACGTGGTCAAATGTTTGCAAAGCAGCTCAAACGCTCGGACTTGGAGAAACTTGGATGAGCGTTTGCAAAGCAACTCAAACACTCGGACCTAGAGAAACTGGGCCTAGAGTTTGCAAAGCAGCTCAAACGCTCTGACCTGGAGAAACTTGGCCGAGCATTTGAAAATCAGCTCAAACGCTCAGACTTGGAGAAACTTGGCCGAGTGTTTGCAAAGCAGCTCAAACGCTTGGTCCTGGAGAACCTTAGCCTAGCGTTTGCAAAGCAGCTCAAACGCTCGGACTTTGAGAAACTTGGCCGAGCGTTTGACAATCAACTCAAACGCTCTGACCTGGAGAAACATGGCCTAGTGTTTGCAAAGCAGCTCAAACGCTCGGACTTGGAGAAACTTGGCCAAGTGTTTGCAAAGCAACTCAAACGCTCGGACCTGGAGAACCTGGGCTGAGCGTTTGCAAAACAGCCAAAACATTCGGACCTGGAGAAACTTGGCTAAGCGTTTAAACTTGGCCAAGCGTTTGACAATCAACTTAAACGCTCGGACTTGGAGAAACTTGGCTGAGCGTTTGCAAAGTAGCTTAAACGCTCGATCCCGGAGAAACTTGGCCGAGTGTTTACAAAATAGCTCAAACACTCAGACTTGGAGAAACTTGGCCGAGCGTTTGCAAAGCAGCTCAAATGCTCGGACCAGGAGAAACTTGGTCGAGCATTTGCAAGGTAACTCAAATGCTCAGACCTAGAGAAACAGGGCCGAGTGTTTGCAAAGCAGCTCAAATGCTCGGACTTGGAGAAACCTAGTCGAGCATTTGACAATCATCTCAAATGCTCAGACTTGGAGAAACTTGCTCGAGCGTTTGCAAAGTAGCTTAATCGCTCGATCCTGGAGAAACTTGCTCGAGCATTTGCAAAGCAGCTCAAACGCTCGGACTTGGAGAAACTTGATCGAGCGTTTGACAATCAACTCAAACACTCTAACCTGGAGAAACATGCTCGAGTGTTTGCAAAGCAGCTCAAACGCTCGGACTTGGAGAAACATCGCTGAGTGTTTGCAAAGCAACTCAAAAGCTTGGACTTGGAGAAACTTGGACGAGTATTTGACAAATAGTTCAAATGCTCAGACCCGGAGAAACTTGGCTGAGCATTTGACAAACAACTCAAATGCTAGGACTCGGAGAAACTTGGTCGAGTGTTTGCAAAGCAGCTCAAACGCTCGGACTTCGAGAAACATGGCCGAGCGTTTTGACAATCAACTCAAGCCCTCAGACCTGGAGAAACTTGGCCGAGCGTTTACAAAACAGCTCAAAAGCTCGGACCCGAAGAAACTTGGCCGAGTGTTTGCAAAGCAGCTCAAACGCTCAGACTTGGAGAAACTTGGCGGAGCGTTTGCAAAGTAGCTCAAACGCTTGGTCCTCGAGAACCTTGGCCTAGCGTTTGCAAAGCAGGTCAAACGCTCGGACTTGGAGAAACTTGGCCGAGCGTTTGACAATCAACTCAAACGCTCTGACCTGGATAAACATTGTCGAATGTTTGCAAAGCAGCTCAAATACTCGGACTTGGAGAAACTTGGTCGAGCGTTTGACAATCAACTCAAATGCTCAGACCTGGAGAAACTTGGCCGAGTGTTTGCAAAGCAGTTCAAACACTCGAACCTGGAGAACCTGGGCCGAGCGTTTGCAAAACAGCCAAAACATTCGGACCTGGAGAAACTTGGCCAAGCGTTTGACCATCAACTTAAATGCTCGAACTTGGAGAAACTTGGCCGAGCTTTTGCAAAGTAGCTTAAACGCTCTGTCCCGGAGAAACTTGGCCGAGTGTTTGCAAAGCAGTTCAAACACTTGGACTTGGAGAAACTTGGCTGAGCTTTTACAAAGCAGCTCAAACGCTCAGTCGTGGAGAAACTTGGCCTAGCATTTACAAAGCAGCTCAAATGCTCGGACTTGGAGAAACTTAGCCAAGCGTTTGCAAAGCAGCTCAAACGCTCGAACTAGGAGAAACTTGGCCGAGCATTTGCAAGGCAACTCAAATGCTCAGACCTAGAGAAACAGGGCCGAGTGTTTGCAAAGCAGCTCAAACGCTCGAACCTGGAGAAACCTGGCCAAGTATTTGACAATCAACTCAAATGCTCGGACTTGGAGAAACTTGGCCCAGCGTTTGCAAAGCAGCTCAAACGCTCAGTCCTGAAGAAACTTGCCCGAGCGCTTGCAAAGCAGCTCAAACGCTCGAACTTGGAGAAACTTGATCGAGCGTTTGATAATCAACTCAAACGCTCTAACCTGGGGAAACATGGCCGAGTGTTTGCAAAGCAACTCAAATGCTCGGACTTGGAGAAACATGGTCGAGTGTTTGCAAAGCAACTCAAAAGCTTGGACTTGGAGAAACTTGGCCGAGTGTTTGACAATCAGCTCAAACATTCGGACCCGGAGAAACTTTGCCGAGCATTTGCAAAGCATCTCAAACGATCAAACTTGGAGAAACTTGATCGAGCATTTGACAAACAGCTCAAACGCTTAGACCCGGAGAAACTTGGTCGTGCGTTTGCAAAGTAGCTCAAACACTCAGACTTAGAGAAACTTGGCCGAGCGTTTGCAAAGCAGCTCAAATGATCGGACCTGGAGAAACTTAACCGAGCGTTTAACAAACAACTCAAACGCTTGGACCTGGAGAAACTTGGCCAAACTTGGCCGAGCGTTTACAAAGCAACTCAAACGCTCGGACTTGGAGAAACTTGATAGAGCGTTTGCAAAACAGCTCAAACGCTCGGACTTGGAGAAACTTGGTCGAGTGTTTACAAAGCAACTCAAATGCTCGAACCTGGAGAAACCTGGCCGATTATTTGAAAAATAGTTCAAACGCTCAGACCAGGAGAAACTTAGCTGAGCATTTGACAAACAACTCAAACGCTAGAACTCAGAGAAACTTGGTCGAGTGTTTGCAAAACAGCTCAAATGCTCAGACTTCGAGAAACATGGCCAAGCGTTTTAACAATCAGCTCAAGTGCTCGGACCTGGAGAAACTTGGCCGAGCTTTTACAAAACAACTCAAACGCTCAGACCCGCAGAAACTTGGCCTAGTGTTTGCAAAACAGCTCAAACGCTCAGACTTGGATAAACTTGGCAGAGTGTTTGCAAAGCAGCTTAAACGCTCAGACCTAGAGAAACTTGGCCGAGCATTTGACAAATAACTCAAACACTCAGACCCGGAGAAACTTGGCCTAGCGTTTGCAAAGCAGTTCAAACGCTCAGACTTGGAGAAACTTGGCCGAGTGTTTGACAATCAGCTCAAACGCTCGGACCTAGAGAAACTTGGCCGAGCGTTTGCAAAGCAGCTCAAACGCTCGGACTTGGAGAAACTTGGCTGATCGTTTTAACAATCAGCTCAAACACTCAGACCTGGAGAAACTTGGCCGAGCGTTTGCAAAACAACTCAAACGCTCGGACTTGGAGAAACTTGGCCGAGTGTTTGACAAACAGCTCAAACACTTGGACTCGGAGAAACTTCGCCGAGCATTTGTAAAGCAGTTCAAACGCTCGGACTTGGAGAAACTTAGCTGAGATTTTTGACAATTAGCTCAAACGCTCGAACCTGGAGAAACTTGGTCGAGCATTTGCAATCAGCTCAAATGCTTGGACTTGGAGAAACTTGACCGAGTGTTTTGACAATCAGCTCAAACGCTCAGACCTAGAGAAACTTGGTCGAGCGTTTGCAAAGCAGCTCAAACGCTCAGATCTAGAGAAACTTGGCCGAATGTTTTGAGAATCAGCTCAAACACTCAGACCTAGAGAAACTTGGTCGAGCGTTTGCAAAGCAGCTCAAACGCTAGAACCTGGAGAAACTTGGCTGAGCATTTGCAAAGCAGCCCAAATGCTCGGACTTAGAGAAACTTGGCCAAGCATTTGAAAATCAACTCAAACACTCAGACTTGGAGAAACTTGGCCGAGCGTTTGCAAAGCAGCTCAAACGCTCGGTCCCGGAGAAACTTGGCCGAGTGTTTACAAAGTAACTCAAACGCTCGGACTTGGAGAAACTTGGCTGAGCATTTGACATTCAGCTCAAACACTCAGACTTGGAGAAACTTAGCCGAGCGTTTACAAAACAGCTCAAACACTCGGACCTGGAGAAACTTGGCCTTGCGTTTGCAAAACAACCAAAACACTCGGACTTAGAGAAACTTGATCGAGTGATCAAGACTTGGAGAAATCATGTTCATTCCTCTTTGCGCATATGGGCTTCCTTTTCACTTTGGGGCCTCCTGGGCTTTTCTTTTTGTAGGTGTAATAAATGATGACGGCTGACATTAAATGACGGCGCATTGGGCATAGCAAAGGGCGTGCTCTAATGATAGTTGGCATCTCGGGGTACGAAAACAATGTTTTGGTGACAGCAAAGGGTGCATCGCTTTGTTTAGAGAGTTGAGTTAATACTCCTCGGTTTTGCTACCACGGCTTCTATAAAAAGGGATTCATACTCGTTTTATTTCTCACTTACACTTTGAGTGACTTTGAGAGCACATAGTTAGAGAAACACTTTGAGAGCGCTCGGTTTTTTTAGGAAATGACCCAAAAAGATCTCTTAGTGAGTAAAATGTTTGAGAGTGACATAAGCGGGGATTTTTTGAGGGAGTTGGAGGAGGCAATGGGAGTTTCCTCTAGCGATGAAGCCTCTTCCTTGGAGGTTACCCCTCGCGATGGGGCTTCGGCCCTTGTGCCCTACGTTCCCAGGAAAGAGGATGAGGAGGAGAGTAAGGATAAGGAGTCATCTTGTGGGGGGATGTCCTGGCGTCGATACTCATTAGGGACAATGCCCTAGATATTGAGAGAGAGGAGTGGACGATCGAAGCGAACTCCATTTCGAGTGTGATAGAGGAGTTTCAGCTCGTGGGGATCAGAATTAGGTATAGGATCCCTATGGATTACCATCTGAGGGAACTAGAAGGTGGGGAGAGGGCTTGTGATGCCCTCCCTAGCTGGGTGCCTTATGAACTGTGCATTTACGAAGAACAGCTAAAGGCTGGGCTCAGGTTCCCTCTCAATCCGTTCTTCTGCTCGGTGCTCAGATACTTTGGTATCGTGCTGAATCAATTGGTGCCCAACTCCATTCGACTGATTCTGGCATTTATTGTCGTCTGCCAAGAGGTGGGAGGGGTAATGAACATGACCATGTTCAAAGCGCACTTCCAACTAGCCCGTCTTGGTCATATGGGGTGGGTCATTGTGAGTTCGAGGAGGCAAAAGAGGGTTTTAAAGTACAAGCCTTCTTCCGTGAAGAGGTGGAAAAGGGCTTTCTTATCTATAAAGAGTACTGAGAGCTTCGACATCCCCCTCGTTTGGAGTTTGGAGCGTGTTGAAAAGTGCAAAAAGTCGCACCTCCTACACCGAGAGTAAGAGAAGTTGAAGGCTATACTGGCCGCACCATTGGAAGTTGGGGTGCTCGGAGATAACGAAGAGCTGCACAGGCACAGCCTCTGCCCTCCTAGCCTTTCGCTGGACCTCAAGCACGGTAGCTTTTAATCTTTCAGTCTTGAAGCAACTTTGATTTTTTATTCCAAGTTATTAACTCTCGTTCTTTTTGCAGAGATGGATGTGGCTGCCAAGGCTATGGAGAGGGCTAAGTGCATGTCCCAGGAGAGAAAGAGGGCTATAGAGGCTGGTGGCTTTAGGCAGGAGCAGAATAAGGCCCAGACCTCGATCCCGATGCCCATGGCAGAAGAGAGCCCTCTAAAGGTTCCAGTTTTAGAGGGGAGGGAATATCTTGCTGCACCCACCCCTTCCTCGGGACCGTCTTCCTCCAGGGGAGGACCTAGGGTAGCTGTTATCTTCACGCTGTGATGGGCATTGAGGGGAGATGATTTGGTGTTCACTCATCCAAAGGTTGCACGTGACCACCATATCTTGGGAATCCCTTCCCATAATATACTAGAGCTTTCGACGAAGCCCCTCGAGGCACTTTGCTCGGCTGTGGATACAGTTTTTTCCTAGGTAATGTCTCTTTGCTTTATTCTAGTTTTTTGGTTTATTTGCTTTTTTTTAATAAAGTTCTCATTTCAGGCTGGAGTCCTTGGCGAGGTCCTTGCTCAGTGATGTGCTGATTTAGCTGAGCGCTTGGAAAAGACAGAGTATAAGCTGGAGGAGACCCAGGACCTAGTCCAGGCTTTATCTTCCTCCCTAGAGGTGACTAATCGAGCTAAGGATAATGCCATCTTCAAGAGGGACCATCTGTCTAAGGTTGAGGACGCCCTCAAGAATAAGAGAGACCTGATCCGGGCCCAGATAAAGGAGGTGGTTGCTAAAGCTGCTGAGTGGGAGGAGGTCTTGCTGGATGAAGATGGGGCTCAGCTCCTGATGGGCTTCAACGAGGCTAAGAGGCAAGTTGAGTCTCTTTACCGGGGGCTCAATTTTTCAGGTCTTGACCTTTGTGCCCTTTCAGGGGAATTGGGTGCGGTTGCTTCCGGAGGAGATGCGGCGGATACTGCCGTAACTGGTGTCAGGGAGGTCGCAGAGGATGAGACCTAGGGGACTGCCCAGGGTGAGGCTCAAGAAGCAGCAGGGAGCGAGGACGAGGCCCATGAGGCCCCCACTTCTCTAGAATAGGCTTATGTTTTCGTATCCAGGGCCGATAGCGCCCGATTTTTGTACTTCATTTTTAACTTAATAAAATTTTGGAATTCAAACTTCAAACTTTATTAAACCTTTGCTTTTACACTTTACTGGTAAAATTTATGGAGATTCTCCGCGTTCTAATTGTGTGGGATAGGTTTACCATCCAATTTCTCGAGTTCATAGATGCCAACCCGGCAAACTCTTCAGATTCGGTACGAACCTTCCCAATTTGAAACGAGCTTTCCCGTGTGGCGAGGACGGGACACTTCACTTTTCTGAAGGATGAGATCATGCAACTTGAAGTTCTTGTGTCGAACCCGGGAGTTATAGTAAATAGTGGCTCTCTGCTGGTAGGCAGCCAGGCGGATTTGGACTTTGTCTCGGGCTTCATTGACTAAAACAGCATTGATTCGCAATATTTCTTCATCATTACTTGGTTCAAAGCATTGCACACATATTGATGGGACTCTGATCTCGAGGGCAATGACGGCCTTTTATCCGTACATCATGAAAAATGGGGTTTCCCTTATTCGCGTTTGTACAGTTGTTCAATAAGCCTAGAGGATATTGGAGAGTTAGTCAACCTACTGCTTATCTGCTTCATTGGAGAGACGTCCTGTTAGTTACTTCGGCCAGGCCATTGGCTTGTGGATACCCAACGAACGAGAACTGATGCTCGATGTGGAGGTCATCACAGAACGTCTTGAACCGAGAACTGTAGAATTATTTTTCGTTGTCGGTGATCAGTACCAGAGGAATTTCGAATCGGTATACGATTGACTTCCAGATGAAATTTCGGGTTTGATAATCCATAATGCTGGCCAGTGGCTCTGCCTCGACCCACTTAGTGAAATAATCGATGGCTACGATGAGGTGCTTATTTTGCCCAGCAGCCATGGAGAAAGGGCCAAGGATGTTCATCCCCTATATGGCAAAGGGGAGAGGACTGGTGATGGAGACAATAGGGTTAACAGGTCGGTGTGATATCGGAGAATACTGTTGACAGTTCATACATTTCTTGACTAAGTTGGTTGTATCATCTTTCATTTTGGGCTAATAATATCCTTGGCGAAGAACCTTGAAAGCTAAGGCCCGGGCTCCCATGTGATTCTCGTATATTCCTTCATGGACTTCTCGGAGAGTGTAGTCAGCTTCTCGCGATCTGAGGCATCTTGGGTAAGGCAGAGTCAGAGCCCTTTTGTACAGCTGCCTATCTATGATTGTGTACCAGGAAGTACGGGAGATTAGCTTTCTAGCCTGATCTTTCTGCTTGGGCACTATGCCACCCCTCAAATACCGGAGGATTAGGTTCATCCATGTTTCTTTCTCTTCTACTGGTAGGACCAGGGCTTCTTCTATACTCGAAGTAGATAGGGTTTCTAAGTAGATAGCTTAGGCTAGCTCTAGGTGCCGGGAGGAGGCTAGGTTGGTCAAAGTATCTGCCTTGGAGTTTTTAGTTCGAGGGATCTGAGTTATCCGGAATGTCTTGAAATTTACAGTGAGCTTCTTTCTTTTTAGAGATATTAGACGAGCTTCTCTCCCCGAGCCTCAAACTCTTCTGTTATCTTACTTACTACCAATTGTGAGTCGTTAAATGCATCTAGAACCTCGACGGCCAATGCTTTGGCCAATCTCAGACCAGCTCGTAGGGCTTCATACTCCGCCTAATTATTGGAGGTTTTGAACTCAAACCTTAAAGTGTACTCGATCGCAAAGCCTTCTAGACTGTAGAGAATGAGTATTGCCCCACTTCATAGTGAATTTGAGGATCCATCTACATGAAGGGTCCACCCTGGAGGGGGTCCATTGGTCACTGATGTTGTAGACTCATCTGGATCTATGGATAGGGTTGTCTCTACAATAAAGTCGGTCAAAGCTTGGCCCTTGATCGCCTATCAGGGCCGGTAGCGGATGTTGAACTCTCCCAGCTCTACTGCCCACTTAACCATTCTCCCAGAGATTCTCAGGTTATGCAGGACCTGCCTTAGGGGCTGATCTGTCGGAGGATGATGGTGTGCGCCTGAAAATAGGGTCGGAGCTTTCGCGCAGCTACTACGAGGGCATAGGCCATCTTCTCAATAGGAGGATACCTTGCCTCAGCTTCATGGAGAATTCTATTGATATAGTAAATGGGCTTCTGGATGCCCGCTTCTTCCCGGACAAAGACAGAGGCCACAGTGCTTTGTCCAGTTGATAAGTACAGGAATAGCTCCTCACTCGGGAGCGGCTTAGTTAAGAGTAGGGGGAACTTAGATACCTCTTCAAATCTTTGAAAGCTTTCTGGCAACTCTCGGACCAAGAAAAATCTTTTGCTTTCTTGATGGCCTTAAAGAAAAGCAGATATCTTTCCACAGACTTGGATATGAATCGGCTCAGGGATGCGACTCTGCCGATAAGCCGCTGGACTTCTTTTATGGACTTAGGGAGTCATGTCGAGGATGGCCTTTATCTTCTCCATGTTGAACTTTAGGAATTTCCCCCTTGTTACCCCAAACGCACACTTAGACGGATTTAACCTCATGTTATGTTTGCGCAGTACTCCGAATGCTTCTCCTAGGTCAAAATTATGGTTCCGTGCCTTTGTGCTTTTGACCAGTATGTCGTCCACATAGACCTCCATATTCTGCTCTATCTGTTACTTGAATATTTTGTTCACCAACCTCTAATAGGTCGCCCCGACGTTCTTAAGCACGAAAGGCAATACCTTGTAGCAGTATAGCCCTCGATCAATGACAAAGGTGGTCTTGTCTTGGTCCGATCTATGCATGAAGATCTAATTGTAGCTGGAGTATGCGTCCATGAAAGAGAGGAGTTCATGCCTTGAGGTTGCGTCCACCATCTGGTCAACCCAAAGGAAAGGGAAGCTATCATTTGGGCAAGCTTTATTTAAATTAGTGAAGTCGATACAAATACACCACTTACCGGCTTTTCAAACTATTACCACATTAGACACCCACTTGGGGTACCTCGCTTCTCGGACGAAGCCTGCTTCCAGTAATTTATTTACTTCTGCATTGATAGCAACCTGGCGTTCTGGGGCGACAGTTCTCTTCTTTTGGATGACTGGCTTGCACTTTGGATCCACATTCAGATGGTGTTTAATGGTTCTAGGGTTGATCTCCGGCATGTCTGATGCTGACCAGACAAATAGGTCTTTATTTTTCTGAAGGAGGAAGATGAACATTTTCCTTTTCTCTTCAGAGAGGTTTGCACCTATCTGGATGGTTCGGGTGGGGTCTTCCCCGAGGGTTACTAGAGTTAGCTCCTCCACAGGTCATCCTCTTGGGATCTTCATTTCAAAGGGCAGGGCCTTAGACTTTTTTCCTTCCTTGATAGTGTTCAAATAGCAGGCCTGAGAAACTTTCTGATCTCCTCTGATCACTCCCACACCCTAACAGGTGGGAAATTTGACTTTAAGGTGATAGGTGAAGATAGCGACTTTTTAGTTTGTTGAGGGTAAGTAGGTCGGTCGATGATCGTATTGTAGGAAGAGGGTTGTTTGACTACTAAGAAGGTAGTCTGTACTGTAGATGTCTTTGGCATTGTTCCTGTAGTGACTGGGAGGATTATGCTTCTTTTAACGACTACTGGAGATCCACCGAAACCATAGAGGGGGCTAGGGCTGGCTCTAGGTGCCCATTCTTCAGCTCCATGCACTGAAAAGCATCATAGAACAATATGTCCATCGAGCTTCCATTGTCGATCAGGACACGCCGTACCTCATGGTTAGCTACTAAGAGAGAGACCACCACCGCATGTCATGAGGAGTCTGCACGTCTTCCAGGTCATTTTTTGTAAAGGAGATTACTAGCCCTGTCCTCTTTCTCTTGTGAGGGCCACTGACGGAGGCTACAGCCCTGGCGTATGCTTTATTACTCTGCCTTGAACCGCCTCCGGCAGCCAGACCTCCACAAATTGTCTTGATGATTTGGGTGGTGGTAGCCACCTCTTACTTTTTCTGACTAAGCTTTTCCTGCTTAGTCCTGGGGTCTCTTCTAGGGTCCCATCATTCTGACTGTTGGGCATAATGATGCTCGGTATCTCTTCTTGGCTAGGCAGGTGCATCCCTTCTCCGAGACCCTGTGAACTCCTTTAAGTGCCCTCGGCTAATGAGGCCCTCAATTTGCTCCTTTGGGTCGTGGCATTCCTCGGTATCATGGCCGTAGTTCTTATGGAACCTGCACTATCATCTCTAATCCCTACCAAGATACGGCTTCTTGGGAGACTATTAGAGAACATACTTGTCTTGAAGCTGCATGAGGACGTTGGTCCTAGTTACGTTGAGGGGAGTGAAGCCGTCGACTCGGGGGTGGGGTCTGTACCTGTTCTCCTGGTGGGGTCTCTTGACTGCTCCTCTCTGAGGGTCAGGGTCCTTTCTTTTCTTTTTTGTTTCTCCCTCTCTCTCTCTCTCTTCTGAAAGCTTGGTGGTCCTCTGCCAGCATGTATTTTTCAGCTTGGGCCAAGATTTCATTCATGTCTCGGGGCAGGTGCCGAGTGAGTTTGGAGCTAAAGATACAAAACCTCAATCCATTCTTAAACGCCATTACCTGGACATTTGGGTCAAGGTCAGGAATTTCCCATTATGCTGTATTGAACCGGGATATGTAGGCCCGGATTATCTCTCCTAGATGCTGAATAATATTGAAGAGGCTCTCCGAAGTCTTCTTTGGCCCTTTACTGCTGAGAAAATGTGAGGCGAAGGCGTAACTGAGTTCTTTGAAGTTGCTGATGCATCCTGGTTTCAAACACGAGTACCAAGTACTTACGGCCTTCTTGAGAGTTAAAGGGAAGGCACGACACATGACAGGGTCAGAATGCCGGTGCAGCATCATAGTTGTTTTGTAGTGTTGTAGATGGTTTAGGGGATCCGTGGAGCCGTTGTACATTCTGACTTGCGGTATCCTAAAGTTTGGTGGAAGTAGGGTCTCGAGAACATCTTCTGTGAATGGAGGATCTTGGATGCTAAGCTCATCCATGATACCGAGATTTTTGTGTCTCAAAGCCAAGTCTATTTTTTCTTCCATCTCTTCGAACCGTCTGTCTAAGTTGAAGTTGCTTTTTGAGGAGGAGCTCTCCTTGGACTGGTTGCAATACAACGAGGGCTTAGTAAGGGGCTGGTCATAGGTTGGGTCACCTCTGTCGAATGACTTTGCTTACTCGAAAGCTAGGTAAGGAGAGAGGAAGGTGGCTGACCTCCTTCCCGTATTTGGGCCGCTAGGTCGGCTATCATCCTGGAGAGCTCCTGGAACTGAGCCTGAGTTACTGGGGCCTGAAGATGAGCAGCCACTTCCTTATAATTAGGAGAGTTGGTTCCGGAGAGATGAGGGCATTGTTCTCTAGCGGGGGGCCTCCTGCTTGATCCAGAGGTAGCATGCTCGAGGATTACAGGGAACTTGGGTCCAGATTGTTAGCTGCAGGCACTGCCTCGGATAGGAGCAGAGCATGCACTTGGGGCTTTCTTGTTGGTCTTTCTGGTACTGCTTCTTGGTGACATCGTGGCAAATGAGTTCTTTTGTACTTCTTCACTTTTACTATAGTGAGAGATTGTGGATTCCCATGAACGGTGCCTATCTGTTGATGCCAAATATTTGTTACTGCTGACGTGGTCTAGGTGTTGACGCAGCTCGGGTACTGACGTGGCCTGGGTGCTGATGTGGCCTAGGCCCTGAACAAGTAACAGGGATGAACTAAAGGCCCTCGGAAGGAGGAGAGGGGGAGACCTCCGAAGGCGCTCCAAAGCTTTGTTGTGCGATTATCTACCTAAATAAATAAGTAAATAACCGTACAATTTTACTTGCAAGTGCACAAAGTCAACAGTAGTATAGTGTGCGAATGCAAGATCATCTCCACAGGGATTGGTGAATTTCGATTTTAGAATCAGTTTCTTAGTAAAAGAAGTTGAAAAAAATAGTTGAGTGTGATTTAACAGTAATAAGAGCATAGGGCTTTGATATCCACCTCTAGTCATACTCTCCCAATGAGTAATATGTTAATGCACTATCCTTCTCATGATTACCTAATGGTTGCCAACCTAAGGGCATGGTATCTACTCCTTAAGCTATTGATTTCCCTAAGCACCGAGTTAGGCATGGTATCTACTCTAACTCTTTTCTTTCTTAAGGATTTCAGCATAGTATCTACTGAGTTGTTCCTTAAGAAAGCATAAGATTTATGGAAATCGACAACCACATGAAACCTAGGGCATGGTATCTACTCCTGGTTTTCCATGTTGATTAACCCAACAATCCGGTGTGGATATCTTTTGTTACTATTGTTAGGCCCAGGACTCGGTCATCCAAATTGGTCTAACTAACTAATCTATACCACATTCACATATTGAACAGACATATACATATGAGGAATGTAAATAAACACATGCATTAATCAAGTTAAGCATCATAATCAAGGCTATTGCAAAGAAATCAATGAATGTATATATGGGAAAGCATAACTAGGCTTCAATCGAGCCCTATAAAGAGTTAGTTACACATGATGTCGAAGATAAGCATTATAATATAAACTAAACATAAACTATAAAACCCGAAGAATACTGTGGAGACGGGTTTTCAATCCTCTCCAAAGCTTACAACTCCGAGTGAAAGTAAAAGATAAAAGAAGTGATCTCTTTATGTGTGCTTTACAGGTGTATTTATAACGCTTGAGTAATCCTAACTTCCAAAAACACAAAACCTACTCTATTTCCAAAACCGGTTCTACCGTTTTACTGTCCACGCTCGTACATGTGCGCTCGATCGCATGCGTTCTGCACTCTTGCACTCAAGCACATTGAATGGTGCGCACGATCGCAAGCAGTGTGCATGGACACAAATTATAAAAAAATCAAAACTTACCGCAACTGAAAATGACAAAGTAGGAACAATACAACCTTACCATGTGTTAGTGGCCTCAGTGCCACTAACCTTAATAGAGATACTTGAGCTATATGGTTAATTAAATGTGAGCTACTCAAGCACCCTCGTGCCACAGTGCTAGTTGGTTAAAATGAAGCACTCAGAGTCCATCTCTTGTGGCTCCAGTGCTTGTATCTCAGCTGTATACTGTACTGATTCAAGTGCCAAGTATTCATCTCTCGGAGGAAAGTTAATATCGAGGTATAGCTTGGCTCTGTGTCCATTTATCATAAAGGGCTGATTTCTGTTGGGGCCATGGACTTCTAAAGCACCATGAGGGAAGAACTTGGTGACCATGTACGAATCGTACCATCTGGACTTGAGCTTGCCTGGGAACAGTCTTAATTGTGAGTCATATAGCAACACCTTTTATCCTACATGGAACTCCTTCTGTACTAGTTAGTTGTCATGATAGGCTTTTGGCCGCTCTTTGTACAACTTTGCATTCTCATAGGCATCATATCTCAAATCTTCAAGTTCATTTAGATGAAACTTCCTTTTCTCACCCGCTTGTTTCATGTCGAAGTTGAACTGCTTTATGGCCTAATATACTCGATGTTCTAATTCTACCAGGAGATGGCACGCTTTTCCAAAGACTAGGCGGTAGGGAGACATGCCAATTGGAGTCTTATAAGCTGTCCGATATGCTCATAAAGCATCATTTAGGCATAGAGACCAATCCTTCCGATTAGGCTTCACTATCCTTTCTAAGATTCCCTTGATCTCTCGGTTGCTTATCTCCACTTGGCCACTGGTTCGAGGATGATATGGAGTGCCAACTCTATGAGTGATCCCATATCTCCGGAGTAGTTTGGAAAAAGAGCGATGATGAAAATGGCTACCCCTATCACTGATGATTTCTCTTGGAGTCCCAAACCGCGTAAAGATGTTAGCCTGTAGAAACTTTACAACTACTTTATGATCGTTAGTTTTTGAGGGGACAGCCTCGACCCATTTGGACACATAATCCACACCCACAAGAATATATAAATAACCAAAGGAGTTAGGAAAGGGTCCCATGAAATCAATGCCCCATACATCAAAAAGTTTGATGCAATGGAATTGACACTAGCAAGTGCACTAATCGTTCAAATAATAAAATGATGAGTGAATATCGTTCCCAACGAGGACTGAACAAATACTACAGAAATTATGACTCAACTCTTACCGTTATTTGAGCAAACGAATAATTGTAGGAGAAAAATTTACTAACAATTAACTAAGGGAAAAACATATGACAATAGTAAATAAAGGAAGATTTGCAAACTTTGAAATGAAGATTCTTATGAACTAACGTGCTAAGGACTCAACTTCACCTAAACCATCATTGACAAGAGTTTTGAATGGACAAGTTTCGTTTAATACATTTTTCAAGATGGTAGAATCCCCAATAAATTGGTTATCCATATTCCAGGTCTAACCACAATCTCAAGAATCATTAACTTCAAATATCCATATTCTAGGTCTATTCTAGATTAATTCAAATTAAGAAGCATTAAGTTCAATGGAATTCCTTTCAGTTAAATCTTCCTATTCGGTTACGATTTAAACGGACCACATGAACTTCCTAGAATCCCTATTCAGTTACTTCTATTCCATTCATGGCATGTTTTACCCTGGCCTTTGCATAGACAACAATTCAACATCATATTTATTAATTCAACCATTCATAAAAGCATAGCTTCTCTATTCGACGCATCACTATGCCTAAAGAAGGAATCAAAATAATAAACAACATTAAGAACAATAAAACATACTCTTTGAAAAACAAATTAAATTCCAACTTGTCCAAATAGCAACTCAAGACATAGGTTTAGGATTCATCTATCCTTAACATAAAAATATCTACTCCATAATAATATTCAAATAAACCATGTTCATATCATAAAACATCAACATAACTAGATAAGAAAAATACAAAACCGGAGAAGAATGATTAAAAGCTTCTGATTAGCCTCCAGGAGTGTCTCCAACTCCCTTTTTGCGTCTCGTCTCCTCCAACTCTATTTTTCTGCACTATAACCGCGCTCCCCTTCTTGTTCAGCTAGGGTTTATATTTATAATATTCTAAATCCGTCGGCCAGCACTGAGACATATATCGAACCCTAGCCAGAGCTGCAGCGCCAACTTTTCAGCGCTGCAGCTTTGAGTTTCTGTCCACATTCTTCTATTCATGCCAGATTCCAGCGCTGCAGGGCCAACTTTCCAGCGCTGCAGCTTTGAGTTTCTGTCCCCTTCACACATTTTGCCCTTCCAGTGCTCCAGCAAGTGTCTGCACAGTAGATTTTCAAGACTTAGCATTGATTATTTAACTAAAACAACTATTAGTAGAATAAAATAAACTAAACTAAAAATTGCTAAAACACATGAAACACAATTCTAATGCTTAAGATAAACACCAAAAATGTGCCTAAAATAAGTATAATAACATGATTTATTCAGAGTTATCAAAGTTTTACTACCTGAATATTCTGTGGGGGCATCTGATTTCGGGAAGAGATGTTACCTGTCCGCTGGCATTTATCACATGAGCTGCAAAAGAAGAAAGCATCTTTAAATAGATTAGGCCAATAAAAACCAGATTGTAGCACCTTAAGAGCTGTTCGTTTTGCCCCAAAATGTCCTCCACAAGCAAACTGATGGCAGTGTTGCAATAAGCTCAAGTGATCCTCTTCTGGGATACATCATCTGATGATTTGATCGGGGCAGAATTTGAAGAGGTAAGGATCATTCCAATGGTAGTGTCTTGACAGAGATATCAGCCGTTTCTTTTCTTGAGTGGTCATGCCTGGGGGAAAAACTTTAGCAGTTAGATAATTTACTATATCAACGTACCATGGAAGTTTTACCTCTAGTGCGAACAGTTGTTCATCAGGGAAGTTCTCATTCAAAGGCAACTCTTTATCATCATTCTCATAGGGTAGCCTTGACAAATGATCTGCAACTACATTCTCACTGCCTTTCTTGTCTTTGGTTTCCAAATCGAATTCTTGTAATAGGAGTACCCATCTTATTAGCCTAGGATTTGCATCTTTCTTACAAAACAAATATCTCAAAGCAGCATGGTTAGTGAATACAATAAATTTAGAACCAATAAGATATGATCTAAACTTCTCTAAAGCAAAAATAATAGCTAACAATTCTTTTTCAGTAGTAGAATAGTTAAACTGAGCATCATTTAAAGTTCTAGAAGCATAGTAAATAGCATGAGGTACTTTATTGATTCTTTGACCTAAGACAGCTCCCAAGGCGAAGTCACTGGCATCACACATTAATTCGAAATGGAGATTCCAATCTGGTGCCATTATTATTGGGGCAGAGGTGAGAACATCCTTCAACGTGTTGAAAGCTTGCATACAGTCATCATTCCATTCAAACTTGGTATCTTTAGCTAACAACGTACAAAGAGGTCTCGAGATTTTGGAGAAATCCTTGATGAATCTTCTATAGAAACCGGCATGTCCAACGAAACTTCTAATACCCTTGACTGTGAGAGGGGGAGGTAGCTTTGAAATGATGTTTATCTTAGCCTTGTCTACCTCGATACCTCTGTTTGAGATGGAGTGACCCAACATAATATCTTGTTGAACCATGAAGTGACATTTCTCCCAATTTAGTACTAAGTTACTCTCTTCACATCTCTTTAGGACATTCTCTAAATGATTTAGGCACTCATCAAATTAGAACCAAAAACACTAAAATCATCCGTGAATACCGCAATGTATTTCTCCACCATATCGGAAAATATGCTCATCATACATCTTTGAAAAGTGGCTGGTGCATTGTATAATCCGAATGGAATTTTTCGATAAGCAAATGTACCGAAAGGACATGTAAAGGTAGTCTTTTCTTGATCCTCAGGTGCTATGGCAATTTGGTTGTACCCACTGTACCCATCCAAGAAGCAGTAATAGCTGTGACTGGCTAATCTCTCTAACATCTTATCAATGAATGGTAGGGGGAAATGATCTTTTCTAGTTACTTTATTCAATTTCCAATAATCAATGCATACCCTCCAACCAGTTGTCTTTCTTGTAGGTATGAGCTCCTCATGTTCATTTTTTACAACGGTAATTCCACTCTTTTTCGGAACAACTCGGACCGGACTCACCCATTTACTGTCTGATATGGGGTAGAAAATGCCAACATCTAGTATCTTTAATACCTCGGCCTTTACTATCTCTTTCATGTGTGGGTTTAGTCTTCTTTGAGCATATCGAGTGGGCTTTGCTTCTTCTTCTAGGTAGATACTATGCATGCATTTGGCTGGACTTATTCCCTTAATGTCAGCAATGGTCCATCCAATAGCAGATCTATGCTCCCTAAGAACTCTTAACAGCTTCTCTTCTTCTCCACTACTCAAGTTAGCAGCTACAATTACAGGTAAAGTCTTCTTTTCTCCTAAATAGGCATACATTAAATGCTCGGGTAGCTGTTTTAGTTCCAATGTTAGTGCCTGGACAATAGAAGGCAAAAGAGTAGCATTAGTAGGTATGAGAGATTCAAATGGAGGAGTATACTTACTAGAGTGTTTTGGGGAGGTCTCAAGGAGTTGCACAGCTGCATGATGTCATCAGTCACATCTTTAAGTTCTTGCTTAATATCCTCTTCGGTGAAGCCATGGGCGAGAGTAGTCTCCAATGGATCAATGTGTTGGACCTGAAAAGCTTTCTCGACAAAATTTTGTATCATACATACATTAAAGCATTCCAAATCATCTTGAGGTAGTTTTATTGCATCAAATATTTTAAATTCTATTTTCTCGCCATTGATTTTCATACTCACTATGCTCTTTTTCACACAAATCTTAGTATCAGCAGTTCTCATGAAGGGTCTCCCTAATATGATGGGCAGGGGTAACGGCATAAGGCATTCCTCCATATCTAGCACAATGAAATCAGCAGGTAAAACGAATTCTCCTACCTTAACTAGGACATCCTTGAGGATACCCCTAGGTTTTTTAATACTCTTATCTGCCAATTGTAAGGTAATGGAAGTCGATTGTAGCTCCCCCAAACCTAGGGTTTCGAATACCGTGTATGGTAGTAAGTTTACACCTACTCCTAAGTCTAGTAATGCTCTCTCAAACAGTTGATCACCTATTCTATAGGGCACAGTAAAACTACCCGGATATTTTAGTTTTGGTGGGAGTTTTCTTAATAGCACAGCACTTACTTCTTCAGTTAATGCTACTGTTTCATGCTCTTGAAATTTTCTCTTATGAGTGCAACAATCTTTTAGGAACTTAGCATAGGCAGGTATTTGTTGAATTGCATCTAATAAAGGAATGTTAATTTCAACTTTCCGCAAGGTTTCAAAAATATCAATTAGTTTATTGTCTTTCTTTTGTTTTACTAACCTTTGCAGGAAGGGTAGAGCATTCACCTTTTCTATTTCACTTACCCTTGGTGCCGATGGTTTCTCCTTGGATGCTGTTGCAGATTCATCGGACCCTATCACCTTGCCATTTCTCAAAGTTGTGACAGCTTTCAGTTGTTGATGCCCCCCCAGGGTTGGGTAGTGTTTGAGTTGGAAGCTCTCCTTGCTTTCTGCCACTTAGCTCTTTCGCCAATTGTCCTATTTGTGCCTCTAGCCGTTGTATGGCTTGTTCATGTTTTGCTGTAGTTTGTCTTAGTTCAATCTGGAATTGCCTTTCATCCGCCATGAAGTGATCTTATGAGGTCATTAATTACTGTTGCTGAGTGGCTAGTTGTCTCACAAGACTTTTGAGGTCGTTTTTCTTTGGTTCGGGAGTAGTATGAGCAGTGGGCTGGGGGTTTCTTTGCTGCCCTTACTGGTTAAGGGTATTTTGGTTGTTGTTCCAAGAGAAATTTGGATGGTTTCTCCATCCGGGGCTGTAAGTGTTTGTATATGGGTTGTTCTTTGGTGGATAGTTGTTAGGTCCCACGTAATTTGCTTGTTTCGGATCTGTAGGTGAATACAAAGGACAAGTATCAGTATTATGATCGAATTGGGAACACATCGCACATACCTGGAGTGGTGCAGCTGGTAGGCTAGATGAGGCATTTTGAGCAGCCATGGCTTTTACCAATAGGTCTAGTTTCTTTTCCACAGCAGCTATTTGAGGAGAAGATCCTCCATTTAGATTTACCTCTTACACACCCTTACCCTTGGTCATATGTCTACCTCGAGAGGAGAACTGCTGATTGTGTTCGCTTAGGGTTTCGAAGAGCTCTATAGCTTCTTCTATGCTTTTCTCCATCAGCACTCCTCCACAACCTGAATCAACAATACTTTTGTTAGTATCACTCAAACCTTCATAAAAAGCTTGTACCAGTTCATCTTGAGGTAGGTTGTGATGTGGGCATTTGAGTAGCAGCTCGTTGAAGTGTCCCCACGCTTCGAAGAAGAGGTCCCCATCCTTTTGTTGGAAGGACTGAATCTCCTTCTTCATTTGCCTTATCTTTTGGGCTAGGAAAAAGTTCCTTAGGAATTTGCTAGCCAATTCCTCCCAAGTGTGGATAGAAACTGTAGGCAAAGAATTATACCATAATTTACCATTATTTTTTAAGGAAAAAGGGAAAAGAATTAACCTTATTCCTTCTTGGTCTAAGCCTTGGATGTGCTGGAACTTGCAAAGATCGAAAAATTCTCGAAGGTACAAGTGTGGATCCTCATTAGGAGTACCCCTAAAGTGGGTCAAAGCATTCAATATTTGCGGAGATATGTAATAGTTTCTTGCCGCCTCAGGTTGATATGCAATACATGATGGCTGATCAATGTTCCGTGGGATGAAGGAATGCTTTATCGGTACTCGTGCAGGTGGTTGCTGGTTTTCGAGTTGTTCTGCCATTGGTGTTTCGTTCTCGAATTCTTCTTTGTTCTCTTCGAAGTTGTTCCTAAGCCTTTGTTGGATGGTCTGCTCAAGCTCAGGATTGAGG
The DNA here is from genome assembly GCA_023935145.1 of Bretschneidera sinensis. Classification (NCBI taxonomy): domain Eukaryota; kingdom Viridiplantae; phylum Streptophyta; class Magnoliopsida; order Brassicales; family Akaniaceae; genus Bretschneidera; species Bretschneidera sinensis. The sequence goes on from CM043703.1 coordinate 18,813,992, forward strand.
GGAAAGAATGTTAGATGTCGAGATTGAAGTCCATGCATAAATCATGTAAACCAGATTCAGTGCAGCAGTTCAACTCTGCTGCTCGGGTGACTCTCTATCCTAATTGCGCTCGATCGCACAGAAGGGTGTGATCGATCGCAAGTATCACAGAAAGTGCGATTAGGGTGTGATGTGCCTAAAACAGAAAGGTAATTGATTAGGTTTTGATGAAAATAAAACTAAAGGTGAAGAACATAAACTAAATTTTTTTAGAAAATTAAAGTAAAATAGAATAATGATGGTTAAACTAAACGAAAGTAATTCTAAAAGGAAATTTAGCGCAATCTCCGGCAACGGCGCCAAAAACTTGTTGTGCGATTATTTACCTAAATAAATAAGTAAATAACCGTACAATTTTACTTGCAAGTGCACAAGGTCAACAGTAGTATAGTGTGCGAATGCAAGATCATCTCCACAGGGATTGGTGAATTTCGGTTTTAGAATCAGTTTCTTAGTAAAAGAAGTTGAAAAAAACAGTTGAGTGTGATTTAACAGTAATAAGAGCATAGGGCTTTGATATCCACCTCTAGTCATGCTTTCCCAATGAGTAATATATTAATGCACTAGCCTTTTCATGATTACCTAATGGTTGCCAACCTAAGGGCATGGTATCTACTCCTTAAGTTATTGATTTCCCTAAGCACCGAGTTAGGCATGGTATCTACTCTAACTCTTTTCTTTCTTAAGGGATTCAGCATGGTATCTACTGAGTTGTTCCTTAAGAAAGCATAAGATTTATGGAAATCGACAACCACATGAGACCTAGGGCATGGTATCTATTCCTGGTTTCCCATGTTAATTAACCCAAGAATCCGGTGTGGATATCTTTTGTTACTATTGTTAGGCCTAAGACTCGGTCATCCAAATTGGTCTAACTAACTAATCCATACCACATGCACATATTGATCAGACATATACATATGAGGAATGTAAATAAACACAGGTATTAATCAAGTTAAGCATCATAATCAAGGCTATTGCAAAGAAATCAATGAATGTATATATGGGAAAGCATAATTAGGGCTTCAATCGAGCCCTATAAAGAGTTAGTTACACATGATGTCGAAGATAAGCATTATAATATAAACTAAACATAAACTATAAAACCCGAAGAATACTATGTAGACGGGTTGTCAATCCTCTCCAAAGCTTACAACTCTGAGTGAAAGTAAAAGATAAAAGAAGTGATCTCCTTATGTGTGCTTTACAGGTGTATTTATAGGGCTTGAGTAATCCTAGAAGGCTCTGGAAACCCTAACTTCCAAAAACGCAAAACCTACTCTATTTCCAAAACTGGTTCCGCCGTTTTACTGTTCACACCCGTACATGTGCGCTCGATCGCATGCGTTTTGCGCTCGATCGCAAGTGCTGCGCTCGATCGCACTCAGTAGTGCTCTCGATCGCAGTTTGACCAAAAGCTGCTCCAGGATTTCCAGGTTTCTTCCTTTAGGTGCCAAAAATGCTTCTTTTTTCTCCAAGACCCTATAAAAACATGTGAAACACAAAAATGAAGTAAAATAGACTAAATTAACATAACTAAGGACCTAACAAATGTAAATAAGGGGGCTTAAATATGAATATTTAAGCACCTATCAAGCTTAAGTTAGCACGAGGGCTTAAGAGAGAGGTCGAGAGCTTAAGTAATTGGTATGTAAGCAGAAAAGTCTGAATGAATATGAATTCCATACCTCGGCTTATTTATAGCCATCTGAACGGGTGTTGCTCACGTCTCGTCAGTGTGAAGGCATTGATTATACACTCAGACGACGGCGTGTCGCAGGGTAGCTACAGGGCGGCGTGCTGTAGGGCTGCAGGACGGCGTGCCATAGGGTGGCTGTAGGGCTGCGTGTGTAGGCGGCTGTAGAGCAGCATGTTGTAGGGTAGCGTAGGGTGGCTGCAGGGCTGTGTGTGTAGAGGGGGGCCAGGTGTATGTTTGTTGGGCCGTTCTTCATCGAGCTGGAGTGTTTGTTGGGCCAGAGTGTTTATTGAGCTGGAGAGTTTATGGGCTACATCAGGCTTATTAGGCCGAAGAGTTTATGGGCTACATCAGGCCTCATCAAGGAGGCAAGAGAGAGTTGAAATAGTTGAATGAAAAGCAACCAAAAAATGCATAAACTCATGACTGGAAGCTCCATTATTTTAGACCTGAACATTGAGTTGAAGTATTGAAGATATGTTTAACTTAGTTGTATGTTCGACCATGTACAATAGGTGCTGAAAAACTTAAATATCAGAAGAAGAACTTGTAAATAGCTATGAGTTAATTTTAGTAAACTCATGAAACGTTGTACGTTGGGCGTTGAGTTCTGAGCTATATTTGATCTCACTAAAACAAACCATCAAAATGGACACGGCAATGTGCCAAGTGTTAAAAAACGAACTGTAACTTCCTCAAAAAATTATTGTAGCAAGTAGTGATAATTTATGTGTTGTGGGCCATTTGAAGTGTCAATTTGATTGACTAAATATCATTACTGTATTGTAATTAACGAAGACTTGTGATGCATAACGAAAAAGTGGCAGAGCATACTTTTCTTTTCCTATGGAATCCAGATAATACGTAGGTTTGTTTTGAAGTGAAAAGCAAGATCGTGTTGAATGTTGATTTAAATGCGATACAGAACGGAGTATTGAAGACGGTATGAAAATAACCCTCTATCTCACATTATCACGAACTCAGCGTTAAAGTTAAAGTGACAAAATTTTGGAATGGAATATTATGTTTGGAACAGTTTTTAAAAATTGTTTGAAATTTTTAAAAATTAAAAACAGTTTTCAAAAACTCTTTCTTATATTTGGCAAACAATTTTCAAAATCAATTTTCTAAAGCAGTTTTCAAAAAATCAGTTTTTAAAAACTGTTTTCTGAAAACTTCAAATTGGATGTTTTCTGATGTAATTTTTGAAAAATAACCTTAAAATCACTGTTCATTTTTTTGTTTCATCCTTCCTCCATGGTATATAAAAAATATTAAAATTTTGAAAATAAAATAATATTAATTATTTTTAAATGTTTAGTAAATATGAGAAATAAAATTACTATAGATTTTAAATTTAAACTCAAAACTAAAAATAATTACAAGGTGTATCAAAACAGTTTTTAAAATAAGATTATCCAAACAACATTTCATTGTTTTCTGTTTTGGAAACAGTTTTCGAATTACAGTTATCCAAACATATTTTCTTCAGAAAACCGTTACCCAAACATACCTTACTTCTTTATGTTATGTCCCACCGTTGAGCACAAAGTTTGAAATGTTAGCATTCTGTGACTATTTTTTTTTTATAGCAAATATGGGATCGAGGGAATGGAACCTATGACCATGTTAGCATTCTGTGACTATTTTTTTTTTTTTTTAGCAAATATGGGATCGAGGGAATGGAACCTATGACCATAGCTCGGAATCAAGAGTTTGTGATCTTGGCTCTGATACTAATTGTCAGGATCGAGTGTTTACCGCTACATCAAAAACTATAGCTAATAATTAGAGTGTAACTCAAATCACTAAAACCACACAACAGCACAGACACCACATTTCCTCCACCTAGGGACAATTGTTGCCAACACTTGGCCCAACATATATATATATATATATATATATATGTCTTAATTGAGTATAAAAAAATTTATAGACAAAAATACTTTTATTTAAACGACATTGTTTTTATTCTATAATTATTGGATTTATAAAAAATAATAATATTGTAATTCTAATAGAATTTGAATTGATATAATCTTTTATTGTTCTATTAGAATTTGAATTGTTATAATCTTTTATTTGTTTTATTATAATTTGGATTAAGTCTGAATAGGATGTAAAACTTTTGATAGACAAAAATACTTTTATTCAACTTCATATAAATAAGATACTTGTGTTTAAAAAAAAACATGTCGATCATTGAGCTCCATATAAAAATCTTATGGTTGCACTTTATTAAGATTTTTCATTTTATTCATCAATCTCTTCTAAAAAAATAGTATCGTAACGTAAAGAGAGAAAATTTATTACATAATAATGTAGACTCAAATAAATGATTATCTTGAATAAAAATAATGTATATAACTTTTTTTCTATCTGTCAATTTTGTTTCAATTAAAATGGTAATTTCTATATACATGAGTTGATTTTCTTGATTTGTATAACTAGTGATTTTGTGAGATTTTATTTGAAAATATTCTACATCCAGCTTATGGGTGCAAATCAGTCGGTAATCAAACTCAAAGTTTAGGTAATCAATTTACATAAAATTAAAATAAATTATAAAAAGAACTGTTAGATATTTTTTCTCAAATTTTCGGCGATTCAGTAATATCAAGATATAATTTGATAATTTTTTATTACTGAAATATTAAAAAATCTATTACATTTCAAATTTATTAAAATAAAAATTAGTCATTCTGTATTACCAGAATTTAAAAAAAAAAAAAAAAACCTAATATCAAACCAACTTATCGAAGTTCTAAGAATATAATAATGACTACCGAAATAACCGAACTAAAATTTTTGGTTCAGTAGTTTGTTTTTTCCTACGCACATCTTATCCATCCATTGACCAATTTTGTATTTTATCCGAAAATCATGCTCTTATATTTAGAATTTATATGATAACAAAGGTGTTGGTGTTCCTCTTCCACTTTCAAATGCGTGATTATTCTGTTTTGTGCTCTCTTATGGCCCTGTGAGGATCATATCTCCACTTCTCACTTTTCTCTAAAAGATTCACCAAAGACCAAAGCACTCATATCTGTGATGCGTGGTAGATCTATGAAATAGGCAGAACCTGGGGCCATTGATGGTAACTTGATTTGATTGTTGCTGATCCAATCTTTCACGATGTCTACCACTTTATCACTCGAGCTTGAAAATGATGGATCTTATTCTCTTCCCTCTACATTTCTTCTTTGATGATAAGGCTCTCTCCTCAGCCTCTTCTTACCTTGCTTTCTTTGTTCAGCTATCGTTACCATGTATGTATTTTGGTTTCTCCTTATGCCCAAAATCATGGTAACAGAGGCGTTGGTCCTCTTGGCCTTCTCTTGCAAAGAGTTAAAGGAATTTATATCTAGATTTTTCAAAAGACTTTGTCTTCATCAGTCACGCATATGCGCAATACAGAGTTTCATCAGAATGTTCTCATTGGTTTTGTCTTGACACTCAAGTGTTTTCACCTTGAATTTTTCAATGTAGCTCTCCAAATTTTCAGAAGGACCTTAATTCTCTTGTGCCAGATCAATCAGCATACACTAACGTGGGATGATGTAAGACTTCTGCAAAAATTGTTTCACCATCACGGACCAATTTGCTATGCTTTCGGGTTCTCACGTAGCAAGTGTGTGCCTTGTCTGTAAGGCTTTTGGAGAATTCTATCATCACATTATCTTATTCATCTCTAAAAAATCTCATGGTATCTAGGAATCTTTTGACATGCTCTTTTGAATCTCTGTTCTTGCCGTTGTACTTTTCAAAATTGGCGCCTCATAGCTTTGAGGATTTTTTTTCTTCATCACTGCTCTGGGATAAGGCAGTATAAAGTTAAATTGATCTGCTATAGAGACAGACTGTTTTGTGAAGCTACTTAGAATACACTCAAGATCTTCTCGAGTTTTAAAGGTTGATGCTGGAGTATGACACGAATTAGGCTCTCCTCCATAACCAACTGCAAGGACAGAGACTCCTTGAACTCTAAGAAGGTCTTGATCTTACCTTTCTTAAGGCTCTGTTACAGGCCTTTTAACAGCTTGAATTGTGGTTTCTTCAAGTGTTTTTTTTTTTATTATTTCTTACTCTTTTTCTGTAGAGTTCTTTGCCCCAAAACTATGATGTACTTCTTCCAAATCTACTGGTTGAGGTGTGGCTACAAGAGGTTGAATCATTATATCAAAACCTCTATTCTCGACAGTGACAGCTTATTTTTGTTTGGCACCTTGAGCATTTGCCACCAGTTGGTTCATCGTAGCCTGCATATCAAGCAACGGTTGTTTGAATGTTGCATTTTCCTCTTATATAAAATTTATTCATGCCACTAGATACGAATGAGTGGGATCTTCATTCATTCCATTGTGAGTGTCTAGTGCCAGTGGATCAAGATCTTCATGTTAGTGTGCCATTTATTGTTTTTTTTTTCAAAAACAAATCACTTTCTCAAGTGGAGTCGTAAAAAATGTAAACACGAGATTTACAAAATTGGAAACTTATTGTTTTGTGGAGCCCCCAATGGATCAACTCGTAAAATCTGTAAAATATATTTTAAATTTGATTAATGAAAAAATATTATTGAGTAGAGATTCTCGATCAAAAATGAAGAATTTGTTTTTGTATATTAAAAGCTTAAAAAGATGAAAAATAAAAATAGATATTTAAGTGATTCGACTTATGAGATCTACTTCATAGGAGTAGTTGAGAAATTTTTACTATTGATGAAACATTACAAGGATTTTGTATATCTCTCTATAAATTAATCTTCTCTTGGATTTTTCTTTCTTTTTTTTTTTTTTATTTCTCTCCTTGTTTGATTTTTCTCTCTTATTTCTTCTTTGTTGTTTTACGCTACTCTTTTCTTTTATTGTTCTCCTCTTTCCATTCTCTGTAGCTAGAGGTGTGCAAAAGGTATTCGATCAAATAAAATTTAACTGTTTTGACCGATTTAACTTATGTATTTTAATATTAATCAATTGAATTAATTTTGATTGGTACAATCAGTTAATTGGTTAATTAACACTGTTTACATAATTATTTTTTTAATTTATTATATATTATATATTTAATTTATACTTAAGATTTTTTTAATTTATTATATTTTATATATATATTATATTTATATTAACATATTATTAATATTAAATATTAATATTAATAATTTTTTAATCTGTTAAACGGTTTAAACGGTTAAAAAAATTAATTATTAATCGATCGATTAATGGATATATTTTATTTGATTAACAGATATAATCGATTAACCGATTTAATTGATTAACCGATCAATTTTAACCGAATCAATTTAAAATGTTCGGTTAATCAATTTTAACATATTATTGAACAAGCTATCTGCTGCCAATTTTATAAGCAAATCCTCAAGAAGCAGCAGTACCGTCCTTATCTCCCTTAACAGTCATCAATTACTCATATCTGTTGGAAATTACTCAAAAGAGTAAATGAAGAGGTTATAACTCCACCTATATACACCTCCGTGGATCTCACTCCTTTGACGAGGATGGCAACGTCTATTATCTAATTACCGATAACTACTCTCTTTCTCTCTGCAAACAATTAGAAGGGTCCAATGATCATCTTCTAACTCACTCGAACCTTAGCCTCCTTTTAATAAGTGCACTCGGTTAGTCACACTCCATTTATATTTTTGGTTTTTGAATTTACAATAATACCTTTAATTAAAATTAGATATTCAATTTAACTTTTAAAATACGATTACTATCACATATCCTCGTTATAAGTTTTGATAATACAAAATCTTTCATTATTTACTCATTCATATCTAACTCTTTACATTTTTATTTTTGCAGCTAAAACTGTTCTTTTTAAATTTACTTATTTCTTCACATTTTTCATAACTATGGATAATCAATTGATAGAATATGTGTTTCACTTTGAACATTTATAATTCTCAAGACTGCAGAGTTAATGACTATTTTTAATCAATTTATTTAGAATTACTAGCTGAAAATAGTAAATTTTAAGAAGATTTTCATAAGTTAGATCTTTCGTATGTAATAAGATCAATATTTGACATGTAGATGTTGAATTCATGTCTTTTAACAAAATTTGAAAGAAAAATAAAGAAAAACAAAAAAGAGAAAAGAAGAAATAAAGTGGAGGAAGAAAAGTTTTGTCGTGGAAGTACAAAACGTAAAGAGTTAGAGAGACGAAGAAATAGTGTAATTAATAAAAAATTTAGTATCATATAAACTTGTAAAGAAAATATATGGTAATAATTGTATTTCAAAAGTATGTAAACGAATTAGTATTTAGCTTTAATTAAGGGTACTTGTAACGACCCATCCCGAGTTTGCCACCCTCGAGATGGTGTCGTCACGTTTTGAAATCCCTACACGACATATATATGCAACAATATAAAAACATTAACTGAAATTATATATATCTATACATCAATCCTCAACCTTCAACAGGAGAGTCACATTATTAAAATCTCAACTGAAACATTATATGCAACACATTATGCATGAATATTTACAATATTTTTTTTCTTTATGAGTCTGAGAATGTGGACCACGAGGCCTACAGATAATCACTCAGTCTGAATCTCAGCTCACCAATCTATCTGTCATGTCTGGTACCCGAAATTATTTAGCAATAAGGAGTGAGCTTCGCAAGCTCAATGAATTAAATTTACTAGAAGTATTCAATTTGTATAACTCCAGTCACATCTTATAATTCAATTGTTCAAATAGTCTTATAATATTCATTTATCTATATCTCATATAATTCAATAATAGCATTCTATTATTACTACTCATATCATAATCATCATCATTTATCAATCTCTTCTTCTCATATATTTAATTATCTTGAGACTATCAATTCTATCTCATTATTACCTTGTTATGAAGTTCACAACATATAATCAATCACTCAGATAATTCTTATCATATCATACTTTCATATTTCTTTCACATCATATATGTCTCTTTGTGAGACTCATTCATCTATCAATAAATTTATAATCAAGAATAACACTTTAGCATCTCAAGCAATAATAATCAATATTTAAAGCAAATGCAATGCATGAATTTAAATTATATTATTATTTGGGAACATCTTCCCATATGTCGACATGTTTTATCTTAGACTGGCTACCTTACCGGTTCTTTTATTTCCAACATATACTAGCTGTCACGGTTTTATTTAGACCGGTTGTCTTCCCGATTCTTTTATTTCATACATATGCATATGAACAATAATATGAAATATGCATATGAACAATAATATAAAAAAATAAGCATATATTCAGAAATTTAATTTAGCTATCCAGCTTTTTCTCAAAATTATTATTTTTATCATATTCATTAAATTATCTCTTCATATATCATATCAAACTATCAATCATAGCTTGTCAAGAATTTCATTTATCCCTTCAATATATTTAATCAACTCATTATTTCAATAATATTACTTTTCATATAATAAATCTTTAACATATCAGTTATTCCTATCATATCCATAAACCAACTTTCATATATCATCCAATCATAGTTTAATAATTAATTCAAATATCATCACTTTATATTTCATATATATCTCGATTACTAAAAGTAAATCTAACTCACCACGTAGCACTTAAAGCTACTCGTGGATCACCTCCTTGCTTTTCTTGCTCCTTTCAGCAATTTCATCTAATTGTTTATCATCAACACCTGACATAATATTTATATTAAAATTTTTAATTTATTCTTTAATTCTTCCATAATTCATACTTTTTAAATTTCTACATCAAATTTCGCGAAATTTTCATATATGCCACTTTCAAAAAATAAAATTCACATTATTACTTTTTGGTTTTCTTAAAACTTCCCTCGAATCTCTTTAAAATTCTCTTATAAATCTCTTCAAAATTTCAATCTTTTGAATTTTCTTTGAATCTCCAAGTATTTTAAAAAAAGAGTAATTTGAATTGAAGAAAGAAATAAACAAGTCGAATTTGATAAGAAAAATAAAATAATAACCCCTCGTGTCTTGCATGCAATATGCATATGTCACAGGCTGCAAGCTTAAGTCGCTAATCGTGTGGCCTTAGGCTCGGAAACATCTCCTTGGAATGCCTAAGTCAGCCTTCCTTTTAGCTACTCAAGAGAACCGCCCTCAAAGCTAGACCCACTCAAAGAAAATAAGCTAACACAAGAGAGAACATGAGACAAAGCTAAAGAGCTTGCTATTGCTTGAATGATTGAATGATTTACAAGTGAGGGGGAGGTCCCTTTATATAAGGAGAGCTCCCTTACATCTATGGCTAATATCTTGCCAAGTGTCACAATCCTACGGTACTATAAGTGTAGTACAAGTGTAGTACGAAAGTACAAGGTACTACCATGTAGTGCACGTGCAGTACAATGTTGTACATTATAATCATAGAGTGTACTAGGAAACCCCAGAACATGCGGGTCGTGACATTCTCCCCCACTCAATCTGGCGACACCCTCATCGTACTCTCGGCATGAAACTGGTCGATCTTCGTCTGAAATTGCCACAAGGCCTCGGCTGGTTCCCAACTAGTCTCACTATCGAGTTATCCTTTCCATTGTATCAAGTATTCATGCCTCGGCTTGTAGTTCTTCCATCTCAAAACTCGGTCGGCCAGTATACTCTCAATGTCTGGATCATAAGAAACCCTAACTCCTATAGGGGCTCGCTGTGACTCATCTTGATCCAGATCCTTTTGGTCTTCATGGAATGGTTTCAACATACTCACATGGAAGACCGAGTGCACCTTGAGCTTGGATGGTAGCTCAAGTTTGTAGGCTACATTGCCTACCCTCCTAAGAACTCTGAAAGGCCCCTCATATCTGCATACCAATGCCTTATGGATCCCTTTGGTGCAAAGTAATGAATATAGCTTCATAAGCACAAAATCCCCCATTTGGTACTGCACATCCCGTCTCTTACAATCATCCCACTTCTTGGAACGCTTGGCTACCTTAGCTGATGGTTGGCCAGTAGATACCAACTCAATCTTATGATCCTCCTCTCTCTTAGGTGAGAGTTTATTGGATAACTCCGGGGGCATCACATCAACAAAGGGCTCTAAAAGCTCAAGTACCTCAAGAAGAGTCTCTTCCTTGGACTCTAGGACCTCCTCAAGTTTCACGGTGGCCAAGCGTGTGACTTCATCCCTTCTCACCCCTTGGCTAGTTGGATTGTTGATAAAAACCGGTTAGCTTGGCCAGAGTCTCGTCTTATCGATACGAGGCATTGGCACCGAGAATCAAGGATGCACATACAATTGGCATATGGCACTACCAAAGCATTAACCCGATCAAGGAAATCTAACCCAATTACAAAGTCCTAATCATCAAGTGGGATTACCTCAAGAGTTTTCTTGCCTTTCCAATCTCCTAGTTGTAGCTCCATCCCTTGTGCTACACCCATTGTCAAAACTTCTTTGGAATTGACTGTCTTGATCCACACATTGCCTTTCTCCACCTTAAGGCTTAATCTCTTGGACATTTTCTCGGACACAAAGAGATCAGAAGCCCTAGTGTCTACAAGAGCACTAACCTTGGTGCCAGCCACCATGATGTTTGTAAACATGAGCCCCTTTCGCTTGTCAAACCTTTTGGCTTTGATCGAGTTAAGCATGATAGAGCTAAGCTTGAGGGTATCTCTCTCTGTTTCCCCCTCTTCCCTAGCAATGGCAAAGAGCTTGGTTCTTTTCGGGCAATCTTGCACTCGATGAGGACCCTCACAAAAGAAGCATACTAATGGCTCCTTATTTTGTCCCCTTCCTTGGCGGACTTCCACTTGTGAATGGGTGGTTTCCCTGAACCACCCTTCTGATACTTGTCCTTGTCTCCCCTACCGTTGCCCCTGGTTCTTGGAGGAGTCAAATTTCTCTTATTTCTTGAACTCCACCAAAGATCCCACCACGGACATGGCTCGGGTGAGGTCTTGGACACCCTTTCTTTACAACTCTCGCTTGGCCCATTGTTTGAAGCCATCCATGAATGAGAAGAGAGCCTCCCTCTCTCCAAGAACAAAAATTTGGAGCATGAGTTCCGAAAACTCTCGAACATACTCCTGTACTTTCTCACGTTGGGTGAGCCTTCGCAATGTGGCTCATGCCTCATCTTCCGTGTACTCCGGATAGAATTGTTGGCGGAATTCCCTCTGGAATTCTTCCCACGTAACAATGGCAACACCCGCACACCTACATCTCCACCACAATAAAGCAATATCAACAAGATACACAGAGGCTATGTTTACCTTGGTTACGTCCTCCATGATGTTCATCTCTCAAAAATAGTGCTCCATCCCCCCCAAAGAAAGTTGTCCACATCCTTTGCAACTCGGATTCCCTTGAACTCCTTTGGCTTAGGTACATCCACCCTATGATTGGGTGTCATAGCAAGCATTCACCTCCGAAGGCTGCTTTGCAAGCTGAGAGCTCACGCTTAAGCTCTTCCATCTCTTCCCGCATAGATACCACCACGGCCTCAAAGGCATCGTTCTTTTGGGTGAGCACATCTACGACCTCGTTAACGACACCTTGCATCACTCTTTGGAGATCCTCCCTCATGGAGTTTAGCTCCTCGATACTACCATCGGTATCCTCGAACCTGTCCCGTATTTCTCCCACGACTAACTCCACCTTAGCCAAGCGAGCATCGATGCTTGACATCACATCCCTTGAACTAGCCTTCTTGGCCGCCCTTCATCGGGTCTCATGACCATCATGAGCTGGGTTGTTAGCATCGGAAGTGGTCGCCATCTCTTCTCAAAAGTCTCGATGAACTTTTGCTCTGATACCACTTGTTACAGGCTGCAGCTTAAGTCGCTAACCGTGCAGCCTTAGGCTCAAAAACACCTCCTTGGAATGCCTAAATCAGCCTTCCTCTTAGCTACTTAAGAGAACCGCCATCGAAGCTAGACCCACTCAAAAAAAATAAGCTAACACAAGAGAGAACATGAGACAAAGCTAGAGAGCTTACTATTGCTTGAATGATTGAATGATTTACAAGTGAGGGGGAGGTCCCTTTATATAGGGAGAGCTCCCTTACATCTACGGCTAACATCTTGCCAAGTGTCACAATCCTACGATACTATAAGTGTAGTACAAGTGTTGTACGGAAGTACAAAGTACTACCATGTAGTGCACGTGCAGTACAATGATGTACATTAAAATCACAAAGTGTACTAGAAAACCCCAGAACACGTGGGTCGTGACACATGCATGGTGTGGACACACCTGGGCCAGTTTTTTTCTTTCTTTTTCTTTTTCTTTTGACACCAACTACTAGGTGTCCTTTTTTTTCTTTTGACACCAACTACCAGCTGTTCTGTCTTTTTTTCAATACTAGTGCTTTATAAATCGGAAGAAACTTCTCAAATAAATTTTAAATGTAAATAAGTATGCACACAGTCCTTGTGAAGAAAAAGAAAGTGAAGATTGTTCGAATTTTGATGTCACTGAATTTGTTTTGTGGGAGTTATTATGAAACAAGTAGAATTTTATTGGTAATTATAGGGAATTGTAATAGTAACTGAATAAAAAATAAAGCATTTAAATATTCAATCACTACTACAGTTATGTGATTATGAGTAAAATTCTTCGATTCCATGATAACTCTCACGAAAACCGGATCAATGAGAACATGACTCAGATCGTTGATTCCTACGACATTCGCCTTACAACAAGTACCAAGTTCCAAAAATTTATCATTTTGAATTATATATAAGGAAATATAAATTAAAAATTATTTGTGAAGCAATAAATGAATGTAAATGAATGTCTTTGTTTACAATCAAAATTGGTTATTGTATTATTTCGTTTGTTTGAAGAATTAATCATGATAAACAACTTTGGTCCACTTGATTAACATAGTTGTTCTTCCTCATTTGTTAATACTTAGGAATACGCAAATTATATATCTTGATTGAATCTTCAAATTTTTTATTATTTGATTTGCATGTTTTATCGAAAAGAATGATGCTAACTAACTTAGATTAAGAATGAATATAATTTTCATTGATGAAAAGCAAGGATATGTTTTTTTTTTTCTTTTAAAGGAATGGAATGCAAAGATTGAATGAATTAAAGTAAAATTTATCATTTTTAAATGAACTGAAAAAGAATTCACTTAATTAGAAATGAATTGAAATTGATTTTTATGTATTAAATTGTAAAATTTAATTCAATTCTAATGTTTAAATTAGAGAGAGAAAATTTTGGTCTAATTAATGTTTTTTTATGTTCATTTTGTTGAACTTATTTGTAAATTCTATCAATTTCGTTAAAATTTATAACGAATTGACTTAAGTTCATAGTGAATTTATTTACAAATGATTTTCATAATTTATTAGCTTTCCAAACATGACAAATTCTGAAATTGTAATTAAATTCTATAAAATTTATTTGTCTCAAACATATTCTTAAATTGCTGGATGAGAATTTACTATTGGTAGGAATGAAAATTATGAATAAATAAATTGCATAACAATGGAAATGTAACAACAAAAAAATCACTCATTTCATCAATTCAAATGGTACTTACAAATGTGGCAGTTGTTGTTGAAAGATGTAAATATGTTTGTATTTTATGTAGGATTTATAGTTAATACTCTTTCATTCTTTGCCTTTGACTTTAGTAGTTTTTTTTAAGCTTAAGTTTTTTTTAATCAATGGTAATTAAAGCTTATGGTAAATGGGTTAATAAATATTTTAACACTTCTCCTCACATGCATAGTCTTAGAGACTATATGGATATAGCACGTGAAACTCGAAAAAGAAACAGAAACTATAAACAGAGACAAACAAGAGTTATCAAGATTCAAACACAAAACATGATAGTGATACCATGTTAACTGTCATTGATTCTAAAAATTTATGCTTAAAGCTTAAAATTATAAATAAATAAATAAACCAATAATATATATCAAACTCATATACATTTTAACACCTGTAACCCCTAAATCTATCCCCAAACCCCCAAATCAGAGAGAAAAACAAGAAGAAGAAGGGTTAGTCAACAGAATTTAAATAATCAACAAAGTAATTAATGGATTTAAAACGAAAAACAAGTGGGCCACATCCTAAATGCATATGAACTGGACCAAACACGTACTACATTTTTATATGCAGACCTTATTAATATAAAACAAATGCAAGAGGCTGGCACTAAGTCCATATGCAGTAAATGGCCCAGTCATGCCCAAATCCAGAAGCAACAACAATTAACGAACAGAGGAATAGAATAATTGTGATCAGCATCTCAAAGCATTATAGGAATAGTGTTACACCTCGGAATTGATTGTAGTGAACGGCTACCGAGCACAGTGGGTGCAGGGAGTCATGTTGCGAAAAGGAAAGTAGCAATGCGGGAGCTCACAGGAGTGCGAGAGAGGGTAGGCCACCATGCACAAACTGTTCGGGGGTTAGAGACGATTCCTTGATGAGCCCAAGGCAAGGCGAAACCAATCGGTCTCGAGAAATAGTACCGACAGATTGAAGGCTAGCCTCGTAGGGTCGGGGCGCCACACAAGCTGAGTGTCATACTGATAAATAATCCTGTGACAATTGGTATCAGAGCTAGGTTCCATATGTTCAACTACGTGCGCACATTCGCCAAGCACTTGACAAGCCCAAGTAGGCAGGGTATACACGCGCTCGCCAAGCACTTATGGGGAGAACAAGCAGGCAGTGAGTTTTTCTAGAGTTGGATGTATGGGTCCTGAGATGAGATGTTGTCGAAGGTACACTTGCACGAGGGTGTGCAAGATTTTAACGGGGGGAAGTTTGTTACACCCCTAAAGTCGGGATTGATTAGAGGGAACAGCTACCGAGCACACTGGGTGCAGGGAGTCGTATTGCGAAAAGGAAAGTAACAATGCGGGAGCTCACAGGAGTGCGAGAGGGGGTAGGTCACCCTGCACAAACTGGTCGGGGGATGGAGCCGCTTCCCTGATGAGCCCAAGGCAGGGCAAAACCAATCAGTCTCGAGAAATAGTACCAGTAGATTGAAAGTTGGCCCTGTAGGGTCGGGGCGTCGCACAGGCCGAGTGTCATGCTGATAAATGACCCTGTGACAAATAGAATATATTGGAGGTTTGTTACTAGAGTGTTGATACTATGGACTCCGTATTATAGAATTGTAAAAATCCATTAATAATAACTAGAAAGTTCAGTAGTAATTTCGATATTTAAATTTTTTTTAAATAATTATTATTCAATTTTTTCGTGATTACTAGTGAACTTTCCAGATTCCATGATAACTCACACGAAACCGATTTTGTGGTATCACTACTTTTATAAGTTTCACTACCTAATTTATTAGCAAAGAGTTCGTTAGTCTTCTTTACGAGTGAATGAGAATACTATAAATCTGGTTATGTGATACTGTTTCATGATAACTATCATAAAACGGAAAAAATCTACTAATAATCATGAAAATTGAATATTAACTTTAGTATTTAAAAAAATAATTATTACTCAATTTTTTTATTATTTTTATTTAAAAAATTTAATTTCACAATAATTCCCACAAAATTAAATAAATAGGATCACATAGCTCTTTTGAGTCATTTCCGTTTAGAATAGATTAGGGAACCATCGATTTACGTCATGGTTTTCGTATGCAGGTTTGAAAAATGGTGCAAAATGTAAGCTGGCTACCCCAAAAAAATTATGCCTCTGAAGTCTAAACATGATTAGTGGGAAATTATGTTATACAGATTAAACAAAATTAGAAGCCCATTATAATAATTGATCAGGTGAACATAAGGTCAATCTCTTTGAAAAATGGCATTGAGCTTTTTCTTTTTTCTATTTTTTTCCTTTTTTTATTCCGCTAAACATGTTAAGATAGGTATCTTTCCATATCTGTCTTGTCGACATCCTTACTTTTGAATAAATATATAATTATGATCCACTTGAGTTCAATTAATAAAAGATTTAGGTAATAAAAATAAATTTTAACATGGTTTGACTTTCTTTTTTTTTTTTTTCGGTTCACAAGATTATAAAATTTTTTTTCGATCTCACAATTCAAACCTCAATATATTAAATATTCACTTAACATTTAATTTGCTTTACATTTGGTTAATTATTCATATTTTAGAAATAAAATACAAGACTATCCCTCTTGATACTCATATTTATAATAGCTAGTATTCACATTTTTTTTATGCACAGACTTACGATATGGAATTAAAATTATTTATAATAACATTTTTTTTCGATGTGAAATTTGAATAATAGACTAACAAAAATTGCTTTAATTCATTTGATTGCGAAAAATTATGTTTTGTTTTTCAATAACAATGTAGTAAGATGAAAGGGCTTTGATTCTGTTATCTCAAGTTCATTGCTAGCTTAAGTTTATTCTCCGCTCCAATTCATAACTGTTTGATAAAAGAAATTCTCTTGATCCAACAGTTATGAATTCGAAGGCAATATGAATCCAAACTTGTTTATTTGATATTTTTAAAAGAAAAATAATATTTGGGACAATTTTCAAACACTAAAACTACCAATTATACCAATTGTTTAAATTGAAGCCATTATGGACTCCCTACTCCTCCAATTTTGATTCAAATTTTAAACTCAAAACTCATCACGGAAGAAAAAGAAAAAAAAAAAAAAAAAAAAAAAAAAAAAAAAGTTAAAGTTGGTGTATATTTTACGTGTCTAGATTTATAGAACTATCAACGATTATAAGGTCTATTTCTCTGATTTTTTGTTTGACGGTTTGAGTTTGAACCCATGAATAGTCGTGGTTTTGTAACAAGATAAAAACTTTGATTAAGTCGTGGTTTTGTAGCAGGACAGAAACCCTGAATATATCATGTCTTATTATTTTTTTTTTGTTTATTATTCGTGTGATTGATAGCTTATAAATGATTCAATAATTAAAAATAATAATAAAAAAAAATTTACATGAATCATATAATCCTTTAACCTGGTCACATGGAAAAAAAAGCTAGAAAGTGAAAAGCTGTGTTTGTCACAGTATTCATGCAGAAACAACATTATGGCCTGCGGTGGGTGGTGTTGAATGTTAATTATACTTCATGACCCCATGAAAGCTAGGCTTTACCAGTAAAATGAACACAGGACCCCACTACACAATTAATTTTTAACCTGTTAATATTATTACCAATTATATATATTATTCTATGATCCTAGCTTTTACCACTTACGTTAATTATTGATGGTTGATGTTGCCTCGTGAGTAAAATTATGTGTACCAAACAAAGGACAATAAAGAAGCGTTTGTTCTGTTCATTAGCAAGTTCCTTTCATGTCTTCTAAAATATCACCTGAATTTTGTACCCATATATATATATATATATATATATATATATATAACCTAAATTTGCATGCATTTCCTGAAAAATAACATGACATTTCATTCTATACATTTTGATACAGTAATTTTGATTTATGATTTATAAAATATTTTTAATAAAACAATAATAGAATTAAAACATATAAAAATATTTTTTTGATACAAATTCAATTTTTTTTACAAATCCTAATTTTAGGATGTTGGACCTAAGAAAAATATTTCATAAACTCTTTTAAACGATTGAAACCATGCACAACAGTGCAGTGATAGGGACACTTCATCTTTATAACAAGGGTTCAATTCTCATTCACTCTTCAAAATGTTGTATTATTTTAAAAATAAAATATTATTTTTTTTGGAATACATATAAAATTAAATATTACATTCTCCCTCAATTTAAATTTTCAAGTTGGTTAATTTGGTTTAAATTGGCAATTTTTTGGAGTCATAAATTTTAAAAAATTCAAAAATATGAAATTACACTAAATAAAGCATTAGAACTAAGCGATGAATTTGATTAAATTTTCCTTTGTTATTTCAATTTTGTTTCCTCTATTATTTGTGCTTTTCTTTATTTTGTTATTTTGTTTTCAATTTATTATTTATTTTGTATCATTTTCCACTTTGTTTTTTTTACTTTATTTTATATTTTGTTTGCTATAAGTATGGGGTAATATTTGTTTTAGCCAGATCAAAATGTTAAAAGGAAAAAGTTTGGAAAATAATATTTTCTTAACAAAATTTGATATTTTCAACATGAAAAAATATTATTCACTCAATCAAAATAGAATAATCATTTAAGAAACAGAATTTATTATTCAATTTTAATCTAATCTTATTTCGCTATCAATTTCAATTCAATTCGTAAAGTTAATATTGCAACAATAGAAATTGTGCCTTGAGCTTTTGTCCCAATCAATCGTGGAAAAGGCAAAATTAATTAAGGTAAGAAAAAAAACATCTACCGATAAAAGAGAAAAAGAAAGAAAAACACACATTCTCAGAGATAGAGAGTGGAAGAGGGACCAAAAAAAAGTAAGAATTGAAATGGTCCCCCAAACGACCACTTGACTTGCAACAGAAAAAAAAAATTTTATCCAGATCATCAACCTCCACGTGTACAGAAAAGATCCCTCCGCGTGTTCGAGGCCCACTAGGACCAAAACCCACCCAAAAATCCAAACCTCACTTGCTTTCGAAGTTGGTAAGAAAAACACCACATCGTATTCCGTTAGCTTACAGCGCACACGCACAGTCACACAGGAAAACAAAGAGAAAGCGAGAGAATGAGAAAACCTACTAAAAAGATAGGCATGCAAAACTTGAAACAGTCCATATATTTGTTTTTCACTTTTGACCCTCCAATTTTACACAATTTACATGATCAAGCCTCTCTCTATGCGCTTTCTCTTTCTCCTCTTCTTATTCTTACTCCAATTTTGAGTTCTTACATTCATGGCGGTCTCAGACGTGGAAGCAGTGCTAGAATTCTTGAGGAAAAATGGGTTATCAGAGACAGAGTCTGCTCTCAAAGAGGACATGAATGAGAGAAGCGAACTGGGTTCTTTCGATTTCCAGATGTTCTTGTTCTCCATGCCGCCGCCGGTGAGGATTCTGGGGAGTCTCCGGGAAACAGAGATGGATGGTGGTGATGTTGTAGAGTCAAGATCGAGTTGTGATGGTTCTTCAGATGACGAGTTTGTTAGCTTGGGTTCTTCTACTAGTGGTGTGTGTTCTTCAGGTATAGTTCTCTTTTTGACTTTTTAGTTGGTCGCTCTATATTGCCTTTTCGTTGGTTTTGATCAAAGTTCTAAGTTTAGTTGGTCACTTTGAGTTCGCATGATCATGTTTTTTTATTATCTATTTAACATTTTGATCACCTTTATAGTATGTCAATCAAATTTATTTAGTGATTTTTTTCCCTTTTCTGGTGCTGGATCATGAAAATTTTAAGACTTGATTTTAAAATATTGTTTGATCAGAGGAGGGTTTTGATTAATGCTCTGTTTAAGTTTAATTGTAAGATTTTTATCTATTTGTTTGTTTGGATAGGCTGGAGTAGGAGATTTTTACTTCTCTGTATCATGAGTTCATGATCAATCTTAGTATTGACTGTCTATCGAATTCATTAATTTTCCAAACAAATATGTTGTGTCCAAACTGCATTGCTGTGTGCTATATTCACAATCAATGATGGCTGGAAATCAGGAAGTTAACTATATTGTGTTAATGATTATAGACCATTTTCTGCTTTACTTTTTTTGTTCTCAAATGATGAGAAATTTACTTCAACTATTTGATTCTATGCAAATGTGCATCTAAACTACCACTTATTTAACTTAATATGCACACTTTGATGGTAATCTTGGCTCTTTCTTTATTGTGGTCTCAACTTCAGTATAACCTATGGCAATAGAATCCCTTTTTTGCCATTATCTTTATTCCTTTATTCGCTATGCTCATGAAGAAGCTCTTTGTTTGTCGAATCATGCACCTCCATCACCATACAATTACCAGGAATTTAACTCAAACTTGAGGAATCTCTGCCAGAAATAACCATCATATATATATTTTCTTTTTTGCTATGCTTTGTCGCTCGTATTTCTGAATAACAGGATCAACTAATTAAGGAGCCAGTGCTCTCCTAATTTACAATGAGCCCTTTTCCTATTACTTTTCCTGGTTTTCTGTCATCATATTGCTATGTTGCTTTGGGTTTGTAGGTGAGCTTTTCTGATTCTTTTTCAATTATGCAGAATTCACAAATCCATATGGACGTCATTCTGCATCTCAGGTGGATTCTGATGCTTCATCTGATAGATTATCTCAATTCGGCACAGCTCGTGATTATCCGGAGCAAAATGACTTGTACTGGTATGATGAGAAAGATGAAGACTACTTTCTGACTCCTGTCTTTGGGGGGTCGGATTTCTTTGGCTGTCCGAGTGAGGATAAGTTCATCATGACTTCAGAGACTGAGAAGCAAGTTGAAAATACACCGGCTTTATATGATAAATATGAAGGATTTCAAACAGAAGCAGACATTAATTACCTGGACAAGCCGTGTCTTTTTAATATGGTCTCTATGAATGATGATAGTGAAGTTGATTTGAAGGACTATTATCAATTTGATAGAAATGCCCAACTTGAAGGAGGCATGGAGGGGAATCTGAATTGCACTGCTTATGGCTGTTCAAAACCCCTTTGCAAATGCTGTGCGGGACTAAGAGGGTTTTATGGTGGGGTCCCTGTGGACTACAGCTACCTGAGCTCAAAGGAAACTGATTTGAATCATTTTCAGAATGTGGACGTTGCAACTGGTTATGATATAACTCCTGAACATAGTATTCACAAAAAGTCTAACCACTCTATTAAAACGGATTCCAGAAGCAATGGTATTGAATGGCTTAAAGGTGCCTCTGACTTGCATGTTAAGGTGGCTGAGAAAGAAATAGGTCCAAATGGCATTGATGCTTATGAAGATGATGGTGAACCAAATGGAGAACTCAATGAGCTCAAGGCTGCTGCAGATGAAGAGGTGAATACTGCTGATGAGCTTCAGATGTACAGTACTAATGAGGATGAATATGAAGTATTCAATCTGCGAATCATCCACAGAAAGAACAGGTTTGTTGGGCATAGCCTACCTGCTAAACTCTTTGTTCTGTCATGGTCCGTATTTTGGCATGAAAGTTGGATAAGCTAGTTTAACATATGTAGGACATAATATAATTTAAGAAAATTGATGCAAATCTTGAAATTGTGAACTCATGTGAGTTGTCACTTGTGAGCATAGGTTACTTGTCTACTGGATTCCATTTTGAAGGGGCAAAGCTTACTGTCTATACAGAGTTAACTTTTTGAGCGTCAGCTAGGTCTTGTCGTCGTTGAAATATTTGTACTCTTAGTTCTCCTTTTGGATAGAGATTTGAAGTTGGTGCATTGCAGGTTGATGTGTAGCAATCAATATACTCATATATTATGCCATCTACAGGACTGGATTTGAAGAGAACAAGGATCTACCTATTGTGCTAAACACTATCATTGCAGGCAGATATTATGTAACAGAATACCTTGGTTCAGCTGCTTTTAGTAAGGTTGTTCAGGCACGTGATCTTAACACTGGAATGGATGTTTGCTTGAAGATCATTAAAAACGATAAAGATTTTTTTGATCAGAGTTTAGATGAAATTAAACTTTTAAAGCATGTGAACAAGTATGATCCTGCTGATCAGCGGCACATTTTGCGTCTGTATGACTACTTTTATCACCAGGTAAGTTTTTACCAAGTAAGGTGGTTAATTTTCAAGCTCTTTTAACGTATAGATTATACTCAAACTGTCTACTTGTCCCCTTGAAGAGTTGCTCCTAGCAAAGGAGATCATAATTCTCATTTATCACTCATAATTCAGAATAGGAACAAAAAGAAAACATTGTTTTTCCCAATTATTCTCTGTTTTTTGTAAGATCCAGCATTCTTGTAGTTCAAACTTTCTTGTGATTGCCAGTAGAGAAGAAAAATTGTATAGCTAATGTATAGGGTATTGATCTCGTGTACCATATAATCACCATTATTATTGCATGCAGTTGGCTCTCTGTTAACATTTTGTAATTGGTTTAAAGAGAATCTTTGCAGTTGAAATCTTTCTGTTATTGTTTGGACCATACATCTACGATTTTATCTCTTTCAATTGAGTTCAGTGTATTAGATCAAAGATACGCTATAAGATGCTTAACGTTTTAATTAATCATCACCTCAAATCACTTCAACTCTTTGGGTTTTTCTTCATTATAATTGAGATAATGATCTTTTGGTGTGATACATACGCCTCATGGTTGTTCACTATATCAATCTCCTTTTTTTGGGATGCCCAAAATTTTATTCCCACTTTATGACTGCTGTTACTCAAAATTGTATTCTAAAAATGATCACGCAATATCTTTTCAGGTTAGACTTTAAAACAATATGATTGTTCTATAAATGCAAAGCTTATAAAACATAGATAATGATTACAACGTTAGATTAGTAAGCTAAGATGTCACTCTCTTGACATGATAATGGAAAACAATTGACAAGGAATGCTTTAATTGTCAACTCACACGGTGTTCTAAAACCTTACAGGAGCATCTCATCATTGTTTGTGAACTCCTTCGGGCTAACTTGTATGAATTTCAGAAGTTTAATCAAGAATCTGGCGGCGAAGCTTTTTTTACCGTAAGCAGGTTGCAGGTTTGTTCAATTTTTCCTACTGGCTTGGTGGTAATCTCTTTCCAATTCTTTCATTTTTCTAATTTATAAGGAAACTAGTTTTACTGCTGTGCTGTCTTGCATGCTTGTGATCCGCACTGTACCTTGGTTATTTAGTTTCGTTAGTGATGATAATTTAGATTTTTAACTTTCTACTTACGTTAAGCTATTCATATACCCATTAAATGAAAATTTGCTAGATCTGCTATTTTTTCCACTAAAAGGAAAGAACTAAGACAGGCGACATAAAGCATAATAATGTGTTTTTGTTTCATTTTTCATATAGGTGATAACACGTCAATGTTTGGAGGCATTGAAATACTTACATAACTTGGGAATTATTCACTGTGATCTTAAGCCTGAGAATATTCTGATTAAGAGTTACAGGAGGTGCGAGATAAAGATAATTGATCTTGGAAGCAGTTGCTTTCTGACTGATAACTTGTGCTTATACGTACAATCTCGTTCCTATAGAGCCCCTGAAGTAATTCTAGGCCTCCCATATGATGAAAAGATCGACTTGTGGTCTCTTGGATGCATCCTGGCTGAGCTATGCTCTGGAGAAGTATGTCTTAGTTCGGCATTGATTAATTCATTCAACTGACATTGATTATTTTTCCTCCTTGGAGAGTTGATTTTTAGTCAAATTCTAAATCCGTTTGTAACCTTTAAACTTGATGTTTTTTTTGCTATGCTACTATATGTGAGGGATCATTCCTTATGAAAAAATTTTGATCTTTGATTTATTCAAGTTTTTTTTGTCTTCATCAGGTGCTGTTTCCAAATGATGCAATAGTAATGATCCTTGCTCGAATGATTGGGATGCTTGGTCCGATTGATCTGGAGATTTTGGTGAGGGGGCAGGACACCTACAAGTACTTCACAAAAGAATATGATCTCTATCTTGTAAATGAGGTTTGTTTCCCATATCTTTCTTTTTTGGTCAGAAAGTACAAATATCATAGTTCAAATTAAGGTTCTACAAATCATCCTGATGAACTCATGTGGCTTTTTGCCCAGGAGACGGACGAGCTAGAATACATAATTCCTGAGACATCCTCATTGGAGCATCATCTTCAAGTTTCTGATGTTGGGTTTAATGACTTCGTTAGAAATTTGCTTCAGATCAATCCCCAGAGGCGCATGACAGCAAGGGAGGCACTAGAGCACCCATGGCTTTCACATTCGTACTAGTCCTGTTCACCTTGAGCTGCTGGAAGAGTGATCAACCTCTTGTATACGACTATGCGTTTCAAAATTTCTTGCGAGAAGCATAGCTTTCTCTGAGCACAAGACTAGAATGTGTTTCCAATTTCATTTTTTTCGCTTTTATGTATATGCAACTACAGCAGCCTTGTCACACTGCATAAATGTAATTGTTCTGTACAAAAATCTCCCATTTTTTCCTCGCTTTGGTGGGAGCTTGTAAAGCATGGGGTTTTGATTGTGTAAGAGGTACAATAAAATGATCAATGCATTGATTTGGTTTCTTGTTGCCAATGAGGCTGTCTGTTTTATCGATATTCATGATCAAATGTAGTTTCCATCACATTATCGAGTAGATTAACTTTCTTTTTTCTTTAGAAATGCTGATACATTCACTACTATCCTTTAGTAGTTGCATTTTTCCTTTAACCTACCTGGTTTTGATGTTCTGCTTAATTTTGAACATAGGAACATGCTGTTGCTGCTGCTGGAAACAGTGGCAAAGCTTCAAGAAACCACAATATTTCTTTCTTCAACTGATCTTTCCCGTATGATAATGCATTCTCCTCTATGCTGTCTGGTGAGAATTTTTTCAAAATCCAGACATAACCGTTGTATAAAGCTATGATGCCTTGCGTGAACTGTCACTGCTATGATTGCAGAATCTAGAGCAGACATTGATGCAAAGTATATTGAGAATCATATGCCTAACAGCAAATGATAATGGACATGTCTATGATGTCTATTTCGATTACCCTTCTTACCACAAATGTTGAAAAGAGCATGTGAAATTACAAGCTCTTTTTTTGGTTCTACTGTTGGGCTTATGATCTGCATCATGAAAAGTAATCATCTCTATTTTTTTATCTCTCAATCTCCGATGAGATTTGATCACTTTGCGACCACAAATAACTTTATCAGCTAAGCTCACTCGCACTCACAAAATTACAAGATTCAATTACAAACAGCAGGCTATTATATATAGACAATGGACTTAAAGACACTTTTTGTGTATATCTGCACTGTTTTTATTTATATCTGTACAGTAATGTCATGCGTTCAATGTATCTAATGGAGAAAACTAGGAAAAGATTGAGAACTCCATCATTTATTTGTCTTTGGCTGCCCTTTCCATAAATCTCTATTCTCTCTAATCTAAAGGCGGCTTTATGCTGGTGAAACGTCACAAGCAGTTGAAAACTAAGCAGTTGTTTGGTACTAAAAAAACAAAATCAATTTGAGTGGGAATCACAATTCACAAAGTCCCAACGGAACAGCTACCGAACTAGAATATAAGTGTCGGCCGCAATTGGACTAGACTTTAATGTTTTAATGTTTTAATATTAATATCTTATATCCATTTTAAACTTTATTAATAATTTTTAAAAAAATTATTAATAATATTAATATAAATATGAGATAAAAAATAATATTATTAATAAAAAAATTTAAAATTACTAATGACATTAATTTCAAACCCGATATAACCAAGAATTCAGGATTTGAAAAAAAAATTTGGTTAATGATGAAATGACTAAGAAAAATATGCCCTCAAAACAAAAGGCATTAAATATGTATGAGCTACGAGTTAAAGAATGATGCACAAACCAACAAACTAGACATTTCGTATATATCATAAAGGATAAAACTACCATAAAAACTAATCCAACCTTGGTTGTTTTTGACATGCTGGCCTTTCCTCAAGATAACAAGTTCAAGGAATGGTGAAGCAAAAACAAACAACAGCAACAAAACTGAGCTTGCTTTCCAAACAGAAAAGCGAACCCTTTCAATTTTTCTAATATACACAGCTAATAAGCACAATTACCCTTTTTTTTCTTCTTTCAATTTTAACTTTCTTCTATAAAGAAAAATGTTAGTAACTGTGACAGTAAGCTTACCTGAGCATCGGTAGATCTTCTCACCTAAGTTCATTTTTTATTTGAATTCAGATTATTATCGCATTAATAAAAAAATATTAATATCGATCGGAATACAAAATATGTGCCCTTTCAATTCCCTAATTTTTTATTTCGATGGAACCAACCGTACCTATTTTAATTAGGTTTTTTAAAGTGAAATTATCTTTTTATTTTTGGGCAAAAGGTTATTATTTGCCCGCCCTTAATTTTCATGCACGGTCTTACATAGATCGATGTCTTTGAGATATGAAATTACTCTTTTTCTCATAAGCACTACAATGTATCATTGGATGATGAATTTTTATGTATTTATTAGTTTTCTTGATTTCTTGTTTTTTTAATTAATTTTTTTCTTAAACAATATGGGCATGTTTGGATAGGGTTTTCGAAAACTGAAAACAATTTTCAAAAACAATTTTCTATGTTTTGACAAATAGTTTTCAAAAGTAATTTTCTAAAACTGTTTTCAAAAATTGTTTTATGAAAACTCCAAATTGGTATTTTCTGACATAATTTTTGAAAAATAACCTTAAAATCAGTGTTCACTTCTCTGTTTCATTCTTCCTCCATGGTATATAAAAAATATTAAAATTTTAAAAATAAAATAATATTAATTATTTTTAAGTATTTAGTAACTATGAGAAATAAAATTAATATAGATTTTAAATTTAAACTTAAAACTAAAAATAATTACAAGGTGTGTCAAAACAGTTTTCAAAATAAAATTATTCAAACAACATTTCATTGTTTTTTGTTTTGAAAATAATTTTCAAATTATAGTTATCCAAATATGTTTTTTTTTATTTCATAAAACTGTTTTTCAGTTTTTATTTTTAAAAACAATTTTTGAAAACTAAAAATCGAAAATTGTCATCCAAACATGACCTATATATCTCACCTTATATTCTAATTTTCTTCTCAATTCTTCAAGTAAAAATGCTTCTCTTTGTTTTTGGAATCAAACTTTTTGTTGTTTTTGTGTTTGAAAACACATTTAAAGAAATTTCTTTAATCGGGAATTTTGAAACGCCGCATGTGAGTGATTAACAGGACAAACGGTAGTTCGCAATCAAAGATTACTATTAATTTCTTCATGAAAATATTGTATAAAATTGTTTATATATATATATATCCACGACTGATATGCTTCAACAATATTTATTAATATAAAAAAACTTTCGATAATAAATATTATTTTTTAAAAAATAAATAAATAAATAAATTACTCGTGAAATTAGATCCACCCAATATTTATATGCTTTGGGTATGCCCGAGACGCAGTATATCTTTACCCAATCTTTCACGTATCAACTCCAATAATTACCAACAAGGACAAAGAAACAAAAATTGTCTCTTCTCATTGGCTGGTCCGATACATATTTTAACACCCCACTAGGCCACAACTCTTTTTTAATTTCTCTCTCTTTTGTATCCATCTTTAAAAGCTCTTCACACGATCCACGCTCTCATTTACAGCGTGTAATCAACTCACCAAATAACTTGGTTTGATTATCACATACCACGTGGTCCCCACTCTATATTCTCTCACAAAATCCGTCACTCGCCTCATCAGCGTGTAAGATTTACCTCTCTCTTTTATCTATTTCACTTTCCCTCTCTAGACTTCGTCGAATCACTACCATGGAAGAAAAGGCGTATGTAGAGCGAGAGAGAGAGAAAAACAAAAAGGGAAATTTTGATTGATTGGTATTTGAAGAAATTATTGGGTAAATTAATAACGAACCATTTCCCGGGAGAAACACGTTAACTATCCTTCGTACAAGTGGGACTTCTTATCAAATCTCCTCCGTCCCTCCCCCCTCGGTCTCTGTCTGTGTTGTTATCTCGAATCGGTTGGGTCATGGCTGAGTTGACTCAGACCAAGGTGGCGTACTCGCCTCGGTCTTCGCAAGTATGGAGGACTCTGTTGAACTGGTTAGCTTTCTTCTTCCAGATCTTTGTGCAGATCCTGAAAGGTCTAGGTCATAATCCGCTGCTCTCTTCTTCTTCTTCTTCTTCTTCTAATGCTACTGCTGATGGTTTCAAGCCCTTGCCGGTGGTCGAGTTGTCGGAGATGGAATCTCCGGCGACGGTGGAAATTGAAACCGGAATATCTTCCGTGGCCGGCGACGAGGAGCTCATCGAGAAACTCACGGTACATATCATATATTGTGTTTCTTTTCAAATGAAGTTAATTAACGAATATTTTTGGTTTTGCTTTTATACTTGGATCGAATTTATAGGAGGATTTAATTACTAAAATGTTGAATTTTTGTAATTTCTTTTGTATGAACAACCCACCCACACACACACAAAAAAGAAAAGAAAAGGAAATTGGTTCCTTTTCGTTGGCTTCAAGTACTTGATTGGATGAGAGAAGCGCTTGTGGTTTTATGTGGAATTTATTTAACATTTTAAGGGGAAGGATTTAGCTCTGTTGGGATATAAGAAGTGTTTATGTAGTCATATGATGTAATTTTGGGTTTTTTTTAGCTTAATGCAAGTATAAATTCAGTTGAACTTTTTTGCTAAGTTCACCGTATTTCGTTTCCTTTCCTTTCCCTATCTTTGTGTACTACCTCAACTCAACTAAGCTTTAATTTAAAACTAGTTTAGGTCATGTAGTCTAGTTTTCTGCTAAGACTAATTATAAAGTTCCTTCTTGTGGTTTGGGAATAGCCCAATTGGCAACCACATCTCTCCTCTAAGGAGGAGGTCCCAAATTTGAATCCCCCCATCCCCAATCCTCAAAAGAAATAAATCATACTTTTCCTTGTTATCGGTCGGGAGATATGTAGAATTTGAGAGGTGGTCGTTGTAGGTGGAATTTTGAAAGCCCATAATTCAATGTGTTTCTAGTCCTTTTTGGTTGGTGACTTAAGAATTTCTGTTTTTCCTGTACTCTATTACTTGGGTTGAGCTTTTCAGTATTCATTGTATAAACAACTCTTCTTGGTCATCAATATAATTAAGAGAATAATGTTATTCTTATTTATTCATTTGAGAGAGAGAGTGTGTGTGTTTCAGTCTTCTAGTTTAATGCAGTGATTTCTTTGGCTTGCCATCACTTTTCACGTGTTCAGTCTTGTAGCTTGATATGCTAAGTGTAGGCTTTAGTTTGCTTGTTTGTTGATGTTTCGAGCTCTATACTGTGTCTGTCTATCTTTTTCTTTTTCTTTTTCTTTTTTGTATTTACATTTGCTTAAGAGAAACCTTTGGTTGGTTAATTTGCCATTACATTAGGTTTTTTTTAATAGACTTAGAATTATAGTTGTCATAATTGTACATTCGCAGTATGTAAATACAAAATTTTAGTAGAATCAACGATTCATATACGATTCTGGCTGATTTTCAATGCATCTATACGATTTCCATCATACAATATTTATATTAGGTACTAGACGTTTTGACTAATAGTTAAATTTTAGCAGTTGGGAAATGGAAGCAGTTTATAGAAATTTATGGAATTTAAAAAACAAAATATCAGCCATATGTCTTCAATCATTTAAATCTCTCTTGGTCGATCTTCGGATGTGGAGTTCTATTAAGAAAATTTAGAACATGAAGGCAAAACATATCAAACTCAATTACTCAAGTAAGGTGTCGCAAGCCAGTGAAAATGTAAAGCTAAAAGTTGTCATCTCAATTTTCTGTTTCTTCTTTTTTCTTTTCAAATGAATCTTTATCCCTTTGGTTTGCCATATGATTGCTTGTAAATATTTTGAGTTTGACACATGCACCTGCAGGTTGTTCTTGACTTGGATGAAACTCTAGTATGTGCCTATGAGACATCTAGTTTGCCTGTTTCTCTCCGTAATCAAGCTACAGAAGCTGGATTGAAATGGTTCGAGTTGGAATGTGTATCTTCAGACAAGGTTTCCTACCTGCAAGTGAATTTGTATTTTATTTGATTTCCTAACATTTATGCCAGGGGCACTATTCTGATTTGAGCATTTTGGTGTTTGAAGGAATTTGAAGGAAAACCTAAGATCAATTATGTCACGGTGTTTGAGCGTCCAGGGCTCGAAGAATTTATAAAACAACTTAGTGAATTTGCTGATCTTGTACTGTTTACTGCTGGTCTTGAAGGTTTGCCTATTAATTTGCTATTTCTTTATATTCTTTCTTACTGGTTATTTGTTTTCATCTTGTTGAAAGATACTCTCTGTCAATGCCCACAGGATATGCTAGACCGCTTGTTGACAGAATAGATGTCGAGAACCGATTTAGTCTTCGACTTTATCGGCCTTCAACAATTAGCACGTAAATACTGCTTCCTATATTCTTCCTTTGCAGTCAACCTAAGCCAGTAAAATTTCCCTTGCAAAGTAACATCTTAAGTATTTTGGTTTCCATAGTTGATTAAAAAGGAAAAGGATATTGGAAAATAAAATAACCTGCAGCATTTAGATATCCCATGGAAACTGGTGAACCTTTGAATTTCACATAGAATTTTGTCTTTCTCATGGAGCCATGAAATCGGTTATGTTCCATAATAGCAGTTAATCAAATATGTTTGATAAACATGATAATGTCTTTGTATTAAACTTCTTATGCTGCATAAAAACAGGGAACACCGGGAGCATGTGAAGGATCTGTCCTGTCTGTCAAAGAATCTATGCCGAACAGTTATTGTAGACAACAATCCATTCAGTTTCTTATTGCAACCACTGAATGGAATTCCATGCATTCCATTTTCTGCTGGGCAGCCATATGATACACAGGTACACCGTAATTTACGTTTTCAAGGTTTCAGTAGTGATTGAATTATCAATTGATTGAGTAGGTTTGATTGTTTACTTACAATCTTGTGATCTTTTTTTTTTGTCTTGATAAGCTTCTCGATGTCCTCCTTCCACTCCTCAAGAATCTTTCTCAACAGAGAGATGTTAGACCTCTGCTTTATGAACGGTTCCACATGCCTGAATGGTTTCAAAAGCAGGGAATTCCCGCTTCTGGTTGGACATAATAAAAATGGATATGCAGGCATTTAAGGCTGGTGTTATTCTTTGTATAATCTGCAGTGGTTTTTCTTGTTCAAAGGCAGCATCTTTTTATGGGACTTCTGACTTTTGTATAGCAGTAGATTTGTGCGCTGGAACAGAATGAAGGCCATTGGAGTTTTTCCAGAAAGAATTTAGCTGCCACATCTTTCAGCCAAATAGGTCTACCATTAATGTATTACATTTGTTGAAACTATTGATTCTTATGTAACTTTGTTTATATGCATGCAGCCTCGTTGGGTTTTTATATATTTTTTAAAGAATTTCATAAATTTGTTCGTGATCACTATTATTTGCTGTTTAGACATCCCTGTTGCCATTTTGGGTTGTTGGATTGTAAGAAGCATCGACAATTATATGCTACTTGCATTTTCATGTTCATAATGGCTCGGATCAAGTGTTGTGCAATTGAAACAATAGGGCCCATTCATTACTCCAATGTGCCGTAAACATTCTAAATCGAAGTTTTCACTATTCGTTTGTAACTCACTATCTGGTGTAAATGTTTAATGGTCTGTCAAATGGGGGTTGCTTCTTTCCTGCCAAAACTTTGAACTTTTATAGGTCGAGACTGAACAACTAAATTTATTGAAAAGAGAAAACGGGTAGAAAAAATATTAAACGAGAGTCCAATAATATTCTAGAACAAAAAAAAAAAAAAGGGTTATGTTTGAGTGAGCGGCGAAATTAAGATTTACTCGGTTAAAATAAGAGATTAGAAAAAAATATTATTATGTGTAATACATCTTACATGGACAATAAAATTATCAGTTTCTTATTTAGATGTAGATTTTTAATTTTAGTATATTTATGCTTCTTATTTTTAATAGATTTTATATTTTTAATTTATATAATAATATTTAAAAATTATTTAAATGAAACTTAAATCATCAAAACTTTTTTTTTTTTTTTTTTTTGACAAACGAACATGTTAACTTCGTACCAGTGGAACGGTTGGGTCATGGTTGAGTTGACTGAGGCCGACGAGTACTCGCCTTGGTTGCTGCAAGCAGTGGCAGGGCAACATTCCGGACGGGCCCAGCCCGGGCTCAAATTTTCTTTAAAAAAATCCAGTTAATATATATCATCAAGCCCACCCGTAATTTTAATAAGAGCCCAGTCTTCTCCAAGCCCCAGCCCAATGACTCAAAATACCCAACCCCAATTCTAACGCCATTTCTCTTCTTCATAAGTTTCCCTCTCGCCTCACTCTCTTTAAATTTTACGTTCCATTTGGTTTAAATGAAATTCATAAATACTATGGAATTCATTTGAAATCTATTAGTTATCGTGTTTGATTTGTTAATAAAATATAGAATTCATTTACAACATATGTTTGGTTTAGTAATAAAAATGTAGAAATTATTTCCAAATGAATTCTAGTATAATTGAGTAAGTATTAAACAATTTCTATCAAAATTGATAGAATTTGCAAATGAACTCTAAACTTGAGCTAGTTTAAATTAAAATAACAAACTTATATTTTTTTAAGTAGTCTTATATATTTATTTATGGGTCTCTTTCCTCTCCATCTATGTTATCTCTATCTAGTAAAATATCATCAAAATCTATTTTTTCGCCAGATTACTTGTTGGGTTGTGGTATTTTGCAAGATAAATTAAAATTGCCTTTAGTTTCTTTTTATGTTGAAAATTCAAAGAGTCTTTTGTACAGTGTAAAACAATTTATCATATTTGAAATCGTATAGCTGCTATATTATAATATGTTTATACTAAAATTGCCAAAACATTAAACAACCGTTCTCTTCTCCTCCAAGTTCTTCCTCAATTATCATTGTTTAAGACTGATTATGATTTAGTGATTAAACTATAAGGACTAAAGAGTTAGAGTTTTTACTTGTATGCTATTTTACCATTATATTCTTGATCTTGAAACATAAGAGTCTAATTTATTGTTATAATTTATAAGGATAAAATTATAATTAGATGTATAATATATATTTAATTATATAGTTATCAAATACATATATATATATATATATGTAATTTTAATATGGTTATGTTAATTGGTTAACCGACATATTTAAAAATCAAGAACCATAATCATAACTATAAAAAAAAAATGTTAACCATAAACTTAACTATTTCTTTTGATAATCATATTTTTGGTTAGGTTATGAAACAGTTCAAATTCAATTAGGTTTTTAAGTTAATTTTGCCCAGCCCTACTGGCTGCAAGTATGGAGGACTGTATTGAATTGCCTAGCTTTCTTCTTCTATTGCTACTGTTGATGGTTTCAAGCCTTTGTGGACGGTGGAGTTGTCTGAGACGGAATCACCGGTCGAGTTATCGCTACAGGAATATGTTCCAGTGTTGGGGACGAGTAGCTTATCGAGAAACTAACGGTATGTATCGTATCTGGTGTGTTTTTTTTAGAATGAAATTCACGAATATTTTGGTTTTGACATTATACTTAATCGAGTTTATATTAGTAAAATAACGAATTTTGTAAATTTTTGTGAAAAACAGAAAATTGAACGTTTTAAAAAAATAATTATCAAATAAAATAAATTATATCATAAATTTTTTATTATTGATTTTTTTATCAACCAGTAAACTACAAATTTACAATATAAAAGGTGTTTTCAATTTTAGAGCTTTGATAGGTTTTATCTTGTTGGGGCACGTTAATGACATTAATTTGGTGGTTCAAATATGAAGAAAAAAAAGTGCGCTTATGTCGATATATATGGTTCAACGATCTATTAACATGAGTAACCTCTTTAGTTTTAAATAAAAAATCCAATATGAGATTTTTTTTTTATCAAACATTAGGGGTAGAATTGTTTTTTTTTTTTCGAAAACTAGCCTCGGTCACCTTCTTGCATGTTAACGGAGCAAAACACAAAGCCTAATTTACAAGAAAAAAATCCTACAGGTAAACCACCTGTTTAGAATTAAGCCTTTGATTTTCTACTAACATTTATGTCAGGGACACTATTCTGATTTTGAGCATTTTGGGGGTTCTGAAGAAATTTGAAGGGAACCTAAGATCAAATATACGGTGTATGAGCGTCCAGGGCTTGAAGAATTTATAAAACAAGTTAGCGAATTTGCAGACCTTGTGCTGTCTACTGCTGGGAAAGAAGGTTTGACTATTAATTTGCGATTTCTTTATTTTCTTTCTTACAGCTGGTTGGCTATTTGTTTTCATCTAGTTGTCAATTATATATGTTTTGTGGAGCACTAAAATGGGTCATGCATGTTTCATCATACTATATATTTTTGTTTAGTCATCCATTTTCTGTTTGGTGTTACAGAGGTAGGTCATACTTTGGGCTATTGTTGATTCTGTTCCTTTATCCTTTATTGGCATACTTGTGTCCTATCTGAATCAGATATTCTTATGTTGATTTCCTGGCCTTGTTTTCTTGCTATTCTCTCAAGGTGTTTAGCAGGATCTTTAGAGTGAGCTCTATTATGTGGATCTATGCGGAAGGTATCCTCAGCCTTAATGTTTGAAGTTTAGTAATTTTTTTTTGTCAGGTCAAGTCCACCAATTTTGTTTGTAGAAACAGTCAATACGTTACGCTGAAAACAACGAAACGGTCTTCTTTATTAGTCTCCTACCTAATATTCATGAGGCAAATCATAATTCTTTGATTTCTAATAAGTCAGTCAGACTGAAAATAATTTACGTTGAGTGTAGTACTGAACAAGAAACCAAGGAAGCT
The DNA here is from genome assembly GCA_023935145.1 of Bretschneidera sinensis. Classification (NCBI taxonomy): domain Eukaryota; kingdom Viridiplantae; phylum Streptophyta; class Magnoliopsida; order Brassicales; family Akaniaceae; genus Bretschneidera; species Bretschneidera sinensis. The sequence goes on from CM043703.1 coordinate 18,849,138, forward strand.
GATGTAGGAAATTAGCTAGGAATCTATTCATTCTAGAAAGAAAATATTATATTCAGTTGAATCAAGCACGTGAGATTTTAAGCCAACCTAGCTTCAATTCTCATAACTTAACTGCATGTTTTGCACACCATATGTCTTGCGCTTTTCATCTGGTCAGCGGTCAACAAACCAGACTATTCTGCATGACATTACAATTTTGAATTCTTTGAAATTAGTTTACCAGAAAAAATAAACCCATAATTTGTCATAATGATTATATATATATATATATATATATATATATATGAATGATTACATTTGATAGTAAATTATCATATTCAATGGTGTTGCTACTAAATATAAAAATATTTATCATCAAATATAATAATTAAAAAATACTTAAGACTGCATTTTTTGGGTACATTATTACAAGGCAAGACACCATAGCTATAGAAGGAATAGTTATTCAGTAAAGGTGGTGTAATCTTCACACTGCATGGTTTAATCAATTAGAATATGTACATAGAGTTTTAACTCCTCTAGTAATCTAAGGATGGATGCTCTTATGTCACATCATCATTATGGATACCACGACACTCATTGATCGGGATATTAATCTCTCAATTATTAAAGAAAATCTTGATGTTTTTCATTGTGTCAGTCTAAAACAAGCGTAATGTTAGTATTATAGATGATAAGATATTTATCAAACGATGGGATTTTGATCCCTCAATTATTGGAGAGTAATATCAGTAATGTTCAATAATGACTAGACGTCAGTTTAAAACAAGTGTTACATCATCATCATGAATAACGACGAGACTTTCATTAAACGAGTTAATGATCTCTCGATTGTTGGGAAGAGTCTTGATACTTTTTAATAAAAGGTGGCTTTCGATCAAAAACAAGTATCATGCCAACATTGTGTATAATGCGAAATTCATCAAACGAGATAGTTAATTAATGGAGAGCATTTTGATATAGTTGTCAATCTAACACAAATGTCACATCATCATTTCATAAAACTTGACATTCATTAAAGGGGTTATTGATTCCCTTATTATTGGAGAAAGTCATGATACCTTTCGATGGTAGGTAGTCGTCGATCTAAAACAAGTGTCAAGCTAGTATAATGGATAATTTTATCATTATGGAACATGAAATTCATCAAACGAGTTTTTGATCTCTGAATTATTGAAAAGAATCTTGATACATTTCGATAATAGGTAGCTATCAATTTAAAACAAGTGTTGCATTAGTATTATAGATTGATAACAGAATATCATTGAATGAGATATCGATCCTTCAATTATTGGAGAGAATATTTACACATTTTGATAATAAATAGTGGCTGGTCTAAAACCGATGTCACACTATCATTATAGATAATGCAACATTCATCAAATGAGATATTGATTTTTCAATTATTAAAAAAAAAATTTATACCTTTTCATAATAGAAAAGTTGTCGGTCTATAAAATGTCACACAATATTTTGGATCGATAATAGGACATTCATTGAATAAGAATGTAATCTCTTAATTACTGGAGAGGATTTTGATTTTCGATAATAAATAGTTGTCAATCTAAAACAAATGCCACATTATCATTATGGATAATGTGACATACATAAAAACGGATTATTGATAATGTGGCATCAAATTAAAACATGTGAATACTCAAAATTGTTTTTTCGTAGACCAGTTCAAACGCATGGGTAAGGTTGTAATTCCATCAAGGACAGGAAATGTTTCATGGAAGTTGGCATCGCAGCCAAGCGAGGCGACCTTTTCTAAGCTACGGGTCTCCCTCAAACGTTTGTGACCCATTTTCTTTTTCAAACCCAAAAGGAAAGTCAGAAACCAACTCATCATTTTCTTTGTTTTTCTGTAACCAAACACCGGAAAGTTCTTGTTGTTTGACCAAGTAGATTACGTTTCTCTGATAGAATAGATTGAACTTTGAATTAGCTTTTTAAAAAGATAGGATACGCACAATAAATTAGAGGATTTACGTTACTATCATGAATATACTTTTACCAAAAAAATCCTACCCTTCACTGATAATTCTACCCGCCACCTGTTCCATAAATACTCCACTCTATGCTTACGTGTTTCTTCCATTTCATTAGGCATGCATGCGTTTCAGCGCGGAAGTTACAAATTTATATGACGCGTGCTGGTCTATGCTTGCTGCTACGGCGGCGTTTGATTGAGATTTAACTTGATAACCAAACATAGTCTCGGTTTTAATTTTAGATAAATTAACATGCACTAATATCAAATTTGTTGAAATAATATTAATATAATAAAATTTTAATTTTTTTAAAAATAATATTATATATTATAATTAATTATGATAATTAAAAAAATATTATATTTAATATTTTCTCTTTTTAAAAATATTTGAAATCATAAAAATATAAATCTAAATTGATAAAAAAAAACTCCAAATTCGTATTTATAATACGTTTCACATTCTATATACTAATCTTTTATGGTATGTTTTTCATAATTCATAATTGAAAAAAAGTTTCTTTTATTTTATTTGCATGTTTAGAAAATAATATTAATATCTGAAACAGCAACCTAAACGTGTGGTTGCGATGTCAATATTATGTGAACGAAAAAAAAAAAACATTTTTTATTTCAAGAAAAAGAAGAGGTCCTCGATTAAACGAGTAAATAATTTGAGAAGTAGAAAACTGGTCCCAAACTCAGCCTAATATATTTGAACCTTCTTTAAACTGAATTATTTAAAACCTCTCTCTCTCTTTCTTAGGGAGAGAAAGTGAGGAACATAACCTCTCTACCTTTGTATCCAAGTTTCTCTCTCCTAAGCTTTGTAATGTGTACTCCGCCGTCTCTATAGAATTCTCACTCTTCAATCTCTGTCTCTGTCCCACTACATGCTTTAACTTTGCCAATGAAGCAAAATAACCCAGAACCCATAACTACCGTTGTCAAGCTCTACTCATTTAGATGACGAAACTACCCTTCTCCTCCATCACCGTCACCGTTATCTTCACGTTTTTCTTGCCATTAGCTTATGCCTTGGGCTCCGGCTCCACCGTCGCCGTCAAATACGGCTCCGACACCGTCTGCGGCATCGTGGCCGCGCAGCGCACCCAGCACATCGTCTGTTACGACCAACGTGGCGCGATCACAGACGTTGAACCCAACACCTCGTTCACCTCCATCGGCGCCGGTCAGAACTTCCTCTGCGGTATCCGGTCCGGTGGGTACAGTTTGATCTGCTGGGACACAATCGAAGGGAATTCTAGTTTTACCCCCAAGAGAATATACTACAACGACACTGTTTTATTAGAGAACCTCTCCGTCGGCGATTTTCAGATATGCGCAACCGTAATCGGCACCGGAGCCTTGAAATGCTGGAGAGGCGATAACGTCACCGGACAGTTATCACCACCTGATGATGACAGATTCACGTCGATATCATCTGGGTTCGGTTTTTCCTGTGGAATTTTGAGGCCAAGTAACCGAATTCGATGTTGGGGAAGTAATCCCATTGCGGGTCGGCTCCAGACCGAATTCGGTAACATGTCGATGTCGAGTATGGTAGCGGGTGTTTCTCATGTTTGTGGGCTGAATTCTACTGGGTATTTGGTGTGTAAAGGGAATAATGAATCCGGGCAGCTAAATATCCCTTCGAATTCTGCTTTCGAGTATTCTGGGTTAGCTCTCGGGGCTAATCACACTTGCGCGATCCGTCAATCAAACGGGTCGGTGATTTGTTGGGGAGGAGATGCAGAGTCTTTTAGAAATGTAACAGAGGAAATTTCCTTTGAATCCATTGTTTCGGGTTCGAATTTCACTTGTGGATTGACAACGAGAAATTTCTCGATCATTTGTTGGGGTTCTGGGTCGACAAATTTGTCAAGTTCATTGTCTGAGCCGTCGTTCCCAGAGATTCTACCGGGGCCCTGTGTTCAATCTAATTGTAGTGCTTGCGGTATATATCCTCAATCTGATAGGCTCTGTTCGAATTCCGGTACCATATGCAAGCCTTGTTTGAACCAAATTTCAATATCACCGCCACCATTGTTGCCGTCAGCACCATCACCACCACCACCACCACCACCATCACATTCACATTCATCTAAAAAATTGACAAGGGGTTTATTAGCGTTCGCGATTATTGGATCAGTAGGAACATTTTCGGGTTTTTGTACAATTGTTTACTGCTTGTGGACTGGAGTTTGCTTTGGGAACAAGAAAGTACATAATTCCGTACAACCCACAATTACTAGAGCTGGTTCTAACGGTGGCAGTACATCGAACAATAATAACAGCCCGCCTTCAAGGTCATCAACAATTAGGCGCCAGGGTTCAAGGATGCTGACAATGAGACGCCAAAGGAGTGGAACCTCATCGAAACATCCAGATAGGGCTGAGGAATTTTCATTAGCAGAGCTTGCAGTTGCTACCAACAATTTCTCATTAGAGAACAAGCTTGGTGGTGGTAGCTTTGGGGTTGTTTACAGAGGCAAATTACCAGACGGGAGTGAAGTGGCAATCAAAAGAGGCGAAACCGGTACGAAGACCAAGAAATTCCAAGAGAAAGAGATTGCATTCGATTCAGAATTGGCATTCTTGTCGAGGGTTCACCATAAGCATTTGGTGAGGCTTGTTGGGTATTGCGAGGAGAGGGAAGAGAGGCTCTTGGTTTATGAGTACATGAAGAATGGAGCACTTTATGATCATTTACATGACAGGAACAATGTTGAAAAGAGCAATAGTGTTATAAATTCATGGAAAGTTAGGATCAAAATCGCGTTAGATGCTTCTCGTGGAATCGAATATCTTCACACTTACGCAGTTCCACCTATAATTCACAGGGACATCAAGTCATCAAACATACTGCTAGACTCGAATTGGACAGCGGGAGTTTCTGATTTTGGGTTATCATTAATGGGTCCTGAAAATGACCGCGATTACAGACCAGTGAAGGCAGCTGGAACAGTTGGTTACATTGATCCCGAGTACTATGGCCTCAATGTACTAACAGCAAAGAGCGATGTTTATGGCTTTGGAGTAGTATTGCTAGAGCTATTAACAGGGATGCGAGCCATATTCAAGAACAGTGAGGATGAAGGAAATCCTATTAGTTTAGTGGATTTTGCAGTGCCTGCAATTATGGCTGGAGAATTGGCTAAGGTTTTGGACTCGAGGGTCGGTCCACCGGAGTTGAATGAAGCAGAGGCAGTGGAGCTTGTTGCATATACTGCAATGCATTGTGTTAATTTAGAAGGCAAAGATAGGCCTACAATGACTGACATTGTTGCTAATTTGGAGAGGGCTTTAGCCCTTTGCGATGATAGCCATGGCAGCATCTCTAGTGGTACAATCTCAATTGTTTCAGAATGAAATTCTAACCCTTAAAAAATTTGTTGTCGATTTTTTATCATTTTTTTTTTATTTTCTTGGCTGATTCTAATGGGTATACTTTTGGAATGTAAAGAATTAGGAATTCCATCATATAACATTGAGCTGTAGTGTAGGATTTTGTGAGAACTGACAGCAAGGAGAATGATTACATGATTTCAATTTTTTTTTAGGAGAAAGAATGATGTCTCCCTTTCTTCCCTTCACTACTAAGCTTTTACAACCTCTCCCCATTGCATACTTATATACATTCATAATTTTTTTTAAGTATATGCACTCTATATAAATAATCTGTATGTATATGTTTATGACTATGGTCGGTGTAGACTAGCGATGACCAATTGACTTGTTGGTTTCATACACACAAAAAATGTAGGTGTTGATCTCACTTGCGACTAGCCAGTCTAAGGTGTCCTTTGCGAGAATTTATGAAAATACATTTAAAAATGAAAAACAGTTTTTAAAAATTGAATTCAAGTAAAAATAAATTTTTTATTTGTTATTTTATCAAATACTAAATAGTTTTTAGTTACATTATTATTTTATCAAAAGTTGTTTTAAAAGTCATTTTTAAAGCATCAAACGAAATTAATACTAGTTCAAATGGTATATGATAACTTAATGAAAATATATAAAATATGAGAACGCGATGTTTGGGAATCGATTTAAGTGGGGATTAAAGAAAAAAAATTGTTTTAATCTCTACTTAAATCACTTACCAAACATTAGACCAACGCAGGTTGGTTCAATAACAAGGAACTCATCAATGCTCGTTGTGGTTGAGAGTTCGAATTCTCTTACCGTAGCTTGGATTTAGTTGGGCATCTACATTCGTGCATTTTGTCTTGAGAGCTGACGTAGTCTAACTAACCTCATTTTTTTCCAAAACAAAATCACTTACCGAACATTGCCAACAAAGTTTTGCACATTATGTTAACAAAGTTTGAGTTCAGTTTAAAATTAATTTTAAGCTTCAATTTAAAATTTAAAATTTGTTAAAAATTTAATCAAATTGAATCAAATCATATCGAATTTTATTAAATAATAATTAAATATCAATTAATATATGATTTAATTCGACTTGATTAAATTTTTAATACATATTAAAATTAAATTTTAACTTAAAATTAATTTTAAATTGAATTTAAGCATCGCCTCTGTAAATGTGTAATTACACCAAGATTTCAAATATGGACTTTTTTGGGGTAGGGGGATAAATTAAAAATAAAAAGTGGTTCAAAGTTCAAACAAAGAAAATTAGGAAAAGCAAAAGAAGGTGGTCCTCGGTCTAAGTATACATATTTTAGATTCACGAGTTCAGCGCAGTCAGATGTGAATTTGACTTTGAAGAGTCAATATAAAAACCAGTCAATAGGAATTAGGAATTGCCGCCAACGCATAACACGTATATGGCCAAGATTGAATTGCATTACATCACGTTCATGGACCGAGTCGTAGCTGTTACTGTTCATGTTATTAATTAATAATTAAATTTTTGTAACTGGCCAAGATTGAAATAATTGATTTTTTTGTTAATTTTAAATAATTAAAATTTCACAAATATAGTATATTAAAATTCACAAATATTTAAAAATTAATTTTATAATTTAAAATTAATAAAATATTTTTAAAAAGTTAAATCGAAATTATTTTAAAAAGTTAATTGTGACATAAATTGAGATAAATGAAGTAAGATGTTTGATAAAAAAAAATATGCAATATTAAGTGTCCTTGTTTTGTTTCAATTATCGAAAGAAAGTCGGAAGTTGTTTAATGTTTAGTAAAAAAGGAAAATTAAAAATTGATAAATAAAAAAATTGGTAAAAAATAAATATTTTGAACTTTCAATTTTTTTTAAAAAAAAATTTATTTTTAAAAATTTAGTTTAGTTTTTGTTTTTCGAGAAGTAAAATTCTTTGAAAAGCTTGGCCAAATAATAGCTAAAAGTGTGGGTTGGAGACATCATGAAAATACCTTATGAATACACATGGGATAAGAGTGAATCATAACTCATAAACGGGACTATTAATAAATACATGTCCAAAATTCCATTCGCTAAGGATTTTGGCAATGAATTTTTGTATCCGGTAAGATTTTTGTGAATCCAAAGCAATCGATAACTTTAGATGCTGATGTTATTATTCCTTGTATAATTTGTAATGATGATTTGATTTGGTTTGGTTTGATTGTTTCAATGAACAAATAAAATTTAATGTTTTCAAAAAAATTATACCATTTATGTGATTGTGAAATTCTAATTCAATGGTCATTTTAGACACCATCTTTATTTGTAGAGACGAAAAACAGTCGAAATGGATCGGGTACTAGTTAGATTTTACAGGTAACGGATTAATAAGTATGAGTTTAAAATATCTATTTCTTAATTGGTTTTATTTTTTATGTTTATACCCGTGTTTTAACAGATAGATAACCGATAAAACTGATATCGACAAAAATCCACCTATTTAGATGAAAAATACCTATTTGTGATCATATGTGTCGGGTCTTAGGGGTAGCGGATCAACGGATATGGACTAAAAATACCTATTTTTTAACGGATTTTATTTTTATTTTTCATACTCGTGTTTTTGGGTAACGAGTCAAAAACGAATACGGGTTAAAAATCCAACCTCTGTTTATTTGGAAGAGCTGCATACCATATAATTTACAATTAAATTATTAGTATTACAAAATATGTGTGTTTGTGTGTGTTTTTAGGTTTTCTTCGGAGATAAATTCATTTTTCCTACATTTCTGTCAATTCTAAATTTCTAATGGTTTACTTGTACTGAGAAAGCTATTGGATACTGTTACAAGATTGCTGAGGAGGAAATTTGATTGATTTTAAAAGTGAAAATGGACATGACACATGGTCAAAAGGTATTGATATACTAAAGCCAAATCTGAATTCTTTTACGTATCTATAATCAAATTTGCTTGTACCTATAAATGTTCATGATCACATTCTACTAAGTTGAAAATCATTACCATTATAGTCTTCAAAGGCTAACACAACATTGACAAATTTATGGCTGCTTCTGGTTGCGTCTCAAATGACTAAACATGTCTGAATCAATTACTCCTATTTGATTCTATTAATGATGCTGACTATGTTTACACAAGTAAAGGTTCTCTAAAATCAATGAGAAATTGATAAAAAGTCAAACTTTTTAAGGGTAAATTACCCAAATTTTAACCACTCATTCAAATGAATGCCTGCGTATCTGGGTTTCAAGTATGACTTCAGGTAGTTCACATGGACTCAAGTGAAAAAAGCCCTTGAAATGATCAGATCCGCGGGTGTCTTCTCTGTCTTTGCTCCTCAACTTCATTCATCCAATCAGAGAGCCACAACAGACCCTTGTAACCACAATATATCACGGCAATTAGAGCCACCACGAGAGTAACAAATATAAGGACCCGCTTTGTAGTGGCAACAAGTTTCTGTCAAAAAGAAAAGTGACTGTTGTTACACAAAGAAAGAGGGGCATGAAACTGCTTTCTCTTGAGGAGACAATATGTACCTCCAATGTTGAGACTTGTTTGGCTTCTTGAACCCTTTCACGTCTTTTCCTACGCTCCGGTGTGGTTTTCCCGGTAGCTGGCTCCTTTTCCTTATAAAGACATGCTATGGTATCAGATCTCAGCTCAATAAAGCTCATTCACCAAAAAGTTACCATATCATGGACATGCATGAAGCCAAATTTCAAACGTGCAGAATGGTAAAACAACAAAAATCACAAACAGAAAATTTCTCCTCCATAGTCCATGGGCAGGCAAGTGGTCAGAAGAAAAGGTGAAGGATTTTGAGTGCAGAGTGAAGAGACCATCGAGATATCGGAACTTTCTTGGTAATCAAAACAAATGTACAACTACTGCATGAGTAGCTAAAACTGTAAAAGTAGCATTGGCTCATTTCTCAAATTGGGGCTCAGCTCTATCTGACATGAGCCCTGGGCATAGGGAGAGTATGATGCAGCCTCGTTTTGGGGCTTATATGAGTGTTCAAACCTCAAGATTGAGTCATAATGAGACTCAGTTTTGCCACCCTCACATTCTTCTGCAACCTAATAGGCTAACAATGAATTTGGTGTTACCATGTTAAAGATGAAAGCACAAATTTCCACCGCCAATGGGAAAGACACTACACCATCGAAGAAAGGATAGTATAAGTAAAAATATATATATATATATATATATATATATTTAGGTGGCTTTCCCAAACAATTTCTCATCAAATAACCCAAGCTTAGCTTGAGAAAACCCCAGGAAACATTTCTATGATCTCCCCAGCTTCGGGAGGGTTTTTTTTTACGTAGTACCATGCCTTGCTTTTTTTTCTTTCATATGATAATTTCCAGTGACTTTTGATTGAAGGACACTCATAAATAATTCACAACGCAAGGGAAAATCTCATCACTTTTCAAAAGCTATAACTTTTATAAGGGCAGGGCCGCATGTTGTTCTTCTTGTACAATTGTAATAAAGATATGGCTATTACATGGTAATTATGTACTCCATTCAAAGAAATAGGCTATAGTTATAAGAATTAGTCAGAGGCCTTGAAACCACATGAAAGTAATCCATTAGGCTCATAGCAAAGAAATAGGCTATAATTAAATATAGATTCTTCTTGACATGTCAGACAATGTAAATGCACATTATCAGAATATCAGATCAAATATTCTATTTTCATGTTCTAAATATAGTGATACTTCTCTGCCAACAGCAACTTGTTCTTCCACTGACCAGATTAGGCTCTAAGAAGTTTCAATTTACCACTTAGTTTCAATAAAAATAAATACCAAGTAGTTCATGGTGTAGAGTATTTATTGAATATAATTACTGATAAAAATTATTTATTAAATACAATCAGGTAAGTAAATGAGAAACAACCTATTTCACCATTAAAGAAAATAAAATAATGATGGCATTCAGAATATGCTTTAACGAAGCTGCCTACAAGCCTACTGGCTACTGTGTGCACTAGTTTTGTGTACATAACTCGAATACATACAAAATTGGATCTTAGCTTTGAAGGAATTGAAGACATACAAAATTGTATGCATTCCCAGAAAAAAATGTGATAGGAATTGAATAATTCTTGTTGTAACAAAAAAAAACCTTACCTCAAGATCTTTAGATTTACGCAGCTGTAATACTGAATCAATCACTGTAATTTACTCTTGCAATCAGAATTGGAAGGCAGAAGACCAATTCCAAACTGATTCTTGGATATATCTTTAGGATCACAACCACTACTGCGATAAGATGCTTGAACATCTCGACACAGCCACTCCTTCAAGGTTTGGCATTTGCAACGAACAATAACCTTCATAAATCAACAAATTAGTTGGTTAGAAATATGATTTGCATTGTTATTTGCAAAACATACAGACATGGAATCTATATGACATATATCTAACATAACCGTTTCTACTAATCATCAATATGGTGGACTATATGAAATATGTACCTTTTTGAACACTTGTCAGGTGATGGGCATTGACCAGGATGACATGTTTCAGGGCATAAATGTGTAAAATTAGGCAACTTTCTGCATCACTAACATCATATCAGTTCAGAAGGTTTCATAATAGCTGCATATTATAGGTAAGCCATGCAGCAATTCTTCCAATAGTTTTACTGGAGATAAATATCCAGGAAAAAGTTGGGGACTATGAAAATAATATTAGAAATTGAATGAGGGAATAAAAAAGCAAATAAAAAAAAAAGTGGAAAAGCTGGAGGAAGCAATAAATACTATATAAATGGCAGGGAATTATTCTTTTTTGAGTAAACAGAGAAAATAATGATGTTAGACACAAGATGATGGCTGCATAATTTTTTTAAAAAAAAATATCAAGAAACAAATGCTTATGAATTACCTGTGGCAGGGCCCTCGACATGAGCGTGCTGCCATATGCTCCTTTTCAGACAAGGTGTTGTAACATATACACTCAAAAGTATGTACCTTCTAACCACATGCAGTGGCATGATCGCTTGATAAGCACTTTGCAGGAAGGACACTCTTCAGGATGACATGGGAGAGGACAGGGATGTTGACAAGCAGGTCTCCTCTCCTTAATATATGTTTAAAGGATGATCCAATTCACAAATCTTAAGACTGTTTGACAATGAAGTGCTACCGACAAAGGTGATAAATTATTTAATGATGGCATGTCTCCCAACCCATGACATGTAGATGGTAAGTTGGTAACACATAATGGTAAGGAACATATGAATAGAGAAATGAAAATGTAAACAATAAGGTGAGATGAAAACAATGAAAACGTAAACACCTTTTGGCAAGGAAGATGACATTCTTCTCGCAAAACACGCTTCTTTTGTCTTGACTAGATGATGAAGACTGGCTCTTCAAGGCGTGGCAAGTATTTGTGCAATAGTGATTGCCACAAGGAAGAAGATTTCCACACAAATTGTCACAAGAAATCTGCGCTCCATCTGAGCAAACCATCTGAAATGAGGACAAACCCAAGAAAAGAAAAATGAGGGACAAAATGATAAGAGGAGACCTTAGGGGCAACCAAATGGTGTGCTTATACAAGTTGAATTGTTCATATACTACTTCTATATTAACTAACGTAAATAAAATAAAAACTAACCATCCTCTCTGCTCGTGCTGGCCAACATATGTCCTCCAAACAAGTTGTGGACAAGGAGGGCTTGATGCGCTCGAGGCATATGAGGCATGATAGTGTGCCGGAGGAGGATGAGGCTAGAAATGATTGGATCTTGAAGAGGTCCATGGAAGTTGGTGAGGACGAAGATCCTTGGCATTATGGGTAGGATTTGAAGATAGAGTTCGGAGGTCTGCGTGGAGTGTTGGTTGCGGGAATCCGATCCGTTGTCGGAGTCGGACAAAGTGAGGTAGCGGTTGATGGCGGACATTTTGGGTATTTTGTGAAAATGACGTGGGATTTTTGGAGTTTTTACTATATTTGCTCCCAATTTGAAGTACACGTGGCCCACAGGAAGATTTCTTGACTGAATCGATTCATGTACACCAACTGAAAATTTTACTGATAATTTTTAAGAATTTTATTGATAATATTAATATTTAAGTCTCACATCTATATTGACGTTATCAATAAAATTTATCAAAATTACCAATAAAATTTTCAATTGATCTAAATGATTTAAACCCAAGCCGGTCAAAATATTTTGAGCCCACTGGTGGAGATCTTGTGCAGCCAACAAACAAAGTCAGGTCATTTTTGTTAACTCCGTAAAGAACAAATTCATCTCATTTTAAACTATAGATAGCACTCCATTTAGAACAAAATCATTTTATTTTTAAATGAACTAAAGAAATTATATAAAAAAATTAAAATAAATTTTATATTTGATTTTTTTTATATTAAATCGTAAAATTCATTCGAACTCTTAAATTTAAAATGTTTAAAATAAATGAAAAATTCAAAAGATGATAGATAAACAAAGAGAGGAAAGAGATAGGAGGGAAGAATGGAGGAAAAAAATGTAAGAAATTTTTTAATAGAATTTACACCAAACTAACTCAATTCCATAAACTTCACAATGAATTCATTTCATAGTTTTTTTTCTTTCCAAACATTAATAATATTAAATTAAAAATGAATTCCTTCAAATCTATAGAACTCATTTATTCCAAACATTCTCTAAATCTAATTCTCAAGAAATGTTAGAAAAGATATCTGATTTCTTGTGGTTAGCTACCTGGTAAGCATGATTAACACCTATCAAATGACACTAGCTTAAGTTGGAGTTACAAGCTACAGGATACAGCTAGAAAAACTTCACAGTTCACACCACATATGTAGCTGCGGAAACAAAGCATATATGTAAAAGTTGTCAAATGAAATTTCTTCTAATAATCAAAACAAGTCTTCTGTCATTGCACCGAAAGCAAAGTCTTCTTATTTACACCAGAATCAGTATAGAATTCTCTCACATTATATAAATTACAACACAAATATCGCCATTTCCTCACACACTACTTTCATACCAGCAACTTATAGTACATAACTGCAGAGCAGATGTTATTATGTATCACACAGCAAACAAGAATGGAAGAACCGCACATAAGCTAACAGTAACATCAAAACCACTCAAAGCAGCTTCAGAAATTCATACATCTTTCTCGTAGGGCTATCTAGTTGAACTGCTACCAATATCAAACAAAGTCGAAACGCATAAGGAGCTTCACAGATTTGTACTTCTCTCCTTTTTTGCTATGGAGGGGAACTGCTCGGATCCCTTCTCTTAGCTCCCAAACTGGTAGGCATGTTTGACCTCCAAAGTCATCCTTTTCAGACATGTCATACTCGTGAACTTCAATCCGAAGCAGAGCCAGTTCTGGAATAGTTAATGGGAACTCAAATGTCTCATTCCAAGCAGGCACCCAATTGTCCTCTAGAGTCTTTGTTTTCTTCATTACGACATCAGCTGGAACTCCAGCAATCCCTACCTAACATAGATGAATCAAATTGCACTTCAATTTCTTTTTTTTAGATGGTCCAAAACTCATACAGCTACTGCTGAGCGAATCATTTAGAATCAAAGGCATGAGGTTAGAAGGGCAAAAAGAAAATCTGAGCCAGGGGGGCAAATACCTCCACAACTTTCCAATATTTTCAGACTTATAAATCAAATCAGTTAAGGAGATGTGATCTTGTCTCTCCTAGATTCTCACATACCCCCTTGATCCTTTCATTATTTAACTTAAACTTGTTGCCTCGCCAATGAAAATTGCTTTTACTAGATGTATAAGATATAAGGTAGGTTCCTCTTTTACCATTTCTTTAATAAAAGTACATTTTTTCCTTTTATTCGGTGGGGTATCTAACTCCAAGTAAAACTTGTATTCTTCACTTCAAAGGCAAGTCGTTTCTTCTATTCTAGATGTTCGTGAGCATGAGTTCTAGACTTTTAAAGCACCTGTTTTCCTCGTTATTTTGCTACAAAAATTAGGGTTTCAAATATTAAAAGAAATGGGATATAAATCAAAAAGAAGAAAAGGATAATTAAATTAATAAGATCACACAAAACTTTCAAAACATGATAAGTCGTGGAGAGCAGTTAAATATATTAGTTTCAGTTACAAAAGGTAAATAAGAGTTTTATTTATATGTAATTCTTGAACCATACTTTTAGCCTTTTAACCGGTTGGGAGAGTTTATCAAATGGTTTTTGTTTCTTATTAACGTAAGCAAGTCCAAACACCCCTAAAAATACTATTTCCATTGCTATTTTCCCAAACACTAAACAGTTTATAGCTCCACTATTGTTTTACTATAAACCATTTCAAAAATCATTTTATAAACCATATACCGTTTCTACTACTAGCCTAAACAGCACCTAAGGTTGTCAATTTATAAACTAAAGTTATGGACTTTTAGTTATTTAAACTTGTTGATACTTGTAGGTTGTGTTTAGTAGGAGAGAAAAGTAAACGGAAAGAAAAGTGTGTGGAATGGACTTTTCTTGTTTAGTAGGAGAAAAAAGTGAGAAGAATATAAACTAAGAGAATTAATGTTTTCCTCTTACATAAACAAATCATAATCCTCCAAAATTGGGCGGATTGGAGAGTAAAACAGAAGAGAGAAATGAGATGAGATTATCAATTTACCAATTGATCCCCATTGAACATTATGAAAGATATAATAGTAAAAATAATACTTATCAAAAAAATAATAGTAAAAATAATACTATTTACATTTATTTTCCTCTCACTTTCCACTCTACTAAATAAGGATCAAAGGAAACTATTTTCTTTCCTCCTAGTTTACCATCCTCTCTACTAAACATATGAAAGAAAAAATCAATATTCTTACTTTTCTATCCTTTTAGTTTTCCACCCTCCTACTTTTCTCTCCACTAAACACACTCGTAGAATTAGTATTTTTTTCTTTATCATGCATGTAATAATGTCGTCCCCCATTGAACTAAAATCTTAGATCTCCCACTGGCTATGGCTTAAATTTAAGTTACTAAAACCTCCAAAAGGTTGAAATCATATAAGAAAAACATACATTGGTCAAATTAGAATGGGACATTGCCTGCAGGTATTAAAAGATTGTAATAACTTACCCTTGCATAAAAATCTGGAGGAGAAAATTGATCGAAGTGCTTGTGATGGAAATCATAATACCATCCTTCGCCCATATATACGGTTACCTTTTTCAAATAAGAACAAAATGATAATAATTCATCACAATCTAAGCAAATTAAAAACGAACATAACAAAGATGAACTTCAGTGAATGATCTAAGGGAAATGACTGCAACGGAACACCATGGCAAAACAGCACTCACCTTTAAAGTTTTTTTCACCGGTAACTTAGCTTTCGGATCAAATACCTCATGTGAACCAGTCTTCAATAGAAAATCTGGTTTTTTCACAAAACCACACCCACCATTGGCTCTAAACATTCCATGCATTAACCACATTGATCTTCCATATCCCTGTCACTTGGAAACCCAGTCTTAGCATTTGGCAAACTTCTGATACAAGACTAAACCAAGAAGACGCTTAATATTGATCTGCAAGTGCTGTTAAAAAGACTAACTCAACTCAACAAAGCCCTTGTCCCAATTTCCTCTCTTATTTCCCATCAGAACAGTATTTCTTATTGCAACACAAGCACAAGCGTTTTTCCTAGTAATCACTGGATAGTGCACAAATGATT
Organism: Bretschneidera sinensis; assembly: GCA_023935145.1. Classification (NCBI taxonomy): domain Eukaryota; kingdom Viridiplantae; phylum Streptophyta; class Magnoliopsida; order Brassicales; family Akaniaceae; genus Bretschneidera; species Bretschneidera sinensis. Next base: position 18,865,211 of record CM043703.1, read on the forward strand.
CAATTCTTCATATAAAATTATTTAATTAAACTTTTACAGATACTTAACACTTTATACCAAAAGGCATAAGGCATTAAACGCCCCCACAGCTGCACCTTCCTAGCTATTTTAGTTCAATTGAGAAAAAACAAGCACAAATATTTTTCCTAGTTAATCACTGGACAGTACACAAACATCTTGAATTAAGATTATTCGTCACAATGCCACACCTCACAGCTCCTACCTATTTTGTTCCAAGAAGAAAAAACAATACTAATATGTAAATGAGAAAAAATCATCTGGCTAAAGATAAAGCACAAACCTGCATATTGAATGCAACCATTTGAGCTCCATGCATCCAGCCAATTAGTGGGTTGTAGTTTGATGAGTCAACGCGTATACCTTTAGGATAAATCCTAAGCAAATTCCACTGAGTAAACCTATAGCATGTCAATCATCAGAATGTAAGAACTTGAGCTACTTAAAATTATGATACAATTATATGTCGTGAAACTATATCAGGTAATTATAGGTAGTACAGGAAATCGCCAAAAGCACAAAAGCATATGTAATGCCTCTGCAGGATTTTAAAATCCACCACTCCCCCACTCAAGGAAAGCAAAAGGGGAAGAAAAAAAAGGAGTCCCAGTTTCATGCTATAGATTGGGACACATTAGACACTCGGACACAAAACAGAACCTCCTAGACACAAAATTCATTGAAACTTTTAAAAAATACCTCACAATTTGTTTTCCATGAGTTTCTGCAGCCTTTTCAAGCTGTTCCTCGCTTAAGCTAAGACGTCTCACTTTATCAGGATCCACCTTTAGGCATTCATCTAATCCACCTTTAGGCTTCCCAGCATGAATAGCAATTAAATGTTTATAATGCGGTGCCACATTTTTCTGTGACTTTTGATCCCCATCACTGATATCTTCCTCATCATTATCATCTCCTTCATCCAGATCATTCTGCCAAAAGATTGTAAGTCAGCTAGCAAAAAATTAGAACTCAGACAACTAAATCACATGCTGTGTCTCCCCCGCACCTTGTCATCAGCTTTTCCACTGCCTCTAAGGCTTGAAACTTCTTTCCCCCAAGCTTCTTCATCACCTAAAGCCTTACCCTCCTGCAAATCATTCTCTTTTTCTTTAATTTCTTTTGCCTCGAGGTATTCCTTTGGTGGTTTCGTCGATATGATAATCCGTTTTTTCAATGATTCTGGAGAGGGGAATTCCTTCAAGCTTTCTGAGCCAGGAGAAAACAAGATGTCTCCAAATGTTTGAGTGACCATCTAGAAATTAGTGAGAGAATAATAAATCATAAGATCATCAGAAATTTAAATCCTCACAGAAAAGCAGAGGCTCACCTCAGCAACTTTAGCCTGAAGATCTGGTGTTAGGTGGTCTTCTAGAGTTATAATAACTGGGTACTCAGATGCAGTAAAGGCATGATCCTTAATAGACCTCAAACATTTTATGAGTTCCACTGGAGTAGTCAATGTCCTGTGAAAGGAAACTGATCTCTTAAATAAGAATAAAAACAAGTAATGTATAATCCAATTTTACTTTAATGTTTAAAGAAACTACTCGCAACGGAAGAAAATCAATTGGCAGTGGATTTGATCAAGTAAAGAATGATATTATACAGCACATCAGATAACTTTGGATTCGAATTAGATTTAGTAAGACACATTTAGAAGTTTTTACCACTTTGGTCTATAATTCAAAATAAAGTGGTATAAAGTTAAATATCAAAGTTTACCTATTTGATTTGAAGTCATTTGCACATTATCAAATCATTTGACAGGAACCAAGAAAAGGTGGCAATAGGAAACATGATCTTTTTCATTAGATAGATTATGTTGAACCATCAATCAATAAAGCAAGAGGTCCTTTGCTATCTAACTACGGTTACCCCCATTTGCGCATTAACGTCATACCTTCCATGAAGAACATCCACATTATCTTTCGATGAATTTGGCCATATATCCAATTCGATCACTCTCACGCCTCTCTGCAGTGCATCTACGATGGGGACATCACTGCAGTCACTACTTAGTTGATTCCCAGTTAGATAGGAATTGTGGCCGGTATATATGAAATAATGAGACAAAGGGGCATTCATATCATGATGCACCTGAAACCAAATCAATAATTACAATATAAATAAACTAAGAAAATATGCATCATGCACAACTGCTAGACATTATCAAACTTAAACTTAGCAACAAGTTAAACAAGTAGCATGAAATTAATAACAGAATCTCATTATAAGAAGAAATGACTAAGAAAAAAAATAGTATCTCCACCTTCCTAGTCATTTCCCAGCTACCCACACTTTCTTAGCAACCAAAAAGAAGAAAAATCTCGCATCTAAATTAAACTCCACAAAGAGTCAAACCCAATTCAACACCCAAAATTCAATACAGATAAGCATAAAAGTAAAAACAGAAACAAAACTTTCATTAGATTTCGCACATTTTCTCAGCAACCAAACAAAAAAATTCAAAACCCATCTCAGGAAAAAATAAATCAACACCAAAAATTAAACTAAAACCCCCCAATTAGAAATGAAACTTACCCCGAGAGAAGGAGAGAGAGGAGGATTGATATCACCAAAGAGGTACTTGAAGAAAACTTCAAGGTTGAGCCCCTTTCGATGAAGGAGAGAGAGACTGTTAATGATTGTCTGTGCATCTTCTCTCGTTGCCTTATCTTGTCTTTGGACCTCGATCAAGAACCTCTGGAGATTATCAACGGTCATGATCCCATTCTCTGAGTACTGCTCGAACAAGGTCTTGATCTCCTGCGGTGCCTCCGCTACGGCAAGACTAAACCTCCTGCGGAAGCAGCACAAACCGTACGTCTGTTTCGACATGGGTTTACTTCAATTTAGAGAGAGAATAAGAAAAAAAATGAAATTTCAGATAGAGATCGAGAAACAACAAGAGAAGGATTTTGTGTGTGGAATTTATTGAGCATAAATGTTTATCCTTTGTATCGATTTTTTTTTGGATTTTATGGATGCGGTTGAGATTTCTATATATATTAGTTGGCATGGGCCTAGTAGAGTTATGAGTGGGAACCAATCTGACAGTTGGCATTTGAATATTTTAGTGCTCGGATTTTTTGTCTCATTTTTATCATTTTCCCTCATTTTTAAATAACATTTTTTATTAAATAAAAAATTAATATATTATCATTTGAAAATTTAAATATTAAAATTTAATTATATACTATAAATCATTTGAAATAATAAAACAAAATGAATTGTAAATCTTTCTCCTATTTTTTATTTTTTCTTCTTTCACATATTAACATTATGTTGAAGAATAATGTAAACAATTTAGCATATAGTTAAAAATTTAAATAAAAATAAAGTTAAAATACATTAGATTCATAAATACACAAAAAAAAAAACCTATATTCATGTGAGATAATATTAATTAGCACAACTAACAAAAGAAAGAATGTATAAAAACAAATTGAATTGTAAAACTAAGAAATATATAAATGCACGTTCAAAAGTAACAATTAAAAGCAAAATTAAAATGATACTTAACCATTTTTTTAATAGGTGTTGCTGCAATTCTTTTCAACATTTTACTTAATTTAGTTTGTAATTGTGTTGTTATACCCGTAAATATGTCTTTAAAATTCTTGAGTTCAATTGATGGGGTTGATAACTGTACCTAAAACTAATTATTTACATAATTTTGTTTAGATGTGAAATTAAAATATTGATTAGTTTCACTGTGAAAAGTATCGCTCAATGTAGTCTATAATCATTTTTTTTAAGATGGATTTATATTCTTTTAGTTTCACAACTCAATTTCTTAGCAGTGGCAAAGCCATAATTTTTTTTTGGGGGTCCAAGATTAATAAGGTTAAAATAAATTATTATTTTTTACTTATCATAATAAATATTTTGATTTAAATAATACTTTCCAAATACAAAAAGAGATATCATATAACTCAATCAGCATATAAATTATCTATTAATGTATACAATCAACCGATAGCACAAAAAGAGAATAATACAAAAACTACTTCATAAATATTCAAATTATGCTCGTTACACTTTCATGGATTAAAAATATGTTTCATATTCTTTTATTTTATCGGGCTATACAACAAGTAATCCTCTATAATCCATTTTATTAATAATGTCATAACTAACTTTTTATTCAATCAGTTTATTATATTAATAATGTCATGACATCAAAACATATTCTCTTTTTTGTAACCGAGAAACTAATCCGGACCTCAATCACCTTTGATGAGTAGACCCTGAACTCTCAACCTCGAAACATACTTTAATTAAATCGCACTCTATAAAGTTAATTTAGTTATTGAATATAAAACATACCTCATGAAATTTTGTTAAATGTATGTTAATATCAATTCTCAAATATATATTAATATTTCATAAAATTATGAGTGAAAATATGAAATTCATTTAAATAAAATGGAGTGCAAAGAGAATAAAAAAGGTAAAAGTTGCAAAGCTTAGTTGCAGGACATTTTAGCCTTCTATTCCTTAGGGTTCCACTTAAAAAAAGAAAAGAAAAAGCTAAAGCAAAGTTAATGTAACCATTAACACTCAATTATAACTAAAAAACTGTAGTTTGTAAGAGCAAGAGACTGTGTTAGTCCTTTGTTTCATGGGACCCACACTAAAGTAAAGTAAACCACTAAAGCAATTAAGTAAAGCTACTGAAATCCATCCTAAGTAACCAATAGTCAATTACCTAGTTAGGCTATTCTCGGGGGACAAGTATATAAATTTGCAACTAATATTTTTTATTTTAACTAATATTTTCTTGGAGTTTCCAAAAATCTTTGGGGAACCCTTCCTTATTACTCATTATTTTTAAATTATTATTCAACATAAAATTAAATTGTTAAAAAAATAAAAGATAATAAAAAAAATTACAATTCATTGTGAATTTTTTTTATAAATAATGTAAAGTATGTAGCTCAATTTTAATTTTTGATTTTTTAAATAACGGTGTGTTATTTTTTTATTAAAAAAAGATACATCTTTTTAAAAAAATAAAAAGTAAAATTGAACCTAAAAGTATGTTCCGATAGAATATTTATGCAAAGTCAAACTGTCTTTGATTAAAAATAAAAAAAAAACAAAAACAAAGGATTTAAGTAAAGAAACCAAAAAACCGGTGTGGTATTATGATAAGAGATTTTTTGGTGCTTAAAAGAATAATAAAAAATACTTTCACACTTTTTTCATCCTCAAGAAAAGAATAAACACTTGATAAAATTAAAAAATGTACATTTTTTCTGACCTTATGGTGGGAAACAAGTATCTCTATGTTTTCTTTTCTTAAAGTGAACAGATAAAGAGATTATTCCAAATATATGTGACATATTTTATTTTTTTGATTGTTTTTTTATTGGTACGCCCACTTTATTCTTTGTTCTTCTTGGGGATAGACCTTAGGATACGCTCTTCCAAAGAGCCAAAAACAGGAATAAAACACGATAGGATGTGATATACTCAATATATATATATATATATATATATATATATATCAACCAATCAGAAGCCGGCAGAAATATTTGTCAAAGACATCAACTAACTATATGATTACACGTGGTGTTTATAGGATAAGGTAAAATCACCTTTAAAACTCTAGGTATCCATCATAATATAAATATAAAGTAATACACTCACTCATAAAAGGTGCATCTCTCTCTTTGTTTTTTTAATCTAAATTTAATAGTATAAATAAATTAATAATTTTATTAATAATTTTAAAAAATTTTATTGATGATATTAATATAGGTTCGTGGTTCAGAAATTAACATTACCATTAAAAATTTTAAGATTATCAATGAAGTTTCTAATAAAAATTTAAATTCGAATCAATCAAAAAATCTTTGTATCTATCTAACTCTCTCAAATTCCTTATAGAATACTGACCAGAGAGTGCTCCCAAAAGACTCTAACGAGACTATATCTAATTTACATGCTCTCTTGGAATATTTTCAAAATCAACATAATGAATGGTGGATAAAAGTGTTGGTAGCATTTTAAAAAGTACAATAGCGAAAGTATTGTGATAAAAATACCGTGGATAATAATAATATAGTGTTTGATAAATTATATATTTAAAATTAATTGTTAAAGTATTATAATTATATAAAATATCAAAAAAAATATGTATAATGATAGTGTTTTGTTGCAAGAGAGAAAAGATAAGAGTTCTGGTAGAATAACATTGAACTCTTTGTAATTTTATCTTTCAAAAAACAAAAACAAAAACTCTTTGTATTTTTAATATGTTAGTGACTTTTTTCTTTTAAGGATATATCAGATTGAGTTTAAATTACAAACCAACTCTTTCGGTTTATTTCAATTTAAATTCCCAACCAACCCATATTGCTATAGTTGGAAATAGAAATAAAGAGTTTTTTTATTTATTATTTATTTTTTTATATATATAAAGGAAAGTTCATTAAGCTAAATGATATTTTTGGATATCTTTAATAATTATTAATTTCTATTCCTGCATTTTAAAATACAGTTTCTCTACAGCAACCTAAAAATAATTTTGAGAAATCTATATTTTGTACTACAATTTTTACTAACATAATAAATATATAATTAAGTTTTGTTAAACATAAATTTTGAATTTTATGGTGAAAAAAAACATTTTATCGCGGTTTAGATATAACTAGTTCTCAACTTCTCAAATATGGATGAATATATATTAGGAAATTTTTTTAGTGAGCTCATGGTTTTCATCAATACATATTAGAAGCATATTTCAATATTTCTTCATTTGATAGCACTATGTGATTCATAATTGAGAGATCATAACTCATCACAGCATGAAATCCAAATACTATGGTGATATTTGATAATAAGCCTCGATTAAATCAACTTTTACTAAACATCTGCAACATATTATCATTAATGATCTAACCTTGCAGTCTGTTGTATACTCGTGCCGTTTAGACCATATATATAACTCGTTACTTGTTGAAATTACATTTTATAATCAGATTGACATTCTTTCACTATTTTCCTTTTTTTGGTTATATAATTTTCTCTTTTCTGTGAATAAAGCAAAATAACTTATTTAAAACCAAATTTACAATCAAAATTATCTTGAGATTAACATTGAAGTTGTGGTTAGCCCTTCATTTTTTAGTGCAATTTTTTTTTTTTATAGTGCTTATGATCTCTATGTTTAGACCTTTTTTGATTGACTCTCTCAGTGGATGTAGGATTGATCACCTCTCTTCGTACCTTTTTTTTTTTATCTTACAAAAAAACAGAATTATCTTCATTTTGTGTTATTTTTACATTGGTTTTTAGGGTTTAGAAAACATTTAAACAAGAGAGCAGCAACTTGTTTCCTTTGGATGGACTTATTTCAAAATAAACAGTACATTAAGCCGTACTTTTAAACACTCAATTATCCAAACCTTAAATCAAATAACACTAAATCAGTTTAAAGCAAACACTTAATTATGATTTTAAGTTGAATGAGGATGTGACCATTTGGTTTGTCATCATCCATATTGAGAATTTTAGATGGGGCCAACAGACATGAAACAGATTCCAATCAAACAACTTTCCCTACTAGAGCATTAACAGTGCCTGCAAAATTTGGTATCATAGCTTCAAAACCATCGCATGTACAAAACATAATGTTTTAACGAATATATAATGAATCTTACATGCACAGACCTGATTTGGGGTGTAATTAACTGTGAATATAGACAGGATATAGCACATTGGCTAGAGCATACATCCTGCCTGAATGAAAAAAGTTACATTTTATACAAACTGAAACCGCATTAAAAGCCTTACAGACTTAAGTTTCTCTCCCTTTTTATCATGAAGTGGGACTGATCGGATTCCGGGTCTGAGCTCTGAGACAGGCAAACATGTCTGCCCACCAAAGTCATCTTTGTCGGACATGTCATACTCTCGTACTTCAATCCGAAGCAGAGCCAGCTCTGGAACCGTCAAGGGGAATGAGAACTCTTCATCCCAAATTGGATACCAGTTATCCACACGTATCTTTGTTTTATTCTTTGCAGCATCTGCTCGCACCCCAAGAATATAAATCTGCCATATGGATTCATGGGTAAGTAGGTGTACATACACCAAACTTTAAGATTATACAGAACATAAATTACAAATATGGGCTAAAACAGAAATGCAAGAAAAATCTTATTTTCCTATTTGCTTTCTTTCAATTTGGAAATCTCCATTTATAGTCATCTTATACTAATTCCAACCAAATAGTCTATAATTAGAAGAGATGGGAGAGTCAAATTTATCAATTATGACATCTTAGAACACCTCTCTGAGTGTAGTTTCTGCTATCATGAACATTACACAACATTGGACATGGTCCATAATAAAGACCCATAAATTCATTTTCAAAATTGCAAAATTGATGCCAAAACAACTCCAACTAAATCTATTATATATTTAGCCATGTGTAGCATGCTATCACAAACTTTATCGCCAAAAAAAATTCCAATTTCCGTTCATCGGCATACTATATTGATCCAACAAACCTTTGTGTAGAAATCTGGTGGTGAGTATGAGTCGAAGTGAGTGTGGCTGAAATCCAAGCGCCATCCATCCCCCATATATACTTTCACCTGTTAGTTGACACGGATGCTCTCAAAAAAGGCCACAATTAAAATAAAATTTACTTTTGACCAAAAATAATATGCTTACCTTTAATGTTGTCTTCACTGTCAACTTTATGTTGGGGTCAAATACTTCGTTATTTGGACCTTCCTCCATTAGAAAATCAGGTTTTTTCACGTAACCACACCCTCCATTTGCTCTAAACATCCCATGCATCAACCAGAGTGATTTTCCATATCCCTGTTAAACTCACATATAAGTAAGAATTCATTTGGTACAGGCATGATCACAATTACAAAATTAATATAAAAATGAGTGTTAAGATATACTCGTATAGCAGTATGTAGAAAGTTGCAATTTATAGATAAACTACCAATTGGAACAACCTAATTTTCTGATAATGAAAATAAAAATTAAAACAAAGATAATGAGAACATCAATTACTTAAAAGGCAATGTTAATTCAAGCTAATCTATCATTTCATTAGGTATATAGAATTGTAAAGTAATATAGTTTTGACTTTTGACTGCCTTCTTAAATTTTAATTTTGAATTAATTAACCTGCATGTTAAATGCAATCATCTGAGCTCCGTGGGTCCATCCAACAAGTGGCTTGTAATTTGAGGAGGTAAATCGTGTTCCTTTGGGGTATACCCTGATAAGATTCCTCTGTGTAAACCTAGAAGGTATGGCAGCATATATTCAGTATTACACATTCATTGAAGAATCTAGACAATAAAAAGGTTCAACTCCTTCATGTATGTAGCACGAGGGAATCAAGTTAGGTACCTCACAACATCAGTCCCATGAGATGTGGCAACTTTTTCAAGTTCCTGTTCACTCAAACTAAGACGTTGGACCATTTGAACTCCAACTTTCAGCGCATCCTTCAAGGCACCCTTTGGTTTACCAGCATGGATTGCAATTAGACGTTTGTATGCAGGTGCTCCGTATTTTGGATCAAATTCACCCAGGTCTTCATCATCTTGACCACTATCACTATGCTATACATGAAAATAGTTAAAAGGCAAAAAAAAAAAAAAAAAAAATCTAAAAAATCAAATCTTGCATAAAATTTTATTTCTCTGCTCACCTTGTCATCAGCTTCCAGTTCAGGCCTATGGTGGTTTGGTGTCTCCATCCCTGATGTTTCTTCATCAGATGAACCCCTTCCATCCGGTGACAGATTTCCTTTCTGTTGGATAACATGCCTAGATTCAAGGTACTCTTTTGGTGGTTTGGTTGAAATAATTATTCGATGTTTCAATGATTCTGGGGAAGGAAATTGTCTTAAGAAATCTGACTCAGGATAGTACAACATTCCTCCAAATATTTGAGTGGCCATCTACATGCCAAGCCACAAAGAAGAAATTAGGTACTTCATTTAAAATTTAAACCCTCTCACACAGAAAAAAGAAAACTAACCTCTGCAACTTTGGCCTGGAGATCTGGTGTAAGGTGGTCCTCTAAAGTTATAATGACTGGGTATGGAGAACTAGCAAAAGCATAGTCTCTTATGGACTTCAAGCAGTTGATGAGCGGAACTGGAGTAGTCAGGGTCCTGGAGATATTCAGACAAAGGTGTTGACAGAGGAACTTTGGCTTACATTACATATTGTCATGGAATATGGTTTTTCTATTAAAAGAATTCCTTCGCAAGAATTCAATTCAGTTGATTGAATACCTTACAGAAGGCTTCTCATTTTCAATTATCCATACAAATCATGCAAGCTAAAACCGGTCATATTAAGTGAAAAAAATTGTCAGTCACTTTACAAAAGAATGACCAATTTTCAAGATAGATCATACCTTCCATGAAGAACATGAACATCATCTTTGGTGGAATTGGGCCATAAATCTAGCTCAATCACCCTCACACCTCTTTGCAAAGCCTTTATAACTGGGACCTCACTACAATCACTGCTCAGTTGATTCCCAGTTAAGTAGGAATTATGCCCTGTATATATGAAATAATGTGACAATGGAGCAGTCATATCATGGTGTACCTGGCATGGCATATGATTTGTCAAGAGCAAACCTAAAGTAACACCCATTTACATATATCAAGCGTGTGAGAGACAAATGGAAAGAAAAAACCCGGTATTTAATTAACAACCGATAAATAATTCATCTAAGAGGGATTACATATTTGATTAGTTTACTTTCTTGTCCAAATTGCTTATCAAGAACAATCAACATGGAAAAAAATATTTAATGTTACTATAATAAACAAAAAGTGGCTTACTGTAACTAATTTGAAATATCATTCTACAACCTAAGCAATCTCCAGACCATACAAGCAAATGGTTATACAAATGGTCATTAACCAAAACTTTCGATCCACCGTTTCAACAAAATTTGCATTGGCTAAAATGCACAATAACCAATCCGAATATTCTTTGCTTTATTGGGGTAAATTCTACCCATTTTTCGTCCACAAATAGGGGGAAAAAGGGCATTGTCAAAATCTTCCCCAAAGGAAAGTCATAATTCACTGTAAAACTTTAGATTAGTCTCCTACATTTTCCCTATATGGCCAAGTTTGGTGATCCATTTAAACTAACTTGCTTTATATTGGTTTAAATGGTTTATCAAACTTGACATATGTATACATATACAGAGAGAGAGAGAGAAAAAAATTAAGGGCGATTGACCTGAGGTAAAATGGGGCCATTGAGATCGTCGAAGAAGAGGAAGTGAAAGAAATCGTCGAGGTTAAGGGCATGCCTTGTGTAGCGAGTGACGTCGGGGCGACGGTGGATGACTTGGTCGACGATGCGTTGGGAATCGGCAATAGTGCAGTTCAACTCCCCCTGGTGGAGAACCAGGAATCGACGGAATTGATCGACCATCATGTTGGGCCCGCCCTCCGCGAACTTCTCGAAAGCCTCTCTCACGTCAGAAGTGGGCTCCACCTCGTTGATCTTGAACTTCCTATTGAAGATGTTGAACATTTTATAGTTGTAACTGCCATTGTGTTGTTCTTGTTGATGGTGGTGGTGGTGGTGGTCGTCCTTTTTCTTTTCTTTTCCTCTATTATCAGATCTCTCTAACATTCTTTTTTTTCTTCTTGTGAAAAATCTAATATCAAGATTTGAGGATTCAAAGGAAGAGAAAATGTGAAAGAGATACGAAGGCGAAGAGAAAGAGAAAGGGCGCCTACGAAATAGCAGTTATTGAAGCGGGATCGTTGTTTTTCAAAGTAAACAAGTCTGTTTTTTTTACTCTTTGCTTTTAACCATCTTTAGGACACAAGGTAAAAAAAAAAAAAAAAAAAAATTGATTTATGGCAAAGTTTGAATCTTTCTCCCAACATAGTCATTTAATATTTTCTTTGTGAACTTAAACTCAAACTCAGAGCGCATATATTCATTTTCCTTCAAAAAATTTATTAATAATAGTGCACCACATGTAAAAATTGAGTTTACTTTATAAATTTTTTTTTTTTCAAAATGGTATTGTAACAAAGTGTGATTGTGTGAGCTTTTGTGTGGTATAATCTGCTTCGGTGATTCAATTTAGTGGGATAAAAATCATTACCACAATTTTATATATTTCAATATATAGATAATATATTCTCAAAATCCGTTATTGTTTAGAGTTGTATGAAAAATTAAGTGGATAAAACTAGAATTGTTTTATCAATTATTTTATGAATAATTGATTTGATATGCTTTTCTTTGTTATATTTCAAAAGTTGTCATTTAAATATGTATGAAGGAATCATTTGATAGAAAGTATAACGATCATATTTTTTGAGAATTTAATCAAAAAAACACATATAAGTACAATGATCTTATCAAGTTTAGACCAATTATGTTATTCTCTTACTAGAAAAAAAATGATGTTATTCTCTTTACTTAAAGAATTTCCTTAATAATATGATTATGTTGTTTCCTTAGGCATATTTGTCTACAATTATTACCTTCTATTTTTACAATATTACTCAAATTATAAAAATGTTATTATTTAAATTATTTAAGTTAGCGTCTCTATTTGAGTTAGTACATGAACAATATTAGCAATATATTTTTTGAAAAAAAAAAATCAGCAACAATGCAAGGTTTCGTTATGACTCATTATTATACTTTTATGTTTTTATATACGTATAATCTTTAGTTTAATATATTTCTTTAAAAGTGTTGATATCCACTTTTTCACTGCCACATGGCAACACTCCATTGGCTTTCACAGAGGGTAATTATACACCCCACCACATTCAAACACTCTCTCTTATCATGCCACCTCTATTACAAAAGAGCCCTAACCGCCCACATTTCGGCCCAAACATATTCAAAGACCCACTTTACCTCAAAAAATCTCACATGGCTTACTCATCAAAGGTCCACTTATCGTCAATACAAAAGCCTCATTAAAAGGCTCACTTAATACAAAAACCTCAAAAGGCTCACTCATTCATTGTCTTGACCCATTACAAAAAAAAAAAAAAAAACTAATTACACTAAAATGGCTTTTGATAGCTTCTTTCTTTCTCAAACTTGGCTACACAAACCATGGGTTCAAGGTCACAAGCTAAAGTTAATTCTAAAAAAACCTAAGTACACTCAAATGGCTTCTTACAACTCCTCCCTTTCTCAAACTTGGCTACACAAACCATGGGATCAATGACACTAGCGAAAATCGTTTCTTCTTTCAAATAAAAAAGTTCATTCGTAAAACAAAATTTGTGCGATCTTGTTATTTGATTGTTACATAGTTTTCGTAAAAAAAAAAAAGGCTTAAATAGTTTTCAGCTACTATCTAATTGCAACTAAAAAAGTACCTTTGTAAAACAAGACCTGGATAAACATGATATTCGATCAATACATGGTTTTAATAAAACAAGGACTTAAATGGTTGCCAGCTACTATAAAAACTAAAAAGGTGCCTTTGTAAAACAAAGTTTGCATGGTCATGATCTTTGACCAAAACACAACTTTAGTAAAACAAGAATTTAAATGGTTATAAATCCTTCATGAGCTACTACTGTAACAAGAGCAACGACAGTGGTTAGTTCAGCAACAAACTCAAGCAAGATGGAGATCATTACAAGACTAGCTGTTGTGCTATTATCCACCTAAATAAATAAGTAAATAATCGAACTTGTTTTACTTGCAAGTGCATAAGGTCAACAGTGTAGTATAGTGTGCGAATGCAAGATCATCTCCACAGGGATTGGCAAAGTTCAATTTAGAATTATATTCGCAATATAAAAAGATAGAAATAATAAAAGTGTTGAGAAATAATAAAGATAAAATACTAAGGATAAAGGCGTAGGGACTTGATATCCACCACTAATTATGCTACCACAATATAATAGTATGCCAATGCTTTATTCATGCCATGTATACCTACTGGTTGCCAACCTAAGGACATGGTATCTACTCCTTAAGCTATTGATTTTCCTAAGCAACGAGTTAGGCATGGTATCTAATCTAACTCTTTTCTTCCTTAAGGGATTCATCATAGTATCTGCTTGAGTTGTTCCTTAAGAAAACATAAGTACTATGAAAATCGACAACCACATGAGATCTAGGGCATCGTATCTACTCCCGGTTTTCCATGTTGATTAACCCGGGTATCCGGATAAGATATCCCTTGTTACTAATGTTAGACCCAGGACTCGGTCATCCAAATTGATCTAACTAACAAGTCCATACCATATGCACATATTGATCAGACATATACATATGAGAAATTTAAATAAAAACAGGTATTAATAAAGTTTAAGCAACACAACATAAATATCGCAAGGCGCCAATACTAAATTTATTGAGTAAACATAATTAGGGCTTCAACCAAGCCCTACTAAGAATTTAATTACACATAATAAAATAAAAAGGAAAGAAGAAACCCGAGAAAAGAGTCGTCAATTCTGCTCCACGGTCTCCTTCTCCAAGCTAAAGCAAAAGATAAAAGAATGGATCTAAGAAGTGATCCCCCCAAGAGGTGATGCCTTTTATGTGTGATTTACAAGTGTATTTATAGGTCTTTGAGAAGTCCTAATCGGCTCGTGAGTTCCTAAACTTTCCTAAAACGCAAAACTCATTTATTTCCAAAATAGGGTTATTTCCAAAATAGGGTTCTGCAGTTTACTGTTCATGCTCGTACATGTGCGCTCGATCGCATATGTGGTGCGCTCGATCGCAACGCTGCACTCGATCGCACAGAGGAGTGCGCTCGATCGTAATTTAGCCAGCAGCTGCCCTAGGATTTCTAGATTTATTCCTTTAAGTGTCAAAAATGCTTCTTTTTCTCCAAGACCCTATAAAAACGTGTAAAACACAAAAGTGAAGTAAAATAGACTAAAACATATAGATAAAGAACTTAACAAATGTAAATTAAGGGGCTTAAATATGAATATTTAAGCTTCTATCACTAGCCCAAGTAGCCCGAGCAATAGAGCTCTCACAACTACTATATGAGCCTTAACCCAACATTTATCTCCTCAAAAACATCCCAAGAGTCAACATCAACAAGAGGCCTGATGGATGAAATTATGAACCAAGCACAAGGCCACTGCTATAATTGGTCCAACAATAAGCTCCAAACTAAATGGAGACCATTACAAGGCCATTTTAGCTAGCCTAAGTAGCAAGCCCAATAAATGGGTCCAAGAAGTCCACAAAAGAGCTACAATGTCAACAAAATGGTAAAAAAGTCTAATCCCAAACACACTCCACTCTCTAAAGCATTTTCTATATTATTATGCATGCACACACATCATACATCATGTGGATCCCAAACCACCCCCTGAGGAACTCGCGTAGGATTGTGGTTTGATTGGAAAAAGAGATCGTGATCATAGCCTTGTGGAAACCATGTGAGCTCACACTTGCTTGAGGAGAACTTGGATACTTCTTGCAAAGTCTTTTAGCCATTTGGAATCCACATGGCTCACTGGAAAAACATCATGTACGCTTGGTGCACTTTGATTAGTTCCCATTTTAACATTTTGCTACAATTATAGCGGCGTATCTAAGCCCATCCCCACATTTTAGCCACATGGCTATTTATTTGCAAAAGGACCCAGTCGACTGGTAACTCGACCCAGTCGACTGGTATCGCGATATTATGAAAAAGACTGTTCATTTTTCTGAAATTTTACGCCATTTTCGAACTTTCAAATTTTCTCTCTCTAGAAAAATTCACCATTTTGATCCAAAAACCATCCAAAATTCATCTAAACACACCGATATACTCATCCATAAAGAGATTTTTGACTTTCTACGGTTAAAATCTCTTATTTTCACCAAAATCTTTTTTCCCCAAAAACTCTTTTTTCTTCAAAATGAGCGATAAGATCTATATAAAACTCACAACAAGTGGACCTAATGCGCCTAAAAAGCCAAGGTCTTCAAAACCTTCGGCATTGGAGTCGAAAGGAAAGGGAGCAGCGGGCTCATCTAGCAAGGAGCCCAGAACAGAGTTGGAGGAGACTCTGTTTTACAGTTCGGTGGCACATGCAAGGTATAACTCGATAATCCGTCACAAGAAAATCATGACAGGTAAAGTCGTTGATTTCGACTCTATTCACCATGGAAATTTCGATATTCTACCAGCCTTTGAGGCAATAAATCTGACCCTATTGGTCATAATTCATGAGAAATATTACCCGCGACTAATTCACCAGTTCTACGCGAACTTGGTGAAACCCAGTCCTCTGGCTCTGAGATTCAGAACCAGAGTCAGCGGTGTGGAGTTTGAGATCAACATTGACCTCTTGATGAGCCTTCTGAGAATTCCAGTAAGGGGGATTCAATGGAGTCTGGATGAATGGCTAGACAACTTTGAGGTCGAGGAGGCCTGTCAGATAATCAGAGGAGACCCTAACTATGTGTACAAATCCACTACATTTCACACATGTAGTGACATGCCCCTCGACTCAAAGATGTTTCAGCTGATTGTTAGTTGGACCATCCACCTGAGACTCAAGAGTTGAAGGTATCTATCTAAAATAGACACAGTATTGATTTGGTGCCTTAAATCTGGGCACCACTTCAATATATATCCTCTGCTTCTCGCCAACATGATAAACGGCGAAGCAAATGACTCCGAGTGTCTTCTTTATGGGATGCTCATTACCCTCATCCTCCAGCACTTTCGGGTACCTTTGCCTGCCTCTGAGGCTTAGGATATCAGATTGACGGACATCATCAACATCTCATCACTGAAGAAGATGGGATGTACTGTTCGTGAAAGATTCCTTTATCCGAAGGCTGGAAAGCACCTAAGGATCCGAGAGGATGCGAGCAACAGTGATAAGGATGCTGCTGCTGATACAGCTGCTAAGATGGAGACGGATACCCGAGCACCTCCCATTGGTGCCTCGAGTACTGGTCAGGCTGGATATAATGATATCTTACGAGCTATCACGAGCCTCCAGATGACGATGGAGTCTGATTTTCAGTCCATACAGTCTGATTACCAGAGACTGAGCTCCTCCATCGACCACTTACGGGATGACTTCGAGTTACATCGAGAGCACACTGAGGGTTCCTTAGCTGAGATTAGGAAACTTCTTCGTGATGGCTCAGACTCTCTCACACCTTGATTCTATATCTTTATTATGTACTTAGTGTTTTTCAACTCTTATCACATAGCACGGACATATCATGTATTATTTTGTCTTATGGTTCTGTGAAGTCCGTTTGTGTATTGACTTTTTATATATGATGATGTATTTCTATTAGCCATATTTCTTGCATCTATTTACACTATTTGTGATATGTTAGCACTGTTTTAAAACTCTGTTTAGTCACTAAACTGCTCCAAAATGCTTATACGTGTATGAAAACTTCTGGTTCTTCCCGGGAAGGCTTCCGAAATCCGAATGAAGCCAAATTTTCATGTACAAGTTTGTTTTTATATACTCTAGATGATTGATTTAGCTAATTAGCTTATTTTTTGTTTTATGCCCCCTTTGGTTGCTGTTGTCAAAACGGGGGAGAAAAATGAGAAAAACGAGAAAATCTAAGTGAACATAACCAATGCATAGATTTAGGGGGAGCATTGCTCCATAACCTTATAAAAATGTTTATTGATTGGTTTAGTTTGATTCTGGATTGGTTGAAAGAAATATAAACTGTGTTTGCTTGTTTACAGGGTGGTTTTACTCGAAAAACAGAGGAGACTCTGTCCAAATTTTTGTAAAATCCTAGTACTTAGATTTTAAAATTGTTTTCACATTATTAGTTTTGCCATCATCAAAAAGGGGGAGATTGTTGACCCTTACCCATATTTTAATGATGGCAAAACACAACTGTTATTTTACTAACAAGTTTAAGCTAAGAATGTTAATGGTATTGCTGGATTATGATAAACTGAATATCTGATTGCTCATTTATTCATCATATGCATGTTTGACATCTAGTGAAAGAGTATTAATTCTTGTTTGAATATCTCCCTCACTCAAGATGTTATAGATAAACAAATTTCGTGCTATATTTCAAGACTGAAAATTTTCATAAGGGTCCAGTCGACTGGTGAATCTATACCAGACGACTGGTAAGTCACTGCCCTTTCATCTAGTCGATTGGTAAGTTTGATCCAATCGACTGGTAAGTCTCTGTCTCTTATTCCAGACGACTGGTAAATCCTGTCCAGTAGTCTGGTATCTCTAGACCCTGTTTGGAGCTAATTTTTTGAAAATCAGTTGTCATCCAGTCGACTGGTCAATTCAATCCAGTCGACTGATATCTTACTGCCAGTTCACCCAGTCGACTGGTACATGAACCCAGTCGACTGGTATGAAAACTGTTCATCTTTTCAAAAGGACCCAGTCTATTGGTAACTCGACCGAGTCGACTAGTATCGCAATTCTATAAAAGAGACTGTTCATTTTTCTAATTTTTTATGCCATTTTCGAACACCCTTGCTTTCTCTCTCTAGAAAAATTCATCATTTTGATCTAAAAACCATCCAAACTTCATCTAAAAACACCGACCTACTCATCCGTAACGAGATTTTTAACTTTCTACGGTTAAAATCTCTTATTTTCACTAAAATCTTTTATACACAAAAACTTCAAATTTATCCAAAATGTTCGATAAAATCCGTGTTGAATTCATAACCAGTGGACCAAATGCGCCTAAAAGGCCAAGGTCTACAAAACCCTCGGCATTTGAGTCACGGGGGAAGGGTGTAGCAGGATCATTAAGCAAAACACCTAGAACAGAGCTTGATGAGTCCCTGTTTTTCAATCCTGCGATAAAGACGATGTATGATTCAATAATCCGTCATAAAAAGATCATGACGGGCAGAGTTGTAGACTTCGACTCTATTCGTCATGGCAATTTTGATATCTTGCCAGCCTTTGAGGCGATTCACTTGATCCTACTGGTCAAAGTGCATGAAAAATACTACCCGAGACTGATTCACTAGTTCTATGCGAACTTAGTGAAACCCAGTCCTTTGGCTCTGAGATTCAGAACCAAAATCAATGGTGTAGAGTTTGAGGACAACACTGACCTCCTCATGAGCTTACTAAGGATCCCTGCAAGGGGGATCCAATGGAGTCTGGATGGATGGTCAGACAACTCCGACGTTGAGGCGGCCTGTCAGATAGTCAGGGGAGACCCTAACTATGTGTACAGACCCACTATATTTTATATATGTAGTGATATGCCCCTTGACTTGAAGCTGTTTTAGCTGATAGTGAGTTGGATCATCCACCATAGACTCGGGAGTCAAGAGTATCTATCTAAGATAGATACGATATTGATTTGGTGCCTTAAATCTGGGCACCACTTCAAAATTTATCCTCTGCTGCTCGCCAACATGATAAATGACGAAGCGAGCGACTCCGGGTGTCTTCCTTACGGGATGCTCATTATGCTCATACTCCAGCACTTTCGGGTGCCTCTGCCAGCCTCCGAGGCTCAGGATATTGGACCAACGGACATCATCAATGTCTCATTACTGAAGAAGATGGGATGCGCGGTTCATGACGGCTTCCTCTATCCAAAAGCCGGGAAGCACTTACGGATACGAGGAGATGAGAGCGATGATGATGAGGAAGATGAGGCTGCTGCTTATGCTGTTATGGACACTGATACCCGAGCACCTCTGATTGGTGACTCGAGTACTGGTCAGACTGGATACGGTGATATACTTCAGGCTATCTCGAGCCTTCAGATGACGATGGAGTTCGGATTCCAGTCCATGCAGTCGGAGTACCAGAGATTGAGCCCCTCTATCGACCATCTACAGGATGACTTCGAGTTACATGGAGAGCACACCGAGGGTTTCCTAGCTGAGATTAGGGAACTTCTTCATGATGGCTCGGACTCTCTCGCTCCTTGAGTCTATGTCTTCATTATGTACTTAGGATTTTCCAGCACTTACCACATAGCACGGACATATTCTGTATTTTTGTCTTATTTTTGGCTCTATAAAGCCCATACATGTATTGACCTTTTCTATATGATGTTATATTTCCATTAGCCATATTTCATATATCTATTTACATTATTTGTGATATGTTTGCATAGTTTCAAACTACTTTTATAAACCAATGCATAGATTTAGGGGGAGCACTGCTCCAAAACTTATTCTTTGATTGGTTAAGTTAATTGTGGTTGGTTGAAATGTATATATAAACTGCGTTTGCTTGTTTACAGGGCGGTTTTATTCGAAAAACAGAGGAGACTCTGTCCAATTTTTCGTAAAAACCAAACACTTAGCTTTTTTTTATCTGTTTTCACATTATTAGTTTTGTCATCATCAAAAAGGGGGAGATTATTGACCCTCACCCGTATTTTAATGATGACAAAACACAACTGTTATTATACTAACTAAGTGTAGTAAGTAACAAAAGCATTCAATCAAGGATCAAGGTGCAAGAACTCAAACCGAATCAAAGTATCAAGTGAAGACTGAAGAACTAGTATAGGTCTAAGGTTTTAGAACCAATGTAAGTCTCACTTATACACTGTAATAGCTTGTTCAATGGCTCGAACAAAAAAGGTTTTCTAAACCGATCGTTTTAAAACAAACGTTTTAAATTAAAATAGAAAAACTGGGTTGGAAGACAACCCAGTCGACTGGGTACATATACCAGTCGACTGGTATATGAGACAGTATGTCTTCAGTCGACTGGGTCATTCATACCAGTCGACTGGTAAAACGGACAGTAAGTCCCCAGTCGACTGGATGAAAAATACCAGTCGACTGGATACTCAGAAGGTCTAAAAATGAGATTTTTTCAAGTGAACCCAGTCTACTGGTATCACGATCCAGTCGATTGGTAGTTCAAAAATATGACCGTTGGACTCAAAATCTGGACGTTTTAAAGAAAATCTTTTTCAAATTAAAGTCCTAACGGCCATATTATTTAATTGCTTTATAAACCCATTCTATTAAGCTTTCAATAGAGTGCTGCACACATTCAAAAATAGTTGATCTCACACAATCAAGTTATTATACTCTTGAAACTCAAAAAGCTTTAAAACATTCTTATTGAGCCATTCTTTAAGCTTTACTTTGAAAGAGAGACATTATTCAGTTATATAAGCTTCCATTAGCTGTTTCTCTACCATTTACTTTACAGGATCTTTTGCAAAGGGATTACTTCCGAGAGGAAAGGGGTTACTTCCGAGAGGAAGGGGATAGCTTCCTAGAAGAAGGGATTGTAAGGTTTGTACAACACTGGGAAAGTTTTATGACTAAGTTACTTAGTGGATTATTTCAAGGAGTTCCTTGAAGAGAGTGGCCGTAGGGTCGGAACGAATCCGATATTGCCGAACCACTATAATCTGAGTTTGCATCATCTTCTCTTTAAACTCTTTATTTACAGTACATTATTTGTTTTAATTGTTTGCTGCTTATTCGTTTTTATAAACTTGTATTAATTCCGCAAAAAGTTTTAAAAACCCAATTCACCCCCCTCTTGGGTTGAAACCTCGACTTACATTTAGTATAGGCCACCTTATATGTAGAAGCCCAATGTGGTATGAGTCTTTGTTAATGGGCCAAAGACCCAATGCACATGTGTGAGGTAACTGTTAGGGTTATGGTCCCTAAGGCACAGGGAAATAAATAGACATTAGGGGAGGGTGTTTAACGTGTGTTAAAATTTTACTGAAACAGACAGTTCTTCTCCCTCTCCTCTAACATTCAGTTGATTGGTTCCTATACAAAAGGTTGTTCTCCCTATAGTCTTAGAAGATAAACCCAAAGAGGCTTGCTTGCAACGGATTTCGGTTTGTTTCTAACTCATCTTCTCAATATATATATATATATATATATATATATATATATATATATATATGAATCCTTGACAAGTTTAATATGAAAAGATCTTAGCTGTATCATTGATTATTTGTGTATATTAGTATCAAGATTCATATAACAAGTGGTATCACAGCCTACCATGTTAAATTGTTGAGATTCATATGAAAATTGAGTTTATTGAATTTTCTCCTATAAAGTATGTTTAGGGCAGAAATTTGTTTTAAAATTTTTTTTTGCTATAAATCCATGTTTGTTGATGAGATTGTATGATTACTCTGTGAATTGCATCTCCAAATATAATTTTTTTTGGGGTATGACAATATTAAATTTTTGTAATTTTTTGTGACTGTTTTTGTAACTACAAATTGCAATTTATCAAACCAGTGATGCGGCGCTGGCTTTGATCTTTCTTTTTTGGCTAATTCCGTAAATTATGCATTAACCCTTTGGAGCGGGTTCATATGATAAAGATAGCTGTTTTTAATTTTTCTATAACCGGTGGAAATCATTTTAAATTGTATGCAATTTTTCTATAAAGAACAAAATTGTGGAAATCATTTTTTATTGTTATGACAACTTGCCATGATATTATGGATATGCTGAGAATATATAGTAAAGTGGAAATTGTGGAAATCTTTTTTCTTTATTGTCATGACAGCTTGCCAATTGCAAGCATATTATATTGGTATTCATTATAGAGGACCACTACAATCAGTCCCAAAATCCAGAGAACTAGAGCTGTAGCACCAACGATCTGTCCCTTGGGTAGATTGCTGGCGCTGTGGCACCAAGGGCTGGCACCGTGGCGTCGATCAAGGTAAAAAAAAAAAAATTAAGGATTTTGTTCCGAATTTTATGTTTAATGTTTTTGATGAATGAATTAAAGTATTATATTGCCAAAACAATCTCTAATATGTAAATTTATTTATTTTAAGATGTGTAAACATGCTATTAATATGTGAAAATAATCGGCCCAAAGGATGGTTATTTTTGCATTGTTAATAGATTAAAATAGTTGTGAATATGTGACAAATAAGGGTTGCCATGCAAATAATGTGTCGGTCCAAAGAAAGGCACATTATTTGGCAGGTTGGGTTGTCATTATTCATGAATTATATTTGAGATACCACTTACAAGTTGATATTTCTGTCCAAAGACTAAGTATTAATGTTGTGCTAGGTATCTTGTTATGGGCCCACATGCATGTGTATATGTATACAGTTTTGTTTTGATTCATATATACATGAGTTGTTACTAATTGTGAGCTTTTGTTCTTGTTTATAGCAAGATTGATTTCTGCTAACATCAACAGCATTCCCATGCTTAACGACACGAATTTCAAGAAGTGGCAAGATCATGTTATAATCATGCTGGGGTGCATGTAATTAGACTATGCATTGAGGGTCGATCGCCTCGCACCTTTGACTAGCGATAGTACTGCTGAGCAAAAGGTTGTATATGAAAAGTGGGAGCGAACAAACCGCATGAGCCTAATGATTATGAAGCACTCGATTCCGGATACCATTAGGGGTTCTATTCCTGATGAAAATGATGCTAAGAAATTTCTCTCCCAAATATTAGACCGATTCGCCGCAAACGAAAAGGTCGAGACAAGCACCATCTTGACTAAGCTTGTCTCAATGTGGTACAAGGGGAAAGGGAATATAAGAGAATACATCATGGAGATATCAAACCTTGTGATAAGACTAAAGGCATTCAAGCTGGAATTGCCAGAAGACATTCTGGTGCACTTAGTCTTGATCTCTCTTCCTACACAATTCAGTCCTTTCAAAATCAGTTACAATACTCAAAAGAAGAAATGGACTTTGAATGAGCTGATTGCTCAATGTGTCCAAGAGGAAGAGAGACTTAATCATGAAAATGTTGAAAGTGCTTATTTAGCATCAACTTATCAAGACCCCAGTTCCAGCAAGAAAAGAAAGAGGAACATTAAAGGAAATGAAACTGTAGGGTCTGAAAATTCACACCACAAGGGACCACAGAAACAAGATAAAGGTATAACTTGTTTCTTTTGCCACAAAGCTGGTCATGTGAAGAAAGACTGCACAAAATACGCCAAGTATGTGACCTGGAGTGAGAAGAAGGGTAAACTTCTAAACTTTGTTTGTTCAGAAGTTAATTTGGCCTTAGTACCTAAGAACACTTGGTGGATAGATACAGGTGCAACTACTCACATAAGTGTTTCTATACAGGGGTGCATAAGGAGCCGAACGCCAACTGATGCTGAAAGATTCATCTATGTAGGAAATGACGAAAGAGCTCTTGTGGAGGCAATTTGTTTATTTAGATTACAATTGGAATCTGGTTGTAATTTGGATTTGGATGAGACTTTTTGTGTACCGTCTTTTAGATGAAATTTGGTTTCTATTTCATGTTTGGACAAATCAGGTTTTTCTTGTTCATTTAGAAATAGAAAGTTTAGTTTTTTTTCATAATTCAAATTCGTTTGGTACCGGTTCTTTAATTGATAATTTATATAAACTAGATATGATTGTCTCCAAAGAAAACGAATCTTTGCATACAAGTAATATTGGTATTAAGCGCAGATTAACAAATGAGAATTCATCAATGTTATGGCACAAGCCTTTAGGACATACTTCTAAACAAAAGATTCAAAGACTTGTGTGAGAAAGAATTCTTGATCCCTTAGATTTGTCAAATTTTGAAGTCTGCATTAAGTACATTAAGGGAAAACAAAAAAATGTTAAAAATAAATGTGCTAATAGGAGTAATAGTGCTTTAGAATTGATACATACGGATATTTGTGGTCCATTCTCTACAGCTTCTTGGAATGGATAATAATATTTTATCACTTTCATAGATGACTACTCTAGGTATGACTATCTTTATTTAATTCATGAGAAGTCTTAATCTATAGACATGTTCAAGAATTTCAAAGCCGAAGTTGAAAATCAATTAGGCAAAAAAATTAAGGCTGTCAAATCTGACCGTGGAGGTGAATACTATGGTAGATATGATGGATTAGGTGAACAATGTCCCAGACCTTTCACCAAATTTTTGATGGAATATGGGATTGTTCCTTAATACACTATGCCAGGGACTCCTAGTCAAAATGGTGTAGCTGAGAGACGAAATCGAACCTTAAAAGATATGGTAAGAAGTATGATTAGTCATTCTTCTTTGCCATAATCGCTTTGGGGTGAAGCCATCAAGACTGCAGTTTACATCCTGAATAGAGTTCCAAGTACAACAGTAGTTAAAACCCCATACGAGTTATGGACAGGCAAAAAGCTTAGCATTAGGCATTTGCATGTTTGGGGATGTCCAGCTGAGGCTCGGCCTTATAAGCCAAATGAGAAAAAGCTAGACTCAAAGATCATTAGCTGCTATTTTGTTGGATACTCTGAAAGATCAAGGGGTTTCAAATTTTATGATTCCTCTAATATATCATTTTTCGAAATGGGCAATGCCAAGTTCATTGAGGATTTTGAGTTAAGTGGGAGAGACCAACTTAGGCAAGTCAATTTTGAAGAGGAATGTGTTTACATTCTTGTTGTTGCAACTGAAAACGTTCAGGTATCCATACCTGATGTTATTCAAAATGCAAATCCGGAGATCCAACGTATTGATGACAAACCTGAATTGCCGCCTGCTTAAAATCAGGAACCTCCTGAGGTTCATCAAGATGTACCTCAACAACCTCAAGTGAAAGTTCCATTAAGGAGATCCACTAGAGAAAGAAGAAACGCGGTTTCGACTGATTATGTCGTGTATCTCCAAGAACATGAGTTTGATATGGATCTGAAAAATGATCCAACTTCTTTTAGCCAAGTCACACAATGTCCTAATTCTAAAAAGTGGATTGAAGCCATGAAGGATGAGATGAAATCAATGGATGATAATGGTGTTTGGGACTTAGTAGAGTTGCCTAAAGGTGCGAAACCGATTAGTTGCAAATGAATATTTAAAACCAAACGGGATTCAGAAGGCAACATTGAAAGATACAAAGCCCGCTTAGTCGCCAAAGGTTTCACTCAAAATGAAAGCATTGATTATAAAGAAACTTTTTCGCCGGTTTCTACGAAAGATTCATTTAGAATCATTATGGCACTTGTAGCTCACTATGATTTGAAGCTACATCAAACGGACGTTAAAACAACGTTTCTCAATGGAAACATTGAAGAAACAATATACATGGTGCAATCGGAGAACTTTGAGTCCAAAGATTCAAAGTATCTTGTATGCAAGCTTAAGAAGTCCATTTATGGCTTAAAATAGGCATCCCGACAATGGTATCGAAAATTTGATCAAGTGATTACATCATTTGGATTTAAGAAAAACGCCGTTGATCAGTGTATATAACTCAAGTTCAGTGGGAGCAAATTTATTATCCTGGTGCTATATGTAGACGACATTCTACTGACAAACAGCGATATAGGCCTATTACATGAAACCAAGAGATTTCTATCAAGTAAATTTGAAATGAAAGATCTTGGTGATGCATCCTTTGTTTTGGGTATACAGATCCATAGAGATCATTCCAAAGGTATACTTGGACTGTCATAGAAGGCCTATATTGATAAAAAGCTAAGTAGAGTTAGCATGAGTGGTTGTGCACCAGGAAACACACCGGTGGCAAAGGGTGATAAGTTCAGTTTGCTCCAATGTCCGAAAAATGAACTTAAGAAGAAAGAAATGGAGAAATATCCCTATGCTTCAGCTGTTGGAAGTCTCATGTATGCACAAGTGTGTACGCGACCGGACATTGCGTACATTGTTGGAATGCTAGACAGATATTTGAGTAATCCGGGCATGGATCATTGGAAAACAGCTAAATGGGTTATAAGATATCTATAGAGAGCGAAGGATTATATGCTCACATATTGGAGATCAGATCTTTGGAGATCGTTGGGTATTCAGACTCTGATTTTTTTGGGTGTCTCGATAGCAGGAGATCCACTTCTGGCTATGTCTTTATGTTAGCTGGAGGAGCTATATCATAGAAAAGTGTGAAACAGTCACACATAGCTACTTCCACCATGGAGGCAGAGTTCATAGCTTGTCATAAAGCATCAAATCAGGGAATATGGCTGCAAAATTTAATCACTGGACTGCGCACGATTGATGGTATTGATAGACTATTAACGATTTATTGTGATAATAAGGCTGCTGAGTTGTATTCCAAGAACAAGTGCAGCTCATCGAGGTCAAAGCATATTGACATCAAGTTTCTGGTTGTCAAAGAGAGAGTTCAGAATTCTCAAGTGTCAATTGAGCATATCAGTACAAACTCTATGATTACGGATCCGCTTACTAAGGGTTTGCCACCCATAGTGTTTCACGAGCATGTTGCTTACATGGGTGTTGTTCTTTCGGACCATATGCTCGTATAGTGGGAGTTTGTATTTGGCCTTTTACTTTTGCTTAATTGACATAGTTATGTTGTTCTGTACAGACTTTGGATTATATATTTTTGATTACTCTATGATGACTTTCATTGCAGTTTTGTATTTAATGTTTGAAAGTATTTCATATGATTCTTTTGAGTCATATGGAGGACCAGTTGGAAATTGACATATTTAAGATCACGTTTCATGTAATTTCCATGCTACACATCCATACTAGATCTATGTCGTTAATTGTGTTAGTGTTGTGACCATTGATGGGTTTTGTTACGATAAATGTGATAAAGACCGCTTTGATCCTACATTGATATGGTTAATGGACTAGATTGTTGTTAGATACTTTGGTTTAGATAGCACAAATGAGCTCAATTAAGGTTATCTTCATGTACAATATAAAGGATAACATATGTAAACCAAGTGGGAGATTTTTGGAATTTTGGGTTCATATATGTTATAACATTGTACATGTAGACCCGTTATCTAATAAAGGACCCAATTAAATGATATGATTTTTATGGGTCTCCAAAGTACCAAGGTTCTTTAGTATGGGCCACCTTATGTGTAGAAGCCCAATGTGGTATGGGTCTTTGTTAATGGGCCAAAGACCCAATGCACATGTGTGAGGTAACTGTTAGGGTTATGGTCCCTAAGGCACAGGGAAATAAATAGACATCAGGGGAGGGTGTTTAACGTGTGTTAAAATTTTCTTGAAACAGAAAGTTCTTCTCCCTCCCCTCTAACATTCAGTTGATTGGTTCCCATACCAAAGTTGGTTCTCCCTGTAGTCTTAGAAGATCAACCCAATGAGGCTTGCTTGCAATGGATTCCAGTTTGTTTCTAACTCATCTTCTCAATATATATATATATATGAATTATTGACAAGTTTAATATGAAAAGATCTTGGCTGTATTATTGATTATTTGTGTATTAGTATCAAGATTCATATAACAAAATATTGTTTATGTATGGTGTGCACAAGCAAATTCGTAATATTAATTTACTGTTAAATAATTTTTTTTTGTTTAAATGTCCATTTAAGTTCATAAAATAACTAAAACTTAGCTTAACATTATTTAAGTTCGATTAGATCTCAATCTCGCTTAAATTCTGAAGACAAGAACACTATCAATTTGCCTCATCTAGATTACACCACCTAGAACTAATTAGATTGAACTGGCCAATTTTTGTCTAAGTTAAGTGCGATTTAGTTCTAAATCGCTTGACCAGCCTTTATTAACCAAATCTGGTTCAAAATTTGTTTAAAATTTATTTTTAGAATCTTTTAGATTTTAATTTATAAATTTTATTTTATATTTCTTTTGCTGCCCTAGTAACTTTGCGGGTTACATATTCTTTCCGTATGTATTATGATGGTCTAGTCAATAAAAAATGGATACCAAAACTTAATTTTTTTAGGGTTTATTACAACACAAGTCTTTGAACTATGAATCTGTAACATTTAACTTCCCAAACTATTAATTTGGCTCTAAGGATCATTGAAATTTGAATTAGTAGCAATCAACTCTTTAAATTCATTTTCAAGCGAAAAATTTAACGGAAATACAATACATGAAGGTTCTTTAATTTTATTATTACTGCATGGTGAATGTTTACTTTAAAAATTAGACCTATGCAAATCATTGAACTAATGAAATTCTCCTTTAAATTCCTCACGTGGTTAAGTTTGTCGTTGGAAAATGGATTTAAAGAGTTGATTACTACTAATTCATAGTTTAAAGACCCTTTGCACCAAATTAATAATTTAAGATGTTAAATGTTACGGATCCATATTCAAGTATTTGCGATGCAATAAACCCTTTTTTTTTTTATCATGATATCGAAACTTAATTGAACATTGATAAGATTGAAAGGGTCATGATCAAATTAGAATGGTGTATTAATTACTTGGATATATATCAATCTAACTATAATATTGTACCCATTCATTTTTAAAAATCCTCAGTGCAGCGTACTGAAATTTCGCATTTATTGTTCTATAGACTATTGAAGATTCAGAGTGCCCCGTGAAAATTACACATATGTTGAATAATCAAATATTTTGAAATGGTTTATTGTCGCTTCTCAGAAATCACTCCAAGACTTGTTGATATTGATAATTTCTTGGCACAAACCTACTAGCTAGCGTTAATGGGGCTACCAATATTTGCTTGAAGTAAAGGGAACAACCAAAATAGACGAAGTCAGTTGAAAATGTCCAATAAACTGCAGCACTTGAAACAAAGAGACCCTTCCAATAAAATTGGAATCTAACTTGAGGAAGCTATTGATTGGCCAAAGTTGGACTAAAAATCTTGTGAAAACATTGTTGAAAAATTCAAAAATTAATGATAATTAGATGTCTATACATACCCATCAGGTTCCTCAAGAGTGTTAATTAAAAGTATCAACGTACACTTTCATATTTCAGTAGCACTCTTTTCTCTCTGCCACTGCCAATTTAATTAGGATCTCAAAATTTTTGAGCTCCAACTCTCTATTTTTAGTTCCTTCATATATTAATTCATCTCTGCCTTGATTAAATATTCCTTGCAAATAGTGTTTGTCATGTGAACCTAATCACCGTTCTTAGCATCGATGGTGGTGGGATTAGAGGGATTATCCCAGCAACTATTCTTGCTTTTTTAGAATCTGAGCTTCAGGTATGAAAAAAGGCTTTACATAGATGCATGCAATATTATAGGATGGTTTACCATATATCTATTTTCTTTACAATATTCAAAATCCATTTTTTTCTTTGTTTTGTTTTAAAGAACTTGCATGCAGGATCAATGATTTAGTAAAAGTGAACTAGGTAACATGTCTGCATGCATGCAATAAAATTTGATGTACCGCCAATATATTTTTTTTTTCCTTTTTAAATATACTTTCTTGGATAAATGTAAAATTTGATTTATATTTTGTTGGCGAGAATAGTATTACCCTAATGCTAACTTTGTATGTCTATGTGCAGAAATTGGATGGGGAGGAAGCAAGGCTTGCAGACTATTTTGATGTGATTGCAGGAACCAGCACCGGTGGCCTAGTGACTGCCATGCTAACCACCCCAAATGAGCAGGACCGTCCCCTCTTTGCTGCCAAAGATATTAAAGACTTCTATCTTGATCATTGCCCTAAAATATTCCCCCAGGACAGGTGACTAGTTGTTCATAAACTAATCAATTTGTGAAATAAAGAATTGTAATGATGATTAGAAGAACTGTTAACTCGGGTGCATGCGCATAACACCATAATATATATATATATATATATATATATATATATATATACACACACACACACACACGCTCGCGTTATTGTCTCTCAAACACTACAATTATATACTA
Source organism: Bretschneidera sinensis (assembly GCA_023935145.1). Lineage (NCBI taxonomy): Eukaryota > Viridiplantae > Streptophyta > Magnoliopsida > Brassicales > Akaniaceae > Bretschneidera > Bretschneidera sinensis. The sequence goes on from CM043703.1 coordinate 18,895,797, forward strand.
ACATTACATGTCTACTTGTACGACAGTTCTCCATTTGCTCCTGCAGCAAACTTGGTCAAGTCTTTAACGGGACTCAAATACGATGGGAAGTATCTGCACAAACTTGTCAAAGAAAAATTAGGAGAGACACGGTTGCACCAAACATTGACAAACATTGTTATTCCAACTTTTGACATCAAGCACCTCCAACCAACCATCTTCTCCAGCTACGAGGTTCATTAATTAATTATTGTGGATTAAAACTTTAAATTGTTATTTTATTGATTTGTAAGATTTTTTTAAAAAATTGACGATATTGTGTAATTTATGGTTAATTTAGGTGAATAAGAACCCATGCTTAGATGCTTTGCTATCGGATATATGCATTGGAACTTCTGCTGCCCCAACATATCTCCCAGCCCATCATTTTGAAGTCAAAGACTCCACAGGCAAAGTGAAAGAATTCAACCTTATCGATGGTGGAGTAGCTGCTAATAATCCAGTATGTATATATTAATTTGTTTGATTTATAATATATGTGCATTTAATATATATTTTGAGCATGTTGTTCATGCAAAAAAAAAAAAACTTGTATTATATCACATGATTTTAATAATTAATTAATTTTTCAGGCTTTAATAGCTATCAGTGAGGTGACCAAAGAGATCACACAAGAGAATCGTGATTGTTTTGATATAAAAGCAAACGACTATACAAGGTTCCTAGTATTATCATTGGGGACTGGTACACAAAAATATGAAGAGAAGTACAATGCTCATGAAGCAGCTAAGTGGGGCGCATTGGGTTGGTTGATCAATGATTCTACTCCATTGATTAATGTTTTTACTCAAGCTAGCAATGACATGGTTGATTTTCACATTTCTACTTTTTTTCAAGCTCTTCACTTTGAAGAGAATTATCTTCGATTTCAGGTATATATATATGTTGTAGTAATTATAATTAATTAATTAGAAAACCTTAGTTTGCATATCATGGTATTAATAGGAACAAGAAAAATGTTGCACGATGATACATTAACCGGTGAGGTGTCTTCTGTGGATATTGCCACAAAAGAAAACTTGGACAATCTTGTGAGAGTCGGAGAGGAATTGTTAGAAAAGCCTATGTCGAGGGTGAATTTGGAGAGCGGTAAATTCGAGTCTACTAATCAGGGAACAAACAAGAAGGCTCTCATAAGGTACGTACATCTATTAAATTTGGACAGTATACTAATTGTTAATAATCATGAAGCACTTTTCTAAATAAATAATCGCATGCAACTTAATTCTTATTATATTTACTTGCTGTATATATATTTAATTAATTGACTGTTTTGTTTTGTTAATTAATTAACCTGTGCAGATTAGCAGAGCTACTTTCCAAGGAGAAGCACCGTCGGGACATGAGATCACCACACGGGAGCTTTGAAAAAAAGAATTAATGGACATTACTTCTATACTAATTTTTTTTTTTGAAAGGATGTATTCTATTGATAATTCTTTATTAGTATTTGATTGGTCTCAAATAAATTTTAGGTGGAATATTGTCATGAATTATCCAGCCTATAATAAATTTCTGTTTATTTTCTTATAATAACAACTCTAGGTTGGTATACTACCTAGTATGGGAAATGTAATATTCATTCTTTTCATTGATTTATTGTAATTATTTCAACAATAATGTAATTATTATATTGTAAATCATTCCTCTTTTGTGTGATTTTATCATCACCAATAAAATTAACATACGATTTATTGTAATCCTAACAAAACTGCCAAAGTGGTAATGATAGTCTAATCGGGTAGCGTAAACTTAAAATTGAGTGGAGAAACGTTCTATGAACTTCAAGAAGAAAAAAAATGTAATGACAAGCTGCTCACTCGCTAGAGAAGTTTGGGTTTGTGGGATACGCCCACTTAAATCCAAAAGAGTTTTGGGCTTGGTTTGATTAATACTTTGAATAAAGATTAAATCAATTTAAAAAAATAATAATTTCGTTTTATTTCCATTTAAAACATTACTCAAATTATGGATTTATCCTCCTATCTCAATTATCGTTCATGCTTTGCAAAGTCAGCAAATACAATTGCCTTGAGAGAGAAATTTCAGTTGTAATTTTTTATTAAATGATCTATCTTGTTATTCTAAAACAATCCGTTTATCATCTTGTTCGTAAAAGAGTTGATAAAACTCTTGGAAAGGATTTGTTGAGTGTTTAAGTGTTAAACACTTGTGAGGGTATTTTTTGTAAGAGAAATTTTTTTTTATAAAGGTTTTGACAATTATACCTTGAAGTTACTTGATTGTGTTCTTTGCTTGGATTAGTAAATGGGATTCAAGAAAATCTCTTAACGAGTGATCGAATCACTGCAAATCTATTTGCAAGCTTTTCTCTCTTACTTTCTTTAAATTCAGCAAATATATTTATTGGTTGTATTTGGTTTATTTGATTTGGATTTAATAGCTTACATAATTGGTGTTTATTATATTTTTAATTAATCAAAAAATATATATTTTTAAAATCCAATTCACCTCTCTTGGATTGCTTTAATCAACACAATGAATATTAATAAATGTTTAATAATAAAAGATTATTTTTTAGTATATAAATGCAGTTACCATGTTATAATATAGGGCAGAGCATTACATAAGGAGGATTTATTCAGACACTTAGGTATGTTATCTTACATTTGATTGACAGACCAAACCAAAAGAAATTGAAACATCCTTTGACATTTGTTATTATCCCTTCTGGGATTTATTCAAACACTCACACAATGAATAAAAAGATAGTAATTAATCAGAAGGTGGGCAATTATGTTGTTCTCCTCCTTGGACTTACAATACCTGATAGTATTAGTTTTGGCATTAATTAATTATTTGGAATTTGTAACTCGTCCATGGGGCGACCTAACATTGCGAAGCTGCTTCTCTTGGGAGAGTATTTTGGCGAACCTGCAAATTAAACCATAAGTTTTCTATTAATAAGTCCTATAAAATGTGATAAAAAGCAAATTAATTTAAGTTTGCCCTGTAGAATTGTAGAAAACAGTTAAATTAGTTAAACTAAATTTGATACAGTACCTTATAAGAGCCTCCTCATTAGTCTCTTGATTAAATGGCTCAGAGATGCCTGTCTCCAAATTCGCCCTGGAAACCGGTTTCTTCAACAATCCCTCACCAACTTTCACAAGATTATCCAAATTGTTCTTCGTAACTACATCCACAGAAGATAGTTCTCCACTTAATGTATCATCATGCAGATATTAATTAATTAGTTAACATGCATTCAAAAAAATTTAGAATCAACAAGAAGTAAATACGTCGACTATATACCTGAATCCGAAGGTAGTTCATTTTAGAGTGGAGCGCTTTGAAAACCACAGAAATGTGGACGTCGTCGACTAATGGTGTGGATCCACTAGCGATTAACCAACCCAACAAACCCCATTTTGCTGCCTCATCTGCCACGTACTTCTTTTCGGCCTTAGCTGAGCCATTCCCTAGTGATATAACCATAAATTTTACATAGTCAATTGGCTTTATAGGAAAGAAGTCAGGACTTCCCCTTATCTCCTCCTTGGTCACTTCACCAATAGCCACTAAAGTCTAAGAATTCCACCCCTGATGCAGGATGGTCCGAGTCAGATGATGCTGAGTTGTCAGATAGCACGTTGTTGGCACTGAGATACCTTGAGTTGGCAGATCAGCGCAAAGATAGCAAGTGGGCTACCTAGACCGGTTTACATCGTTTAACGGGCCACAGGATCGGATTGGGTCCCAGAGACCCTAGTCTGATTGGAAACAGGCTTCCGGGCAAAACTTAGACTATAAGTCTAAAGCATCGCCCTTTTTAAGCCAAAAAACGACGTTTAGGCCCTCAATTTGGTAGTTTTCAGTTTTTAGGAAACTTTTTATTTTAGTTGCAATTACTTTAAATTCGGCCTTAATTTAATTTTCCTATTTTAGCTTGACCTTTTAAATAAGGTTTTAGGGTTTAGTAAACACATTATTGGTATTTGCATAATTTTAAATAAAGCATCAGAGCTGTTTCTCTGTGTTTTTAAGGTTTTTCTTGTGTTTCTCCATGTGAAATATCTGTTACGACTAGCTTGCAGAATAATCACTATTCTGCCCAGTATCAGTTGGTATCAGAGCTTCAACATCTTCCTAGCTTGAGATTTCATCAGTTTCCATGGCTGGTGGTTGTGGTCGTTGTGGGCAGGTTCCGAACAAGGAAGCCCCACGTCATGATTGTAATGTTCAGGATGCGATGATTGAGGATATACAGAGGCAAGTTGCAGAGTTAACCCAGTGTCTAGCGGCGCAGAATTTCGGTGATGGTGAGATGGAAGATCACGATTCCGATTCTAGTTTCAAAAACCCGCATCACAATCTTGCTTGATTCTGAGAGCACCGTGGTTGGGAAGAATGTTATGGAGATCTCGGTTTCAGAGTGGATCTGCTCGAGTTTTCTGGTACGTTACAGGCCGAGGGATTCGATGATTGGTTGAATGAAGTGGAACGTATTTTCGAGTATAAAGAAGTCCCAGATCGTGTCAAAGTGAAACTGGTCGCCATCAAACTCAAAGGTAGAGCATCTGCGTGGTAGGAACAGTTGAGACGCTCACCCGACCGGCAGGGCAAGGCCAAGATCACAAATTTGGGAGAAGATGAAGGGTCACTTCCTTCCTTTCGGCTACACTCAAACCTTATTTCAGCGACTTCATTCGTTGAGGCAAGGCACGAGATTGGTGAATGATTACACGGAGGAGTTCTATCAATTGATAGCCCAGATTGATTTATCTGAGACAGAGGAGCAGATGGTGGCACGGTATTTGGGGGGATTACGGCAACCCCTGCAGGATATCCTCAGCCTTCACTCTCTGTGGACCGTTTCTGAAGTATATCAGCGTGCACTTGTATGGAAAAACAACAGAACAGGAGGCCAATGAATCGAAGGAGCGAACAAAGCAGTCGGTCAGTTCGCCTTCAAGAATTTCGTCCTGCCCAGTAGCCACCCCAAGGTAACTCTAGCTCAAATATTAGATATTTCAGATGTGGTGAATAGGGACATTAATTGACTGAGTGCAGGAAGCCTGCTAGTCAGAAGGGCAAAAATCCCTTAATTGAGGACGACATGGTAGACGAAACTGAGGAAATTGGAGAGCCTGTGTATGACGATGATAAAGATGGAGATGTGTTGTATGGAGATGGCTATGAGACCTTGGTTGTTCATAAGAGTTTATTGACCCCCAAGGGCGATATAGGGGACGATTGGTTGAGGACCAATATTTTCCACACGACCTGCACAGTTGCAGATAAAGTCTGCAAGATGATTATTGACAGTGGTAGTTGCGAGAACGTAGTGTCTGAAGAGGCTGTCCAGAAATTACAGTTGAAGACAGATCACCAGATCATGTGTTCAAAATTTTAAGCTCACCTATGGCATCACATCATAGAAAATGTTTAGATCAACCAAAATTTCAAAATAACATCACCATGCATTTACCTTCTTTTTTTTGTTTTGTTTTGTTTTTTTTAATTGAAGAAAAACAACAACAAATTAGGACAAAGTGTGTGGAATGTGTCTCCCATACCCCCAAACTTAAATTACACATTGATCCCAATATGTGACTAATATGGAAAGAGCTGACTTGAGACATGGAGAACTATCTGGACTAGTATGGCTCATAGCATACCCCCAAACTTGAACTGAAGTACGCATTGTCCCTGAAAAATAAAGACTGGAAAACAAAAAATACTAGAAACAAACATTAATCATAAATACATAAAATAATAAACAAACATAAAGGATAAGCTGTGGGGTGCCTCCTATAAGCGCTAAGTTTAACGTCTTCAGCCAGACCCAACATTAGTAATCATGCCCAACTAAGCGCTCCACCATCTAATCAATAAATAGGAATGAAAAATGATCAGTCCTTGTGGCAGTGTTCAGTTTATGGTAGTCTATACACACTCTCCACCCTGACTGAACACGAGTTGGCACCAAACTTGTCGTCCTTATGCTTCACTACCGTAAATTCAGCACGTCTGGGCACGACTTGAATCGGGCTCACCCACTTGCTATCAGAGATGGGATAAATGATCCCCGCATATAACAGCTTAATTACTTCTATGCTCACAACCTCTTGCATAGCTGGGTTGAGCCTTCTTTGTGGCTCTCTCGATGGCCTGGCATTCTCCTCCAAATGTATCTTGTGCATTACCAACGCGGGGTTGATTCCTCTGATACCCTCAATCGTCCAGCCTATAGCTTCCTTATGCTCTCTTAAGACGTCCAATAATTTCTCCTCTGGAGCATCAACCAAATCTGAAGCTATAATTATAGGCAAAGAATCTGCTGGACCTAGGAACTTATACTTAAGATTGTCCGATAAAGGCTGAAGTTCCTTCTTGGGGGGTTCAGGCGTTGTGGTCTCCTCCGTCTCACTGCTCTTCTGAGGAACAGACTCCAAAGTAGCATTTGCTTGCTCAAACAACTTATCCAAATCCAAATCCTCTTCAAATTGAGCAAAGCATGCCTCCAGGGGGTCCTCAATGCGGGATTCATCCACAGTCTCCTCCGTCTCACTTCTCTTCTAAGGAGCAGACTCCAAAATGGCATTCGCTTGCTCAAATAACTTATCTAAATCCAAATCCTCTCCAAACTGAGCAAAGCATGCCTCCAGAATGTCCTCAGACTCCCTTCCTTTCTTGGGCGCTTGTAATCTCTCAGGGTAGGGCGCTTTAGGTAAAAATGACCTAGGGAGATCCTTAATAATAGGTGTGGCGGTAGATGGCTCAGCATCTCTCTTTTCCTTGTTGCCACTTTCTTGCCCTTGTTGCATAGCAGGGTTCTCTTTCACTTGATTGTCCACTTGTCTCCCAGACCTCAATAGGACAATCGATTGCACTTGTTCCTGCCCGTGCATAGGAGTTGATGAATTTATCACCGTAAACTGTTCCTTTGGGTTAGGCTCAGGTTGACTGGGGAACTTTCTATTTTCTCCTTCACCCAAGTAACTTGCGATTTGATCCATTTGATTCTCTAGCTTGGCAATCGCTTGGGTGTGTTCTATTGTTGCACTCATCACTTCGCTCATAGATTGGCTAGTTATTTTCATGTACTTCTTAAGGGTGTCCTCAAGTGACTGTGAAACTGGCGCTGGTGTTTGAATGGGAGCTTGGTAAGTAGGTAATGGTGCTGGATAGGTTGAGTGACTATAATTTGGAACAGATGGAGGAAATTCGGGAGGGTATTGATTGTGAGCTTGATAAGGGGCTCCTCCCTGATTCCTCAGTTGGTTATGCGTCCATGAAAAATTAGAGTGGTTCCACCACCCTGGATTATAAGTTTCGGAGTAAGATCCATTGGATTGCCAACAACAGTCATTGAAAGCATTCATTTGTTCCATGGGATACTCGGCAAAAGCCGGCATTGAGGGACAATTCTGTGCTAAATGCATAGGACTAGCACAAATGGAACAACTATCAACATTGACTGTGTTGGCAGCATTGATGGACTGGCTGGTCATTTTCATGTACTCCTTAATGGTGTCCTCTAAAGACTGTGAAACCGGCACTGGATTCATCCACATTTTTTTTGTTTGAAAAAAAAATTGCTAACTAGCTAGTAGAAAAATAAAATTAATTCAGACAAATTTTTTTTTCACAAACCAAACAATTCCCCGACAACGGCGCCAAAAACTTGTTGTGAGTTTTAATTTACTCGCAAGCGCACGAGTCGTTTGCAATATAGCGTTGTGCAAGTGCGAGGTCGAATCCACAAGGAATTACGTTGTGAAAATATAATTTAATCTAAACTAACTTTATCTTAACCTAGTTCCGAATTTTGAATGATGTTTTGGATTTAAGCCTTCACCTGCCCTTCAAAATTTTTGCTCACGCTGAAATCCCGAACAGCCCGCACAGCCTGACCTTTGTCTACTAAAACTGGCATAACTTTCTATAGAAAAATCATTTTTATGAGCCGTAAAATTCTACAGAAAATAGACTTCCGGATCTTTCTAAGCATATATCACTCATCTCCTGGTTCTTCTTGCATTAATACAGTTTAATTTTCAAAGATGATTGATCTGTACGGGCAATTCTGGCAATTTAGTGAAACTCCTTTCTTGGTGCGTGTAAACCTGAAAAACAACGAAAAACACTCAAAGTAACAAATTCCTAAGCTAAAAAATGTAAATTAAGTAGCCAAAATATGCAATATTTTTCACTCATCAGTAGGCTGCATGCCAAATGGGTGGCGTACTTGTAAGAGTTCACATTTGCACTAAGGCACCAAGCAGGAAGTCTAAACCGTGTTGCAGATGCACTGAGCCGTCGTACATTACTCCTCACCACCGTGAGCACCAGAATCGTTGGATTTGAGGTTTTCCCTGATATGTATGCTGCCGATCCTTCCTTCGGGAGGATAATTCATGAGGTAACTGATGGTCAACGACATGATTTTATTTTGCATAATGGTTATCTGTTTCGTGGATTACAGTTGTGCTTTCCAAATTGTTCACTAAGACAACAAATTATTAGTGAACTTCATAACGAGGGGCACTTTGGGCGGGATAAGACGTTGGCTTTGATCTTTTGTAACTATTATTGGCCCAAATTGACCAGTGACGTGGCTCATCATGTGGAGTGTTGTTATGTGTGTTAGTGGTCCAAGGGAGTTCTCACTAATGCGGGCCTGTACACATCTTTACATGTACCTGAAGTCTCTTGGTTTGATGTCAGTATGGACTTTGTGTTGGGCTTACCCCATACCTAACGGGGCTTGGATTCTATTTTGGTGGTGGTTGACAGATTTTCCAAGATGACACATTTTATACCTTTCAGGAAGACAATGGATGCTATCCGGATCGCTCATCTTTACTTCAGGGAGATTGTACGTTTACATGGTGTTCCCCGATCCATCACTTCAGATTGTGACACCAAGTTCATGAGTTAGTTCTGGAAGAGTTTATGGGAGAAGCTGGGGACGAAGTTGAATTTTAGCAGCGCTTACCATCCTCAGATAGATGGTCAGACAGAAAAAAGAAAACTAACCTCTGCAACTTTGGCCTGGAGATCTGGTGTAAGGTGGTCCTCTAAAGTTATAATGACTGGGTATGGAGAAGTAGCTAAAAGTATAGTCTCTTATGGACTTCAAGCAGTTGATGAACGGAACTGGAGTAGTCAGGGTCCTGGAGATATTCAGACAAAGGTGTTGACAGAGGAACTTTGGCTTACATTACATATTGTCATGGAATATGGTTTTTCTATTAAAAGAATTCCTTCGCAAGAATTCAATTTAGTTGATTGAATACCTTACAGAAGGCTTCTCATTTTCAATTATCCATACAAATCATGCAAGCTAAAACCAGTCATATTAAGTGAAAAAATTGTCAGTCACTTTACAAAAGAATGACCAATTTTCAAGATAGATCATACCTTCCATGAAGAACATGAACATCATCTTTGGTGGAATTGGGCCATAAATCTAGTTCAATCACCCTCACACCTCTTTGCAAAGCCTTTATAACTGGGACCTCACTACAATCACTGCTCAGTTGATTCCCAGTTAAGTAGGAATTATGCCCTTTATATATGAAATAATGTGACAATGGAGCAGTCATATCATGGTGTATACATATATCAAGCGTGTGAGAGACAAATGGAAAACAAAAACCCGGTATTTAATTAACAACCGATAAATAATTCATCTAAGAGGGATTACATATTTGATTAGTTTACTTTCTTGTCCAAATTGCTTATCAAGAGCAATCAACATGGTAAAAAATATTTAATGTTACTATAATAAACAAAAAGTTGCTTACGGTAACTAATTTGAAATATCATTCTACAACCTAAGCAATCTCCAGACCATCCAAGCAAATGGTTATTAACCAAAACTTTCGATCCACCATTTCAACAAAATTTGCATTGCCTAAAATGCACAATAACCAATCCGAATATTCTTGCTTTTTTGGGGTAAAATCTACCCATTTTTCGTCCACAAATAGGGGGGAAAAGGGCATTGTCAAAATCTTCCCCAAAGGAAAGTCATAATTCACTGTAAAACTGTAGATTAGTCTCCTATATTTTCCCTATATTGGTTTAAATGGTTTATCAAACTTGACATATGTATACATATACACAGAAAGAGAAAAAAATTAAGGGCGATTGACCTGAGGTAAAATGGGGCCATTGAGATCGTCGAAGAAGAGGAAGTGAAAGAAATCGTCGAGGTTAAGGGCATGCCTTGTGTAGCGAGTGACGTCGGGGCGACGGTGGATGACTTGGTCGACGATTCGTTGGGAATCGGCTATAATGCAGTTCAACTCCCCCTGGTGGAGAACCAGGAATCGACGGAATTGATCGACCATCATGTTGGGCCCACCCTCCACGAACTTCTCGAAAGCCTCTCTCACATCAGATGTGGGCTCCACCTCGTTGATCTTGAACTTCCTATTGAAGATATTGAACATTTTATAGTTGTAACTGCCATTGTGTTTTTCTTGTTGATGGTGGTGGCGGTGGTCGTCCTTTTTCTTTCCTTTTCCTCTATTATCAGATCTCTCTAACATTCTTTTTTTTCTTCTTGTGAAAAATCTAATATCAAGATTTGAGGATTCAAAGGAAGAGAAAATGTGAAAGAGATACGAAGGGGAAGAGAAAGAGAAAAAGGGCGCCTACGAAATAGCAGTTATTGAAGCGGGATCGTTGTTTTTCAAAGTAAACAAGTCTGTTTTTTTTACTCTTTGGTTTTAACCATCTTTAGGACACAAGGTAAAAAAAAAAAAGAAAAAAAAATTGATTTATGGCAAAGTTTGAATCTTTCTCCCAACACAGTCATTTAATATTTTCTTCATCTAAGGGTTGTGAACTTAAACTCACGTGAAACTCAAGCGCACATATTCATTTTCCTTCGAAAAATTTATTAATAATAGTGTACCACATGTATAAATTGAGTTTACTTTATCAATTTTTTCTTTTCTAAAAGGTATTGTAACAAAGTGTGATTGTGTGAGCTTTTCTGTGGTATAATCCGCTTCGGTGATTCAATTTAGTGGGATAAAAATCATTACCACAATTTTATATATTTCAATATATAGATGATATATTCTCAAAATCCACTATTGTTTAGAGTTGTATGAAAAATTAAGTGGATAAAACTAGAATTGTTTTATCAAGTATTTTATGAATAACTGATTTGATATGCTTTTCTTTGTTATATTTCAAAAGTTGTCATTTAAATATGTACGAAGGAATCATTTGATAGAAAGTATAACGATCATATTTTTTGAGAATTTAATCAAAAAAACACACATAAGTACAATGATCTTATCAAATTTAGATCAATTATGTTTTTCTCTTACTAGAAAAAAAATGATGTTATTCTCTTTACTTAAAGAATTTCCTTAATAATATGATTATGTTGTTTCCTTAGGTATATTTGTCTACAATTATTACCTTATATTTTTAAAACATTACTCAAATTATAAAAATGTTATTATTTAAATTATTTAAGTTAGCGTCTCTATTTGAGTTAGTACATGAACAATATTAGCAATATATTTTTTGAAAAAAAAAATCAGCAACAATGCATGGTTTCGTTATGACTCATTATTATACTTTTATGTTTTTATATACATATAATCTTTAGTTTAATATATTTCTTTAAAAATGTTGATATCCACTTTTTCACTGCCACATGGCAACACTCCATTGGCTTTCACAAAGGGTAATTATCACCCTACCACACTCAAACACTCTCTCTTATCATACCACCTCTCTTACAAAAGAGCCCTAACAGCCCACATTTCGGCCCAAACATATTCAAAGAGCCACTTTACCTCAAAAAATCTCACATGGCTTACTCATCAGAGGTCCACTTATCGTCAATACAAAAGCCTCGTTAAAAGGCTCACTTAATACAAAAACCTCAAAAGGCTCACTCATTCATTGTCTTGGTCCATTACAAAAAAAAAAAAAAAAAAAACTAATTACACTCAAATGGCTTCTGATAGCTTTTTTCTTTCTCAAACTTGGCTACACAAACCAGGGGTTCAAGGTCACAAGCTAAAGTTAATTCTAAAAAAACCTAAGTACACTCAAATGGCTTCTTACAACTCCTCCCTTTCTCAAACTTGGCTACACAAACCATGGGATCAATGACACTAGCGAAAATCGTTTCTTCTTTCAAATAAAAAAGTTCATTCGTAAAACAAAATTTGTGCGATCTTGTTATTCGATTATTACACAGTTTTCGTAAAAAAAAAATGCTTAAATAGTTTTCAGCTACTATCTAATTGCAACTAAAAAAGTACCTTTGTAAAACAAGACCCGGATAATCATGATCTTCGATCAATACATGGTTTTAATAAAAACAAGGACTTAAATGGTTGCCAGCTACTATAAAAACTAAAAAGGTGCCTTTGTAAAAAAAAGTTTGCATGGTCATGATCTTTGACCATAACACAACTTTAGTAAAACAAGAATTTAAATGGTTATAAATCCTTCATGAGCTACTACTGTAACAGGAGCAACGACAGTGGTTAGTTTAGCAACAAACTCAAGCAAGATGGAGATCATTACAAGACTAGCCCAAGTAGCCCAAGCAGCAGAGCTCTCACAACTACTATATGAGCCTTAACCGAACATTTATCTCCTAAAAAACATCCCAAGAGCCAACATCAACAAGAGGCCTGATGGATGAAATTGGGAACCAAGCACAAGGCCACTGCTATAATTGGTCCAACAATAAGCTCCAAACTAAATGGAGACCATTACAAGGCCATTTTAGCTAGCCTAAGTAGCAAGCCCAATAAATGGGTCCAAGAAGTCCACAAAAGAGCTACAATGTCAACAAAAGGGTAAAAAGGTCTAATCCCAAACACACTCTACTCTTTAAAGCATTTTCTATATTATTATGCATGCACACACATCATACATCATGTGGATCCCAAACCACCCCCTGAGGATCTCACGTAGGATTGTGGTTTGATTGGAAAAAGAGATCGTGATCATAGCCTTGTGGAAACCAAGTGAGCTCACACTTGCTTGAGGAGAACTTGGATACTTCTTGCAAAGTCTTTTAGCCACTTGGAATCCACATGACTCACTGCAAAAACATCATGTATGCTTGGTGTATTTTGATTAGTTCCCATTTTAACATTTTGCTACAATTATAGCGGCGTATCTAAGCCTATCCCCACATTTTAGCCACATGGCCATTTATTTGCAAAAGGTCTGTTAAGAGCTCATGATCCATCTCACTTTTCTCTCTAATTAAATAATAAACCTCTCAATTAGCTTTCAATTAACCAAAATTTTGGTTAATCATAATTACAAGGCAAAATACACCATCCCTCATGTAGAAATACTGCGCGACTACTGTGCACACTTTACCTACTAGTGTTGAGAAGATCTAACACTCAAACATCTCCCAAGAAGTGCCCAAAATAATATTTGTTGACCTCTTCACATGTCCAAAGCTCAATTCTAACCATTGTTCATCACTCTCAGCCTTATTTACTGTCGTATTTAACTACTACCGTATTTGACTTACTATCAATTTACATATTATTGTATTCGCTTACGGTTATATCACCATATTCCCCCTCTTGTTAGTATTCTTCTTTACTTGTTTCAAGTCAATTTTTGTAGGCTAGTACAGATAGCAACAGAGGGTCCAACTTACCAGAAAAAGGTGTCTTAGCGGTGACTCTGGACTTGATTCCCAAAGAACTTGGGACGAGGTGTATTCTACAGGGGTATAATTGTTTTTGTAGACGATGATCTTGTTTCTACACCCACGAACCTTTACGATGCCAAACGTTGATTTCTTTCCCGCTGTAGAAGCTCAAATCCGCTACGACCACAAGCATCACACTACCTCTAGAATCAGTTCATCTGTCACCACACGTTCCCCATCCAGTCACTGCTATGGAACAAAAAATCCGCCCTAAAAAAAGATATATCTTTTTATATACTAATAACTATATATTTATATTAATAGAAAAATAAGTCAATATTCGTGCACTGCACGCGTACACAACTAGTTGTTTAATAAAGTGAGATCTTAAATTGAGGTTATGACATACCTAGACCAAACATCAAATCAATGGACTAAATAAAGTTGCAGGTAAGCCAAATAGTCTCGTGAACAAGCTTCGTTCACTTATTATATGATAAAGTCTGAATAAAATGTTAAAACTCGTTTATTAAATAAGTCGAACTTGAACTTATGTGTGCTCAACTCATTTAAACTCATAAACAACTCATTTATATCATCTATTTAAAGCTTCTTTAGACATTCGTTAAGAGTATTTATGTTTGAGGTTTGTTTAAAAGATATATATAATACCTTTAAACCCTCATTTATTAGTCCCACCATCATTTACAATTATTAGCCTTATTTTTTTTCTTCAAAATTTGATGTCTATTTGTGAACTGTTTGTTGCACCCTCCAATCAAAAATATGTTGGAATTTTGGGTTTAGATATGTTATAACGTTGTACATGTAGACCTGTTATCTAATAAAGGACCCAATTAAGTGATATAATTTTTATGGGTCTCCAAAGTATCAAGGTTCTTTAGTGTTGACCCTCACCCGTATTTTAATGATGACAAAACACAACTGTTATTATACTAACTAAGTGTAGTAAGCAACAAAAGCATTCAACCAAGGATCAAGGTGCAAGAACTTAAACCGAATCAAAGTATCAAGTGAAGACTGAAGAACTAGTATAGGTCTAAGGTTTTAGAACCAATGTAAGTCTCACTTATACACTGTAATAGCTTGTTCAATGGCTCGAACAAAAAAGGTTTTCTAAATCGATCGTTTTAAATTAAAACAGAAAAACTGGGTTGGAAGACAACCCAGTCGATTGGGTACATATACCAGTCGACTGGTATATGAGACAGTATGTCTCCAGTCGACTGGGTCATTCATACCAGTCGACTGGTAAAACGAACAGTAAGTCCCCAGTCGACTGGATGAACAATACCAGTCGACTGGATACCCAGAAGGTCTAAAAATGAGATTTTTTCAAGTGAACCCAGTCGACTGGTATCACGACCCAGTCGACTGGTAGTTCAAAAATATGACTATTGGACTCAAAATCTGGACGTTTTAAAGCAAATATTTTTCAAATTAAAGTCCTAACGGCTATATTATTTGATTGCTATATAAACCCATTCTATTAAGCTTTCAATAGAGAGCTGCACACATTCAAAAAGAGTTGATCTCACACAATCAAGTTATTATACTCTTGAAACTCAAAAAGCTTTGAAATATTCTTATTGAGCCATTATTCAAGCTTTACTTTGAAAGAGAGACATTATTCAGTTGTATAAGCTTCCATTAGCTGTTTCTCTACCATTTACTTTACAGCATCTTTTGTAAAGGGATTACTTCCGAAAGAAAGGGGATTAATTCCGAGAGGAAGGGGATTACTTCCGAGAGGAAGGGGATAGCTTCCGAGAGGAAGGGATTGTAAGATTTGTATAACACCGGGAAAGTTGTACGACTAAGTTACTTAGTGGATTACTTCAAGGAGTTCTTTGAAGAGAGTGGACGTAGGGTCGGAACAAATCCGATATTGTCGAACCACTATAATATGAGTTTGCATCATCTTCTCTTTAAACTCCTTATTTACAGCACATTACTTGTTTTAATTGTTTGCTGCTTATTCGTTTTTATAAACTTGTATTAATTTCGCAAAAAGTTTTAAAAACCCAATTCACCCCCCCTCTTGGGTTGAAACCTCAACCTACAATTGGTATTAGAGTGAGGTGCTCTTATTTTAGGCTTAACATCCTAGAGTTGATCCTATGGCAACTATATTTTTAGAAGGAAGAGATCCTTCTAGTCCTCCTCTTCTCCATGGAACAAATTTCACCAATTGGAAAGCTCAAATGAAGATTTTTATTCAAGCTTATGATTATTATGCTTGGTATTTCATTCTTGAAAATAAAAATGATTTTGATGTAAATGATTGTAAATTCATTCAACTAAATGCTAAAGTTATGAACATGTTTTATAGTTCTCTTGATCAAAACGAAGTTGATCAAATTTCCTCATGTAAGACTGCAAAAGAAATTTGGGATTTATTGGAGGTCATACATGGAGGAAATGAGCAAGAAAAGAATTTCAAATTGAAAAACTATGTTCATGACTTAGAGCATTTTAAAATGAACGAAAATGAATCAATTTTTGATTCGCAAACTCGTTTTACAATACTTGTTAAAACTTTATCTTTCATGGGTAAAATTTATTCTAACCTTGAACTTGTGAGAATATTTCTTAGATCTTTGTCAAATCAATGGAAAATTATTTTGACAAAGCACTCTACAAGTGAAAATTTAGAAGAGCTTGTGGAATCCCTCAAGAAGCATGAAAGCTACTTGGATTACAAAATTGATGGTTCCACCACATCATTACCTTTTATGGAAATTGAGGATCTTAATCGTGATGGTGATGAAAAAGAAGAAGACTCCTCGAATAAAGAGATCGAATGCGAGGAAATTGCCAACCTATGTCTTATGGCAATCGACGATGAAAGTGAGGTAACATCTTCTTCTTCTTCTAAGAATAATATTGTGAGTAGTAGTGAAGAACTGCTAGAAGTAATAAATGAAATGCATGAGGAATTAAAGAAATTTGATTCTAGAAATTATGTTCTCAAGAAAGAGGTATCATCTCTCTCTAAAGAGATGATAAGTCTTAGAGAAGAAAAAGAAAAATTATCGTCTTTACTGTATGACTCTTCTCAAGATTTTCTCAAAGATGAAAATGAGAATTTAAAAAATAAAATTTCTGAATTGAATAGCACTATATCAAGATTTATGCTTGGAAAATAAAAACTTGATGAAGTGCTTTCTTCTCAAAGATTAAGTGGAGAAAAATCTGGTGTAGGATACTCTCATTTGGGAAAGCAAAAATCAGAAGAGAGCTTATTCATGAAAGCCTCATGTGTGAGTGAAGCCTCAACTTCAAGAAACCCTAGCAAGATTAAAAGCACTCCCTCATTAAATGCTAGGAATTCAAATGTTCATACAAAAATGAAGCAACCTAGAAATGCACATGCTTATATGTATGCACACTCTAGAAATGCTTATACACATCATAGAAATAACAAACATGTACATAATCAACATATGAACTCTGCACATGCTCATCCTAGGAATTACCATCATGGTTATCCTAGAAATAATTTGCATACACATGCTAGCATGTATCCTAGAATGCATCATCATTCATTTTCTGGAAATGACATGCATTTTCATACTCCTTACCATAGAAACATGTATCCTAGGAACTACTATCCTAAGGATTATAGGAATGCACATGTAAGATATCCTAGAAATTTTAATTACTATCATTCTAGGATTGTGCATCATCAATATGTCCATAGATCACCATATACTGTTAAGAAAGTATGGGTTCCAAAAGGAACCGTGTTTTCTAGGACTAACCCCGAAGGACCCAAGAAATTTTGGGTACCTAAAAGTGCTATCGTATATCCTTGTGTGATGTAGATATGTCTCCACACCAAGGAGAAAGGTAACTGTTGGTACCTTGATAGTGGATGCTCGAAGAACATGACATGTGATAAAAGTGTATTCAATGAGCTAACTCTAAGAGATGGTGGACTTGTGACCATTGGAGACAATACTAAAATAAAAATCATCGGGCATGGAAAAGTTGGTAATGATTTCTCAACCTTAGATAATGTATTGCTAGTACAAGGCCTTAAGCCAAATTTACTTAGCATTAGTCAATTATGTGACAAAGGATACAAAGTCACATTTGAGACCTCTCATTATCTAGTTATAGACATCAAGAGCAACAAGATCAAATTTATTGGCCATTGACATGAAAATGTCTACATAGTTGATTTGAAATCCTTGCATTCTGAAAATGAAAAATGTTTTCCTGCTTTTAGTGAAAATCCATGGCTATGGCATAGAAGGCTTGGTCATGTAAACATAAACTTGCTAAAAATCGTTTCAAGAAAAGATTTAGTTATTGGACTTCCTAAAATCAATTTTGAAAAAGACAAAGTATGCGATGCTTGTCAAATGGGAAACAAATTAGGATTTCTTTTAAAACAAAAAATGTAGTCTCAACTACTAGACCTTTGGAACTTTTGCATATGGACTTATTTGGTCCAATTAGTACCATTAGTCTAGGTGGCCATCAATATGCTATTGTTATTGTTGATGACTATTCAAGATATACCTTTGTTATTTTCATTGCTTACAAAGATAAGGCTTTCAAAGCATTTGAAAAGTTTTACAAAAAGGTTCAAAATGAAAAAGGAATTTGTATATCAAGCATAAGAAGTGATCATGGCAAAGAATTTGAAAATCAAAGCTTTTCAAAATATTGTGATGAAAATGGAATTAATCACAACATTTCAGCTCCTAGAACTCCTCAACAAAATGGAGTTGTTGAGAGGAAAAATAGAGTTCTAGAAGAATTTTCAAGAACTATGCTTTGTGAAAATAGTTTACCAAAATACTTTTGGGCTGAAGCCGTGAACACTTCTTGCTATATCTTAAATAGAATTTTGATAAGGCCTCTGCTTGATAAAACTCCATATGAACAATGGAAAGGGAGAAAGCCCAATATTTCCTATTTTCGTGCTTTTGGTAGTAAATGCTTCATCTTAAATAACAATAAAACCAACTTGGGTAAATTTGATTCTAAGACCGATGAAGGAATATTTTTAGGATATTCAACATCTAGTAAGACTTATAGAGTTTTTAATAAGAGAACTTTAGTGGTAGAAGAATCGGTACATGTAACTATTGATGAATCTAACCCAATTAGTAGTAGAGAAGTTTCCTTTAAAGATGATGCAGATTTTATTCCAAGAATGGAAATTCCTACTCCCATTGTTGACCCAAAAGAGAGTTCACCTCGAGCAAATGAAGAGACGAAAACTCCCAATTTGGACCAACCATCCTCAAGCCAACAGGAGGAAAATCTATCCAAAGATTGGAGGTATGTAAATTATCATCCAATTGATCAAGTGATTGGTGATCCTTCACAATGGGTAAGAACTCACTCTTCTATTAGAAATATTTGCAATTTTGTAGCTTATTTGTCTAAAGTAGAACCTAAGACATTTATAGAAGCTGAAAAAGATAATGATTGGATAATTGCAATGCAAGAAGAAATAAATCAATTTGAGAGAAACAATGTTTGGAAACTAGTTCCAAGACCTAAAGATCATTCAATAATTGGAACTAAATGGGTATATAGAAATAAAATGGATGAAAATGGTATAGTAACTAGAAATAAGGCTAGACTAGTTGCTAAAGGTTATAATCAAGAAGAAGGAATAGACTTTGATAAAATCTATGCTCCCGTAGCTAGATTAGAAGCTATTCGAATGTTATTATCCTTTGCATGCTTTAATAAATTCAAGTTATTTCAAATGGATGTGAAAAGTGCCTTTTTAAATGGCTTTATAGAAGAAGAGGTTTATGTTGAGCAACCTCTTGGATTTGAAAATCCTAATCTTCCAAATCATGTCTATAAGCTTTCTAAAGCTCTATATGGGTTGAAGCAAGCTCCAAGAGCATGGTATGAAAGACTAAGTAAATTTTTGATTGACAATGATTTTGTAAGAGGTAGAATAGACACAACTCTCTTCACAAAAACTCACAAAAATGACACTTTGATAGTTCAAATATATGTTGATGATATTATATTTGGTGCTACTAATGAATCTATGTGTCAAGAGTTTGCAAAGTGCATACAAGGTGAATTTGAAATGAGCATGATGGGAGAACTTTCCTACTTCCTTGGACTTCAAATCAAGCAACTAAAAGGAGGCATCTTCATCAATTAACAGAAGTACATTAAAGACCTTTTAAAGAGGTTCGGGATGGAAAGCTCAAAGCCACTTGGAATGCATATGAGCACAACTACTAAACTTGATCTTGATGAAGGAGGTAAAGCTGTACATTCTAAATATTATAGAAGCATGATATATGCTTTACTTTATTTGACTGCAAGTAAACCTGATATAATGTTCAGTGTATACATGTGTGCTAGATTTCAGGCTAATCCTAAGTAATCACATGTAGTTGCAGTAAAAAGAATCCTTAGATATCTACAAGGAACCCAAACCATAGGATTATGGTACTCTAGAGATTCATCTTTTGATCTTGTAGGTTATTCACATACTGATTTTGCTGGATGTAGGTTAGATAGAAAAAGCACAAGTGGTACATGCCAATTCTTAGGAGCTATGTTAACCTCTTGGTTTTCCAAGAAACAAAATTCCGTTGCACTATCAACCGCCGAGGCGGAATACGTTGCAGCCGGAAGTTGTTGTGCCCAAGTATTATGGATGAAACAACAACTAGAAGACTATGATATGAACCTCAAAAAGGTGACATAAGACTAGAATTCATACCTTCAGAAGATCAAATAGTTGACATTCTTACAAAACCTCTAGGTGAAGCTAGTTTCTGTAAGATAAGAATGTTAATGGCATTGCTAGATTGTGATAAACTGAATATCTGATTGTTCATTCATTAATCATATGCATGTTTGAAATCTAGTGAAAGAGTATTAATTCTTGTTTAAATATCTCCCTCACTCAAGATGTCATAGATAAACAAATTTCGTGCTATATTTCATGACTGAAAATTTTCATAAGGGTCCAGTCGACTGGTGAATCTATACCAGACGACTGGTAAGTCACTGCTCTTTCATCCAGTCGACTAGTAAGTCTCTGTCTCTTCTTCCAGACGACTGGTAAATCCTGTCCAGTAGTCTGGTATCTCTAGACCCTGTTTGGAGCCAATTTTTTGAAAATCAGTTGTCATCCAGTCGACTGGTCATTTCAATCCAGTCGACTGGTATCTTACTGCCAGTTCACCCAGTCGACTGGTACATGAACCTAGTTGATTGGTATGAAAACTGTTCATCTGTTCAAAGGGACCTAGTCGACTGGTAACTTGACCTAGTCGACTGGTATCGCAATTCTATAAAAGGGACTGTTCATTTTTCTGATTTTTTACGCCATTTTCGAACACCCTTGCTTTCTCTCTCTAGAAAAATTCATCCTTTTGATCTAAAAACCATCCAAACTTCATCTAAACACACCGACCAACTCATCCATAACGAGATTTTTAACTTTCTACGGTTAAAATCTCTTATTTTCACTAAAATCTTTTCTACTTAAAAACTTCAAATTTACCCAAAATGTCTGATAAAATCCGTGTTAAATTCACAACCAGTGGACCAAATGCGCCTAAAAGGCCAAGGTCTACAAAACCCTCGGCATCGGAGTCACGGGGGAAGGGTGTAGTAGGATCATTAAACAAAGCACCTAGAACAGAGCTTGATGAGTCCCTGTTTTTCAGTCCTGCGACAAAGGCGAGGTATGATTCAATAATCCGTCACAAAAAGATCATGACGGGTAGAGTTGTAGACTTCGACTCTATTCGTCATGGAAATTTTGATATCTTGCCAGCCTTTGAGGCGATTCACTTGACCCCACTGGTCAAAGTGCATGAAAAATACTACCCGAGATTGATTCACCAATTCTACGCAAACTTGGTGAAACACAGTCCTCTGGCTCTAAGATTCAGAACCAGAGTCAGTGGTGTGGAGTTTGAGGTCAACACTAACCTCCTCATGAGCTTACTGAGGATCCCTGCAAGGGGGATCTAATGGAGTTTGGATGGATGGCCAGACAACTTCAACGTTGAGGCGACCTATCAGATAGTCAGGGGAGACCCTAACTATGTGTACAGACCCACTATATTTCATACATGTAGTGATATGCCCCTCGACTTGTAGTTGTTTCAGCTGATAGTGAGTTGGACCATCTACCCTAGACTCGGGAGTTGACGGTATCTATCTAAGATAGATACAATATTGATTTGGTGCCTTAAATCTGGGCACCACTTCAATATTTATCCTTTGCTGCTCGCCAACATGATAAATGGCGAAGCGAGCGACTCCGGGTGTCTTCCTTACGGGATACTCATTACACTCATACTCCAGCACTTTCGGGAGCCTCTGCCTGCCTCCGAGGCTCAGGATATTGGACCGACGGACATTATCAATGTCTCATCACTGAAGAAGATGGGATGCACGGTTCATAACGACTTCCAATATCCAAAAGCCGGGAAGCGCTTACGGATACGAGGAGATGAAAGCGATGATGATGATGAGGAGGAGGAGGCTGCTGCTTATGCTAGTATGGACACTGACATCCGAGCACCTCCGATTGGTGACTCAAGTATTGGTCAAACTGGATACGGCGATATACTTCAGGCTATCTCGAGCCTTCAGATGACGATGGAGTCTGGATTCCAGTCCATGCAGTCGGAGTACCAGAGATTGAGCTCCTCCATTGACCATCTACGGGACGACTTCGAGTTACATCGAGAGCACACCGAGGGTTCCCAAGCTGAGATTAGGGAACTTCTTCGTGATGGCTCGGACTCTCCCACTCCTTGAGTCTATGTCTTCATTATGTACTTAGGATTTTTCAACACTTACCACATAGCACAGACATATTTTGTATTTTTGTCTTATTTATGGCTCTATGAAGCCCGTACATGTATTGACCTTTTCTATATGATGTTATGTTTCCATTAGCCATATTTCAAATATCTATTTACATTATTTGTGATATGTTTGCATAGTTTTAAACTGCTTTTATAAACCAATGCATAGATTTAGGGGGAGTACTGCTCCAAAACTTATTCTTTGATTGGTTGAGTTAATTGTAGTTGGTTGAAATACATATATGAACTGTGTTTACCTGTTTACAGGGTGGTGTCATTTGAAAAACAGAGGAGACTCTGTCCGATTTTTCGTAAAAACCAAACACTTAGTTTTTTTTTATCTGTTTTCACATTTTTAGTTTTGTCATCATCAAAAAGGGGGAGATTGTTGACCCTCACCTCCATTTTAATGATGACAAAACACAACTGTTATTATACTAACTAAGTGTAGTAAGCAACAAAAGCATTCAACCAAGGATCAAGGTGCAAGAACTCAAACCGAATCAAAGTATCAAGTGAAGACTGAAGAACTAGTATAGGTGTAAGGTTTTAGAACCAATGTAAGTCTCACTTATACACTGTAGTAGCTTATTCAATGGCTCGGACAAAAAAGGTTTTCTAAACCAATCGTTTTAAAACAAATATTTTAAATTAAAACAGAAAAACTGGGTTGGAAGACAACCCAGTCGACTAGGTACATATACCAATCGACTGGTATATGAGACAATATGTCTCCAGTCGACTAGGTCATTCATACCAGTCGACTGGTAAAACGGACAGTAAGTCCCTAGTCGATTGGATGAAAAATACCAGTCGACTGGATACCCAGAAGGTCTAAAAATGAGATTTTTTCAAGTGAACCCAGTCGACTGGTATCACGACCCAGTCGATTGGTAGTTCAAAAATATGACCGTTGGACTCAAAATCTGGACGTTTTAAAGCAAATATTTTTCAAATTAAAGTCCTAACGGCCATATTATTTGATTCCTATATAAACCTATTCTATTAAGTTTTCAATAGAGAGCTGCACACATTCAAAAAGAGTTGATCTCACACAATCAAGTTATTATACTCTTGAAACTCAAAAAGTTTTGAAACATTCTTATACCATTCTTCAAGTTTTACTTTGAAAGAGAGACATTATTCAGTTGTGAAAGCTTCCATTAGCTGTTTCTCTACCATTTACTTTACAGCATCTTTTGTAAAGGGATTACTTCCGAGAGGAAGGGATTGTAAGGTTTGTACAACATCGGAAAAGTTGTACGATTAAGTTACTTCGTGGATTACTTCAAGGAGTTCCTTGAAGAGAGTGGACGTAGGGTTAGAACGAATCAGATATTGCCGAACCACTATAATCTGAGTTTGTATCCTCTTCTCTTTAAACTCTTTATTTACAGCACATTACTTGTTTTAAGTGTTTGCTGCTTATTCGTTTTTATAAACTTGTATTAATTCCGCAAAAAGTTTTAAAAACCTAATTCACCCCCTCTCTTGGGTTGAAACCTCGACCTACATTTAGTATAGGCCACCTTATGTGTAGAAGCCCAATGTGGTATGTGTCTTTGTTAATGGGTCAAAGACCCAATGCACATGTGTGAGGTAACTGTTAGGGTTATGGTCCCTAAGGCACAGGGAAATAAATAGATATCAGGGGAGGGTGTTTAACGTGTGTTAAAATTTTATTGAAACAGACAGTTCTTCTCCCTCTCCTCTAACATTCAGTTGATTGGTTCCCATACCAAAGGTTGTTCTCCCTATAGTCTTAGAAGATCAACCCAAGCAGGCTTGCTTGCAATGGATTTCGGTTTGTTTCTAACTCATCTTCTCAATATATATATATATATATATATATATATATATATATATATATATATGAATTCTTGACAAGTTTAATATGAAAAGATCTTGGCTGTATCATTGATTATTTGTATATTAGTATCAAGATTCATATAACAAGTGGTATCACAGCCTTTCATGTTAAATTATTGAGATTCATATGAAAATTGAGTTTATTGAATTTTCTCCCATAAAGCATGTTTAGGGCAGAAATTTGTTTAAAAAAAAATTGATATAAATCCATGTTTGTTGATGAGATTGTATGATTACTCTGTGAATTGCATCTCCGAATATGATATTTTTTTGGGTATGACAATATTAAATTTTTGTAATTTTTTGTGACTGTTTTTGTAACTACAAATTGCAGTTTATCAAACTAGTGCTGCGGCGCTGGCTTTGATCTTTCTTTTGTTGGCTAATTCCGTAAATTATGCATTAACCCTTTGGAGCTGGTTCATATGATAAAGATAGTCGTTTTTAATTTTTCTATAACCGGTGGAAATCATTTTATATTGTATGCAATTTTTCTATAAAGAACGAAATTATGGAAATCATTTTTTATTGTTATGACAACTTGCCATGATATTCTGGATATGCTGAGAATATATAATAAAGTGGAAATTGTAGAAATTTTTTTCTTTATTGTCATGACAGCTTGCCAATTGCAAGTATATTATTTTGGTATTAATTATAGAGGACCACTACAGTCAGTCCCAAAATCCAGAGATCTAGCACTGCAGCACCAGCGATCTGTCCCTTGCGTAGATTGCTGGCGCCGTGGCACCAAGGGCTGGCACTGTGGCGTCGGTCAAGGTAAAAAAAAAATATTAAGGATTTTGTTCCGAATTTTATGTTTAATGTTTTTGATGAATGAATTGAAGTATTATGTTGCCAAAACAATCTCTAGTATGTAAATTTATTTATTTTAAGACATGTAAACATTCTATTAATATGTGAAAATAATTGGCCCAAAGGAAGATTATTTTTGCATTGTTAATAGATTAAAATAGTTGTGAATATGTGACAAATAAAGGTTGCCATGCAAATAATGTGTCGGTCCAAAGAAAGGCACATTATTTGGCAGGTTGGGTTGTCATTATTCATGAATTATATTTGAGATACTACTTACAAGTTGATATTTCTGTCCAAAGACTAAGTATTAATGTTGTGCTAGGTATCTTGTTAAGGGCCCACATGCATGTGTATATGTATACAGTTTTGTTTTGATTCATTTATACATGAGTTATTACTAATTGTGAGCTTTTGTTCTTGTTTATAGCAAGATTGATTTCTGCTAACATCAACAGCATTCCCATGCTTAACGACACGAATTTCAAGAAGTGGCAAGATCATGTTATGATCGTGCTAGGGTGCATGGAATTAGACTATGCATTGAGGGTCGATCGCCTCGCACCTTTGACCAGCGATAGTACCGCTGAGCAAAAGGTTGTATATGAAAAGTTGGAGCGAATAAACCGCATGAGCCTAATGATTATGAAGCACTCGATTCCGGATACCATCAGGGGTTCTATTCCTGATGAAAATGATGCTAAGAAATTTCTCTCCCAAATAGTAGACCGATTCGCTGCAAACGAAAAGGTCGAGACAAGCACCATCTTGACTAAGCTTGTCTCAATGTGGTATAAGGGGAAAGGGAATATAAGAGAGTACATTATGGAGATGTCAAACCTTGTGACAAGACTAAGGGCATTCAAGCTGGAATTGCACGAAGACATTCTGGTGCACTTAGTCTTGATCTCTCTTCCTACACAATTCAGTTCTTTCAAAATCAGTTACAATACTCAAAAGGAGAAATGGACTTTGAATGAGCTGATTGCTTAATGTGTCCAAGAGGAAGAGAAACTTAATCATGAAAATGTTGAAAGTGCTCATTTAGTATCAACTTATCAGGACTCCAGTTCCAGCAAGAAAAGAAAGAGGAACATTAAAGGAAAGGAAACTGTAGGGTCTAAAAATTTACACCACAAGGGACAAGAGAAACAAGATAAAGGTATAACTTGTTTCTTTTGCCACAAAGCTGGTCATGTGAAGAAAGACTGCACAAAATACGCCAAGTATGTGACCTGGAGTGAGAAGAAGGGTAAACTTCTAAACTTTGTTTGTTCAGAAGTTAATTTGGCCTTAGTACCTAAGAACACTTGGTGGATAGATACAGGTGCAACTACTCACATAAGTGTTTCTATGCAGGGATGCATAAGGAGCCGAACGCCAACTGATGCTGAAAGATTCATCTATGTAGGAAATGGCAAAAGAGCTCTTGTGGAGGCAGTTTGTTTATTTAGATTACAATTGGAATCTGGTTATAATTTCGATTTGGATGAGACTTTTTATGTACCGTCTTTTAAACGGAATTTGGTTTCTATTTCATGTTTGGACAAATCCGGTTTTTCTTGTTCATTTAGAGATAGAAAGTTTAGTTTCTTTTCAGAATTCAAATTTAATTCAAGAAAACGAATCCTTGCATACAAGTAATATTGGTATTAAGCGCAGAATAACAAATGAGAATTCATCAATGTTATGGCACAAGCGTTTAGGACATATTTCTAAACAAAAGATTCAAAGACTTGTGTCAGAAGGAATTCTTGATCCCTTAGATTTGTCAGATTTTGAAGTCTGCATTAAGTGCATTAAGGGAAAACAAACAAATGTTAAAAATAAATTTGCTAATAGGAGTAATAGTGCTTTAGAATTGATACATACGGATATTTGTGGTCCATTCCCTACAGCTTCTTAGAATGGATAATAATATTTTATCACTTTCATAGATGACTACTCCAGGTATGGCTATCTTTATTTAATTCATGAGAAGTCTCAATCTATAGAGGTGTTCAAGAATTTCAAAGTCGAAGTTGAAAATCAATTAGGCAAGAAAATTAAGGCTGTCAAATCTGACTGTGGAGGTGAATACTACGGTAAATATGATGGATTAGGTGAACAACATCCCGGACTTTTCACCAAATTTTTGATGGAATGTGGGACTGTTCCTCAATACACTATTCCAGGGACTTCTAGTCAAAATGGTGTAGCTGAGAGACGAAATCGGTAAGAAGTATGATTAGTCATTCTTCTTTGCCATAATCGCTCTGGGGTGAAGCCATCAAGACTGCAGTTTGCATCCTGAACAGAGTTCCAAGTACAGCAGTAGTTAAAACCCCATACGAGTTATGGACAGGCAAAAAGCTTAGCATTAGGCATTTGCATGTTTGGGGATGTCCAGCTGAGGCTTGGCCTTATAAGCCAAATGAGAAGAAGATAGACTCAAGGACCATTAGCTGCTATTTTGTTGGATACTCTGAATGATCAAAAGGTTTCAAATTTTATTATTCCTCTAATAGATCATTTTTCGAAATGAGCAATGCCAAGTTCATTGAGGATGTTGAGTTAAGTGGGAGAGACCAACTCAGGCAAGTCAATTTTGAAGAGGAATGTGTTTACATTCATGTTGTTGCAACTGAAAACGTTTAGGTATCTATACCTGATGTTATTCAAAATGCAAATCCGGAGATCCAACGCATTGATGACGAACCTGAATTACCGCCTGCTCAAAATCAGGAACCTCTTGAGGTTCATCAAGAGGTACGTCAACAACCTCAAGTGAAAGTGCCATTAAGGAGATCCACTAGAGAAAGAAGAAACGCGGTTTCGACTGATTATTTCGTGTATCTCCAGGAACATGAGTTTGATATGGATCTGAAAGGTGATCCAACTTCTTTTAGTTAAGTCACACAATGCCTTAATTCTAAAAAGTGTATTGAAGCCATGAAGGATGAGATGAAATCAATGGATGACAATAGTGTTTGGGACTTAGTAGAGTTGCCCAAAGGTGCGAAACCGATTGGTTGCAAATGGATATTTAAAACCAAACGGGATTAGAAAGGCAACATTGAAAAGTATAAAGCCCGCTTAGTCACCAAATGTTTCACTCAAAAGGAAGGCAGTGATTATAAAGAGACTTTTTCGCCGGTTTCTACGAAAGATTCATTTAGAATCATTATGGCACTTGTAGCTCACTATGATTTGAAGCTACATCAAACGGACGTTAAAACAACGTTTCTCAATGGAAACATTGAAGAAATAATATACATGGTGCAACCGGAGAACTTTGAGTCCAAAGATTCAAAGTATCTTGTATGCAAGCTTAAGAAGTCCATTTATGGCTTAAAACAGGCATCTCGACAATGGTATCGGAAATTTGATCAGGTGATTACATCATTTGGATTTAAGGAAAACATCGTTGATCAGTGCATATAACTCAAGTTCAGTGGGAGTAAATTTATTATCCTGGTGCTATATGTAGACGACATTTTACTGGCAAGCAGCGATATAGGCTTATTGCATGAAACCAAGAGATTTCTATCAAGTAAATTTGAAATGAAAGATCTTGGTGATGCATCCTTTGTTCTGGGTATCCAGATCCATAGAGATCGTTCCAGAGGTATACTTGGACTGTCACAGAAAGCCTATATTGATAAAGTGCTAAGTAGATTTAGCATGAGTGGTTGTGCACCAGGAAACACACCGGTGGCAAAGGGTGATAAGTTCAGTTTGCTCCAATGTCCGAAAAATGAACTTAAGAAGAAGGAAATGGAGAAACATCCCTATGCTTCGGCTGTTGGAAGTCTCATGTATGCACAAGTGTGTACGCGACCGGACATTGCGTACATTGTTGGAATGCTAGATAGATATTTGAGTAACCCGGGCATAGATCATTGGAAAGTAGCTAAACGGGTTATGAGATATCTACAGAGAACGAAGGATTATATGCTCACATATCGGAGATCGGATCTTTTGGAGATCGTTGGGTATTCAGACTCCGATTTTGCCGGGTGTCTCGATAGCAGGAGATCCACTTCTGGCTATGTCTTTATGTTAGCTGGAGGAATTATATCATGGAAAAGTGTGAAACAGTCACTCATACCTACTTTCACCATGGAGGCAGAGTTCATAGCTTGTCATAAGGCATCAAATCAGGGAATATGGCTGCGAAATTTAATCACTGGACTGCGCACGGTTGATGGTATTGATAGACTATTAACGATTTATTGTGATAATAAGGCTGCTGAGTTGTATTCTAAGAACAAGCGCAGCTCATCGAGGTCAAAGTATATTGACATTAAGTTTCTGGTTGTCAAAGAGAGAGTTCAGAATTCTCAAGTGTCAATTAAGCATATCAGTACAAACTCTATAATTACGGATCCGCTTACTAAGGGTTTGCCACCTATAGTGTTTCATGAGCATGTTGCTCACATGAGTGTTGTTCTTTTGGACCATATGGCCGTATAGTGGGAGTTTGTATTTGGCCATTTACTTTTGCTTAATTGACATAGTTATGTTGTTCTGTACAGACTTTGGATTACATATTTTTGATTGCTCCATGATAACTTTCATTGCAGTTTTGCATTTAATGTTTGAAAGTATTTCATATGATTCTTTTGAGTCATATGGAGGACCAGTTGAAAATTGACATGTTTAAGATCACGTTTCATGTAATTTCCATGCTACACATCCATACTAGATCTATGTCGTTAATTGTGTTAGTGTTGTGACCATTGATGGGTTTTGTTACGATAAATGTGATAAAGACCGCTTTGATCCTACATTGATATGGTTAATGGACTACATTGTTGTTAAATACTTTGGTTTAGATAGCACAAATTAGCTCAATTAAGGTTATCTTCATGTACAATATAAAGGATAACATATGTAAACCAAGTGGGAGATTGTTGGAATTTTAGGTTCAGATATGTTATAACATTGTACATGTAGACCCGTTATCTAATAAAGGACCCAATTGAGTGATATAATTTTTATGGGTCTCTAAAGTATCAAGGTTCTTTAGTATGGGCCACCTTATGTGTAGAAGCCCAATGTGGTATGTGTCTTTGTTAATGGACCAAAGACCCATTGCACATGTGTGAGGTAACTGTTAGGGTTATGGTCCCTAAGGCATAGGGAAATAAATAGACATCAGAGGAGGGTGTTTAACGTGTGTTAAAATTTTATTGAAACAGACAGTTCTTCTCCCTCCCCTCTAACATTCAGTTGATTGGTTCCCATACCAAAGTTGGTTCTCCCTGCAGTCTTAGAAGATCAACCCAATGAGGCTTACTTGCAATGGATTCCGGTTTGTTTCTAACTCATCTTCTCAATATATATATATACATATATATACATATATATACATATATATATATGAATTATTGACAAGTTTAATATGAAAAGATCTTGGCTGTATCATTGATTATTTGTGTATTAGTATCAAGATTCATATAACAATATATTGTTTGTGTATGGTGTGCACAAGCAAATTCGTAATATTAATTTACTGTTAAATAATTTTTTTTTTGTTTAAATGTCCATTTAAGTTCATAAAATAACTAAAACTTAGCTTAACATTATTTAAGTTCGATTAGATCTCAACCTTGCTTAAATTCTGAAGACAAGAACACTATCAGTTTGCCTCATCTAGATTACACCACCTAGAACTAATTAGATTGAACTGGCCAATTTTTGTCTAAGTTAAGTGCGATTTAGTTCTAAATCGCTTGACCAGCCTTTATTAATCAAATCTGGTTCAGAATTTTTTTAAAATTTATTTTTAGAATCTTTTAGTTTTTAATTTATAAATTTTATTTTATTTTATATTTCTTTTGCTGCCCTAGTAACTTTGCGGGTTACACATTCTTTCCGTATGTATTATGATGGTCTAGTCAATAAAAAATGGATACCAAAACTTAATTTTTTTAGGGTTTATTACAACACAAGTCTTTGAACTATGAACCTGTAACATTTAACTTCCCGAATTATTAATTTGGCTCTAAGGATCATTGATATTTGAATTAGTAGCAATCAACTCTTTAAATTCATTTTCAGGCGAGAAATTTAACGGAAATACAATACATGAAGGTTTTTTAATTTTATTATTACTGCATGGTGAATGTTTACTCTAAAAATTAGACATATGCAAATCATTGAACTAATGAAATTCTCCTTTAAATTCTTCACGTGGTTAAGTTTATTGTTGGAAAATGGATTTAAAGAGTTGATTACTACTAATTCATAGTTTAAAAACCCTTTGCACCAAATTAATAATTTAAAAAGTTAAATGTTATGGATCCATATTCAAGTATTTGCGATGCAATAAACCCTTTTTTTTTTATCATGATATCAAAACTTAATTGAACATTGATAAGATTGAAAGGGTCATGATCAAATTAGAATGGTGTATAAACGTTCAAGATCAAAATTAATTACTTGGATATATATCAATCTAACTATAATATTGTACCCATTCATTTTTAAAAATCCTCAGTGCAGCGTACTGAAATTTCGCATTTATTGTTCTATAGACTATTGAAGATTCAGAGTGCCCCGTGAAAATTACACATACGTTGAATAATCAAATATTTTGAAATGGTTTATTGTCGCTTCTAAGAAATCACTCCAAGACTTGTTGATATTGATCATTTCTTGGCACAAACCTACTAGCTAGTGTTAATGGGGCTACCAATATTTGCTTGAAGTAAAGGGAACAACAAAAATAGACGAAGTCATAGTTGAAAATGTCCAAGAAACTGTAGCACTTGAAACAAAGAGACCCTTCCAATAAAATTGGAATCTAACTTGAGGAAGCTATTGATTGGTCAAAGTTGGACTAACAATCTTGTGAAAACGTTGTTGAAAAATTCAAATATTAATGATAATTAGATGTCTATATATACCCATCAGGTTCCTCAAGAGTGTTAATTAAAAGTATCAACGTACACTTTCATATTTCAGTAGCACTCTTTTCTCTCTGCCACTGCCAATTTAATTAGGCTCTCAAAATTTTTGAGCTCCAACTCTCTATTTTTAGTTCCTTCATATATTAATTCATCTCTGCCTTGATTAAATATTCCTTGCAAATAGTGTTTGTCATGGATTGTCCAAGATCACCCCTGCAACCCCAAACTCCAAGATCACCTCTTCAACCCCCAACTTATGGGAACCTAATCACCGTTCTTAGCATCGATGGTGGTGGGATTAGAGGGATTATCCCAGCAACTATTCTTGCTTTTTTAGAATCTGAGCTTCAGGTATGAAAAAAGGCTTTACATAGATGCATGCAATATTATAGGATGGTTTACTATATATCTATTTTCTTTACAATATTCAAAATCCATTTTTTTTTTTGTTTTGTTTTAAAGAACTTGCATGCAGGATCAATGATTTAGTAAAAGTGAACTAGGTAACATGTCTGCATGCATGCAATAAAATTTGATGTACCGCCAATATATATTTTTTCCTTTTTAAAGATACTTTCTTGGATAAATGTACAATTTGATTTATATTTTGTTGGCGAGAATAGTATTACCCTAATGCTAACTTTGTATGTCTATGTGCAGAAATTGGATGGGGAAGAAGCAAGGCTTGCAGACTATTTTGATGTGATTGCAGGAACCAGCACCGGTGGTCTAGTGACTGCCATGCTAACCACCCCAAATGAGCAGGACCGTCCCCTCTTTGCTGCCAAAGATATTAAAGACTTCTATCTTGATCATTGCCCTAAAATATTCCCCCAGGACAGGTGACTAGTTGTTCATAAACTAATCAATTTGTGAAATAAAGAATTGTAAAGATGATTAGAAGAACTGTTATCTCGGGTGCATGCGCATAACACCATAATATATATATATATACACGCGCGCGTTATTGTCTCTCAAACACTACAATTATATATTAACATTACATGTCTACTTGTACGACAGTTCTCTATTTTCTCCTGCAGCAAACTTGGTCAAGTCTTTAACGGGATCCAAATACGATGGGAAGTATCTGCACAAACTTGTCAAAGAAAAATTAAGAGAGACACGGTTGCACCAAACATTGACAAACATTGTTATTCCAACTTTTGACATCAAGCACCTCCAACCAACCATCTTCTCCAGCTACTTAATTAATTAATTAAGTAGATTAAAACTTTAAATTGTTATTTTATTGATTTATAAGATTTTAAAAAAAAATTGACGATATTGTGTAATTTATGGTTAATTTAGGTGAATAAGAACCCATGCTTAGATGCATTGCTATCGGATATATGCACCCATCATTTTGAAGTCAAAGACTCCACAGGCAAAGTGAAAGAATTCAACCTTATCGATGGTGGAGTAGCTGCTAATAATCCAGTATGTATATATTAATTTGTTTGATTTATAATATATGTGCATTTAATATATATTTTGAGCATGTTGTTCATGTAAAAAAAAAAAAAAAAAAAACCTTGTATTATATCACATGATTTTAATAATTAATTATTTTTTCAGGCTTTAATAGCTATCAGTGAGGTGACCAAAGAAATCACACAAGGGAACCGTGATTTTTTTGATATAAAAGCAAACGACTATACAAGATTCCTAGTATTATCATTGGGGACTGGTACACAAAAATATGAAGAGAAGTACAATGCTCATGAAGCAGCTAAGTGGGGCGCATTGGGTTGGTTGATCAATGATTCTACTCCATTGATTAATGTTTTTACTCAAGCTAGCAATGACATGGTTGATTTTCACATTTCTATTTTTTTTCAAGCTCTTCACTTTGAAGAGAATTATCTTCGATTTCAGGTATATATATATGTTGTAGTAATTATAATTAATTAATTAGAAAATCTTAATTTGCATATCATGGTATTAATAGGAACAAAAAAAATATTGCAGGATGATACATTAACCGGTGAGGTGTCTTCTGTGGATATTGTCACAAAAGAAAACTTGGACAATCTTGTGAGAGTCGGAGAGGAATTGTTAGAAAAGCCTATGTCGAGGGTGAATTTGGAGAGCGGTAAATTCGAGTCTACTAATCAGGGAACAAACAAGAAGGCTCTCATAAGGTACGTACATCTATTAAATTTGAACAGTATACTAATTGTTAATAATCATGAAGCACTTTTCTAAATAAATAATCGCATGCAACTTAATTCTTATTATATTTACTTGCTGTATATATATTTAATTAATTGACTGTTTTGTTTTGTTAATTAATTAACCTGTGCAGATTAGCAGAGCTACTCTCCAAGGAGAAGCACCGTCGGGACATGAGATCACCACACGGGAGCTTTGAAAAAAAGAATTAATGGACATTACTTCTATACTAATTTTTTTTTTTGAAAGGATGTATTCTATTGATAATTCTTTATTAGTATTTGATTGGTCTCAAATAAATTTTAGGTGGAATATTGTCATGAATTATCCAGCCTATAATAAATTTCTGTTTATTTTCTTATAATAACAACTCTAGGTTGGTATACTACCTAGTATGGGAAATGTAATATTCATTCTTTTCATTGATTTATTGTAATTATTTCAACAATAATGTAATTATTATATTGTAAATCATTCCTCTTTTGTGTGATTTTATCATCACCAATAAAATTAACATACAATTTATTGTAATCCTAACAAAACTGCCAAAGTGGTAATGATAGTCTAATCGGGCAGTGTAAACTTAAAACTGAGTGGAGAAACATTCTATGAATTTCAAGAAGAAGAAAAAATGTAATGACAAGTTGCTCACTCGCTAGGGAAGTTTGGGTTTGTGGGATACGCCCACTTAAATCCAAAAGGGTTTTGGGCTTAGTTTGATTAATACTTTGAATAAAGATTAAATCAATTTAAAAAATAATAATTTTGTTTTATTTCCACTTAAAACATTACTCAAATTATGGATTTATCCTCCTATCTCAATTATCGTTCATGCTTTGCAAAGTCAGCAAGTACAATTGCCCTTGAGAGAGAAATTTCAGTTGTAATTTTTTATTGAAAGATCTATCTTGTTATTCTAAAACAATCCGTTTATCATCTTGTTCGTAAAAGAGTTGATAAAACTCTTCGAAAGGATTTGCTGAGTGTTTAAGTGTTAAACACTTGTGAGGATATTTTTTGTAAGAGAAATTTTTTTATAAGGGTTTTGACAATTATACCTTGAAGTTACTTGATTGTGTTCTTTGCTTGGATTAGTAAATGGGACTCAAGAAAATCTCTTAACGAGTGACCGAATCACTGCAAATCTATTTGCAAGCTTTTCTCCCTTACTTTCTTTAAATTCAGCAAATTTATTTATTGATTGTATTTGGTTTATTTGATTTGGATTTAATAGTTTGCATAATTGGTGTTTATTATATTTTTAATTAATCAAAAAATATATTTTTTTTAAATCCAATTCACCTCTTTTGGATTGCTTTAATCAACACAATGAATATTAATAAATGTTTAATAATAAAAGATTATATTTTAGTATATAAATGCAGATACCATGTTACAATATAGGGCAGAGCATTACATAAGGAGGATTTATTCAGACACTTAGGTATGTGTTATCTTACATTTGATTGACAGACCAAACCAAAAGAAATTGAAACATCCTTTGACATTTGTTATTATCCCTTCTGGGATTTATTCAAACACTCACACAATGAATAAAAAGATAGTAATTAATCAGAAGGTGGGCAATTATGTTGTTCTCCTCCTTGGACTTACAGTACCTAATAGTATTAGTTTTGGTATTAATTAATTATTTGGAATTTGTAACTCGTCCATGGGGCGACCTAACATTGCGAAGCTGCTTCTCTTGGGAGAGTATTTTGGCGAACCTGCAAATTAAACCATAAGTTTTCTATTAATAAGTCCTATAAAATGTGATAAAAAGCAAATTAATTTAAGTTTGCCCTATAGAATTGTAGAAAACAGTTAAATTAGTTAAACTAAATTTGATACAGTACCTTATAAGAGCCTCCTCATTAGTCTCTTGATTAAATGGCTCAAAGATGTCTGTCTCCAAATTCGCCCTGGAAACCGGTTTCTTCAACAATCCCTCACCAACTTTCACAAGATTATCCAAATTCTTCTTCATAACTACATTCACAGAAGATAGTTCTCCACTTAATGTATCATCCTGCAGATATTAATTAATTTGTTAACATGCATTCAAAAAAATTTAGAATCAACAAGAAGTAAATACGTCGACTATATACCTGAATCCGAAGGTAGTTCATTTCAGAGTGGAGCACTTTGAAAACCACAGAAATGTGGACGTCGACCATATCTGCACTTGATTGAGTAAAGACATCGACTGATGGTGTGGATCCACTAGCGGTTAACCAACCCAACAAACCCCATTTTGCCGTCTCAACTGCCGCGTACTTCTTTTCGGCCTTAGCTGAGCTAGTCCCTAGTGATATAACCATAAATTTTCCATAGTGAATTGGCTTTATAGGAAAGAAGTCAGGACTTCCCTTTATCTCCTCCTTCGTCACTTCACCAATAGCCACTAAAGTCTAAGAATTCCACCCCTGATGCAGGAGGATCCGAGTCAGATGATGCTGAGTTGTCAGATAGCACGTTGTTGGCACTAAGATACCTTGAGTTGGCAGATCATCGCAAAGATAGCAAGTGGGCTACCTAGACCAGTTTATATCGTTTAGCGGGCCACGAGATCAGATCGGGTCCTGGGGACCCTAGTCTTAAGCATCGCCTTTTTAAAGCCAAAAAACGACGTTTAGACCCTCAATTTGGCAGTTTTCAGTTTTTAGGAAACTTTTTATTTTAGTTGCAATTACTTTAAATTCGGCCTTAATTTAATTTTCCTATTTTAGCTTGACTTTATAAATAAGGTTTTAGGGTTTAGTAAACACATTATTTGTATTTGCATAATTTTAAATAAAGCATCAAAGCTGTTTCTCTGTGTTTTTAGGGTTTTTCTTGTGTTTCTCCATG
Organism: Bretschneidera sinensis; assembly: GCA_023935145.1. Lineage (NCBI taxonomy): Eukaryota > Viridiplantae > Streptophyta > Magnoliopsida > Brassicales > Akaniaceae > Bretschneidera > Bretschneidera sinensis. The sequence goes on from CM043703.1 coordinate 18,932,930, forward strand.
TGAAATATCTGTTATGACTAGCCTGCAAAATAATCACTATTCTGCCCGGCATCAGTTGGTATCAGAGATTCAGCATCTTCCTAGCTTGAGATTTCATCAGTTTCCATGGCTGGTGGTCATGGTCGTGCGGGCAGGTTCCGAACAAGAAAGCCCCACGTCATGATCGTAATGTTCAGGATGCGATGATTGATGATACACAGAGGCAAGTTGCAGAGTTAACCCAGTGTCTAGCTGCGCAGAATTTCGGTGATCGTGAGATGGAAGATCACGATTCCGATTCCAGTTTCAAAAACCCGCATCACAATCATGCTCGATTCTGGGAGCACCGTGGTCAGGAAGAACGTTATGGAGACCTCGGTTTCAGAGTGGATCTGCCCGAGTTTTCTGGTACGTTACAGGTCGAGGGATTCAATGATTGGTTGAATGAAGTGGAGCGTATTTTCGAGTATAAGGAAGTCCCAGATCGTGTCAAAGTGAAACTGATCGCCATCAAACTCAAAGGCAGAGCATCTGCATGGTGGGAGCAGTTGAGGCGCTCACACGACCGGCAAGGCAAGGCCAAGATCACATATTGGGAGAAGATGAAGGGTCACTTCCTTCCTTTCGGCTACACTCAAACCTTATTTCAGCGACTTCATTCGTTGAGGCAAGGCACGCGATCGGTGGATGATTACACGGAGGAGTTCTATCAATTGATAGCCCAAAATGATTTATCTGAGACAGAGGAGCAGATGGTGGCACGATATTTGGGGGGATTACGGCAGCCCCTGTAGGATGTCCTCAGTCTTCACTCGCTGTGGACCGTTTCTGAAGCATACCAACGTGCACTTGCGGTGAAAAAACAACAGAATAGGAGGCCAATGAACCGAAGTAGCGATCAAAGCAGTCGGTCAGTTCGCCCTCAAGAATTCTGTCCTGCCCAGTAGCCACCCCAAGGTAAACTTAGGTCAAATATTAGATATTTTAGATGTGGTGAATAGGGACATAAATCGACTGAGTGCAGGAAGCCTACTAGTCAGAAGTGAAAAAATGTCCTAATTGAGGACGACATGGTAGACGAAACTGAGGAAATTGGAGAGCCTGTGTATGACAATGATGAAGATGAAGATGTGTTGTATGGAGACAACCATGAGACCTTGGTTGTTTATAAGAGTTTATTGACCCCTTAGGGCGATATAGGGGACGATTGGTTGAAGACTAATATTTTTCACAAGACCTGCACAGTTGCAGATAAAGTCTGCAAGATGATCATTGACAGTGGTAGTTGTGAGAACATAGTGTCTGAAGAGGCTGTCCAGAAATTACAGTTGAAGACAGATCGTCATCCCAAGCCGTATAAATTGTTGTGATTGAATAAAGGCAGTGAGGTAACAGTAGAAAGGCGATGCCTAGTATCTTTTTCGATTGGTAGGAAATATTTTGATTATGCTTGGTGTGATGTTGTGTCTATGGATGCTTGTCATGTATTGTTAGGCAGACCTTGGCAGTATGATCGTAGTGTTATCCATGATGGGCAGAAAAATACCTATTCCCTTAGCATTAAAGGGAAGAAGATTGTGTTGGCACCTCGTCAGGAAGGAACCACTCCTACCCTGGTAGCCAGTAATACTAATTTACTTTCGATGTCCAGGTTTTTAGCTGAGATTGAGCATGGAGATGTGGTCTATGCTTTGCTGCCTTGTGGGGATAGTGCGGCAGACATGAATCCAGAATTACCATCAGAGGTGCAGCAGCTGTTAGCAGAGTTTTCTGACATAATGCCAGAGGATCTTCCCCCTGGGTTGCCGCTTATGAGGGATATTCAGCATCATATTGACCTTGTTCCGGGATCCAGTTTGCCTAATCGACCAGCTTATCGCCTTAGTCCCAAGGAATCTGAAGAGCTACAGCGACAGGTGGTAGAGTTGTTAGAGAGAGGTTACATCCGTGCGAGTATGAGCCCATGCGCAGTTCATGCCCTGCTAGTGCCAAAGAAAGATGGCTCTTGGCGTATGTGTGTTGACAGCAGAGCAATCAACAAGATTATAGTAAAATACAGGTTTCCAATTCCCTGCCTGGATGATATGTTAGACCAACTGTCCAGTTCTTAGGTTTTCTAAAAAATTGACCTTAAAAGCGGATACCACTATATCAGAATAAGGACTGGAGATGAGTGGAAGACAGCGTTTAAGACAGAGCAGGGGTTGTATGAGTGGATGGTCATGCCTTTTGGGCTGTCCAATGCGCCCAGCACATTTATGAGATTTATGTATAAGGTTTTATAGTCATTCACGGGGAAATTTGTAGTAGTTTACTTCGACAACATCCTCATTTATAGCCCGACGTGGGCGTCACATTTTGATCACCTCCGTGCTGTTTTTGATAAGTTGACGACGGAGTGCCTGTTCGTCAATCAGAAGAAGTGTTCTTTCTTCATCACCACTGTAACTTTTCTGGGGTTTGTTATGCCTATTGATGGTGTTTATGCCGATCAGTCGAAGATAGATGCGGTCTTGGAGTGGCCCAAACCGAAAACCTTGCACGATGTCAGAAGTTTCCATAGGTTGGCATCCTTTTACAGGCGGTTCATCAAAAATTTCAACACTCTGATTGCTCATATCACATAGTGCTTGAAGGGATGTGATTTTCAGTGGTCCGGGGAGGCAGAAACTAGTTTTCAATTGGTCAAGCAGAAGATGACAGAGGCACCAGTTTTGGTACTTCCTGATTTTGAAAAGGTGTTTAAGGTAAACTATGATGCATTTGGGGTTGGCATTGGTGGTGTTCTGAGTCAGGAGGGGCGCCCAATAGCTTTTTTTAGTGAGAAGCTATCAAGATCCAAGAAGAATTATTCCACCTATGATCTGGAGTTTTATGCCATAGTTCAGTCCCTGAAGCATTGGTGTCACTACCTAGTGCAAAGGGAGTTCATTCTTATCACTAATCATGAGGCCATGAAGTACATCAATGGCCAACACAAGCTGAGTAGGCTGCATGCCAAATGGGTGGCGTACTTGCAAGAGTTCACATTTGCACTAAAGCACCAAGCAGGAAGTCTAAACCGTGTTGCAGATGCACTGAGCCGTCGTATATTACTCCTCACCACCGTGAGCATCAGAATCGTTGGATTTGAGGTTCTCCCTGATATGTATGCTGCCGATCCTTCCTTTGGGAGGATAATTCATGAGGTAACTGATGGTCAACGACATAATTTTATTTCATAATAGTTATCGGTTTCGTGGATTACAGTTGTGCTTACCAAATTGTTCACTAAGACAGCAAATTATTAGTGAACTTCATAACGAGGGGCACTTTGGGCGGGATAAGAGGTTGGCTTTGATCTCTTGTAACTATTATTGGCCCAAATTGACCAGTGACGTGGCTCATCATGTGGAGTGTTGTTATGTGTGTCAGCGGTCCAAGGGAGTTCTCACTAATGCGGGCCTGTACACATCTTTACCTGTACCTGAAGCCCCTTGGTTTGATGTCAGTATGGACTTTGTGTTGGGCTTACCTCGTACCCAACGGGGCTTGGATTCTATTTTGGTGGTGGTTGACAGATTTTCCAAGATGACCCATTTTATACCTTTCCGGAAGACAATGGATGCTACCCGGATCGCTCATCTTTACTTCAGGGAGATTGTGCGTTTACATGGTGTTCCCCGATCCATCATTTCAGATCGTGGCACCAAGTTCATGAGTTAGTTCTGGAAGAGTTTATGGGAGAAGCTGGGGACAAAGTTGAATTTTAGCAGCGCTTATCATCCTCAGATAGATGGTCAGACAGAAAAAAGAAAACTAACCTATGCAACTTTGGCCTGGAGATCTGGTGTAAGGTGGTCCTCTAAAGTTATAATGACTGGGTATGGAGAACTAGCAAAAGCATCGTCTCTTGTGGACTTCAAGCAGTTGATGAGCGGAACTGGAGTAGTCAGGGTCCTGGAGATATTCAGACAAAGGTGTTGACAGAGGAACTTTGGCTTACATTACATATTGTCATGGAATATGGTTTTTCTATTAAAAGAATTCCTTCGCAAGAATTCAATTCAGTTGATTGAATACCTTACAGAAGGCTTCTCATTTTCAATTATCTATACAAATTATGCAAGCTAAAACCGGTCATATTAAGTGAAAAAATTGTCAGTCACTTTACAAAAGAATGACCAATTTTCAAGATAGATCATTCCTTCCATGAAGAACATGAACATCGTCTTTGGTGGAATTGGGCCATAAATCTAGTTCAATCACCCTCACACCTCTTTGCAAAGCCTTTATAACTGGGACCCCACTACAATCACTGCTCAGTTGATTCCCAGTTAAGTAGGAATTATGCCCTGTATATATGAAATAATGTGACAATGGAGCAGTCATATCATGGTGTACCTGGCATGGCATATGATTTGTCAAGAGCAAACCTAAAGTAACACCCATTTACATATATCAAGCGTGTTAGAGACAAATGGAAAACAAAAACCCGGTATTTAATTAACAACCGATAAATAATTCATCTAAGAGGGATTACATATTTGATTAGTTTAATTTCTTGTCCAAATTGCTTATCAAGAACAATCAACATGGAAAAAAATATTTAATGTTACTATAATAAACAAAAAGTTGCTTACTGTAACTAATTTGAAATATCATTCTACAACCTAAGCAATCTCCAGACCATACAAGCAAATGGTTATTCAAATGGTCATTAACCAAAACTTTCGATCCATCGTTTCAACAAAATTTGCATTGGCTAAAATGCACAATAACTAATCCGAATATTCTTGCTTTTTTGGGGTAAAATCTACCCATTTTTCGTCCACAAATAGGGGGAAAAAGGGCATTGTCAAAATCTTCCCCAAAGGAAAGTCATAATTCACTGTAAAACTTTAGATTAGTCTCCTACATTTTCCCTATATGGCCAAGTTTGATAATCCATTTAAACTAACTTGCTTTGTATTGGTTTAAATGGTTTATCAAACTTGACATGTATACATATACACAGATAGAGAGAAAAAAATTAAGGACGATTGACCTGAGGTAAAATGGGGCCATTGAGATCGTCGAAGAAGAGGAAGTGAAAGAAATCGTCGAGGTTAAGGGCATGCCTTGTGTAGCGAGTGACGTCGGGGCGACGGTGGATGACTTGGTCAACGATGCGTTGGGAATCGGCTATAGTGCAGTTCAACTCCCCCTGGTGGAGAACCAGGAATCGACGGAATTGATCGACCATCATGTTGGGCCCGCCCTCCGCGAACTTCTCGAAAGCCTCTCTCATGTCAGAAGTGGGCTCCACCTTGTTGATCTTGAACTTCCTATTGAAGATATTGAACATTTTATAGTTGTAACTGCCATTATGTTGTTCGTGTTGACGGTGGTGGTCGTGGTCGTCTTTTTTCTTTTCTTTTCCTCTATTATCAGATCTCTCTAACATTCTTTTTTTTTTTCTTGTGAAAAATCTAATATCAGGATTTGAGGATTCAAAGGAAGAGAAAATGTGAAAGAGATACGAAGGGGAAGAGAAAATCTAATAGCAGTTATTGAAGCGGGATTGTTGTTTTTCAAAGTAAACAAGTCTGTTTTTTGTTACTCTTTGCTTTTAACCATCTTTAGGACACAAGGTAAAAAAAAAAAAGAAAAAAAAATTGATTTATGGCAAAGTTTGAATCTTTCTCCCAACATAGTCATTTAATATTTTCTTCATCTAAGGGTTGTGAACTTAAACTCACGTGAAACTCGAGCGTACATATTCATTTTCCATCGAAAAATTTATTAATAATAGTGCACCACGTGTAAAAATTGAGTTTACTTTATCAATTTTTTCTTTTCTAAAAGGTATTGTAACAAAGTGTGATTGTGTGAGCTTTTGTGTGGTATAATCCGCTTCGGTGATTCAATTTAGTGGGATAAAAATCATTACCACAATTTTATATATTTCAACATATAGATGATATATTCTCAAAATCTGCTATTGTTTAGAGTTGTATGAAAAAATAAATGGATAAAACTAGAATTGTTTTATCAAGTATTTTATGAATAATTGATTTGATATGCTTTTCTTTGTTATATTTCAAAAGTTGTCATTTAAATATGTACGAAGGAATCATTTGATAGAAAGTATAATGATCATATTTTTTGAGAATTTAATAAAAAAACACATATAAGTACAATAATCTTATCAAGTTTAGACCAATTATGTTAATCTCTTACTAGAAAAAAAAAAATGATGTTATTCTCTTTACTTAAAGAATTTCCTTAATAATATGATTATGTTGTTTCCTTAGACATATTTGTCTACAATTATTACCTTCTATTTTTACAACATTACTCAAATTATAAAAATGTTATTATTTAAATTATTTAAGTTAGCGTCTCTATTTGAGTTAGTACATGAACAATATTAGCAATATATTTTTTAAAAAAAAAAAATTCAGCAACAATGCATGGTTTCGTTATGACTCATTATTATACTTTTATGTTTTTATATACGTATAATCTTTAGTTTAATATATTTCTTTAAAAGTGTTGATATCCACTTTTTCACTGCCACATGGCAACACTCCATTGGCTTTCACAAAGGGTAATTATACACCCCACCACACTCAAACACTCTCTTATCATACCACCTCTCTTAAAAAAAGAGCCCTAACAACCCACATTTCGGCCCAAACATATTCAAAGACCCACTTTACCTCAAAAAATCTCACATGGCTTACTCAACAAAGGTCTACTTATCGTCAATACAAAAGCCTCATTAAAAGGCTCACTTAATACAAAAACCTCAAAAGGCTCACTCATTCATTGTCTTGGCCCATTACAAAAAAAAAAAAAAAAAAAACTAATTACACTCAAATGGCTTCTGATAACTTCTTTCTTTCTCAAACTTGGCTACACAAACCATGGGTTCAAGGTCATAAGCTAAAGTTAATTCTAAAAAAACCTAAGTACACTCAAATGGCTTCTTACAACTCCTCCCTTTCTCAAACTTGGCTACACAAACCATGGGATCAATGACACTAGCGAAAATCGTTTCTTCTTTCAAATAAAAAAGTTCATTTGTAAAACAAAATTTGTGCAATCTTGTTATTCGATTGTTACACAGTTTTCGTTAAAAAAAAAGGCTTAAATAGTTTTCAGCTACTATCTAATTGCAACTAAAAAAGTACCTTTGTAAAACAAGACCTGGATAATCATGATCTTCGATCAATACATGGTTTTAATAAAAACAAGGACTTAAATGGTTGCCAGCTACTATAAAAACTAAAAAGGTGCCTTTGTAAAACAAAGTTTGCATGGTCATGATCTTTGACCATAACACAACTTTAGTAAAATAAGAATTTAAATGGTTATAAATCCTTCATGAGCTACTACTGTAACAAGAGTAACGACAGTGGTTAGTTCAGCAACAAACTAAAGCAAGATGGAGATCATTACAAGACTAGCCCAAGTAACCGAAGCAGCAGAGCTCTCACAATTACTATATGAGCCTTAACCCAACATTTATCTCCTTAAAAACATCCCAAGAGCCAACATCAACAAGAGGCCTGATGGATGAAATTGGGAACCAAGCAAAAGGCCACTGCTATAATTGGTCCAACAATAAGCTCCAAACTAAATGGAGACCATTACAAGGCCATTTTAGCTAGCCGAAGTAACAAGCCCAATAAATGGGTCCAAAAAGTCCACAGAAGAGCTACAATGTCAACAAAAGGGTAAAAAGGTCTAATCCCAAACACACTCCACTCTCTAAAGCATTTTCTATATTATTATGCATGCACACACATCATACATCATGTGGATCCCAAACCTCCCCCTGAGGATCTCACGTAGGATTGTGGTTTTATTGGAAAAAGAGATCGTGATCATAGCCCTGTGGAAACCAAGTGAGCTCACATTTGCTTGAGGAGAACTTGGATACTTCTTGCAAAGTCTTTTAGCCACTTGGAATCCACATGGCTCACTGGAAAAACATCATGTACGCTTGGCGCACTTTGATTAGTTCCCATTTTAACATTTTTCTACAATTATAGCGGCGTATCTAAGTCCATCCCCACATTTTAGCCATATGGCTATTTATTTGCAAAAGGTCTGTTAAGAGCTTGTGACCCATCTCCCTTTATCTCTAATTAAATAATAAACCTCTCAATTAGCTTTCAATTAACCAAAATTTTGGTTAATCATAATTACAAGGCAAAAGACACCATCCCTCATGTAGAAATACTGCGCGACTACTGTGCACACTTTACCTACTAGTGTTGAGAAGATCTAACACTCAAACATCTCTCAAGAAGTACCCAAAATAATATTTGTTGACCTCTTCACATGTCCAAAGCTCAATTCTAACCATTGTTCACCACTCTCAGCCTTATTTACTGTCGTATTTAACTACTACCGTATTTGACTTACTATCAATTTACATATTATTGTATTCACTTACGGTTGTATCACTATATTCCCCCTCTTGTTAGTATTCTTCTTTACTTGTTTCAAGTTGCTTTTTGTAGGCTAGTACAGATAGCAACAGGGGGTCCAACTTACCAAAAAAAAAGGTGTCTTAGCGGTGACTCTAGACTTGATTCCCAAAGAACTTGGTGCGAGGTGTATTCTACAGGGGTAGAATTGTTGTTGTAGACGACGATCTTGTTTCTACACCCATGAACCTTTACGATGCCAAACGTTGATCTCTCTTTCCCACTGTAGAAGCTCCAACCCACTACGACCACAAGGATCACACTACCTCTAGAATCAGTTCATCTGTCACCACACGTTCCCCATCCAGTCACTGTTATGGAACAAAAAATCTGCCCCAAAAAAAGATATATCTTTTTATATACTAATAACTATATATTTATATTAATAAAAAAATAAGTCAATATTCGTGCACTGTACGCGTACACAACTAGTTGTTTAATAAAGTGAGATCTTAAATTGAGGTTATGACATACCTAGACCAAACATCAAATCAATGGACTAAGTAAAGTTGCAGGTGAGCCAAATAGTCTCGTGAACAAGCTTCATTCACTCATTATATGATAAAGTCTGAATAAAATGTTAAGACTCGTTTATTAAATAAGTCGAACTTGAACTTATGTGTGCTCAACTCATTTAAACTCATAAACAACTCATTTATATCATCTATTTAAAGCTTCTTTAGACATTCGTTAAGAGTATTTATGTTTGAGGTTTGTTTAAAAGATATATATAATACCTTTAAACCCTCATTTAATAGTCCCACCATCATTTACAATTATTAGCCTTATTCTTTTTCTTCAAAATTTGATGTCTATTTGTGAACTATTTATTGCACCCTCCAATCAAAAATATGTTGGAATTTTAAACTCTTTATTTACAGCACATTATTTGTTTTAATTATTTGCTACTTATTCGTTTTTATAAACTTGTATTAATTCCGCAAAAAGTTTTAAAAACCCAGTTCACCCCCCTCCCCTCTTGGGTTGAAACCTCGATCTACAATTGGTATCAGAGCGAGGTTCTCTTATTTTAGGCTTAACATCCTAGAGTTGATCCTATGGCAACTATATTTTTAGAAGGAAGAGATCCTTCTAGTCCTCCTCTTCTCCATGGAACAAATTTCACCCATTGGAAAGCTCAAATGAAGATTTTTATTCAAGCTTACGATTATTATGCTTGGTATTTCATTCTTGAAAATAAAAATGATTTTGATGTAAATGATTGTAAATTCATTCAACTAAATGCTAAAGTTATGAACATGTTTTATAGTTCTCTTGATCAAAATGAAGTTGATCAAATTTCCTCATGTAAGACTGCAAAAGAAATTTGGGATTTATTGGAGGTCATACATGGAGGAAATGAGCAAGAAAAGAATTTCAAATTGAAAAACTATGTTCATGACTTAGAGCATTTTTAAATGAACGAAAATGAATCAATTTTTGATTCGCAAACTCGTTTTACCATACTTGTTAAAACTTTATCTTTCATGGGTAAAATTTATTCTAACCTTGAACTTGTGAGAATATTTCTTAGGTCTTTGTCAAATCAATGGAAAATTATTTTGCAATGCATTCTACAAGTTAAAGTTTAGAAGAGCTTGTGGAATCCCTCAAGAAGCATGAAAGCTACTTGGATTACAAAATTGATGGTTCCACCACATCCTTACCTTTTATGGAAATTGAAGATCTTAATCGTGATGGTGATGAAGAAGAAGAAGACTCCTCGAATAAAGAGATCGAATGCGAGGAAATTGCCAACCTATGTCTTATGGCAATTGACGATGAAAGTGAGGTAACATCTTCTCCTTCTTCTAAGAATAATATTATGAGTAGTAGTGAAGAACTGCTAGAAGTAATAAATGAAATGCATGAGGAATTAAAGAAATTTGATTCTAGAAATTCTGTTCTCAAGAAAGAGGTATCATCTCTCTCTAAAGAGATGGTAAGTCTTAGAGAAGAAAAAAAAAATTATCGTCTTTACTGTATGACTCTTCTCAAGATTTTCTCAAAGATGAAAATGAGAATTTAAAAAATAAAATTTCTGAATTGAATAGCCCTATATCAAGACTTATGCTTGGAAAATAAAAACTTGATGAAATTCTTTCTTCCCAAAGATTAAGTGGAGGAAAATCTGGTGTAGGATACTCTCCTTTGGGAAAGCAAAAATCAAAAGAGAGCTTATTCATGAAAGCCTCATGTGTGAGTGAAGCCTCTACTTCAAGAAACCCTAGCAAGATTAAAAGCACGCCCTCATTAAATGCTAGGAATTCATATGTTCATACAAAAATGAAGTAACCTAGAAATAGACATGCTTATATGTATGCACACTCTAGAAATGCTTATACACATCCTAGAAATAACCAACATGTACATAATCAACATATGAACTCTGCACATGCTCATCCTAGGAATTACCATCATGGTTATCCTAGAAATAATTTGCATACACATGCTAGCATGTATCCTAGAATGCATCATCATTCATTTTCTGGAAATGACATGCATTTTCATACTCCTTACCATAGAAACATGTATCCTAGGAACTACTATCCTAAGGATTATAGGAATGCACATGTAAGATATCCTAGAAATTTTAATTACTATAATCCTAGGATTGTGCATCATCAATATGTCCATAGATCACCATATACTGTTAAGAAAGTGTTGGTTCCAAAAGGAACCGTGTTTTCTAGGACTAACCCCGAAGGACCCAAGAAATTTTGGGTATCTAAAAGTGCTATCGTATATCCTTGTGTGATGTAGATATGTCTCCACACCAAGGAGAAAGGTAACTGTTGGTACCTTGATAGTGGATGCTCGAAGCACATGACCGGTGATAAAAGTGTATTCAAGGAGCTAACTCTAAGAGATGGTGGACTTGTGACCATTGGAGACAATACTAAAATAAAAATCATCGGGCATGGAAAAGTCGGTAATGATTTCTAAACCTTAGATAATGTATTACTAGTACAAGGCCTTAAGCCAAATTTACTTAGCATTAGTTAATTATGTGACAAAGGACACAAAGTCACATTTGAGACCTCTCATTATCTAGTTATAGACATCAAGAGCAACAAGATCAAATTTATTGGCCATAGACATGAAAATGTCTACATAGTTGATTTGAAATCCTTGCATTCTGAAAATGAAAAATGTTTTCCTGCTTTTAGTGAAAATCCATGGCTATGGCATAGAAGGCTTGGTCATGTAAACATGAACTTGCTAAAAATCGTTTCAAGAAAAGATTTAGTTATTGGACTTCCTAAAATCAATTTTTAACAAGACAAAGTATGCGATGCTTGTCAAATGGGAAAACAAACTAGGATTTCTTTTAAAGCAAAAAATATAGTCTCAACTACTAGACCTTTGAAACTTTTGCATATGGACTTATTTAGTCCAATTAGTACCATTAGTCTAGGTGGCCATCAATATGCTCTTGTTATTGTTGATGACTATTCAATATATACCTTTGTTATTTTTATTGCTTACAAGGATGAAGCTTTCAAAGCATTTGAAAAGTTTTGCAAAAAGGTTCAAAATGAAAAAGGAATTTGTATATCAAGCATAAGAAGTGATCATGGCAAAGAATTTGAAAATCAAAGCTTTCCAAAATATTGTGATGAAAATGAAATTAATCACAACTTTTCAGCTCCTAGAACTCCTCAACAAAATGGAGTTGTTGAGAGGAAAAATAGAGTTCTAGAAGAATTTTCAAGAACTATGCTTTGTGAAAATAGTTTACCAAAATACTTTTGAGCTGAAGCCGTGAACATTTCTTGCTATATCTTAAATAGAATTTTGATAAGGCCTCTACTTGATAAAACTCCATATGAACTATAGAAAGGGAGAAAGCCCAATATTTCCTATTTTTGTGCTTTCGGTAGTAAATGTTTCATCTTAAATAACAATAAAACTAACTTGGGTAAATTTGATTCTAAGACCGATGAAGGAATATTTTTAGGATATTCAACATCTAGTAAGGCTTATAGAGTTTTTAATAAGAGAACTTTAGTGGTAGAAGAATCTGTACATGTAACTATTGATGAATCTAACCCAATTAGTAGTAGAGAAATTTCCTTTAAAGATGATGCAGATTTTATTCCAAGAATGGAAACTATTGCTCCCATTGTTGACCCAAAAGAGAGTTCACCTCAAGCAAATGAAGAGATAGAAACTCCCAATTTGGACCAACCATCCTCAAGCCAACAAGAGGAAAATCTATCCAAAGATTGGAGGTATGTAAATTATCATCGAATTGATCAAATGATTGGTGATCCTTCACAAGGGGTAAGAACTCGCTCTTCTATTAGAAATATTTGCAATTTTGTAGCTTATTTGTCTCAAGTAGAACCTAAGGCATTCATAGAAGCTGAAAAAGATAATGATTGGATAATTGCAATGCAAGAAGAAATAAATCAATTTGAGAGAAAAAATGTTTGGAAACTAGTTCCAAAACCTAAAGATCATTCAATAATTGGAACTAAATGGGTATATAGAAATAAAATGGATGAAAATGGCATAGTAACTAGAAATAAGGCTAGACTAGTTGCTAAGGGATATAATCAAGAAGAAGGAATAGACTTTGATGAAACCTATGCTCCCGTAGCTAGATTAGAAGCTATTCGAATGTTATTAGCCTTTGCATGCTTTAATAAATTCAAGCTATTTCAAATGGATGTGAAAAGTGCATTTTTAAATGGCTTTATAGAAGAAGAGATTTATGTTGAGCAACCTCTTGGATTTGAAAATCATAATCTTCCAAATCATGTCTACAAGCTTTCTAAAGCTCTATATGGGTTGAAGCAAGCTCCAAAAGCTTGGTATGAAAGACTAAGTAAATTTTTGATTGACAATGATTTTGTAAGAGGTAGAATAGACACAACTCTCTTCACAAAAACTCACAAAAATGACACTTTGATAGTTCAAATATATGTTGATGATATTAAATTTGGTGCTACTAATGAATCTATGCGTCAAGAGTTTGCAAAGTGCATACAAGGTGAATTTGAAATGAGCATGATGGGAGAACTTTCCTACTTCCTTGGACTTCAAATCAAGCAACTAAAAGGAGGCATCTTCATCAATCAACAGAAGTACATTAAAGACTTTTTAAAGAGGTTCTGGATGGAAAGCTCAAATCCACTTGGAACGCCTATGAGCACAACAACTAAACTTGATCTTGATGAAGGAGGTAAAACTATAGATTCTAAATATTATAGAAGCATGATAGGTGCTTTACTTTATTTGATAGCAAGTAGACCTGATATAATGTTCAGTGTATGCATGTGTGCTAGATTTCAGGCTAATCCTAAGGAATCACATATAGTTGCAATAAAAAGAATCCTTAGATATCTACAAGGAACCCAAACCATAGGATTATGGTACTCTAGAGATTCATCTTTTGAGCTTGTAAGTTATTCAGATGCTGATTTTGCTGGATGTAGGTTAGATAGAAAAAGCAGAAGTGGTACATACCAATTCTTAGGAGCTATGTTAACCTCTTGGTTTTCCAAGAAACAAAATTCTGTTACACTATCAACCACCAAGGCTGAATACGTTGCAGCCGAAAGTTGTTGTGCCCAAGTATTATGGATGAAACAACAACTAGAAGACTATGGCATGAACCTCAAAAAGGTGACATAAGACTAGAATTCATACCTTCAGAAGATCAAATCGCTGATATTTTTACAAAACCTCTAGGTGAAGCTAGTTTCTGTAAGATAAGAATGTTAATGGCATTGCCGGATTATGATAAACTGAATATTTGATTGCTCATTCATTCATCATATGCATGTTTGACATCTAGTGAAAAAATATTTATTCTTGTTTAAATATCTCCATCACTCAAGATGTCATAGATAAACAAATTTCATGCTATTTCAAGATTGAAAATTTTAATAAGGGTCCAGTCGACTGGTGAGTCTATACCAGATGACTAGTACGTCACTGCTCTTTCATCCAGTCAACTGGTAAGTCTCTGTCTCTTCTTCCAGACGATTGGTAAATCCTGTCCAGTAGTCTGGTATCTCTATACCCTGTTTGGAGTCAATTTTGTGAAAATCAGTTGTCATCCAGTCGACTGGTATCTTACTGCCAGTTGGCCCAGTCGACTGGTATGAAAACTGTTCATATTTTCAAAGAAACCTAGTCGACTGGTAACTTGACCCAGTCGATTGGTATCACAATTCTATAAAAGGGACTGTTCATTTTTCTGATTTTTTACGCTATTTTCGAACACTCTTGCTTTCCCTCTATTGAAAAATTCATCCTTTTGATCTAAAAACCATCCAAACTTCATCTAAACACACCGATCTACTCATCCATAACGAGATTTTTAACTTTCTACAGTTAAAATCTCTTATTTTCACTAAAAAAATTTCTAACCAAAAACTTCAAATTAATCCAAAATGTCCGATAAAATCCATGTAAAATTCACAACCAGTGGACTAAATGCGCCTAAAAGGCCAAGGTCTACAAAACCCTCGGCATCGGAGTCATAGGGGAAGGATGTAGCAGGATCATCAAGCAAAGCACCTAGAACAGAGCTTGATGAGTCCCTGTTTTTCAGTCCTGCGACAAAGGCGAGGTATGATTCAAAAATCCGTCATAAAAAGATCATGACGGGTAGATTTGTAGACTTCGACTTTATTCGTCATGGCAATTTTGATATCTTGCCAGCCTTTGAGGTGATTCACTTGACCCCACTGGTCAAAGTGCATGAAAAATACTACCCGATACTGATTCACCAGTTATACGCGAACTTGGTGAAACCCAGTCCTCTGACTCTGAGATTCAGAACTAGAGTC
This sequence comes from Bretschneidera sinensis, assembly GCA_023935145.1. Classification (NCBI taxonomy): domain Eukaryota; kingdom Viridiplantae; phylum Streptophyta; class Magnoliopsida; order Brassicales; family Akaniaceae; genus Bretschneidera; species Bretschneidera sinensis. Next base: position 18,948,177 of record CM043703.1, read on the forward strand.
AGTGGTGTGGAGTTTGAGGTCAACATTGATCTCCTCATGAGCTTACTGAGGATCCCTGCAAGGGGGATCCAATGGAGTCTGAATGGATGGCCAGACAACTTCGACGTTGAGGCGGCCTGTCAGATAGTCAAGGGAGACCCTAACTATGTGTACAGACCCACTATATTTTCATACATGTAGTGATATGCCTCTCGATTTGAAGCTGTTTCAGCTGATAGTGAGTTGGACCATTCACCCTAGACTCAGGAGTCGAGGGTATCTATCTAAGATAGATACGGTATTGATTTGATGCCTTAAATCTGGGCACCACTTCAATATTTATCCTTTGCTGCTCGCCAACATGATAAATGGTGACACGAGTGACTCCAGGTGTCTTCCTTACGGGATACTCATTATGCTCATACTCCAGCACTTCCGGGTACCTCTGCTAGCCTCCGAGGCTCAGGATATTGGATTGACGGACATCATCAATGTGTCATCACTGAAGAAGATGGGATGCGCGGTTCATGACAGCTTCCTCTATCCAAAAGCCGGGAAGCACTTACAGATACAAGGAGATGAGAGCGATGATGATGAGGAGGAGGAGGCTGCTGCTTATGCTGGTATAGACACTGACACCCGAGCACCTCTGATTAGTGACTCGAGTACTGGTCAGACTAGATACGATGATATACTTCAGGCTATCTCGAGCCTTCAGATGACGATGGAGTCCGGATTCCAGTCCATGCAGTCGGAGTACCAGATATTGAGCTCCTCCATCGACCATCTACGGGACGACATCGAGTTACATCGAGAGCACACCGAGGGTTCCCTAGCTAAGATTAAGGAACTTCTTCGTGATGGCTCAGACTCTCCCGCTCCTTGAGTCTATGTCTTCATTATGTACTTAGGATTTTCCAGCACTTACCACATAGCACGGACATATTCTATATTTTTGTCTTATTTTTGGCTCTATGAAGCCCGTACATGTATTGACCTTTTCTATATGATGTTATGTTTCCATTAGCCATATTTCATTTATCTATTTACATTATTTGTGATATCTTTGCATAGTTTCAAACTTCTTTTATAAACCAATGCATAGATTTAGGGGGAGCATTGCTCCAAAACTTATTCTTTGATTGGTTGAGTTAATTGTGGTTGGTTGAAATATATATATATATATACTGCATTTGCCTGTTTACAGGGTGGTTTTATTCGAAAAACAGAGGAGACTTTGTCCGATTTTTCGTAAAAACCAAACACATAGCTTTTTTATCTGTTTTCATATTATTAGTTTTGTCATCATCAAAAAGAAGGAGATTGTTGACCCTCACCGGTATTTTAATGATGATAAAACACAACTGTTATTATACTAACTAAGTGTAGTAAGCAACAAAAGCATTCAACCAAGGATCAAGATGCAAGAACTCAAACCGAATCAAAGTATCATGTGAAGACTGAAGAACTAGTATAGGTCTAAGGTTTTAGAACCAATATAAGTCTCACTTATACACTGTAATAGCTTGTTCAATGACTCGAACAAAAAAGGTTTTCTAAACTGATCGTTTTAAAATAAACGTTTTAAATTAAAACAGAAAAACTGGGTTGGAAGACAACCCAGTCGACTGGGTACACATAGCAGTCGACTGGTATATGAGACAGTATATCTCCAGTCGACTGGGTCATTCATACCAGTCGACTGATAAAATGGACAGTAAGTCCCCAGTCGACTGGATGAAAAATTCTAGTCGACTGGATACCCAGAAGGTCTAAAAATGAGATTTTTTCAAGTGAACCCAGTCGACTGGTATCACGACCCAGTCGACTGGCAGTTCAAAAATATGACCGTTAGACTCAAAATCTGAATGTTTTAAAGAAAATTTTTTCAAATTAAAGTCCTAACAGCCATATTATTTGATTGCTATATAAACCCATTCTATTAAGCTTTCAATAGAGAGCTGTACACATTCAAAAAGAGTTGATCTCACACAATCAAGTTATTATACTCTTGAAACTCAAAAAGCTTTGAAACATTCTTATTGAGCCATTCTTCAAGTTTTTCTTTGAAAGAGAGACATTATTCAGTTGTATAAGCTTCCATTAGCTGTTTCTCTACCATTTACTTTACAGCATCTTTTGTAAAGGGATTACTTCCGAAAGGAAGGGGATTACTTCCGAGAGGAAGGGGGTTACTTCCGAGAGGAATGGGATAGCTTCTGAGAGGAAGGGGATAGCTTCCGAGAGGAAAGGATTGTAAGGTTTGTACAACACCGGGAAAGTTGTACGACTAAGTTACTTAGTGGATTACTTCAAGGAGTTCCTTGAAGATAGTGGACGTAGGGTCGAAACGAATCCGATATTGCCGAACCACTATAATCTGAGTTTGCATCCTCTTCTCTTTAAACTCTTTATTTACAGCACATTACTTGTTTTAATTGTTTGCTGCTTATTCGTTTTTATAAACTTGTATTAATTCCGCAAAAAGTTTTAAAAACCCAATTCACCCCCCCTCTTGGGTTGAAACCTCAACCTACATTTAGTATAGGCCACCTTATATGTAGAAGCCCAATGTGGTATGGGTCTTTGTTAATGGGCCAAAGACCCAATGCACATATGTGAGGTAACTGTTAGGGTTATGGTCCCTAAGGCACAGGGAAATAAATAGACATCAGGGGAGGGTGTTTAACGTTTGTTAAAATTTTATTGAAACAGATAGTTCTTCTCCCTCTCCTCTAACATTCAGTTGATTGGTTCCCATACCAAAGGTTGTTCTCCCTATAGTCTTAGAAGATTAACCCAAGGAAGCTTGCTTGCAATGGATTTCGGTTTGTTTCTAACTCATCTTCTCAATATATATATATGAATTCTTGACAAGTTTAATATGAAAAGATCTTGGTTGTATCATTGATTATTTGTATATTAGTATCAAGATTCATATAACAAGTGGTATCACAGCCTTTCATGTTAAATTGTTGAGATTCGTATGAAAATTGAGTTTATTGAATTTTCTCTCATAAAGCATGTTTAGGGCATAAATTTGTTTTAAAAAAAAATTGCTATAAATCCATGTTTGTTGATGAGATTGTATAATTACTTTGTGAATTGCATCTCCAAATATGATTTTTTTGGGTATGAAAATATTAAATTTTTGTAATTTTTTGGGACTGTTTTTGTAACTACAAATTGCAGTTTATCAAACCAGTGCTGCGGCGCTGGCTTTGATCTTTCTTTTTTGGCTAATTCCGTAAATTATGGATTAACCCTTTGGAGCTGGTTCATATGATAAAGATAGCCTTTTTAATTTTTCTATAACCGGTGGAATTCATTTTATATTGTATGCAATTTTTCTATAAAGAACGAAATTGTGGAAATCATTTTTTATTGTTATGACAACTTGCCATGATATTCTGGATATGCTGAGAATATATAGTAAAGTGGAAATCTTTTTTTTATTTTTTATTGTCATGACAGCTTGCCAATTGCAAGCATGTTATTTTGGTATTCATTATAGAGGACCACTACAGTCAGTCCCAAAATCCAAATAACTAGCGCTGCAGCACCAGCGATCTGTCCCTTAGGTAGATTGTTGGCGCCGTGGCACCAAGGGCTGGCACCGTGGCTTCGGTCAAGGTAAAAAAAAAAAATATTAAGGATTTTGTTCCGAATTTTATGTTTAATGTTTTTGATGAATGAATTGAAGTATTATGTTGCCAAAGCAATATCTAATATGTAAATTTATTTATTTTAAGACATGTAAACATGCTATTAATATGTGAAAATAATCGGCCCAAAGGAAGGTTATTTTTGCATTGTTAATAGATTAAAATAGTTGTGAATATGTGACAAATAAAGGTTGCCATGCAAATAATGTGTCGGTCCAAAGAAAGGCACATTATTTGGCAGGTTGGGTTGTCATTATTCATGAATTATATTTGAGATACCACTTACAAGTTGATATTTCTGTGCAAAGACTAAGTATTAATGTTGTGCTAGGTATCTTGTTATGGGCCCACATGCATGTGTATATGTATACAGTTTTGTTTTGATTCATATATACATGAGTTGTTACTAATTGTGAGCTTTTGTTCTTGTTTATAGCAAGATTGATTTCTACTAACATCAACAACATTCCCATGCTTAACGACACGAATTTCAAGAAGTGGCAAGATCATGTTATGATCGTGCTGGGGTGCATGGAATTAGACTATGCATTGAGGGTCGATCGCCTCGCACCTTTGACCAGCTATAGTACCGCTGAGCAAAAGGTTGTATATGAAAAGTGGGAGCGAATAAACCGCATGAGCCTAATGATTATGAAGCACTCGATTCCGGATACCATCAGGGGTTCTATTCCCGATGAAAATGATGCTAAGAAATTTCTCTCCACATAGTAGACCGATTCGCCGCAAACGAAAAAGGTCGAGACAAGCACCATCTTGATTAAGCTTGTCTCAATGTGGTACAAGAGGAAAGGGAATATAAGAGAGTACATCATGGAGATGTCAAACCTTGTGATAAGACCAAAGGCATTCAAGCTGGAATTGCCAGAAGACATTTTGGTGCACTTAGTCTTGATCTCTCTTCCTACACAATTCAGTCCTTTCAAAATCAGTTACAATACTCAAAAGGAGAAATGGACTTTGAATGAGCTGATTGCTCAATGTGTCTAAGAGGAAGAGAGACTTAATCATGAAAATGTTGAAAGTGCTCATTTAGCATCAACTTATTAGGACCCCAGTTCTAGCAAGAAAAGAAAGAGGAACATTAAAGGAAAGAAAACTGTAGGGTCTGAAAATTCACACCACAAGGGACAACAGAAACAAGATAAATGTATAACTTGTTTCTTTTGCCACAAAGCTGGTCATGTGAAGAAAGACGGCACAAAATACGCCAAGTATGTGACCTGGAGTAAGAAGAAAGGTACACTTCTAAACTTTGTTTGTTCAGAAGTTAATTTGGCCTTAGTACCTAAGAACACTTGGTGGATAGATACAGGTGCAACTATTCACATAAGTGTTTCTATGCAGGGGTGCATAAGGAGCCAAATGCCAACTGATGCTGAAAGATTCATCTATGTAGGAAATGGCGAAAGAGCACTTGTGGAGGCAGTTTGTTTATTTAGATTACAATTGGAATCTGGTTGTAATTTGGATTTGGATGAGACTTTTTATGTACCGTCTTTTAGACGAAATTTGGTTTCTATTTCATGTTTGGACAAATCAGGTTTTTCTTGTTCATTTAGAAATAGAAAGTTTAATTTTTTTTTTCAGAATTCAAATTTGTTTGGTACTGGTTCTTTAATTGATAATTTATATAAACTAGATATGATTGCCTCCAAAGAAAACGAATCCTTGCATACAAATAATATTGGTATTAAGCGCAGATTAACATATGAGAATTCATTAATGTTATGGCACAAGCGTTTAGGACATATTTCTAAACAAAAGATTCAAAGACTTGTGTAAGAAGGAATTCTTGATCCCTTAAATTTGTCAGATTTTGAAGTCTGCATTAAGTGCATTAAGGGAAAACAAACAAATGTTAAAAATAAATATGCTAATAGGAGTAATAGTGCTTTAGAATTGATACATACTTTTGTGGTCCATTCCCTACAGCTTCTTGGAATGGATAATAATATTTTATCACTTTCCTAGATGACTACTCCAGGTATGGCTATCTTTATTTAATTCATGAGAAGTCTCAATCTATAGACGTGTTCAAGAATTTTAAAGCCGAAGTTGAAAATCAATTAGGCAAGAAAATTAAGGCTATCAAATCTGACCGTGGAGGTGAATACTACGGTAGATATGATGGATTAGGTGAACAACGTCCTAGACCTTTCACCAAATTTTTGATGGAATGTGGGATTGTTCCTCAATACACTATGCCAGGGACTCCTAGTCAAAATGGTGTAGCTGAGAGACGAAATCGAACCTTAAAGGATATGGTAAGAAGTATGATTAGTCATTCTTCTTTGCCATAATCGCTCTGGGGTGAAGCCATCAAGACTGTAGTTTACATCCTGAACAGAGTTCCAAGTACAGTAGTAGTTAAAACCCCATACGAGTTATGGACAGCCAAAAAGCTTAGCATTAGGCATTTGCATGTTTGGGGATGTCCAGCTGAGGCTCGACCTTATAAGCCAAATGAGAAGAAGCTAGACTCAAGGACCGTTAGCTGCTATTTTGTTGGATACTCTGAAAGATCAAGGGGTTTCAAATTTTATGATTCCTCTAATAGATCTTTTTTCAAAATGAGTAATGCCAAGTTCATTGAGGATGTTGAGTTAAGTGGGAGAGACCAACTCAGGAAAGTCAATTTTGAAGAGGAATGTGTTTACATTCTTGTTGTTGCAACTGAAAATGTTCAGGTATCCATACCCGATGTTATTCAAAATGTAAATCCGGAGATCCAACGCATTGATGACGAACTTGAATTACCGCCTACTCAAAATCAAAAACCTTCTGAGGTTCATCAAGAGGTACCTCAACAACCTCAAGTGAAAGTGCCATTAAGGAGATCCACTAGAGAAAGAAGAAACATGGTTTTGACTGATTATGTCATGTATCTCCAGGAAGATGAGTTTGATATGGATCTGAAAGATGATCCGACTTCTTTTAGTCAAGTCACACAATGTCCAAATTCTAAAAAGTTGATTGAAGCCATGAAGGATGAGATGAAATCAATGGATGACAATGGTGTTTGGGACTTAGTAGAGTTGCCCAAAGGTGTGAAACCGATTGGTTGCAAATGGATATTTAAAACCAAACGGGATTCAAAAGGCAACATTGAAAGGTATAAAGCCCACTTAGTCGCCAAAGGTTTCACTCAAAAGGAAGGCATTGATTATAAATAAACTTTTTCGTCGGTTTCTACGAAAGATTCCTTTAGAATCATTATGGCACTTGTAGCTCACTATGATTTGAAGCTACATCAAACGGACGTTAAAACAACGTTTCTCAATGGAAACATTGAAGAAACAATATAGATGGTGCAACCAGAGAACTTTGAGTCGAAAGATTCAAAGTATCTTGTATGCAAGCTTAAGAAGTCCATTTATGGCTTAAAACAGGCATCCCGACAATGGTATCAGAAATTTGATCAAGTGATTACATCATTTGGATTTAAGAAAAACGCCGTTGATCAGTGCATATAACTCAAGTTTAGTGGGAGCAAATTTATTATCCTTGTGCTATATGTAGACGACATTCTACTGGCAAGCAGTGATATAGGCCCATTGTATGAAACCAAGAGATTTCTATCAAGTAAATTTGAAATGAAAGATCTTGGTGATGAATCCTTTGTTTTGGGTATACAGATCCATAGAGATCGTTCCAGAGGTATACTTGGACTGTCACAGAAGGCCTATATTGATAAAGTGCTAAGTAGATTTAGCATGAGTGGTTGTGCACCAGGAAACACACCGGTGGCAAAGGGTGATAAGTTCAGTTTGCTCCAATGTCCGAAAAATGAACTTAAGAAGAAGGAAATGGAGAAATATTCCTATGCTTCGGCAGTTGAAAGTCTCATGTATGCACAAGTGTGTACGCGACCGGACATTGCATACATCGTTGGAATGCTAGACAAATATTTGAGTAACCCGGGCGTGGATCATTGGAAAGCAGCTAAATGGGTTATGAGATATCTACAGAGAACGAAGGATTATATGCTCACATATCGGAGATCGGATCTTTTGGAGATCTTTGGGTATTCTGACTCCGATTTTTTCGGGTGTCCCGATAACCGGAGATCCACTTCTAGCTATGTCTTTATGTTAGCTGGAGGAGCTATATCATGGAAGAGTCTGAAACAGTCACTCATAGCTACTTCCACCATGGAGGTAGAGTTCATAGCTTGTCATAAGGCATCAAATCAGGGAATATAGCTGCGAAATTTAATCACTGGACTGCGCACGGTTGATGGTATTGATAGGCTATTAACGATTTATTGTGATAATAAGGCTGCTGAGTTGTATTCCAAGAACAAGCGCAGCTCATCGAGGTCAAAGCATATTGACATTAAGTTTTTGGTTGTCAAAGAGAGAGTTCAGAATTCTCAAGTGTCAGTTGAGCATATCAGTACAAACTCTATGATTACGGATCCACTTACTAATGGTTTGCCACCCATAGTGTTTCATGAGCATGTTGCTCACATGGATGTTGTTCTTTTGGGCCATATGCCCGTATAGTGGGAGTTTGTATTTGGCCTTTTACTTTTGCTTAATTGACATTGTTATGTTGTTCTGTACAGACTTTGGATTATATATTTTTGATTACTCTATGATGACTTTCATTGCAGTTTTGCATTTAATGTTTGAAAGTATTTCATATGATTCTTTTGAGTCATATGGAGGACCAGTTGGAAATTGACATGTTTAAGATCATGTTTAATGTAATTTCCATGCTAAACATCCATACTAGATCTATGTCGTTAATTGTGTTAGTGTTGTGACCATTGATGGGTTTTGTTACGATAAATGTGATAAAGACCGCTTTGATCCTACATTGATATGGTTAATGAACTAGATTGTTGTTAGATACTTTGGTTTAGATAGCACAAATGAGCTCAATTAAGGTTATCTTCATGTACAATAATAACATATGTAAACCAAGTGGAAGATTGTTGGAATTTTTGGTTCAGATATGTTATAACGTTGTACATGTAGACCCGTTATCTAATAAAGGACCCAATTAAGTGATATAATTTTTATGGGTCTCCAAAGTATCAAAGTTCTTTAGTATGGGCCACCTTATGTGTGGAAGCCCAATGTGGTATGGGTCTTTGTTAATGGGCCAAAGACTCAGTGCACATGTGTGAGGTAACTGTTAGGGTTATGGTCCCTAAGGCACAGGGAAATAAATAGACATCAAGGGAGGGTATTTAACGTGTGTTAAAATTTTATTGAAACAGACAGTTCTTCTCTCTCCCCTCTAACATTCAGTTGATTGGTTCCCATACCAAAGTTGGTTCTCCCTGTAGTCTTAGAAGATCAACCCAATGAGGCTTGCTTGCAATGGATTCTGGTTTGTTTCTAACTCATCTTCTCAATATATATATATATATATATATATATGAATTATTGACAAGTGTAATATGAAAAGATCTTGGCTGTATCATTGATTATTTGTGTATTAGTATCAAGATTCATATAACAAAATATTGTTTGTGTATGGTGTGCACAAGCAAATTCGTAATATTAATTTACTGTTAAATAAATTCTTTTTTGTTTAAATGTCCATTTAAGTTCATAAAATAACTAAAACTTAGCTTAACATTATTTAAGTTCGATTAGATCTCAAGCTCGCTTAAATTCTGAAGACAAGAACACTATCAGTTTGCCTCATCTAGATTACACCACCTAGAACTAATTAGATTGAACTGGCCAATTTTTGTATAAGTTAAGTGCGATTTAGTTCTAAATCGCTTGACCAGCCTTAATTAACCAAATCTGGTTTAGAATTTTTTTAAAATTTAATTTTAGAATCTTTTAGTTTTTAATTTATATATTTTATTTTATTTTATATTTCTTTTGCTGCCCTAGTAACTTTGCGGGTTACACATTCTTTCCGTATGTATTATGATGGTCTAGTCAATAAAAAATGGATACCAAAACTTAATATTTTTAGGGTTTATTACAACATAAGTCTTTGAACTATGAACCTGTAACATTTAACTTTCCGAACTATTAATTTGGCTATAAAGATTATTGAAATTTGAATTAGTAGCAATCAACTCTTTAAATTCATTTTCAGGCGAGAAATTTAACGGAAATACAATACATGAAGGTTATTTAATTTTGTTATTACTGCATGGTGAATGTTTACTCTAAAAATTAGACCTATGCAAATCATTGAACTAATGAAATTCTCCTTTAAATTCCTCACGTGGTTAAGTTTATCGTTGGAAAATGGATTTAAAGAGTTGATTACTACTAATTCATAGTTTAAAGACCCTTTGCACCAAATTAATAATTTAAGAAGTTAAATGTTACAGATCCATATTCAAGTATTTGCGATGCAATAAACCTTTTTTTTAATCATGATATCGAAACTTAATTGAACATTGATAAGATTGAAAGGGTCATGATCAAATTAGAATGGTGTATAAACGTTCAAGATCAAAATTAATTACTTGGATATATATCAATCTAACTATAATATTGTACCCATTCAGTTTTAAAAATCCTCAGTGCAGCGTACTGAAATTTCGCATTTATTGTTCTATAGACTATTGAAGATTCAGAGTGCCCCGTGAAAATTACACATACGTTGAATAATCAAATATTTTGAAATGGTTTATTGTCGCTTCTCAGAAATCACTCCAAGACTTGTTGATATTGATAATTTCTTGGCACAAACCTACTAGCTAGCGTTAATGGGGCTACCAATATTTGCTTGAAGTAAAGGGAACAACAAAAATAGACGAAGTCATAGTTGAAAATGTCCAAGAAACTGCAGCACTTGAAACAAAGAGACCCTTCCAATAAAATTGGAATCTAACTTGAGGAAGCTATTGATTGGTCAAAGTTGGACTAAAAATCTTGTGAAAACGTTTGTGAAAAATTCAAAAATTAATGATAATTAGATGTCTATATATACCCATCAGGTTCCTCAAGAGTGTTAATTAAAAGTATCAACGTACACTTTCATATTTCAGTAACACTCTTTCTCTCTGCCTCTGCCAATTTAATTAGGCTCTCAAAATTTTTGAGCTCCAACTCTCTATTTTTAGTTCCTTCATATATTAATTCATCTCTGCCTTGATTAAATATTCCTTGCAAATAGTGTTTGTCATGGATTGTCCAAGATCACCCCTGCAACCCCAAACTCCAAGATCACCTCTTCAACCCCCAACTTATGGGAACCTAATCACCGTTCTTAGCATCGATGGTGGTGGGATTAGAGGGATTATCCCAGCAACTATTCTTGCTTTTTTAGTGTTAAAGGTTTAAGAGAGGAAGTGAGACAATACAAAGAAGAGAATTGTATTGAATGGTGTGATTTACTTACAAGTGAGCTACCCTATTTATAGGATCCAATAAGAGAGCCAAAGATATACACAACCAATGTGGGATTAAACTAACTAAGCAATGACTATGCTATACATAATCTAACAGCCCCCCTCAAACTCAAGGTGGAATATGAGAAACCAACTTGAGTTTGAAAACAATATCACGAAAATGCCCTGGAGGATGTGACTTGGTAAAAATGTTTGCGAGCTGATCCTTGGATGTGACAGAATGAAGCTGTAGGGAGCCTTGAAGGAGATGATGACGGACAAAATGACAATCAATCTCAATATGTTTGGTCCGTTCATGAAACACATCATTATGAGCAATCTGAATAGCACTTCTATTGTCACAGTATACAGGAGTGGCAACAGAAAGTGATACACCCATATCTTGTAACAACCATCGTAAACAAAGAAGTTCAGAGGTAGTGTCAGCTAAAGCACGATATTCTGCCTATGTACTAGATCGAGCAACAACAGTTTGTTTCTTACTACGCCAAGAGATAAGAGAGGTGCCAAGTAGGAAACAATAACTGGTGGTAGAACGACGATCTATAGGATCACCTGCCCAATCTACATCGGTATAAGCACACAACTGACGAGGAGACTGAGAGGAGAAAAAAGAGCCCATGAAACAATGTCCCCTTTAGGTAATGAAGGATGCGAAGAACAGCAGCAAAATGAGTAGAGCGAGGAGCAGTCATAAACTGACTCACCTGATGGACAGCATACGAGATATCAGGTTGAGTAACAGTAAGGTAGACAAGACTGCCAACCAAATGTCGATATAAAGTAAAATCACGAAGAAGTTCGCCATCATGGGGTGTAAGACGAGCATTATGCTCAGTTGGTGTGTCAACAACCTTATCGTCTGTGAGATTTGCCCGAGAAAGCATATCAGAGATATATTTGGCTTGTGTCAAATAATAACCATCAGAAGAAGATGAAATCTCAAGACCAAGAAAATAGCTGAGAGGACCAAGATCTTTCATCTCAAAATTTTGATTGAGAAACTGTTTAAGTTTCTGAATACCAATGGGATCATCCCCGGTGATAATCATGTCATCAACATATAACAGAAGAAGTATGATGCCCCGGTCTGTGCGGCGAACAAACAAGCTGAATCATAGGAGCTGATGGAATATCCAAGGCTAGACAAAGTGTTGCTAAACTTAGCAAACCATGCTCGATGAGCCTGTTTAAGTCCATATAGAGCTCGACGAAGATGACATACCTTGTTTGTTGGATTAGATAGTCCAGGAGGTGGTTGCATATAGACTTCTTCATTTAGATCACCATTAAGGAATGCGTTTTTTAACATCCATTTGAAAAAGTGACCAATGGCGAGAGGCTGCAATAGCCAGCAAAGCACGCACAGAAGATAGACGAGCAACTAGAGTAAAGGTCTTCTCATAGTCCACACCATACTCTTGAGTAAAACCCTTGGCAACAATTTGAGCCTTGTACCTGTCAACAATACCATTTGAATAAGTCTTAATTTTGTAAACCCATTTACTGCCAACCACAGACTTTCCAGAAGGCAAGTCAACAAAATCCCATGTATTATTCTTATGTAAAGCATCAAGTTCCTCTTTCATCGCAGTCTGCCAAAAAGGGTTAGTGGAAGCCTCACGATAGGAGTGGGGCTCATGTAAAGTAGCTAAAGCATGAAAGCAATGAAAATTCTGGAGATGGGATGGAAGAGATCTTACTCTGGTGGATCGGCGAAGGTCTGGAGAGGAAGTGTGAACATGATCCTCATACGTAACAGACCCTGGGGGCTCAGGCGAAGTGACGTCGAGAGTATTAGGTGGAGTGGAATCGAGAGTATTAGGTGAGGGAGACTCGGGCAAGACATTACTAGTGTGAGGTGAGGGAGATTCGGGTAAGACATTACTAGTGTGAGGTGAGGGAGACTCGGGCAAGACATCACTGGTGTGAGTAGGAGAAATAGGAGGCTTCATAAGTGTGGTAAAAGGAGGAAAAGATGGCATGTTGAATTTGCCAATTTCATGAAATAGTCTATGCTCCCAGAAAACTACATGACAGGAGATGCGAAGACGATGAGACACAGGATCATAACACCGATAGCCTTTTTATTCAATTCCATATCCAAGAAAGCAACACATTCGAGAATGAGGCTCAAGTTTGGTGCGCTCATGAGGTTGGAATAAAACACAACAAGCAGAACCAAACACACGAAGATGGTAGTATGAGGGAACATAGCCAAACAACCGCTTGTAAGGAGTGCAATTATCAAGGATAGGGGTAGGCAGCCTATTAATCGTGTAGATAGCCGTTAGAGTGGCTTCACCCCAAAATGGGGTAGGAACAGATGTGGAAATGAGGAGGGCTAGAACAGTGTCTAAAATGTGCCTAAGTTTACGTTCAGCTCGACCATTTTGTTGTGAAGTGCCAGGACATGACAAGTGAGGAATAGTACCATAATTTTTTAGGATGTCTTTAAAAGCAAATTGAGTATATTCTAAAGCATTATCAGAACAAAAAGCTTTGATGGGTTTTGAAAATTGGGTTTCAATCATTTTGGCAAAAGTACGATAAATATCCAATAATTCAGAACGAGATTTCATTAAAAATACCCAAGTGTAACGAGAGAAATCATCAACAAAAATTACAAAATAGCGTGAACCACTCATACTAGCAACAAGAGAAGGTCCCCAAACATCAGAATGAATTAAATCAAATGAAGCAGTAGCATGAGACTCACTATTATTAAAAGGCAAAGCTGGCTGTTTTCCAAGTTGACACGAAATACAATCAAAAGAACTTTTAGACACTGACCCTAACAACCCCTTTGAAGCTAAAAGTTGTACCCGAGATGCAGATGCATGACTAAGACATGAATGCCAAAGTGCAAGGGATGGGGTGACAAGGAGGCAGCAGTAGAGACGTTAGAGGCGGGAAGGTTAGGCAGGTGTAAGGATGAGAGTTCGAACATGCGCCCAATTCTACGCCCGGTCCCAAGGGTCTGACCAGTACGAGGATCCTGCACATTCACACCAGAAAAGTCAAAGACAATTCTATATCCAAGTTCATATATTTGCCCAACAGAAAGAAGATTATAGGATAATTCTGGCACATGAAAAACTTCAGGAATAGAAAGAGAACGACTATTGATGGTGCCTATAGTTTTAACAGTCATAGTGGAGCCATCAGCTGTGCAAATGAATGAGAAATGAGGTGAAGGTGCAGATGTAGTAAATGAAGCTGGGAAAGGTGTCATATGGTTGCAACAAGCGGAATAAAAAAGCCAAGAGGCAGAATTACCTGGCAGGACTGAGAGGGCAGAGGAAGATGCATTACCAGAATGAGACTGGATGACCTGATTAACTATTGCCTCAACGTCAGCTGCAGATAAGGTGACAGTAGATCCTGATGACCCGTCAGAGAGTGCAACTGAAGATGAAGCTATAGTCGCAGATGGATATGGAACAACTGTAGAGAGAGTGCTCTCAGGATGAGCAATTGCTACAGTGGAAGCATTGGATCTTCCTCTTTGCCAACATTTATCAATGTATGCCCTCGATGTTTACAAAAACGACAGAAATTATTGTCGCGAGGCTTAGGAGAAGGTCAAGGAGCACCAAACCTGTCAGAATGCTTTAGCTGAAATGATGAAGAACTAGATAATGGATCAGCCAACACTGAAGGACTATGTTGAGAGTGCATAGTCTGTGATCTACTTTCTGCACGAACAAGTTCAAAGATAGCATTGTCCAAAGTAGGGAGAGGAGAGCGATGTAAAAGTTGCACACGAATAGGCTCAAAATCATCACGTAATGCCATAAGAAAATGGTGAAGACGATGTTGATCCCTTTGTTCAGCATACATTTTGGCATCTGTAGGATCCTTCGAAATAGGATCAGAGAGATCAATTTGATTCCATAAGAATTGCATGCGAGCAAGAAAATCATTAATACTCTGCCCCGGTTCTTACTTCAGGCAGAAGAGCTCAAACAGGAGCTGATATTCTCGAGCACCATCAACAGCAGAATAACGAGAAGCACGCATATCCCAAGCACCCTTAGCTTCATCAAAGCTACCAAATATGGCAGAAATAGATGGAATAGTAGTATTACGAAACCATGTGAGAATTTGATGATGATTACTTTCCCAATCAATAAGACGAGTGAGAAGAGCATCATTAGTTTCAGTAGCCCCTTTAACTGGCTTCTCGACAATACCAACCACGTAAGACCAATACAGACTGAACATCCAATACAGACTGAACATAACGAAAAATATCTTTTTCTGCCATCTGGTTAAATCTGGTTGTCGGTCAACGGTTGAATAGTGACATCGATGGAGCAGCGGCTGAGATGACATCGATGGAGAATGAGACTCCGACTATAGTGGTGACCTGACAGATATGAAAAGGATATACAAGACGTTTTTCTGATGTGAATGATCCACTAATAGTGGCAATCACAGAGCATACTCAACTCTTAATATACCGACAACCTTCAAGAAGTTTTTCTGATGTGAAAGATCCACTAATAGTGGCAATTACAGAGCATACTTAACTCTTAATATACCGAGAACCACGAAGGCTCTTATACCATGTTAAAGGTTTAAGAGAGGAAGTGAGACAATACAAAGAAGAGAATTGTATTGAATGGTGTGATTTACTTACAAGTGAGCTATCCTATTTATAGGAGCCAATAAGAGAGCCAAAGATATACACAACCAATGTGGGATTAAACTAACTAAGCAATAACTATGTTATACAAAATCTAACATTTAGAATCTAAGCTTCAGGTATGAAAAAAGGCTTTACATAGATGCATGCAATATTATAGGATGGTTTACTATATATCTATTTTCTTTACAATATTCAAAATCCAATTTTTTTTTTTGTTTTGTTTTAAAGAACTTGCATGCAGGATCAATGATTTAGTAAAAGTGAACTAGGTAACATGTCTGCATGCATGCAATAAAATTTGATGTACCGCCAATATATTTTTTTTTTCCTTTTTAAAGATACTTTCTTGGATAAATGTAAAATTTGATTTATATTTTGTTGGCGAGAATAGTATTACCCTACTGCTAACTTTGTATGTCTATGTGCAGAAATTGGATGGGGAAGAAGCAAGGCTTGCAGACTATTTTGATGTGATTGCAGGAACCAGCACCGGTGGCCTAGTGACTGCCATGCTAACCACCACAAATGAGCAGGACCGTCCCCTCTTTGCTGCCAAAGATATTAAAGACTTCTATCTTGATCATTGCCCTAAAATATTCCCCCAGGACAGGTGACTAGTTGCTTATAAACTAATCAATTTGTGAAATAAAGAATTGTAATGATGATTAGAAGAACTGTTACCTCGGGTGCATGCGCATAACACCATAATATATATATATATATATACACACACACATGCGCACGTTATTGTCTCTCAAACACTATAATTATATACTAACATTACATGTCTACTTGTACGACAGTTCTCCATTTGCTCCTGTAGCAAACTTGGTCAAGTCTTTAACGGGACCCAAATACGATGGGAAGTATCTGCACAAACTTGTCAAAGAAAAATTAGGAGAGACACGGTTGCACCAAACATTGACAAACATTGTTATTCCAACTTTTGACATCAAGCACCTCCAACCAACCATCTTCTCCAGCTACGAGGTTCATTAATTAATTATTGTAGATTAAAACTTTAAATTGTTATTTTTATTGATTTATAAGATTTTAAAAAAAAATTGACGATATTGTATAATTTATGGTTAATTTAGGTGAATAAGAACCCATGCTTAGATGCTTTGCTATCGGATATATGCATTGGAACTTCTGCTGCCCCAACATATCTCCCAGCCCATCATTTTGAAGTCAAAGACTCCACAGGCAAAGTGAAAGAATTCAACCTCATCGATGGTGGAGTAGCTGCTAATAATCCAGTATGTATATATTAATTTGTTTGATTTATAATATATGTGCATTTAATATATATTTTGAGCATGTTGTTCATGCAAAAAAAAAAACTTGTATTATATCACATGATTTTAATAATTAATTAATTTTTCAGGCTTTAATAGCTATCAGTGAGGTGACCAAAGAGATCACACAAGAGAACCGTGATTGTTTTGATATAAAAGCAAACGACTATACAAGGTTCCTAGTATTATCATTGGGGACTGGTACACAAAAATATGAAGAGAAGTACAATGCTCATGAAGCAGCTAAGTGGGGCGCATTGGGTTGGTTGATCAATGATTCTACTCCATTGATTAATGTTTTTACTCAAGCTAGCAATGAAATGGTTGATTTTGACATTTCTACTTTTTTTCAAGCTCTTCACTTTGAAGAGAATTATCTTCGATTTCAGGTATATATATATATGTTGTAGTAATTATAATTAATTAATTAGAAAACCTTAGTTTGCATATCATTGTATTAATAGGAACAAGAAAAATGTTGCAGGATGAAACATTAATCGGTGAGGTGTCTTCTGTGGATATTGCCACAAAAGAAAACTTGGACAATCTTGTGAGAGTCGGAGAGGAATTGTTAGAAAAGCCTATGTCGAGGGTGAATTTGGAGAGCGGTAAATTCGAGTCTACTAATCAGGGAACAAACAAGAAAGCTCTCATAAGGTACGTACATCTATTAAATTTGAACAGTATACTAATTGTTAATAATCATGAAGCTCGTTTCTAAATAAATAATCGCATGCAACTTAATTCTTATTATATTTACTTGCTGTATATATATTTAATTAATTGACTGTTTTGTTTTGTTAATTAATTAACCTGTGCAGATTAGCAGAGCTACTCTCCAAGGAGAAGCACCGTCGGGACATGAGATCACCACACGGGAGCTTTGAAAAAAAGAATTAATGGACATTACTTCTATACTATTTTTTTGTTGAAAGGATGTATACTGTTTATTTTCTTATAATATCAACTCTAGGTTGGTATACTACCTAGTATGGGAAATGTAATATTCATTCTTTTCATTGATTTATTGTAATTATTTCAACAATAATGTAATTATTATATTGTAAATCATTCCTCTTTTGTGTGATTTTATCATCACCAATAAAATTAACATACAATTTATTGTAATCCTAACAAAACTGCCAAAGTGGTAATGATAGTCTAATCGGGTAGCGTAAACTTAAAACTGAGTGGAGAAACATTCTATGAACTTCAAGAAGAAAAAAAATGTAACGACAAGTTGCTCACTCGCTAGGGAAGTTTGGGTTTGTGGGATACGCCCACTTAAATCCAAAAGGGTTTTGGGCTTGGTTTGATTAATACTTTGAATAAAGATTAAATCAATTTAAAAAATAATAATTTTGTTTTATTTCCACTTAAAACATTACTCAAATTATGGATTTATCCTCCTATCTCAATTATCGTTCATGCTTTGCAAAGTCAGCAAATACAATTGCCCTTGAGAGAGAAATTTCAGTTGTAATTTTTTATTAAAAGATCTATCTTGTTATTCTAAAATAATCCGTTTATCATCTTGTTCGTAAAAGAGTTGATAAAACTCTTGAAAAGGATTTGCTGAGTGTTTAAGTGTTAAACACTTGTGAGGATATTTTTTGTAAGAGAAAATTTTTTTATAAGGGTTTTGACAATTATACCTTAAAGTTACTTGATTGTGTTCTTTGCTGGGATTAATAATTGGGACTCAAGAAAATCTCTTAACGAGTGACCGAATCACTGCAAATCTATTTGCAAGCTTTTCTACCTTACTTTCTTTAAATTCAGCAAATTTATTTATTGATTGTATTTGGTTTATTTGATTTGGATTTAATAGCTTGCATAATTGGTGTTTATTATATTTTTAATTAATCAAAAAATATATTTTTTTAAAATCCAATTCACCTCTCTTGGATTGCTTTAATCAACACAATGAATATTAATAAATGTTTAATAATAAAAGATTATTTTTTAGTAAATAAATGCAGATATCATGTTATAAGATAGGGCAGAGTATTACATAAGGAGGATTTATTCAGACACTTAGGTATGTTATCTTACATTTGATTGACAGACCAAACCAAAAGAAATTGAAACATCCTTTGACATTTGTTTTATCCCTTCTGGGATTTATTCAAACACTCACACAATGAATAAAAAGATAGTAATTAATCAGAAGGTGGGCAATTATGTTGTTCTCCTCCTTGGACTTACAGTACCTAATAGTATTAGTTTTGGTATTAATTAATTATTTGGAATTTGTAACTCGTCCATGGGGCGACCTAACATTGCGAAGCTGCTTCTCTTGGGAGAGTATTTTGGCGAACCTGCAAATTAAACCATAAGTTTTCTATTAATAAGTCCTATAAAATGTGATAAAAAGCAAATTAATTTAAGTTTGCCCTATAGAATTGTAGAAAACAGTTAAATTAGTTAAACTAAATTTGATACAGTACCTTATAAGAGCCTCCTCATTAGTCTCTTGATTAAATGGCTCAAAGATGCCTGTCTCCAAATTCGCCCTGGAAACCGGTTTCTTCAACAATCCCTCACCAACTTTCACAAGATTATCCAAATTCTTCTTCGTAACTACATCCACAGAAGATAGTTCTCCACTTAATGTATCATCCTGCAGGGATATTAATTAATTTGTTAACATGCATTCAAAAAAATTTAGAATCAACAAGAAGAAAATACGTCGACTATATACCTGAATCCGAAGGTAGTTCATTTCAGAGTGGAGTGCTTTGAAAACCACAGAAATGTGGACGTCGACCATATCTGCACTTGATTGAGTAAAGACATCGACTAATGGTGTGGATCCACTAGCGGTTAACCAACCCAACAAACCCCATTTTGCCGCCTCATCTGCCGCGTACTTCTTCTCGGCCTTAGCTGAGCTAGTCTCTAGTGATATAACCATAAATCGTCCATAGTCAATTTGCTTTATAGGAAAGAAGTCAGGACTTCCCTTTATCTCCTCCTTGTTCAATTCACCAATAGCCACTAAAGTCTAAGAATTCCACCCCTGATGCAGGAGGATCCGAGTCAGATGATGCTGAGTTGTCAGAGAGCACGTTGTTGGCACTAAGATACCTTGAGTTGGCAGATCAGCGCAAAGATAGCAAGTGGGCTACCTAGATTGATTTACATCATTTAATAGGTGATTGGAAACGGGCTTCCGGGTAAAACTCAAGCTTTAAGCCCTGAGTGTCGCCGTTTTTAAGCCAAAAAACGACGTTTAGGCCCTCAATTTGGTAGTTTTCAGTTTTTAGGACACTTTATTTTAGTTGCAATTACTTTAAATTCGGTCTTAATTTAATTTTTCTATTTTAGCTTGACCTTATAAATAAGGTTTTAGGGTTTAGTAAACACATTATTGGTATTTGTATAATTTTAAATAAAGCATCAGAGCTGTTTCTCTGTGTTTTTAGGGTTTTTCTTGTGTTTCTCCATGTGAAATATCTGTTACGACTAGCCTACAGAATAATCATTATTCGGCCCGTTGTCAGTTGGTATCAGAGCTTCAGCATCTTCCTGGCTTGAGATTTCATTAGTTTCCATGGCTGGTGGTCATGGTCGTGGTCGTGGTCGTGGTCGTTGCGGGCAGGTTCCGAATGAGGAAGCCCCATGTCGTGATCGTAACGTTTAGAATGCGATGATTGAGGATTTATAGAGGCAAGTTGCAGAGTTAACCCAGCGTCTAGCGGCGCAGAATTTCAGTGATCATGAGATGGAAGATCACAATTTCGATTCTAGTTTTGAAAACCCGCATCACAATCCTACTCGATTTTGGGAGCACCGTGGTAAGGAAGAACATTATGGAGACCTCGGTTTCAGAGTGGATCTGCATGAGTTTTCTCGTACGTTATAGGCCGAGGGATACATCGATTGGTTGAATGAAGTGGAGCGTATTTTCGAGTATAAAGAAGTTCCAGATCGTGTCAAAGTGAAACTGGTCGCCATCAAACTCAAAGGCAGAGCATCTGCGTGGTGGGAGCAGTTGAGGCACTCACGCTACCGGCAGGACAAGGCCAAGATCACAGATTGGGAGAAGATGAAGATGAAGATGAAAGGTCACTTCCTTCCTTTCGGCTACACTCAAACCTTGTTTCAGTGACTTCATTCGTTGAGGCAAGGCACGAGATCGGTGGATGATTGCACGGAGGAGTTCTATCAATTGATAGCCCGGAATGATTTATCCGAGACAGAGGAGTAGATAGTAGCATGGTATTTGGGGGGATTACGGCAGCCCCTGCAGAATATCTTCAGCCTTCACTCTCTGTGGACCGTTTCTGAAGCATACCAGCGTGCACTTGCAGTGGAAAAACAACAGAACATAAGGCCAATGAACCGAAGCAGCGATCAAAGCAGTCGGCTAGTTCGCCCTCAAGAATTTCATCCTGCCCAGCAGCCACCCCAAGGTAACCCTAGCTCAAATATTAGATGTTTCAGATGTGGTGAACAGGGACATAAATCGACTGAGTGTAGGAAGCCTGCTAGTCAGAAGGGCAAAAATCTCCTAATTGAGGATGATATGGTAGATGAAACTGAGGAAATTGGAGAGCCTGTGTATAACGATGATGAAGATGGAGATGTGTTGTATGGAGATGGCCATGAGACCTTGGTTGTTCATAAGAGTTTATTGACCCCCAAGGGCGATACAAGGGACGATTGGTTGAGGACCAATATTTTCCACACGACCTGCACAGTTGCAAATAAAGTCTACAAGATGATCATTGACAGTGGTAGTTACGAGAACGTAGTGTCTGAAGAGGCTGTCCAAAAATTGCAGTTGAAGATAGATCGTCATCCCAAGCCGTATAAATTGTCATGATTGAATAAAGGCAGTGAGGTAGCAGTAGATAGACGATGCCTAGTATTTTTTTCGATTGGTAGGAAATATTTTGATAATGCTCGGTGTGATGTTGTGTCTATGGATGCTTATCATGTATTATTAGGCAGACCTTGGCAGTATGATCACAATCCATGATGGGCAGAAAAATACCTATTCCCTTAGCATCAAAGGGAAGAAGATTGTTTTGGCACCTCGTCGGGAAGGAACCACTCCTACCTCGGTAGCCAGTAATACTAATCTACTTTCGATGTCCAGGTTTTTAGCGCTGCCTTATGGGGATAGTGCGACAGATATGAATCCAAAATTATCATCAGAGGTTTTCTGACCTGATGCCAGAGGATCTTCCCCCTGGGTTGCCGCCTATGAGGGATATTCAGCATCAGATTGACCTTGTTCCGGGATCCAGTTTGCCTAATCGACCGGCTTATCGCCTTAGTCCCAAAGATTCTGAAGAGCTGCAGCGACAGGTGGTACAGTTATTGGAGAGGGGTTACGTCCGTGCAAGTATGAGCCCATGCGCAATTCCTGCCCTACTAGTGCCAAAGAAAGATGGCTCTTGGCGTATGTGTGTTGATAGCAGAGCAATCAACAAGATTACCGTAAAATACAGGTTTTCAATTCCCCGTCTGGATGATATGTTAGACCAGCTGTCCGGTTCTAAGATTTTCTCAAAAATTGACCTTAAAAGCGGATACCACCATATCAGAATAAGGCCTGGAGATGAGTGAAAGACAATGTTTAAGACACAACAGGAGTTGTATGAGTGGATGGTCATGCCTTTTGGGCTGTCCAACACACCCAACACATTTATGAGATTTATGCATCAGGTTTTACAGCCATTCATGGGGAAATTTGTAGTAGTTTACTTCGATGACATCCTCATTTATAGCCCGACATGGGCGTCACATTTTGATCATCTCCATGCTATTTTTGATAAGTTGAGGACAGAGCACCTGTTCGTCAATCAGAAGAAGTGTTCTTTCTTCACCACCACTGTAACTTTTCTAGGGTTTGTTGTGTCTACTGATGGTGTTCATACTGATCAGTCGAAGATAGATGCGGTCTTGGAGTGGCCCAAACCGAAAACCTTGCACGATGTCAGAAGTTTCCATGGGTTGACATCCTTTTACAGGCGGTTCATCAAAAATTTCAGCACTCTGATTGCTCCTATCACAAAGTGCCTGAAGGGACGTGATTTTCAGTGGTCTGGGGATGCAGAAACCAGTTTCCAACTGGTTAAGCAGAAGATGATAGAGGCACCAGTTTTGGCACTTCTTGATTTTGAAAAGGTGTTTAAGGTAAACTGTGATGCATTTGGGGTTGGCATTGGTAGTGTTCTGAGTCAGGAGGGGCACCCAATAGCTTTTTTCAGTGAGAAGCTGTCAGGATCCAAGAAGAATTATTTCACTTATGATATGGAGTTTTATGCCATAGTTTAGTTCCTGAAGCATTGGCGTCACTACCTAGTGCAGAGGGAGTTCATTTTTATCACTGATCATGAGGCCCTGAAGTACATCAATGGCCAACACAAGCTGAGTAGGCGGCATGCCAAATGGGTGGCGTACTTACAGGACTTCACATTTGCACTAAAGCACCAAGCAGGAAGTCTGAACCGTGTTGCAGATGCACTGAGCCATCGTACATTACTCCTTACCACCATGAGCACCATAATTGTTGGATTTGAGGTTTTCTCTGATATGTATACTGCCGATCCTTCCTTCGTGAGGATAATTCATGAGGTAACTAATGGTCAACGACATGATTTTATTTTGCATAATGGTTATCTGTTTCGTGGATTATAGTTATGCATTCCAGATTGTTCACTAAGACAACAAATTATTAGTGAACTTCATTACGAGGGACACTTTAGGTGGGATAAGACGTTGGCTTTGATCTCTTGTAACTATTATTGGCCCAAATTGACCAGTGACATGGCTCATCATGTGGAATGTTGTTATGTGTGTCAGTGGTCCAAGGGAGTTCTCACTAATGCGGGCATGTACACACCTTTACTTGTACCTAAAGCCCATTGGTTTGATGTCAGTATGAACTTTGTGTTGGGCTTACCCCGTACCCAATAGGGCTTGGATTCTATTTTGGTGGTGGTTGACAGATTTTCCAAGATGGCTTATTTTATACCTTGCAGGAAGATAATGAATGCTACCCGGATTGCTCATCTTTACTTCAGGGAGATTGTGCGTTTACATGGTGTTCCCCGATCCATCACTTCAGATCGTGACACCAAGTTCATGAGTCAGTTCTGGAAGAGTTTATGGGAGAAGTTGGGGACGAAGTTGAATTTTAGCAGTGCCTACCATCCTCAGACAGATGGTCAGACTGAGGTGGTGAACCGGAGTTTGGGAAACCTTTTGAGGAGTTTGGCAGGGACTAAATCGAAGCAGTGGGATTTGACGTTACCTCAAGAAGAATTTGCCTATAACAGATCGAAAAACAGAACCACGGGAATGATCCTATTTGAGATTGTCTATGGTCAGAATCCATCCGGGATGCTTGACTTAGCCCCTATTCCACGTGTGGGTCATTTGAATCACAAGGCAAATGAGATGGCAGAATATCTTCGGGGTATCCATGAGTAGGTAAAGCTAGCCATTCATGAGAGTAATGCCAAGTACAAGGCTTAGAGCGACAGTCATCGTCGTCAGGTACTTTTTGATGTTGGTGATTTTGTTTGGGCAGTATTAACTCACGATTGTTTTCCCGTGGGAGAGTATAATAAGTTTAAGGAGCGGAAGATTGGACCCTGTGAGATCCTACAGAAGATCAATGATAACGCCTACAGATTACACATCCCCAGCCATTTGAGAACTTCTGATGTCTTTAATGTGAAACTCCTGAGTCTTTGTTTTGGGGATTCCGATGAGGCTATTGTGAACTCGAGGACGAGTTCTTTCCAACCCGGGGCGACTGATGCAGGAAGATCCGAGTCAGATGATGCTGAGTTGTCAGATAGCACGTTGTTGGCATTGAGATACCTTGAGTTGGTAGATCAGCGCAAAGATAGCAAGTGGGCTACCTAGACCGATTTACATAGTTTAGCGGGCCACTGGCTCGGATCGGGTCCCGGAGACCCTAGTCTGATTGGAAACGGGCTTCCGGGCAAGACTTAGACTTTATGTCTAGAGTATCGCCGTTTTTAAGACAAAAAACGACGATTAGGCCCTCAATTTGGCAGTTTTCAGTTTTTAGGAAACTTTTTATTTTAGTTGCAATTACTTTAAATTCGGCCTTAAATTAATTTTCTTATTTTAACTTGACCTTATAAATAAGGTTTTAGGGTTTAGTAAACACATTATTGGTATTTGCATAATTTTAAATAAAGCATCAAAGCTGTTTCTCTGTGTTTTTAAGGTTTTTCTTGTGTTTCTTCCTGTGAAATATCTGTTACGACTAGCCTACAGAATAATCGCTATTCTGCCCGGTGTCAATCCCCCATTCCAAAAAAAAAAGAAAAAGAAAACTTGTGAGTAAATTACTAATTAATTGATCAGTTTAAACTTTGGGACTGTATATTTGATCACCCAACCATAATATATATATTTTAACAAATATAATCCATACCGGATTATTTGCAACGACACCACCATCGATTAGGTTGAATTCCCTCACTTTCTTTGTTATAGGGTCTTCGGTTTTGAAAGCGTGAGCTGGAAGATAAATTGGTGCAGCAGAGGTTGCAATGCATATGTCTGAAAGTAAGGCATCTAAGGATGGATTTTTCTTCATCTAATCCATGGAAAACCACATGATGTCCCTCATAGCTAGAAAAGATGGTTGGTTGGAGGCGCTTGATGTCAAATGTTGGGATAACAACATTAGTCAATGTATGGTGTAGTCTTGTATTTCTTAATTTTTCTCTAACAATTTTGTGTAGATACTTTTCATTGTATTTTGATCTTGATATAACTTTCAACACCTTTTTTGCATCTTTTCCCCTTTCTGATAAAACATATACATTGGAGAAGTTAAAATATATTCCAGCCGTGAGGGATGTAGCTTTCACAGGATAGTACGTTGAACCACATGCACTAAATGTAAGAATAGTAGGTGAGACTAACTAAAACGGAATTGTAGGTAAGAATGTGATGCAATTTGGGTAGGAGATGAGACTAACAGATGAGATCATGTACTGGATTGCTTAATTAGCTTCAATTAAGTAAATGCCTAGCTTTCAAATTTTATTTATTTATCTATTTTTATCATTAGCCCATATTATCTAGTTTTCTTTGCCTATTACATTTAAAGTACAAAAATTGAAATGAATCACGATAGGATAATGTCGAATTATTCTGTAATTATTAGAAAATCAAACGCGTATTTTAATTTTGATTCGCCAAAGGCGACATCAAATGATAAATGAAAAGTAGGAAATGAATGTTAAAAGTCAATTAAAACGATATGGATGAATGATAATTACTTGGTGAGGGAGGTTGTATTTGCCAAACAATTTGTACGATATCAAAAATTCTTCAAACCGTCTCCATTCAATTTTTCCGGCATGTATGGTGAACATATATTAATCATATGCTACATCAAAGAAATGAACATGAAAATAATTAATCATGTTAATTTCTTTTGCCCTAGTTAATTACTTGAAGAGACTTAATTAGTTTTGTAGAAATTTGCAAAACCTAGCACATAGTGTGTCCTCATCATTTTATTTTAATTTAATTTATTGTTTTTCTAGAAAGGGGAACCAAATAAATAATTTTACAGTTCCTTAAAATTTTTAATAAGTCTCTTTCTTCTTTTATTTTTTTTTTATAGGAAGGAATTACTTTCATAAAATTCATAATTCTATTTATATTACTGACCACGGAACTAGAAGAAAAAGAGAAATTACTTTTCCACTGATTCTTCCATATTTTTTCTATTCTTTTTATAATTGATAAGTTAGATTGATCTCCAAGAATTTTTTTCTGAAACGGAAAAGAAAAAAAAAAAAGGAAATTCATGGTCTTATATCCGTTCCCCTTCATGATTTTTGTTGTGCCCTGTGGAATATAATGGACTGATTAGAACTATAGTCGTAAGTCATCAAGGATCTTGTCATGATTGTTCTTATCTGCTTAATTTACAGTACGGGTGTTAGGTGGTTATAGTCCGTAGCTTGATCCTCTTTTCTGTTTTTGTAAGGCTCATACACGTGGAGGTTGTAGCTTTGAGGATTGTCTTCTTTCTAACTGTCAATAAAATTATGGATAAAAATCGAATAACAACATAAAACATGTTTAACATTTTAAGATATGAACTAATTTATCACAGATGTAATATTGAGATTATAGTTTTGAAGATTGCTTCATCAATATGTGAACTTTATTAATAAAATTTATAAATAAAAATTAAAAATTATGTACAACAGGTTTTACATGAACCAATTAGATTGTGCTATGCAAGTACAAAATGATTTTCTTTTATGTTACTAACGAATTTTCAATAAATCATCAATAAATCTCCTAAACAAGAAGGTCAAAATATAATGTCACCACACTGTTTGCTATCAACGCTGTAAAATTATCCGTTCTCTGTTCAAAAATCAATTGTGGGTATCTTATTTTCTAGGGCATACAAGTACGTAAGCATTTAACTAAGGAAAAGGAAGCACGCCTGTACGGTAGTTAATTGACCGTCGCGCATATTGGATAAATCTCGATCATTTTCCGGCACTAATATATATTTGAGTGACTTGGTTTGGTTAATTTATGCAAAAACGCATGAGTGGCAGCCACGGAAGTAAACAATTGTGACAGGCTAGTCGATTTTAGTTAAGGGATATGGAGACGAGTCTGATTTTTTTTTTCTTTTAATTTGGACTGCAAGGGATTGGTTGATTCATTGAGTTATTTAATTCTCGAGCTATCATTTTCGTTTTGGTAATGATAACTCCTTAGTTTGGCAAATTATCGCCCATGAAAAAAAAATACAATGTTATCTAAACAATAACTTCATCGTCATCGTATTAATTTAAATTAATAAGAAGATCGAGATTTTTTTTTTTTACTGAAGTGTTTAGAGTTTAAATCTTTTCATTAGGATGGTATAATATATACAAAATTTACTCGGTTGTCTAACATAAATCAGTTGTGTTTAATTTACATGTGAAGACGTGCAACATTATTTTTTTTGGCTTGAGCATGATCCAATTATACATGATAACCACATGTATCTCTTCTAATAACCATATGTATCTTTCCTATTAAAAAGGAGATCACAATTATGTTCAAATCCTTTCACACCAACTCCAATTAGTAAAAATAAATTACTTTCAATAGTGAAAATTACTTTCAACACTACAAGATAAAAATTTATCGCCGGCGTTTTTTTTTTTTTGCATATTTCGGCTCTTTAAAGTGCCGGAATATGCATTTCCGGCACTTTTGCAAGCGCCGGTATGTGCGGTGTCGAAGCGCAAATACCGACGCTTAGAGAAAGCACCGCAATGTGCCTATTTTTACGGCGCTTTTAAGCGCCGGTATATTACCTTCGGCCCTTTTCCAAAATATACCGGCAATTAGATATATAAGTGCTTTAATTGTGCTTTCTCACATTATTTTGGTTTAATATTGTACCATAAAATTTAAAATGTTATTCAATATATAAAATATACCATAAAATTTCAAAATGTTCTTCAATATATAAAATATACCATCATCCATAAAAATTCTTGTACTCAGTACAAAAGTCATCTCATGTACAAAAAAAAAACAATAATAGTTACCATCACACTTGACATCAATTTTGAGGTCGTCTACTAACCAATTGTTGTAGTAAAGACTTCAGCTCATCCATTTGGGATTGCATACTGTTCATTTGATCATTGTGCTTAGCTGTAATTTCTTGAATCTGATGTGACTGTTGTTCAATCTGATGCGACTGTTGTTCAATCTGATGCGCATACTGTTCAATCTGATGCGCATGCTGTTGATTGGTTTCTTCCATTTGTGCTCTCAGACTATTTATCTCTTCAACATAAGCTCTATGGTATCCCATTTCATTCCTCATTTGAGCTGAAAGTCTAAACACAACAGAGGGTGTAACTCCAAAACCTTGACCTCGGACACGACCGGAACTCTCTTCACCCATAAGCTCGGTGAAGACTTTATTTTGTATTGCTAAATTATTGCTAGCATCAGAGGATCTTGAAGCTGCAACAAGTTCAGCAACACGTGCTTTAGCTGTCACCTACAATTAGGAAACAATAAAGATTAAACTCCTTTGAATATTTAGTAGCTAATTACAGCGAAATTTACATAAAACAAAAGGTGCTTATCATATTTTATAGAAAAACGGGCAGAATTTCCCCTATTTTTCCATAAAACCTCCTGCAAGAAAAACAAATATACATTCCAAACAGCCAATTCACAACCAATTTTAACTGCTTTCATTCAATCAGTAGTCAACCAGAAACACAAAGGGATGAAAAAGGGAAATGTTTCAAAACCAAGGTCTTCTAACTATAATGGTTTTCAGAAGAACAAGTATTTAAACAAGTACTACCAACAAAATTCAAGCACTTAATCCATCAATCACTCTCAAACTTCATTTAGAGTTTTAGTCATTGCAAACCAAACTGACTTATAATTGTTTAGAAGATCCTGCCACAAGTTTAAAAGCTCATTAGGATAATAAAAAAAATCAATATCATTGCCTAAATTCTACTATCAAGCAAAGTGGAAAACGACCTAGTAGAAGTAATACCTTTTTAAGAAAAATTAAACGCATTCTAGTTTGATATGAAATTATTAATGTTATGAAAAAAAAAATGAATACATGTGAAATTAACAATAAGAGGACTACAAAATGGTAAAAACATAAGACACCATCAAATCTTAAAACCTTACAATCAAATTACACAACCAAAACCAAAGGTATTAATAAAATACAATCAAATTGTTAAAACCTGCAATTCAACATAAAACATTAAGTAAAAAAATAGAAAAAAGAACTGAATGGCATAAAAGATCCCACTTCAAAAAAGAGCAATGCCAAAGGCCTTCTGAAGCTAATCAAATGAAATCTTTACCACTTAAACTCATTCAAAAACCTAAACAGAGATATATTAGCATTATTGTTCTTCAGAAATTGTCCGGAAGTGGACATTATCATGATAACAATCTCAGACAGACAAAATCATGTCCCATCAAAACAATATGGCACCAGTGTAATACATTATCAACGAAATGCAAGCCAATCCTCTGCACATGTGTCATTAATCAATACAACTATCAGCACCAAGATCCCCACAAAATTATGAACAACATTCATAATAAAGCAACTCAGCGAAGAAGAATGTAATTTAGAATTTTAATATATGTAATTGTAAGAGACTAATTCTTTCTTCACAATTTTCTATATTAGGATTTTTATGACAGAAGATTTGGATGAGGTTTCTGAAATGCTTTCCCAATTTAGGATGCTTTGACTTCCATCTTCCAACAAGTAATTAAATCAAAATACAGAAAGTCCTAACTACTAGATTTGCCCTTTTTGCTATCTTATTCAACCAAATTATTCAATCTTTTCGCTTTATAAAGTTAAAAAAGACATAACATTGAACTTTCCTAACTGGCAAGGGTGTAAGGCACTGCTCTTAATTATCTTAATAAACGCAATCACCAAAAGACCCAATGTTGTCATAGAAGTTCATAATTCAAGCGATAATATAAAATCCAGCATTGCAAATCAAAATAGATAAAATCAACACAAACCAAGAAGGAGATTACAAACAAAGAATTCAATCTGTAGTCCCAAGTTAATTCTGAAGACCATTTCCCTCAATAAACCAGAAAAACTCGGATATTCCATCAAAATTACAGATAAAAATCTAAGGACCAACGAGAAACCCACAATCTAGATTCTTCAAGTATAGATCAAAAGGAACTCGAGCAACAATTTAGCTTAGTTTGCGTTCACCTCCTTGGAAATCAATATTACTTCTGAAACGATATAAGATTCAAAATTTCCAAATCCAATTTCTATTCTACATCTTTCACCAGCAACCAAATAGAAGGAAAAAAAAGGAAAAAATATTATGCGGGAACTATTTTGAAAACATAGAGCAAATTAGAAATTTAGGCCAATATAACTAACCAAGAATCTCCTGTAGGACCAACCATGAGACTTAAATGAATAAATGGCAATAGATCACTAAAAAAATAGCTATTTTTTGTAAACATAAAAGTTCATCAGTGTGTATGTAGAAAGGGAAAAAGAGAGGGAACAAATCAACAAGGCTTGTGCATTTTAGTAAAGGCAAGATCAATGATGACAAATAAATGGTTTAGATTAAAAAAAAAAAAGTGTTGCATGTTAATGGGACTAAGGCCTAACTGAGTGCATGTACCTAAGCCAACCAACAAATTGTCAGAAAGAGACATTTTAAATTCTCTAATCTATTTAGGAAGTATTTTGACATCGGACAGAATAACGATTATTCTGTAGGCTAGTCAAACAGATCGTTCATAGGGAGTAACACAATAAAAAAAACCCTAAAAAAAACAATACAGAGAAACAGCTCTGATGTTTATTTAAAATTATGCAAATTCAATAATAATGTTTACGAAACCCTAAGACCTTATTTATGAGGTCGAAACAAAATAGGAAAAATAAATTAAGGCTGAAATTAAAATAACTAAAATAAAAAGTTTCCTAAAAACTGTAAACTGCCAATTTAAGGGTTTAAACATCGTTTTGTGGCTTAAAAATGAAGACTAGGGTTTTTCGGGCCTGATCTGAGCCCGTGGCCCGTTCTACGTAGTCCACCTGCTAGTTCTGCGCTGATCTACCAACTCTGCATCATCTGACTTGGATCCTCCAGCGTCATATTTCAATGTAAAAGACACTTTTAAAATGGATAATTATGAGGAATTTGAGCACAAATGATCTCATTGGGATTTGAGATCATTGGGAATTATGCTATGTGATCTGTATTCATCATCTTGTTTTTATTTTTGACTTCATTTTATTGCAACAACATACAAT
This sequence comes from Bretschneidera sinensis, assembly GCA_023935145.1. NCBI lineage: Eukaryota > Viridiplantae > Streptophyta > Magnoliopsida > Brassicales > Akaniaceae > Bretschneidera > Bretschneidera sinensis. The sequence continues at coordinate 18,979,981 of CM043703.1, forward strand.
ATGTGAAATAAATATATTTTTTCAAATAAATACTTTTTTAATGTATATCCATTAGCAACACTTGTCTGTACCCAAGCAGTTCTTACATGTGCAAAGAGTTGGCACCGTTAACAATTTTAGAAGTGATTTTAATTTTAATACTTCACAAATATTAAAATTCAATCCAAATTCAATTTTAACACGTGCACAGAGTTTGTTCTCTTATCTCATATTAGATCACTCCTAACCAGGGCATTCAATGATCCTCTTTTTTTTTTTCACTTAAGGAGAGTTCGATACAAAGTTATTCACAGTTCTAACAAGTTAGAAACACACAAATCATATCCAAATCATCAAATGTATAGTGAACTTACCATAAATTGTCGTGATGCATCATCAATAAAAGTCCCATCCTTGCGTTTATGAGTTTCAGCAAAAAACTCTACGCGCCCGTGCTCATTCCCATGTGTCATCTCCTACCATGTATGAAAAGAGTTCAAATTGTGACTCAATACACCACATCTCAAATGAAAGATTGACCATGCATGAAGCAAATTAACTCACATATTCATCCCGTCTTCTAGCAAAACTCTTTGAACCGGACGTGTGCGGACATTGCTGTCTTTCACGTGCCGCTGTCCCTATAGTAGAATATTTCTACACCAATAATAAACCAATTGAATAATTAGTTATTATTAGAAAAATAGAAACAATGAGAATCCAAATGAACATAATTATCTTAAAACAACCTCACTCTGATCAGAGAACCAGTAGTTCACCAGTTGCTTCCACTGGTCTTGATCTACGCCTTTTGAAACATCATTGCTCAAAACTTGTTGTTTTGTCTTGTTCCTCACGTAGTCCCTTTTCAGCACATATTGGTAGTCCGTCCATTTTTTCCCTATCATCCTCAACAAAATCTTGTCTATCACCTCAATTGTAGGGTAATGGAACTTGCTCTACCACAAAGAAAGGAAATCGATGTCAAATAAGCATTATTGGTGTTAGGGATTATGCATGTACAACACCACGAATACAAAAAAAAAAAAAAATGGAGGCAATCAATGGTTATTAAGTTGTTACTTACCCGAATCAATATAACAAGGTCCTTCTTATAGCTAGAAAGTACCTTTTTCCAATCCATGTAATTAAGTGGACAAAGGTTTCCTCTCTTCGCAACCTTGCCCAACCAGCTACTTAACATTTGGCCACCTTTCTTAATAGGTTGATGACGTGCATTGAAATGGACCACAATTTTTTCCCCATGTTTAAGGGACCACACTTGTGAGGTTCTCAGGACACGTGTTTGCTTCCTCACCCTCCCTTCAGAATCTATACATTGAAAACATAAATTTTATAATTAGTATAACAATGTGGTATCAAACTAGTTATAGAGAGAATGTATTCTAATACAAAAATTACCAATTATCTCGTATTGTTCACTATCATTGTGATCACTTCCCGTTGTTGTTTGATCGGTCTCAGAATCATTTTGCGAGTCATGATCATCATCAAGGTGATACTCATGCTCATGGTGAATATCTTCTTAATGGTGTGAAGACTCAGCTGTATACTGGTTTGACATGTTATCTCTAACTGATGGAGAGATTTTTTTGACCTATACATCTTGCAATCTGTATACATAAAAACATTAAAATGATTATATCTCATACTATTAAGAATGCATTAAAAGTTAACAAGAATTAGAAGAACCACACCTGAAAGATAGGAATGGTCAAGGGGTCGCAGCAAATGCAGCAATCAATAACTTCAGAGTACCTGAGAACAAATGAACAAATAAGTGATTCAAATAGGATTTAAAGAACAAGCAATAATCAATGATACAACCAAAACAGAAATTTACGACATTCTAAAGTAGTATTCCACAAACTGTACGCAAAAAAGTTCAGGACTCTTGTTATATGTGATACATAGCAACAATAACCCGATAGATTACAATAACACCTTACAAAACTCATTGACACACATGTCCATCATATAAATACACATCCAAATATAATAACACAGAAATGCACATAAAACTAGTTGGTATCTTCGTCAATGTCCATCCTAGCCCAAGTTGAGATACAATCTAATTGATCGTCTACCACTACATTAGAAAGCATGCACTGATTGTAAGTGTCATCATCCTCTTCTTGCGTTTTTCCCCTCATTTCATATATGTCCCTTAGCTTTGTGATCACAACATGATACCATTCCTTTATTGTTGGGTCTTGCACATAAAACACTTGTTTCACTTGAGATGAAAGTACGAACGGATCATCCTTCAATAATTGATCAGTGTGTATTAACCTATTCAAGTTCACGAGAATGCACCTACTTGTATCTTTCATTAAACCCCTGGGTGAATTAATATCCACCCAATCACAAAGGAACAACACAATTTTAAACGTCCCATAGTAATCCAACTCGATGATATCGTTGAGCACACCATAATATATTTTATAATCTGCTTCAACCATAACTCCCGAATTTTGAGATCGTCTACACCTCTCACGTTCCTTTGTGTGGAATTTAAAGTCGTTGATGTTGAATCCATTGAATCTCCTAACAAAATTATTTGGACCTCGAGCAAAGGCAATTAGTTCATCTGAATAATTATTATCCACCATCCATGGCACCTAAACATTTTCCAACAATTAATATGAGACAACAACATTCAATGTTTTATTGAAAACACTTATAACATTCGAAGACTCTTGTTATTATGCCTAACCTGTCTCATAAGCCATGAGGGAAATTTCTCAACAAACCACTTTTGTTCGAGACTTTGTATTGGTCGATTGGAATGGATGGTTAGCCTTTGAGCAGCAAAAAATTCGCTGTAATAATTTATGTTTTTATGTAACTGTTAGCCATAACAGTGATAACAACAGATAATAAAAACTCAATTTAGACACATGATTACTAATTAAGTTTCTTTATTAATACTAACCTACGAAGGTTAGAAAGTTTATCATTATGGAGCAATACATAACGATGTGCTTGAGTTAATGATATGTCATCGAGCTCAACACTCACAATCTTTCCCATTATCCATCCACCAGATCCGAAAAATTTACAGTATCATTGTTCATTTGGGGGCGGTTGAATCTTGTCTCTATACCTTGGAAGTATTGGGAGCAATATGTTAGACACTCTTCCCCATTGTACCCTTCAGCAATTGACCCCTTGGGTCGACTTCTATTATGTACATAAGATTTCAAGTGCACTAAATACCTTGCAAAGCCAAAAAATTAAAGATATCATTGAAGCATCCAATATATAACAAACAAAAAAAAAACAAAGTGTAGTGTACAGGACTCCCAAGTCTAGCCTCAGAGGCTAAGTGAATGATAAGATTAACCATAATGGTAAAGAAACTCGGGGGAAATATTTTCTCCAAATGGTAGAGTGTCAAAGAAACACGCGACTCCAATAAGTCAAGCTCATGGGGATCAAGGGCTTTAGAGCATAAAGCTTTGAAAAATGATGATAACTCAGACACAACTGCTACAACATGTCTAGGCAAAGATGCTCTTAAGGTAATCGAAAGGATTTCTTGCATCAATATATGACTGTCATGACTTTTTAAGTTTAACAACTTACGATCCTTTAAGTTGACACATCTCGAGATGTTTGATGCATACCTATCAGGAACTTTAAGATTTGCCAAAACTGTCAAGAAATTTTGCTTCTCCTTCGTGGACATAGTGTAGCATACTGGAGGCGAGTGATCTTTTCCATTAGGAAGAACAACTAAATGGAGGTCTTTCCTAATACCAATTTCCTCGATATTGCGGCGTGCCTTCTTATTATCTTTAGTCTTACCATCTATATTCAATATTGTTCCAATCAAATTATCACATACATTCTTCTTTATATGCATCACATCTAAATTATGACGCAATAGATTGTCTTTCCAATATGGTAACTCAAAAAAAATGCATCTTTTTTTCCACAATGTATCTGCAACTCCCTCATCCACGGGAATATCCTCATTATCAACATTTCCAAAGAAATCATCCACACCCTCAAAAAGGTTATCAACTTCATCCACTAGCACTTGCCCTGTAGAGGTACCAACAGCCTCTCTTGCCCTTTTCTTAGAAGGCTTCGAGGTTTTACCATAGTTGTAGTTCCCACCCTCTAGTTGTCTTAAAACATCGTGCCCAGACGGTGGAACAAGAGCATATCCTAACTCTATGGTGCCATCAAACTGATCATTTTGAAAACGAAACTCAAGGTTTTTTGCTAACCATCGACGATGACCCATATAGCAAAACTTTCCCCCGTGCTTTAACCATATAGAATGTGTAGATTTCCCACAACATGGACAAGCAACCCGCCCTTTGGTACTCCAACCAGATAATTTTCATAGGCTGAAAAATCATTAATGGTCCAAAGAAGAGAAGCGCGCAGCTTAAAGCTTTGATTGGTGGACGCATCAAACGTATCAACACCATCCCATAATTGTTTCAACTCTTCCATTAGAGGCTGTAAAAATATATTAATATCATTACCGGGGCTTTTCTCACCAGGAATAACCATTGAAAGGAGGAATGATGTTTGCTTCATGCAAAGCCACGGTGGCAAGTTGTATAGGACCAAACGAACGGGCCATGTGCTATAAGTTGAACTCATTGTTTGAAAGGGATTGAACCCATCACTATCTAGGCCAACCCTAACACTCCGAGGATCAGTTACAAAATCCGGATACAAAGTATCAAATTCATTCCAGGCTAATCCATCTGCCGGGTGTCTTAAAATCCTATCATTTTTTCGATCTTTATCATGTCATCTCATCAGTGAAGCCGTTTTAGATGACATATATATCCTCTTCAATCTCGGTATTAGCGGAAAATAACACAATACTTTAGCTGGCTTTTTCTTTTTCGATTGATCATCCATCTCATTTAACGGATCCTCATCATCAGCATTGTTTTTAACCCACCGTGGCACACCACATGCATGACAGAATTCATCATTCACATGCTCACCCCAATACAGTGAGCAGTCATTAGGACAAACATGAATCTTCTCATACCCAAGACCCAATCCTTTGATAATCTTCATGGCTTCATAATAATTTGATGACAATGGAGCACACATCGGAAATGCCATGTTGATAAACTCAAGCAACATAGTCAGAGATTTACCAGATCACCCATTCAAACATTTGAGGTATAGTAGATATAACATGAAACTTAACTTTGTAAAATTCTGACAACCCGGATAAAGTTCAATATCGTAATCTTTCATCAAATTGCGATACTAAGTCGTCTCATCAATAGCAGAATGAACTGGATGTTCGACGTGTGAAGGATCACCACAATTATTGAACTTAAACCCACCATGAGCCTATTGCTCTTCATCATGCTCATTTGAAGATCCCACTTCGATTCTTAAACTTAACGGTTCATTGTTTGGGTTTTCACAAGTAACCTCGAAGGCACCTCGGAGCAAACCCAACACGTCATCTCGTCCCACGAAGCCACCAGGAACACTAGTGGGTTGTGAACTAGTGTGAGTGTGGTCTATACGAGAGACTTTCTCCCCATGAAAAATCCACTCGGTGCAACCTAGACTAAACCCATTATACAATAGATGATCCTGAACAATTTTTGGTTCGAATGAAAAACAATTACCATATCTCCTACATGGACAAACAATACTACCACGACCACAAGCTTTCTGACACGCAAATCTAATGAAGTTTGCAACACCATCCATATAGGCTTTACTCGACCTCGGTTTATCTATCCAACTTTTATCCATTTTTAGATGATGTCAATAGACTTTCCTAAAACAATGTTAATAAAGTCAGAATTGTAATATTTTTGGCAAAAGAAAGCATAATCACAAACTTTGATTTGATTGGTAAGTGGATGAACTGAAATTGATAACAACAAATTGATACAAACTTATGTTGGCAATTGGTCTCAGCAAATAATTAATATTAATAATTATTACAGTCTTAATATAAATTAGTAACATTAAAATTATTGAAATAATAATAGTAATACTATAATAATAATAATCAAAATATATAATTATTTATAATAATTGTATGATTTTATAGTAATTTATTATAAATAATTGTTATTATTACTATTATTAAAATATGATTATTACTAATTTCATGTTATTATAATAATTTATGAAAATAATAATATATTATTTTTATTTAAATAATACTAAATATTATTACTAAATATGAAATTATAAAATTATTATTATTATTATTTATTATATTATAATAAAAACCTTATTAATTATAATAATAATTAAAAACTAATATAATAAGTAGAAATAAAATAATAATATATATGATCATAATAATACTATTACAATATAATAAGACATTTTAATATTAATATTCATAATAATTGTATTATTATAAAAATAATTATTAATTCTAAAAATTATTTAAATTATCAAAATAATTATTATTATTATAATACAATTATTATGAATATTAATATTAAAATGTCTTATTATATTGTCATAGTATTATTATGATCATATATATTATAATCTTAATTGTTATCCTTGTGAATTATACTAAGGTGTATCCAGTATTTGAATTCAAGCCTAAAATTCAGCAGCCCCATTTTCATTTATTTTTAAACCAATTGTAGCACAAATCATGAGAACTTATCAAATTCATATAACTTCAGGAATAAAAACTAATATAGTAATGAGATCGAAACCATACTTAGGTGCAAGAAAGAATGGCACTGGATCTCTAGCGAAAGTTGGATGAAGAATTTCAAGCAGATTACAGCTTCTGCTAAGATAAACCGGTTTGTTTTCCTTCAAAGCTGTAGAAATGATAGTATTTAAAAGTTCATGTGCATTATTCAACCTATTCACCACTGCCTGTCCCATCCATTAATAATTATAATCATTGTAAGAGTTTTAAAGTAGCATCCACCTCATAAAATGCATAACACTCTGCAGCAGTGAGCACAATGGGACAAAATTACACATAAAGCACCACTTGTTCATTGCCAAACATTTCATTTCATGCTCATTGTATAGGACATTTCAGAAACCAACAAGGACAAAAAAATTTAAATATATATTTGTAAATAACATACAGAAACTCAACAAGAAAAATTAATAAATACTTTATTGAGCGGATATTTATAAATACTTACAATAATAATGTAGCAGAGAAGTCAGGCTTGTTCAAGCCAATCCCAGCATTATACTTGGTTAATAATGCAGAAGCAGTATCAAATCCAACTTCACCACCCAAACAAAGATCCTTACTTCCGATTGTGGCCGAAAGTTCCAAAAGAGGGGTAGGATTCAGGCCAATGCTGGAATCAATGGCTGCATGATGATGAAGGTACTGCACATCCAGCTGAGGTATGATGCAAAAGGGTCAGTATGTTTTTCCAGTATGCCTGATGATAACTTGCAAAATAACTCATTATCTGCAATTCACAAGTAATAGTAGCAGCATATCTACAATAAAACAGATTCCAGAGTAAGTCTTGTTATGTATTTTTTTTTGGCCACAAAAACAAAGGATTTTCCAAAGGTAGAGTTTAAAAGGCATGCATTTTTATTATTCCCTGGTACAACTGTAAAAGTCTCAAGCTGAAAAGGGCAATTCTGAGGTTTGAGCACAAACTCCATGGTGTAATTTGGATAATGATCAATTATGATTTTTGTCATTTGCCACAAACATCATCAGATTTTCCTTTGGGTTGAGGCAAAAGAATATAAAGATAACCAAAGTAAGAAAAAGAATTGCAAAAAAGGCAGAAGAGAAGACAAAACACATAGGAGTATAAACTTGCGGAAAGGCCAATGCCTCAAGGAAAAGACAAAAGAAAATGTCTTTTTGATTGTCCAACTTGTAATGTTGATACTAGGGACTAATAAAGTACAAGCACAGCAATATCACACTGCCAGTGCTACTCTTATCCATTCCCTCCATATTCAAGAATGCTATCATCATGGCCCCACCATCACCACCACTGCTCCCTCCACCTTCACTGCCACCTCAGCCCTAATTCCACCACCACTCTACATTTCTCCTCCTCCTCTACAACCATAATCTCCTCCTCTCTCCACCACCATCACAACCAAAACCCATAAAAACCAACCACACAAGACCCCTTCCTACGCAGACACAACTCCAAATCCACCTCTCTCTGAACCCAGAAAATTTAACCCACCATCACAACAACCCACTACCACCACCCCACCCGAAGATAAAACGTGCCTGGAAAATATAGAAATTGATTTTCCTATTTTGTACCCCTCTGCCCCCTACCCCAAACTTTCCTTTAAATGTTTTAATTTCCTTTTTTCTGGACAAAGGTAGAAGTTAAATAAAGGATAAGCAAATAACTAACTGAACTCAGCATCATTTGCTTAGATACTAACAGGCAAACCAATAACAACTGAAAACTAATGGTCAGAAAAAACAAATGGCACCTTAGCATTTCCATGGGCAGCTTGATTAACTTCTCCATAAACATCATTGAGAGGGGCAATCTCATCTATAATCCTTTATAAGATAGATCTTTGATTTAAGAATAATAAGCAAAAAAAACAAACCAACTAAATAATAACCCCAACCAGTAAAGAACTAACATAAAACTCACAATCCCTGACCCTAAGAATTCTCAAAACTCACAACCCCAACAAATCATTGATTTAAGAATAACAAGCAAAAAAACAAATGAACTAAATAATAAACCCCAACCAGTAAAGAACTAACACAAAAGCTAGGTATATGGGTAATCAAGTACTTGTTGTAATTTGTGGATGAGAGACGGACCTCAAGGAAAGCTCGAAATGAAGCTTGCTTTGCAATGAAGGAAACCAGAGAGAGAGAGCGAAAATTTTAGGGAAAAGCAGCCACAGAGAGAGAGCAAATTTTTTATAGAGAAAATCAAGTACAACACGGCCAGGAAAGCTCGAAATTAAGCTTGCTTTGCAATGGAGGAAACCAGAGAGAGAGCGCGAAAATTTGAGGGAAAAGCAACCAGCTAAAATTTTAAATAAAAGCACGCATGGCGCGGCAAGGAATGGGAATATGTGAAGCGCCGGAATATGCTAATTTTATATTTCGGCGCTTCAAAGCGTCGGAATATGAAATTAGCATATTCCGGCGCTTAAAAGAGCCGAAATATATTGGCGCTTTTAAGCGCCGGAATATGTAATCAGCTGCGCATATTGCAGTGCTTTAAAGCGCTGGAATATGTAATCAACTGCTCATATAACGGCGCTTTAAAGCACTGTTATATATTCTTTGAATATTGCGGCGCTTAAAGGAAGCACCACCAAAGAAACACCGACGGTTAACTTATTGCGGTGTTTCTATAAAGCGTCGGCAAATGCCAATTATCTTTTAGTGCAAGTTAAGTTCTTAACCCTTCAATTGTTTTGGATGAACAAGATTTTGCATCTTAATGTGATTCATTGTAATTTTGTTGATGCGACATTGTTTTTATTTGATGGCAAAATCTTGTTCATCTAAAACAATTGAAGGATTAAGATAGACTTAAGTTGAGTCTAAAATTCTCTCTCAAAATTGACATAAGGGTCTATTTCACCTTTGAATGAAAATAAAATATATATTTTTCTCTATTTTCTTATACCATTTAATAATGAGATGTACTTTATGTCATGTATCTCTTATGATACTATACCCCACAACCTTAGCCTCAAATAAGTAATTCACCGCACCCTCAGATGACTTGGGAATATTATTCATGGAAATGGGTACGGATGCAAAGCCCTTCCCCCAAAACAATTAAAGCTTCCATGCAACCACCTATTTTCCACTACCCTAAAAACCTACCTTCATTAACCATTTCCAAAAAAACTCTCCTCCCCATTCACCACGTCAAGCTGACCACCTTACATTCTACTGCCCACCATAAAATCCATACCTTGAGCATTAATCACCTTAGACTTACACATTAACTCCAAACCTTTCCCCAAATCATTGAAAATTGGAGAAAAATTTGAATCAGTGGCATTAATAAGCTGACCAATTGACATTGTTGGGTGATTATCATCTCTAATCAGCGCATCATCCAAAGAAAACCCGGTAACCGAAGACGGTAGCTCCAGTACCCCGCCACTGTGAGCCACCACCGTTCTCCGAGAATTAGATAAATCCTCAACAAATTCGTCACCACAACACTGACATGAAGGGGATGAATCAGAGTTCCCTTGCTTCTCTAACTCCTCTCATAGATCATTTAAATCTTCATCTAACGAGTCGAGTGAATTGGACTTAGAGATCCCAAACATATTGTAATGATTCAATAAGGCCGGAGTGATATTTTGAGATGGATCCAAAGTCAATTTCAATTTAAAAGCCTCCCCATTAAAATAAAGAGTAATTTTTTTCCACCCACGGGGATACATGAAAACATAGACAAACCTTCTTTGCATTTAAACTTAAAATTGATTATATCTTCAATTTCATGCAGCATGCCAACGACAGAACAATCCGACCATTCAACATCGACTCATGTACGTACGTAGGAGAGAAAACCAGCACATATTCCTTAGAAAAATGAATATTAGGATCTTCAACACTCCTGCTCTCGCACCGACGATAATTTTACTGCCTCCCCTTTTATTTTTTTGCCTCCAACAACATTAGCGAAGGACCTTGCATTAATTCCTTTCCTTTACAATTACACTACTCTTGCTTTTTACACAAACCGAAACAACTATAAATGCCAGGCATTGAATCATTCTTTCTTTTCTATGCAAGGAATGAAATATTTTTTTTGGTTTTGTGGTGTACATACAAACTCCTTACTGATCGTGTGACGTAACATGGTTTGTTCCCTTTAATCGATGTTAGGTTGTCTCTTGATGTTGAAATTTCATCTTTTATTTTTCTTATGCAAATTGATATTACGAGGTGGTAAGTGTGATCATTTGTATAACTTATTTTATGGATTTAATGTGACAATACTTGATTTCTAATATGAATAGAGTTTTTATTTGATTTCAAGATGTTAGGTTCGAGCTATCTATTATCTCATGAGTGAAAAATGATATTTTGCTATTATAAAAACTATTTATCCATATAAAATAAATAGTTTCAATTAAAATAATAATTTGTCTTCTAGAAAGAGCAAGAAGATATCTGAAAGTTAAAATTTTAGATTACTTATTTTTTTTTTCTATAAACAATTTCACTGTTAAAAACATTTTCAACTCATCGGCGTATAACACTGATAAGAAAATTAGTATAATACAGAATTTATAATTAGGGTTTATCTTATATTTAAGTAATTTTGAGTGCGAAGATGATGTGGCTCAATTTAATTATTTATTAAAATTCAATGACTTATATGTGCTTAAAATCACTTTACCATTCCACAAAAGGGAGATAACCAAAATCCCTCTTGAAAATAAATTTTCAAATTCAAATCCCATTACCTTCAATTATTGTATTTAATTAAAAAAAAATTTATTCACTATGACCACATATTTTTGCGGTTTTTTCGCATCATTTGTGAAACAAAATGGAAGCAATTAGTATTTCATTTAAGGAGATACTGAAGTTTATCTTATATGCATGAGTAGTTACAAAACTTAGTCCAGTTTGTTTGATTCGAGGAAAAGAGTTCAAGGGGATCACTTATTATAATTGCGGTCTTCTAGTAACTTTATGTCATATCAAAACTGGTTGATTTGAATGTTAAAAATGAGTGTCGAAAAGTGGGTGTCACCCAAATTAGTTAACAGTCTCATAATTTGTTTATTAAAAAAAATTTAGGTATTTTGCTCTAAAATAAGGCACAGTAAAAATAGATTTATTTTTTTTTTTTAGTAAAATGATCAAATTTAACAGTAAATTATCATATTTAATAGCAACAAATGTCTTAATCCTAAATGTAACAATTTAACTTAATCATCAAATGTAACATAAATACTAGCAAATGTAACAAGTTTTTTTTACCTTGTTTTAGTTAGGCAAGGCACTTAATTGAATCCTTTTGTTTAGGCTCCTTCAATAAGTAAAACTCGATAGACAAGTCCCATCAAAGAAATCAAGTACTTTATCACTGTGGCCCGCCGCATGTTGCTGAATAGAATAATGTTTTTCCTTCTTTTAATCTTTTGGTCAAGGTGGTATACTTTATAACTTGAGGTAATCAAACATGAGTGATGTCGGCAATTTTTTGTGAGTAATGTCATCATCTTTCCGTTTGATTAGCTCATAGACGATTGCAGTGGAGATAAAATGACGTAATTTGTTAGGAAATTTGGCCAAATTACTAGCTGTTTTTGGAAAGAAATGCGTGCACTATAAGATAATTAACATCTGTTGGTGCTTCATACAAATGTCGCAATAAATAAATCGTCGGCATTTTATCTGTGATGTTCCTTTGAAACGCCTTAATATTCAAAGAACATATATCAGCGTTTCAAAACACTGTTATATGCGACTCTTATTGCATATTTCGGCTCTTTTAAGTGCCGCAATATACCGGCGCTTAAAAGTGCTGAAATATGAAATGGATTTCGAGCATATTTCGGTGCTTTCAAGCGTCGATATATTGCGACGCTTAAAAGTGCCGAAATAAGAACATATAACGGCACTTTGAAGAGCCGCAACCCTTGCGGTGCTTCGAAGCGTCAAAATAGGATTTAAAGTAGCCGGCGATATGCGCGCTAGCCCAATTTCTCTACGCTGCTCCCTCGACAACCTTTCCTTTTTCCTCTCCATCCTCCCTGCTCTCGCGATTCAACCTCTATCTCCCTGCTCCCTGCTCCCGCGATTCAACCTCTCTCTCTTCTCTACGCTTAGCTTTCACTACTGCAAGAAAACCACCATTACAAGGTAAGCCTAGCTCTCTCTCATCTCCCTTTATTTCCTCTTTTATCTAATTTTGTCTTTCCAATTGGGACTCCATCAGATCTGCTTGTATCTTACACACCCATATGATATTTTAGCTTAAAAAACTTTCTGGGCATTCTTCATTTTGGATTGGATTTGTTTGCGGCATCATATGAAATTCTTGGTATCATATGACTCAAGCCTGAAGCTGTTCCCCAAACAATAGCTGATTTTGGAACAAATTTATGAAAAACTGAAGAGTTTTCTACATATGAATGCACCCTGCATATAGATCATTATTAGGATTCCATATAATGTTTTGCTTGTAAAGTTAGCAATTTGAGTTTTATCATCCAATAAAATTAAACAGCAAGTTGATAGATATATAAACTAATGAAGCTCATTTCCCAATTTATTCTGGTTAATATCAATTTATCTTTCTTTGCATTTGAAGCTCAATAGCTTTCTAATTTGCGCCAAATCAAGTTTAAGTAAAGTAATGATGCTTTTGGGGGGGAGGGGGAGGGGAATCATTGCGCACTATACATAAAGAGAAGAAGAGATCAAGGACTTAACTTCTATTTATATAAACTTCAAATATAAAAGTTCAATCTAACTGATCAACATAATGATAAGATGAAGAACTTTATTAGAATCTTGTTGACTAGAATAGAAGCCTAAGTTTCAGAAAACTTCATCATATATCTTGGCATCTTGCCCTTTGTTATTAATTAGGTGATACTCTTTATGTTTTTTGCTTCATCTACCTCTACTAATTGATAGGCAGAACCTCTCAATTACCCCAAAGAAAACAGTTTTTTTTTTTTTTTTTTTTTTTTTTTTTTTTTTTTTTATAGATTTTCCAACCCTAATATTCAACTTAATAATCTATATGTATCCCTTAGGCAACCAGAATTCATAAGGCAAACTTTTAGCTCGATCTTTCATTTTTATTTAGTGGAACCAAATAATCTTTCCTCCTATATATATGTTCTATCAGCAACCTTAGGGTATATTTTCCTATAAATGATAATTTATCTTTTGGTACTAGTTAGGATATCGTGTCCTTGTTCTAATCATGTAGTATTTGGAATATTATATATTTCAAAGGCCCACATATCCAATCATGTTATCACCATTGTTTAAAAAAAAATCAATAACTAAGTTAAAGCTGAAACATCAAAATTTATAATGTCTAAGATATGGTCATCCTCTCTATTAAGTGGCCATTGTAACTAATAATTATTAGAAAAGAATTAAAAAGGAGACAATACTGAAAAGAAAGAAAGAAAATAGTTTTGAATAAGTTGAAGTGGAAACAGTTCTTCATATCTTTTTCCTTGAGATGCTTGGCATGATGGTGAAGAAAGATATAGTAATATACATGGTTTGTTGAACGTCTTTGAAACTTTCTGCTAAAAGTTAAATTAATGAAGTGATCATAACAATGAAGTGTGGTAGAGGCAAGAAGTAGTTTGGACTTTGGAGAAGCAATAAGTCATATAATATATTGCACAATGAATTAAAATGTTTCTTCTCTTTGCAAAGAAGAGAATAAACAATTAAGTAAAAGCAAGAGTGCTGATTAAATATATTGAACCATAGCAATGCAAAGTACTTGTGTGGTATCAAGGTTTTAGGATATCATTTTTAATTCTTTGAGTGATCATAACTCTAGCAATGAACCAACCTTTTCTTTTCTTTTTAACATATTATTTAATTCCTTGAATCAAAGCATATTGATCCTCTCATTGCACATAATTAAGTACATTTGGGGTTTAAAGCCTATCTAAACATAATATTTGTAGACTGAGGTTTCAATCCAAGATGATAGTGAATTGAGTTTTTAAAACTTTTTGCTAATTAAACACAAGTTTATAAAAACAGATAAACCCATAAGCATGTAAACAAATAATGTGCTATAAATAAAAGAGTTTAAGGAATAGAGGATGCAAACTCTGTTTATAGTGGTTCGGCAATATCGGATTTGTTCCGACCCTACATCCACTCTCTTCAAGGAACCTCCTTGAAGTAATCCACTAAGAAATTTGCACAAACCTTACAATCAATCCCTTCCTCTCGGAAGCTAATCTCTTCCTTTCGGAAGCTAATCTCTTCCTTTCGGAAGCTAATCCTTTTACAATAAATACTGTAAAGTAAATGGTAGAGAGACAATAATGAAAGCTTATACAACTGAATAATATCTCTCTTTCAAGGTAAAGCTTGAAGAATGGCTCAACAATAAATATTTCAAAGCTTTTTGTGTATCAATGAGTAAAAACTTGATTGAATGTTTATTCTTCTATTTTGAAATGCTCAATAGAGTGGGTTTATATAGTCTTGATGTAATATGGACGCTTTGTACTATTCTAGTACAATTTGGTGCAATTTGTGCTGAAATCTCGCGTCTCAACGGTCATATTTTTTGAACTACTAGTCGATCGGGTCTTAGTACCAGTCGATTGGGTCAAGTTAAAAATCACATTTTTAAAGGCTATGACTGGTACCAATCGACTGGATGGGACTTACCAGTCGACTGGGGACCTTCTGTCCAAAGTACTAGTTGACTGGGGACTGTCTGTCCAAAACACCAGTCGACTGGTATGAAGCATCCAGTCGACTGTGGTCACACTGTCCAAAACACCAGTCTTTTGGTGTAAGTACCCAGTCGACTGGTGTTGTGCGATTATCTACCTAAATAAATAAGAAAATAATCGTACAGTTTTACTTGCAAGTGCACAAGGTTAGTAGTAGCATAGTGTGCAAGTGCGAGATCATTTCCATAGGGATTGGTGAATTTCGATTTAGAATTAGTTTCACAAAGTAAAAATAGATGAGAATAACTATTGAGTTTAGACAATAATAATAAAGACGTAGGGACTTGGTATCCACCACTAATCATGCTATCCCAACAAAAAAATATGCCAATGCTCTACTCATACTATGAATACCTACTGGTTGTCAACCTAAGGGCTTGGTCCACTCCTTAGGTTATGGATTTCCCTAAGGAACGAGTTAGGCATGGTGTACACTCTAACTCTTTTCTCTCTTAAGAGATTCAGCATGGTGTATACTGAATTGTTCCTTAAGAGATCATAAGGTCTATGGAAATCGACAACTACACGGGGCCTAGGGCTTGGTCCACTCCCGGTTTCCCATGTTGATTAACCCAAGAATCCGGATAAGATATCTTTTGTTATCATTGTTGAACCCAAGACTCAGTCATCCAAATTGATTCAACTAACTAATCCATACCACATGCATACGTTGATCAAACACACACATATGAGGAATTTAAATAAACACAGGCATTAATCAAATCAAGAATCACAACATAAATATTGCAAAGGCGCTAATATTGAATTATTGGTTAAACATAATTAGGTCTTCAATCACGCCCTACCAGAAAATTAGTTACACATAGTTGTGATGCTAAACAACATAATAAAGTAAAATAACAAAGGAAAGAATAAACTTGAAAACACTATGGAGAAGAGTCGTCAATTCATCTCCACAATCTCTCCTCTAGGCTCATCTGGCCTCCAGCCTCCCCGAACAAAAACTAAACTAAAAGGGAGATATGCTCCTCAAAAGGGAGATGCTGTTTTTGTGTTTTACAGGGCTATTTTAGGGTTCTAAAGGTGCCTTGAAACCCTAATTTCCAAAACAGGTCCGGAAGAAATCTTTCCAAAATTGGCTCTGCCGCCTCTCTGTACGTGTGCGTTCAATCGCATGCTTCTGCACTCGAGCACATGGGTGCACTCGATTGTTTGTGCGCTCGATCGCAGCCATGTTGCACTCGATCGCACTAGCTCTTTCCAGATCTTCGGTTTTCTTCCTTTAAAGCTTCAAAATGCTTTCTTTTCTTCACAAGCCTATAAAAAACACAGAAAACACAAAAGGGAAGTAAAATAGAATAAAATACGTAAACAAAGGGCTAAACAAATATAAATTAAGGGGCTTAAATATGAATATTTAAGCTCCTATCACACCCCCAAACTTCCATATTGCTAGTCCCTTAGCAATACGAAACTAAAAACTAAATGAAAAACAACAAAGATAAATTCAGTATTCATGTTTTATTTAAAAACTTGGGTTGCACAAAAAACCATGATGATAGTTCATGAGTAAGCTTATAATAAAAACACATTTTTGCAATGAATAAGGATTTTAAAAGTTCATGTTACTTACACAAGGCTAGTTTAAGGCATCACAAGTTGACTTAATGTATGTAGTGGATTAGCACATAAAAGATGGAACTTACAAATATTTCTAATGTATAGTGTTTCGGTGTCCAAACCTTCATCGAATTCCTTGTTAGACGAAACAAAAATGGCATAGTTTTTACTTCTTTTCTTTTTCTTTCATCATGAGATCTTTGCCATATTGAATTCTATTAAGCTTTCTAATTGACCCTTGTAGCGAGTGTTTAGCCGGTGACTCCCAAACCAGATGGTTCAAGGGCATTAGGTGTGAAGACACCCCTAAGGACTTATTAACTCGAGTCAAAAAGGCTATGAAACTAACATGTCTTAATGCTTCCAAAAAATCCCCACCTTTGACGTGAACACTCAATGCTTACTGAGGCAAGAGGTTTAGTTACTCAATGGAAATTTTTATGATCATTAAAAGCTAAATCCCTACTTTTTGACGTGAACACTCAATGCTTACTGAGGCAAGAGGTCCAGTTACTCAGCAAAAATTTTATTTAATGATCATTAGGAAGCATTTTATTTATTGTTCTTTCTGCATGATGGATATTTTTCTCTTTATTTGTCTATGCCCAAGTGTTTATCTAATAAGTTATTTGATTACGGTTAAGTCATGGAAACATATATATTAAAATTACATGTCATACCCCACACAAATGCGTGCTAATGTGCTCGTGTCAGACCTAGATCAAACTCATGAATTCTTAAGTGCCTTGAGGTAGGTAACTAACTTTTAAAATTCTTATTACTAGATTATGTGTTCTAGATTGTAAGATTACTAATAAAGTATTATCATTAAATTTGTTGTAAACAACCAAAATTTTTCATTAAATATGAATATGAATTTATCTAAAAAAAAACTAGGACAAAGTGTGTGAATATGTCTCCCATACTCCCAAACTTAAATTACACATTGCCCCCAATGTGTGAATAACATGAAAAGATCTGACCTGGGAGATGGAGAATTAGCTGGGTCGGCATGGCTCATAGCATACCCCTAAACTTGAACGGATGCACACATTGTCCCTATAAAAGAAAAACTAACGTAATACGGGAAAACAAGAAGTACTAAAAATAAATAAATAACAATAAATACGTAAAACAATAAAAATAAAAGGATAAGCTGTGGGGTGTCTCCCATGAATGCTAAGTTTAACGTCTTCAGTCGAACCAAACCTTATTTTTCCCCAAAACTAAGATTGGCAGCAACTATCACATATAGTGTCTTATTCTCTCCCATATAAACATAAGTCAAATGCTTCGGCAATTGCTTCAACTCCAAATTTGGTGCCTAGACAATAGAAGAAAAAAAAATAGTATTAGTAGGAACATGAGGTTCAAATGGATCGGTGTTCTTACTTGGATGCTTTGGAGAAGCCTCTAGAAGGTGCATAGTTTCAATGATGTCATCAGTAACATCCTCAGATTTTGGCTCAACATCTGATCCTTTGAAATAATGGGTGAGGGTGGTCTCCAATGGATCAATGTGATGGACATGAAAAACTTGCTCAACAACACCTTCCTGTCGTTCACTCAGCTCCTTAGCCAATTGCCCCACTTGTTCTTCTAATCTTTGAATGGCTTGTTCATGCCTTACACTGGTTTGTCTTATCTCAGTCCGAAATTGCCTTTCTTCTGCCATAAACTGATCTTGTGAGGTCATCAATTGTTGTTGCTGAGTTTCCAACTACATCATAAGACTCTCTAAGTCACTTTTCTTTGATTCAGGAACTGAGTGGGCTGCTTGTTGGGAGTTCCTTTGTTGCCCTTGAAAGATCAAGGCATTTTGATCGTTGCTCCATGAGAAGTTGGGGTGAGTCTACCATCCAGGATTATAGGTATTTGCATATCTATTGTAGTTATTCGGTCCCACATAATTTGCTTGCTCTTGATCTGCAGATGAATATAAAGGGCAAGTGTCAGTAGTGTGATCAAAACGAGAATATATAGCACATACCTGGAGTTGTTTGGCTCATGGACTAGGTGAGATGTTTTGAGCAGTCATGGCTTTTATAAGCATATCTAGCTTCCTCTCCATAGCAGCTAGATAAGCATAACTAGCTTCCACCATTGGTGCTTCTCCTTCGAATGAATTAGTTGAAAAGCTTCAGTGTAGCAGTTTCAGTACTGCTTCCCAGGTACTCTCTGGAGCTTTTGCGCTCGAGCGCACCAAGAACAGCGCTCGATCGCACTGGGATTGCGCTTGATCGCACCAAGGAGTGCGCTCGATCGAAATGAGGACAAAAACTCCTCCTCTGCACACCTGAACAAAAACAGAAAACGAAAAGAAGGAATAAATCTAATTTTTGATAAAAAATAAAAATAAAATGGAACATAATAAAATAAAATAAAATAAACTAACGAAAATAATTCCAAAAAGAAATTTAGCACAATCCCCGGAAACAGCACCAAAAACTTGTTGTGCGATTATCTACCTAAATAAATAAGCAAATAGTCGTACAGTTTTATTTGCAAGTGTACAAGGTCAGTAGTAGCATAGTGTGCAAATGCGAGATCATTTCCACAGGGATTGGAGAATTTCAATTTAGAATTAGTTTCACAAAGTAAAAATAGATGAGAATAAATATTGAGTTTAGATAATAATAATAAAGACGTAGAGACTTGGTATCCACCACTAATCATGCTACCCCAACAAAATAATATGCTAATGCTCTACTCAAGCTATGAATACCTACTGGTTGTCAACCTAAGGGCATTGTCCACTCCTTAGGCTATAGATTTCCCTAAGCAACGAGTTAGGCATGGTGTATACTCTAACTCTTTTCTATCTTAAGGGATTCAACATGGTGTATACTGGGTTGTTCCTTAAGAGAGCATAAGGTCTATAGAAATCGACAACCACACGGGGCCTAGGGCTTGGTCCACTCCCGGTTTCCCATGTTGATTAACCCAAGAATCCGGATAAGATATCTTTTATTACTATTGTTGAACCCAGGACTCGGTCATCCAAATTGAATCAACTAACTAATCCATACCTCATGCATACGTTGGTCAGACACACACATATGAGGAATTTAAATAAACAAAGGCATTAATCAAATTAAGAATCACAGCATAAATATTGCAAAGGTGCCAAAATTGAATTATTGGTTAAACATAATTAGGGCTTCAACCACAATCTACTAGAAAATTAGTTACACATAGTTGTGATGCTAAACAACATCATAAAGTAAAATAACAAAGGAAAGAAGAAACCCGAAAACACTATGGAGAAGAGTCATCGATTTGTCTCCACAATCTCTCCTCCAGGCTCATCCGGCCTTCGGCCTCCCCGAACAAAAACTAAACTAAAAGAGAGATATGCTCCTCAAAAGGGAGATGCTGTTTCTATTTTTTATAGGGCCCTTTATAGGGTTCTAAAGGTGCCTTAAAACCCTATTTTCCAAAATAGGTCCGAAAGAAATCTTTCCAAAACTGGCTCTGCCGCCTCTCTGTGCGTGTGCTTTCGATCACACGCTTTTGCGCTCGATTGCTTGTGATCTCGATCGCAGCCATGTTACGCTCAATCGCACTAGCTCTCTCCAGATCTTCGATTTTCTTCCTTTAAAGCTTCAAAATGCTTTTTTTTCTTCACAAGCCTATAAAAAACACATAAAACACAAAAGGGAAGTAAAATAGAATAAATTACATAAACAAAAGGCTTAACAAATGTAAATTAAGGGGATTAAATATGAATATTTAAGCTCCTATCAACTGGGTTGCCTTTTAACCCAGTTTTTCATTCTTATAAAAGGTTTTGATTTTAAAACGTTAGTTTTTAAAATGCTTTTCCAAATGGAGCCATTGGACAAGCTAATTACCTAAACATGTGAGATTTACAAGTTGTTTAAATACCTTGTCCCTATACTAGATCTTCTATCTTGAGTTGGAGTTTGATTCGCGTTGAATTCTTGCACCTTGATCCTTGGCTGAATGCTTTTATCGTTTAATACACTTAGATAGCACTATTAACATAATTAAGGTTATGTTTTATCATCATTAAAATATAGGTGAGGGTCAACAATCTCTCCATTTTTGATTATGACAAAACTAATGAGAGAAAACTATTTTTAAAAAACTAAGTATTGGATATTTTGAAAAAATCGGGCAGAGTCTCCTCTGTTTTTTGAATAAAACCAACCTGTAAAAAGGTCAAAAATAGTTTATATACAGCCCAACCAATCAACTCAATATTTATAAATATATACCAAGATTTTTGGAGCAATGCTCCTCCTAAATCTATGCACTAGTTTGAGTTTACAGTTAGTTTTCACATTTTCTCATTTTTCTCCCCCGTTTTGACAATAGTAGAAAATGGGATAGTAAACCAAAAAATAAGCTATATAGTTACCATAGACATGAAGAGCATGCATAAATAAATTTGTACACAAAAATTTGGAATTATTTGGAGTTAAGAAGCCTTCCCGAAAAGAATCGAAAATTTCCATACATGCAGAAGCAGTTTAAAATATTTATCCGAATATAAAGAGTTATAAAGCATGTAACCATAGTACACAAATGTAAAACAAGTATATGAATCAAGTCTAAGCTGAAACTATAGTCATATATAATAACAGTCTATACAAGATAGGCTTCGTAGAGCCAAAACAGAAGTACAAAATACAATAAAATATGAAAATATGTCCGTGCTAAGAACAATGAGAAACTACATCACTATGTACATCAAAAGGTGGATAGAAAAATGTCTTAGGGAGCAGGAGAGTCAGAGCCACCACGAGCAAGATCCCAAAGCTTAGCTAGAGAGCCCTCGGTATACTTACGGTGCAACTTGAAGTCATCCCTGAGAGAGCGGAGGTCGTGATGTATACTCTCAACTGTAGAGCTCAAACTCTGAAAGCCGGACTGCATGGTCAGCTGGAGGCTCATGATAGCCTGAAGAAGATTACCATATCCAGCCGACCAGCACTCGAGCCACCCATAAAAGGTGTTTGATCATCTGTGTCCATAGCAGCAGTAGCAGCATCAGCATCTGGACCCTCATCCTCATCATCACTGCTATCATCCTCTCCAATCCGAATGTGCTTCTCGACCTTGGAGTAGATGAAGCCATCTCAGACTGTGCATCCTATCTTTTTCAGTGAGAAGATATTGATGATGTCCTTGAGGCCGATGTCTTGAGCCTCAGAGGCGGGGAAAGGCACCCGAAAGTGCTGAAGGATGAGCGTGATGAGCATCTTGTAGGGAAGGCATCCAGAGTCGCTCACTTCACCATTAATCATGTTGGCGAGCAGCATGGGGTATATATTGAAGTATTACCTAGTTTTAAGGCACCAAATCAATTTGATATCTAACTTAGATAGATACCTCCGACTCCCTAGTCTCATGTAGATGGTCCAACTCACAATGAGGTTGAACAATTTCGAGTCTAGGGGCATGTCACTACATGTGTGAAATGTAGTGGGTCGAAACACATTGTTAGGGTCGCCCCTAACTATCTGACATGCCTCCTCAAACTAAAAATTGTTTGGCTATCCATCCAGACTCCATTGGATCCCTCCCACAGGGATCCTCAAGATGCTCATCAAGAGGTCAGTAGTGACTTTAAACTCCACACCTGTAACACTGGTTTTGAACCTTAGAGCCAGTGGACTGGGTTTCACCAAGTTCGCATATAACTGGTGAATCAGTCTCGGGTAGTACTTCTCATGTATCTTGAGCAGTGGGGTCAAGTTTATTGCCTTACAGGCAGGTAATATATCGAAATTACCATGACAAATAGAGTCGAAATCGACAACTCTACCCATAATAATTTTCTTGTGCCGAATGATAGAGGTATACCTGTCCTTCGCTGCCGGGCTGGAAAACAGAGAATCAACAAGCTCTGTTATGGGCTTCTTGCTTGATGAACCCGTCATGCCCTTCCCCCATGAATCTGAAGCCGTGGATTTGGTGGACCTTGGCCTCGTAGGCGCATGTGGTCCCCCAACGGTGGTTTTTATCTGGATTCTATCGGACATTTTGGTAGAAATGTGAGTTTTAGGTAAAAGAGGGTTTTAAGTGGAAATAAGAGATTTTAATCATAGAAAATTGAAATGGATGGTGTGAATGAGTAGATTGAGGTGTTTAAGAAGTGTTTTGAAGGTTTTTTGATCAAAATGACGAGATTTTGTAGAGAGAGAAAGCTAGGGTTTTTGAAAATAGCGTAAAAATCTGGAAAAAATGAACAGTCTATTTATAGAATCGCGATACCAGTCGACTGGGACCTTCGCAGAGATAAAGAGTTTTTGCATACCGGTGGATTAGATCAAGGTACCAATCGACTAGATGAACTGGCAGACAGATACCAATCGACTGGGTAGTTCATACCAGTCGACTGGGATGATAACTGAATTTCAAAAAATGGCTCCAAACAAGGTCTTGATGCACTAATCGACTGGTATAGACTTACCAGTCAACTGGGAGATTAGGCAAAGACTTACCAGTTGTCTGGGATAGACTTACCAGTCGACTGAACCCTTGAGAAAATTTCTAGTCTTAGAGTCTTTGCACGAAATTTGTTTATCTATGTCATCTTAAGTGAGGGAGTAATTAAATAAGGTTTAATATCTTTCACTAGATGTCAAATATGCAAAATGATGAATAATGAAACAATCAAACATACAGTTTATCATAATCAACCAATCCCATTAACAGTCTAACTTTGTAGAAACTAGCTTCACTTAGAGGTTTTGTGAGAATGTCAGCTATTTGATCTTCTGAAGATATGAATTCTAGTCTTATATCACCTTTTTTAGCATTGTCTCTTAAGAAATTATGTCTAATTTCTATGTGTTTAGTTCTAGAGTGTTGAATAAGGTTCTTGGTTAGGTTGATAGCACTAATATTATCACAATGTATTAGGATACTTTTAAAGTTCATACCATAGTCTTCTAGTTGTTGTTTCATCCATAACGTTTGGGCACGACAACTTCCAACTGCTACCCCGCCTCAGCGGTTGATAGCGCAACATAGTTTTGTTTCTTGGAAAACCAAGAGGTTAACATTGCACCTAAGAATTGGCATGTTCCACTTGTGCTTTTTCTATCTAACTTACATCCAGCAAAATCAGCATCTGAATATCTTACAAGCTCAAAAGATGAATCTCTAGAGTACCATAATCCTATGGTTTGAGTTCCTTGTAGATATCTAAGGATCCTTTTTACAGCAACTACATGTGATTCCTTAGGATTATCTTGAAATCTAGCACACATACATACACTGAACATAATATCAGGTCTACTTGCAGTTAAATAAAGTAAAGCTCCTATCATGATTCTATAATATTTAGTATCTACACATTTACCTCCTTCATCAAGATCAAGTTTTGTAGAGGTACTCATGGGTGTTCTAAGTGGCTTTGAGCTTTCCATCTCGAACCTCTTTAGTAGGTCCTTAGTGTACTTTGATTAACTGATGAAGATGCCTCCTTTTAGTTGTTTGATTTGAAGTCCATAGAAGTAGGTAAGCTCTCTCATCATACTCATTTTAATTCATCTTGCATGCTCTTGGTAAACTCTTGACACATAGATTAATTAGTAGCGCCAAATATAATATCATCAACATATATTTGGACTAGAAGAGTGTCATTTTTGTGAGTCTTTGTGAAGAGGGTTGTGTCTACTTTACCTCTTATAAAATTATTGTTAATCAAAAATTTGCTTAGTCTTTTATACCATGCTCTTGGAGCTTACTTCAACCCATATAGAGCCTTAGAAAGCTTCTAGACATGGTTTGGAAGACTAAGATTCTCAAATCTAAGAGGTTGCTCAACATAAACCTCTTCTTCTATAAAGTTATTTAAAAAGGCACTTTTTACATCCATTTGAAATAACTTAAACTTATTAAAGCACGCAAAGGCTAAAAACATTCGAATAGCTTCTAATCTAGCTATGAGAGCATAAGTCTCATTAAAGTCTATTCCTTCTTCTTGATTATATCCCTTAGTAACTAGTTTAGCCTTGTTCCTAGTTACTATTCCATTTTCATCCATCTTATTTCTAAATACCCATTTATTTCCTATTATTGTATGATTTTTAGGTCTAGGAACTAGATTCCAAACATTGTTTCTTTCAAATTGATTTATTTCTTCTTGCATGGCAATAATCCAATCATTATCCTTTTCGGCTTCTACAAATGTCTTAGGTTCTATTTGAGACAAATAAGCTATACAATTGCAGATATTTCTAATAGAGGAACAAGTTCTTACCCCTTGTGAAGGATCACCAATCACTTGATTAATCGGGTGATAATTTACATACCTCTAATCTTTGGGAAGATTATCCTCTTGTCGACTTGTAGATGGTTGGTCCAATTTGAGAGTTTCCATTTCTTCATTTGTTTGAGGTGGACTCTCCTTTGGGTCAATAATGGGAGTAGGTGTTTCCGTTCTTGAAACAAAATCTGCATCATCATTGAAAGAAACTTCTATACTACTAATTGGGTTAGACTCATCAAGAGTTACATGTACAGATTCTTCTACCACTAGAGTTCTCTTGTTGAAGACTCTATAAGCCTTACTAGAGGTTGAATATCCTAAAAATATCCCTTCATCGGTCTTAGAGTCAAATTTACCCAAGTTAGTTTTATTGTTATTTAGGATGAAGCATTTACAACCAAATGTACGAAAATAAGAGATATTAGGCTTTCTACGTTTTCATAGTTCATACAGAGTTTTATCAAGCATAGGCCTAATTAAAATTCTATTCAAGATATAGCAAGAAGTGTTTACCGCTTCTGCCCAAAAGTATTTTGGTAAACTATTTTCACAAAGCATTGTTCTTGCAAATTCTTCTAGAACTCTATTTTTCCTCTCACCAACTCTATTTTGTTGAGGAGTTCTAGGAGCTGAAAAGTTGTGATCAATTCCATTTTCATCACAAAATTTTGAAAAACTTTAGTTTTCAAATTCTTTTCCATGATCACTTCTAATGCTTGAAATATAAATACATTTTTCATTTTGAACCTTTTTACAAAAGTTCTCAAATCCTTTGAAAGCTTCATCCTTATAAGCAATAAAAATAACAAAGGTATATCTTGAATAGTCATCAACAATAACAAGTGCATATTGATGGCTAACTAGACTAATGGTACTTATTGGGCCAAATAAGTCCATATGCAAGAGTTCCAATGGTCTAGTAGTTGAGACTATATTCTTTCATTTAAAAGAAATCTTAGTTTGTTTTCCCATTTGACAAGCATCATATACTTTGTCTTTGTCAAAATTAATTTTGGGAAGTCCAATAACTAAATCTTTTCTTGAAATGATTTTAAGCAAGTTCATGTTCACATGACAAAACCTTATATGCCATAGCCATGGATTTTCACTAATTGCTGGAAAATATTTTTCATTTTTGGAATGCAAGGATTTTAAATCAACTATATATACATTTTCATGTCTATAGCCAACAAATTTGATCTTGTTACTCTTGATGTCTATAACTAGACAATGAGAGGTTTCAAATGTGACTTTGTTACCTTTATCATAAAGTTGACTAATACTTAGTAAATTTTGCTTAAGGCCTTGTACTAACAATACATTATCTATGGTTGAGAAATCATTACCAACTTTTCCATGCCCGATGATCTTTATTTTTATGTTGTCTCCAATGGTGACAAGTTCCCCATCTCTTAGAATTAGCTCATTGAATACACTTTTATCACCGGTCATGTGTTTTGAGCATCCACTATCAAGGTACAACCAGTTACCTTTTTCCTTGGTGTGGAGACATATCTACATCACACAGGGGTACACAATGGAATTTTTAGGTAATCCAAAATTTCTTGGGTCCTTTGGGGTTAGTCCTTGAAAATACGGTTCTTTTTGGGACCCACACTTTCTTAACAGTATATGGTGATCTATAGACATGTTGATAATGCATAATCTTAGGATGATAGTTATTGAAATTTCTAGGAGTATTTAGTTGTGCATGCCTATAATTATTAGGATATGAGTTCCTAGAATACATGTTTCTAATGTGAGGAATATAAATATACATGTCATTTCCAAAAAATGTATGAAGATGATTTCTAGGATACATGCTTGCATTTTCATGAGTATGCATATTATTTCTAGAATAACCATGATAGTAATTCCTAGGATATGCTTGTGCAGGATGTAAGTTTTGATTATGCATATTGTTTCTAGGATGCACATGATGGTTATTCCTAGGATGTGTATAAGCATTTCTTGAATGAGCATACATATAAGCATGAGTATTTCTAGGTTTTTTCATTTTTGTATATGCATTAGAATTAGCATTTTTAGACATGCTAGCATTCATTGAGGGTGTGTTTTTGACCTTGCTTGTGATCTTTGAAGTAGAGGCTTCATTCACACAAGAGGCTTTCATGAATAAGCTCTCTTTTGATTTTTGCTTGCCTAATGGAGAGTATCCTAACCTGGATTTTCCTCCACTTAATCTTTGGCAAGAAAGCACTTTATCAAGCTTTTCTTTTCCAAGCATGAGTCTAGATATAGTGCCATTCAATTCTGATATCTTATTCTTTAAGTTTTCATTTTCATCTTTTAGGAAATCTTGAGAAGAATCATAAAGCAATGAAGACAGTTGATCTTTTTCTTCTCTTAGACTTATCATTTATTTAGAAAGAGATGATACCTCTTTCTTAAGAGTTGAGTTCCTTGAATTGAATTTCTTCAATTCATCATGCATTTCATTTATGACTTCTAACAATTCTTCACTACTATTAACAATGTTATTTTTAGAAGAGGGAGAAGATAATACCTCATTTTCATAAGGCATAGGTTGGCGATTTCCTCGTATTCGAATTCTTTATCCGAGGATTCTTCTTCTTCATCATAACTCCAAGCAGTTGTAATCATAGCTTTCATTTTGAAGCTCCTGTATGGTTTGCTTGTAACCATACAATCGGCCTTGATGTGACCGGGCTTCTTGCATCCATAGCACACAAGTGGTTCCCTTTTTGAAGTAGGATCCTTTGTGTAAGGTTTCTTGCTTTTCTTTAAGAACCTGTGAAACTGTTTGGTGATTAAAGCTATCTCACCATCTTCTTTGCTGCTCTTCGCTTCTTCTTTCGATTCCTCTTCTCTGTTGCATATAGAGGCATTAAGAGCAATCACCTTTTTCTTCTTCTTATCCTCATTCACAATGAGATTCATTTCATCCATCTCATATGTCAACAATGACCCAAGAAGTGTCTCAACATCAAGTTTGTCGAGATCTTTGGCCTCCGTGATGGCCGTCTTCTTTGCTTTCCAAGTGGGTGGCAAAGATTTTAAGATTTTTCTTGTTAGTTCAAACTCCTCAATGTTCCTACCAAGAAGCTTCAAACCATTAAAAATAGTTGTGAAACGTGAGTGCATTTAAGAAATTGTTTCATTAGGAGACTATCTAAAAGATTCATATTTAGATAATAGCATATAGATTTTTGATTTTTTAACCTCACTAGTTCCTTCATATGTAACTTGCAATTTATCCCATATTTCTTTAGCTGAAACACATGCAGAGATTTTATTGTATTCAGATATATCTAAAGCACAATGTAAAATACTTGTGGCTTTACTATTGAGAGACATCATTCTACAATCATCATCATTGTACTCAGTTTTGAGTTTAGGCATTGTATGATTGATTTCTCCAATAGTTATTTCCTTTGATGGAATTCTAGGTCCTTCTTCAATGACTCTTCAAAGATTGTCATTTGACAATGATTTTCATCCTGTTTTTCCAATAGTTATAGTTGGAGCCATTGAACAAAGGAGGCCTAGTGTATGAGTGTCCCTCAGAATAGTTATTTGCTGCCATCAGATCAACTCAAGGATATTAAGCCTAAAATTAAGAACGATGCTCTAATACCAATTGTAGACTTAGGTTTCAATCTAAGAGGGGGGTGAATTGGGTTTTTTAAACTTTTTGCTAATTAAACACAAGTTTATAAAAACAGATAAACCCATAAGCATGTAAACAAATAATGTGCTATAAATAAAAGAGTTTAAGGAATAGAGAATGCAAACTCTATTTATAGTGGTTCGACAATATTGGATTCGTTCTGACCCTACGTCCACTCTCTTTGTTGCACGTTTATCTACCTAAATTAATAAGCAAATAATCGCACTCGTTTTACTTGCAAGTGCACAAGGTCAACAGTGTAGTATAGTGTGCGAAAGCAAGATCATCTCCACAGGGATTGGTAAGTTCGGTTTTAGAATTTTCTTCAAAGAAAAAAGAAATAAATAATTGTTGAATGTGATTTGATAATAATAAAGACATAGGGCTTTGATATCCACCACTAGTCATACTTTCCTAATTGTATAATGTATCAGTACACTAGCCTTATCATGTATACCTAATGGTCGCCAACCTAAGGGCATGGTATCTACTCCTTAAGCTATTAATTTCCCTAAGCAACGAGTTAGGCATGGTATCTACTCTAACTCTTTTCTTCTTTAAGGGATTCAACATGGTATCTGCATGAGTTGTTCCTTAAGAAAGCATAAGATTTATGGAAATCAATAACCACATGAGACCTAGGGCATGGTATCTACTCTCGGTTTCCCATGTTGATTAATCCAAGAATCCGGTGAGGATATCTTTTGTTACTAATGTTAGACCCAGGACTCGGTCATCCAAATTGATCTAACTAACCAATCCATACTACATGCATACATTGGCCATACACATGGATATGAGGAATTTAAATAAGCACAGGCATTAATCAAGTTAAGCAACATAATAAAGGCTATTGGCAAAGATTTTATCAATGAATAAATATATGAGAAAGCATAAATAGGGCTTCAATCGAGCCCTATAAGAAAGTTAGTTACACATGCTATCTAAGATAAAAATCATATATAAACTAAACATAAAAGGAAAAATAAACCCGAGAGAAGAGGTGTCAATTCTCTTCTAAAGCTTACACTCCAAGCTAATAGCGAAAGATAAAAGACGTTCACTCTAAGAGGTGATGATTTGTGTGTGCTTTACAGGTGTATTTATAGGGCTTGAGAAGTCCTAGAAGGCACATGAGTTCCTAAACTTTCCTAAAATACAAAACTCTCTTATTTCCAAAATAGGGTTCTGTAGTTTACTGTTCACACCCGTACATGTGCACTCAATCACATGCGTCTTGCACTCGATCGCAGTACTGCACTCGATCCTTCATGTGTGCGAACGATCGCATGTGCGCTCGATCGCATGCAGTATTGCGATCGATCACACTTTGACCAGAAGCTGCTCCAGGATCTCCAGGCTTCTTCCCTTAAGTGCCAAAGCTGCTTCTTTTTCTCCAAGACCTATAAAACGCATGTGAAACACACAAATGAAGTAAAATGAACTAAATTAACATAACTAAGGACCTAACAAATGTAAATAAGGGTGCTTAAATATTTAAGCACCTGTCACACCCCAAAACTTACATATTGGTAGTCCCTTAGCAATACTAAACAAAACTAAAATGAAAAATAACAACACACAGATAGATCTAATGTTCATAGTGTCCACAAAAGTTTAAGTCTTAACACAAAACTATGATGTGCATTCATGAGCAAGCTTAACGGATATAAACGTATTTTTGTAATGAATACGAGTTTTGAACGCAAATCACTTTCATAAGGCAATTTAAGACATCACAAGTTCGACTTTGGTGTGTGGTGAACTAGCACATAAAAGATTAGGTTTCCAAATAATTCTAATGTATATGTTTCGATGTCTCAAGATTTACCAAATTTCCTATTAGAATCAACAAAGATGGCATAAATTTTCTTCTTTTCTTTTGTTTTGGATATTTTTGTCAAGTTAGTTCCCTTAAGTTTTCTATTTGACTCATGTAACGAGCGTTTAGCCAATGACTCCCAAACCAGATGGTTTTAGGGCATTAGGTGTAAAGATATCCCTAAAGATTTACTAACTCGAGTAAAAAAGACTAAGAAACTAACTGGTCTTAATGCTCTAATCAGAATTTCCACCTTTTGACGTGACACTCACTGCTTACTGAGGCAAAACGGCCAGTTACTCAGCGGAAAGTTCCTTTTTTTAATGATATTTTGAGTTAACAAAATTTTCACCTTTTGACGTGATACTCACTGCTTACTGAGGCAAGATGACCAGTTACTGAGTGGAATATTTGTCTTATTGATCATTAGGAGCATTTCTTTCTTTTTGAGTACTAACAATTTGTTTCTATTTTCTTATGCCAAGATGTTAGTCTAATAGGCCATTTGGTTCACAGTCGAGCAGAAGAAACAAACAAATCAAAATTACATGTCATACCCCACACATTTATGTGCTAATGTGCTTGTGATCGTTTAGGTCAAACTTGTGAATCCTTAAATGCCTAAAAGGAAGTGATCTAGGTTAAAAACTTAATTATTGGCCTATATGTTCACGGTGTTAAGCTCACTAATGAAATTAAATCGTATAGCTTTGTTTAGGTCACCAAAAATTTTAGAATAGTATGAACATGCATTTATCTATGAAAAAAACAACACAACAAAATAACAATAAAATGAGACATAGTGAGTGTGTGAATGTGTCCCCATACCCCCAAACTTAAATTGCACATCGTCCCCAATGTATGACTAGCATGGAAGGAGCTGACCTGGGAGATGGAAAACTGATGGCTGGCATGGCTCGTAGCACACCCCCAAACTTCAACTGGATGCACTCACGCTGTCCTTAAAAAAGAAAGAAAAACAAACACAAAATCGAAAACAAGTGATAATAACAGCGATAGAAAAATAAACTAGGAAATACGAATCATAAAATAAACTAATAAAAAGGATATGCTTTGGGGTGCTTCCCATGAGCGCTAAGTTTAACGTCTTCAGCCAGACGTGGTATCCTCTCACTGTTAATCATCAGGTGGTGCAGTCGAAGAGGTACCGGGTGCCGAAGGTAGGCAATCAAGAATAGCCTGCAACATAGCTTCCTATCGTGCAAACCGTGCCTCCAAACTATCTATACACTGATGCACGAGTGTGGTAGCGGTAGAGACCTCACCTCGGAAGGAGAACAGCTCAGCTAGAAAGTGCGGGGACTCGGTGGGTCCAACGTCTAGATAGTCCTCCTCTCGCACTGGGCTAACGACAGGTGTCTCAGTCTCCATACGATCCTCCTCAACTCTCTCAGCTGCTGGAACTGGTGCTAGGAGTCCTCGAGGCATGTGCGAGAGGCTATGTGTCCACTGAGCCTTCCCGAAGAAGGGATGCTCTCGCACTGGTTCATCGCTGGTGGTCCCCTTAATCTCTTTCTTCTTGAGTATTTAAGAGAGTAGGAACGGGAAAGGGAGGCCCCATGCAATGACCGTGGTGGTCTGCCTGCCATGGACGTGATCCCAGAATTTGTGCAACTGGCTCCATATAACAGCCGGAATAGAGTACTAGTGACCTCTGTGGAAGGCATATAGGGTCTGTAGAAACTGGTCTCTCCGCTATGTCTTGTGCTTAATGGACACACATTTCGCTGAAGGATCGTGTCGATAAGCCAAAGTCACATAGGTAACTTTGACTGGCTGGCTGCATTGTTGTGTGTGTCGGCGTACTGACCAGCGCACATATCCATAATAATCTTAGTCAGGGCAAGGGAATCCGGTTGCTCCTCGATATTGGTGTCCTCTGGAGGGGACTCGTTAGTGCAATGAAGAGCAGCAGCTATATCAGCACTAGTCACCTTGATGGGTGTGCCCTGGACTGAAGAAGTCTGTACTCTCGATCTACTGTAGTTAAAGGATAGGCTCTCATAGAACTAGACTACGAGCTGGGAGTAAGAAGTCGAGCAAACTGGCTTAAAAAGCCTCTTCAACCCTCGATGTTTAAATGCTTGGACGGCCCATTGAGTGGCGTCCATGTGCTTAAATACGTCATCGATGGCGAAGGCGATCTTGAATAAGAGCTCTCGTTGCTCGATGCTGGGCCGGGATGACGAGGCACGGCTGCTGGATGCACCGGAGGTGCAAACTAATGGCTTGGACATGCTACTGTTTGCTTCTACCTAATTTGCGATCGATCTCAAATAGATGCACTCGATCACACACTGGATTATACGCTCGATCGCAACAGCCGTGCGCTCGATCGCACACGGTCAGGCGTTTCTTCGAACAGGTGGTGTGCAACAAAAGACTAAGCGCTGGTCTTGAGGGTTTGAATTCGTTGCTAACCTCCTGCGAACAAAACAAGCTCCAATCATGCACAAGATACATATAAATAGAATGAATGTTGTAAATGAAACAGTAAAATTCGTGTGTGTGTGCAGAAGGAGTACCTTGTGGATGGGGGGTAATATGTAACGGGGGAGGGGGTATATGGCGTTGCGATGAAGGTTGGTGACAGTGGTGATGGTGGATGATGGTAGTGATGGGGACTGGTGCTGGTGGTGATGGTGGAGAGTGTGGGAGTTGAGGAGAGAATGTGGAAGTGCTCATTTGTAACTAGAGAGTGCGAGTCTTGTGCAAGAGGGAGTGAGTGAACAGTGAGAGAGTAAGTGAGTGTGAATGAAAGTGTTTAGACTTATAGCTGAACCACTGTCTACCACGAGTGTGCTTGATCGCACGCAGGGTGCACTCGATCGCACTTGTGTTCTCGAGCACATTGATTGGCGTGCTCGATCGCACTCTTGCGCTCGAGCACATTGACTGGCGCGCTCGATCGCACTCTTGTGCTCGATCACATTGAATAGTGCGATCGATCGTAAGCAGTGTGCATGGGTAAAAATAAAAACTTACCTTAGCTGAAAAATGACAGTTTTGGAACAACACAACCTTACCATGTGTTAGTGGCCTCAGTACCACTAACCTCAGTAGAGACGCTTGAGCTACATGATCGACAAGTGTGAAATGTCTCAAGCACTCTCTTGATGCAGTGCTACTCCCGTTGAAGGGGGTACTTAGAGCCCACATCAGGTGGTTCAAGTGCCCTTGATAGTTGCTTCATTGCCACGTTTGATTCCTGGTCAATAAAGTAAGGAAAAGTAGTATTAGTATGTGCAGGAGGGTCAATTTGAAGAACATAATTACTTGACGGCTATGTTGTGTTTTTGAAGAGATGTGCAATTGTATTGACATCTTTAATCACATTGTCCTCCTCGGGCCTAATATCCACTCTTGTGTCCTCATGGTTGGGGATGGTCTCCAATGTAGTGGGGCGATGGACCTGAGAAGCTTTCTCAACAACACTTTGCATGAAGCTCACATTAGAATATTCATTATAATTATTGGTTGATTTTAATGTATTAAATATTTGAAATTCTATCTCCTCATCATTTACCCTCATTGTGACAATGCCCCTTTTTACACTAATATTAGTGTCAGCAGTTATCGTAAAGGGGTGTCCTAGGATGATGGGGAGAGGCAATGGCAGAGTACATTCTTCCATATCTAATACTATAAAATCAGCAAGTATAATGAATTTTCCTACTCTCACAAACACGTCCTCAAGGATACCTCTCGGTCGTTTGATGCTTCAGTCAGCTAATTGCAAAGTGACGGAGGTTGGTTGAAGCGCCCCCAAACCTAGTGTCTCGTATACACTGTATGACAGCAGGTTGACACTCGCTCCTAGATCCAATAGTGCATGCTCGAACAGCTGGTCACCTAGCCTGCAAGGAATAGTAAAACTACTCGGATCATTTAGTTTAGGTGGTAATTTTCTTAGAAGCACAGCACTTACCTCTTCGGTTAAGGCAACCGTCTCATGTTCCTGAAACCTCCTTTTGTTAGTGCAATAATCTTTCAGAAATTTAGCATATGGAGGAATTTGTTTAATGGCATCTAACAAAGGAATATTAATCTCTACTTTTTCAAGGTTTCAAAAATGTCAATCAATTTGGTCTTTTTCTTAGGTTTCACCAACCTTTAAGGAAATGGTGGGGGTGTATTTACCTTTTCCATCTCACTTGCCTTAGAGGTGGATGCTTTGTCAGGAGATACTCTTGCAAGCTCATCAATGCCTATGATCTTTCCACTTCTCAGGGTTGTCACAACATTTAGTTGTTGATGCCCCCCAAGGTTGGGTAGTTTTTGAGCTGGGAGCTCTCCTTAGTTTCTGCCACTGAGCTCTTTAGCCAGTTGTCCCATTTGTACCTCTAGTCTTTGAATTGCTTACTCATGTTTTACAGTGGTTTGTCTTTGCTGAGTCATGAACTGTTCTTGTAACGTCATCAATTGCTACTGCTGAGTGGCTAGTTATCTCACAAGACTTTCGAGATTGTTCTTCGTTGGTTCGAGAGTAGCATGAGCAGTGGGTTGGGGGTTTCGTTGCTATCCTTGATTGTTTTGATTGTTGCTCCATGAGAAATTCGGGTGATTCCGCCATCCAGGGTTTTATATGTTTGCATAAGGGTTGTTCTTCGGCAGATAGTTATTAGGTCCCACATAATTTGCTTGTTCTGTATCTGCAGGTGAATATAAAGGACAAGTATCAGTATTATGGTCGTATTGGGAATATATTACACATACCTGGAGTGGGGTAGATGGTAGGCTGGATGAGGTGTTTTGAGCAGCCATGGCATTTACCAATAAATCTATTTTTCTCTCCATAGCAGCTAAGTGAGGAGGAGATCCTCCATTTACATTTACCTCATACACACCTTTACCTTTGGTTACATGTCTACCTTGAGAGGAGAACTGCTGAGTGTGTTCGCTGAGGGTTTCGAAGAACTCCATCACTTATTCGCTGCTTTTCTCCATCAACACTCCTCCATAACCTGAATCAACAATACTTTTATTAGTGTTGTTCAAACCTTCATAAAAGGCTTGTACCAGTTCATCTTGAGGCAGGTTATGGTGTGGGCATTTGAGTAGGAATTCGTTGAAGTGTCCCCATGCTTCGAAGAAGAGGTCTCCATCTTTTTGTTGGAAGGACTGGATTTTCTTCCTCATTTGCCTCGTCTTTTGGGCTGGGAAAAACTTCCTCAGGAACTTGCTTGCCAACTCCTCCCTAGTGTGGATGGAAACTACAGGCAAAGAATTATACCATAGTTTAGCATTATCTTTCAAGGAAAAAGGGAACATAATTAACCTTATTCCTTCTTGGTCTAGGCCTTGTATGTGCTGGAACTTGCAAAGATCGAAAAATTCTCGGAGGTACAAGTGTGGATCTTCATTAGAAGTACCCCTAAAGTGAGTCGAAGCATTCAGTATTTGCGGAGATATGTAATAGTTTCTTGCCGCCTTAGGTTGATATGCAATGTATGATGGTTGATCAATGTTCCATGCGATGAAGGAGTGCTTTATCGGTACTCGTGCAGGTGGTTGCTAGGTTTCGAGCTGTTCCGCCATTGGTGTTTCATTCTCGACTTCTTCTTTGTTCTCCTCGAAGTTGTCCCTAAGCCTTTGTTGGATGGTTCATTCAATCTCGGGATCAAGGAGAAAGAATGTTGGATGTCAGGATCGAAGTCCGAGCATAAATCAGGTCAAACCAGCTTCAGTGCAACAGTTCACTCTACTACTCGCGTGACTCTCTGCCCTAATTGCGCTCGATTGCACAGAAGACTGTGATTGATCGCAAGTATCACAGAAAGTGTGATTTAGGGTTTTATATGCCTGAAACAGAAAACAAATCGATTAGGTTTTGATGAAAAACAAATATGGTAAGTAGAAAATAACGTAATAATAATAATGATTAAACGAAAGTAATTCTAAAAGGAACTTTTAGCGCAATCCCCGGCAACGGCGCCAAAAACTTGTTGCACGTTTATCTACCTAAATTAATAAGCAAATAATTGCACTCATTTTACTTGCAAGTGCACAAGGTCAATAGTGTAGTATAGTGTGCGAAAGCAAGATCATCTCCACAGGGATTGGTAAGTTCGGTTTTAGAATTTTCTTCAAAGAAAAAAGAAATAAATAACTATTGAATGTGATTTGATAATAATAAAGACATAGGGCTTTGATATCCACCACTAGTCATACTTTCCCAATTGTATAATGTATCAGTGCACTAGCCTTATCATGTATACCTAATGGTCGCCAACCTAAGGGCATGGTATCTACTCCTTAAGCTATTGATTTCCTAAGCAACGAGTTAGGCATGGTATCTACTCTAACTCTTTTCTTCTTTAAGGGATTCAACATGGTATCTGCATGAGTTGTTCCTTAAGAAAGCATAAGATTTATGGAAATCAACAACCACATGAGACCTAAGGCATGGCATCTACTCTCGGTTTCCCATGTTGATTAATCCAAGAATCCGGTGAGGATATCTTTTGTTACTAATGTTAGACCCAGGACTCGGTCATCCAAATTGATCTAACTAACCAATCCATACCACATGCATACGTTGGCCATACACATACATATGAGGAATTTAAATAAGCATATACATTAATCAAGTTAAGCAACATAATAAAGGCTATTGGCAAAGATTTTATCAATGAATAAATATATGAGAAAGCATAACTAGGGCTTCAATCAAGACCTATAAGAAAGTTAGTTACACATGCTGTCTAAGATAAACATCATATATAAACGAAACGTAAAGGGAAGAATAAACCCAAGAGAAGAGCCATCAATTCTCTCCCAAAGCTTACACTCCAAGCTAATAACAAAAGATAAAAGAAGTTCTCTCTAAGAGGTGATGATTTGCGTGTGCTTTACAAGTGTATTTATAGGGCTTGAGAAGTCCTAGAAGGCTCATGTGTTCCTAAACTTTCCTAAAATACAAAACTCTCTTATTTCCAAAGTAGGGTTCTGCAGTTTACTGTTCACACTCGTACATGTGCGCTCGATCGCATGTGTCTTGCGCTCGATCCTTCATTTGTGTGAACGATTGCATGTGCGCTCGATCACATGCAGTATTGCGATCGATCACACTTTGACTAGAAGCTGCTCCAGAATCTCCAGGCTTCTTCCCTTAAGTGCCAAAACTGCTTCTTTTTCTCCAAGACCTATAAAACATATGTGAAACACACATATGCAGTAAAATGAACTAAATTAACATAACTAAGGACCTAACAAATGTAAATAAGGGGGCTTAAATATGAATATTTAAGCACCTATCACTCTTTAAGGAACCTTCTTGAAGTAATCCACTAAGAAACTTAGTCGTGCAACTTCACAGGTGTTGCACAAACCTTACAATCAATCCCTTCCTCTCGGAAGCAAAAATCTCTTCCTCTCAGAAGCTAATCTCTTCCTTTCGAAAGCTAATCCCTTTACAATAAATGCTATAAAGTAAATGGTAGAGAGACAATAATGAAAGCTTATACAACTGAATAATATCTCTCTTTCAAGGTAAAGCTTGAAGAATGGCTCAACAATAAATATTTCAAAGCTTTTTGTGTATCAATGAGTAAAAACTTGATTGAATGTTTATTCTTCTATTTTGAAATGCTCAATAGAGTGGGTTTATATAGCCTTGATGTAATATGGCCGCTTTGTACTATTCTTGTACGATTTGGTGCAATTTGTGCTGAAATCTCGCATCTCAATGGTCATATTTTTTGAACTACCAGTTGACTAGGTCTTAGTACCAGTCGACTGGGTCAAGTTAAAAATCACATTTTTAAAGGCTATTACTGGTACTAGTCAACTGGGTAGGACTTACCAGTCGACTAGGGACTTTCTGTCCAAAGTACCACACTGTCCAAAACACCAGTCTTCTGGTGTAAGTACCCAGTCGACTGGGTTGCCTTTCAACCTGGTTTTTCATTCTTATAAAAGGTTTTGATTTTAAAACATTAGTTTTTAAAATGCTTTTCCAAAAGGAGCCATTGGACAAGCAAATTACATGAACAGGTGAGATTTACAACTTGTTTAAATACCTTGTCCCTATACTAGATTTTCTATCTTGACTTGGAGTTTGATTCGGGTTGAGTTCTTGCACCTTGATCCTTAGTTGAATGCTTTTATCGCTTAATACACCTGATAGCACTGTTAGCATAATTAAAGTTATGTTTTGTCATCATTAAAATATAGGTGAAGGTCAACAATATTATAATGCATGATTCT
The DNA here is from genome assembly GCA_023935145.1 of Bretschneidera sinensis. Classification (NCBI taxonomy): domain Eukaryota; kingdom Viridiplantae; phylum Streptophyta; class Magnoliopsida; order Brassicales; family Akaniaceae; genus Bretschneidera; species Bretschneidera sinensis. Next base: position 19,018,930 of record CM043703.1, read on the forward strand.
GATTGTATATTTTTCTCAAAGGATAGAAAAAGAAAAGGATGGAAGCTGAACTCCATAGGAGTATTGGTTCAACTATTTAATGATGACCTGATCCTATGATTCTATTAGCGTATTGCAAGTGCTTGGTACATCAGATTAAAATAAAATAAGATAAAATAGTTTTATAAATTTTTGTATCCTACTTTTCTCCCTGATTTCTCTCTAAACAATAGTTGTTCCCAACTATTCTTGTTCTTGAATCTAGGAGTGAGAGCTCAAGGGAGATTGTTATAGATAGAGATAGTTCTGTAGGCAGAACCAATTCAGTTGCGATGATCAATTTCTATCTCGGTTTTCATTTAGAGAATGAATTGGATTCTTGAAGCATCTAAGGCATAATAAAATAGTGAAATGAGTAACATGTACAAACCAGTTCATCAACTTCATATATCTTGTTGAGCTATCTAACATCTATGTTCTGAAAGTGTGCTAAGTTATACAAGTTTCTAATGTGTTTTTGCCCCTTACATATCCAAACTTTAATTGATTAAAGATGGATTTCTTTTGTCTTCAGGTATTTGCAATAAACTTGGCTAGTATGTTCTCTTCTATCATTTTCTTTTTTGATTTACAGCTAGTTGTATATAGGTACTTAAAAAAATGTTGTATATAGGTACTCCAGTGCCCAATTATTTTAGGAACTTGCACTATTTTATTGAGACTTAGTCAACGTTGTTTGTTCATTTTATCTGTAGAGGGGCTGGTGCAGCACCAGCACCTGAACAGGGCCATTGGCTATTCTAGGGGCAACAGTTCATTGTTGTTATCAATTTCAGTTCATCCACTTAGCAATCAAATCTAAGTTTGTGATTATGACTTCTTTTGACAAAAATAGTTCATTTCTGACTTTCTTAATAATGTTTTAGGAAAGTCTATTGGCGTCATCCTAAAATGGATAAAAGGATAAAAGTTAAATAGATAAACCGAGGTCGAGTAAAGCTTATATGGATGGTGTTGCAAACTTCATTATATTTGCATGTTAGAAATCTTGTGGTCGTGGTAGTATTGTTTGTCCATGTAAGAGATATGGCAATTGTTCTTCATTCAAACCTGAAGTTGTTGAGGAGCATCATTGTATAATGGCTTTAGTCCAGGTTACATCGAGTGGGTTTTTCATCGAGAGAAAGTCTCTCGTATAGACCATACTCACACTAGTTTAGAACCTACTAGTGTTTCAGTTCGCTTCATGGGATGAGATGACATGTTAGGTTTGCTCCGAGGTGCCTTCGAGGTTACTTGTGAAAACCAAAACAATGAACCATTAAGTGTAGGAATCACAGTGGGATCTTCAAATAAGCATGGTGAAGAGCAATAGGCCCATGGTGTGTTTGAGTTTAATAATTGTGGTGAGCCTTTACACGTCAAACATCCAGTTCGTTCTGTTATTGATGAGACGACTCAAAATCGCAATTTGATAAAAGATTATGATAATGAACTTTATTCAAGTTGTCAGAATTTCACAAAGTTAATTTTTATGTTATACCTACTACACATCAAATGTTTGAATGGGTGGTCTGGTAAATCTCTTACTATGTTGCTTGAGTTTATCAACATGGCATTTCTGATATGTGCTCTAATGCCATCAAATTATTATGAAGCCATGAAGATTATCAAAGGATTGGGTCTTAGCTATGAGAAGATTCATGTTTGTCCTAACGACTGCACATTGTATTGGGGTGAGCATATGAATGATGAATTTTGTCATATGTGTAGTGTGCCACGGTGGGTTAAAAACAATGCTGATGATAAGGATCAGTTGAATGAGAGGGATGCTCAATCTAAAAAGAAAAAGCCAGTTAAAGTATTGCGTTATTTTCCTTTAATATCAAGATTGAAGAGGATATATATGTCATCTAAAACAGCTTCGTTGATGAGATGGAATGATAAAGATCGGACAAATGATGGGATTTGAAGACACCTAGTGGATGGATTAGCTTGGAATGAATGTAATACTTTGTATCCCGATTTTGCAGCTGATTCTCATAGTGTTAGGCTTGGCCTAGCTAGTGATGGTGTTGGAAATCACCTTGACAAGATGCCCAGGTGGTGATCTTCCAAACACCCAAGTCTAGAATGACTTGTAAAGAAAAGATACAGCAACCAAAGCAAGAAAGAAAAGAAGACAAGCAATTGTTATCAAGGTTCGGTAATAGCCTACGTCCCCGTGAGTTCCTTTGAACTCTCTGCACTAAATCAATGGTTCTTTACAATCTAGCAACCCTCTTCAAGAAACCTCAAGTTCTTGAATAAACCAAGAAGAGAAGAAGGAAGATGATAAGAACTATTACAATGCTCTCTATCAAATCTATACTACTCTCTCTTTACAACCAGCCTCCCTACAATAAGTCCCTCTTGTGTTTTGTGTCTTTGCACTCTCACACAATTCTCTTTTGTATATCTGTCACTCTTTACAATTGATCTCAAATTATGTCACAATGTTATATTGAGAATGAAGCTAGGTGACCCTTTATATCGTGTACCAACTTCTTATCCAATCTTGAAAGTCAATCTCCACCCTTAGATCTTGATGACCACTCAACCATGGCCCTTGATCAATCCTAAGTGATGCTGTGCGTTTTGGACATGTCTCCACGTACTCAACAAAGGCTAAATCAAATGGACTATGTGTGCCTTCAAGGTGCGTACTAAAACAGGGCACGCTTGCTGCCACTCTGTGAGCCGCGGCCTGGGGTAGGGTGCGCTGTGGCCTAGCCTTCCTCCAGCATTCCTCCATGTTGTGCGCCGCAGCCTGGACAAAGCTGGGCGATGGCCTGACCTGATGCACATATTTTCTAGCTTGTGTGCTTAGGCGCACACACTAGTGTGCCTACCTTTGCCTTGCTCCAAGGTGCCGCGCACACTTGTGTGCACTTCTTTAACATGCTAAAATTTATTCTTCCAACCTTGGTTTAGACATTAACCTTGTTTAAACCACGTTTAAACCTTAGACAAATATCAATAATCTCTACCTTTGTCTAAGTGTTTAAACCTGAACCATTGTGCAGAGAATTTCAGGATCCAAACTCATCTTGAGTCATCAATCAACTGACTCCAATCCTAAGTAGTCCAAGGCAATGATTGAACTTACTTAGACGTAGAACTTTAGTACCTAAATCTGCAGTTCTTCCATGGCTACCTTGTCCACATGGATGCATTCTTTCGTAACATTTTCCCGAATGAAATGGTACCGAACATCCATGTGCTTTGTCCTCTCATGGAACACCGGATTTTTGCATAAGTGCAATGCACTTTGACTATCCAAAAACACCACAACCTGCTCCTCTAGTACCTTCAACTCTTCCAACAACCCTTTGCACCACATAGCTTCCTTAATAGCTTCCGTTGCCACTATGTACTCAATCTCGGTTGTTGAGAGTGCTACCACCAATTGCAGCTGAGCCTTCCAACTTACACAACATCCGTTTAAGTTGAAGAAGTAGGAGCTAATCGATCTCCTTTTATCTCGGTCTGCTCCATAGTCCGAATCCGTAAAACTCTCAAGGCAGATAGACTTACCCCTCTTCTCATAAACCAGCCCTACTTTTGGGCTTCTCTTCAAGTACCTCAACAACCACTTCATCCCAAGCCAATGCTTCTTTCCAGGATTACTCATAAACCTGCTGAGAACACCTATTGCATGAGAAATTTCAGGTCTAGTGCTTACCATGGTGAACATAACAGAACCAACAGAACTAGAATAAGGGAATTTTTCCATTTCCTTCTTCTCCGCCTCTGATCTTGGACATTGATTGCTGGAGAACTTGAAATGACCAGCAATGGGAACCTTCACTGGTTTGCTATCTTCCATAGAGAACTTAGATATCATCTTCTCTATATAGGAAGTTTGAGAGATCTTCAATCTGTTTCTCTCCTTTTCTCGGATGATACACATCCCAAGGATCTTCTGTGCATAGCCAAGATCCTTTATCTCAAACTCCTCTCTGAGTTTAGCCTTCAATTTCCTTATCCTCTCCATGCTGCTCCCAACCAGCAACATATCATCAACATAGATGAAGATGATCACCACTTCCACAACCTTCTACCCCTTATAGTATAAGCACGAATCATAGTAGCTCCTAATGAAACCTAGGCTGATTACAAAGGAATCAAATCTCTTATTCCATTGCCGAGGTGATTGCTTTAGGCCATAGAGAGATTTCTTCAATTTGCACACCAACTCTCCCTGCCTTCCTTCCTCATAGCTTTTAGGTTGCCTCATGAAAATGGTCTCATCAAGCTCTCTATGTAAGAACGCTGTCTTCACATCCATTTGCTCGATTTCCCAATCAAATTGGACCACCAATGCTAACACTATCTGTATCGTCTTGTACTTCACAACCGGTGAGAAGATTTCGGTGAAATTTATGCCTTCTTTTTGTGTGAACCCCTTCACCACCAGCCTCACTTTATACTGGACTTCATCCCCTGGAGTATTCCCTTCTTTGATCTTGTAGATCCATCTATAATCCACAACTCTATGCTTTTCTGGTTTGGGCACCAACTCCCAAAAGTTGTTCTTAATCAAAGAATCTATTTCTTCCTCCATAGCCACACTTTGACGAATCCTTACACTCAATGGCTTCCATGTAAGTTTCTGGTTCACTCATCTCTCCTTCTGTCCAAAGAGCTACTACATTAGCATCCGCAAACCTATATCTCAAAGGTGGTCTCACTACCCTCCTTTCTCGGTCCCTTGTGAGCTGGTAGTCATTCTGACTTGCTGCATCAACCTCTTCTAGTTTAGCCTCTTCTTGAGTTTTTTGAGCATGGCCTTCATCAATGGGCTCTACCTGGTCCGAACCCTCTTGTCTTCCTTGCTCTACCTGAACCGAACTCTCCTTGATGCGATGCTCCACAAATTTCGGACTAGTTTGCTCACTAGCCCCTGCAGGGTTAGTTTTCTCCAAGTAGGGAAATAACAATTCATTAAAAATATCATCCCTACTAATTATGAGTTTCATGCCCTTCTTTTCTAAGGACCATAACCTATATTCCTTAACCCCATCACCATACCCTAGAAATACACATTTTCTAGACCTTGGACTAAGTTTATCATCCTTTTGATGTGCATATGCAGCACACGCAAAAGTCCTAAGGTTGCTTAATTCAGGGGGTTTCCCACTCCACATCTCCATAGGAGTCTTGAGCTCTAAAGCTCTAGAGGGTGATCTATTTAGCAAGTATGCAGCAGTAGCCACAGCTTCTCCCCAAAAATATTTTGATAAATCGGATCCTATTAACATGCACCTAACCTTTTCCATAAGGGTTCTATTCATCCTCTCAGAAACTTCATTTTACTGAGGTGTTTTTACAACCGTTTTATGCCTTAGAATGCCATTTAATTCACAGAATTTATCAAAATCCTTATTACAAAATTGTAAGCCATTATCGGTTCATAAAGCCTTAACTACCCTACCCATTTGAGTCTCCAGCAACTTCTTCCACACAACAAATTTATTTAATGCATCTGATTTATTTCTAAGCAAATAAACCCACAATTTTCTTGAATAATCATCAATTAAAGACAGAAAGTAAAAGTTACCTCTCAGTGTTGGTGTTCTTGCTGGTCTCTAAAGGTTCGAATGAATGTAGTCAAGAATACCCTTAGACTTGTGCACTCCAGTGTTGAAGCTGACCCGGTGTTGCTTCCCAAGAATGCAACTCTCACAGAAATCTAATTTATATACTTTATCTCCTCTAAGTAGACCATCCTTGCTAAGAACTTGTAGGCCCTTTTCGCTCATATGTCCCAAGTGAGTGTGCCAAAGAGCTGCCCTATAAATCTCAGCCATTAAGCTTACTGCTTGATCCTTGGTTTCTGTTTCACTGATCATCTCATAAAGTCCATCTTTTATTGCTTCCTTGATCACTACCAAAGATCCCTTGGTCACCTTGATCTTTCCATCCTCTACTTTGCTTGTATACCCCAAAGAATTCAACTGCCCCAATGAGATCAAATTCCTCTTCAAATCTGGAAGATACCTCACATTTCGCAGCAGCCTTGTGACTCCATCAAACATCCTCAACTGGATGTCTCCTATTCCCCTCACTTGGCAAGAATTGTCATTCCTTAAGAAGACCCTTCCATCATTGATCTCCTTGAAATTCTTGAACCATTCCTTGTGGGGGCACATATGATAAGTGCACCCGGAATCCAGAATCCACTTCTCGCTGCCATGCCTCCTGCTCACATTTGAGCACACAACAAGCACATCATCTTGTTGTTCTCTTTTGGCAACCGAAGCCTCTCCATTGTTGGTATGGCTTCTTCTCTCATCCCACATCTTCTTCTTGCAATCTTTCTTGAAATGGCCCTTTTTGTTGTAGTAGAAGCATCTCTTTCCTTCTCCAAGTCTTGTCTTGGAATGAGATCTCCCATGGTTCTGCCCTCTACCTCTTGATTTCTCCTGGTAGTTTACATGAGTGCTACTACCATTCTGAGTTGTTGGCCTTCCTCTTACGAATAGCTCTTCTCCACTTAATGCCTCCCTCATCTTAGCTTTGAAATTATAAGCCCTTATGGCATTGATCACAATCTCCTTGGTTAAAGTATCTCTTCCATACTCAATAGCATTAATCAGATTATCAAAGCAATCAGGAAGAGAGTTTAACAAAATAACAACCAATTGTTCATCTGACAATTTAATACTACAACTAGCCAAATCTTGAACTAGTTTATTAAAGACATCAAGATTATCTTGCAACTCTTTATTGGGATCCAGTTTAATAGCAAAGATTCTTTTAAGAAGATAAATCTTGTTAGTGAGAGTTTTGGTAAGAAACAACTCATCTAGTTTCTTCCATATGACAGTCGAATCTTTCGAGTCTCCGCGCTTCCTTATGACACTATTCGACGTGTGCAAGAAAATGGTGCTGTAAGCCATCTTCTTCATCTCAACTCGCTAGTCCTCCGTGATACTTGCTGGAAAATCATTATCTTCTCCAATAGCCAAGTCCACTTTCTGTTGCATAAGAACAACCTTGATCTTCCGTTTCCATAGGAAAAATTTCCCTTTCCATCACACTTCTCAACAACAAAATTTGAAGCCATCTTTGCAGACAAGATCCCAAATTTATGACATACCCAAAAATGTTTTTTTCAACCTCAAGAACACAATTAAAGATGGATCTTAACACCGTTCTTGAATCACTCTCAAGAACACAATATGATCTTGATCTTTACTCTGTTCTTGAATCACCCAAGAAGTTGATCTTTGATTCTTGGATTCTTGACTCTGCTACCTTCTTGTTTTTACTCCGATACCCAGCTGTGCAAGCTCTAATACTACTATTGGAAATCACCTTGACAAGATGCCCAGGTGACGATCTTCCAAACACCCAAGTCTAGAATGATTTGTAAAGAAAAGATACAGCAACCAAAGCAAGAAAGAAAAGAAGACAAGTAATTGTTATCGAGGTTCATCAATAGCCTACGTCCCTGTGAGTACCTCTGAACTCTCTACACTAAATCAATAGTTCTTTACAATCCAATAACCCTCTTCAAGAAACCTCAAGTTCTTGAAGAAACCAAGAAGAGAAGAAGTCAGTCTCGGGCAAGCTAGAGAGAGAAGCTCTCAACTGTGAACAGTGATTGCCCATAGTTTCTTGCCCCTCTCTCCTCCTCTTCCTCCTCCCTTCCTTTTTGATCCTGATCAAGAGCTCTCCTTAGCATGGGTAAGAGGAAACCCTCTAAGAAACCTTCCCTTACAATCCAAGAGAAGAATGATCTGGATTATGTCCGGAATCATTTCAAAAGCGAAGAAGCTACAATAATGCTGTCGCGAGAAGAAAGCCCAGCTGATTCTAGCAAGCATAGGTCCAAAGGACCAAGTAGAGTGTCTGAAAGATCCCCCTACTCCTTGGGAGAGAAGAAGCTAAAGTCTATGAGCCATGAGAAAGATGCCTCAAGCTCTGGAAATGAAAAGAGCTCGCACAGAGCTTCAAAGGTGAACAGTACCAAAACTCAATCAAAGCCAAAGAAGGCTATGCAAGAAGATGTTCAGGCTATTGAAGAGGAGTCCTCATGCTCCCCTAAAGATAGTGGAGAGTATGGAGAGGAGTCAGTCCTAGTTGAGTCCTTCTCCTCCAGTGAAGAGGATGACAATAGTTGTCATGCTACTGTTCACGGGAGAACAGCTGCTCCAAGCCCAGAAAAAGAAGTGGCTGAGCCCCAAACTAGTTCTTAATCTGGTCCATAATCCCCATTGAAGGCTGGGAGTACCCATATGGGCTCATGTCCAAAGGAAACTCCCTTGCAGAATGCTACTCCCAAAGGAGCTCAGGATAGGAACAATACAAAGAACCAAGAAGCTACTGCTAACACCACCTTTGAGGGAAACAAGAGAGCTCCCTGGGTCAGTTTGTTTGCAGACAACAGGAAACAAAGCAAGGGCTTACAACTCTCCATAATTGAAAGTGAAGGGGAAACTATTTATGTTTTCGAGGAAGACATTGGTGAGGTGTTTGATGACCTCCCATTCTGCTTGGTTGGCTAGTTTGCTGGAAGATTTCCAGGAAAGACTGATCTGAAAATGCTCACTGACTCCTGGAAGGTAAAAGTCCTAACCCAATTCCATGATAGTGGCTGGATAGTATTTAAGTTTGGGAATGTTGAAGATAGTATGAATGTTTTACAAGAAGGGCCCTGTCAAGTATATGGGAGACCTTTGTTATTAAAATCTATACCAAAATTTTTCCACTTTGGTAATGAAGAAATTAGTACCATGCCTCTATGGATTCAGTTGAGAGGATTGCCCCTAGAACTATGGACTGCCAATTGCCTGAGTAAGATAGGTACTCAGCTTGGTAAGCCCTTATATGCTGACCAGTTCACCAACACTAAAAACAGAATATCTTTTGCTAGACTTTTAGTTGAGGTTGATGTAGCAAAGAAAATTAAACTTTCTGTGCCTGTTAGCTTCCCTAATGGGGACTCCTTTGAACAAGGAATATTTTATGAAAATCTCCCCAAATTCTACCCTAAATGTAGAGTGCTAGGCCATGATCTCCACTCTTGCAACCTGACCAATGCAGACAAGGGGAAAAAGCTTGGTAAAGGGAAAGATCCTGTGAGGCAAGAAGGGTCCAAAGTCCCAAGTGAACTTGACAAAGGGGTTAGGACCCAGCACACAAAGTTAAGAGGGGATAGCCCAAGCAAGAGCCCCTCAGTCAGAGAGAGAACAGCCTATGAGGCTAGAGATTCAAATCAGGAAGAGAGGGTTTCAGGAAGGGACGAGATTGTCCAAAGAGAAACTAGGGGGGAGAAGGATATAGAGCATTCAATACCTCTCATCCAAATGGGGGCTTGGTTAAAGCCTCCCCACCCCCCTGATCCTAGTAACATGGAAGCTGTGGTGAACAGTGTTTCAAGGCCTACCTCTGGCTTAGGCCAGGTCCAAAGGGATAAACCTATTCAAGATCATCAAGACACAAGTGAGATGGCAAAGGGCCCAGGTGTGCAGGGGAGTGGTTTCCAGTTAGTAAAGAAAAAAAAAGGAAGACCAGGCTTGAAAGATTCATATCCACCTAGGAAGGGAGGGTCAGCCTCCTTACCTACCAAATGATAGTTGCTTGCTGGAACATCAAGGGTTTCCACAAGCCCCTGAAACACAATGGGGTCCTTCACCTCATGAAGAGCAACAAAGTAGATGTAATGGGGATCTTAGAATGCAAATTGGATGAAGCCAAGCTGCAAAGAATTATGGGAATAAATTCAGCATGTGGAGCCAGATCAACGACTTTTCTGCCCACCCTTTAGGCATAATCTTGGTGCTTTGGAACCCTGCTAAGGTTAATCTATCTATTATTGAAGTTACCTCTCAAGTTATTCATTGTAATGCTACATGCCTAACTACTTCATGTACTTTTGTAATCAGTTTTGTGTATGGTTTTAATACCATTGTATCTAGAAGACCCCTATAGGACAACCTTTGTAATTTTAGCTATGATTTGTCATCCCCTTGGCTTGTGTTGGGAGACTTTAATAATGTGTTCACCACTGAGGAAAAAACTAATAGGTTACCAGTAACATATTATGAGATTAGGGATCCTTCTTATTGTTGTAGAGAGACTGGCTTGTCTGATATCAATACAACAGGGTGTCTGTACACTTGGTCCAACAACAAAGTATGGTGCAAGCTGGATAGAGTTATGGTGAATAATGCCTGGTATCAGAAGGGGTTCAAAATCCATGCTAATTTCACTCTTGCAGGCTGTCTGTCTGACCACTCTCCCTGCCTTGTGAACTTAATGGATGAAGCAAATGAGGGTAGGAGATCTTTCAAGTTTTTTAACATGTGGACTAACCATCTAATGTTCCTTGATACTGTTAGAGCTCAGTGGGGCTGTCCTATGGGTGGTACCAAACAGTTCATTTTGTGTAGATCCTTGAAAGCCCTCAAACCTCACTTTAAGTTGTTCAATGAGAACCACTTCAACCATATATCTGAGAGAGCCCTGGAGGCATCAAATAAGCTAGCTAGTCTCCAAAGAGAACTCCATGACAACCCCATTGATCCTGAGCTCCAATCCATGGTGCCTTCTTTGAAACTGAAAGCTTTCAAGCTGGCTGAAGCTGAGAGGAGCTTCTTTTCTCAGCAGGTTAAATGCAAGTATTTGATGAACAGTGATAGAGGGACAAAGTGTTTTCATGCCATGGTCAAAAGGAAGATAAGCAAGAACTATATAGCTGTTGTAATGTCCTCCAATGGCTCTCTCACAACCTTTGAGGCAGAAGTGGCTGAGGAGTTTCTTAAATTCTATAAGGCTCTCCTTGGTTCCTCTTCCAGCTGCAGCCCCTTAGACATTCAAGTATTAAGAGATGGTTCTTTAATCCAAGAGAACCAAGTTGAGTTGTTGACCAAAGAAGTAACTGAGTCTGAGATTAAGGAAGCTTTGTGGAGTATTAGAGAGGACAAGTCCCCTGGCCCTGATGGATACTCCTCCAGATTCTTCAAGAAGGCTTGGGAGGTTACTAGCTCTGACATTATTGGGGCTATCCAAGAATTTTTCCAGAATGGGAGACTGTTAAAGCAATTAAACCACACCACTCTGCCCTTGATCCTCAAAAGTAAACATGCTGCTAAAGTTGAGGACTTTCAACCCATAGCCTGCTGCAATGTTGTCTATAAGATTATCTCCAAGATCCTTGCATCAAGGATTGCTCCTTGCCTGAACCATATAGTATGCCCAGCATAAGCAGCCTTCATCAAAGACAAGAGCATGGCAGAAAACATTTATCTGGTCCAAGAGCTGCTCAGGAAGTTTTGTAGGAAGAGAATTTCCCTAAGATGCATGATCAAGATTGACCTTAGAAAAGCATATGACACTGTGGACTGGGAATTTTTGAACAAATTATTAGAGGGGTTGGGGTTTCCAGATGTGTATAGAGCCTAGATCATGGAGTGTGTATCATCAACTGCCTACTCTTTATCCATTAATGGGAGTCTTCATGGGTTCTTTGCTAGCAAAAGGGGCCTCAGGTAAGGGGACCCCCTTTCCCCCTATTTGTTTGTCCTGATTGTTGAGTACTTATCCAGGCTACTAGGGAGACTGAGTGAGAAGGATGGTTTCAGATACCATCCAAAATGTGACAAGCTTAAGATCACTCACTTGGCTTTTGCTGATGATCTTATTTTGTTTGCTAGAGGGGAAGAAAATTTTGTTGGGCAGCTAATGAAGTGTGTTACCTACTTTAGTTAGTGCTTAGGGCTGCATGCAAGCCTGGCTAAATCAAACATCTTTCATGCTGGAGTCAAGTCTGAGGAGCTTCAGGAAATCAGAAGAGTCACAGGGATGGAGGATGATAACCTCACCTTCAAAAATCTGGGGGTTCTCCTTGCTTCCTCTAGGCTAAATGCTACACACTACTCCCCTCTTATAGACAAACTGGCTGGGTACATTAATGTCTGGGCTGGCTCTTCCCTATTATATGCTGGAAGGACTGAGCTGATCAAATCAGTGCTCCAGGGTGTGGAGTGCTTTTAGCTTGCTATCTTTCCTATCCCTGTAAACATCCTGGAAAAATTTGTTAGAATGTGCAGGACCTTCCTCTGGAATGGCAAGAGTGTTGGGCTGAGAAAGGCTCTGGTAGCTTGGGTTGATATATACAAACCTAAATCTGAATGGGGGCTTGGTCTGGTTAACCTCAAAGCCTGGAACAAGGCCCTCCTCACTAGGGTCCTCTGGAACATTTACTTGAAGAAGGACTCCTTGTGAATCCACTGGGTTCAGCACTACTATCTATTGAATAATTCCCTGTGACAGACTACTTCAAGGAAGGGGGACTCCTCCCTATGGAAGAGACTGCTAGAAATCAGAGATGAGCTAACAAGCCACCCTCCTTCAACACAATAGGCTAGGGATAGACTACTAGAATAGTGTGCAGAATGTGCTAAGTATAAAAAAGGTTTACAACTCAGTTAGACAGAAAGGCAGGGAGGTCAGCTGGGTTCCCCTGGTGTGGTATGTCCACTGTCCTCCCAAACACTCCTTTATCTTTTGGCTGGCAATTCAGAACAAACTGCTAACAAAGGACAGACTCCAGCTGGAGGAAGAGGAGAAACTATGCCCCCTGTGCCAGGAACAAGCTGAAAGTATAGAGCACATTTTCTTCTCCTGCAGGGTCAGCAAGGAAATATGGGGTTCTATTAAAGCATGGCTTGGCTGTAGAAGATAAATGAAAACAATTGAAAGTGCAGCCAAATGGACTTTGAAAGTTAGAGGAACAGGCCCCCCAGCAATTACAAAGAAACTAGCTCTTCCATGCACAATCTACAGCCTATAGATGGCTAGAAATGCCAAACTGTTTGACAAGTCTCCTGTACATCCTTCTAGCCTAGCTAAGAAGATCCAGTATGTAATATATAAAACAGTGTATGCTGCTTGCCCGGAGATTAGGCTTCTTTTGTAAGTGTGGCTGGTCTCTTTATGTTCTTTTACCTCCTTTTGCTTTGCCTGGGTATGCCCAGTGTCTTTGTTGCTTTCTAGCTAGTAGCTTGGATTATTTGTAAGCTTTCTGTAATTTGGCTTTTGTATATGCCTCACTGTAAATCCCTTGGGTATGCCTAGTGATATTTTTTTACATTTTTTATCATTTAATATAAGTTTATTTACAGATAAAAAAAAAGAAGAAGATGATAAGAACTATTACAATGCTCTCTATCAAATCTATACTACTCTCTCTTTACAACCAGCCTCCTTACAATGAGTTCCTCTTATGTTTTGTGTCTTTGCACTATCACACAATTCTCTCTTGTATGTCTATCACTCTTTACAATTGATCTCAAATTATGTCACAATGTTATGTTGAGAATGAAGCTAGGTGACCCTTTATATAGTGCACCAACTTCTTGTCCAATCTTGAGAGTCAATCTCCACCCTTAGATCTTGATGACCACTCAACCATGGCCCTTGATCAATCTTAAGTTATGTTGTGCGTTTTGGACATGTCTCCACGTACTTAACAAAGGCTGAATCAAATGGACTATGTGTGCCTTCAAGGTGCGGCCTGAAACAGGGCACACTTGTTGCCACTCTGTGAGCCGCAGCCTGGGGTAGGGAACCCCATAGCCTGGCCTTCCTCCAGCATTCCTCTATGCTGTGCACTGTGGCCTGACCTGATGCACATATTTTCCAGCTTGTGTGCTTAGGCACACACACTAGTGTGCCTACCTTTTCCTTGCTCCAAGGTGCCGCGCACACTTGTGTGCACTTCTTTAACATGTTGAAATTTATTCTTCCAACCTTGGTTTAGACATTAAACTTATTTAAACCATATTTAAACCTTAGACAAATATCAACAGATGGGTTCAATCCTTTTCGAACAATGAGTTCTACTTATAGCACATGGCCCGTTCTTTTGGTCCCATACAACTTGCCACCATGGCTTTGCATGAAGCAAACATCATTCATCCTTTCAATGGTGATTCTTGGTGAGAAAGAGCCCTGGTAATGATATTGATATCTTTTTATAGCCTCTAATGGAAGAGTTGAAACAATTATGGGATGGTGTTGATGCACTTGATGCGTTCACCAATCAAAGCTTTAAGCTGCGCGGTTCTATTCTTTGGACCATTAATGATTTTCTAGCATATGCAAACTTATTTGGTTGGAGCACCAAGGGGCGGGTTGCTTGTCCATGTTGTGGGGACTCTACGCATTCTATACGGTTAATTCACAGGGGAAAGTTTTACTATATGGGTCATCATCGATTGTTAGAAGAAAACCATGAGTTTCGTTCTCAAAAGGATAAGTTTGATGGCACAATAGAGTTGGGATCTGCTCCTGTTCCACCATATGGACACGATGTTTTAAGACAACTAGAAGGTGAAAATTACATCTATGGTAAATTCTCGAAGCCTTCTAAGAAGAGGGCAAGAGAGGATGTTAGTACCTCTATGGGGCAAGTACTAGTGGATGAAGTTGATAACCTTTTTGAAGGTGTGGATGATTTCTTAGAAATTGCTGATAAGGAGGATCTTCCCATGGATGAGGTAGTTGTAGATACTTTATGGAAAAAAAAAGTATTTTTTTTTAGTTACCTTATTGAAAAGACAATCTCTTGCGTCATAATCTAGATGTGATGCATATAGAGAAGAATATATGTGATAATTTGATTGGAACAATCTTGAATATAGATGGTAAGACTAAAGATAATAATAGGCATGCCATGATCTCGAGGAAATTGGTATTAGAAAAGACCTCCATTTAGTTGTTCTTCTTAATGGAAAAGTTCACTCGCCTCCAACCACACTATGTCTATGAAGGAGAAGCACAATTTCTTGACAATTTTGGAAAATCTTAAGGTTCCTGATGGGTATGCATCAAACATCTCAAAATGTGTCAACCTAAAGGATCGTAAGCTGTCAAACTTAAAGAGTCATGACAGTCACATATTGATGCAAGAAATCCTTTCTATTGCCTTAAGAGCATCTTTGCTTAGACATATTGTAGCAGTTGTTTATGAGTTATCATCATTTTTCAAAGCTTTATGCTCTAAAGCCCTTGATCCCCAGGAGTTTGACATATTGGAGTCACGTGTTGCTTTGACACTTTTCCATTTGGAGAGAATATTCCCCCAGGTTTCTTTACCATTATGGTTCATCTTATCATTCACTTAGCCTCCGAGGCTAGACTTGGTGGTCCCGTACACTACAGGTGGATGTATATTGTTGAGACGTTAGATGTTCAAATCTAATTTGAGCACTCTTTATTTTTTATATTAATGGCTACTAAATTTATCTTAAATTTTTTGGCTTTGCAAGGTATTTAGTGTACTTAAAATTTTACATACGTAATAGAAGTCGACCCGAGGGGTCAGATGCTGAAGGGTACAATGGGGAAGAGTTTCTAACATATTGCTCACAATACTTCAAAGGTGTAGAGACAAAATTCAACCGCCCCCAAAGGAACAACGATATTGTAAATTATCCGGATGAATACATGTTTTCCTCGGGTGGACGGATTATGGGAAAGATTGTAAGTGTTGAGCTCGATGACATGTCATTGGCTCAAGCACATCGTTATGTGTTGCTCCATAATGATAAACTTTCTCACCTTCGTAGGTTAGTATCAATAAAGGAACTTAGTAATCATCTGTTTAAATTGAGTAGTTGTTTTGTTTTGTTATCCCTGTGAGGGCTAACAGTTTGATAAAAACATCAATCAATCCAGTGAATTTTTGGCTGTTCAAAGACTAACTAACCATTCCAATCGACCAATACAAAGTCTCGAACAGAAGTGGTTAGTTGAAAAATTTCCCTCATGGCTTATGAGATAAGTTAGGCATAATATCAATTGTCTTTAATGTTATAAGTGTGTTCAATAAAACATTGACTACTGTTGTCTCATATTAATGGTTGGAAAATGTTTAGGTGCCATGGATGGTGGATAACAATCATTCAGATGAAATAATAGCCTTTGCTCGAGGTTCAAATAATGTTGTTAGGAGATTTAATGGATTCAACATCAATGGCTTTAAATTCCACACAAAGGAACGTGAGAAGTTTAAACGATCTCAAAATTCGGGAGTTATGGTTGAAGCAGATGATCAAATCTATTATGGTGTGCTCAAAGATATTATCGAGTTGGATTACTATGGAACATTTAAGTTTGTGTTGTTCTGTTGTGATTGGGTGGATATTAATTCACCTAGGGGTTTAAAGAAAGATGTAGGTGGGTGCATTCTCGTGAACTTGACTAGGTTCATACACATGGGTCAGTTATTGAAAGATGACTCGTTCGTTATTTCATCTCAAGCGAAACAAGTGTTTTATGTGCAAGGCCCAACAAGAAAAAAATGGTATCATGTTGTGATCGTAAAGCCAAGGGACCTATATGAAATGAGAGAAAAACGTAGGAAGATAATGATGACACTTACAATTAGTGCATGCCTTCTAATGTAGTGGTAGACAATCAATTAGATTGTATCTCAACTTGGGCTAGGATGGACATTGATGAAGATACCAATTAGTTATATGAGCATTTCCATGCACTTGTATTTGGATGTGTATTTATGTGATGCACATATGTGTCAAGGAGATTTGTAATGTTTTATTGTATTATTTCGGATTAATGTTGCTTTGTATCACACAGTTCAAGAGTTGTGAACTTTTTTGCCAACAGTTTGTGGAATGTTACTACAGAATGTAATGAATTTTTGTTTTAGTTATATGATTGCTTATTTCTTGTTCTTTAAATCCTATTTAAAGAACTTGTTTGTTCATTTTTTCACAAGTACTCTGAAGTGCTTCATGCATCAGCCAATCCTTGAGGTTTATATTCGAAATTGTAATTAGGATCAAAATAATCATTTACTTATTATTATCCTAAGTAGAATACACAAAGTTATTCATACACTAATCTGTGGCAAAAATGGTTGGTCCCTTAGAATCAGAAGTTCTTGATTTTTGTATTTGCTGCGAGCCCTTGACCATTCTTATCTTTCATGTATGGTTCTTCTAATTCTTGTTAACTTTTAGTGCATTCTGATGATGACTTTGATGTTGGGTACGTATCTGATTAGATCTTGTTGGCATTTTAGGGTAAGGTTACTTATGGGTGGAAACCTTGGAATTCTAATTTGGTTGCGTATTTTATATACGGTTTTTAATTGTTTTATTGCTGTGTTTCTTTACATATATAAAAAAAAAAATTTGTTTTGTTGCTATGTTGCGTGAGAAGCTTGGATTATTAGCTTAGTCCGAGGAGTTTGAGTTTGGGCTATGTGTTGGAATTTTGGGTTCAGATATGTTACAACATGGTACATGTAGACCTGTTATCTAATAAAGGACCCAATTAAGTGATATAATTTTTATGAGTCTCCAAAGTATCAAGGTTCTTTAGTATGGGCCACCTTATGTGTAGAAGCCCGATGTGGTATGAGTCTTTGTTAATGGGCCAAAGACCCAATGCACATGTGTGAGGTAACTATTAGGGTTATGGTCCCTAAGGCACAGGGAAATAAATAGACATCAGGGGAGGGTGTCTAGTGTGTGTTAAATTTTATTGAAACAGATAGTTCTTCTCCCTCCCCACTAACATTCAGTTTATTGGTTCCCATACCAAAGGTGGTTCTCCTTGTTGTCTTAGAAGATCAACCCAAGGAAGCTTGCTTGCAATGCATTTCGGTTCGTTTTTCTAACTCATCTTCTCAATATATATATATATATATATATATATATATATATATATATGAATTCTTGATAAGTCTAACATGAGATCTTGGCTGTACCATTGATGATTATGTGTATTAGTATAAGTATTTTAATATAACAAGTGGTATCAGAGCCTTTCATGTTAGATTGTTAAGATTCATATGAAAATTGAGTTTCTTGAATTTTCTCCATAAAGCATATTTAGGACATAAATTTGTTTTATAAAAAAAATTGCTATAAATCCATATTTGTTGATGAGATTGTATGATTACAATTAGTATCTCAAAATATGATTTTTGAGATTTTTTGGGTATGAAAATATTAAGTTTTGGTGATTTTTAGCAATTGTTTTCATAACTGCAAATTGCAGTTTATCAAACCGGTGCTGGCTTTGAGCTTTATTTTTTGGTTGATTTCTATAACAAGTGGTATAAAATTACAAATCAATATAACTACATGAGATAGATCCATCTTACAGCTATATTTTTCGGTCTCCCATGTTATTGAGTTTACTTTACTCAATAAATCATAGCAAAAAAAAAAAAAAAGAGTGAATCCACTGGGCACAAGATTTCCTACCCAATTAATCTATGCACAAAATGTATAGTAAAGTGGAAAATGATTAAATCATTTTTTTTTTGTCATGACAGCTTGCCAATTGCAAGCATATTATTTTAGTATTCATTGTAGAGGACCACTACAGTCAGTCCCAAAATCCAAAGAATTGGCGCTGCAGCACTAGTGATTTGCCCCTCGGGTAGATTACTGGCGCCGCGGCGCCAAGGGCTGGCACCGTGGCGCCGGTCAAGGTAAAGGACAAAATTGTTTTTAAGGATTTTGTTCCGAATTTTATGTTTAATGTTTTTGAGATGAATGAATTGAAATATTATGTTGCCAAAGCAATCTCTAATATGTAAATTTATTTATTTTAAGACATTTAAACATGCTATTAATATGTGAAAATAATTGGCTTAAAGGAAGGTTATTTTTGCATATTAATAGATTAAAATAGTTGTGAATATGTGACAAATAAAAGTTGTCATGCGAATAATGTGTCGGTCCAAAGAAAGGCACATTATTTGGCGGGTTGGGTTGTCAATATTCATGAACTATATTAAAGACATGTAAACATGCTATTAATATGTGAAAATAATCAACCCATAGGAAGGTTATTTTTGCATTGTTAATAGATTAAAATAGCTGTGAATATGTGACAAATAAAGGTTGCCATGCGAATAATGTGTCGGTCCAAAGAAAGACACATTATTTGGCAGGTTAGGTTGTCAATATTCATGAACTATATTTGAGATACCACATACAAGTTGATATTTCTGTCCAAAGACTAAGTATTAATGTTGTGCTAGGTATCTTGTTATGGGCCCACATGCATGTATATATGTATACAGTTTTGTTTTGATTCATATATACATGAGTTGTTACTAATTGTGAGCTTTTGTTCTTGTTTATAGCAACATCGATTTCTGCTAACATCAACAGTATTCCCGTGCTTAACGGCACAAATTTCAAGAAGTGGCAAGATCATGTTATAATCGTGCTGGGGTGCATGGAATTAGACTATGCATTGAGGGTCAATCACCTCGCACCTTTGACCAGCGATAGTACCGCTGAGCAAAAGGTTATATATGAAAAGTGAGAGCGAACAAACCACATGAGCCTAATGATTATGAAGCACTCGATTCCGGATACCATCAGGGGTTCTATTCCTGATGAAAATGATGTTAAGAAATTCCTCTCCCAAATAGCAGACCGATTCGCCGCAAATGAAAAGGTCGAGACAAGCACCATCTTGACCAAACTTGTCTCAATGCGGTACAAAGGGAAAGGTAATATAAGAGAGTACATCATGGAGATGTCAAACCTTATGACAAGACTAAAGGCATTCAAGCTGGAATTGCCAGAAGTCATTCTAGTGCACTTAGTCTTGATCTCTCTTCCTACACAATCCAGTCCTTTCAAAATCAGTTACAATACTCAAAAAGAGAAATGGAATTTGAATGAGCTGATTGCTCAATGTGTACAAGAGGAAGAAAGACTTAATCATGAAAAGGTTGAAAGTGCTCATATAGTATCAACTTATCAGGACCCCAGTTCCAACAAGAAAAGAAAGAGGAACATTAAAGGAAAGGAAACTGCAGAGTCTGGAAATTCACACCACAAGGGACAACAGAAACAAGATAAAGGTATAACTTGTTTCTTTTGCCACAAAGCTGGTCATGTGAAGAAAGACTGCACAAAGTATGCCAAGTATGTGACTTGGCGTGAGAAGAAGGGTAAACTTCTAAACTTTGTTTGTTCAGAAGTTAATTTGGCCTTAGTACCTAAGAACATTTGGTGGATAGATACAGGTGCAACTACTCACATAAGTGTTTCTATACAGGGGTACATAAGGAGTCGAACGCCAACTGATGCTGAAAAATTCATCTATGTAGGAAATGGCGAAAGAGCTCCTGTGGAGGTAGTTTGTTTATTTAGATTACAATTAGAATCTGGTTGTAATTTGGATTTGGATGAGACTTTTTATGTACCGTCTTTTAGATGGAATTTGGTTTCAATTTCATGTTTGGACAAATCAGGTTTTTCTTGTTCATTTGGAAATAGAAAGTCTAGTCTATTTCAGAATTCAAATTTGTTTGGTACTGGTTCTTTAATTGATAATTTATATAAACTGGATATGATTGTCTCCAAAGAAAACGAATCCTTGCATACCAGTAATGTTGGTATTAACAAATGAGAATTTATTAATGTTATGGCACAAGCGTTTAGGACATATTTCTAAACAAAGGATTCAAAGACTTGTGTCAGAAGGAATTCTTGATCCCTTAGATTTGTTAGATTTTGAAGTCTGCATTGAGTGCATTAAATGAAAACAAACAAATGTTAAAAATAAAAGTGCTAATAGGAGTAATAGTGTCTTAGAATTGATACATACGGATATTTGTGGTCCATTCCCTACAGCTTCTTGGAATGGACAACAATATTTTATCACTTTCATAGATGACTACTCTAGGTATGGCTATCTTTATTTAATTTATGAGAAGTCTCAATCTATAGATATGTTCAAGAATTTCAAAGCCGAAGTTGAAAATCAATTAGGCAAGAAAATTAAGGCGGTCAAATCTGACCGTGGAGGTGAATACTACGGTAGATATGATGGATCAGGTGAACAACGTCCCGATCCCTTCACCAAATTTTTGACAGAATGTGGGATCGTTCCTCAATACACCATGCCAGGGACTCCTAGTCAAAACGGTGTAGCTAAGAGACGAAACCGAACCTTAAAAGATATGGTAAGAAGTATGATTAGTCAGTATTCTTTGCTAGAATCGCTTTAGGGTGAAACCATAAAAACTACAGTTTACATCTTGAACAGAGTTCCAAGTAAAGCAGTAGCCAAAACCCCATACGAGTTATGGACAAGTAAAAAGCCTAGCATTAAGCATTTGTATGTTTGGGGATGTCCAGCTAAGGCTCGGCCTTATAAGCCAAATGAGAAGAAGCTATACTCAAGGACCATTAGCTGCAATTTTGTTGGATACTCTGAAAGATGATGGGGTTCAAATTTTATGATTCCTCTAATAGATCCTTTTTCGAAACGGGTAATGCCAAGTTCATTGAGGATGTAAGTTAAGTGGGAGAGACCAACTTAGGCAAGTCAATTTTGAGGAGGAATGTGTTTATATTCCTGTTGTTGTAACTGAAAGTGTTCAGGTGTCCATGCCTTATGTTATTCAAAATGCAAATCCAGAGATCCAACGCATTGATGATGAACCTGAATTGCTGCCTGTTCAAAATCAGGAACCGCCTGAGGTTCATCAAGAGGTACCTCAACAACCTTAAATGGAAGTGCCATTAAGGAGATCTACTAGAGAAAGGAGAAACGCGATTTCAACTGATTATGTTGTGTATCTCCAGGAACATGAGTTTGATATGGGTTTGAAAAATGATCCGACTTCTTTTAATCAAGTCACACAATGTCCTAATTCTGAAAAGTGGATTGAAGCCATGAAGAATGAGATGAAATCAATGGATGACAACGGTGTTTAGGACTTAGTAGAGTTGCTCAAAGGTGCGAAACCGATTGGTTGCAAATGGATATTTAAAACTAAACAGGATTTGAAAGGTAACATTGAAAGGTATAAGGCCCACCTAGTCGCTAAAGGTTTCAGTCAAAAGGAAGGCATTGATTATAAAGAGACTTTTTTGCTGGTTTCGACGAAAGATCCCTTTAGAATCATTATGGCACTTGTAGCTCACTATGATTTGGACCTACATCAAATGGACATTAAAACAGCGTTCTCAATGGAAACATTGAAGAAACAATATACATGGTGCAACCGGAGAACTTTGAGTCCAAAGATTCAAAGCATCTTGTATGCAAGCTTAAAAAGTCTATTTATGGCTTAAAACAGGCATCCCGACAATGGTATCGAAAATTTGATCAGGTGATTACATCCTTTGGATTTAAGGAAAACACCATTGATCAGTGCATATATCTCAAGTTCAATAGGAGCAAATTTATTATCCTGGTGCTATATGTAGACAACATTCTACTGGAAAGCAGCGATATAGGCCTATTGCATGACACCAAGAGATTTCTATCAAGTAAATTTGAAATGAAAGATCTTGGTGATGCGTCTTTTGTTTTGGGTATACAGATCCATAGAGATCGTTCCTGAGGTATACTTGGACTGTCATAGAAGGCTTATATTGATAAAGTGCTAAGTAGATTTGGTATGAGTGGTTGTGCACCAGGAAACACACCCATGGCAAAGAGTGATAAGTTCAGTTTGCTCCAATATCCAAAAAATGAACTTGAGAAGAAGGAAATGGAGAAATGTCCCTATGCTTTGGCTGTTAGAAGTCTCATGTATGCACAAGTATGTACGCGACCAAAAATTGCGTACATTGTTGGAATGCTAGGTAGATATTTGAGTAACCCGGGCATGGATCATTGGAAAGCAGCTAAACGGGTTATTAGATATCTATAGAGAACGAAGGATTATATGTTCACATATCGGAGATCGAATCTTTCGTTGGGTATTCAGACTCTGATTTTGCTGGGTGTCTAGATAGTAGGAGATCCACTTCTGGCTATGTCTTTATGTTAGCTGGAGGAGTTATATCATGGAAGAGTGTGAAACAGTCAATCGTAGCTACTTCCACCATGGAGGCAGAGTTCATAGCTTGCCATAAGGCATCAAATCAGAGAATATGACTATGAAATTTTATCACTGAGCTGCGCACGGTTGATGGTATTGATAGACCCTTAACGATTTATTGTGATAATAAGGCTGCTGAGTTGTATTCCAAGAACAACCGAAGCTCGTCGAGATCAAAGCATATTGACATCAAGTTTCTGGTTGTCAAAGAGAGAGTTCAGAATTCTCAAGTGTCAATTGAGCATATCAATACAAATTCTATGATTGCGGATCTGCTTACTAAGGGTTTGCCACCCATAGTGTTTTATGAGCATGTTGCTCACATGGGTGTTGTTCTTTTGGACCATATGCCTGTTTAGTGGGAGTTTATATTTGGCCTTTTACTTTTACTTAATTGATATGGTTATGTTGATTACTCTATGATGACTTTCATTGCAGTTTTGCATTTAATGTTTGAAGGTATTTCATATGATTCTTTTGAGTCATATGGAGGACTAATTGGAAATTGACATGTTTAAGATCACGTTTCATGTAATTTTCATGCTACACATCCATACTAGATCTATATCATTAATTGTGTTAGTGTTGTGACCATTGATGGGTCTTGTTACGATAAATGTGATAAAGGCCGCTTTGATCCTACATTGATATGGTTAATGGACCAGATTGTTGTTGGATATTTTGGTTTAGATAGCACAAATGAGCTCAATTAAGGTTATCTTCATGTACAATACAAATGATAACATATGTAACCCAAGTGGGAGATTGTTGGAATTTTGGGTTCAGATATGTTATAACATGGTACATATAAATATGTTATCTAATAAAGGACCCAATTAAGTGATATAATTTTTATGGGTCTCCAAAGTATCAAGGTTCTTTAGTATGGGCCACCTTATGTGTAGAAGCCCAATGTGGTATAAGTCTTTGTTAATGGGCAAAAGACCCAATGCACATGTGTGAGGTAACTATTAGGGTTATGATCCCTTAGGCACAGTGAAATAAATAGACATTAAGGGAGGGTGTTTAGTGTGTGTTAAATTTTATTGAAATAGACAGTTCTTCTCCCTCCCCACTAACATTTAGTTTATTAGTTCCTATACCAAAGATGGTTCTCTCTGTAGTCTTAAAAGATCAACCCAAGGAAGCTTGCTTACAATGGATTCCAATTCGTTTTTCTAACTCATCTTCTCAATATATATTTATATGAATTCTTGATAAGTTTAACATGAGATGTTGGCTGTATTATTGATGATTATGTGTATTAGTATAAGTATTTTAATACAACACTATGGATTGTAAATTTGTGATTGTAACTGTATGTGTATATATATAGAGAAAGAGATGAGAGGTTATGGATTAAGGGGTTTGGGTGATTCTTTTTCATGGATGTAGTTTTATAATTCTTTTTCTCAGTACAGTTAGTACTCTATATATGGCATTAAGAGGATATAACCTATTTACCAGAGGACCATCTACAAGATAGTAAGTCATAAAATCAAGGAACTCAACCTCATTTACAAAACACTTTCTTTTAAAATCCAGTTTTATGCTCTATAGTGTGCTAATCATAAATTACAAGGGCTGGGCTGGTGCTGCACAGGGGCTGATGCTGCACCAGCACCTGCACAGGGGCTGGTGCAGCACCAGCCCAGCCCTGTGCAGGTGCTGATGATGCACCAGCACCTGCTTGAGGGGTTGGTGCTACGTGCAGGTGCTTATGCTGCACCAACACCTGTTAAAAATACTTGAAAACATATGTTATATTTACTTTAGGCCAATGTTTGATGTACTTGTGAGATATAATCATTTTTATGTTTTTATATATACAGATTGCAAGATGTTTAGGTCAAAATATATTTCTCCCTCAGTCAAAGATAATACGTCAAACCAGTCTCCAGTTGGGTCTTCACACTATCAAGAAGATATTGACCATGAGCATGAGCATGAGTATCACCTTGATGACGATCATGACTCTCAAACTGATTCTAAGACCGAGCCAATAACAACAGAAAATCAAAACAATGATAGTGAACAATACGAGATAATTGGTAAGTTTTGTATTATAATACATTCTCTTTATAACTAATTTGATATCACATTGTTATACTAATTATAAAATTTATGTTTTCAATGTATAGATTCTGAAGGGAGGGTGAGAAAGCAAACATTTGTCATGCGAACCTCACAAATGTGGTCCTTGGAACGTGGGGAGAAAATTGTTGTCCACTTTAATGCACGTAATCAACCTATTTAAAAAGGTGGGCAAATATTAAGTAGCTGGTTGGGCAAAGTTGCAAAGAGAGAGAACCTTTGTTTGTTTGGTTACACGGATTGGAAGAAGGTGCCTTCTAATAATAAAAATGACCTTGTTTTATTGATTCGAGTAAATAACAACAACTTAATATATGTGTTTTTCTTCCATTTTTTTTGTGGTGTTGTATATGCATATAATCCCTGTAAACTGAGGTTTCAATACTGAGGTTTCAATCCAAGAGGGGGGTGAATTAGGTTTTTAAAACTTTTGCTAATTAAACACAAGTTTATAAAAACAGATGCATCTAAAGAAGGAATGCAGAAGTACGAGTATGAACCCTGAAAAGTGAATAGCTGAGATATCAGCTTAAGGTAACAAGAACCAGTATAATGATGATGCTAGTGACTTAAATATAGCATCCTATCTAGCTCAATTAAATCATAGTGTTTGGATAATTGACTCATGAGCATCATTTCACATGACACCTCATAGGGACTGGTTTCGTGAGTATGAAACCTTTGATAGGGGAAACATTTTATTGGGAGATAGCTTTCCGGTGAAAATTATTGGTCATGGGAAGTTAAAGTTGAAGGTGAATGATGGGACAGTCAGAACACTTCCAGGCATGAAGTATATTCCAGGTCTTAACAGGAACCTAATATCAGTTAGCAAGATGACAGATGGGGGAGTAAATTTCAGCTGTGACAAAAATTCGTACAAGATGACTCATGGATCATTAGTAATTGCACGAGGTGTTCGGTATGGTACATTGTATAAGCTGCTGGGAAATACAGTACAAAGTCAGTGCAGTTGATGTTTTATCTCTGAGAAGGCGACTGATGATGAGGTGACATCCTCTATGTGTGGTATCAGATGCTTGGGCATATCGGTGAAAATGGACTACCTAATTTATCATTAAAGCAGATGGTGAAGGGAGTCACAAATTGCTCCATGGGATTCGATTTTTGTGAGCATTATCTACATGGTAAACAGAACCGTGTGAGTTTTAAGCCTACTGGTACGAGGGCAAAGAGCATTCTAGATTTAATACAGAGTGATGTGTTTGGGCCAGATTCGGTCAAATCTCTTGTAAAATTAAGGTATTATGTCTCTTTCATTGATATTTTTCAAGGTATGCATGGATTTATTTCATTAAGAGTAAAGTTAAAGCATTTTATAAGTTCCGTTAGTTTAAAGCATTGGTAGAAAATTATATGGAAAGAAAGATAGAGATATTGAGAATAGATAATGGAGGAAAATTTTGCTCAGACAAGTTTGAACAATTCTGTGTGGCAAACGACATTGTAAGATAGAAAATAACTCTATATACACTTTAACAGAATGGGTGGCCGAGAGACTCAATCGGTCACTTATGAAAAAATCGAGGAGTATATTGAGTTGTGCAGGCTTGGAGCCGGAGTTCTGGGCAGAGGCTGTAGCTATGGCATGTTATCTGAAGAACATGTCATCTACATCAGCTTTACAGGATCAGACACCATTTGAGGCATTATTCGAGAAAAAGCCGAGTTTGCTCATGTTAGGGTGTTTGGGTGTGATGCTTATATTCATGTGCTAAAAGAAAAAAGGAACAAACTTGATAGCAAATCAGTGAAATGCATCTTCATTGGTTATAAGGATGGGGTCACAAGGTACAAGTTATGGAATCTAGAAAATAAAAGTACAGTTTACAACATAGATGTTGTGTTCAGGGAAACACAAAGGGATGTGGCAGCTGTCCAAGATGTACCAGAACAGCCAAAACAAGTTCAGATTGATCTTAGCCCAGGAAATAAAGAGTGGGAGACTACCCCATAGACTGCACCGGATACTTCAGATACTGAGTCAGTTGGGTCTGAGCAAGATATTCATGTTTCTGATATAGATAATGAGGATTCAGATGCTGGCTCGTAGGTAGAGACCATACCTGTCATAAGGAGATCGACACAGGTTAGGAGACCACCCATCAGGTATTCTCTTAGTGCTTGCAGTGCATTATATGCTTTAAGTATGACTGGTGATGATCCTAGCATAGTAAAAGAGGCAAGGACCTCGGAGGATGCAAATCTGTGGAAGGATGCTATGAAAGAGGAGATGTAGGCACTAGACAAAAATGAAACATGGTACCTTGTGAAATTGCTTAAAGATAGGAAGCCAAATGGGTGTAAATGAATTTTCAAGAAGAAAACAAATGCATATGGAATGGTAGAAAAGTACAAGGCATGTCTGGTTGCAAAGGAGTACTCGCAAATAGAGGGAATTGGCTATGGTGAGATATTTTCCCCGGTAGCAAAGTTGACATCTATCAGATGTGTCTCATCCATGCCAGCTGCTTATGATATAGAGGTTGAACAACTAGATGTGAAGACTACTTTCCTTCAAGGAGACTTAGAGGAGGAAATTTATATGAAATAACCTGAAGGCTTTGTGAGCAAAGGCAAGGAAGAGCTTGTTTATAAATTGAAAAAGTCTTTGTACTGGCTAAAGCAGTCACCACGGATGTGGTACCAGAAGTTTGATACATATTTCATTCAGCTTGGGTTCATTCATAGCTATACTGATCACTGCATCTATGTGAAAAGGTTAGGAGTTGATTTTGTCATTTTAACCTTGTATGTGGATGATATATTGTTGATTGGAAATAACAGGAAGATGATTAGTACTGTGAAGGTATTGTTGGCAAGGCAATTTGATATGAAAGACCTAATGCCAGCAAACTTTATCTTAGGCATGCAAATAAAGATGGATCATGAAAATCGAAAACTATGGCTAAGTCAGAAGAAGTATATTAAAGAAGTGTTGAAGAAATTCTACATGTCTGACAATAAGCAGTAGGGACTCTCATGCCTTTGGGAATCAAGTTATCTACAAAACAATGTTCGAAGACGAAGGAAGAAGCTGAAGATATGATACACGTACCTTATCCTAGTGCGGTTAGAAGCTTGATGTACGCCATGGTGTGTACGAGACAAGATATTGCCCAAGCAGTGGGAGTATTGAGTAGATATATGTCTAATCCTGGGAAAAAAATTAGATTGCAATCAAGATAGTTCTTAGATATCTTCGTGGCATGTCAGAGTTTGCATTATATTATGTAAGTATGGGAGGTAAGAATAATCTTGATATTGTAGGATCAGTTGATGCTGACTAGGGAGGAGACATTGATAGCAGAAGGTCTATAAGTAGGTATGTATTCAATCTGTTTGGTGGGGCAGTGAGTTGGATATGCAAAAGGCAAAGTGTTATTGCCCTTTCATCTACAGAAGCAGAGTATATGACAATAACTCATGCTGGAAAGGAAGTGGTTTGGTTTCAACGGTTGTGTGCTGAGCTTGGGTTTAAACAAGAAGCAGTGAAGGTCAAATATGACAATCAATGTGCTATCTTCTTAGCAAAGAATCATGCATTTCATTCACGGACGAAGCACATTGATATCCAATATCACTTCATCCGAGAAAAGATTGAAGAAAATGTGATAATCTTAGAGAAAGTTGATACAATAGTGAATAATGCAGATTTCTTAACTAAGGCAGTTAGTCTAGCAAAGTTTGAATGGTGTGCTACTGAGATGGGCTTGAAGAAATAGAGTCCTAAGAAGTTTTCCATGTGTGTGAAGTATTTACCAAGTGGGAGATTGTTAGAGTTTGTGCATACTTCATGGGACCAGACTTGTAGAACCTCGGACAAACACGAGGGTCCTGCTCCCTGGTGAGGTGGCGGGGGTTAGGGGGCAGCGCCCCCGAAACTTTTAGGTCATGTACATGAGTTGGGCTTGGGTTTTTACTTGGCAGTTTGGGCTTGGGCCCATGAATAGCTGCAGTTCCGCAGCAGAACGAAAATCCTAATTAGACCATAATTAGGATGTCTTAAGTTGCTTATAAAGAGAGATTTGTAAGGTTGATAATAAGAAACTTCCGAGCCCTATTCTTAGGTGAACCTAGGTAAATCTTGTATTTTTTCCTTTCTATTTATAATTCGTGTCATTGTGTAATAGCTGTATTTGTAAAGTAAGGGTAATGAAGTACTTTAATAAATATGACATAGTGTTAAAATAAATATATATATATATATATATATATATATATTTAAATGCGAGAAAAAAATGTGGCAGCAGGTGGCAACCTGCTGCCAAGTTTGAGTGCATGTAAGCCACGTCCCAAAATCGTGGCAAAATTTAAGGGAGGCTGAGACTATTATATATATATATATATATATATATATATATATATATATATATATATATATATATATATATATATAACGTAAATTTTACTTACCAAATCTTGTTTAGTTTTCCTTCAATTACTCTATTTCTTTAAACACTTGAGGACCAAAAGAAATGTCGAAAAAGCAAAATTTTGAAGGAGTTTACGGGAGAATTTCATAGAGAATCAAGGGAAGCTATAAGAAAAACAAAAGGTAAATATGTAATGTTTATTTTTAAATTTTTAGCATACATGAAATTTCCCGGAATTCAAAGTGAAAATTTTCAAAGGGTGTGATTTATGAAGAATTGAAGAATAAATTAGAAATTTAATATAAATATTATGTCATGTGTTGATGATCAGCAACTGTGGTAAATTTCTGAGAGGAACGGAAAAGGCAAGGAGGTGATCCACGGGTAGCTTTAAGTGCTACGTGGTGAGTTAGATTTACTTTAAGTAATCTAGATAAAAATGAAATATCTAGTGATAGTATTAAAATAAATTATTAGCGTATGCTTTGGTGGTAGATGAAAAATTGATTGATAGGTATGATAGGAATTTTGGACATGTAGAAAATTATTAGGTGAGAAATAATATTTTTGGAATAATAAGTGATTTAATAATAAAAGTGATAAGTGAAATTCTTGATGAGTTATGGCTGATATTTTGATACGAATTATGAGAAGATGAAATTTAGTGGATCTTGACAAGCTTTGATGAATGATTTAATGTGATTTAGGATGAAAGGAATTTAGTGAAATTTTTTATATAATTTGAGAAAAATCAGGATAGCCAATTTAAATATTTGAATTCATTTTTTTTATGTGATTGTTCTGATGAATATTTCATATCATTGTTCATATACATATGCATTAAATAAAAAAAAAAAGAACCGAGAGGAGGCTAGTCTAATTGAAAAATCATGACAGCCGGTATATGCTAAAAAAGGGAAAAACTGTAACAGCAGGTATATGCTGGAAAGAAATATCGTGGTAGCCGGTATATGTTGGAAAAAAAAAACCAGGAGGGGGCTGGTCTAAGATAAAAACATGTCGACATGTGGGAAGACGTTCCCTAATAATAATTCATGCATTGCATCTATTTTAAATACTGATTGCATTACTGAAATGCTAATGTGTTATGTGTTATTGTGAATTTATGAATGAGTCTCACAGAGAGAAAGTTATGATGAAAAAGAAACCTAGAAGTATGACATGATAAGAACCATCTAAATGGTAGACTTTATGATGTGAACCTCATTACGAGATAATTATGAGATAATTGATGGTCTTAAGGTCAACAAATAAATAAGAAGAAGAGATTGATAGAGAGTGAGACTTATGATATGTGTAGTAATAGTAGAATGCTATTATCAAGGTACATGAGATATAATTGAGTTAATATTGAAAGACTATTTATACAAATTGAGTACTTTTAGTAAATTTAATTCACTGAGCTTATGAAGCTCACCTCTCATTGTACAATGATTTCAAGTAGTAGGCATGACAAATAGTTTGGTGAGTTTAGGTTCAGACGAAATCATTATCTGTAAGCCACGTACGTGTCCACATTCTCAGATTAATGAAAAAATAAAAATAAAAATTTATTTGTAAATTTTCATGCATTTTACGTTGTATATAATGTTTAAGTTAATATCATATTTATGTATCTCCCCTGTTGAGGGTTGAGGATCGATATAAAAATTTCTGTTAGTATTATTTTCATTGTTGCATATATGTGTCATGCTGGGATTTTCAAAATGTGATGACACTGCCTCGGAGGTAGCCAACCCGGGATGGGTCGTTATACATTGATAGGTCTCGAATCGTTCAACCATAAGTGAACTTGAGTAACGAATTTCTGTTCAAAGTGAGATAGATCATGAGGGTTCTGAATCATAGAAGAGGAATGATAGCATTGCTCACATAGTGAGATGTGTCACTTTGCTCATGATTGCACTAAGTCGAAGAAGGTATAACCCTACTTTATTTCTTTAATTATACTTATGTTTCTAGCTATGTGTTGCTTACTGAATCTCATATTTTGTAGATTGTATACTCAGATGGAGCTTATTGTGTAGCTAGAGAATAGGAAGCATTGTGGGGTACCGTCAAATTTGACAAAGTGCATGATAGATATATGTAAGGAGAAACTTAAGAGTTAAATTCAGGGTTTTAATACTATCATTTAAGGTTAACTGGTGGTCAAACCTGAGTCCTAATAATGTCCATTACGTACTTTAAATTTGACAGAGTCAGTCATTGTATTTAGTCCTTCTTGGTCTAGTTTTAATGTTATTTAATTTAGTGTTGGGTTGATGTATTGTTAGAAGCAGACTTCTTTGTTGTGTTGATGTATTAAATGGTTCCAAAACATTTTGATTTGCTTTGTGTTTTGTAATATAATTAGAATATTGGTTGTTTTATTTAACAGCATCTCTTTTCGGTGTAAATTGTTGATGCAAAATTATTTATCAAGCTAGACTAGATCACATTGGGTTTGAAATAATTAAATGGTTTGAGTAGTGACATCATGTTAAGCTCACTTATTAGTTTTATTATTGCCTATGTGTGAACTTTATCTAGTTGATAAAATAAATAAGAACCATTTGATACAGAACCTAGAACTAAGATCTCATTGTTAGTAATCAATTTTGAATTTTGTGGTCCAGAAGAATTATTTTAGGACATTTTTAAAGGGTTTTAAAAAGAGTTCATTCATTTCCTAAAAATTTTGCAGTAAAACGTTATTGCAGAGAAATAGGATAGGATATTATTACGTATAATTAGGCTAGTGGCGCAATCAATCTTTATTGAGATGCTTAGTTTATTTCTGCTTGTATGCTTAACCATGTTCCTTTCCTATTTGTTACTTCTATTTAATTGACTATGAATGGGTTTGATACTCGGTCTAAGTCGATTGATGACCTTGGGGTCAACTGCTTATGTTCATGATGATTTTTACAAGTTTGGAAAGTTGGGGTTAGAACATAGAGGTGTATCTTTAGTAGATACTGAGAACATTCCAAAAGGTTGTGTTTATTAATAAATAAGCAAATAGAAGTTTGACTGAAGTTGATAGAAGCAATGTCTTAAAATTGATTTTTCCTTTGATAGGATTAGATGGATAAGTTTCGTTTTGCTCTATGAGATGAAAGATCCTAATCATGTTAGCGCACCCAATCAATAAGATGAGGTTAACAAGGTTATTCCTAAACCTTATCAACCTAGTGGGAGCGATACATTGATTGTTGATTATGTTAAAGACTTACCTCTAAAATCATAGTTGTGTGGAAGCAACTGGAAAAAAAGGGTCATTTGTCCTTGATATGAGCTTGAGAGATACATTTTTTTGATATCATCCCTAGATAAGAAAGTGGATTAAATACAATAAAGAAAATATTGGAGTTTAGAGAAAACTAACAATGTTTGGGACTTAGTCAAACTCTTAGCTATTGTATAGTAAATGAGAATGAGTTCTCAAGATCACTCGAAAAGTGATATGTGAATGAGTTTATTGAAAGTTAGAAGACATGTTTAATGGTGAAATACTATATCCTACAAGAGGGTGTATCTTGTGAGGTTTACCTCTATTCACCCCATTCTAGTTATCATCACAAGTCTGGGCTTATGAAAGCGCCAGATGGACATTAAGCTTGAATTTCTCAATGGAGAATTGGATGACTAAATCTATATAAAACTATTCATAGTTTTTATGTTAGAAGGCCAAGAGTGCAAAGTATGTTAGCTCCAATGTTTCGTATATCACCTAAATTATTCATCCAGATTGTGATATTTGAGATTTCATCGGGCTATGAAAACTTATGAGTTTGCATGATTGATGAAGATCATTGTATGTATGTAAAAGGTCCAAGGATAAATTTTGTAAATTTATCATTCTGTGTTGATAATTTGTTGGCTAGAAAGATAAGGAGATTGTCACCATTTAAGAATGGTTGTTCTTCATTTTTTTTAATAAAGGATTTGGAAGAGCTAATTATGTACTTGATGTGAAGATCTATAGAGATCATTCAATGAATTTCTTAGCTTTTTCACAAGAGTCTTACACTAAGAAGATTCTTAGAAAAAAAATCCAGTTTACATAATAGCAATCCTGTAGACACCCCTGTATCAAAAGATTAAGGCTTAAAGCTTGAATTATATCTGAAACTCCATAAAAAAGAAAGTAATTGGAAGAGTTTCTTACTTCAATGCTAGTGAAAGACTATTTTATGCTAGAGGAATACTATATCTGATATTTGCTATGCCTTGGAGCTAGTGAATAGTTATGAGTGGAAAGACGCATTAGATAATGGTCAACAAGGATTCACATATACCTAAGAACACTGCAAATGGCTAGCCATGGAAGCTGATATCATGGTTTGTTCTACTACAGTGCAAAAGGTAGCATAGCTTAAGAGGTTCTTTGAAACCTGAGAGTTATCGTTAATGTCTTGGAATTAGTGATAGTCAACTTTGATAGTCAAGTTGATATTGCATACATGTGAGATCCTTAATATCTTGGTAGGAAAAAATATATTAATTATAACAATAACTTACATTGGGGACAATGTAGATCAAAATAATGTGGTCCAACAATATATATTTGTGCATTAGATAACTGAGTTAAATTTATCCTTAGAGGTATGATTTTACCTTACATTAAAATCTCTAGGTATGTGATTGGTTAAATAAAAATCTATGTACTGGTATATTAATGAATTTAGTGTTCATTCCATATATTTTAGACATGTTAGATGTCTTATACACGTTGACAATAGCACAAACACACACATATGAAAGTATGTCACTAGGAAAAGGTTAGCTCTCTCACACGAGCGATCGCCTCAAGCGCTGAGATAAGACTTGGTACACTATTTTGATGCTAATGCCAATTAAATTGTGAATGTGAATTCATAAATAGTATACATTGTTAAAAGTCACCTCGACTAGAGTCAGGATGAGGTCTAGAGCTAAAGCTTAAAAAAACTTAGACCGATCATGATCATCCCACAATCATAGAAACCTAGATGGAAGCCAGATGTGAGTACATATTAAGGTGCTCAAAGGAGTAAGCTAATAAAGAACTTGAGCTAGACGAATGAGAGCATGAAAGTGTAGATTACGACTAGGCTAAGATCCATATAGTGGTATACATTTTAAAAAGATATACACTTTTATCTAGAAAGAGTAAACCACTATAACATGCATTTCATACTACATGTGCTTAGTAACCTTAAATGGAAATAAGTGAGTGAATTCTTTTGTCCTCATTATGTGAGACCCAGAGGCTTAAGTAAATTAAAAGCCTCAACTAGTGCTCTATGTGAATTTCGACTAGTTCTCAAAGGGACAAACTAATGTTTGCTACTTTAGCATGTTTTCGACGACAATGAAATCATTAGCCTTATAAAGCATGTATAGGAAAGCAATTAGTCTGAAACGAAGAGACATAAGTGCGGAAGGAAGATTTTTTTGTTTACATCAACCATATGTATTCACAGATCGACCAATTATGTTGCTTTGTTGAAGCTTGGACATAATTGTTGATACATGGTGAGAAAAGTAAACTCTAGCATAACCTTTGAGGGATTAGAAATGCTAAGATTGATGTAATAAAATAAGTTTGGGGCATAGCGAGACATTTTTTAAATTTATTTTTGTTTATTTAGGGTTAAAGCCGCTGTGTATCCCTAACAGGTGCATAGTATTGAGCTCCCAAGTGCAAGTGTACTTGCAGGTCATACAACCCATTTTCCTGTATGAAATTCTTGAAAAGAATTTAGATGTTGAGGTTCTCTCTTTATATGTTGGGCAATGTCGAACCCATCACACGTGAGTTGAACATGCAGAAAATCAAAGTCGGGTTGGGCACCCATGATGGGCGACCCTACTCTCCCGTTTACCTTTGAACTAAGAAGCATGAAGGAAACCATGCAACTCTTGGTTTGATATGCTTATAACTACCATGTAGTATATATATGTAATTCTTGTAAGAAAATGCTGCTGGAAAATGTTATAGAGAGAAAAATGTTTTCTAGAGAGACAAACTTCATCTTTTTCTTTTAGAGAGACAAAAAAGGTTCTTAGGTTGTGACAAGAATGTGATTTCCTTCATTGTGATTTCATGTCTGACCTTTTGTGATATTAAAGCGTAAAGAGCTGAAGAGGAGTCTAACATACTAACAGATTTTGGGTCAAATCGATAAGTATATGTTAATCTGCTACATAACTCTTTTATAGTGAGTAAACAAAAAAAAAATATACAACCAAGCATGTTATGCTTGGAAATGCATTTAGTAGAATTTTCCTAGCTATCCAACTTAAGAGCATTACAAAAAATAAAAAAAAATCATAAGGTCGATAATATATTCAAAACATAAGCGGAGAAGTAGTAGCTTGTTTAGCAAGGCGATCAATAGTAAATTTAGCCTCTCTATAACAAAAACTAAGCCTTAACTGTAAGGAATTATTAGTAGAATCAATCCATAACCCAAGATCCCATAAATGAGATGAAGAACACCTAATGATAGAGATAGAAAGTTAGATGCATACCTTAGATCCTTAGCTCCATATCCATAAGGCAACAAAATCCATATGATATGAGCAATCTCCTTCTTGATCAACTCCTTAAATAAAGAATAGGATCTAGAACTTTTTCCCTTCTTTTTATCCCTTAGCTTTTGTTCTCAATGGGTTAGACCTCCTTAGAGAAAATGAGAAATAGGAGGCTAGAATAGGAGAGAGAGAGAGAGACCTAATGTTCCTTTGTATAGATAACCAATGGTTCCACCCCTCCAAAAACCTAACGGTCTTTTAAGTCTACACTATACAACCCATATTAGACACAATAGAGTATTAGGCCCATTGACAGAAGAATGATCTATTTCACTCATATTTAAGTTTCACGTAATAGACCAACACTTAGCATGTTTTGTGACAAAACGCAATATATCTCAATTAATGTAAGCTCATATAGTAGGAAAAATTCTAACATTCTCTCACTTAGGTAACATAAATTGTGGTTAGTTTTGAAAACAAATTATATCATTTTTTAAAACAACTCTTAAGCCAAGACAGCTGTAAAACTATGCATGCACTTTAAAACAACGGTCTAGAGACTATAACTATAAAACATTATGCATGCACTTTAAAACATTGGCCTAGACACTACTCCAAGTGTCAATCTGGTCCAATGGAGACCTCAACAAAGAGTCATGGCGATAACCATAACTTTTAAACAACACATGACTTCCATAGTCATGAGAGTCAACAAAGTCCACCAACATGGATTCAATATAGTAATGTAGTAAGGAAACAACATCCACAAAGTGATCTTTATATGTTTTTTCCCCTTGTCGGTCACCTTTGATTTTCTCCACTTTAAGTAGATAAGCATGCTAGAGAAAATCCTTATGGTTTTTAACAAAATCTGTATCTCTTATCTACAACTTTAATATCTCGAGATAATCTTTATGTGCCACAAGACATACACTTAAGGCTATAAACATAATGCCCTATCCTTTGCCTAATATTCACACACATATTAAAACTTTTAATCATTATATGACATGTCACAATATACATCTTGCATCTATATGCACCATGAATAACACACTCATGCATCTACATGCACCTATCCCAAGTGGACTATACCCGAGATGGTATCACCACCTTTCAGCACAAAGTATGACTTATATGCAACAACTATTGCATTTATAATTTGAAATTAATTACAAACATTCGCCTCAACTCTTTTACAGAGGAAATACAAAATTACACTTACAAAACTTATGGAAATATTACATCGATGCATGTACATGTACAAGACTATTATAATTATTTTTCCCTTTTGTTTCTTCTTTTTCTTACCTTTTCCTTCTTTCTTTTCTTTTCTTTCTTGTTTGAGGATGCCAATCATGAGGACTTACCTAGATACTTACTTTGAATATCAAGTCAAAGAATCTATCAATTTTGCCTGCGACTTGAAAATTATTTAAAATAATAGGAAATGAGCTTACAAGCTCAGTGAATTTCAATTTACTAGAAGTACTTGATTTGTATACTTCTGATCATATTTTATCTCAATTCATATACATAATTCAATACTTCCTTTCATTTATTAATTTTCATATCATATCATATCGTCTTTCATCATTCCTCATATCATATTATATTTCATGTATTTTATTCAACGTGTGAATATCATTCCAGATATCAAACTCATTATTTTTCATCATGAGATTCATAATCATATCATCGCAATTTCACAGTCATTTTGATGTATTAACATCTAATTAATTATAAATAAAGAAATAAACTTCATTCTTTCTTCCACATTGATAGGTACTTAAATATTCATATTTAAGCCCCCTTATTTACATTTGTTAGGTCCTTAGTTATGTTAATTTAGTTCAGTTTACTTCATTTGTGTGTTTCACATGTGTTTTATAGGTCTTGGAGAAAAAGAAGCAGTTTTGGCACTTAAAGGAAGAAACCTGAAATTCTTGGACCAGCCCCTGGACAAACTGTGATCGATCGCACCATGTAATGCGATCGAGTGCACATTGCGATCGTGCGCACGCATGAAGGATCGAGCGCATCTGTATGAGCGTGAACAATAAACTGCAGAACCTTATTTTGGAAAAAAGAAAGTTTTGTAATTTAGGAAAGTTAAGGAACTCATGAGCCTTCTAGGACTTCTCAAGCCCTATAAATACACCTGTAAAGCACACATAACATACACAACTTAGAGAACACTTCTCTTATCTTTTACTTGGAGCTGTAAGCTTTGGGAGAGAATTGACGCCTCTTCTCTCGAGTTTATTCTTCCCTTTATGTTTAGTTTATATATGATGTTTATCTTAGACAGCATGTGTAACTAACTTTCTTATAGGGCTCGATTGAAGCCCTAGTTATGCTTTTCCATATATTTATTCATTGATAATCTTTGCCAATAGCCTTTATTATGTTACTTAACTTGATTAATGCCTGTGCCTATTTAAATTCCTCATATGTATGTGTATGGCCAACGTATGCATGTGGTATGGATTGGTTAGTTAGATCAATTTGGATGACCGCGTCATGGGTCTAACATTAGTAACAAAGGATATCCACACAGGATTCTTGGATTAATCAACATGGGAAACCGGGAGTAGATACCATGCCCTAGGTCTCTTGTGGTTGTCAATTTCCAAAGATCTTATGCTTTCTTAAGGAACAACTCAAGCAGATACCATGCTGAATCCCTTAAGGAAGAAAAGAGTTAGAGTAGATACCATGCCTAACTCGTTGCTTAGGGAAATCAATAGCTTAAGGAGTAGATACCGTGCCCTTAGGTTGGTGACCATTAGGTGTACATGATAAGGCTAGTGCACTGATACATTATGCAATTGGGAAAGTATGACTAGTGGTGGATATCAAAGCCCTATGTCTTTATTATTATCACTCACATTCAACAGTTATTTTATTTCTTTTTACTTTGAAGAAACTAATTCTAAAAACTGAACTTTACCAATCCCTGTGGAGATGATCTTGCTTTCGCACACTA
This sequence comes from Bretschneidera sinensis, assembly GCA_023935145.1. Taxonomy (NCBI): domain Eukaryota; kingdom Viridiplantae; phylum Streptophyta; class Magnoliopsida; order Brassicales; family Akaniaceae; genus Bretschneidera; species Bretschneidera sinensis. The sequence continues at coordinate 19,057,811 of CM043703.1, forward strand.
TACTACACTGTTGACCTTGTGCACTTGCAAGTAAAACTAGTATAATTATCTACTTATTAATTTAGGTATATTTTCTCACAACAAGTTTTGGTGCCGTTGCCGGGGATTATGCTAAAGTTCTTTTAGAATTACTTTCGTTTAAACATTATTATTATTACATTATTTTTTGTTTACCATATTTGTTTTTCATCAAAACCTAATCGTGTTACTTTCTGTTTTAGGCACATCAAACCCTAATCGCACCTTCTGTGATATTTGCGATCGATCGCAGCCTTCTGTGCGATCGAGCGCAATTAGGGCAGAGTTACCCGAGCAGCAGAGTGAACTACTGCACTGAAGCTGTTGTGACCTGATTTATGCACGGACTTCGATCCCAACATCCAACATTCTTTCCCCTTGATCCCGAGCTTGAATGGACCATCCGACAAAGGCTTAGGGACAACTTCGAGGAGAACGAAGAAGAAGTCGAGAATGAAACACCAATGGCGGAACAACTCGAAAACCAGCAACCACCTGCACGAGTACCAATGAAGCACTCATTCATCCCACGAAACATTGATCAACCATCATGCATTGCATATCAACCTGAGGCGGCGGGAAACTATTATATATCTCTGTAAATATTGAATGCTTTGACTCACTTTAGGGGTACTCCTAATGAAGATCCACACTTACACCTCCGAGAATTTTTTGATCTTTGTAAGTTCCAGCACATACAAGGTCTAAACCAAGAAGGAATAAGGTTAATTTTATTCCCTTTTTCCTTGAAAGATAATGCTAAACTATGGTATAATTCTTTGCATGCAGTTTCCATCCACACTTGAGAGGAGTTGGCAAGCAAGTTCCTGAGGAAGTTTTTCCCAGCCCAAAAGACGAGGCAAATGAGGAAGGAAATCCAATCCTTCCAACAAAAGGATGGGGACCTCTTCTTCGAAGCATGGGGACACTTCAACGAATTGCTACTCAAATGCCCACACCATAACTTGCCTCAAAATGAACTGGTACAAGCCTTTTATGAAGGTTTGAATGACACTAACAAAAGCATTGTTGATTCAGGTTGTGGAGGAGTGTTGATGGAGAAAAGCAGTGAAGAAGTGATGGAGCTTTTCAAAACCCTCAGTGAACACACTCAGCAGTTCTGCTCTCGAGGTAGACATGTATCCAAAGGTAAAGGTGTGTATGAGGTAAATCTAAATGGAGGATCTTCCCCTCAAATAACAGCATTGGAAAGGAAAATAGACTTAATGGTAAAAGCCATGACTACTCAAAATGCCTCATCCAGCCTACCATCTACCCCACCCCAGGTATGTGCAATATGTTCCGAATACGACCATAATACTGATATTTGTCCTTTGTATTCACCTGTAGATACCAAACAAGCAAATTATGTGGGACCTAATAACTATCCATCGAAGAACAACCTTTATGCAAACACATACAACCCTGGATGGTGGAATCACCCGAATTTTTCATGGAACAACAATCAGAACTATCAAGGGCAGCAACGAAACCCCCAGCCCAGTGCTCATGCTATTCCCGAACCAAAGAAGAACGACCTCGAAAGTCTTGTGAGATAACTGCCCACTCAGCAGCAGCAATTGATGATGTCACAAGAACAGTTCATGACTCAGCAAAGATAAACCACTGCAAAACATGAGCAGGCAATTCAAAGACTAGAGGTACAAATGGGACAACTGGCTAAAGAGCTCAAGGGCAGAAAGCAAGGAGAGCTCCCAGCTCAAACACTACCTAACCCTTGGGGGCATCAACAAGTAAATGCTATGATAACCTTGAGAAATGGCAAGGTGGTAGGATCAGACAAACCTGACAAAGCATCCACCTCTAAAGTAAGTGAGATGGAAAAGGTAAATACACCCCCACCATTTCCTCAAAGGTTAGTGAAACCTAAGAAAGCGACCAAATTGATTGACATTTTTGAAACCTTGAAAAAGGTAGAGATTAATATTCCTTTGTTAGATGCCATTAAACATATTCCTGCATATGCTAAATTTCTGAAAGATTATTGCACTAACAAAAGGAGGTTTCAGGAACATGAGACGGTTGCCTTAACCGAAGATGTAAGTGCTGTGCTTTTAAGAAAATTACCACCTAAACTGAAAGATTCGAGTAGTTTTACTATTCCTTACAGGTTAAGTGACCAGCTATTCGAGAGGTATCCTTGAGGACGTGTTGGTAAGAGTAGGAAAATTCATTATACCTGCTGATTTTATAGTATTAGATATAGAAGAATATACTCTGCCATTGCCTCTCCCCATCATCCTAGGACACCCCTTTATGATAACTATTGACACTAATATTAGTGTAAAAAGGGGCATTGTCACAATAAGGGTAAATGATGAAGAGATAGAATTTAAAATATTCAATACATTAAAATCAACCAATAATGATAATGAATATTCTAATGTGAGCTTCATGCAAAGTGTTGTTGAGAAAGCTTCTCAGGTCCATCACACCACTACATTGGAGACCATCCCCAACCATGAAGACAGAAGAGTGGATATTCGGCCTGAGGAGGACAATGTGATTAAAGACGTCAATACAGCTGCACATCTCTTCAAAAACACACCACAACCGTCAAGTAAGTATGTTCTTCAAATTGACCCTCCTACAATTACTAATACTACTTAGTTTATTGACCAGGCACCAAGATTTAAGATGCAGCAGTTGTCAAGGCCACTAGAACCACCTGATGTGGGCTCTAAGTGCCCCCTTCCAACCAACTAGCACGGAAGCATGAGAGTGCTTGAGCAAGTTCATTTCGATTACCCATACAGCTCAAGCATCTCTACGAAGGTTAGTGGTACTGAGGCCACTAACACATGGTAAGGTTGTACTGTTCTAGATTTATCATTTTTCAGCTGAGGTAAGTTTTCAATTTTTCCCATGCACACTGCCTGCGATCGATCGCACAATTCAATGCTATCGAGCATAAGGGTGCGATCGAGCGCTCCAGTCAATGTGCTTAAGCGCACAAGTGTGATCGAACGCAACCCATGTGCGATCGAGCGCACTCGTGGCAGAAGGTTTAGTTATAAGTTTGAAAAAAATTTCATTCACACACTCTCACTCTCTTCACTGTTAACTCACTCCTTCTCACTCGCACTCACTCTCTTCACTGTTCACTCAGCTCACTCACTCGCACTCTGCCACAACTCTCACACTCCCCACCCCCATTCACCATGGTCATCCACCTTCATCACCGCTCATCTTCACCATCACCACCACTGTCACCACCACGTCCCTCTCTTCATTTCTCATTCCGTCCATACACAAGGTACCCATTTCGATTTACACACACAAATTTTTAAATATGTTTTAATTACTTCTTCAAGTAGAAATATATGTTATCTTGTGTATGATTGGGTGCTTTTTTGATTGCAGGAGGTTAGGAACAAATTCAAAACCTCAAGACCATAGCTTGGTCTTTTGGCGCACACAAACTATTCTAGGAAATGCCTGACAGTGTGCGATCGAGTGCACAGTCCAGTGCGATTGAGTGCATCTATTTGAGATAGATCGCAAATTAGGCAGAAGCAAACAGCAGCATGTCCAAACCATCTGTTTCCACCTCTGGTGCATCCAGCAGCCGTGCCTCGTCATCTAGGCCTAGCATCGAGCAACGAGAGCTCTTATTCGAGACCGCTTTCACCATCGATGACGTATTCAAGCACATGGACGCAACTCAATGGGCCGTCCAGGAATTTAAACATCGAGGGTTGAAGAGGCTTTTTAAGTCGATATGTTCGATTGCTTACTCCCTGCTCGTAGTCTAATTCTATGCGAGCCTATCCTTTGACTGCAATAGACGAGGAGTACTGACTTCTTCAGTCCAGGGCACACCCGTTGAGGTGACTAGTGTCGATATAGCTGCTGCTCTTCATTGCACTGACAAGTCCCCTCCGGAGGACACCAATATCGAGGAGCAACTGGAGTCCTTTGCCCTGGTTGAGATTATTACGGATATGTGTGCTAGATAGTACGCTGACCGACACAACAATGCAGACAGCCAGTCAAAGTTGCCTCCACGACTTTGGCTTGTCGACATGATTCTTCAGTGCAATGTGTGTCTATTGGGGCATAAGACACAGCGGAGAGACCAGTTTCTACAGACCCTATATGCCTTCCACAGAGGTCACTGGTACTCTATTCCAGCGGTTATATGGAGCCAGCTGCACAAATTCTGGGATTACATCCATGGCCGACAGAGCACCACGGCCAATGCATAAGGCCTCTATTTCCCATTCCTACTCTCCTACATACTTAAGAAGAAAGGGAGTAAAGGATCACCAGCGACGGACCAGTGCGAGAGCATCCCTTCTTCGGGAAGGCTCAGTGGACACATAGCCTCTCGCACATGCCTAGAGGACTCCCAGCAGCTACTTCAGCTGCTGAAAGAGTTGAGGAGGACCGTATGGATGCCGAGACCCCTGTCATTAGCCCAGTGAGAGGGGAGGACCATTCGAACATGGGACCTACCAAGTCCCAGCACTTTTTAGCTGAGCTGTCCTCTTTCCGAGGTGAGGTCTCTACCGCTACCATACTCGTGCATCTGCGCATAGATAGCCTGGAGGCTCGGTTTGCATGATAGGAGGCTATGCTGCAGGCTATTCTTGATCGCCTACCTCTGGCACTCGATACCTCTTCGACTGCACCACCTACCGATTAGCAGTGAGAGGATACCACGTCTGGCTGAAGATGTTAAACTTAGCGCTCATGGGAGGCACCCCATAGCATATCCTTTTTCTTAGTTTATTTCATTTTATTATTTGTATTTCCTAGTTTATTTTTCTACCTGTTTATTATTACTTGTTTTCCATTTTATGTTTGTTCCTCTTTCTTTATCAAGGACAACGTGAGTGCATCCAGTTGAAGTTTGGGGGCGTGCTACGAGTAATGCCAGCCATCAGTTCTCTATCTCCCAGGTCAGATCCTTCCATACTATTCACACATTGGGGACAATGTGCAATTTAAGTTTAGGGGTATGGGGACATATTCACACACTCACTATATCCCATTTTTTTGTTGTTTTGTGTGTTGTTGTTTCCATAGATAAATGCATGTTCATATTGTTCTAAATTTTTTTTGTGATCTAAACAAAGAATATGATTTGACTTCATAAGTGAGCTTAACACCTTGAACATATAGGCCAATAATTTAGTTTTGAACATAGATCACCTCCTTTTAGGCATTTAAGGATTCACAAGTTTGACCTAAACATTCACAAGCACATTAGCACATAATTGTGTAGGGTATGACATGTAATTTTGATTTGTATGTTTCTTTTGCTCGACTGTGAACCAAATGGCCTATTAGACTAACATCTTGGCATAAGAAAATAAAAACAAATTGTTAGTACTAAAAAAGAAAGAAATGCTCCTAATGATCAATAAAACAAACATTTCACTGAATAACTGGCCCTCTTGCCTCAGTAAGCAGTGAGTATCACGTCAAAAGGTGGAAATTTTGTTAACTCAAAAGATTATTAAAAAATGAACTTTCTGCTGAGTAACTGGCCCTCTTGCCTCAGTAAGCAGTGAGTGTCACGTCAAAAGGTGGAAATTCTTATTAGAGCATTGACACCAGTTAGTTTCGTAGGCTTTTTGACTCGAGTTAGTAAGTCCTTAGGGGTGTCTCTACACCTAATGCCCTAAAACCATCTGGTTTGGGAGTCGTTGGCTAAACACTCGTTACATGAGTCAAATAGAAAGCTTAAGGGAACTAACTTGACAAAAATATCGCAAACAAAAGAAAAAAAGAAAATTTATACCATCTTTGTTGATTCTAATAGGAAATTTGGTGAATCTTGAGACATCGAAACATACACATTAGAATTATTTGGAAACCTAATCTTTTATGTGCTAAGTTCACCACACACCAAAGTCGAACTTGTGATGTCTTAAATTGCCTTATGAAAGTGATTTGTGTTCAAAACTCTTATTCATTGCAAAAATATGTTTATATCTGTTAAGCTTACTCATGAATGCACATCATAGTTTTGTGTTAAGACTTAAACTTTTGTGGACACTATGAACATTGGATCTATCTGTGTGTTGTTATTTTTCATTTTAGTTTTGTTTAGTATTGCTAAAGGACTAGCAACATGTAAGTTTGGGGGTGTGATAGGTGCTTAAATATTCATATTTAAGCCCCCTTATTTACATTTGTTAGGTCCTTAGTTATGTTAATTTAGTTCATTTTACTTCATTTGTGTGTTTCATATGTGTTTTATAGGTCTTGGAGAAAAAGAAGCAGTTTTGGAACTTAAAGGAAGAAACCTGGAATTCCTGGAGTAGCCTTTGGACAAACTGTGATAGATCGCACCATACAATGCGATCGAGTGCACATTGCGATTGTGCGCACGCATGATGGATCGAGAGCAAGAAGGATGCGATCGAGCACAACACTGTGATCGATCGCATCTATACGGGCGTGAACAGTAAACTGCAGATCCTTATTTTGGTAAAAAAGAGAGTTTTGTAATTTAGGAAAGTTTAGGAACTCATGAGCCTTCTAGGACTTCTCAAGCCCTATAAATACACCTGTAAAGCACACACAATATACAAAACTTAGAGAACATTTCTCTTATCTTTTACTTGGAGTTGTAAGCTTTGGGAGAGACTTGACGCCTCTTCTCTCGGGTTTATTCTTCTCTTTATGTTTAGTTTATATATGATGTTTATATTAGACAGTATATGTAACTAACTTTCTTATAGGGCTCGATTGAAGCCCTAGTTATGCTTTTCCATATATTTATTCATTGATAATCTTTGCCAATAGCCTTTATTATGTTGTTTAACTTGATTAATGCATTTGCCTATTTAAATTCCTCATATGTATGTGTATGGCCAACGTATGCATGTGGTATGGATTGGTTAGTTAGATCAATTTGGATGACTGAGTCCTGGGTCTAACATTAGTAACAAAGGATATCCACACCGAATTCTTGGATTAATCAACATAAGAAACCAGGAGTAGATACCATGCCCTAGGTCTCATGTGGTTGTTGATTTCCAAAGATCTTATGCTTTCTTAAGGAACAACTCAAGCAGATACCGTGCTGAATCTCTTAAGGAAGAAAAGAGTTAGAGTAGATACCATGCCTAACTCGTTGCTTAGGGAAATCAATAGCTTAAGGAGTAGATACCATGCCCTTAGGTTGGCTACCATTAGGTGTACATGATAAGGCTAGTGCACTGATACATTATGCAATTGGGAAAGTATGACTAGTGGTGGATATCAAAGCCCTATGTCTTTATTATTATCACTCACATTCAACAGTTATTTTATTTCTTTCTAATTTGAAGAAACTAATTCTAAAAACTGAACTTTACCGATCCCTGTGGAGATGATCTTGCTTTCGCACACTATACTACACTGTTGACCTTATGCACTTGCAAGTAAAACTAGTACCATTATCTACTTATTAATTTAGGTATATTTTCGCACAACACACATCTCATCATAATCATTTCTTTTTAATTTTCACATCTCATTACATCATCTTTTATCCATACTATCACAAGTATGAGTAATTTTATCCATTTTTGGGTATCCATACAAGTCTCTAGTACAACTATCAGAGACGTCTCTCCATATGTCGACATGTTTCATCCAATCCAGCCATGATTCTGGCCCTTCCCAGACCACACTCCACCCTTGTGGCCTGGCATACATATATACAATCACATACAAACAAACATAGCATATCATCATGTAAATCAAAAGATTTTATTTTCATAAAATCTCATTTTTATCATGAAAATTTACTTATCCTTTCAAGGATACTAATTTCATTAATTTATCATATATTTAATATTTTTAGTGATTTCATGAATCATATTTCTCTTAAATAATTCAATTAATACATATATCATGTATTTCATCAAATCATACATATTCATAATATATTCAATAACTTTTCTCAACATATAATTCATTTCAAGTTTTTATTTGTATATCTCGTTCTTCTCGTTTACTAACACTAAAGTGAACTAATCACATAGCATTAACACTACCAATGGATCACCTCTTTACCTTTGGTGCTTCTCTCAGCAATATCATCAGATTGTTCACCACCACCTAACCAGAATATTCTTATCAATTTCACTATCTCATTGCTTATTTCAAACCCTATATTGGATTAAATTCATGAATATGTATGCATGCTCCATCTTAGTTTCAAATTCAAAGTTCTAGTTAAATTTCTTCCTTTTTTATTTTTTTATCTTTCATCAAATCTTTTAAGAAAAACATAAGAATTTATATTCTCAAAATCATAGTTCTTATATGGAAGAACAAAAATAATAAAAATTACATTCATAAAGTTTTCTCAGAAATTCCTTCAATCAATTCTTAAATCGATCGAATTCAACAATAGTTTATGAAATTCTTTAATTCTTTTGTATTTGAGAGAATTTTAAAGAAAGAATGAGTTTTAAAAAGAGAAAATGGAGTTTGAATGAAGAATAAATGAATTTTGGCTGTGAAAAACTTTTATATAGTAAAAATTTTCCTTACCGGTCGACTCACCAATCGATCGCCCAAAATTTACCAGTCAACCTCTCCAAATTTATCAATCGACCGCCCAGCAGTTATTAGTCAACCACCCAGTTGACTGGTCAGGTTATCGGCTGACCACCCCAAATTTACCAATCGATCGCTTAGCAGGTATGAGTCGACTGACACCCCTTTAAAGCCTTAAAATTTTATTTTTCACTACTTTTATGCATTCTAACTCATTTTCTTCAGTATATTTTCGAATTCTTACCTCAAAATTGCTTCAAACTTGAGTTTTAAATCACTTTGTATATGTATGCATGATGATTATAATATCAATTTACCTTTACATCAAGTGTATGGGCTTTACAAGATACTTGCTTTGAACTCTTATATAGACTTTTGTATGTCTAAATATACAATGGTTTGTCACCATCTTCCTTAAATTCGTTAGGTTGCACCATATAGACTTCCTTATAAAATATTAATACAGGAAAGCACTTTTTATTTCCATGTGATATAGTTCTAAAACCTGATGAGCTACTAACAACATAATCATTGTAAAAGTATCCCTAAAGGAAACTAGAGAGAAAGTTTCATTGTAAACAATCCCTTCCCTCTAAGAAATCTATTTAGCAATCAATATGGACCTAAAACTTTCAATCCTTTGGAGTCTTTCTAAGTCTTACAACCACTAAGAAACTTTACAAGCTTCTTAAAACCAGTATTGAGTCTCAATGAATGCAACTTATTTCTTATTGGTTCTACCAATATCTAATTGAAAACTAAAAAAAAACATCTTCTGAAAATTCTTTGGATGATCGACCATATAGCCAATATTACAGTCACTCTCATATGAATAGGTCATATAGATTAGAATATTTCCAAATATTCTCTCCCTTGTGGATCACAACTGGTACCCTACATAATTACATCATGCTGTTAAGGAGTTTTGACAAGAACTAGTTGAGTACTTAGCTCTTACTCCTCCACAGGTCACACCATAGGTATAGGAACCAATATGTCTGTCTTTATAGGAAGAGAAAAGGTAAATGTCCAAACATCCTACTATCCTTAATGATCTGAAAACAACTACCATTTTTTTTTAACTAAATCAACACTACAAACTTAGTAGCCTTTGATTTCACAATTCTAATATTTTCAGCTAAGACTATAAAACTTATTTCTTTATGATGATTTGAGTATTTTACAAAGAAGCTATAGGAAAATTTTGAATCTGACTTACCTTCATTTAAAATATGTATAGGTGTATTTCTGAAAAATATTCCCTAAATATGGAGACTATTGATTATAAGATTTTCATCAAGTTCATAATTCAAATAGAACTTCATACATGTTGGTATTTGTCTAAGGTTCAAACATGTCCAAGCATGGCTCGAAGATGGTTAAAGTCTAAACCAAAGTTGGAAGATTAAAGTTCAGCAAGTTAGAGGATTGCACACATATGTGTGCATCACTTTGGAGCAAGGTAAGGCTACGCACTAGTGTGTGCACTTCTGCACACAAGCTGATGGAGTGTGCGCACTGCTGGGCAGCATCAGTGTGCCCAGCACCTCACCGCCCATCTGCTAGAACTGCACTGTCCAGCATGGGTGCTGCTGGGACAGGGCCAGCACAGTACTGCTCACCATCCAGCACCGCACCACCTAGTGTGCATGCCTTTAGGAACGGACCAGCACCTCACCGCTCAACTACAGCGACGCACTGCCCAGAAGCTGCTGTAAAGGCACTCTGCCCAACACTGCACCTTACCCTGTTGAGTGCCTAGGTGCTAGGAAACGTCAAGCACACATAGGCAGTATGCATAAGGACTCTCTTAGGTGCATGTGTGCAAGGTCAAAACGCACAACACCACTTAGGAAAGTGATAAAGGGCTATGATTAAGTGGAGATCATGATCAAAGGGTGGAGATTGATTCACAAGAATGTCCAAGAAGTAAGGGGCTATAAAAGGGGTTTCCTAGCCTCATTTTTCAAGATGAGAAACACACAAGTTTATGACATTGTGAAATCAATTGTAAACACATAGAGAGAATTATGTGAGAGACATAAACACAAGAGGGACTCTTTGTAGTGAGACTGGTTGTAAAAGAGAGAGAATACTAGATTAAAGAGGGAGCATAGTTAGTTCTCATCATTTCCTTTCTTCTCTCGGTTTTTTTAAGAACTCGGTTTCTTGAGGGGATTACTGTAAACTTGTAAGAACCATTGATTTAGTGTAAAGAGTTCGGAGGAACTCAGAGGGACGTAGTCACATTGCCGAACCTCGATAACAATTGCTTGTCTTCTTTCTTTCTTTGATTTTCTGTTCCTGTTTTCTATTCCAATTTTTTCTACAAGTCATTCTAGACTTGGGTGTTTGGCAGATCACCACATGGGCATCTTGTTAAGGTGATTTCCAACAGTAGTATCAGAGCTACACAGTTGGGTATCGGAGCAAGAACAAGAAGGTGACGGAGCCAAGACTCCAAGAATCAAAGATCAACTTCTTGGGTGATTCAAGAACGATGTAAAGATCAAGATCTGATTGTGTTCTTGAAGTTTGATTCAAGAATGGTGTTAAGATCCATCTTCAATCTGTGTTTTTGAGGTTGAAGAAAGCATTTGTGGGTGGAACATAAATCTGGGATCTTGTCTGCAAAAGATGGCTTCAAATTTCTGTGTTGAGAAGTTTGATGGAAAGAGAGACTTTGCCCTTTAGAAGCGGAAGATCAAGGCAGTTCTAATGCAACAGAAAGTGGACTTGGCTATTGAAGAAGATGATGCTTTTTCAGCAAGTGTCACGGAGGACCAGCGGACCGAGATGAAGAAGATGGCTTACAACACCATTTTCTTGCACATGTCGGATAACGTCACAAGGGAGTGCGGAGACTTGGAGGATCCGGTTGCCATATGGAAGAAACTAGATGAGTTGTTTCTTACCAAAACTCTCCCTAACAAGATTTATCTTCTTAAAAGAAACTTTTCTTTTAAAATGGATCCTAGTAAAGAGTTGCAAGATAATCTTGATGTCTTTAATAAGCTACTTCAAGATTTGAATAGCTATAGCATTATTTTTTCGGATGAACAATTGGCTATTATCTGGTTAAATTCTCTTCCTGATTGCTTTGATAACTTGATTAATGCCATTAAGAATGGAAGAGATACTTTGACAAAGGAGATTGTGATCAATACCATAAGGGTACATGATTTCAAAGCCAAGATGAAGGAGACATCAAGTGGAGATGGGCTGTTCGTAAGAGGAAGGCTAGCAACTCGAAATGGTAGTAGCAACCATTACAACTACCGGGAGAAATCAAGAGGTAGAGGGCAGAACCATGGGAGATCTCATTCCAAGACAAGACTTAGAGGAGGAAGGAGATGCTTCTACTACAACAAGGAGGGCCATTTCAAGAGAGATTGCAAGAAGAGGATGTGGGATGAGAGGAGAAGCCACACCAACAATGGAGAGGCTTTGGTTGCCAAGGGAGAACAGTAAGATGATGTTCTTGTTGTGTGCTCAAATGTGAGCAGAAGGCAAGGCAGTGGAAAGTGGATTCTTGATTCTGGGTGCACTTATCATATGTGCCCTCATAAGGAATGGTTCAAGAATTTCTAGGAGATCAATGATGGAAGGGTCTTCTTGGGGAATGACAATTCTTGCCAAGTGAGAGGGATTGGAGACATTCAATTAAAGATGTTTGATGGAGTCAAAAGGCTGCTGTGAAATGTGAGGTATCTTCCAGATTTGAATAGAAATTTGATCTCATTGGGGCAGCTGGATTCCATAGGTTATACATGTAAAGTAGAGGGAGCAAAGATCAAGGTGGCCAAGGGATCCTTGGTAGTGATCAAGGCAGCAAGAAACGATGGACTCTATGAGATGATCGGAGAGACAGAAATCAACGATTAAGCAGCAAGCTTGATGGCTAAGATGGACAAGGCAGCCCTTTGGCACACTCACTTGAGACACATGAGCGAAAAGGGCTTGCAAGTTCTTAGCAAAGATGGTCTATTTGGTGGTGACAAAGTAGAGAAATTGGATTTCTGTGAGAGTTGCATTCTTGGGAAGCAACACCGGGTCAGCTTCAACACCGGAGTGTACAAGTCTAAGAGGATTCTTGACTACATTCATTCGGACCTTTGGGGACCAGCAAGGGCACCAACACAGGGGGGTAACATTTACTTTCTGTCTTTAGTTGATAATTATTCAAGAAGAGTGTGGTTTATTTGCTTAGAAATAAATTAGATGCCTTGAATAAATTTGTTGTGTGGAAGAAGTTGCTGGAAACTCAAATGGGTAGGGCAGTTAAGGCTTTACGAATCGATAATGGCTTAGAATTTTGCAATAAAGATTTTGATAAATTCTGTGAATTAAATGGCATTCTAAGGCATAGGACGGTTGTAAAAACACCTCAGCAAAATGGAGTTGCTAAAAGAATGAATAAAACCCTTATGGAAAAGGTTAGGTGCATGCTAATAGGATCCGGGTTACCAAAATATTTTTGGGGAGAAGCTGTGGCTACAACTACATACTTGATAAATAGATCACCCTCTAACTCAAGACTCCCATGGAGATGTGGAGTGGAAAACCCCCTGAATTAAACAACCGTAGGACTTTTGGATGTGCTGCATATGCATATCAAAAGGAGGATAAACTTAGCTCTAGATCTAGAAAATGTGTATTTCTAGGATATGGTGATGGGGCTAAGGGATATAGGTTATGGTCCTTAGAAAAGAAAGGCATGAAAATGATTATAAGTAGGGATGTTATTTTTAATAAATTATTATTTCCCTACTTGGAGAAAACTAACCCTGCAGGGGCTAGTGAGCAAACCAGCCCGGACGTTGTGGAACATCGCATCAAGGAGAACTCGGTTTAGGTAGAGTAAAGGAGGCAAGAGAGTTCGGACCAAGTAGAGCCTTTGGATGAAGGCCAAGCTCAAGAAACTTAAGAAGAGGCTAAACAAAAAGAGGTTTAGTGCAGGAAGTTGGAATGACTACCACCTCATAAGAGACCGGGAAAGAAGGGTGGTTAGATCACCTTTGAGATATGGGTTTGCGGATGCTAATGTAGCAGCTCCTTGGATAAAAGAAGAGGTTGAACCAGAAACTTACATGGATGCTATGGAGTGTAAGGATTCTTCAAAGTGGCAACTGGCTATGGAGGAAGAAATGGACTCTTTGATGAAGAACAACTCTTGGGAGTTGGTGCCCAAACCAGAAAAACAGAGAGTTGTGGATTATAGATGGCTCTACAAGATCAAAGAAGGGAATACTCTAAGGGATGAAATCAGATATAAAGCTAGGCTGGTGGCGAAGGGGTTCACACAAAAGGAAGGCATAGATTTCACCGAAATATTCTCACCGATTGTAAAGTACAAGACGATCCAGATAGTGTTAGCATTGGTGGTCCAATTTGATTGGGAAATTAAGCAAATGGATGTGAAGACAGCGTTCTTACATGGAGAACTCGATGAGACCATTTTTGTGAGGTAACCCGAAGGCTATGAGGAAGGAAAGTAGGGAGAATTGGTGTGCAAATTGAAGAAATCTCTCTATGGCCTGAAGTAATCACCTCGGCAATGAAATAAGAGGTTTGATTCCTTTGTAATCACTTTGGGTTTCATGAGAAGCTACTATGATTCGTGCTTGTACTATAAGGGGTAGAAGGTTGAGGAAGTGGTGATCATCCTCATCTATGTTGATGACATGTTGCTGGTTGGGAGCAGCATGGATAGGATAAAGAAATTGAAGGCTCAACTCAGTGAGGAGTTTGAGATGAAGGATCTTGGCCATGCACAAAAGATCCTTGGGATGTGTATCATCCTGGAAAGGGAGAGAAACAGATTAAAGATCTCTCAAACTTCCTACATAGAGAAGATGATATCTAAATTCTCTATGAAAGATAGCAAACCAGTAAAAGTTCCCCTTGCTAGTCATTTCAAGTTCTCCAGCGATCAATGTCCAAGATTAGAGGCGGAGAAGAAGGAAATGGAGAAAGTCCCCTTCTCTAGTTCGGTTGGTTCTGTTATGTTCACCATAGTAAACACTAGACCTGACATTGCTCATGCAATGAGTGTTCTCAGCAGGTTTATGAGTAATCCTGGAAAGGAGTATTGGCTTGGGATGAAGTGGTTGCTGAGGTATTTGAAGGGAAGCCCAGAAGTAGGGCTGGTGTATAGAAGAGAGGTAAGTCCATCTATCTTGAGAGTTTTATTGATTCGGATAATGGAGCAGATCAGGATAAAAGGAGATCGATTACCTCTTACTTCTTCAACTTAAATGGATATTGTGTAAGTTGAAAGGCTCAGTTTCAGCCAGTGGTAGCACTCTCAACAATCGAGGCTGAGTACATAGCAGCTACGGAGGCTATTAAGGAGGCTATATGGTGCAAAGAGTTTCTTGAAGAGTTGAAGGTACTGGAGGAGCATGTTGTGGTATGTTTGGATAGTCAAAGTGCATTGCACTTGTATAAGAATCCAGTGTTCCATGAGAGGACAAAGCACATGGATGTTCGGTATCATTTCATTTGGGAAAATGTTACGAAAGGAGGCATCCATGTGGACAAGGTAGCCACGGAAGAAAATCCTGCGGATTTGGGTACTAAAGTTCTACCTCTAAGTAAGTTCAATCATTGCTTTGGACTACTTAGGATTGGAGTTGGTTAATTGATGACTCAAGATGAGTTTGGATCCCGAAGCTCTCTACACAATGGTTCAGGTTTTTTGAACACTTAGACAAAGGTAGAGATTGTTGGTATTTATCTAAGGTTCAAACATGTCCAAGCATGGGTCAAAGATGGTTAAAGTCTAAACCAAAGTTGGAGGATTAAAGTT
The DNA here is from genome assembly GCA_023935145.1 of Bretschneidera sinensis. Classification (NCBI taxonomy): domain Eukaryota; kingdom Viridiplantae; phylum Streptophyta; class Magnoliopsida; order Brassicales; family Akaniaceae; genus Bretschneidera; species Bretschneidera sinensis. The sequence continues at coordinate 19,073,166 of CM043703.1, forward strand.
CAACAAGTTAGAAGACTTCACACATATGTGTGCATCACTTTGGAGCAAGGTAAGGCTAGGCGCACCGGTATGTGCACTTCTGCACACAAGCTGATGGAGTGTGCGCACTACTGGGCAGCATCAGTGTGCAGTAGCACCTCACTGTCCATCTGCTTACACCGCACCGTCCAGCATGGGTGCTGCTGGGACAGGGTCAGCATTGCACTACTCACCATCTAGCACCGCACCGCCCAGTGTGCATGCCTCCAGGAACGGACCAGCACCTCACCGCTTAACTCCAGCGGCGCACCACCCAGAAGTTGCTGTAAAGGCACTCTGCCCAGCACCGCACCTTACCCTGTTGAGCGCCTAGGTGCTAGGCAAAGTTAAGCACACATAGGCAGCATGCATAAGAACTCTCTTAGGTGTGTGTGTGCAAGGTCATAATGCACAGCACCACTTAGAAAAGTGATGAAGGGCCATGATTTAGTGGAGATCATGATCAAAGGGTGGAGATTGATTCACAAGAATGTCCAAGAAGTAAGGGGCTATAAAAGGGGTTTCCTAGCCTCATTTTTCAAGATGAGAAACACACAAGTTTATGACATTGTGAGATCTATTGTAAACACATAGAGAGAATTATGTGAGAGATATAAACACAAGAGGGACTCTTTGTAGTGAGGCTGGTTGTGAAAGAGAGAGAAGACTAGATTAGAGAGGGAGCATAGTTAGTTCTCATCTTCTTCTTTCTTCTCTTGGTTTTTTCAAGAACTTGGTTTCTTGAAGAGGATTGCTGTAAACTTGTAAGAACCATTGATTTAGTGCATAGAGTTCAGAGGAACTCACGGGGACATAGGCACATTGCCGAATCTCGATAACAATTGCTTGTCTTCTTTCTTTCTTTGATTTTCTGTTCCTGTTTTCTATTCCAATTCTTTCTACAAGTCATTCTAGACTTGGGTGTTTGGAAGATCACCACCTGGGCATCTTGTCAAGGTGATTTCCAACAATATATAACTTTACTGGGTTAATGGGGACTTACCAAACCATAGTAATGGCCTTAACCCATTGATAATCCAGTCTTGACATGCTTCATTCCAAAATGTTAAATGTGTGATTTTGCTTTTCGGCCACACCTTTGTGTTCAGGATTTCCTGATATAGTGTTCCAGGTCACTATTTCCCAATCCTTCAAGTGTCTAACAAATAGACCTTTGAGCTTTCTTGAAACTTTACGTTTGCCAAAATACTCATTTTACTGATCAGACCAATCATTCTTAATGACTTTTCCCAATTATTTCTCAAATTCAGTCTGAAATCCTGAACTTTTCAAGAAAACCAAACTTTCCTATAATTGAGAACATGTATCCACAACAGGACCAGCCATCCATAAGTGATACAAATGTTTACACTTACACAATGTAGTTTGACAAGGTCTACTAAAAGTAAGAGTGGGTGACTTCTAAAAGATCATATCTACGAGATGCACTCTTTTCTTTATCTTGGTTAATTTATCCCCAAACAAGTTAACATACTTCTATTTAAAAGTAGGCAGGATATTTTTCTTTATCACCCTTTTCACCATCTCCTTGAAAGCATGACCAAAACATTTATGCCACAATATGGAAAACTTTCCTTAATTAGGGTTCTTTTTTTTTTTTGAAAGGTTAATTAGGGATCTTTTGGCAATACTTCGACTTTATATGAGGTTCTATGGACTTCATCAAGAGCTTAACACATAATATATATACAATCCATAGAACAAGGTGCAAAGGCTAACAACTTTTGATTCAAAAGATAATTTAACTTTATAGTCTTTAACATCAAAAGCGTAGCTAATCTTGTCCAAAACCTGAAAACGAAAAATAAATTTCGTCTGAGGATCATATATAAAGTGTGTCCCTAATAATAGTTTAAATTTAGAATCTAAATTTGAACTAGCTACCCTATAAACTTTATACCTATCTCATCATTGTTGCCAACTGTGAGTTTAAACTCTTTTTTATTTGACTTTCTCTTGCTTATGAATCCTTCTATAGTAAGAGGAACACAATTACCACTATCTAGCTATCACATTAAACGGGGCTCCAGTTACATTGGATTCACTTAAAATAAGAGCCAAAGAGTTACCCTCATAATCACAATTTTTCATCTAAGGTTTTACTTTAGTTGCAATCCCATACCTTATAATCTTTCTTCATACATAAGAAGCACTTAATTTCACTTTTAAGGATAACATCTTTAAGATCCACTACATTCTCAATCTAATTGGATTCTTTATTATTATCTTGAAAATTTTTAGAAGCACATGATTTACCCATTTTGCCTTTCTTAATACTTCTTTTTCAAAGAAGGCAGTCTATGATTTCTCACTTAATTTGAAAATGGACTAGCTTTATGATGTACTCCCAAATGCATTATTCTTTGTCACACCTTATCGAATTTACCTTAAGCAAAATTTATACTATATAAGAATTCAAGGACACTTAGTATCTTTCCACCACAAAATTCCACTAAATAGGTGCTCTAGAGCATATCTTTGAATACTTAACAGGCACATATGATTAAACTTAATTCATGCACATTAACTTGTTATTGAATCAAAACTATTATCCTTAAGTTCTGTATCCTTATTCATTGCCAAGTCTATGTTTTCCATTACAATGACAAACTCTACAACTCTTTTCCATTTTGTGAAATTCTAATTAGAATTTCAAAGGCTACCTTATTGTTCTTGACAATAAAGGTCAGTCACCTCTCAACCATATGCCCCACATGTGACATTCTCAATTCCAATACACTATCACTACCTTTGGGCGTATGACCGTATAGTTGAATCAAAGACATCCCACTGCCGTACAAAATCAAAATTCCACAAATCCAATCGAAAAGGCCCACTTTGGCGACTCCAATTTCAACTAAATCCATGAAACTCTCTCATACCAGGATATACTTTATATTACTCACACACTGATTGCTTGATATTGATGAAGAGTGCACATGAATAGTACTTCATGAAGAGTGCACGTAAAAACTACTTGATGAACAGTAACATATAAATAGTACCATATGTACAATATCGTATAAACAGTACCCAACATGCAATTATGATTGCTATAGTATCTGACATGCAATCATGAATGCTATCGTACATCCATTGATTGTTATAGTACCACTATAGTACTTGCATTGTAGCTACTGCAGCAACATCTTCAAAATCGCAGCTCTACGATTTATTTTCTCTTTATATTTTCATCATCACCTACCTTCATCTAGACCCGATTTTCTTTACATCCAAACAAGGTTTTTAATGATTCTTGATGTGTTCTAACACTTTATGCTGCAGTTTGGTAAATGATTTAAGTAGATATTAAAGCAACTTTGCTCTCTATGAACACCATTGATTCAAGTAAATAACTTTAACCTAGCATATAACCTTAAATCAATTTAATCACCACAATCAAATCCCAAAGCAAAACTTTGTATCAATCCTTTTTTTGTTTAATCCTTTTTAGTCTGATGTAATTCATTTAATATGTTGTACTTGACCAATGTTAGTTTGACAAGCAATTCATTCTTCATTTTTTTTTAAATATGGTTAATTTGGATTTCTAGTTGGGTTTTCTCGAATTTATTAAAGGTTGGGTTTGGGTGCTCAAAATTTCAAAGTTATTTGGGTTAGGGTTATTTCAGGTTTTAGGTAAGACACATATTGAATTTTGAGTGACTCGAGTCGGGTTCAAATTCAATAATATTATTTTAATTTATTTTTTTAGTTTATCTGATAGGTCAGGATGAGTTTGGTAGTCCGGATAGATTTTATCACGTCTTCTTAGTATACGTGTGCATGTGCGGGGGATATAAAACATAATTGAATTAATGATGATAAATACAATGAATTCAATGTGATAGAAACTGAAGAAACATCTTAAATAGTAAATGCACTTCACCTTGTCTTTGTAATCATATAAATAAACATTTTTTCTAGTAATTTAATCATATCAAAAGATCTTTAATCATCTAAAGCACAGGAAAATAAGTAGTATTAAATACCATGACAAGTCTAAATATCAATTCAGTTACTATGATAATATTTATGGCAGGTATAGCAATTTTGGTTTCGCATGGGTTTGCACAACAAGACATCATCGACAAACAACATTGCAAAAACTTGATGGACCTAAAATGTGCTATTGAGATTTTTCAAAATATATTTTTGGATTCGAAAAAGTAATTATAGGTAAACAATGCTGCCAAAAAATTTTGGGCATGAATGAAGTTTGCCATAATGTGTTCGTAGAACTGCAGGTCAACAGAAAACGTTATAAGGGAAAGGCATCTGAATACCGAAAAAACGGAAAACGAGCATGGAAAAAATGTGTGTCAATTCTGGGTAAGGTTCCAGGTGCTTCTTTAAAGAAATAGGTTTGATTATGTTGAAACATTGAAGAGTACTAATTATAAAAATAATATTTTCATTCCTTTTGATGGAATTATATAAAAGGCATGCCTTTATTTATGAAACTTGTCGTTTACTTGCTTTTTCCATAAAGTAGAGAAGAATGATTGTGTCACAAAGAATAAAAACAAATGAAAAACCAAATAAATTTATGCGGAAAAAATTCACACAAATTTAAATCGGCCACCTCAATTTTTTTAAGAATTTTATTAATTCAGTTGGATCTTTAGAATTTAAATTCAAATGAAAAATTTAATTAATATAAGAATTTATTATTGGAAATTAGAACAAACCACAACTGCAAAAGTGACGCCAGGCAGAATAGCGATTATTCTGCAGGCTAGTCGAACAGATCGTTCACAGGGAGTAACACAAGAAAAACCCTAAAAAAACAATACAGAGAAACAGCTCTGATGTTTGATTTAAAATTATGCAAATTCAATAATAATCCCTACTATTACATGTCCTTCTTATTTATAAGGTTAAAGTAAAAAGAAAAGAAAAATTGAAATTAGACAAGTACGAAATAGGAAATTTCCCAAAAACTGAAAACTGCTAAATTGGAGGCCTAAACATCGTTTTTTTGGCTAAAATCTTGCCACACTGATTGCAGAATAATCAGATTTTATTCGTTGGCCTATTTCACATCAGACTAGGGTCTTTCGGGCCTGATCTGAGCCCGTGACCTGTTCTAGGTAGTCCACCTGTCAGTTCTGCGCTGATCTGCCAACTCTGCATCATCTGACTTAAATCCTCCTGCGTCAGTAATGGATGCTTTGGTAACAAAATTATAGAAAATGAAGATTTGGAAAATAAAGGAAAAAGTCGATTTAAGTAATGTTATTACCTAAGAAGTTGAAATTTTCTTCCCTTTTAAATTGAAATTTTGATTATGTAATTGAAGAGTATCATTTTTTAATATGAATCTCAAACTTGGGTAAGGAAAGAATAAGGAAAGAAGTAAAGAATGAAGGAAAAATGAAGAAAGGTGATAAAAGAGAGAATGAAACTTTTAGTACTATTTTCTTTTGCTTATATTTGTAACTAAATAAAATGAATGGTTGTTTATTAAGTGTTTACTGTTTTAAATACTATACTAAATGATATATATTTGTTTGTATAAATCTTTAGGTGTAATTGACAAACATAATAAGGGCAAAGGAATAATCCGAGACTAAATTGCGACGCATCGAATGTGAGTTTCATATTACTCTTAGTAAGCATAATGAAATGAATGATCATGAAAGTGCCTTGATAGTTTGATGATAATTTTATTGATGCGTATACATAAAGAAATGATAATAGAAACATTACAATATGTTGGAAAATATGTTTTGGATTGAATGATGGTGATATGTTTGATTGTGGATTGTGTGTTGAGATAATTGTTACATTACAAAAATATAATTTGTAATAAGATAATGGAAAGAATGATCTTGGAAACGATATGATCCCATCTTGTGTAGGTTGTGACCTAGGTGAAAGGGATCCGAAAATGATAATACATCACTTAGTGTAGGTTGCAACCTAGGTGGAGGAAATGGATGAATCTCGCCTAGTGTAGGGTGTACCTAGGTGGAAAAGATGATAATACCTCACCTAGTGTAGGTTGTGACCTATGTGGAGGAAATGGATGAATCTCGCCTAGTTCAGGTTGTACCTAGGTGGAGAAGATTATAATACCTCGCCCAGTGCAGGTTATGGCCTTAGTGGAGGGAATGACTGAATCTCACCTAGCGTAGGTTGTACCTAGGTGGAGAAGATTATGGGACCCCGCCTAGAGTAAGTTATTACCTAGGTGGTGGGGATTTTATGAAATGAAAATGCTAAATGTACTGCTACATGGGGAGATGTCCCGTCATGATATAAATAAGGTCAAGAAATGGAGTAAATTTTAATATTTAAATAAATTATCATTCTTAACATTTGCATTGCATGGTATCTTTATTAGACTGGTAATGTTGAGTTATTAAACATTAAATGATTGAAGTCTCCAATGATTGGTATATGAGGTTCAACTATGCAATGGAAGTATACTTTGTACCTTTGTAATAAATCTTAGACATGACTTTTATGAAATACAAGTGTTAATTTCTTTGATAATTTATTTTATTCTAAAGAAATACAAATGTTAGAATTTTTTTACATTATTGTGGATATAGGAACCGTTAATCTGAGTAAAATGATTACTCACTGAGCTCTTTAGCTAACTCTATATATATTACAGAAAAATCCTTTTGAACTTTGGAGATATCAAGTGAACCAGGGATTAAAAGAAAATTCTCTTAGGTGCATTGCAAGCAAAGAGTTTGTTAATTTTTTTTTTCAATAACGAATGTACAAGTTATGTTTATATGTCTCCATTTTTGGAATGATGTATAATTTAGTTTAATTTGGATGTGGAAAATGGAAAAGGTTGCATATTTGTAGACATTTGCTTTTATCCAAGAATACTTTGTATAAACTGTAAGTGAAGCTATGGTTGTATTTATATGTGTAATATAAATCATAGAATTTACTAGTAAGATCCAGGTCACGGTTTTCTCCAGTTTTAAGTGCTCAATGTTTGAAGGTAATGGTGCCATTACGAACGGACCCATGCAGTTTTTTCGGGATAGGGTCGTTACAGTTTCATTTCCATGAATTCTAGAAATTAGCAATGTGTAAGTTTGTACCGCTAAGGTCCGTACAATTAATTAGACTATGAAAGTAATTATGGATGGTTCAATCTTCTACTAGAGTGGTGGAAAAATCACTAGAACTTTTCCTTAATTTTCTTACTAATAAAAAATTTAGCATGAAGTGTGGAGCGTCGTTGGATGATTGTTATTCTATAACAAGTGTTCCTCAACAAGAGATCAAGGATGGTGGCTTTGGCAGGTTCAGATGATATGGCTGCTAATAATGAAGTCATGCTTCATAGAGATTCTCTAACGTAAGCATTCACCATTTGTAGGAAGGAAAAAGTTAGTTCTAACGAAACTTGACAAAAATTTGAATGGTCACTCACGTAAAAGAATGGCGAGAACTTCCAGGAAGGCCTAATATTAGTGAGAGGCACTTGAGGCTTAACGTACTACCTCTACTCATAACAAGCAAAAATCTACTAGCACTTGGTTAAAGTAGTTAACACTCGATAATATAGAGCTCTGCAAATGTGATGCGTGCTTTTTGTTTTTAATTTTTTAGTTTTGGTTCTTGTCACACTGGTTTTTATTCCCTTTATTATCAATACGACGCTTGTCCTTCAATATATATATTTACTTATAATTACATAATTAGTAGAAAAAAGATTTTGAATTTTTTTTGTTTAATTCTCTTTAGTCTGATGTAATTCATTTAATATCTTGTACTTGACCAATGTTAGTTCGACAAGCAATTAATTCTTCATTTTTTTAAATATCGTTAATTTAGACTTCTAGTTGGGTTTTCTCGAATTTCATTAAAGGTTGGGTTTGGGTGCCTCGAATTTCATTAAAGGTCCACAGAAAACGTTATAAGGGAAAGGCATCTGAATACCGAAAAAATGGATGACTCGCTGATGGATGGGGGATTTCCGGGTGCTTCTGTCATTTTTTGGTAAAGAAATGCATGACTCGCTGATGGATAGGGGTGTGTGGTTTAGCACATGATTCACTAAGGAGCCCTCTATGATCGATAGTGAAAGATTTTGTTGTTATTTGTCTAAGGTTCAAACAGGTCCAACCATGGTTTAAAAATGGTTAAAGTCCAAACTAGGTGGATTATCTAAGTTCAGCAAGTTAGAAGACTGCACACATGTGTGTGCATCAATTTAGAGTAAGAGAAGGCCATGCGCACTAGTGTGCGCACTTCTGCACACAATCAGGGAAGTGTGCGCACAGTAACAGCATCATCAGAACCATGGTGCCCAAAACCAGCACCATTGCGTTCGGAATGATGTGCCGAAGGACTGTATCAGCGCCATGGTGCCCAGCACCAGCACCATGGCGGCCAGAATGGTGTGCTGAAGGACTGGACCAGCGCCATGGCGCCCAGAACCAGCACCATGGCGCCCAGAAGGTGTGCAAAGGTGCTCTGCCCAGCACCATGGCACCCCCTGTTGAGCGCCTAGGCGCCAGGCAAAGGGCTGCACACATGGACAGCCTGTTTTAAGACCCTTTTAAGTGTGTGATTGCAAGGAACAAATGCACAACTTCACTTGGAGATGATTAAAAGCTAGGATCTAAGGGAGAACAAGATCAAAGGATCAACAATGAATCTTAAGAATGTCCAAGAATTAAGAGGCTATAAAAGGGGTTCTAAGGGCCTCATTTCTACAATAATATACAACACACATACAAGAGAGATTTGTGACATTGTGAGATCATTGTAAACACTTAGAGAGAACTGTGTAAGAGTGACAAACACAAGAGGGACTCTTTGTAGTAAGGCTGGGTGTATAAGATAGAGAAGTCTAGAATAGTGAGAGGACATTGTTAGTTCTCATCTTCTTCCTTCTCTTCTTGTTTCTTCAAGAACTTGGATTCTTGAAGGGGATTGCTTTAACTTTGTAAGAACCATTGAGATAGTGCAGAGAGTTCGGAGGAACTCACAGGGACGTAGGCACATTGCCGAACCTCGACAACAAATTGCTTGTCTTCTTTCTTTCTTTGATTTTCTGTTCTTGTGTTCGATTGCTGAAATTATTTCTACAAGTCGTTCAAGACTTGGGTGTTTGGAAGATCACCACCTAGGCATCTTGCTAAGGTGATCTCCAATAGTGGTATCAGAGCTAAGCAGCTGGTTATCAGAGCAAGAAGTAGAAGGTACAGAGCCAAGACTCCAAGAATCAAAGATCAAACTTCTTGGGTGATTCAAGAACGGTGTAAAGATCAAGATCTGGTCGTGTTCTTGAAGGTTGATTCAAGAACGGTGTTAAAGATCCATCTTCGATCTGTGTTCTTGAAGTTTAAGAAAGCAGTTGTGGTTAGTGTACAAATCTGGGATCTTGTCTGCAAAAGATGGCTTCAAATTTCTGTGTGGAGAAGTTTGATGGAAAGGTGGACTTTGCCCTATGGAAGCGGAAGATCAAGGTGGTTCTAATGCAGTAGAAAGTGGACTTGGCTATTGGAGAAGATGATGCTTTTCCAGCAAGTGTCACGGAGGACCAGCGGACCGAGATGAAGAAGATGGCTTACAACACCATTTTCTTGCACATGTCAGATAGTATCACAAGGGAGTGCGGAGACTCGGAGGATCCGGCTGTCATATGAAAGAAACTAGATGAATTGTTTCTTACCAAAACTCTTCCTAACAAAATTTATCTTTTTAAAAGAATCTTTGCTTTTAAAATGGACCCTAGTAAGGAGTTGCAAGATAATCTTGATGTCTTTAATAAGCTAGTTCAAGATTTGAATAGCTGTAGCATTTCTTTTCCGGATGAACAATTGGCTGTCATTTTATTAAATTCACTTCCAGATTGCTTTGACAATTTGATTAATGCAATTGAGTATGGGAGAGATAATATGACAAAGGAGATTGTGATCAATGCCATAAGGGCACATGATTTCAAAGCCAAGATGAAGGAGACATCAAGTGGTGAAGGGTTGTTCATAAGAGGAAGGCCAGCAGCTCGGAATGGCAGTAATAATGGCTACTATCAAGACAATGGTAGAGGAGAAAGCCATAGGAGAGCACACTCTAAACCAAGGGTTGGAGGAAAGAGGTGCTTCTACTGCAACAAGGAGGGCCATTTCAAGAAAGATTGCAAGAGGAGGATGTGGGATGAGAGGAGAAGCCATACTAACAATTGAGAGGCTTCGGTTGCCATGGGAGAACAGCAAGGTGATGATGTTCTTGTTGTGTGCTCGGATGCGAGCAGGAGGCAAGGCAGCGGAAAGTAGATTCTTGATTCCGGGTGCACTCATCATATGTGCTCTCACAAAGAATGGTTCAAGAATTTCAAGAAGATCAATGATGGAAGGGTCTTCTTGGGGAATGATAATTCTTGCCATGTGAGAGGGATTGGAGACATCCAATTGAGGATGTTTGATGGAGTTACAAGGCTGCTGGAAAATGTGAGGTATGTTCCAGATTTGAAGAGGAACTTGATCTCATTGGGGCAGCTGGATTCCATGGGCTATACATGCAAGATAGAGGGAGGAAAGATCAAGGTAGCCAAGGGATCTTTGATAGTGATCAAGGCAGCAAGAAATGATGGACTCTATGAGATGATCGGAGACATGGAAATCAAGGATCAAGCAGCAAGCTTGATGGCTGAGATAGATGAGACAGCCCTTCGGCACACTTGCTTGGGACATATGAGCGAAGAGGGCCTGCAAGTTCTCAGAAAGGATGGCCTACTTGGTGGAGACAAAGTAGAGGAACTTGATTTCTATGAGTGTTGTGTTCTTGAGAAGCAACACCGGGTCAGCTTCAACACCGGAGTGCACAAGGCTAAGGGCATTCTTGACTACATTCATGCGGACCTTTGTGGACCATCTAGGACACCAACACAGGGAGGTAACATTTAATTTCTGTCTTTAATTGATGATTATTCAAGAAAAGTGTGGGTTTATTTTGTGAAAAATAAATCAGATGCATTGAATAAGTTAGTGGTGTGGAAAGGGCTGGTTGAGACTCAAATGGGTAGAGTAGTTAAGGGGATAAGAACCGATAATGGCTTAGAAATTTTTAACCAAAAACTTGATCAATTCTGTAGGTTAAATGGCATTCTAATACATAGGATGGTTGTGGAAACTCCTCAGCAAAATGGAGTTGCTGAGTTGATGAATAACTTATGGAAAAAGTTAGGTGCATGCTAATAGGATCCGGGTTACCAAAATATTTTTGGGGAGAAGCTGTAGCAACAGCTGCATACTTGGTGAATAGATCACCCTCTAGAGCAATAGAGCTCAAGACTCCCATGGAGATGTGGAGTGGAAAACCCCCTGAGTTGGACAACCTTAGGACTTTTTGGTGTGCTGCGTATGCATAACAAAAGGATGATAGACTTAGCCTAGGATCTAAAAAATGTGTGTTTCTAGGATATGGGGAAGGGACTAAGGGATATAGGTTGTGGTCCTTAGAAAAAGAAAGATTAAAACTCATAATAAGTAGGGATGTTAATTTTAATGAATTGTTATTTCCTTACTTGGAGAAAACTAACCCTGCAGGGGCTAGTGAGCAAACCAGTTTGGTTCTTGTGGAGCATAGCATCAAGGTAGATTCTGTTCAGGTAGAGCAAAGGAGGCAAGAGGGTTCGGACCAGGTAGAGCCCTTGGATGATTGCCAAGCTCAAGAAACTCAAGAAGAGGCTAAACAATAAGAGGATGCTGCAGCAAGTCAGAAGGACTTTCAGCTCATAAGAGACCGGGAAAGAAGGCTGGTCGGACCACCTTCAAGATGTGGGTTTGCAGATGCTGCAGATGCAGCAGCTCCTTGGAAAAAAAGAGGGATGGCTAAACCAGAAACTTACACGGATGCCATGGAGTGTAAGGATTCGTCAAAGTGGCAGCTGGTTATGGAGGAAGAAATGGAATCTTTGAGGAAGAACAACTTCTGGGAATTGGTAAAAATTCCAGGAAATCAGAAAGTTGTGGAATGTAAGTGCACTTACAAGATCAAAGAAGGGTGCCCTCTAAGAGATGAAGTCCGGAACAAGGCTAGGCTGGTGGCGAATGGGTTCATAAGGAAAGAAGACATAGATTTCACAAGAACTTTCTCACCTGGACACAAGGTGGAGAAGATGGTGAGTATCCTCATCTATGTCATTAATGGGCTGTTGGTTTGGAACAGCAGGGAAAGGATGGAAAGGTTTACATCTCAACTTAATGAGGAGTTCAAGAGGAAGGATCTCAGCCTTGCACAAAAGATCCTTGCGATGAGAATCATCCAAGAAAAGGAGAGAAGCCGGTTGAGGGTTTCTTGGGCAATGGGTGTTCTCAGCAAAATTGTGAGTAATCCTGGAAAAGAGCATTGGCATGGAATGAAGTGGTTGCTGAGGAAGAAGGAGGCTCAGTGGCAGCCAATGGTAGAACTCATAACAACCAGGGCAGAATGCATAACAGCTATGGAAGCCATAAAGGAGGCTGTGGGGTGCAAAAGGTTATTGGATGAGTGGGAGGTCCTAAAAGAGCAGGTTGTGGTGTATTTGGATAGCCAAAGTGTGGGGCACTTGTGGAGGAATCCGGTGTTCCATGAGAGGACAAAGCATATGGATGTTCGGTATCATTTTATTTGGGAAAATGTTACGAAAGGATGCATCTATGTGGACAAGGTTACCACGGAAGAAAATCCTGCTGACTTGGGTATTAAAGTTCAACCTCTAAGTAAGTTCAATCATTACCTTGAATTACTTAGGATTGGAGTTGGTTAATTGGTGACTCAAGATGAGTTTGGATCCCGAAGCTTTCTGCACAATGGTTCAGGTTTTTGAACACTTAGACAAAGGTAGAGATTGTTGTTATTTGTCTAAGGTTCAAACAGGTCCAACCATGGTTTAAAAATGGTTAAAGTCCAAATCAAAGGTGGATTATCAAAGTTCAGCAAGTTAAAAGACTGCACACATGTATGTGCATCAATTTGGAGTAAGGGAAGGCCATGCGCACTAGTGTTCGCACTTCTGCACACAATCAGGGAAGTGTGGCAACACAACAGCAGCATTATCAGCACCATGGCGCCCAAAACCAGCACCATGGCATCAATGATGTCCTGAAGGACTGCATCAGCGCCATAGCGCCCAGCACCAGCACCATGGTAGCCAGAATGGTGTGCTGAAGGACCGAACCAGCGCCATGGCGCCCAAAACCAGCACCGTAGCACCCAGAAGGTGTGCAAAGGTGCTTTGCCCAACACTATGGCGCCCCCTGTTGAGCACCTAGGCGCCAGGCAAAGGGCTGCACACATGGACAGCCTGTTTTAAGACCCTTTTAAGTGTGTGAATGCAAGGATAAAACACACAGCACCACTTGGGAAGTGATGAAGGGCTATGATTAAGTGGAGATCATGACAAAAGGGTGGAAATTGATTCACAAGAATGTCCAAGAATTAAGAGGCTATAAAAGGGGTTCTAAAGGCCTCATTTCTACAATAATATACAACACACATACAAGAGAGATTTGTGACATTGTGAGATCATTGTAAACACTTAGAGAGAATTGTGTAAGAGTGACAAACACAAGAGGGACTCTTTGTAGTAAGGCTGGGTGTATAAGATAGAGAAGTCTAGAATAGTGAGAGGACATTGTTAGTTCTCATCTTCTTCCTTCTCTTCTTGTTTCTTCAAGAATTTGGATTCTTAAAGGGGATTGTTGTAACTTTGTAAGAACCATTTTGATAGTACAGAGAGTTCGGAGGAATTCACGGGGACATAGGCATATTGCCGAACCTCGACAACAAATTGCTTATCTTCTTTCTTTCTTTTATTTTCTGTTCTTGTGTTCGATTGCTGAAATTATTTCTACAATTCATTCAAGACTTGGGTGTTTGGAAGATCACCACCTGGGCATCTTGCTAAGGTGATTTCCAACAGATTTGTGTGGATGCATTGTGAAGGCATTCAACTTCTGGCTTGAAATTGTAAAATTATTAAACAAATAGCAGACTTGTTTGGCTGTTTCTGTAGATCCCTCTTTTTTGTAGAACTTGTGTTATTTTGATATACATTATGTTAATATTGAAACTAAATGTTTGTATTATAGTGCCTTGGCCTATTGTTCAAAGAAATGACTATAGGTATATATTTCAAAAGGGTATTTTGATGGAAATAAAATAAATTTGGTATTGCTTTGCTCAGAAAAAAAAAAAGTGATAAAGGGGGGAAAAAAGAGAGGAAGGGACTCGCAGTTTCTTAAAAGAAAAGGAGAAGTTCAAAAGGGTAAAAGACCAAGGGGATTATATAAAGCCTAGTCTACATAGAATGCACTAGAAAACTCATTTGGTCTTCTTCATTTGCGGCAGAGGAGAGGGAGACAAGAGAGAGAGCAAAGTTTTATTAGGCTTTTGGAGGAAAACCCATTTTTTTCATCAAACCAAAACACCATCATGTCAAGTTCTTTTGCCCCCAAACCTTGACCACCTCCTACTGCCATCTTCCTCAACCGTTCGGCCAAGGAGGTGGGTCTCGACGAGTAGGCCACGGCGACTCCTGTCCTACAAGCGCAAGACAGAGAAGGAAAGTCTAACTTGTTTCGTGGCTTTTTCTCATGCAGAAATTGAGGTATTTTTGAAAGGTGATCAACTACAAACATAAACTAGACTTCTTCAAGTTGATGTTTTGCTTTTGTTTAAAGTCATTTGGATTTAATATGATGAAGTTATGAATTTTTTAAATTTGAAGATTTTATGGTGAAATTCAGTTAAAAGTTTTAATTTGGTTCTTGTATAACATAATCTTGAGCTGCGTATTATTAGAGAATTATGCTTTGGAATGAATGTTTGAAAACATTGTAGGAATTAAAAGAACTCTCTCAAGGTGAGAGAGTTTCTTGATTTGGAATTAATGTGCAGAAAATTTTTTTTTTTTTATTCCTGTTAGAATTTTTAGTAACTACTCTAAGTTGAATTTTGAAATTAAAGTCTATATAAATTGCTAATTCTATGATATGAAGATGGGTAGATTTGAATGAAATCTTTTAGTTAGAAAAGTTTGAAGTGAGTAATGGATGCTTTGGTAACAAAATTATAGAAAATGAAGATTTGGAAAATAAAGGAAAAAAGTCGATTTGAGTAATGTTATTACCTAAGAAGTCGAAATTTTCTTCTCTTTTAAATTGAAATTTTGATTATGTAATTGAAGAGTATCATTTTTTAATATGAATCTCAAATTTGGGTAAGGAAAGAAGTAAAGAATGAAGGAAAAATGAAGAAAGGTGATAAAAGAGAAAATGAAACTTTTAGTACTATTTTCTTTTGCTTATATGTGTAACTAAATAAAATGAATGGTTGCTTATTAAGCGTTTACTATTTTAAATACTATACTAAATGATATATATATTTGTTTGTATAAATATTTAGGTGTAATTGACAAACATAATAAGGGCAGAGGAATAATCCGAGACTAAATTGCGACACATTGAAGGTGAGTTTCATATTACTCTTAGTAAGCATAATGAAATGAATGATCATGAAAGTGTCTTGATAGTTTGATGATAATTTTATTGACGCGTATACATAAAGAAATGATAACAGAAACATTACGATATGTTGGAAAATATGTTTTGGATTGAATGATGGTGATATGTTTGATTGTGGATTGTGTGTTGAGATAATTGTTTCATTACAAGAATATAATTTGTAATAAGATAAAGGAAAGAATGATCTTGGAAAGGATATGATCCCACCTTGTGTAGGTTGTGACCTAGGTGAAAGGGATCCGAAAATGATAATATCTCACCTAGTGTAGGTTGCGACCTAGGTGGAGGAAATGGATGAATCTCGCCTAGTGTAGGGTGTACCTAGGTGGAAAAGATGATAATACCTCACCTAGTGTAGGTTGTAACCTAGGTGGAGGAAATGGATAAATCTCGCCTAGTTCAGGTTGTACCTAGGTGGAGAAGATTATAATACCTCGTCCAGTGCAGGTTATGGCCTTAGTGGAGGGAATGACTGAATCTCACCTAGCGTAGGTTGTACCTAGGTGGAGAAGATTATGGGACCCCGCCTAGAGTAAGTTATTACCTAGGTGGTGGGGATTTTATGAAATGAAAATGCTAAATGTACCGGTACATGGGGAGATGTCCCGTCATGATATAAATAAGGTCAAGAAATGGAGTAAATTTTAATATTTAAATAAATTATCATTTTTAGCATTTGCATTGCATGGTATCTTTATTAGAATGGTAATGTTGAGTTATTAAACATTAAATGATTGAAGTCTCTAATGATTGGTATATAAGGTTCAACTATGTAATGGAAGTATACTTTGTACCTTTGTAATAAATCTTAGACATGACTTTTATGAAATACAAGTGTTAAGTTCTTTGATAATTTATTTTATTCTAAAGAAAGACAAATTTTAGAATTTTTTAAATTACTGTGGATATATTAACCGTTAATCTGAGTAAAATGATTACTCATTGAGCTCTTTAGCTAATTCTTTACATATATATTACAAAAAAATCCTTTTGAACTTTGGAGATATCAAGTGAACCAGAGATTAAAAGAAAATTCTCTTAGGTGGATTGCAAGCAGAGTTTGTTAATTTTTTTTTTCAATAATGAATGTACAAGTTATGTTTATATGTCTCCATTTTTGGAATGATGTATAATTTAGTTTAATTTGGATGTGAAAAATGGAAAAGGTTTCATATTTGTAGACATCTGGTTTTATCCAAGAATACTTTGTATAAACTGTAAGTGAAGCAATGGTTGTATTTATATGTGTAAAATAAATCATAGAATTTACTAGTAAGATCCAGGTCACGGTTTTCTCCAGTTTTAAGTGCTCAATGTTCGAAGGTAATGGTGCCATTACAAACGGACCCATGCGGTTTTTTCGGGACAGGGTCGTTACAGTTTCATTTCCATGAATTCTAAAAATTAGCAATGTGTAAGTTTGTACCGCTAAGGTCCGTACAATTAATTAGACTATCAAAGTAATTATGGATGGTTCAATCTTCTACTAGAGTGGTGGAAGAATCACTAGAACTTTTCCTTAATTTTCCTACTGATAAAAAATTTAGCATGAAGTGTGGAGCGTCGTTGGATGATTGTTATTCTATAACAAGTGTTCCTCAACAAGAGATCAAGGATGGTGGCTTTGGCAGGTTCAGATGATATGGCTGCTAATAATGAAGTCATGCGTCATAGAGATTCTCTAATGTAAGCATTCGCCATTTGTAGGAAGGAAAAAGTTAGTTCTAACGAAACTTGACAAAAATTTGAATGGTCACTCACGTAAAAGAATGGCGAGAACTTCCAGGAAGGCCTAATATTAGTGAGAGGCACTTGAGGCTTAACGTACTACCTCTACTCATAACAAGGAAAAATCTACTAACACTTGGTTAAAGTAGTTAACACTCGATAACATAGAACTTTGCAAATGTGATGCGTGCTTTTTGTTTTTAATTTTTTAGTTTTGGTTCGTCACACTGGTTTTTATTCCCTTTATTATCAATACGACGCTTGTCCTTCAATATATATATTTACTTATAATTACATAATTAGTAGAAAAAAGATTTTGAATTTTTTTTGTTTAATTCTCTTTAGTCTGATGTAATTCATTTAATATCTTGTACTTGACCAATGTTAGTTTGACAAGCAATTCATTCTTCATTTTTTTTTAAATATCGTTAATTTGGACTTCTAGTTGGGTTTTCTCGAATTTCATTAAAGGTTGGGTTTGGCTGCTCAAAATTTCAAAGTTGTTTGGGGTAGGGTTATTTCAGGTTTTAGGTAAGAGCCATATCAAATTTTGAGTGACTCGAGTAGTGTTCAAATTCAATAATATTATTTTAATTTATTTTTTTAGCTTACCTTGTTGGAAATCACCTTAGCAAGATGCCCAGGTGGTGATCTTCCAAACACCCAAGTCTTGATTGACTTGTAGAAATAATTTCAGCAATCGAACACAAGAACAGAAAATCAAAGAAAGAAAGAAGACAAGAAATTTGTTGTCGAGGTTCGGCAATGTGCCTACATCCCCGTGAGTTCCTCCGAACTCTCTGCACTATCTCAATGGTTCTTACAAAGTTACAGCAATCCTCTTCAAGAATCCAAGTTCTTGAAGAAACCAAGAAGAGAAGAAAGAAGATTAAAATGCTCTCTCTCTATACTACTCTATTTTCTTTACAACCAGCCTCACTACAAAGAGTCCCTCTTGTGTTTATGTCTCTCACACAATTCTCTCTTGTATTTGCAATTGATCTCACAATGTCACAAATCTCTCTTGTTTGTGTGTTGTATATTATTGTAGAAATGAGGCCTTTAGAACCCCTTTTATAGCCTCTAAATTCTTGGACATTCTTGAGATTCATTGTTGACCCTTTGATCTTGTTCTCCCTTAGATCTTAGCCCTTAATCATCTCCAAGTGAAGCTGTGCATTTTATCCTTGCACTCACACACTTAAAAGGGTCTTAAAACAGGCTGTCCATGTGTGCAGCCCTTTGCCTGGCGCCTAGGCGCTTAACAGGGGGCGCCATGGTGCTGGGCAGAGCACCTTTGCACACCTTCTGGGCACCATGGTGCTGAATCTGGGTGCCATGGCACTGATCCAGTCCTTCAGCACACCATTCTGGATGCCATGGTGCTAGTTTTGGGCGCCATGGTGCTGATGATGCTGCTATTGTGCGCACACTTCCCTGATTGTGTGCAGAAGTGCGCATACTAGTGCGCATGGCCTTCCCTTGCTCTAAATTGATGCACACACATGTTTGCAGTCTCCTAACTTGCTTAACTTTGAAAATCCACCTTTGGTTTGGACTTTGACCATTTTTAAGCCATGGTTGGAGCTGTTTGAAACTTAGACAAATAACAACAATCTCTACCTTTGTCTAAGTGTTCAAAAAACCTAAACCATTGTGCAGAAAGCTTCGAGATCCAAACTCATCTTGAGTCACCAATTAACCAACACCAATCCTAAGTAATTCAAGGCAATGATTGAACTTACTTAGAGGTAGAACTTTAGTACCTAAATCTGCAGGACTTTCTTCCATGGTCTTCTTGTCAACATGAATGCATTCTTTCGTATCATTTTCCGGAATGTAATGATACCGAACATCCATATACTTGGTCCCCTCATGGAACACCGGATTCTTCCATAAGTACCCCACACTTTGGCTATCCAAAGACACCACAACCTGCTCTTTTAGGACCTCCCACTCGTCCAACAACCCTTTGCACCCCACAGCCTCCTTTATGGCTTCCATAGCTGCTATGCATTGTGCCCCGGTTGTTATCAGTGCTACCATTGGCTGCCACTGAGCCTCCTTGTTCCTTAGCAACCACTTCATCCCAAGCCAATGCTCTTTTCTGGGATTACTCACAATTTTGCTGAGAACACCCATTGCCCAAGAAACCCTCAACCGGCTTCTCTTCTTTTCTTGGATGATTCTCATCCCAAG
This sequence comes from Bretschneidera sinensis, assembly GCA_023935145.1. Taxonomy (NCBI): domain Eukaryota; kingdom Viridiplantae; phylum Streptophyta; class Magnoliopsida; order Brassicales; family Akaniaceae; genus Bretschneidera; species Bretschneidera sinensis. The sequence continues at coordinate 19,092,626 of CM043703.1, forward strand.
GATCTTTTGTGCAAGGCTAAGATCCTTCCTCTCGAACTCCTCACTAAGTTGAGATGTAAACCTTTCCATCCTCTCCCTGCTGTTCCAAACCAACAGCCCATTAATGACATAGATGAGGATACTCACCATTTTCTCCACCTTGTGTCTAGGTGAGAAAGTTCTTGTGAAATCTATGTCTTCTTTCCTTGTGAACCCATTCGCCACCAGCCTAGCCTTGTTTCGGACTTCATATCTTGGAGGGCACCCTTCTTTGATCTTGTAAGTGCACTTATATTCCATAACTTTCTGATTTCCTGGAATTTTTACCAATTCCCAGAAGTTGTTCTTCCTCAAAGAATCCATTTCTTCCTCCATAGCCAGCTGCCACTTTGACGAATCCTTACACTCCATAGCATCCGTGTAAGTTTCTGGTTCAGCTATCCCTCCTTCTTTCCAAGGAGCTGCTGCATCCGCAGCATCTGCAAACCCACATCTTGAAGGTGGTCCGACCAGCCTTCTTTCCAGATCTCTTATGAGCTGAAAGTCCTGCTGACTTGCTGCAGCATCCTCTTCTTGTTCAGCCTCTTCTTGAGTTTCTTGAGCTTGGCAATCATCCAAGGGCTCTACCTAGTCCGAACCCTCATGCCTCCTCTGCTCTACCTGAACAGAATCTCCCTTGATGCTATGCTCCACAAGAACCAAACTAGTTTGCTCACTAGCCCCTGCAGGATTAGTATTCTCCAAGTAGGGAAATAGCAATTTATTAAAAATAACATCCCTACTTATTATGAGTTTAAATCCTTCTTTTTCTAAGGACCACAACCTGTACCCCTTAGCCCTTTCCCCATATCCTAGAAACACATATTTTCTAGATCTTGGGCTAAGCTTATCATCTTTTTGGAGTGCATATGCAGCACACCCAAAAGTCCTAAGGTTGTCCAACTCAGGGGGTTTTCCACTCCACAACTCTTCCGGAGTCTTATGGTATATAATCCTAGAGGGTGATCTATTAATCAAATATGCAGCTGTAGACACCGCTTCCCCCCAAAAACATTTGGGTAATCCGGATTTATTTAACATGCACCTAACCTTTTCCCTAAGGGTCTTATTCATCCACTCAGCAACTTCACTTTGCTGAGGGGTTTCCACAACTGTCCTATATCTTAGAATGCCATTTAACCTACAGAATTGATCAAGTTCTTGGTTAAAATTTTTTAAGCCATTATCAGTTCTTATCCCCTTAACTACTCTACCCATTTGAGTCTCAACCAGCCCTTTCCACACCACTAACTTATTCAATGCATCTTATTTATTTTTCACCAAATAAACCCACACTTTTCTTGAATAATCATCAATTAAAGACAGAAAGTAAATGTTACCTCCCTGTGTTGGTGTCCTAGCTAGTCCTCAAAGGTCCGCATGAATGTAGTCAAGAATGCCCTTAGCCTTGTGCACTCCAGTGTTGAAGCTGACCCGATGTTGCTTCTCAAGAACACAACACTCGCAGAAATCAAGTTCCTCTACTTTGTCTCCACCGAGTAGGCCATCCTTGCTGAGAACTTACAGGCCCTCTTCGCTCATATGCCCCAAAGGAGTGTGCCAAAGGGCTGCCTCATCCATTTCAGCCATCAAGCTTGCTGCTTGATCCTTGATTTTCATGTCTCCGATCATCGCATAGAGTCCATCGTTTCTTGCTACCTTGATCACTACCAAAGATCCCTTGGCTACCTTGATCTTTCCTCCCTCTATCTTGCATATATAGCCCATGGAATCCAGCTGTCCCAATGAGATCAAGTTTCTCTTCAAATCTGGAACATACCTCACATTTTCTAGCAGCCTTGTGACTCCATCAAACATCCTCAATTGGATGTCTCCAATCCTTCTCACATGGCAAGAATTATCATTCCCCAAGAAGACCCTTCCATCATTGATCTTCTTGAAATTCTTGAACCATTCTTTGTGAGGGCACATATGATGAGTGCACCCAGAATCAAGAATCCACTTTTCGCTGCCTTGCCTCCTACTCACATCCGAGCACACAACAAGAACATCATCACCTTGCTGTTCTCCCATGGCAACCAAAGCCTCTCCATTGTTGGTATGGCTTCTCCTCTCATCCCACATCCTCTTCTTCTAATCTTTCTTGAAATGGCCCTCCTTGTTACAGTAGAAGCACCTCCTTCCTCCAACCATTGGTTTAGAGTGTGCTCTCCTATGGCTTTCTCCTCTACCATTGTCCCGGTAGTAGCCATTGTTACTGCCATTCTGAGCTACTGGCCTTCCTCTTATGAACAGCCCTTCACCACTTGATGTCTCCATCATCTTGGCTTTGAAATCATGTGCCCTTATGGCATTGATCACAATCTCCTTTGTCAAACTATATCTCCCATACTCAATTGCATTAATCAAATTGTCAAAGCAATCTGGAAGTGAATTTAATAAAATGACAGCCAATTGTTCATCCGGAAAAGTAATGCTACAGCTATTCAAATCTTGAACTAGCTTGTTAAAAATATTAAGATTATCTTGCAATTCTTTACTAGGGTCCATTTTAAAAGCAAATATTCTTTTAAGAAGATAAATTTTGTTAGGAAGAGTTTTGGTAAGAAACAACTCATCTAGTTTCTTCCATATTACAGCCGGATCCTCCGAGTCTCCGTACTCCCTTGTGACACTATCTGACATGTGCAAGAAGATGGTGCTGTAGGCCATCTTCTTCATCTCGGTCCGCTGGTCCTCTGTGACACTTGCTGGAAAAGCATCATCTTCTCCAATAGCCAAGTCCACTTTCTGTTGCATTAGAACCACCTTGATCTTCCGCTTCCATAGGGCAAAGTCCCCCTTTCCATCAAACTTCTCCACACAGAAATTTGAAGCCATCTTTTGCAGACAAGATCCCAGATTTGTACACTAACCACAACTGCTTTCTTCAACTTCAAGAACACAGATCGAAGATGGATCTTTAACACCGTTCTTGAATCAACCTTCAAGAACACGACCAGATTTTGATCTTTACACCGTTCTTGATTCACCCAAGAAGTTTGATCTTTGATTCTTGGAGTCTTGGATCTGTACCTTCTACTTCTTGTTTCGATAACCAGCTACTGTGCTCTGATACCACTGTTGGAAATCACCTTAGCAAGATGCCCAGGTGGTGATCTTCCAAACACCCAAGTCTTGAATGACTTATAGAAATAATTTCAGCAATCGAACACAAGAACAGAAAATCAAAGAAAGAAATAAGACAAGCAATTTGTTGTCGAGGTTCGGCAATGTGCCTACGTCCCTGTGAGTTCCTCCGAACTCTCTGCACTATCTCAATGGTTCTTACAAAGTTACAGCAATCCTCTTCAAGAATCTAAGTTCTTGAAGAAACCAAGAAGAGAAGAAAGAAGATTACAATGCTCTCTCTCTATACTACTCTCTTTTCTTTACAACCAACCTCACTACAAAGAGTCCCTCTTGTGTTTATGTCTCTCACACAATTCTCTCTTGTATTTGCAATTGATCTCACAATGTCACAAATCTCTCTTGTATGTGTGTTGTATATTATTGTAGAAATGAGGCCTTTAGAACCCCTTTTAAAGCCTCTTAATTCTTGGACATTCTTGGGATTCATTGTTGACCCTTTGATCTTGTTCTCCCTTAGATCTTAGCCCTTAATCATCTCCAAGTGAAGTTGTTCATTTGTTCCTTGCAATCACACACTTAAAAGGGTCTTAAAACAGGCTGTCAATGTGTGCAGCCCTTTGCCTGGCGCCTAGGCACTCAACAGGGGGCGCCATGGTGCTGGGCAGAGCACCTTTGCACACCTTCTGGGCGCCATGGTGCTGGTTCTAGGTGCCATGGCGCTCATGATCCTGCTGCTGGTGCTCATGATGCTGCTGCTGTGCGCACACTTCCCTGATTGTGTGCAGAAGTGCGCACACTAGTGCACATGGACTTCCCTTACTCCAAATTGATGCGCACACATGTGTGCAGTCTTCTAACTTTCTTAACTTTGAAAATCCACCTTGGTTTGGACTTTAACCATTTTTAAACGATGGTTGAACCTGTTTGAACCTTAGACAAATAACAACATATCTGATAGGTCAGGATGAGTTTTCTAGTCCTGATAGATTTTATCACGTCTTCTTAGTATACGTGTGCATGTGCATGGGAGATAAAACATAATTGAATTAATGATGATAAATACAATGAATTCAATGTTATAGAAACTGAAGAAACATCTTAAATAGTAAATGCACTTCACCTTGTCTTTGTGATCCTATAAATAAACATTTTTTTCTTCTAATTTAATCATATCAAAAGATCTTTCATCATCTAAAGCACAGGCAAATAAGTAGTATTAAATACCATGACAAGTCTAAATATCAATTCAGTTACGATGATCATGTTTATGGCAGGTATAGCAATTTTGGTTTCGCATGGGTTTGCACAACAAGACATCATCGACAAACAACATTGCAAAACCCGGATGGACCTAAAATGTGCTATGGAGATTTTTCAAAATATATTTTGGGATCCAAAAAAAGTAATTATAGGTAAACAATGCTGCCAAAAACTTTTGGGCATGAATGAAGTTTGCCATAATGCGTTCGTAGAACTGCAGGTCAACAGAAAACGTTATAAGGGAAAGGCATCTGAATACCGAAAAAATGGAAAACGAGCATGGAAAAAATGTGTGTCGATTCTGGGTAAGGTTCCAGGTGCTTCTTTAAAGAAATAGGTTTGATTATGTTGAAACATTGAAGAGTACTCATTGTAAATATAATATTTTTATTCCTTTTGATGGAATTATATAAAAAGGCATGCCTTTATTTATGAAACTTGTCGTTTACCTGCTTTCACCATAAAGTAGAGAAGAATGATTGTGTCACAAAGAATAAAAGCAAATAAAAAAGCGAATAAATTTATCCGGAAAAAAATCACACAAATTTGATTCAGCCACCTCAATTTTTTTAAAAATTTTATTAATTCAGTTGGATCATTAGAATTTAAATTCAAATGAAAAATGTAATTAATTTATGAATTTATTATAGGAAATTAGAACCAACCACAACTGCAAAAGCCAGCTCAAACTGATATTTTATTTATCCCCCGGTGGGCGCTGCTGTGAATGGCACATGCTTAAAACAATCACATCTTTCAAAATGCAAACAAACATTGAGGCTAAGCCTAGCCCATTTGAACGCTGGCTCAGCTAAACAAATTAAAGATCAATTCAAGGTGGCCTATTAGCCAAAGTTTAGGACTGTGAACCCCCAAAGTTGCAGAACGAGAAAAAAATTGTAGAAGAAAGCAATTATATATCTAGTGTAGGTTAGTCTTTTTCGGTACAGTTACAAAATCTTTCTTTTCCACTCAATTTTTTCGAAAATAACATTCCTGATTTCTCCTTTATGCGTGCACATGATCTCACTGGATCGTTATACTTTTAATGATTTTGTAGTAGTTAATTATCGAGGGCTTATATAACTAAACAACAATCCTGCAAGGTATAAGAACAATACAAATGACAGTTGAATAGATTGCTATCCTCAGTTGCAATTGTATGGGTAAGTATAATTAAATTTATTACATTAAGTTTGTCCAATCAAGGGAACTTAGTTCCAATCAGTTGCATTTGCTTTCTTGATTCTCAGTCATTCGCTGAAGTACTTTGATTGGTTTACAAGGTAAGGATGTTGTTGAAGGATAGGCTCCCAATAATCAGAAATATTCAGGTTTTAAGTATGTTCAATAAGAAGTAAATGAGGAAGTTAGAAACTGGCAAACGAAAAGCGTGGCCAGTTATGCCAGGTATTCTGAGCGTATTCCCATTATTCATGAACACTTTATTTCATAAGAAGTTATCTCATGAGAGGTTAGATCAATGGGGGATTTCCGGGTGCTTCTGTCATTTTTTGATAAAGAAATGTATGACTCGCTGATGGATGGGGGTGTGTGGTTTAGCACATGATTCACTAAGGAGCCCTCTATGATTGTTAGTGAAAGATTTGTGTGGATGCATTGTGAAGGCATTCAACTTCTGGCTTGAAATTGTAAAATTATTAAACAAATAGCAGACTTGTTTGGCTGTTTCTGTAGATCCCTCTTTTTTGTAGAACAAGTGTTATTTTGACATACATTATGTTAATATTGAAACAAAATGTTTGTATTATAGTGCCTTGGCCTATTGTTCAAAGAAATGACTATAGGTATATATTTCAAAGGGGTATTTTGATGGAAATTTGGTATTGTTTTGCTCAGAATAAAAAAAAAAGTGATAAAGAGGGGTCTTCGTTGAATTAGTTGAAAAAAGAGAGGAAGGGACTCGCAGTTTCTTAAAAGAAAAGGAGAAGTGCAAAAGGGTAAAAGACCAAGGGGAGTATATAATGCCTAGTCTACATAGAATGCACTAGAAAACTCATTTGGGCTTCTTCATTTGCGGCGGAGGAGAGGGAGACAAGAGAGAGAGCAAAGTTTTATTAAGCTTTTGGAGGAAAACCCATTTTTTTTCATCAAACCAAAACACCATCACGTCAAGTTCTTTTGCCCCCAAACCTTGACCACCTCCTACTGCCATCTTCCTCAACCGTCGGGCCAGGGAGGTGGGTCTCGACGAGTAGGCCACGGCGACACCTATCCTACACGCGCGAGACAGGGAAGGAAAGTCTAACTTGTTTCGTGGCTTTTTTTCATGCAGAAACAGAGATATTTTCAAAAGGTGATCAACTACAAACATAAACTAGACTTCTTCAAGTTGATGTTTTGCTTTTGTTTAAAGTCATTTGGATTTAATATGATGAAGTTATAAATTTTTTTAATTTGAAGATTTTATGGTGAAGTTCAGTTAAAAGTTTTAATTTGGTTCTTGTATAACATAATCTTGAGCTGCGTATTATTTGAGAATTATGCTTTGGGCTGAAAGTTTGAAAACCTTGTAGGAATTAAAAGAACTCTCTCTAGGTAAGAGAGTTTCTTGATTTGGAATTAATGTGCAGAAAAATTATTTTTTTTTTATTCCTGTTAGAATTTTTAGTAACTACTCTAAGTTGAATTTTGAAATTAAAGTCTATATAAATTGCTAATTCTATGATATGAAGATTGGTAGATTTGAATGAAATCTTTTAGTTAGAAAAGTTTGAAGTGAGTAATGGATGCTTAGGTAACAAAATTATAGAAAATGAGGATTTGGAAAATAAAGAAAAAAAGTCGATTTGAGTAAAGTTATTACCTAAGAAGTTGAAATTTTCTTCTCTTTTAAATTGAAATTTTGATTATGTAATTGAAGAGTATCATTTTTTAATATGAATCTCAAACTTGGCTAAGTAAAGAATAAGGAAAGAAGTAAAGAATGAAGGAAAAATGAAGAAAGGTGATAAAAGAGAGAATGAAACTTTTAGTACTATTTTCTTTTGCTTATATGTGTAACTAAATAAAATGAATGGTTGCTTATTAAGTGTTTACTGTTTTAAATACTATACTAAATGATATATATTTGTTTGTATAAATCTTTAGGCGTAATTGACAAACATAATAAGGGCAAAAGAATAATCCGAGACTAAATTGCGACGCATCGAAGGTGAGTTTCATATTACTCTTAGTAAGCATAATGAAATGAATGATCATGAAAGTGCCTTGATAGTTTGATGATAATTTTATTGACGCGTATACATAAAGAAATGATAATAGAAACATTACGATATGTTGGAAAATATGTTTTGGATTGAATGATGGTGATATGTTTGATTGTGGATTGTGTGTTGCGATAATTGTTGCATTACAAGAATATAATTTGTAATAAGATAATGGAAAGAATGATCTTGGAAAGGATATGATCCCACCTTGTGTAGGTTGTGACCTAGGTGAATGGGATCCGAAAATGATAATACCTCACCTAGTGTAGGTTGTGACCTAGGTGGAGGAAATGGATGAATCTCGCCTAGTGTGGGGTGTACCTAGGTGGAAAAGATGATAATACCTCACCTAGTGAAGGTTGTGACCTAGGTGGAGGAAATGGATGAATCTTGCCATGTTCAGGTTGTACCTAGGTGGAGAAGAATATAATACCTCGCCCAATGCAGGTTATGGCCTTAGTAGAGGGAATGACTGAATCTCACCTAGCGTAGGTTGTAGCTAGGTGGAGAAGATTATGGGACCCCGCCTAGAGTAAGTTATTACCTAGGTGGTGGGGATTTTATGAAACGAAAATGCTAAATGTACCGGTACATTGGGAGATGTCCCGTCATGATATAAATAAGGTCAAGAAATGGAGTAAATTTTAATATTTAAATAAATTATCATTCTTAGCATTTGCATTGCATGGTATCTTTATTAGAATGGTAATGTTGAGTTATTAAACATTAAATGATTGAAGTCTCCAATGATTGGTATATGAGGTTCAACTATGCAAAGGAAGTATACTTTGTACCTTTGTAATAAATCTTAGACATGACTTTTATGAAATACAAGTGTTAAGTTCTTTGATAATTTATTTTATTCTAAAGAAAGACAAATGTTAGAATTTTTTTACATTATTGTGGATATAGTAACCGTTAATCTGAGTAAAATAATTACTCACTGAGCTCTTTAGCTAATTCTTTATATATATATTACAGAAAAATCCTTTTGAACTTTGGAGATATCAAGTGAACGAGAGATTAAAAGAAAATTTTCTTAGGTGGATTGCAAGCAAAGAGTTTGCTAATTTTTTTTTCTTTTCAATAATGAATGTACAAGTTATGTTTATATGTCTCCATTTTTGGAATGATGTATAATTTAGTTTAATTTGGATGTGGAAAATGGAAAAGGTTGCATATTTGTAGACATTTGGTTTTATCCAAGAATTCTTTGTATAAACTGTAAGTGAAGCTATGGTTGTATTTATATGTGTAAAATAAATCATAGAATTTACTAGTAAGATCCAGGTCACGGTTTTCTCCAGTTTTAAGTGCTCAATGTTCGAAGGTAATGGTGCCATCACGAACGGACCCATGCGGTTTTTTCGGGAGAGGGTCGTTACAGTTTCATTTCCATGAATTCTAGAAATTAGCAATGTGTGAGTGAGTCCCGCTAAGGTCCGCACAATTAATTAGACTATCAAAGTAATTATGGATGGTTCAATCTTCTACTAGAGTGGTGGAAGAATCACTAGAACTTTTCCTTAATTTTCCTACTGATAAAAAATTTAGCATGAAGTGTGGAGCGTCGTTGGATGATTGTTATTCTATAACAAGTGTTCCTTAACAAGAGATCAAGGATGCTGGCTTTGGCAGTTTCAGATGATATGGCTGCTAATAATGAAGTCATGCTTCATAGAGATTCTCTAACGTAAGCATTCGCCATTTGTAGGAAAAAAAAAGTTAGTTCTAACGAAACTTGACAAAAATTTGAATGGTCACTCACGTAAAAGAATGGCGAGAACTTCCAGGAAGGCCTAATATTAGTGAGAGGCACTTGAGGCTTAATGTACTACCTCTACTCATAACAAGGAAAAATCTACTAACACTTGGTTAAAGTAGTTAACACTCGATAACATAGAGCTCTGCAAATGTGATGCGTGCTTTTTGTTTTTAATTTTTTAGTTTTGGTTCTTGTCACACTGGTTTTTATTCCCTTTATTATCAATACGACACTTGTCCTTCAATATATATATTTACTTATAATTACATAATTAGTAGAAAAAAGATTTTGAATTTTTTTTGTTTAATTATCTTTAGTCTGATGTAATTCATTTAATATCTTGTACTTGACCAATGTTAGTTTGACAAGCAATTCAATCTTCATTTTTTTTAAATTGAAATTAATTTGGACTTCTAGTTGGGTTTTCTCGAATTTCATTAAAGGTTGGCTTTGGGTGCTCAAAATTTCAAAGTTGTTTGGGTTAGGGTTATTTCAGGTTTTAGGTAAGAGCCATATCGAATTTTGAGTGACTCGAGTCGGGTTCAAATTCAATAATATTATTTTAATTTACTTTTTTAGCTTATCTGATAGGTGACGCAGGAGGATCCAAGTCAAATGATGCAGAGTTGGCAGATCAGCGCAGAACTGGCAGGTGGACTACCTAGAACGGGCCACGGGCTCATATCAGGCCCGAAAAACTCTAGTCTGATTGGAAACGTGCCAACGAAGAAAACATGATTCCTTCGTAATTATCGTCGTCTTTTTTAAGCCAAAAAACGATGTTTAGGCCCTCAAATTTGCAGTTTATAGGAAACTTTTTATTTTATTTATTTTAATTTTAGCCTTAATTTAATTTTCCTATTTTGTTTTGACCTTATAAATAAGGTCTTAGGGTTTCGTAAAAATCATTATTGAATTTGCATAATTTTAAATAAAACATCAGAGCTGTTTCTCTGTATTGTTTTTTAGGATTTTTCTTGTGTTACTCCCTGTGAACGATCTGTTCGACTAGCCTGCAGAATAATCGCTATTCTGCCGGGCATCAGTTGGTATCAGAGCTTCAGCATCTTCTTGGGGTGAGATTTCATCAGTTTCTATGGCTGGTGATCGTGGTCGTGGTCGTCGCGGTCAGGTTCCGAAAGTAGAAGCCCCACGCCGTGATCGTAACATTTAGGATGTGATGATTGAGGATTTACAGAGGCAGGTTGCAAAGTTAACCCAGCATCTAATGGCGCAAAATTTCCGTGATCGTGAGATGAAAGATCACGATTCTGATTCCAGTTTCGAAAACCCGTATTACAATCCTGCTCGATTCAGGGAACACCGTGGTCGAGAGGATCGTTATGGAGATCTCGGTTTCAGAGTGGATTTGCTGCTGTTAGCAGAGTTTTCTAACCTGATACCAGAGGATCTTCCTCCTGGGTTGCCGCCTGAGGTCTTTCATGTGAAACACTTGAGTCCTTGTTTTGGGGATTCCGATGTGGCTATTGTGAACTCGAGGACGAGTTCTTTCCAACCCGGGGCGACTGATGCTGGAGGATCCGAGTCAGATGATGCTGAGCTGTCAGATGGCAAGTGGACTACCTAAGCCGGTATACATCGTTTAGCGAGCCACAGACTCGGATTGGGTCCCGAAGACCCTAGTCTGATTGGAAAAGAGTTCCAGTTCCGAAAAACCACATCACAATCCTATTCGATTTTGGGAGCACCGTGGTCGGGAAGAATGTTATGGAGACCTCGGATTCAGAGTGGATCTGCTCGAGTTTTCTGGTATGTTAGAGGTCGAAGGATTCATTGATTGGTTGAATGAAGTGGAGCGTATTTTCGAGTACAAGGAAGTCCCAGATCATGTGAAAGGTGAAACTGGTTGCCATCAAACTGAAGGGCAGAGCATCTGCGTGGTGGGAGCAGTTGAGGCGTTCGCGTGATCGGTAGAGCAAAGCCAAGATTAAAGATTGGGAGAAGATGAAGAAGAAGATGAAGGGTCACTTCCTCCATTTCGGTTACACTCAGACCTTGTTTCAGCGTCTTCATTCGTTGAGGCAGGGCACAAGATCGGTGGATGATTACACGGAGGAATTCTATCAGTTGATTGCCCGGAACGATTTATCTGAGACAGAGGAGCAGATGGTGGCACGGTATTTGGGGGGATTACGGCAGCCCTTACAGGATGTCCTCAGCCTTCACTCGCTGTGGACAGTTTCAGATGCTTATCAGCATGCACTTGCGGTGGAAAAACAGTAGAACAAGAGGCCATTGAACAGAGGCGATCAAAACAATCCGCCAGTTCACCCTCAGGAATCCCGTCCTGTCCAGCAACCACCTCAAGGTAACCCTAACCCAAATATTAGATGTTTCAGATGTGGTGAACATGGGCATAAATCACTTAAGTGCTAGAAGCCTGCTAGTAATAAAGGCAAAAATCTCCTGATTGAGGACGATGGGGTAGATGAAACCGAGGAGATTGGGGAGCCTGTGTATGACGATGATGAATATGGAGATGTGTTGTATGGGGATGGCCACGAGACCTTAGTCGTTCGTAAGAGTCTACTGACCCCCAAGGGCGATTCAGGGGACGATTGGTTGAGGACCAATATTTTCCACACGACCTGTACAGTTGCCGATAAAGTCTGCAAGATGATCATAGATAGTGGCAGTTGTGAGAATGTGGTGTCTGAATAGGCTGTCCAGAAACTGCAGTTGAAAATAGATCATCATCCTAAGCCGTACAAATTGTCTTGACTAAATAAAGGCAGTGAGGTAATGGTGGATAGGTGTTGCCTAGTTTCTTTTTCGATTGGTAAGAGATATTTCGATAATGCTTGGTGTGATGTTGTGTGTATGGATGCTTGTCATGTATTGTTAGGCAGGTTTTGGCAGTATGATCGTAATGTTATTCATGATGGGCGAAAAAACACATACTCCCTTAGCATCAAGGGGAAGAAGATTGTGTTGGCACCTCATCAGGAAGGAATCACTCCTACCCCGATTTCTAATAATACTAATCTGCTTTCGATGTCCAGGTTTTTAGCAAAGGTTGAGCATGTAGACGTGGTTTATGCTCTGCTGCCTTGTGGGAATAGTGCAGCAGATCTGAATCCAGAATTGCCAGTCGAAGTGCAGCAGCTGATAGCAGAGTTTTTTGACCTTATGCCAGAGGATCTTCCTCCTAGGTTACCACGTATGAGGGACATTCAGCATCAGATCGACCTTGTTCCAGGGTCCAGTTTGCCTAATCGACTGACGTATCGCCAAAGCCCCAAGGAATCTGAAAAGTTGCAGCGACAGGTGGTAGAGTTGTTGGAGAGAGGCTACGTCCGTGAGAGTATGAGCCCATGCACGGTTCCTACCCTACTAGTGCCAAAGAATGATGGTTCTTGGCATATGTGTGTTGATAGCAGAGCCATCAACAGGATCACAGTGAAATACCAGTTCCCAATTCCCTGCCTGGATGATACGTTAGACCAGTTGTCCGGTTCTAGAGTCTTCTCCAAAATTGACCTTAGGAGCGGATACCACCAGATCAGAATAAGGCCTGGAGATGAGTGGAAGACAGCGTTTAAGACGCAGCATGGGTTGTATGAGTGGATTGTCATGCCTTTTGGGCTGTCCAATGCGCCCAGTACATTTATGAGGTTCATGCATCAGGTTTTACGGCCTTTCATGGGGAAGTTTGTTGTAGTTTACTTCGATGACATCCTCATTTATAGTCCGACGTGGGAGTCACATTTTGAGCACCTCCATGCTGTTTTTAATTTGTTGAGGACAGAGCGCCTCTACATTAATCAGAAGAAGTGTTCTTTCTTCACTACTTCTGTTACTTTTTTGGGTTTTGTTGTATCTACTGATGGTGTTCAAGCAGATCAGTTGAAGGTAGATGCGGTCTTAGAATGGCCCACACCGAGGACCTTGCACGATGTAAGAAGTTTCCATGGATTGGCTTCCTTCTACCGCCGGTTCATCAGAAATTTCAGCACTTTGATTGCTACTATCACAGAGTGCCTTAAGGGGCATGATTTTCAGTGGTCCGAGGAGGCAGAAACCAGCTTTCAACTGGTCAAACAGAAGGTGACAGAGGCACCAGTTTTAGCACTTCCTGATTTCAAAATGGTGTTTGAGGTAGATTGTGATGCATCTGGAGTGGGTATTGGTGGTGTTCTAAGTCAAGAAGGGCGACCAGTAGATTTTTTCAGTGAGAAGTTATCAAGTTATCAGGATCAAAGAAGAATTACTCCACCTATGATCTGGAATTCTATGCCATAGTTCAGTCCTTGAAACATTAGCGTCGCTACCTAGTGCAGAGGGAACTTATTCTTATCACTGATCATGAGGCCTTGAAGTACATCAATGGCCAACACAAGCTGAGTAGGCGGCATGCTAAGTGGGTGACGTATTTGCAAGAATTCACGTTTGCACTGAGGCACCAAGCAGGAAGTCTGAACCATGTCGCAGATGCACTGAGCCATCGTACATTACTTCTCAACACCATGAGCACCAGAATTGTGGGATTTGAGGTCTTCTCAGATATGTATGCTGCAGATCCTTGCTTCGAGAAGATAATTCAGGAGGTAACTACTGGTCAACGACATGATTTTATTTTGCATAATGGTTATCTATTTCGTGGATTGCAGTTGTGCTTTCCAAATTGTTCACTAAGGCAGCAGATTGTTAGTGAACTTCATAATGAAGGTCACTTTGGGCGAGACAAGACATTGGCCCTGATTTCCTCTAACTATTATTGGCCCAAATTGACCAGTGACGTGGCTCATCATGTGGAGCGTTGTTATGTGTGCCAGCGGTCCAAGGGAGTTCTCACTAATACGGGTCTGTACACACATTTACCTGTACTTGAAGCCCCTTGGTTCGATGTTAGTATAGACTTTGTGTTGGGCTTACCCCGTACCCAACGAGGCTTGGATTCTATTTTGGTTGTGGTTGACAGATTTTCCAAGATGGCCCATTTCATACCTCGTAGGAAGACAATGGATGTTACCAAGATCGTTCATCTTTACTTCAAAAAGATTGTGCGTATGCATGGTGTTCCCCGATCCATCACTTCAGATCGTGATACCAAGTTCATGAGTCAATTCTGGAAGAGTTTATGGGAGAAGCTGGGGACGAAGTTAAATTTTAGCAGCGCCTATCATCCTCAAACAGATGGTCAGACCGAGGTGGTGAACCGGAGTTTGGGAAACTTTTTGAGGAGTTTAGCAGGAACTAAACCGAAGCAGTAGGATCTCGCATTACCTCAAGCAGAATTTGCCTATAACAGGTCAAAAAACAGAACCATAGGAATGAGCCCATTTGAGATTGTGTATGGTCAGAATCCATCTGGAGTGCTTGACTTAGCCCCTGTTCCATGAGTGGGTCGTTTGAATCCCAAGGCAGATGAGATGGCAGAACATCTTTGGGGTATCCATGAGAAGGTGAAGCTAGCCATTCACGATAGAAATGCCAAGTACAAGGCTCAGAGCGACAGTTACCATCGTCAGGTACTTTTTGATGTTGGTGATTTTGTTTGGGCAGTATTAACTCGTGATCGTTTTCCCGTTGGAGAGTATAATAAGCTTAAGGAACGAAAGATTAGACCCTATGAGATCTTGCAGAAGATCAATGATAACGCCTACAGACTACGCCTACCCAGTCATCTGAAGACTTCTGATGTATTTAATGTGAAACACCTGAGTCATTGTTTTGAGGATTTTGATGAAGCTATTGTGAACTCGAGGACGAGTTCTTTCCAACCCGAGGCGACTGACGCAGGAGGATCCAAGTCAGATGATGTAGAGTTGGCAGATCAGCGCAGAACTAGTAGGTGGACTACCAAGAACGGGCCACGGGCTCAGATCTGGCCCGAAAGACCCTAGTCTGATTGGAAACGGACCAACGAATAAAACCTGATTTTGTTATAATCAGCTTCGTCATTTTTAAGCCAAAAAACGACGTTTAGGCCCTCAAATTGGCAGTTTATAGTTTTTAGGAAACTTTTTATTTTAGTTATTTTAATTTCAGCCTTAATTTAAATTTCCTATTTTGTTTCAACCTTATAAATAAGGTCTTAGAGTTTCGTAAACATCATTATTAAATTTGCATAATTTTAAATAAAACATCAGAGCTGTTTCTCTGTATAGTTTTTTAGGGTTTTTCTTGTGTTACTCCCTGTGAACGATTTGTTCGACTAGCCTGCAGAATAATCGCTATTCTGCCCGGCATCAATAGGTCAGGATGAGTTTTCTAGTCCTGATAGATTTTATCACGTCTTCTTAGTATACGTGTGCATATGCTTGGGAGATAAAACATAATTGAATTAATGATGATAAATACAATGAATTCAATGTGATAGAAACTGAGGAAACATCTTGATGCAGGAGGATCCGAGTCAGATGATGCTGAGTTGTCAGATGGCAAGTGGGCTACCTAAACCGGTTTTACATCGTTTAGCAGGCCACGAGCTCGGATTGGGCCCTGAAGACCCTAGTCTGATTGGAAACGAGCTTTCGGGAAAAACTTAGTTTTTATACTAAGCCTTATCGTTTTTAAGCCAAAAAACGAAGTTTAGACCTTCAAATTGGCAGTTTTTAGTTTTTAGGAAACTTTTTATTTTAGTTATTTTAATTTCAGCCATAATTTTATTTTCCTATTTTGTTTCAACCTTATAAATAAGGTCTTTGGGTTTCGTAATAATATAATTATATTTTTGGAATAAATTAAAATAAAGCATCAGAGTAGTTTCTCTGTAATGTTTTAGGGTTTTTCTTGTGTTACTCCTTGTGAACTATCTGTTCGACTAGCCTGCAGAATAATCGCTATTCTGCCTGGCGTCAGTTGGTATCAGAGCTTCAACATCTTCCTGGGGTGAGATTTCATCAGTTTCCATAGCTGGTGATCGTGGTCGTGGTCGTCGCGGGCAGGTTCCGAACGAGGAAGCCCCACGTCGTGATCGAAACCTTCAGGATGCGATGATTGAGGATTTACAGCGGCAGGTTGCAAAGTTAACCCAGCGTCTAACAGCGCAGAATTTCGGTGATCATGAGATGAAAGATCATGATTCCGATTCCAGTTTCGAAAACCCGTATTACAATCCTACTCGATTCGGGGAACGCCGTCGTCGGGAGAATCGTTATGGAGATCTCGATTTCAGAGTGGATTTGCCGCTGTTAGCAAAGTTTTCTGACCTGATACCAGAGGATCTACCTCCTGGGTTACCGCTTGAGGTCTTTAATGCGAAACACTTGAGTCCTTGCTTTGGGGATTCCGATGTGGCTATTGTGAACTTGAGGACGAGTTCTTTCCAACTTGGGGCGACTGATGCAGGAGGATCCGAGTCAGATGATGCCGAGTTGTTAGATGGCAAATGGGCTACCTAAACCGGTTTTACATCGTTTAGCGGGCCACGGGATCGGATTGGACTCCGAAGACCCTAGTCTGATTGGAAAAGAGTTTTCGGGAAAAACTTAGTTTAAACTAAGCTTTATCGTTTTTAAGCCAAAAAACGAAGTTTAAACCTTCAAATTGGCAGTTTTTAGTTTTTAGGAAACTTTATATTTTAGTTATTTTAATTTCAGCCTTAATTTTATTTTCTTATTTTGTTTCAACCTTATAAATAAGGTCTTAGGGTTTCGTAATAATATCATTGTATTTTTGGAATAAATTAAAATAAAGCATCAGAGTAGTTTCTCTGTATTGTTTTAGGATTTCTCTTGTGTTACTCCCTGTGAACTATCTGTTCGACTAGCCTACAGAATAATCGATATTCTGTCCGGTGTCAGTTGGTATCAAAGCTTCAGCGTTTTCCTAGGGTGAGATTTTATCAGTTTCCATGGCTGGTGATCGTGGTCGTGGTCGTCGCGGGCAGGTTCCGAACGAGGAAGCTCTACGCCGTGATCGAAACGTTCAGGATGCGATGATTGAGGATTTACAGCGACAGGTTGCAAAGTTAACCCAGCATCTAACGGCGCAGAATTTCGGTGATCGTGAGATGAAAGATCATGATTCTGATTCCAGTTTCGAAAACCCGTATTACAATCCTACTCGATTCGGGGAACACCGTGATCGGGAGGATCGTTATGGAGATCTCGATTTCAGAGTGGATTTGCCGCTGTTAGCAGAGTTTTCTGACCTGATACCAGAGGATCTTCCTCCTGGGTTGCCGCTTGAGGTCTTTAATGTGAGACACTTGAGTCCTTGTTTTAGGGATTCCGATGTGGCTATTGTGAACTCGAGGACGAGTTCTTTCCAACCCAGGGTGACTGATGCAGGAGGATCCGAGTCAGATGATGCTGAGCTGTCAGATGGCAAGTGGGATACCTAAGCCGGTTTACATCGTTTAGCAAGCCACAGATTCAGATTGGACCCCAAAGACCCTAGTTTGATTGGAAACGAGCTTTCGGGAAAAACTTAGTATATTATACTAAGCCTTATCGTTTTTAAGCAAAAAACGAAGTTTAGACCTTCAAATTGGCAGTTTTTAGGAAACATTTATTTTAGTAATTTTAATTTTAGCCTTAATTTTATTTTCCTATTTTGTTTCTGTTGTAAATCACCTTGACAAGATGCCCAGGTGGTAATCTTCCAAACACCCAAGTCTTGAATGACTTGTAGAAAAAATTTCAGCAATCGAACACAAGAACAGAAAATCAAAGAAAGAAAGAAGACAAGTAATTTGTTGTCGAGGTTCGGCAATGTGCCTACGTCCCCGTGAGTTCCTCCGAACTCTCTGGACTATCTCAATGGTTCTCACAAAGTTACAGCAATCCCCTTCAAGAATCCAAGTTCTTGAAGAACCAAGAAGAGAACGAGAAAGTGATAGACCTATTACAATGCTTTCTATCAATTCTCTACTAACCTCTCTTCTTTACAACCAGCCTCACTACAAGAGTCCCTCTTGTGTTTATGTCTCTCAAAAAATTCTCTCTTGTGTTTACAATGATCTCACAATGTCACAACCTGTGTGGTTCTCTCACACACCTTTTTCACCACTTGAAATGAGGCTAAGAAACCCTTTTTATAGCCTCTTAATTCTTGGACAATCTGGTGAATCATTCTTGACCCTTTGATCATGTTTTTCCTTTAATCTCAGCCCTACATCACTCTCCAAGTGAGGCTGTGCATTTTGGTGAGGTGCTGTGTGCTGCGGCGTGACCTGATGCTGCAGCCTCCTGATGCTGTGCACACACCTCCTGCCTGTGGGCAGAAACTTCCACAGCAGTGTGCCTGACCTTCCCATGCTCAAAATTGAAGCACACACATGTGTGCAACCTTATAACTTGCTGAACTTTGATATCCCACAATTGGTTTGGACATTAACCAACTTTAGACCATGTTTGGATATGTTTGAAACTTAGACAAATAACAACAATCTCTACCTTTGTCTAAGAGTTCAAAAACCTGAACTATTGTGCAGAAAGCTTCGGGATCCAAACTCATCTGGAGTTACCAATTAACTAACTCCATTCCTAAGAAGTCCAAGACAATGATTGGACCTTCTTAGAGGTAGAACCTTGGTGCCTAAATCTGCAGGACTTTTCTCCGTGGTCTTCTTGTCAACATGAATGCATCCTTTCGTACCATTTTCCAGAATGTAATGATACCAAACATCCATATGCTTTGTCCCCTCATGGAACACTGGATTCCTCCAAAAGTGCCCCACACTTTGGTTATCCAAAGTTACCACCACCTGCTCTTTTAGGACCTCCCACTCGTCCAACAACCCTTTGCACCCCATAGCCTCCTTTATGGCTTCCGTAGCCGCTATGCATTCTGCCCTGGTTGTTATGAGTGCTACCACTGGCTGCCACTGAGCCTCCATGTACCTCAGCAACCACTTCATCCCAAGACAACGCTCTTTTTCGGGATTACTCACACATTTGCTGAAAACATCCATTGCCCAAGAAACACTTGACCTGTTTCTCTTCCTTTCCCGGATGATTCTCCTCATCCCAAGGATCTTTTGTGCAAGGCTGAGATCCTTCCTCTCGAACTCCTCACTGAGTTGAGATGTACACCTTTCCATCCTCTTCCTGCTGTTCCAAACTAACAGCCCATCAATGACATAGGTGAGGATAGTCACCATCTTCTCCACCTTGTGTCCAGGTGTGAAAGTTTCTGTGAAACCTATGTCTCCTCTTCTTGTGAACCCATTCGCCACCAGCCTAGCCTTGTTCCGGACTTCATCTCTTGGAGGGCACCCTTCTTTGATCTTGTAAGTGCACTTACATTCCACAACTTTCTGATTTCCTGGAATTTTCACCAATTCCCAAAAGTTGTTCTTCCTCAAAGAATCCATTTCTTCCTCCATAGCTAGCTGCCACTTTGACGAATCCTTACACTCCATGGCCACCGTGTAAGTTTCTTGTTCACTCATCTCCCCTTCTGTCCAAGGAGCTGTTGCATCCGCAGCATCCGCAAACCCACATCTTGAAGGTGGTCCGACCAGCCTTCTTTCCTGGTCTCTTATGAGCTGAATGTCCTTCTGACTTGCTGCAGTATCCTCTTCTTGTTCAGTCTCTTCTTGAGTTTCTTGAGCTTGGAAATCATCCAAGGGCTCTACCTGGTCCGAACCCTTTTGCCTCCTTTGCTCTACCTGAACAGAATCTCCCTTGATGCTATGCTCAACAATTTTTGAATTTGTTTGCTCACTAGCCCCTGCAGGGTTAGTTTTCTCCAAGTAGGGAAATAATAATTCATTAAAGACAACATCCCTACTTATTATGAGTTTAAATCTTTCTTTTTCTAAGGACCACAACCTGTACCCCTTAGCCCCTTCCCCATATCCTAGAAACACATATTTTCTAGATCCTGGGCTAAGCTTGTCCTCCTTTTGGAGTGCATACGCAGCACACCCAAAAGTCCTAAGGTTGTCCAACTCAGGGGGTTTTCCACTCCACAACTCTTCGGGAGTCTTATGGTATAAAATCCTAGAGGGTGATCTAAATCCTAGAGGGTGATCTATTAACCAAATATGCAGCTGTAGACACCGCTTCCCCCAAAAAACATTTGGGTAATCCGGATTTCTTTAACATGCACCTAACTTTTTTCATAAGAGTCTTATTCAATAACTCAGCAACTCAATTTTGCTGAGGAGTTTCCACAACCGTCCTATGTCTTAGAATGCCATTTAACCTACAGAATTGATCAAGTTCTTGGTTAAAAATTTCTAAGCCATTATCGGTTCTTATCCCCTTAACTACTCTACCCATTTGAGTCCCAACCAGCCCTTTCCACACCACTAACTTATTCAATGCATCTGATTTATTTTTCAACAAATAAACCCACACTTTTCTTGAATAATCATCAATTAAAGACAGAAAGTAAATGTTACCTCCCTGTGTTGGTGTCCTTGCTGGTCCCCAAAGGTCCGCATGAATGTAGTCAAGAATGCCCTTAGACTTGTGCACTTCGGTGTTGAAGCTGACCCGATGTTGCTGCCCAAAAACACAGCTCTTACAGAAATCCAGTTTTTCTACTTTGTCACCACCAAGTAGACCTTCCTTGCTAAGCACTTGCAGGCCCTTTTTGCTCATGTGTCCCAAGCGAGCGTGCCAAAGGGCTGCCTTGTCCAGCTCAGCCATCAAGCTTGCTGCTTGATCATTGGTTTCTGTTTTTCCGATCATCTCATAGAGTCCATCGTTTCTTGCTGCCTTGATCACTACCAAAGATCCCTCGGCTACCTTGATCTTTCCATCCTCTATCTTGCATGTATAGCCCATGGAATCTAGCTGCCCTAATTAGATCAAGTTCCTCTTCAAATCTGGAACATACCTCACATTTTCCAGCAGCCTTGTGACTCCATCAAACATCCTCAATTGGATGTCTCTAATCCCTCTCACTTGGCAAGAATTATCATTCCCCAAGAAGACCTTCCATCATTGATCTTCTTGAAATTCTTGAACCATTCTTTGTGAGGGCTCATATGATGAGTGCACCTGGTATCCAAGATCCATTTCTCGCTGTCTTCTTGCCCCTTGCTCACACTTGAGCACACAACAAGAAAATCATCATCTTGCTGTTCTGTTTTGGCAACCGAAGCCTCTCCATTCTTGGTATGGCTTCCTCCTCTATCCCTTGTCATCATCTTGCAATCTTTCTTGACATGACCCTCCTTATGGCAGTAGTAGCAGCTCTTCCCTCCAAATCTCAGTTTGGAATGCATTCTCTCATGGCTTTCTCCTCTACCCCTGTCCCGGTAGTAGCCATGCATGCTATTCTGCACTCTCCTATGGCTCTCTCCTCTACCTCTATCCCGGGTAGTAGCCATACATGCTGCTGTGCACTCTCCCATGGCTCTCTCCTCTACCTCTGTTCCGGTAGTAGCCATGGTTGCTGCCATACCAAGTTGCTGGCCTTCTTTTAAAGAACAGCCCTTTACCACTTGATGCACTCCTTATCTTGGCATCAAGATTGTCTTGCAACTCTTTCTTAGGATCAAATTTAAAAGCAAAGATTCGTTTATGAAGATACCTCTTATTAGGGAGAGTCTTGGCAAGAAACAACTCATCTAGTTTCTTCCATATTGCAGCTGAATCTTCCAAGTCTCCGCACTCCCTTATGACATTATCCGACATGTGCAAGAAAATGGTGCTGTAGGCCATCTTCTTCATCTTGGTCCGCTGGTCCTCCGTGGTACTTGCTGTAAAAGCATCATCTTCTCCAAGTGCCAAGTCCACCTTTTTGCTGTATAAAAACCTCCTTGATCTTCCGCTTCCATAGGGCAAAGTCCCCCTTTCCATCAAACTTTTCCACACAGAAATTTGAAGCCATCTTTGCGGACAAGATCCCAGATTTGTGCACTAACCACAACTGCTTTCTTCAACCTCAAAAACACGGATCGAAAATGGATCTTAACCGTTCTTGAATCACTCTCAAGAACACGACCAGATCTTGATCTTTTCACCGTTCTTGAATCACCCTCAAGAACACGATCAGATATTGATCTTAACACCGTTCTTGATTTACCTCAAGAACACGATCAGATATAGATCTTAACTCCATTCTTGAATCACCCAAGAAGTTGATCTTTGATTCTTGGAGTCTTGGCTCCGTACCTTCTACTTCTTGTTCCGATAACCAGCTGCTGTGCTCTGATACCACTGACCAAAGCTCTGATACCACTGTTGGAAATCACCTTGACAAGATGCCCAGGTGGTGATCTTCCAAACACCCAAGTCCTGAATGACTTGTAGAAAGAATTTCAGTAATCAAACACAAGAAAAGAAAATCAAAGAAAGAAAGAAGACAAGTAATTTGTTGTTGAGGTTCGGCAATGTGCCTACGTCCCCGTGAGTTCCTCCGAACTCTCTGCACTATCTCAATAGTTCTTACAAAGTTACAGCAATCCCCTTCAAGAATCCAAGTTCTTGAAGAACCAAGAAGAGAACGAGAAAGTGATAGACCTATTACAATGCTTTCTATCAATTCTCTACTAACCTCTCTTCTTTACAACCAGCCTCACTACAAGAGTCCCTCTTGTGTTTATGTCTCTCACACAATTCTCTCTTGTGTATACAATGATCTCACAATGTCACAACCTGTGTGGTTCTCTCACACACCTTTTTCACCACTTGAAATGAGGTTAAGAAACCCTTTTTATAGCCTCTTAATTCTTGGACAATCTTGTGAATCATTCTTGACCCTTTGATCATGTTCTTCCTTTAATCTCAGCCCTTCATCACTCTCCAAGTGATGCTGTGCGTTTTGGTGTGGTGCTGTGTGCTGCGGCGTGACCTGATGCTGCAGCCTCCTGATGCTGTGCGCACACCTCCTGCCTGTGGGCAGAAACTTCCACAGCAGTGTGCCTGCCCTTCCCATGCTCAAAATTGAAGCACACACATGTGTGCAACCTTATAACTTGCTGAACTTTGATATCCCATAATTGGTTTGGACATTAACCAACTTTAGACCATGTTTGGATATGTTTGAAACTTAGACAAATAACAACAGTTTCAGACCTTATAAATAAAGTCTTAGGGTTTCATAATAATATAATTATATTTTTGGAATAAATTAAAATAAAGCATCAGAGTAGTTTCTCTGTATTGTTTTAGGGTTTTTCTTGTGTTACTCCCTGTGAACTATCTGTTCGACTAGCCTGCAGAATAATCGATATTCTGCCCGGCGTCAGGCGTCACATCTTAAATAGTAAATGCACTTCACCTTGTCTTTGTAATCCTATAAATAAACATTTTTTCTTGTAATTTAATCATATCAAAAGATCTTTCATCATCTAAAGCACAAGCAAATAAGTAGTATTAAATACCATGACAAGTCTAAATATCAATTCAGTTACGATGATCATGTTTTTGGCAGGTATAGCAATTTTGGTTTCGCATGGGTTTGCACAACAAGACATCATCGACAAACAACATTGCAAAACCCGGATGGACCTAAAATGTGCTATGGAGATTTTTCAAAATATATTTTGGGATCCGAAAAAAGTAATTATAGGTAAACAATGCTGCCAAAAACTTTTGGGCACGAATGAAGTTTGCCATAATGCGTTCGTAGAACTGCAGGTCAACAGAAAACGTTATAAGAGAAAGGCATCTGAATACCGAAAAAATGGAAAACGAGCATCGAAAAAATGTGTGTCGATTCTGGGTAAGGTTCCAGGTGCTTCTTTAAAGAAATAGGTTTGATTATGTTGAAACATAGAAGAGTACTAATTGTAAAAATAATATTTTCATTCCTTTTGATGGAATTATATAAAAGGCATGCCTTTAGTTATGAAACTTGTCGTTTACCTGCTTTCACCATAAAGTAGAGAAGAATGATTGTGTCACAAAGAGTAAAAGCAAATAAAAAAGCGAATAAATTTATGCGGAAAAAAATCACACAAATTTGATTCAGCCACCTCAATTTTTTTAAGAATTTTATTAATTCAGTTGGATCACTAGAATTTAAATTCAAATGAAAAATATAATTAATTTATGAATTTATTATAGGAAATTAGAACAAACCACAACTGCAAAAGTCAGCTCAAACTGATATTTTACTTATCCCCCGGTGGGCGCTGCTGTGAATGGCACATGCTTAAAACAATCACATCTTTCAAAATGCAAACAAACATTGAGGCTAAGCCTAGCCCATTTGAACGCTGCCTCAGCTAAACAGATTAAAGATCAATTCAAGGTGGCCTATTAGCAAAAGTTTAGGACTGTGAATCCCCAAAGTTGCAGAACGAGAAAAAAATTGTAGAAGAAAGCAATTATGTATCTGGTGTAGGTTAGTCTTTTTCGGTACAGTTACAAAATCTTTCTTTTCCACTCAATTTTTTCGAAAATGACATTCCTGATTTCTCCTTTATGCGTGCACATGATCTCACTGGATCGTTATACTTTTAATGATTTTGTAGTAGTTAATTATCGAGGGCTTAGATAACTAAACAACAATCCGGCAAGGTATAAGAACAATAGAAATGACAGTTGAATAGATTGCTATCCTCAGCTGCAAATGTATGGGTAAGTATAATTAAATTTATTACATTAAGTTTGTCCAATCAAGGGAACTTTGTACCAATCAGTTGCAATTGCTTTCTTGATTCTCAGTCATTCGCTGAAGTACTTTGATTGGTTTACAAGGTAAGGATGTTGTTGAAGGATAGGCTCCCAATAATCAGAAATATTCAGGTTTTAAGTATGTTCAATAAGAAGTAAATGAGGAAGTTAGAAACTGGCAAACGAAAAGCGTGGCCAGTTGTGCCAGGTATTCTGAGCGTATTCCCAATATTCATGAACACTTTATTTCATAAGAAGTTATCTCATGAGAGGTTAGATCAATGGGGGATTTCCGGGTGCTTCTGTCATTTTTTGATAAAGAAATGCATGACTCGCTGATGGATGGGGGTGTGTGGTTTAGCACATAATTCACTAAGGAGCCCTCTATGATCGTTAGTGAAAGATTTGTGTGGATGCATTGTGAAGGCATTCAACTTCTGGCTTGAAATTGTAAAATTATTAAACAAATAGCAGACTTGTTTGGCTGTTTCTGTAGATCCCTCTTTTTTGTAGAACTTGTGTTATTTTGACATACATTATGTTAATATTGAAACAAAATGTTTGTATTATAGTGCCTTGGCCTATTGTTCTAAGAAATGACTATAGGTATATATTTCAAAGGGGAGTTTTGATGGAAATTAAATAAATTTGGTAATGTTTTGCTCAGAAAAAAAAAGTGATAAAGGGGGGTCTTCGTTGAATTAGTTGAAAAAAGAGAGGAAGGGACTCGCAGTTTCTTAAAAGAAAAGGAGAAGTGCAAAAGGGTAAAAGACCAAGGGGAGTATATCAAGCCTAGTCTACATAGAATGCACTAGAAAACTCATTTGGTCTTCTTCATTTGCGGCAGAGGAGAGGGAGACAAGAGAGAGAGCAAAGTTTTATTAAGCTTTTGGAGGAAAACCCATTTTTTTCATCAAACCAAAACACCATCACATCAAATTCTTTTGCCCCCAAACCATGACCACCTCCTACTGCCATCTTCCTCAACCGTCCGGCCAGGGAGGTGGGTCTCGACGAGTAGGCCACGGCGACTCCTGTCCTACACGCGCGAGACAGGGAAGGAAAGTCTAACTTGTTTCGTGGCCTTTTTTCATGCAGAAATTGAGGTATTTTCGAAAGGTGATCAACTACAAACATAAACTAGACTTCTTCAAGTTGATGTTTTGCTTTTGTTTAAAGTCATTTGGATTTAATATGATGAAGTTATGAATTTTTTAAATTTGAAGATTTTATGGTGAAATTCAGTTAAAAGTTTTAATTTGGTTCTTGTAAAACATAATCTTGAGCTGCGTATTATTAGAGAATTATGCTTTGGGCTGAAAGTTTGAAAACCTTGTAGGAATTAAAAGAACTCTCTCTAGGTAAGAGAGTTTCTTGATTTGGAATTAATGTGCAGAAAAAATATTTTTTTTTATTCCTGTTCGAATTTTTAGTAACTACTCTCAGTTGAATTTTGAAATTAAAGTCTATATAAATTGCTAATTCTATGATATGAAGATGGGTAGATTTGAATGAAATCTTTTAGTTAGAAAAGTTTGAAGTGAGTAATGGATGCTTTGGTAACAAAATTATAGAAAATGAAGATTTGGAAAATAAAGGAAAAAAGTCGATTTGAGTAATGTTATTACCTAAGAAGTTGAAATTTTCTTCTCTTTTAAATTGAAATTTTGATTATTTAATTGAAGAGTATCATTTTTTAATATGAATCTCAAACTTGGCTAAGTAAAGAATAAGGAAAGAAGTAAAGAATGAAGGGAAAATGAAGAAAGGTGATAAAAGTGAGAATGAAACTTTTAGTGCTATTTTCTTTTGCTTATAAGTGTAACTAAATAAAATGAATGGTTGCTTATTAAGTGTTTACTGTTTTAAATACTATACTAAATGATATATATTTGTTTGTATAAATCTTTAGGTGTAACTGACAAACATAATAAGGGCAAAAGAATAATCCGAGACTAAATTGCGACGCATCGAAGGTGAGTTTCATATTAGTCTTAGTAAGCAAAATGAAATGAATGATCATGAAAGTGCCTTGATAGTTTGATGATAATTTTATTGACGCGTATACATAAAGAAATGATAACAGAAACATTACGATATGTTGGAAAATATGTTTTGGATTGAATGATGGTGATATGTTTGATTGTGGATTGTGTGTTGAGATAATTGTTGCATTACAAGAATATAATTTGTAATAAGATAATGGAAAGAATGATCTTGGAAAGGATATGATCCCACCTTGTGTAGGTTGTGACCTAGGTGAAAGGGATCCGAAAATGATAATACCTCACCTAGTGTAGGTTGCGACCTAGGTGGAGGAAATGGATGAATCTCGCCTAGTGTAGGGTGTACCTAGGTGGAAAAGATGATAATACCTCACCTAGTGTAGGTTGTGACCTAGGTGGAGGAAATGGATGAATCTCGCCTAGTTCAGGTTGTACCTAGGTGGAGAAGATTATAATACCTCGCCCAATGCAGGTTATGGCCTTAGTGGAGGGAATGACTGAATCTCACCTAGCGTAGGTTGTACCTAGGTGGAGAAGATTATGGGACCCCGCCTAGGGTAAGTTATTACCTAGGTGGTGGGGATTTTATGAAATGAAAATGCTAAATGTACCAGTACATGGAGAGATGTCCCGTCATGATATAAATAAGGTCAAGAAATGGAGTAAATTTTAATATTTAAATAAATTATCATTCTTAGCATTTGCATTGCATGGTATCTTTATTAGAATGGTAATGTTGAGTTATTAAACATTAAATGATTGAAGTCTCCAATGATTGGTACATGAGGTTCAACTATGCAATGGAAGTATACTTTGTACCTTTGTAATAAATCTTAGACATGACTTTTATGAAATACAAGTGTTAAGTTCTTTGATAATTTATTTTATTCTAAAGAAAGACAAATGTTAGAATTTTTTTACATTATTGTGGATATAGTAACAGTTAATCTGAGTAAAATGATTACTCACTGAGCTCTTTAGCTAATTCTTTATATATATATATATATATATATATATATATATATATATATATATATTACACAAAAATCCTTTTTAACTTTGGAGATATCAAGTGAACAATAGATTAAAAGAAAATTCTCTTAGGTGGATTGCAAGCAAAGAGTTTGTTAAATTTTTTTTTTTTAAATAATGAATGTACAAGTTATGTTTATATGTCTCCATTTTTGGAATGATGTATAATTTAGTTTAATTTGGATGTTGAAAATGGAAAAGGTTGCATATTTGTAGACATTTGGTTTTATCCAAGAATACTTTGTATAAACGGTAAGTGAAGCTATGGTTGTATTTATATGTGTAAAATAAATCATAGAATTTACTAGTAAGATCCAGGTCACGGTTTTCTCCAGTTTTAAGTGCTCAATGTTCGAATGTAATGGTGCAATTACGAACGGACCCATGCGGTTTTTTCGGGATAGGGTCGTTACAGTTTCATTTCCATGAATTCTAGAAATTAGCAATGTGTAAGTTTGTCCCACTAAGGTCCGTACAATTAATTAGACTATCAAAGTAATTATGGATGGTTCAATCTTCTACTAGAGTGGTGGAAGAATCACTAGAACTTTTCCTTAATTTTCCTACTGATAAAAAATTTAGCATGAAGTGTGGAGCGTCGTTGGATGATTGTTATTCTATAACAAGTGTTCCTCAACAAGAGATCAAGGATGGTGGCTTTGGCAGGTTCAGATGATATGGCTGCTAATAATGAAGTCATGCTTCATAGAGATTCTCTAACGTAAGCATTCGCCATTTGTAGGAAGGAAAAAGTTAGTTCTAACGAAACTTGACAAAAATTTGAATGGTCACTCACGTAAAAGAATGGCGAGAACTTCCAGGAAGGCCTAATATTAGTGAGAGGCACTTGAGGCTTAACGTACTACCTCTACTCATAACAAGGAAAAATCTACTAACACTTGGTTAAAGTAGTTAACACTCGATAATATAGAGTTCTGCAAATGTGATGCGTGCTTTTTGTTTTTAATTTTTTAGTTTTGGTTCTTGTCACACTGGTTTTTATTCCCTTTATTATCAATACGACGCTTGTCCTTCAATATATATATTTACTTATAATTACATAATTAGTAGAAAAAAGATTTTGAATTTTTTTTGTTTAATTCTCTTTAGTCTGATGTAATTCATTTAATATCTTGTACTTGACCAATGTTAGTTTGACAAGCAATTCAATCTTCATTTTTTTTAAATATCGTTAATTTGGACTTCTAGTTGGGTTTTCTCGAATTTCATTAAAGGTTGGGTTTGGGTGCTCAAAATTTCAAAGTTGTTTGGGTTAGGGTTATTTCAGGTTTTAGGTAAGAGCCATATCGAATTTTGAGTGACTCGAGTCGGGTTCAAATTCAATAATATTATTTTAATTTATTTTTTTAGCTTATCTGATAGGTCAGGATGAGTTTTCTAGTCCTGATAGATTTTATCACGTCTTCTTAGTATACGTGTGCATGTGCATGGGAGATAAAACATAATTGAATTAATGATGATAAATACAATGAATTCAATGTGATAGAAACTGAAGAAACATCTTAAATAGTAAATGCACTTCACCTTGTCTTTGTAATCCTATAAATAAACATTTTTTTCTTGTAATTTAATCATATCAAAAGATCTTTCATCATCTAAAGCACAGGCAAATAAGTAGTATTAAATACCATGACAAGTCTAAATATCAATTCAGTTACGATGATCATGTTTATGGCAGGTATAGCAATTTTGGTTTCGCATGGGTCTGCACAACAAGACATCATCGACAAACAACATTGCAAAACCCGGATGGACCTAAAATGTGCTATGGAGATTTTTCAAAATATATTTTGGGATCCGAAAAAAGTAATTATAGGTAAACAATGCTGCCAAAAACTTTTGGGCATGAATGAAGTTTGCCATAATGCGTTCGTAGAACTGCAGGTCAACAGAAAACGTTATAAGGGAAAGGCATCTGAATACCAAAAAAATTGAAAACGAGCATGGCAAAAATGTGTGTCGATTCTGGGTAAGGTTCCAGGTGCTTCTTTAAAGAAATAGGTTTGATTATGTTGAAACATTGAAGAGTACTAATTGTAAAAATAATATTTTCATTCCTTTTGATGGAATTATATAAAAGGGATGCCTTTATTTATGAAACTTGTCGTTTACCTGCTTTCACCATAAAGTAGAAAAGAACGATTGTGTCACAAAGAATAAAAGCAAATAAAAAAGCGAATAAATTAATGCGGAAAAAAATCCCACAAATTTGATTCGGCCACCTCAATTTTTTTAAGAATTTTATTAATTCAGTTGGATCATTAGAATTTAAATTCAAATGAAAAATGTAATTAATTTATGAATTTATTATAGGAAATTAGAACAAACCACAACTGCAAAAGTCAGCTCAAACTGATATTTTATTTATCCCCCGGTGGGCGCTGCTGTGAATGGCACATGCTTAAAACAATCACATCTTTCAAAATGCAAACAAACATTGAGGCTAAGCCTAGCCCATTTGAACGCTGCCTCAGCTAAACAGATTAAAGATCAAATCAAGGTGGCCTATTAGCCAAAGTTTAGGACTGTGAACCCCCAAAGTTGCAGAACGAGAAAAAAATTGTAGAAGAAAGCAATTATATATCTGGTGTAGGTTAGTCTTTTTCGGTACAGTTACAAAATC
This sequence comes from Bretschneidera sinensis, assembly GCA_023935145.1. NCBI lineage: Eukaryota > Viridiplantae > Streptophyta > Magnoliopsida > Brassicales > Akaniaceae > Bretschneidera > Bretschneidera sinensis. The sequence continues at coordinate 19,123,165 of CM043703.1, forward strand.
TTTCTTTTCCACTCAATTTTTTCGAAAATGACATTCCTGATTTCTCCTTTATGCGTGCACATGATCTCACTGGATCGTTATAGTTTTAATGATTTTGTAGTATTGGCTTATATAACTAAACAACAATCCTGCAAGGTATAAGAACAATACAAATGACAGTTGAATAGATTGCTATCCTCAGTTGCAATTGTATGGGTAAGTATAATTAAATTTATTACATTAAGTTTGTCCAATCGAGGGAACTTAGTTCCAATCAGTTGCATTTGCTTTCTTGATTCTCAGTCATTCGCTGAAGTACTTTGATTGGTTTACAAGGTAAGGATGTTGTTGAAGGATAGGCTCCCAATAATCAGAAATATTCAGGTTTTAAGGATGTTCAATAAGAAGTAAATGAGCAAGTTAGAACCTGGCAAACGAAAAGCGTGGCCAGTTGTGCCAGGTATTCTGAGCGTATTCCCATTATTCATGAACACTTTGTTTCATAAGAAGTTATCTCATGAGAGGTTAGATCAATGGGGGATTTCCGGGTGCTTCTGTCATTTTTTGATAAAGAAATGCATGACTCGCTGATGGATGGGGGTGTGTGGTTTAGCACATGATTCACTAAGGAGCCCTCTATTATCGTTAGTGAAAGATTTGTGTGGATGCATTGTGAAGGCATTCAATTTCTGGCTTGAAATTGTAAAATTATTAAACAAATAGCAGACTTGTTTGGCTGTTTCTGTAGATCCCTCTTTTTTGTAGAACTTGTGTTATTTTGATATACATTATGTTAATATTGAAACTAAATGTTTGTATTATAGTGCCTTGGCCTATTGTTCAAAGAAATGACTATAGGTATATATTTCAAAAGGGTATTTTGATGGAAATTAAATAAATTTGGTATTGTTTTGCTCAGAAAAAAAAAAAAAAAAAGTGATAAAGGGGGATCTTCGTTGAATTAGTTGAAAAAACAGAGGTAGGGACTCGCAGTTTCTTAAAAGAAAAGGAGAAGTGCAAAAGGGTAAAAGACCAAGGGGAGTATATAAAGCCTAGTCTACATAGAATGCACTAGAAAACTCATTTGGTCTTCTTAATTTGCGGCAGAGGAGAGGGAGACAAGAGAGAGAGCAAAGTTTTATTAAGCTTTTGGAGGAAAACCCATTTTTTTCATCAAACCAAAACACCATCACGTCAAGTTCTTTTGCCCCCAAACCTTGACCACCTCCTACTGCCATCTTCCTCAACCGTCCGGCCAGGGAGGTGGGTCTCGACGAGTAGGCCACGGCGACTCCTGTCCTACACGCACGAGACAGGGAAGGAAAATCTAACTTGTTTCTTGGATTTTTTTCATGCAGAAATTGAGGTATTTTCGAAAGGTGATCAACTACAAACATAAACTAGACTTCTTCAAGTTGATGTTTTGCTTTTGCTTAAAGTCATTTGGATTTAATATGATGAAGTTATGAATTTTTTAAATTTGAAGATTTTATGGTGAAATTCAGTTAAAAGTTTTAATTTGGTTCTTGTATAACATAATCTTGAGCTGCATATTATTAGAGAATTATACTTTGGGCTGAAAGTTTGAAAACCTTGTAGGAATTAAAATAACTCTCTCTAGGTAAGCGAGTTTCTTGATTTGGAATTAATGTGCAGAAAAAATATTTTTTTTTTATTCCTGTTAGAATTTTTAGTAACTACTCTAAGTTGAATTTTGAAATTAAAGTCTATATAAATTGCTAATTCTATGATATGAAGATGGGTAGATTTGAATGAAATCTTTTAGTTAGAAAAGTTTGAATGAGTAAAGGATGCTTTGGCAACAAAATTATAGAAAATGAAGATTTTTAAAATAAAGGAAAAAAATCGATTTGAGTAATGTTATTATTACCTAAGAAGTTGAAATTTTCTTCTCTTTTAAATTGAAATTTTGATTATGTAATTGAAGAGTATCATTTTTTAATATGAATCTCAAACTTGGGTAAGGAAAGAATAAGGAAAGAAGTAAAGAATGAAGGAAAAATGAAGAAAGGTGATACAAGAGAGAATGAAACTTTTAGTACTATTTTCTTTTGCTTATATGTGTAACTAAATAAAATGACTGGTTGCTTATTAAGTGTTTACTGTTTTAAATACTATACTAAATGATATATATTTGTTTGTATAAATCTTTAGGTGTAATTGACAAACATAATAAGGGCAAAAGAATAATCCGAGACTAAATTGCGACGCATCGAAGGTGAGTTTCATATTACTCTTAGTAAGCATAATGAAATGAATGATCATGAGAGTGCCTTGATAGTTTGATGATAATTTTATTGACGTGTATACAAAAAGAAATGATAACAGAAACATTACGATATGTTGGAAAATATGTTTTGGATTGAATGATGGTGATATGTTTGATTGTGGATTGTGTGTTGAGATAATTGTTGCATTACAAGAATATAATTTGTAATAAGATAATGGAAAGAATGATCTTGGAAAGGATATGATCCCACCTTGTGTAGGTTGTGACCTAGGTGAAAGGGATCCGAAAATGATAATACCTCACCTAGTGTAGGTTGCGACCTAGGTGGAGGAAATGGATGAATCTCGCCTAGAGTAGGGTGTACCTAGGTGGAAAAGATCATAATACCTCACCTAGTGTAGGTTGTGACCTAGGTGGAGGAAATGGATGAATCTCGCCTAGTTCAGGTTGTACCTAGGTGGAGAAGATTATAATACCTCGCCCAGTACAGGTTATAGCCTTAGTGGAGGGAATGACTGAATCTCACCTAGCTTCGGTTGTACCTAGGTGGAGAAGATTATGGGACCCCGCCTAGAGTAAGTTATTACCTAGGTGGTGGGGATTTTATGAAATGAAAATGCTAAATGTACCGGTACATGAGGAAATGTACCGGTACATGGGGAGATGTCCCGTCATGATATAAATAAGGTCAAGAAATGGAGTAAATTTTAATATTTAAATAAATTATCATTCTTAGCATTTGCATTGCATGGTATCTTTATTAGAATGGTAATGTTGAGTTATTAAACATTAAATGATTGAAGTCTCCAATGATTGGTATATGAGGTTCAACTATGCAATGGAAGTATACTTTGTACCTTAGTAATAAATCTTAGACATGACTTTTATGAAATACAAGTGTTAAGTTCTTTGACAATTTATTTTTTTCTAAAGAAAGACAAATGTTAGAATTTTTTTACATTATTGTGGATATAGTAACCGTTAATCTGAGTAAAATGATTACTCACTGAGCTCTTTAGCTAATTGTTTATATATATATATGTATATATATATATATATATATATATATATATATATATATTACACAATAATCCTTTTGAACTTTGGAGATATCAAGTGAACGAGAGATTAAAAGAAAATTCTCTTAGGTGGATTGCAAGCAAAGAGTTTGTTAAATTTTTTTTTTCAATAATGAATGTACAAGTTATGTTTATATGTCTCCATTTTTGGAATGATGTATAATTTAGTTTAATTTGGATGTGGAAAATGGAAAAGGTTGCATATTTGTAGACATTTGGTTTTATCCAAGAATACTTTGTATAAACTGTAAGTGAAGCTATGGTTGTATTTATATGTGTAAAATAAATCATAGAATTTACTAGTAAGATCCAGGTCACGGTTTTCTCCAGTTTTAAGTGCTCAATGTTCGAAGGTAATGGTGCCATTACGAACGGACCCATGGGGTTTTTTCGGGATAGGGTCGTTACAGTTTCATTTCCATGAATTCTAGAAATTAGCAATGTGTAAGTTTGTCCCGCTAAGGTCCGTACAATTAATTAGACTATCAAAGTAATTATGGATGGTTCAATCTTCTACTAGAGTGGTGGAAGAATCACTAGAACTTTTCCTTAATTTTCCTACTGATAAAAAATTTAGCATGAAGTGTGGAGCGTCGTTGGATGATTGTTATTCTATAACAAGTGTTCCTCAACAAGAGATCAAGGATGGTGGCTTTGGCAGGTTCAGATGATATGGCTGCTAATAATGAAGTCATGCTTCATAGAGATTCTCTAACGTAAGCATTCGCCATTTGTAGGAAGGAAAAAGTTAGTTCTAACGAAACTTGACAAAAATTTGAATGGTCACTCACGTAAAAGAATGGCGAGAACTTCCAGGAAGGCCTAATATTAGTGAGAGGCACTTGAGGCTTAACGTACTACCTCTACTCATAACAAGGAAAAATCTACTAACACTTGGTTAAAGTAGTTAACACTCGATAATATAGAGTTCTGCAAATGTGATGCGTGCTTTTTGTTTTTAATTTTTTAGTTTTGGTTCTTGTCACACTGGTTTTTATTCCCTTTATTATCAATACGACGCTTGTCCTTCAATATATATATATTTACTTATAATTACATAATTAGTAGAAAAAAGAATTTGAATTTTTTTTGTTTAATTCTCTTTAGTCTGATGTAATTCATTTAATATCTTGTACTTGACCAATGTTAGTTTGACAAGCAATTCATTCTTCATTTTTTTTTAAATATCGTTAATTTGAACTTCTAGTTGGGTTTTCTCGAATTTCATTAAAGGTTGGGTTTGGGTGCTCAAAATTTCAAAGTTGTTTGGGTTAGGGTTATTTCAGGTTTTAGGTAAGAGCCATATCGAATTTTGAGTGACTCGAGTCGGGTTCAAATTCAATAATATTATTTTAATTTACTTTTTTAGCTTATCTGATAGGTCAGGATGAGTTTTCTAGTCCTGATAGATTTTATCACGTCTTCTTAGTATACGTGTGCATGTGCATGGGAGATAAAACATAATTGAATTAATGATGATAAATACAATGAATTCAATGTGATAGAAACTGAAGAAACATCATAAATAGTAAATGCACTTCACCTTGTCTTTGTAATCCTATAAATAAACATTTTTTTTCTTGTAATTTAATCATATCAAAAGATCTTTCATCATCTAAAGCACAGGCAAATAAGTAGTATTAAATACCATGACAAGTCTAAATATCAATTCAGTTACGATGATCATGTTTATGGCAGGTATAGCAATTTTGGTTTCGCATGGGTTTGCACAACAAGACATCATCGACAAACAACATTGCAAAACCCGGATGGACCTAAAATGTGCTATGGAGATTTTTCAAAATATATTTTGGGATCCGAAAAAAGTAATTATAGGTAAACAATGCTGCCAAAAACTTTTGGGCATGAATGAAGTTTGCCATAATGCGTTCGTAGAACTGCAGGTCAACAGAAAACGTTTTAAGGGAAAGGCATCTGAATACCGAAAAAATGGAAAACGAGCATGGAAAAAATGTGTGTCGATTCTGGGTAAGGTTCCAGGTGCTTCTTTAAAGAAATAGGTTTGATTATGTTGAAACATTGAAGAGTACAAATTGTAAAAACAATATTTTAATTCCTTTTGATGGAATTATATAAAAGGCATGCCTTTATTTATGAAACTTGTCGTTTACCTGCTTTCACCATAAATTGAAGAATGATTGTGTCACAAAGAATAAAAGCAAATAAAAAAGCGAATAAATTAATGCGGAAAAAAATCACACAAATTTGATTCGGCCACCTCAATTTTTTTAAGAATTTTATTAATTCAGTTGGATCATTAGAATTTAAATTCAAATGAAAAATGTAATTAATCTATGAATTTATCATAGGAAATTAGAACAAACCACAACTGCAAAAGTCAGCTCAAACTGATATTTTATTTATCTCCCGGTGGGCGCTGCTGCGAATGGCACATGCTTAAAACAATCACATCTTTCAAAATGCAAACAAACATTGAGGCTAAGCCTAGCCCATTTGAACGCTGCCTCAGCTAAACAGATTAAAGATCAATCCAAGGTGGCCTATTAGCCAAAGTTTAGGACTGTGAACCCCCAAAGTTTATATATCTGGTGTAGGTTAGTCTTGTTCGGTACAGTTACAAAATCTTTCTTTTCCACTCAAATTTTTCGAAAATGACATTCCTGATTTCTCCTTTATGTGTGCACATGATCTCACTGGATCGTTATACTTTTAATGATTTTGTAGTAGTTAATTATCGAGGGCTTATATAACTAAACAACAATCCTGCAAGGTATAAGAACAATACAAATGACAGTTGAATAGATTGCTATCCTCAGTTGCAATTGTATGGGTAAGTATAATTAAATTTATTACATTAAGTTTGTCCAATCAAGGGAACTTAGTTCCAATCAGTTGCATTTGCTTTCTCGATTCTCAGTCATTTGCTGAATTACTTTGATTGGTTTACAAGGTAAGGATGTTGTTGAAGGATAGGCTCTCAATAATCAGAAATATTTAGGTTTTAAGTATGTTCAATAAGAAGTAAATGAGGAAGTTAGAAGCAGGCAAACGAAAAGCGTGGCCAGTTTTGCTAGGTATTCTGAGCGTATTCCCATTATTCATGAACACTTTATTTCATAAGAAGTTATCTCATGAGAGGTTAGATCAATGGGGGATTTCCGGGTGCTTCTGTCATTTTTTGATAAAGAAATGCATGACTTGCAGAAGGATGGGGGTGTGTGGTTTAGCACATGATTCACTAAGGAGCCCTCTATGATCGTTAGTGAAAGATTTGTGTGGATGCATTGTGAAGGCATTCAACTTCTGGCTTGAAATTGTAAAATTATTAAACAAATAGCAGACTTGTTTGGCTGTTTCTGTAGATCCCTCTTTTTTGTAGAACTTGTGTTATTTTGATATACATTATGTTAATATTGAAACTAAATGTTTGTATTATAGTGCCTTGGCCTATTGTTCAAAGAAATGACTATAGGTATATATTTCAAAGGGGTATTTTGATGGAAATTAAATAAATTTGGTATTGTTTTGCTCAGAAAAAAAAAAAAAGTGATAAAGGGAGGTCTTCGTTGAATTAGTTGAAAAAAGAGAGGAAGGGACTCGCAGTTTCTTAAAAGAAAAGGAGAAGTGCAAAAGGGTAAAAGACCAAGGGGAGTATATAAAGCCTAGTCTACATAGAATGCACTAGAAAACTCATTTGGTCTTCTTCATTTGCGGCAGAGGAGAGGGAGACAAGAGAGAGAGCAAAGTTTTATTAAGCTTTTGGAGGAAAACCCATTTTTTTCATCAAACCAAAACACCATCACGTCAAGTTCTTTTGCCCCCAAACCTTGACCACCTCCTCCTACCATCTTCCTCAACCGTCCGGCCAGGGAGGTGGGTCTCGACGAGTAGGCCACGGCGATTCCTGTCCTACACGCGCGAGACAGGGAAGGAAAATCTAACTTGTTTCGTGGCTTTTTTTCATGCAGAAATTGAGGTATTTTAGAAAGGTGATCAACTACAAACATAAACTAGACTTCTTCAAGTTGATGTTTTGCTTTTGTTTAAAGTCATTTGGATTTAATATGATGAAGTTATGTATTTTTTAAATTTGAAGATTTTATTGTGAAATTCTGTTAAAAGTTTTAATTTGGTTCTTGTATAACATAATCTTGAGCTGCGTATTATTAGAGAATTATGCTTTGGGCTGAAAGTTTGAAAACCTTGTAGGAATTAAAATAACTCTCTCTAGGTAAGAGAGTTTCTTGATTTGGAATTAATGTGCAGAAAAAATATTTTTTTTTATTCCTGTTAGAATTTTTAGTAACTACTCTAAGTTGAATTTTGAAATTAAAGTCTATCTAAATTGCTAATTCTATGATATGAAGATGGGTAGATTTGAATGAAATCTTTTAGTTTGAAAAGTTTGAAGTGAGTAATGGATGCGTTGGTAACAAAATTATAGAAAATGAAGATTCGGAAAATAAAGCAAAAAAGTCGATTTGAGTAATGTTATTACCTAAGAAGTTGAAATTTTCTTCTCTTTTAAATTGAAATTTTGATCATGTAATTGAAGAGTATCATTTTTTAATATGAATCTCAAACTTGGGTAAGGAAAGAATAAGGAAAGAAGTAAAGAATGAAGGAAAAATGAAGAAAGGTGATAAAAGAGAGAATGAAACTTTTAGTACTATTTTCTTTTGCTTATATGTGTAACTAAATAAAATGAATGGTTGCTTATTAAGTGTTTACTGTTTTAAATACTATACTAAATGATATATATTTGTTTGTATAAATCTTTAGGTGTAATTGACAAACATAATAAGGGCAAAAGAATAATCCGAGACTAAATTGCGACGCATCGAAGGTGAGTTTCAAATTACTCTTAGTAAGCATAATGAAATGAATGATCATGAAAGTGCCTTGATAGTTTGATGATAATTTTATTGACGCGTATACATAAAGAAATGATAATAGAAACATTACGATATGTTGGAAAATATGTTTTGGATTGAATGATGGTGATATGTTTGATTGTGGATTGTGTGTTGAGATAATTGTTGCATTACAAGAAAATAATTTGTAATAAGATAATGGAAAGAATGATCTTGGAAAGGATATGATCCCACCTTGTGTAGGTTATGACCTAGGTGAAAGGGATCCGAAAATGATAATACCTCACCTAGTGTAGGTTGCGACCTCGGTGGAGGAAATGGATGAATCTCGCCTAGTGTAGGGTGTACCTAGGTGGAAAAGATGATAATACCTCACCAAGTGTAGGTTGTGACCTAGGTGGAGGAAATGGATGAATCTCGCCTAGTTCAAGTTGTACCTAGGTGGAGAAGATTATAATACCTCGCCCAGTGCAGGTTATGGCCTTAGTGGAGGGAATGACTGAATCTCACCTAGCGTAGGTTGTACCTAGGTGGAGAAGATTATGGGACCCCGACTAGAGTAAGTTATTACCTAGATGGTGGGGATTTTAAGAAATGAAAATGCTAAATGTACCGGTACATGGGGAGATGTCCCGTCATGATATAAATAAGGTCAAGAAATGGAGTAAATTTTAATATTTAAATAAATTATTATTCTTAGCATTTGCATTGCATGGTATCTTTATTAGAATGGTAATGTTGAGTTATTAAACATTAAATGATTGAAGTCTCCAATGATTGGTATATGAGGTTCAACTATGCAATGGAAGTATACTTTGTACCTTTGTAATAAATCTTAGACATGACTTTTATGAAATACAAGTGTTAAGTTCTTTGATAATTTATTTTATTCTAAAGAAAGACAAATGTTAGAATTTTTTTACATTATTGTGGATATAGTAACCGTTAATCTGAGTAAAATGATTACTCACTGAGCTCTTTAGCTAATTCTTTATATATATATATATATATATATATATATATATATTACACAAAAATCCTTTTGAACTTTGGAGATATCAAGTGAACGAGAGATTAAAAGAAAATTCTCTTAGGTGGATTTCAAGCAAAGAGTTTGTTAATTTTTTTTTTTCAATAATGAATGTACAAGTTATGTTTATATGTCTCCATTTCTGGAATGATATATAATTTAGTTTAATTTGGATGTGGAAAATGGAAAAGGTTGCATATTTGTAGACATTTGGTTTTATCCAAGAATACTTTGTATACACTGTAAGTGAAGCTATGGTTGTATTTATATGTGTAAAATAAATCATAGAATTTACTAGTAAGATTCAGGTCACGGTTTTCTCCAGTTTTAAGTGCTCAATGTTCGAAGGTAATGGTGCCATTACGAACGGACCCATGGGGTTTTTTCAGGATAGGGTCGTTACAGTTTCATTTCCATGAATTCTAGAAATTAGCAATGTGTAAGTTTGTCCCGCTAAGGTCCGTACAATTAAGTAGACTATCAAAGTAATTATGGATGGTTCAATCTTCTACTAGAGTGGTGGAAGAATCACTAGAACTTTTCCTTAATTTTCCTACTGATAAAAAATTTAGCATGAAGTGTGGAGCGTCGTTGGATGATTGTTATTCTATAACAAGTGTTCTTCAACAAGAGATCAAGGATGGTGGCTTTGGCAGGTTCAGATGATATGGCTGCTAATAATGAAGTCATGCTTCATAGAGATTCTCTAACGTAAGCATTCGCCATTTGTAGGAAGGAAAAAGTTAGTTCTAACGAAACTTGACAAAAATTTGAATGGTCACTCACGTAAAAGAATGGCGAGAACTTCCAGGAAGGCCTAATATTAGTGAGAGGCACTTGAGGCTTAACGTACTACCTCTACTCATAACAAGGAAAAATCTACTAACACTTGGTTAAAGTAGTTAACACTCGATAATATAGAGCTCTGCAAATGTGATTCGTGCTTTTTGTTTTTAATTTTGTAGTTTTGGTTCTTGTCACACTGGTTTTTATTCCCTTTATTATCAATACAACGCTTGTCCTTCAATATATATATTTACTTATAATTATATAATTAGTAGAAAAAAGATTTTGAATTTTTTTGTTTAATTCTCTTTAGTCTGATGTAATTCATTTAATATCTTGTACTTGACCAATGTTAGTTTGACAAGCAATTCATTCTTCATTTTTTTTTTAAATATCTTTAATTTGGACTTCTAGTTGGGTTTTCTTGAATTTCATTAAAGGTTGGGTTTGGGTGCTCAAAATTTCAAAGTTGTTTCGTGGATTTTTTTCATGCAGAAATTGAGGTATTTTCGAAAGGTGATCAACTACAAACATAAACTAGACTTCTTCAAGTTGATGTTTTGCTTTTGTTTAAAGTCATTTGGATTTAATATGTTGAAGTTATGAATTTTTTAAGTTTGAAGATTTTATGGTGAAATTCAGTTAAAAGTTTTAATGTGGTTCTTGTATAATATAATCTTGAGCTGCGTATTATTAGAGAATTATGCTTTGGGCTGAAAGTTTGAAAACCTTGTAGGAATTAAAAGAACTCTCTCTAGGTAAGAGAGTTTCTTCATTTGGAATTAATGTGCAGAAAAAATATTTTTTTTTATTCCTGTTAGAATTTTTAGTAACTACTCTAAGTTGAATTTTGAAATTAAAGTCTATATAAATTGCTAATTCTATGATATGAAGATGGGTAGATTTGAATGAAATCTTTTGGTTAGAAAAGTTTGAAGTGAGTAATGGATGCTTTGGTAACAAAATTATAGAAAATGAAGATTTTTAAAATAAAGGAAAAAAGTCGATTTGAGTAATGTTATTATTACCTAAGAAGTTGAAATTTTCTTCTCGTTTAAATTGAAATTTTGATTATGTAGTTGAAGAGTATCATTTTTTAATATGAATCTCAAACTTGGGTAAGGAAAGAATAAGAAAAGAAGTAAAGAATGAAGGAAAAATGAAGAAAGGTGATACAAGAGAGAATGAAACTTTTAGTACTATTTTCTTTTGCTTATATGTGTAACTAAATAAAATGACTGGTTGCTTATTAAGTGTTTACTGTTTTAAATACTATACTAAATGATAAATATTTGTTTGTATAAATCTTTAGGTGTAATTGACAAACATAATAAGGGCAAAAGAATAATCCGAGACTAAATTGCGACGCATCGAAGGTGAGTTTCATATTACTCTTAGTAAGCATAATGAAATGAATGATCATGAAAGTGCCTTGACAGTTTGATGATAATTTTATTGACGCGTATACATAAAGAAATGATAATAGAAACATTACGATATGTTGGAAAATATGTTTTGGATTGAATGATGGTGATATGTTTGATTGTGGATTGTGTGTTGAGATAATTGTTGCATTACAAGAATATAATTTGTAATAAGATAATGGAAAGAATGATCTTGGAAAGGATATGATCCCACCTTGTGTAGGTTGTGACCTAGGTGAAAGGGATCCGAAAATGATAATACCTCACCTAGTGTAGGTTGTGACCTAGGTGGAGGAAATGGATGAATCTCGCCTAGAGTAGGTTGTACCAAAGTGGAGAAGATTATAATACCTTGCCCAGTGCAGGTTATAGCCTTAGTGGAGGGAATGACTGAATCTCACCTAGCTTAGGTTGTACCTAGGTTGAGAAGATTATGGGACCACGCCTAGAGTAAGTTATTACCTAGGTGGTGGGGATTTTATGAAATGAAAATGATAAATGTACCGGTACATGGGGAAATGTACCGGTACATGGGGAGATGTCCCGTCATGATATAAATAAGGTCAAGAAATGGAGTAAATTTTAATATTTAAATAAATTATCATTCTTAGCATTTGCATTGCATGGTATCTTTATTAGAATGGTAATGTTGAGTTATTAAACTTTAAATGATTGAAGTCTCCAATGATTGGTATATGAGGTTCAATTATGCAATGGAAGTATACTTTGTACCTTTGTAATAAATCTTAGACATGACTTTTATGAAATACAAGTGTTAAGTTCTTTGATAATTTATTTTATTCTAAAGAAAGACAAATGTTAGAATTTTTTTACATTATTGTGGATATAGTAACCGTTAATATGAGTAAAATGATTACTCACTGAGCTCTTTAGCTAATTCTTTATATATGTTGTTATTTGCCTAAGTTTCAAACATGTCCAAACATGGTCTAAGGTTGGTTAATGTCCAAACCAATTGTGGTATATCAAATTTCAGCAAGTTATAAGGTTGCACACATGTGTGTGCTTCAATTTTGAGCATGGGAAGGTCAGGCACACTACTGTGGAAATTTCTGCCCACAGGCAGGAGGTTTGCGCACAGCATCAGGAGGCTGCAGCATCAGGTCACGCCGCAGCACACAGCACTACACCAAAACTCACAGCATCACTTGGAGAGTGATGTAGGGCTGAGATTAAAGAAAGAACATGATCAAAGGGAGGATAATGACTCACAAGAATGTCCAAGAATTAAGAGGCTATAAGAGGGGTTCTCAAGGCCTCATTTCATAAGATAATACAAGAGACAAAAACACACATACAAGAGAGTTTTGTGACATTGTGAGATCATTGTAAACAATAAGAGAGAATTGTGTAGAGAGACATAAACACAAGAGGGACTCTTATAGTGAGGCTGATTGTAATAAGATAGAGAGAGTCTAGATTAGATTAGAGAACATTGTTGAGTTCTCATCTTCTTCCTTCTCTTCTTGTTTCTTCAAGAACTTGGATTCTTGAAGGGGATTGCTGTAACTTTGTAAGAACCATTGAGATAGTGCAGAGAGTTCGGAGGAACTCACGGGGACGTAGGCACATTGCCGAACCTCGACAACAAATTACTTGTCTTCTTTCTTTCTTTGATTTTCTGTTCTTGTGTTCGATTGCTGAAATTCTTTCTACAAGTCATTCAAGACTTGGGTGTTTGGAAGATCACCACCTGGGCATCTTGTCAAGGTGATTTCCAACAGTGGTATCAGAGCACAGCAGCTGGTTATCGGAACAAGAAGTAGAAGGTACGGAGCCAAGACTCCAAGAATCAAATATCAAACTTCTTAGGTGAATCAAGAACGGTTAAAGATCAATATCCGATCGTGTTCTTGAAGGTTGATTTAAGAACGGTGTTAAAGATCCATCTTCGATCTGTGTTCTTGAGGTTAAAGAAAGTAGTTGAGGTTAGTACACAAATCTGGGATCTTGTCCGCAAAAGATGGCTTCAAATTTCTGTGTGGAGAAGTTTGATGGAAAGGGGGACTTTACCCTATGGAAGCGGAAGATCAAGGCGGTTCCAATGCAGCAGAAAGTGGACTTGGCTATTGGAGAAGATGATGCTTTTCCAGCAAGTGTCACGGAGGACCAGCGGACCGAGATGAAGAAGATGGCCTACAACACCATTTTCTTGCACATGTCGAATAATGTCACAAGGGAGTGCGGAGACTCGGAGGATCCGGCTATCATATGGAAGAAACTAGATGAGTTGTTTCTTACCAAGACTCTCCCGAATAAGAGGTATATCTTCAGAAACGAATCTTTGCTTTTAAATTTGATCCTAAGAAAGAGTTTCAAGATAATCTTGATGCCAAGAAAAGGAGTGCATCAAGTGGTAAAGGGCTGTTCTTTAAAAGAAGGCCAGCAACTTGGTATGGCAGCAACTATGGCTACTACCAGGACAGAGGTAGAGGAGAGAGCCATGGGAGAGTGCACAGCAGCATCCATGGCTACTACCGGGACAGAGGTACAGGAGAGAGCCATGGGAGAATGCATTCCAAACTGAGATTTGGAGGGAAGGGCTACTACTACTGCCATAAGGAGGGTCATGTCAAGGTCAGGCACACTGCTATGGAAGTTTCTGCCCACAGGCAGGAGGTGTGCGCACAGCATCAGGAGGCAGCAGCATCAGGTCACGCCGCAGCACACAGCACCACACCAAAACGCACAGTATCACTTGGAGAGTGATGAAGGGCTGAGATTAAAGGAAGAACGTGATCAAAGGGTCAAGAATGATTCACAAGATTGTCCAAGAATTAAGAGGCTATAAAAAGGGTTTCTTAGCCTCATTTCAAGTGGTGAAAAAGGTGTGTGAGAGAACCACACAGGTTGTGACATTGTGAGATCATTGTAAACACAAGAGAGAATTTTGTGAGAGACATAAACACAAGAGGGACTCTTGTAGTGAGGCTGGTTGTAAAGAAGAGAGGTTAGTAGAGAATTGATAGAAAGCATTGTAATAGGTCTATCACTTTCTCGTTCTCTTCTTGGTTCTTCAAGAACTTGGATTCTTGAAGGGGATTGCTGTAACTTTGTAAGAACCATTGAGATAGTGCAGAGAGTTCGCAGGAACTCACGGGGACGTAGGCACATTGCCGAACCTCGACAACAAATTACTTGTCTTATTTCTTTCTTTGATTTTATGTTCTTGTGTTCGATTGCTGAAATTCTTTCTACACGTCATTCAAGACTTGGGTGTTTGGAAGATCACCACCTGGGCATCTTGTCAAGGTGATTTCCAACAGTGGTATCAGAGCTTTGGACAGTGGTATCAGAGCACAGCAGCTGGTTATCGGAACAAGAAGTAGAAGGTACGGAGCCAAGACTCCAAGAATCAAAGATCAACTTCTTGGGTGATTCAAGAACGGAGTTAAGATCTATATATGATCGTGTTCTTGAGGTAAATCAAGAACGGTGTTAAGATCCATATCTGATCGTGTTCTTGAGGGTGATTCAAGAACGGTGTAAAGATCAAGATATGGTCGTGTTCTTGAAAGTGATTCAAGAACGGTTAAGATCCATCTTCGATCTGTGTTCTTGAGGTTGAAGAAAGCATTTGTGGGTACTGCATAAGACAAGGGATCATCTCCGCAAGATGGGTTCAAATTTCGGTATTAAGAAGTTTGATGGAAAGGGAGATTTTTCCCTATGGAAGTGGAAGATCAAGGAGGTTCTTGTGCAACAAAAAGTGGACTTGGCTATTGGAGAAGATGATGCTTTTCCAGCAAGTGTCACGGAGGACCAGCGGACCGAGATGAAGAAGATGGCTTACAACACCATTTTCTTGCACATGTCGGATAATGTCACAAGGGAGTGCGGAGACTCAGAAGATCCAGCTGCATTATGGAAGAAACTAGATGAATTGTTTCTTTCCAAGACTCTCCCACATAAGAGGTATCTTCGGAAACGAATCTTTGCTTTTAAATTTGATCCTAAGAAAGAGTTGCAAGATAATCTTGATGCCAAGAAAAGGAGTGCATCAAGTGGTAAAGGGCTGTTCTTTAAAAGAAGGCCAGCAACTTGGTATGGCAGCAACCATGGCTACTACCAGGACAGAGGTAGAGGAGAGAGCCATGGGAGAGTACACAGCAGCATGCATGGCTACTACCGGGACAGAGGTAGAGGTGAGAGCCATGGGAGAGTGCACAGCAGCATGCATGGCTACTACCGGGACAGAGGTAGAGGAGAAAGCCATGGGAGAATGCATTCCAAACTGAGATTTGGAGGGAAGAGCTGTTACTACTGCCATAAGGAGGGTCATGTCAAGAAAGATTGCAAGAAGATGACAAGGGATAGAGGAGGAAGCCATACCAAGAATGGAGAGGCTTCGGTTGCCAAAACAAAACAGCAAGATGATGATGTTCTTGTTGTGTGCTCAAGTGTGAGCAAGGGGCAAGAAGGCAGCGGGAAATGGATCTTGGATACCGGGTGCACTCATCATATGAGCCCCCACAAAGAATGGTTCAAGAATTTCAAGAAGATCAATGATGGAAGGGTCTTCTTGGGGAATGATAATTCTTGCCAAGTGAGAGGGATTGGAGATATCCAATTGAGGATGTTTGATGGAGTCACAAAGCTGCTGGACAATGTGAGGTATGTTCCAGATTTGAAGAGGAACTTGATCTCATTGGGGCAGCTAGATTCCATGGGCTATACATGCAAGATCGAGGGAGGAAAGATCAAGGTGGCCAAGGGATCTTTGGTAGTGATCAAGGCAGCAAGAAACGATGGACTCTATGAGATGATCGGAGAAATAGAAACCAATGATCAAGCAGCAAGCTTGATGGCTGAGCTGGACAAGGCAGCTCTTTGGCACACTCGCTTGGGACACATGAGCGAAAAGGGCCTGCAAGTTCTTAGCAAGGAAGGTCTACTTGGTGGTGACAAAGTAGAAGAACTGGATTTCTGTAAGAGCTGTGTTTTTGGGCAGCAACATCGGGTCAGCTTCAACACCGGAGTGCACAAGTCTAAGGGCATTCTTGACTACATTCATGCGGACCTTTGGGGACCAGCAAGGACACCAACACAGGGAGGTAACATTTACTTTCTGTCTTTAATTGATGATTATTCAAGAAAAGTATGGGTTTATTTGGTTAAGAATAAATTAGTAGTGTGGAAAGGGCTGGTTGAGACTCAAATGAGTAGAGTAGTTAAGGGGATAAGAACTGATAATGGCTTAGAAATTTTTAACCAAGAACTTGATCAATTATGTAGGTTAAATGGCATTCTAAGACATAGGACGGTTGTGGAAACTCCTCAGTAAAATGGAGTTGCTGAGTTGATGAATAAGACCCTTACGGAAAAGGTTAGGTGCATGTTAGATGGATCCGGGTTACCAAAATATTTTTGGGGAGAAGCTGTAGCTACAGCTGCATATTTGATTAATAGATCACCCTCTAGGATTGTGTTCCAAAAGACTCCCATGGAGATATGGAGTGGAGATATTTGGGTGTGCTACGTATGCACTCCAAAAGGAGGATAAGCTTAGCCCAGGATCTAGAAAATATGTGTTTCTAGGATATGGGGAAGGGGCTAAGGGGTACAGGTTATGGTCCTTAGAAAAAGAAGGATTGAAACTCATAATAAGTAAGGATGTTATTTTTAATGAATTGTTATTTCCCTACTTGGAGATTACTAACCCTGCAGGGGCTAGTGAGCAAACCAGTTTGGTTCTTGTTGAGCATAGCATCAAGGGAGATTCTGTTCAGGTAGAGCAAAGGAGGCAAGAGGGTTCAGACCAGGTAGAGCCCTCGGATGATTGCCAAGCTCAAGAAACTCAAGAAGAGGCTGAACAAGAAGAGGATGCTACAGTAAGTCAGAAGGACTACCAGCTCATAAGAGACCGGGAAAGAAGAGTGGTTAGACCACCCTTGAGATATGGGTTTGCAAATGCTGCAGATGCAGCAACTCCTTGGATAGAAGGAGGGATGGCTGAACCAGAAACTTACATGGATGCCATGGAGTGTAAGGATTCGTCAAAGTGGCAGCTAGCTATAGAGGAAGAAATGGATTCTTTGACGCGTATACATAAAGAAATGATAATAGAAACATTACGATATGTTGGAAAATATGTTTTGGATTGAATGATGGTGATATGTTTGATTGTGGATTGTGTGTTGAGATAATTGTTGCATTACAAGAAAATAATTTGAAATAAGATAATGGAAAGAATGATCTTGGAAAGGATATGATCCCACCATGTGTAGATTGTGACCTAGGTGAAAGGGATCCGAAAATGATAATACCTCACCTAGTGTAGGTTGCGGCCTAGGTGGAGAAAATGGATGAATCTCGCCTAGTGTAGGGTGTACCTAGGTGGAAAAGATGATGATACCTCACATAGTGTAGGTTGTGACCTAGGTGGAGGAAATGGATGAATCTCGCCTAGTTCAGGTTGTACCTAGGTGGAGAAGATTATAATACCTCGCCTAGTGCAGGTTATGGCCTTAGTGGAGGGAATGACTGAATCTCACCTAGAGTAGGTTGTACCTAGGTGGAGAAGATTATGGGACCCCGCCTAGAGTAAGGTCCGTACAATTAATTAGACTATCAAAGTAATTATGGATGGTTCAATCTTCTACTAGAATGGTGGAAGAATCACTAGAACTTTTCCTTAATTTTCATACTGATAAAAAATTTAGCATGAAATGTGGAGCGTCGTTGGATGATTGTTATTCTATAACAAGTGTTCCTCAACAAGAGATCAAGGATGGTGGCTTTGGAAGGTTCAGATGATATGGCTGCTAATAATGAAGTCATGCTTCATAGAGATTCTCTAACGTAAGCATTTGCCATTTGTAGGAAGGAAAAAGTTAGTTCTAACGAAACTTGACAAAAATTTGAATGGTCACTCACGTAAAAGAATGGCGAGAACTTCCAGGAAGGCCTAATATTAGTGAGAGGCACTTGAGGCTTAACGTACTACCTCTACTCATAACAAGGAAAAATCTACTAACACTTGGTTAAAGTAGTTAACACTCGATAATATAGAGCTCTGCAAATGAGATGCGTGCTTTTTGTTTTTAATTTTTTACTTTTGGTTCTTGTCACACTGGTTTTTATTCCCTTTATTATCAATACGACGCTTGTCCTTCAATATATATATTTACTTATAATTACATAATTAGTAGAAAAAAGATTTTGAATTTTTTTGTTTAATTCTCTTTAGTCTGATGTAATTCATTTAATATCTTGTACTTGACCAATGTTAGTTTGACAAGCAATTCATTCTTCATTTTTTTTTAAATATCATTAATTTGGACTTCTAGTTGGGTTTTCTCGAATTTCATTAAAGGTTGGGTTTGGGTGCTCAAAATTTCAAAGTTGTTTGGGTTAGGGTTATTTCAGGATTTAGGTAAGAGCCATATCGAATTTTGAGTGACTCGAGTCGGGTACAAATTCAATAATATTATTTTAATTTATTTTTTTAGCTTATCTGATAGGTCAGGATGAGTTTTCTAGTCCTGATAGATTTTATCACGTCTTCTTAGTATATGTGTGCATGTTCGTGGGAGATAAAACATAATTGAATTAATGATGATAAATACAATGAATTCAATATGATAGAAACTGAAGAAACATCTTAAATAGTAAATGCACTTCACCTTGTCTTTGTAATCCTATAAATAAACATTTTTTTCTTGTAACTTAATCATATCAAAAGATCTTTCATCATCTAAAGCACAGGCAAATAAGTAGTATTAAATACCATGACAAGTCTAAATATCAATTCAGTTACGATGGTCATGTTTATGGCAGGTATAGCAATTTTGGTCTCGCATGGGTTTGCACAACAAGACATCATCGACAAACAACATTGCAAAACCCGGATGGACCTAAAATGTGCTATGGAGATTTTTCAAAATATATTTTGGGATCCGAAAAAAGTAATTATAGGTAAACAATGCTGCCAAAAACTTTTGGGCATGAATGAAGTTTGCCATAATGCGTTCATAGAACTGCAGGTCAACAGTAAACGTTATAAGGGAAAGGCATCTGAATACCGAAAAAATGGAAAACGAGCATGGAAAAAATGTGTGTCGATTCTGGGTAAGGTTCCAGGTGCTTCTTTAAAGAAATAGGTTTGATTATGTAGAAACATTGAAGAGTACTAATTGTAAAAATAATATTTTCATTCCTTTTGATGGAATTATATAAAAGGCATGCCTTTATTTATGAAACTTGTCGTTTACCTGCTTCCACCATAAAGTAGAGAAGAATGATTGTGTCACAAAGAATAAAAACAAATAAAAAAGCGAATAAATTTATGTGGAAAAAAATCACACAAATTTGATTCGACCACCTCAATTTTTTTAAGAATTTTATTAATTCAGTTGGATCATTAGAATTTAAATTCAAATGAAAAATGTAATTAATTTAAGAATTTATTATAGGAAATTAGAACAAACCAAAACTGCAAAAGTCAGCTCAAACTGATATTTTATTTATCCCCCGGTGGGCGCTGCTGTGAATGGCACATGCTTAAAACAATCACATCTTTCAAAATGCAAACAAACATTGAGGCTAAGCCTAGCCCATTTGAACACTGCCTCAGCTAAACAGATTAAAGATCAATCCAAGGTGGCCTATTAGCCAAAGTTTAGGACTGTGAACCCCCAAAGTTGCAGAACGAGAAAAAAATTGTAGAAGAAAGCAATTATATATCTGGTGTAGGTTAGTCTTTTTCGGTACAGTTACAAAATCTTTCTTTTCCACTCAATTTTTTCGAAAATGACATTCCTGATTTCTCCTTTATGCGTGCACATGATCTCACTGGATCGTTATACTTTTAATGATTTTGTAGTAGTTAATTATCGAGGGCTTATATAACTAAACAACAATCCTGCAAGGTATAAGAACAATACAAATGACAGTTGAATAGATTGCTATCCTCAGTTGCAATTGTATGGGTAAGTATAATTAAATTTATTACATTAAGTTTGTCCAATCAAGGGAACTTAGTTCCAATCAGTTGCATTTGCTTTCTTGATTCTCAGTCATTCGCTGAAGTACTTTGATTGGTTTACAAGGTAAGAATGTTGTTGAAGGATAGGCTCCCAATAATCAGAAATATTCAGGTTTTAAGTATGTTCAATAAGAAGTAAATGAGGAAGTTAGAAACTGGCAAACGAAAAGCGTGGCCAGTTGTGCCAGGTATTCTGAGCGTATTCCCATTATTCATGAACACTTTATTTCATAAGAAGTTATCTCAAGAGAGGTTAGATCAATGGGGGAGTTCCGGGTGCTTCTGTCATTTTTTGATAAAGAAATGCGTGACTCGCTGATGGATGGGGGTGTGTGGTTTAGCACATGATTCACTAAGGAGCCCTCTATGATCGTTAGTGAAAGATTTGTGTGGATGCATTATGAAGGCATTCAACTTCTGGCTTGAAATTGTAAAATTATTAAACAAATAGCAGACTTCTTTGGCTGTTTCTGTAGATCCCTATTTTTTGTAGAACTTGTGTTATTTTGATATACATTATGAGAATATTGAAACTAAATGTTTGTATTATAGTGCCTTGGCCTATTGTTCAAAGAAATGACTATAGGTATATATTTCAAAGGGGTATTTTGATGGAAATTAAATAAATTTGGTATTGTTTTTCTCAGAAAAAAAAAAAAGTGATAAAGGGCGGTCTTCGTTGAATTAGTTGAAAAAAGAGAGGAAAGGACTTGCAGTTTCTTAAAAGAAAAGGAGAAGTGCAAAACGGTAAAAGACCAAGGGGAGTATATAAAGCCTAGTCTACATAGAATGCACTAGAAAACTCATTTGGTCTTCTTCATTTGCGGCAGAGGAGAAGGAGACAAGAGAGAGAGCAAAGTTTTATTAAGCTTTTGGAGGAAAACCCATTTTTTTCATCAAACCAAAACACCATCACGTCAAGTTCTTTTGCCCCCAAACCTTGACCACCTCCTACTGCCATCTTCCTCAACCGTCCGGCCAGGGAGGTGGGTCTCGACGAGTAGGCCACGGCGATTCCTGTCCTACACGCACGAGACAGGGAAGGAAAATCTAACTTGTTTCGTGGCTTTTTTTCATGCAGAAATTGAGGTATTTTCGAAAGGTGATCAACTACAAACATAAACTAGACTTCTTCAATTTAAGGTTACCTTTGTTTAAAGTCATTTGGATTTAATATGATGAAGTTATAAATTTTTAAATTTGAAGATTTTATGGTTAAATTCAGTTAAAAGTTTTAATTTGGTTCTTGTATAACATAATCTTGAGCTGCGTATTATTAGCGAATTATGCTTTGGGCTGAAAGTTTGAAAACCTTGTAGGAATTAAAAGAACTCTCTCTAGGTAAGAGAGTTTCTTGATTTGGAATTAATGTGCAGAAAAAAATATATTTTTTCATTCCTGTTAGAATTTTTAGTAACTACTCTAAGTTGAATTTTGAAATTAAAGTCTATATAAATTGCTAATTCTATGATATGAAGATGGGTAGATTTGAATGAAATCTTTTAGTTAGAAAAGTTTGAAGTGAGTAATGGATGCTTTGGTAACAAAATTATAGAAAATGAAGATTTGGAAAATAAAGGAAAAAAGTCGATTTGAGTAATGTTTTTACCTAAGAAGTTTAAATTTTCTCCTCTTTTAAATTGAAATTTTGATTACATAATTGAAGAGTATCATTTTTTAATATGAATCTTAAACTTGGGTAAGGAAAGAATAAGGAAAGAAGTAAAGAATGAAAGAAAAATGAAGAAAGGTGATAAAAGAGAGAATGAAACTTTTAGTACTATTTTCTTTTGCTTATATGTGTAACTAAATAAAATGAATGGTTGCTTATTAATTGTATACTGTTTTAAATACTATACTAAATGATATATATTTGTTTGTATAAATCTTCAGGTGTAATTGACAAACATAATAAGGGCAAAAGAATAATTTGAGACTAAATTGCGACGCATCGAAGGTGAGTTTCATATTACTCTTAGTAAGCATTATGAAATGAATGATCATGAAAGTGCCTTGATAGTTTGATGATAATTTTATTGATGCGTATACATAAAGAAATGATAATAGAAACATTACGATATGTTGGAAAATATGTTTTGGATTGAATGATGGTGATATGTTTGATTGTGGATTGTGTGTTGAGATAATTGTTGCATTACAAGAAAATAATTTGTAATAAGATAATGGAAAGAATGATCTTGGAAAGGATATGATCCCACCTTGTGTAGGTTGTGACCTAGGTGAAAGGGATCCGAAAATGATAATACCTCACCTAGTGTAGGTTGCGACCTCGGTGGAGGAAATGGATGAATCTCGCCTAGTGTAGGTGTACCTAGGTGGAAAAGATGATAATACCTCACCTAGTGTAGGTTGTGACCTAGGTGGAGGAAATGGATGAATCTCGCCTAGGTCAAGTTGTACCTAGGTGGAGAAGATTATAATACCTCGCCCAGTGCAGGTTATGGCCTTAGTGGAGGGAATGACTGAATCTCACCTAGCGTAGGTTGTACCTAGGTGGAGAAGATTATGGGACCCCGCCTAGAGTAAGTTATTACCTAGGTGGTGGGGATTTTATGAAATGAAAATGCTAAATGTACCGGTACATGGGGAGATGTCCCGTCATGATATAAATAAGGTCAAGAAATGGAGTAAATTTTAATATTTGAATAAATTATCATTCTTAGCATTTGCATTGCATGGTATCTTTATTAGAATGGTAATGTTGAGTTATTAAACATTAAATGATTGAAGTCTCCAATGATTGGTATATGAGGTTCAACTATGCAATGGAAGTATACTTTGTACCTTTGTAATAAATCTTAGACATGACTTTTATGAAATACAAGTGTTAAGTTCTTTGATAATTTATTTTATTCTAAAGAAAGACAAATGTTAGAATTTTTTTACATTATTGTGGATATAGTAACCGTTAATCTGAGTAAAATGATTACTCACTGAGCTCTTTAGCTAATTCTTTATATATATATATTACACAAAAATCCTTTTGAACTTTGGAGATATCAAGTGAACAAGAGATTAAAAGAAAATTCTCTTAGGTGGATTGCAAGCAAAGAGTTTGTTAATTTTTTTTTTTCAATAATGAATGTACAAGTTATGTTTATATGTCTCCATTTTTGGAATGATGTATAATTTAGTTTAATTTGGATGTGGAAAATGGAAAAGGTTGCATATTTGTAGACATTTGGTTTTATCCAAGAATATTTTGTATAAACTGTAAGTGAAGCTATGGTTGTATTTATATGTGTAAAATAAATCATAGAATTTACTAGTAAGATCCAGGTCACGGTTTTCTCCAGTTTTAAGTGCTCAATGTTCGAAGGTAATGGTGCCATTACGAACGGACCCATGCGGTTTTTTCGGGATAGGGTCGTTACAGTTTCATTTCCGTGAATTCTAGAAATTAGCAATGTGTAAGTTTGTCCCGCTAAGGTCCGTACAATTAATTAGACTATCAAAGTAATTATGGATGGTTCAATCTTCTACTAGAGTGGTGGAAGAATCACTAGAACTTTTCCTTAATTTTCCTACTGATAAAAAATTTAGCATGAAGTGTGGAGCGTCGTTGGATGATTGTTATTCTATAACAAGTGTTCCTCAACAAGAGATCAAGGATGGTGGCTTTGGCAGGTTCAGATGATATGGCTGCTAATAATGAAGTCATGCCTCATAGAGATTCTCTAACGTAAGCATTCGTCATTTTTAGGAAGGAAAAAGTTAGTTCTAACGAAGCTTGACAAAAATTTGAATGGTCACTCACGTAAAAGAATGGCGAGAACTTCCAGGAAGGCCTAATATTAGTGAGAGGCACTTGAGGCTTAACGTACTACCTCTACTCATAACAAGGAAAAATCTACTAACACTTGGTTAAAGTAGTTAACACTCGATAATATAGAGCTCTGCAAATGTGATGCGTGCTTTTTGTTTTTAATTTTTTAATTTTGGTTCTTGTCACACTGGTTTTTATTCCCTTTATTATCAATACGACGCTTGTCCTTCAATATATATATTTACTTACAATTACATAATTAGTAAAAAAAAGATTTTGAATTTTTTTTGTTTAATTCTCTTTAGTCTGATGTAATTCATTTAATATCTTGTACTTGACCAATGTTAGTTTGACAAGCAATTCATTCTTCACTTTTTTTAAATATCGTTAATTTGGACTTCTAGTTGGGTTTTCTCGAATTTCATTAAAGGTTGGGTTTGGGTGCTCAAAATTTCAAAGTTATTTGGGTTAGGGTTATTTCAGGTTTTAGGTAAGAGCTATATCGAATTTTGAGTGACTCGAGTCGGGTTCAAATTCAATAATATTATTTTAATTTATTTTTTTAGCTTATCTGATAGGTCAGGATGAGTTTTCTAGTCCTGATAGATTTTATCACGTCTTCTTAGTATACGTGTGCATGTGCGTGGGAGATAAAACATAATTGAATTAATGATGATAAATACAATGAATTCAATGTGATAGAAACTGAAGAAACATCTTAAATAGTAAATGCACTTCACCTTGTCTTTGTAATCCTATAAATAAACATTTTTTTCTTGTAATTTAATCATATCAAAAGATCTTTCATCATCTAAAGCACAGGCAAATAAGTAGTATTAAATACCATGACAAGTCTAAATATCAATTCAGTTACGATGATCATGTTTATGGCAGGTATAGCAATTTTGGTCTCGCATGGGTTTGCACAACAAGACATCATCGACAAACAACATTGCAAAACCCGGATGGACCTAAAATGTGCTATGGAGATTTTTCAAAATATATTTTGGGATCCGAAAAAAGTAATTATAGGTAAACAATGCTGCCAAAAACTTTTGGGCATGAATGAAGTTTGCCACAATGCGTTCGTAGAACTGCAGGTCAACAGAAAACGTTATAAGGGAAAGGCATCTGAATACCGAAAAAATGGAAAACGAGCATGGAAAAAATGTGTGTCGATTCTGGGTAAGGTTCCAGGTGCGTCTTTTAAGAAATAGGTTTGATTATGTTGAAACATTGAAGAGCACTAATTGTAAAAATAATATTTTCATTCCTTTTGATGGAATTATATAAAAGGCATGCCTTTATTTATGAAACTTGTCGTTTACCTGCATTCACCATAAAGTAGAGAAGAATGATTATGTCCCAAAGAATAAGAGCAAATAAAAAAGCGAATAAATTAATGCGGAAAAAAATCACACAAATTTGATTCGGCCACCTCAATTTTTTTAAGAATTTTATTAATTCAGTTGGATCATTAGAATTTAAATTCAAATGAAAAATGTAATTAATTTATGAATTTATCATAGCAAATTAGAACAAACCACAACTGCAAAAGTCAACTCAAACAGATATTTTATTTATCCCCCGGTGGGCGCTGCTGTGAATGGCACATGCTTAAAACAATCACATCTTTCAAAATGCAAACAAACATTGAGGCTAAGCCTAGCCCATTTGAACGCTGCCCCAGCTAAACAGATTAAAGATCAATTCAAGGTGGCCTATTTGCCAAAGTTTAGGACTGTGAACCCCCAAAGTTGCAGAATGAGAAAAAAATTGTAGAAGAAAGCAATTATATATCCGGTGTAGGTTAGTCTTTTTCGGTACAGTTACAAAATCTTTCTTTTCCACTCAATTTTTTCGAAAATGCCATTCCTGATTTCTCCTTTATGCGTGCACATGATCTCACTGGATCGTTATACTTTTAATGATTTTGTAGTAGTTAATTATCGAGGGCTTATATAACTAAACAACAATCCTGCAAGGTATAAGAACAATACAAATGACAGTTGAATAGATTGCTATCCTCAGTTGCAATTGTATGGGTAAGTATAATTAAATTTATTACATTAAGTTTGTCCAATCAAGGGAACTTAGTTCCAATCAGTTGCATTTGCTTTCTTCATTCTCAGTCATTCGCGGAAGTACTTTGTTTGGTTTACAAGGTAAGGATGTTGTTGAAGGATAGGCTCCCAATAATCAGAAATATTCGGATTTTAAGTATGTTCAATAAGAAGTAAATGAGGAAGTTAGAAGCAGGCAAACGAAAAGCGTGGCCAGTTGTGCCAGGTATTCTGAGCGTATTCCCATTATTCATGAACACTTTATTTCATAAGAAGTTATCTCATGAGAGGTTAGATCAATGGGGGATTTCCGGGTGCTTCTGTCATTTTTTGATAAAGAAATGCATGACTCGCTGATGGATGGGGGTGTGTGGTTTAGCACATGATTCACTAAGGAGCCCTCTATGATCGTTAGTGAAAGATTTGTGTGGATGCATTATGAAGGCATTCAACTTCTGGCTTGAAATTGTAAAATTATTAAACAATAGCAGACTTGTTTGGCTGTTTCTGTTGATCCCTCTTTTTTGTAGAACTTGTGTTATTTTGATATACATTATGTTAATATTGAAACTAAATGTTTGTATTATAGTGCCTTGGCCTATTGTTCAAAGAAATGACTATAGGCATATATTTCAAAGGGGTATTTTGATGGAAATTAAATAAATTTGGTATTGTTTTGCTCAGAAAAAAAAAAGTGATAAAGGGGGGTCTTCGTTGAATTAGTTGAAAAAAGAGAGGAAGGGACTCGCAGTTTCTTAAAAGAAAAGGAGAAGTGCAAAAGGGTAAAAGACCAAGGGGAGTATATAAAGCCTAGTCTACATAGAATGCACTAGAAAACTCATTTGGTCTTCTTCATTTGCGGCAGAGGAGAGGGAGACAAGAGAGAGAGCAAAGTTTTATTAAGCTTTTGGAGGAAAACCCATTTTTTTCATCAAACCAAAACACCATCACGTCAAGTTCTTTTGCCCCCAAACCTTGACCACCTCCTCCTGCCATCTTCCTCAACCGTCCGGCCAGGGAGGTGGGTCTCGACGAGTAGGCCACGGCGATTCCTGTCCTACACGCACGAGACAGGGAAGGAAAATCTAACTTGTTTCGTGGCTTTTTTTCATGCAGAAATTGAGGTATTTTCGAAAGGTGATCAACTACAAACATAAACTAGACTTCTTCAATTTAAGGTTACCTTTGTTTAAAGTCATTTGGATTTAATATGATGAAGTTATAAATTTTTAAATTTGAAGATTTTATGGTTAAATTCAGTTAAAAGTTTTAATTTGGTTCTTGTATAACATAATCTTGAGCTGCGTATTATTAGCGAATTATGCTTTGGGCTGAAAGTTTGAAAACCTTGTAGGAATTAAAATAACTCTCTCTAGGTAAGAGAGTTTCTTGATTTGGAATTAATGTGCAGAAAAAAATATATTTTTTCATTCCTGTTAGAATTTTTAGTAACTACTCTAAGTTGAATTTTGAAATTAAAGTCTATATAAATTGCTAATTCTATGATATGAAGATGGGTAGATTTGAATGAAATCTTTTAGTTAGAAAAGTTTGAAGTGAGTAATGGATGCTTTGGTAACAAAATTATAGAAAATGAAGATTTGGAAAATAAAGGAAAAAAGTCGATTTGAGTAATGTTTTTACCTAAGAAGTTTAAATTTTCTCCTCTTTTAAATTGAAATTTTGATTACATAATTGAAGAGTATCATTTTTTAATATGAATCTTAAACTTGGGTAAGGAAAGAATAAGGAAAGAAGTAAAGAATGAAAGAAAAATGAAGAAAGGTGATAAAAGAGAGAATGAAACTTTTAGTACTATTTTCTTTTGCTTATATGTGTAACTAAATAAAATGAATGGTTGCTTATTAAGTGTTTACTGTTTTAAATACTATACTAAATGATATATATTTGTTTGTATAAATCTTCAGGTGTAATTGACAAACATAATAAGGGCAAAAGAATAATTTGAGACTAAATTGCGACGCATCGAAGGTGAGTTTCATATTACTCTTAGTAAGCATTATGAAATGAATGATCATGAAAGTGCCTTGATAGTTTGATGATAATTTTATTGACGCGTATACATAAAGAAATGATAATAGAAACATTACGATATGTTGGAAAATATGTTTTGGATTGAATGATGGTGATATGTTTGATTGTGGATTGTGTGTTGAGATAATTGTTGCATTACAAGAAAATAATTTGTAATAAGATAATGGAAAGAATGATCTTGGAAAGGATATGATCCCACCTTGTGTAGGTTGTGACCTAGGTGAAAGGGATCCGAAAATGATAATACCTCACCTAGTGTAGGTTGCGACCTCGGTGGAGGAAATGGATGAATCTCGCCTAGTGTAGGTGTACCTAGGTGGAAAAGATGAT
Source organism: Bretschneidera sinensis (assembly GCA_023935145.1). NCBI lineage: Eukaryota > Viridiplantae > Streptophyta > Magnoliopsida > Brassicales > Akaniaceae > Bretschneidera > Bretschneidera sinensis. The sequence goes on from CM043703.1 coordinate 19,151,812, forward strand.
AATACCTCACCTAGTGTAGGTTGTGACCTAGGTGGAGGAAATGGATGAATCTCGCCTAGGTCAAGTTGTACCTAGGTGGAGAAGATTATAATACCTCGCCCAGTGCAGGTTATGGCCTTAGTGGAGGGAATGACTGAATCTCACCTAGCGTAGGTTGTACCTAGGTGGAGAAGATTATGGGACCCCGCATAGAGTAAGTTATTACCTAGGTGGTGGGGATTTTATGAAATGAAAATGCTAAATGTACCGGTATATGGGGAGATGTCCCGTCATGATATAAATAAGGTCAAGAAATGGAGTAAATTTTAATATTTGAATAAATTATCATTCTTAGCATTTGCATTGCATGGTATCTTTATTAGAATGGTAATGTTGAGTTATTAAACATTAAATGATTGAAGTCTCCAATGATTGGTATATGAGGTTCAACTATGCAATGGAAGTATACTTTGTACCTTTGTAATAAATCTTAGACATGACTTTTATGAAATACAAGTGTTAAGTTCTTTGATAATTTATTTTATTCTAAAGAAAGACAAATGTTAGAATTTTTTTACATTATTGTGGATATAGTAACCGTTAATCTGAGTAAAATGATTACTCACTGAGCTCTTTAGCTAATTCTTTATATATATATATTACACAAAAATCCTTTTGAACTTTGGAGATATCAAGTGAACGAGAGATTAAAAGAAAATTCTCTTAGGTGGATTGCAAGCAAAGAGTTTGTTAATTTTTTTTTTTTCAATAATGAATGTACAAGTTATGTTTATATGTCTCCATTTTTGGAATGATGTATAATTTAGTTTAATTTGGATGTGGAAAATGGAAAAGGTTGCATATTTGTAGACATTTGGTTTTATCCAAGAATATTTTGTATAAACTGTAAGTGAAGCTATGGTTGTATTTATGTGTAAAATAAATCATAGAATTTACTAGTAAGATCCAGGTCACGGTTTTCTCCAGTTTTAAGTGCTCAATGTTCGAAGGTAATGGTGCCATTACGAACGGACCCATGCGGTTTTTTCGGGATAGGGTCGTTACAGTTTCATTTCCGTGAATTCTAGAAATTAGCAATGTGTAAGTTTGTCCCGCTAAGGTCCGTACAATTAATTAGACTATCAAAGTAATTATGGATGGTTCAATCTTCTACTAGAGTGGTGGAAGAATCACTAGAACTTTTCCTTAATTTTCCTACTGATAAAAAATTTAGCATGAAGTGTGGAGCGTCGTTGGATGATTGTTATTCTATAACAAGTGTTCCTCAACAAGAGATCAAGGATGGTGGCTTTGGCAGGTTCAGATGATATGGCTGCTAATAATGAAGTCATGCCTCATAGAGATTCTCTAACGTAAGCATTCGTCATTTTTAGGAAGGAAAAAGTTAGTTCTAACGAAGCTTGACAAAAATTTGAATGGTCACTCACGTAAAAGAATGGCGAGAACTTCCAGGAAGGCCTAATATTAGTGAGAGGCACTTGAGGCTTAACGTACTACCTCTACTCATAACAAGGAAAAATCTACTAACACTTGGTTAAAGTAGTTAACACTCGATAATATAGAGCTCTGCAAATGTGATGCGTGCTTTTTGTTTTTAATTTTTTAATTTTGGTTCTTGTCACACTGGTTTTTATTCCCTTTATTATCAATACGACGCTTGTCCTTCAATATATATATTTACTTACAATTACATAATTAGTAAAAAAAAGATTTTGAATTTTTTTTGTTTAATTCTCTTTAGTCTGATGTAATTCATTTAATATCTTGTACTTGACCAATGTTAGTTTGACAAGCAATTCATTCTTCACTTTTTTTAAATATCGTTAATTTGGACTTCTAGTTGGGTTTTCTCGAATTTCATTAAAGGTTGGGTTTGGGTGCTCAAAATTTCAAAGTTATTTGGGTTAGGGTTATTTCAGGTTTTAGGTAAGAGCTATATCGAATTTTGAGTGACTCAAGTCGGGTTCAAATTCAATAATATTATTTTAATTTATTTTTTTAGCTTATCTGATAGGTCAGGATGAGTTTTCTAGTCCTGATAGATTTTATCACGTCTTCTTAGTATACGTGTGCATGTGCGTGGGAGATAAAACATAATTGAATTAATGATGATAAATACAATGAATTCAATGTGATAGAAACTGAAGAAACATCTTAAATAGTAAATGCACTTCACCTTGCCATAATACGTTCGTAGAACTGCAGGTCAACAGAAAACGTTATAAGGGAAAGGCATCTGAATACCAAAAAAATGGAAAACGAGCAATTGCAAAAATAATATTTTCATTCATTTTGATGAAATTATATAAAAGGCATGCCTTCATTTATGAAACTTGTCGTTTACCCGCTTTCACCATAAAGTAGAGAAGAATGATTGTGTCACAAAGAATAAAACCAAATAAAAAACCAAATAAATGTATGCGGAAAAAAATCACACAAATTTGATTCGGCCATCACAATTTTTTTCAGAATTTTATTAATTCAGTTGGATCATTAAAATTTAAATTCAAATGAAAAATATAATTAATTTGTGAATGTATTATAGGAAATTAGAACAAATCACCACTGCAAAAGTCAGCTCAAACTGATACTTTATTTATCCCCCGGTGGGCGCTGCTGTGAATGGCACATGCTTAAAATAATCACATCTTTCAAAATGCAAACAAACATTGAGACGAAGCCTAGCCCATTTGAACGCTGCCTCAGCTAAACAGATTAAAGATCAATTCAAGGTGGCCTATTAGCCAAAGTTTATGTTGTTATTTGTCTAAGTTTCAAACATATCCAAACATGGTCTAAAGTTGGTTAAAGTCCAAACCAATTGTGGGATATCAAAGTTCAGCAAGTTATAAGGTTTCACATATGTGTGTGCTTCAATTTTGAGCGTGGGAAGGTCAGGCACACTGCTATGGAAGTTTCTGCCCACAGGCAGGAGGTGTGCGCACAGCATCAGGAGGCTGCAGCACCAGGTCACGCCGCAGCACACAGCACCACACCAAAGCGCACAGCATCACTTGGAGAGTGATGTAGGGCTGAGATTAAAGGAAGAACATGATCAAAGGGTCAAGAATGATTCACAAGATTGTCCAAGAATTAAGAGGCTATAAAAAGGGTTTCTTAGCCTCATTTCAAGTGGTGAAAAAGGTGTGTGAGAGAACCACACAGGTTGTGACATTGTGAGATCATTGTAAACACAAGAGAGAATTGTGTGAGAGACATAAACAAAAGAGGAACTCTTGTAGTGAGGCTGGTTGTAAAGAAAAAAGGTTAGTAAAGAATTGATAGAAAGCATTGTAATAGGTCTATCACTTTCTCGTTCTCTTCTTGTTTCTTCAAGAACTTGGATTCTTGAAGGGGATTGCTGTAACTTTGTAAGAACCATTGAGATAGTGCAGAGAGTTCGGAGGAACTCACGGGGACGTAGGCACATTGCCGAACCTCGACAACAAATTACTTGTCTTCTTTCTTTCTTTGATTTTCTGTTCTTGAGTTCGATTACTGAAATTCTTTCTACAAGTCATTCAAGACTTGGGTGTTTGGAAGATCACCACCTGGGCATCTTGTCAAGGTGATTTCCAACAGTGGTATCAGAGCACAGCAGCTGGTTATCGGAACAAGAAGTAGAAGGTACGGAGCCAAGACTCCAAGAATCAAAGATCAAACTTCTTGGGTGAATCAAGAACGGTTAAAGATCAAGATCCGGTCGTGTTCTTGAAGGTTGATTCAAGAACGGTGTTAAAGATCCATCTTCGATCTGTGTTCTTGAGGTTAAAGAAAGTAGTTGTGGTTAGTGCACAAATCTGGGATCTTGTCCGCAAAAGATAGCTTCAAATTTCTGTGTGGAGAAGTTTGATGGAAAGGGGGGCTTTACCCTATGGAAGCGGAAGATCAAGGCAGTTCTAATGCAGCAGAAAGTGGACTTGGCTATTGGAGAAGATGATGCTTTTCCAGCAAGTGTCACAGAGGACCAGCGGACCGAGATGAAGAAGATGGCCTACAGCACCATTTTCTTGCACATGTCGGATAATGTCACAAGAGAGTGCGGAGACTCGGAAGATCCAGCTGCAATATGGAAGAAACTAGATGAGTTGTTTCTTGCCAAGACTCTCCCTAATAAGAGTTATCTTCATAAACGAATCTTTGGTTTTAAATTGGATCCTAAGAAAGAGTTGCAAGACGATCTTGATGCCAAGAAAAGGAGTGCATCAAGTGGTAAAGGGCTGTTCTTTAAAAGAAGGCCAGCAACTTGGTATGGCAGCAACCATGGCTACTACCGGGACAGAGGTAGAGGAGAGAGCCATGGGAGAGTGCACAGCAGGATGTATGGCTACTACCGGGACAGAGGTAGAGGAGAAAGCCATGGGAGAATGCATTCCAAACTGAGATTTGGAGGGAAGAGCTGCTACTACTGCCATAAGGAGGGTCATGTCAAGAAATATTGCAAGAAGATGACAAGGGATAGAGGAGGAAGCCATACCAAGAATGGAGAGGCTTCGGTTGCCAAAACAGAACAGCAAGATGATGATGTTCTTGTTGTGTGCTCAAGTGTGAGCAAGGGGCAAGAAGGCAGCGAGAAATGGATCTTGGATACCGGGTGCACTCATCATATGAGCCCTCACAAAGAATTGTTCAAGAATTTCAAGAAGATCAATGATGGAAGAGTCTTCTTGGGGAATGACAATTCTTGCCAAGTGAGAGGGATTGGAGACATCCAATTGAGGATGTTTGATGGAGTCACAAGGCTGCTGGAAAATGTGAGGTATGTTCCAGATTTGAAGAGGAACTTGATCTCATTGGGGCAGCTGGATTCCATGGGCTATACATGCAAGATAGAGGAAGGAAAGATCAAGGTGGCCAAGGGATCTTTGGTAGTGATCAAGGCAGCAAAAAACGATGGACTCTATGAGATGATCGGAGAAACATAAACCAATGATCAAGCAGCAAGCTTGATGGCTGAGCTGGACAAGGCAGCCCTTTGGCACACTCGCTTGGGACACATGAGCGAAAATGGCCTGCAAGTGCTTAGCAAGGAAGGTCTACTTGGTGGTGACAAAGTACAAGAACTGGATTTCTGTAAGAGCTGTGTTTTTGGGCAGCAACATCGGGTCAGCTTCAACACCGGAGTGCACAAGTCTAAGTGCATTCTTGACTACATTCATGCGGACCTTTGGGGACCAGCTAGGACACCAACAAAGGGAGGTAACATTTACTTTCTGTCTTTAATTGATGATTATTCAAGAAAAGTGTGGGTTTATTTGGTGAAAAATAAATCAGATGCATTGAATAAGTTAGTGGTGTGGAAAGGGCTGGTTGAGACTCAAATGAGTAGAGTAGTTAAGGGGATAAGAACCGATAATGGCTTAGAGATTTTTAACCAAGAACTTGATCAATTCTGTAGGTTAAATGCCATTCTAAGACATAGGACGGTTGTGGAAACTCCTCAGCAAAATGGAGTTGCTGAGTTGATGAATAATACCCTTATGGAAAAGGTTAGGTGCATGTTAGATTGATCCGGGTTACCAAAATATTTTTGGGGAGAAGCTGTAGCTACAGCTGCATATTTGATTAATAGATCACCCTCTAGGATTGTGTTCCAAAAGACTCCCATGGAGATGTGGAGTGGAAAACCCCCTGAGTTGGACAACCTTAGGACTTTTGGTTGTGCTGTGTATGCACTCCAAAAGGAGGATAAGCTTAGCCCAGGATCTAGAAAATATGTGTTTCTAGGATATGGGGAAGGGGCTAAGGGGTATAGGTTGTGGTCCTTAGAAAAAGAAGGATTTAAACTCATAATAAGTAGGGATGTTGTCTTTAATGAATTATTATTTCCCTACTTGGAGAATACTAACCCTGCAGGGGCTAGTGAGCAAACCAATTCAGAAATTGTTGAGCATAGCATCAAGGGAGATTCTGTTCAGGTACAGCAAAGGAGGCAAAAGGGTTCGGACCTCGGATGATTGCCAAGCTCAAGAAATTCAAGAAGAGGCTGAACAAGAAGAGGATGCTGCAGCAAGTCAGAAGGACTTTCAGCTCATAAGAGACCAGGAAAGAAGGCTGGTCGGACCACCTTCAAGATGTGGGTTTACGGATGCTACGGATGCAGCAGCTCCTTGGACAGAAGGAGAGATGAGTGAACAAGAAACTTACACAGTGGCCATGGAGTGTAAGGATTCGTCAAAGTGGCAGCTAGCTATAGAGGAAGAAATGGATTCTTTGAGGGAGAACAACTTTTGGGAATTGGTGAAAATTCCACGAAAGCAGAAAGTTGTGGAATGTAAGTGCACTTACAAGGTCAAAGAAGGGTGCCCTCCAAGAGAAGAAGTCCGGAACAAGGCTAGGCTGGTGGCGAATGAGTTCACAAGAAGAGGAGACATAGGTTTCACAGAAACTTTCTCACCTGGACACAAGGTGGAGAAGATGGTGAGTATCCTCACCTATGTCATTGATGGGCTGTTAGTTTGGAATAGCAGGAAGAGGATGGAAAGGTTTACATCTTAACTCAGTGAGGAATTTGAGAGTAAGGATCTCAACCTTGCACAAAAGATCATTGGGATGAGGAGAATCATCCGGGAAAGGAAGAGAAACAGGTCAAGTGTTTCTTGGGCAATGGATGTTTTCAGCAAATGTGTGAGTAATCCCGGAAAAGAGCGTTGTCTTGGGATGAAGTGGTTGCTGAGGTACATGGAGGCTCAGTGGCAGCCAGTGGTAGCACTCATAACAACCAGCGCAGAATGCATAGCGGCTACGGAAGCCATAAAGGAGGCTATGGGGTGCAAAGGGTTGTTGGACGAGTGGGAGGTATTAAAAGAGCAGGTGGTGGTATCTTTGGATAGCCAAAGTACGGGGCACTTGTGGAGGTATCCAGTGTTCCATGAGGGGATGGAGTATATGGATGTTCGGTATCATTACATTCTGGAAAATGGTACAGAAGTAAGCATTCATGTTGACAAGAAGACCACGGAGAAAAGTCCTGCAGATTTAGGCACCAAGTTTCTACCTCTAAGTAAGTTCAATCATTGCCTTGAATTACTTAGGATTGGAGTCAGTTGATTGATGACTCAAGATGAGTTTGGATCCCGAAGCTTTCTGCACAATGGTTCAGGTTTTTTGAACACTTAGACAAAGGTAGAGATTGTTGTTATTTGTCTAAGTTTCAAACATATTCAAACATGGTCTAAAGTTGGTTAAAGTCCAAACCAATTGTGGGATATCAAATTTCAGCAAGTTATACGGTTTCACACATGTGTGTGCTTCAATTTTGAGCTTGGGAAGGTCAGGCACACTGCTATGAAAGTTTCTGCCCACAGGCAGGAGGTGTGCGCACAGCATCAGGAGGCTGCAGCATCAGGTCACGCCGCAGCACACAGCACCACACGAAAGCGCACAGCATCACTTGGAGAGTGATGTAGGGCTGAGATTAAAGGAAGAACATGATCAAAGGGTCAAGAATGATTCACAAGATTGTCCAAGAATTAAGAGGCTATAAAAAGGGTTTCTTAGCCTCATTTCAAGTGGTGAAAAAGGTGTGTGAGAGAACCACACAGGTTGTGACATTGTGAGATTATTGTAAACACAAGAGAGAATTGTGTGAGAGACATAAACAAAAGAGGGACTCTTGTAGTGAGGCTGGTTGTAAAGAAAAGAGGTTAGTAGAGAATTGATAGAAAGCATTATAATAGGTCTATCACTTTCTCGTTCTCTTCTTGTTTCTTCAAGAACTTGGATTCTTGAAGGGGATTACTGTAACTTTGTAAGAACCATTGAGATAGTGCAGAGAGTTCGGAGGAACTCACGGGGACGTAGGCACATTGCCGAACCTCGACAACAAATTACTTGTCTTCTTTCTTTCTTTGATTTTCTGTTCTTGAGTTCGATTGCTGAAATTCTTTCTACAAGTCATTCAAGACTTGGGTGTTTGGAAGATCACCACCTGGGCCTCTTGTCAAGGTGATTTCCAACAGTTTAGGATTGTGAACCCCCAAAGTTACAGAACGAGAAAAAAATTGTAGAAGAAAGCAATTATATATCTGGTGTAGGTTAGTCTTTTTCGGTACAGTTACAAAATCTTTCTTTTCCACTCAATTTTTTCGAAAATGAAATTCCTAATTTCTCCTTTATGCGTGCACATGATCTCACTAGATCATTATACTTTTAATGATTTTGTAGCAGTTAATTATCGAGGGCTTATATTACTAAACAACAATCCTGCAGGGTATAAGAACAATACAAATGACAGTTGAATAAATTGCTATCCTCAGTTGCAATTGTATGGATGAGTATAATTAAATTTATTACATTAGTTTGTCCAATCAAGGGAACTTAGTTCCAATCAGTTGCAATTGCTTTCTTGATTCTCATTCATTTGCTGAAGTAACAAGCATGTAAACAAATAATGTGCTGTAAATAAAAGAGTTTAAGGAATAGATGATGCAAACTCTGTTTATAGTGGTTCGACTATATCGGATTCGTTCCAACCCTACGTCCACTCTCTGCAAGGAACCTCCTTGAAGTAATCCACTAAGAAACTAAGTCATGCAACTTCACGGGTGTTGCACAATCCTTACAATCAATCCCTTCCTCTCGGAAGCTAATCCCTTTACAATAAATATTGTAAAGTAAATGGTAGAGAGACAACAAAGAAAGCTTATACAACTGAATAATATCTCTCTTTCAAGATAAAGCTTGAAGAATGGCTCAACAATAAATATTTCAAGGCTTTTTGTGTATCAATAAGTAGAAACTTGATTGAATGTTTATTCTTCTCTTTTGAAATGCTCAATAGAGTGGGTTTATATAGCCTTGATGTAATATGGTCGCTTTGTAATATTTTGGTACGATTTGGTGCAATTTGTATTGAAATCTCGCATCTCAACGGTCATATTTTTTGAACTACCAGTCGACTGAGTCAAGTTAAAAATCACATTTTTAAAGGTTATGACTGGTACCATTCAACTGGGTAAGACTTACCAGTAGACTGGGACCTTCTGTCCAAAGTGCTAGTCGACTGGGTTGGTCTTACTAGTCGACTGGGGGCTGTCTGTCCAAAACACCAGTCAACTGGTATGAAGCATCCAGTCGACTGTGGTCACGCTGTCCAAAACACCAGTCTTCTGGTGTAAGTACCCAGTCGACTGGGTTGCCTTTCAACCCAGTTTTTCATTCTTATAAAAGGTTTTGATTTTAAAACGTTAGTTTTTAAAATACTTTTCCAAAATGAGCTATTGGACAAGCTAATTACCTGAACAGGTGAGATTTACAACTTGTTTAAATACCTTGTCCATATACTAGATCTTCTATCTTGACTTGGAGTTTGATTCGAATTGAGTTCTTGCACCTTGATCCTTGGCTGAATGCTTTTATCACTTAATACACTTAGATAGCACTGTTAGCATAATTAAGGTTGTGTTTTGTCATCATTAAAATATAGGAGAGGGTTAACAATCCCTAACACCAAAAATGCTTATTTGACATGGATTTCTTTTCTTTGTGGTAGAGGAAGTTCCATTATCCTATGATTAAGGTGGTCGACAAAATATTATTGAGGATGATCGGGAAAAAATGGAAAGACTACAGATATGTGCTTAAAAGAGACCACGTGAGGAACAAAACAAAACAACAAATTTTGAGCAATAATGTTCCAAAAGGTGTAAATCAAAACCAATGGAAACAACTTGTGAACTACTGCTTTACTGAGCAAAGTGAGGTTGTTTTTTCATAATTATGTTCATTTGAATTCTCCTTGTTTCTCTTTTCTTTTAATGATTTATTAGTCAATTGGTTTATTGTTGGTGTAGAAATATTTCATGATAGGGACAGCAGCACGTGAAAGACAACAATGTCCTCACACGACCGGATCAAAGAGTTTTGAGAGAAAACGAGATGAATATGTTAGTTGATTTGCTTCATTCATCCAATTTTTCATTTTAGATATAGTGTATTGAGTCATTGTTTGAACTCTTTTCATAAATTGTAGGAAATGAAACATGGAAATGATCCCGGACGCATAGAGTTTTTTACTGAAACTCATAGACGCAAGGATGGAACGTTTATTGATGAAGTATCAAGACAATTTGTGGTAAAGGTTGGTCATTAATTCAACTTGTTAGAGAAATGCTGAGTTTTAGTTTATTATTCAATATGAAAATTTGTGTTAATGAATTCATTTTAACTTAAAAAGAAGATATATATGAGAAAACACCTACTAATCAATTCTATCTGACTTCATCATTCCTTGGGCTTGGCTTTGATTCTCATAAATCTAATGAGGTACAGATGATCAGTGATGCTTCAAGCTTATTCACTTAAACCAAGTAGTAGTTTTGGTCCTTGAAGTACTTGCTGAAATGTGAAAAACACATTTGCTCTTTAGTGCAGGATGTTAGAGAATATAGCCAATACTCTTGTACTTCATCTTCCTTTCTGATATATATGTGTCTTAAGCTGATCAATTTACCACCAACCTCCATCAATTGAGAATGGAAGTTAATGGTTATCATGTAAACTACTTGTCAAGCGCAAATAACAAAAAACAGAAAAGGACTGTCTGAATATTATCTAGTATTTGAATATAACATAGCTTACTAGAGATAGGTTTAGTAACTTAATAATAATTTCTTGTGTCATCTAAACGATATGAACGAAAGAATGATAAAATTTAAGAACAAGAAAATAATACTACAAAGAACTCTTTAGTTAGGATTTAGGTATTATTAGCATGTTAGGTATTATTAGCATATATATCTTTGACCACATGACCGCCCATGCTCGCCGCGTGGTTCTTTTGGCATTCTCTATATCTAACCAAAGGTATAGTGTTGATGGTTGTTGTTGATGGTGGTAGTGGTGGTGGTGGTGGTGGCGGTGATCTTTGGTTTGATGATCTGCTAATTGTTGGTGGAGGTGTTGCACCTGTGGTTGAAATTGGAGCTGGGACTGGATCTGGCTCTGGATTTCTTCTGGGTTTGTTGTTGATCTGTTGATGTGGATTCAATTTATGCTGGAACAGATGAGGATGGTGATCTAGATCATGAGGTAGGTTTGTTGTGTGGAAGCTGACTGTATCTGCGGCATGAACATTTTGATCTCTTCTTCTTTCTTCATAACCTAAAGAGCTATCGCCTCTCAGTTCCATTAAATCTGATATTTTTCAATGTAAAACCTTAATCTAAAGTCTTGATCTCACCAATCCCTTTATTAAAAAATATGAATCTTTTTCAAACCCTCATCATTATCTTCATGATTTTTTCGTAAACCATGGGATCTTCTTGTATTCTCTTCAACCCTAGCTAATACACACCACTGTTGTCTAATATATCCAAGAACAAAACTTAATCAAAGAGTTAATCAGTAGATAACAAGGAATTATTCTCTATTTTAAGGATGATAGAAACAACATATGATACTTAAACAATACTATATTAAACCCTAAGCAAAGCTTGTGGATATTCTTAGCAATTTGGAGTGGACTACAATGATACTTTTGCACAAGTATCCAGACTAAATACAATGAAAATAAAAATAAAACTGTAAAGTTTTTTAGCGAAATGAAATCATCACCACAAGTTTCATTTTGAGACAAAAAAAAAGATAATTACCTATTACACACACACAGAAGCCGAAAACTCTTTGGAGCTTCCTTCTCAGGCCTTGGGTGCAAGCCCTGCCTTGATCTTTTGTATTGTAGTGTTGTTATTTGTCTAAGTTTCAAACATATCCAAACATGGTCTAAGGTTGGTTAATGTCCAAACCAATTGTGGGATATCAAAGTTCAGCAAGTTATAAGGTTGCACACATGTGTGTGCTTCAATTTTGAGCATGGGAAGGTCAGGCACACTGCTGTGGAAGTTTCTGCCCACAGGCAGGAGGTGTGCACACAGCATCAGGAGGCTGCAGCATCAGGTCACGCCGCAGCACACAGCACCACACCAAAACGCACAGCATCACTTGGAGAGTGATGAAGGGCTGAGATTAAAAGAAGAACATGATCAAAGGGTCAAGAATGATTCACAAGATTGTCCAAGAATTAAGAGGCTATAAAAAGGGTTTCCTAGCCTCATTTCAAGTGGTGAAAAAAGTGTGTGTGAGAACCACACAGGTTGTGACATTGTGAGATCATTGTAAACACAAGAGAGAATTGTGTGAGAGACATAAACACAAGAGGGACTCTTGTAGTGAGACTGGTTGTAAAGAAGAGAGGTTAGTAGAGAATTGATAGAAAGCATTGTAATAGGTCTATCATTTTCTCGTTCTCTTCTTGGTTCTTCAAGAACTTGGATTCTTGAAGGGGATTGCTGTAACTTTGTAAGAACCATTGAGATAGTGCAGAGAGTTCGGAGGAACTCACGGGGACGTAAGCACATTGCCAAACCTCGATAACAAATTACTTGTCTTCTTTCTTTCTTTGATTTTATGTTCTTGTGTTCGATTGCTGAAATTCTTTCTACAAGTCATTCAAGACTTGGGTGTTTGGAAGATCACCACCTGGGCATCTTGTCAAGGTGATTTCCAACAATGGTATCAGAGCCATGCCCCGGAGTTAGCCATGTGGATGAATTCTCGGAATGCCGAACAAAAGGTGGTGGGCCTAGGTTAGATCACGATGAGATCCGTGGATTGAGCTCGGTTTGACAGGCGGTGTGCTCCAGATTCTTCATGGACGTGTCCTGGTCATAACACGGTGAAGAGGAGTTGACCTGGGATAGAGCAAGCTCTCGAGGCAGGTGGTGCTCCATGTAAGGCGTGTGCTCCAACGCAGTGGAGTGGAGAATCCTGGTTGGTAGAGAGTGGACGGATGGATGATCGTTTGAGGGGAGGCTCGGTGGTCCTTTGTTCGAGGAGAGGATTGTTGGGTATACAACCAAAGTCCCACATTAGCTAGAAGTGGGGAGGATCATGGGTATATAAGGATGGACAAATATCTCCATTGGTGTGAGGCCTTTTGGGTAAAAACCCAAGAGCAAATCCATGAGGGCTTAGGCCCAAAGTGGACAATATCATACCAATGTGGAGATATATGGTGTCCATAGTCCTTACAAGTGGTATCAGAGCATAGCAGCTGGTTATCGGAACAAGGAGTAGAAGGTACGGAGCCAAGACTCCAAGAATCAAAGATCAAACTTCTTGGGTGAATCAAGAACGGTTAAAGATCAAGATCCAGTCGTGTTCTTGAAGGTTGATTCAAGAACGGTGTTACAGATCCATCTTCGATCTGTGTTCTTGAGGTTAAAGAAAGTAGTTGTGGTTAGTGCACAAATCTGGGATCTTGTCTGCAAAAGATGGCTTCAAATTTCGGTATTAAGAAGTTTGATGGAAAGGGAGATTTTTCCCTATGGAAGCGGAAGATCAAGGAGGTTCTTGTGCAACAAAAAGTGGACTTGGCTATTGGAGAAGATGATGCTTTTCCAGCAAGTGTCACGGAGGGCCAGCGGACCGAGATGAAGAAGATGGCTTACAGCACCATTTTCTTGCACATGTCGGATAATGTCACAAGGGAGTGTGGAGACTCGGAAGATCCATCTGCATTATGGAAGAAACTAAATGAGTTATTTCTTGCCAAGACTCTCCCGGATAAGAAGTATCTTCGGAAACGAATCTTTGTTTTTAAATTTGATCCTAAGAAAGAGTTGCAAGATAATCTTGATGCCAAGAAAAGGAGTGCATCAAGTGGTAAAGGTCGGTTCTTTAAAAGAAGGCCAACAACTCAGTATGGCAGCAGCCATGGCTACTACCGGGACAAAGGTAGAGGAAAGAGCCATGGGAGAGTGCATAGGAGCATGCATGGCTACTATCGGGACAGAGGTAGAGGAGAGAGCCATGGGAGAGTGCACAGCAGCATGCATGGCTACTACCGGGACAGAGGTAGAGGAGAAAGCCATGGGAGAATGCATTCCAAACTAAGATTTGGAGGGAAGAGCTGCTACTACTGCCATAAGGAGGGTCATGTTAAGAAAGATTGCAAGAAGATGACAAGGGATAGAGGAGAAAGCCATACCAAGAATGGAGAGGCTTCAGTTGCCAAAACAGAACAGCAAGATGATGATGTTCTTGTTGTGTGCTCAAGTGTGAGCAAGGGGCAAGAAGGCAGCGGGAAATGGAACTTGGATACCGGGTGCACTCATCATATGAGCCCTCACAAAGAATTGTTCAAGAATTTCAAGAAGATCAATGATGGAAGAGTCTTCTTGGGGAATGACAATTCTTGCCAAGTGAGAGGGATTGGAGACATCCAATTGAGGATGTTTGATGGAGTCACAAGGCTGCTGGAAAATGTGAGGTATGTTCCAGATTTGAAGAGGAACTTGATCTCACTAGGGCAGCTGGATTCCATGGGCTATACATGCAAGATAGAGGGAGGAAAGATCAAGGTGGCCAAGGGATCTTTGGTAGTGATCAAGGCAGCAAGAAACGATGGACTCTATGAGATGATCGGAGAAACATATACCAATGATCAAGCAGCAAGCTTGATGGCTGAGCTGGACAAGGCAGCCCTTTGGCACACTCGCTTGGGACACATGAGCGAAAAGGGCCTGCAAGTGCTTAGCAAGGAAGGTCTACTTGGTGGTGACAAAGTAGAAGAACTGGATTTCTATAAGAGCTGTATTTTTGGGCAGTAACATCGGGTCAGCTTCAACACCGGGGTGCACAAGTCTAAGTGCATTCTTGACTACATTCATGCGGACCTTTGGGGACCAGCTAGGACACCAACACAGGGGGGTAACATTTACTTTCTGCCTTTAATTGATGATTATTCAAGAAAAGTGTGGGTTTATTTGGTGAAAAATAAATCAGATGCATTGAATAAGTTAGTGGTGTGGAAAGGGCTGGTTGAGACTCAAATGGGTAGAGTAGTTAAGGGGATAAGAACCGATAATGGCTTAGAAATTTTTAACCAAGAACTTGATCAATTCTGTAGGTTAAATGCCATTCTAAGACATAGGACGGTTGTGGAAACTCCTCAGTAAAATTGAGTTGCTGAGTTATTGAATAAGACCCTTATGAAAAAAGTTAGGTGCATGCTAATAGGATCCGGGTTACCAAAATATTTTTGGGGAAAAGCTGTAGCTACAACTGCATATTTGATTAATAGATCACCCTCTAGGATTGTATACCATAAGACTCCCGAAGAGTTGTGGAGTGGAAAACCCCCTGAGTTGGACAACCTTAGGACTTTTGAGTGTGCTGCGTATGCACTCCAAAAGGAGGACAAGCTTAGCCCAGGATCTAGAAAATATGTGTTTCTAGGATATGGGGAAGGGGCTAAGGGGTACAGGTTTTGGTCCTTAGAAAAAGAAGGATTTAAACTCATAATAAGTAGGGATGTTGCCTTTAATGAATTGTTATTTCCCTACTTAGAGAAAACTAACCTTGCAGGGGCTAGTGAGCAAACCAATTCAGAAATTATTGAGCATAGCATCAAGGGAGATTCTGTTCAGGTAGAGCAAAGGAGGCAAGAGGGTTCGGACCAGGTAGAGCCCTTGGATGATTGTCAAGCTCAAGAAACTCAAGAAGAGGCTGAACAAGAAGAGGATGCTGCAGCAAGTCAGAAGGACTTTCAGCTCATAAGAGACCGGGAAAGAAGGCTGGTCGGACCACCTTCAAGATATGGGTTTGCGGATGCTTCGGATGCAGCAGCTCCTTGGAAAGAAGGAGAGATGAGTGAACAAGAAACTTACACAGTGGCCTTGGAGTGTAAGGATTCGTCAAAGTGGCAGCTAGCTATGGAGGAAGAAATTGATTCTTTGAGGAAGAACAATTTCTGGGAATTGGTGAAAATTTTAGGAAATCAGAAAGTTGTGGAATGTAAGTGCACTAACAAGATCAAAGAAGGGTGCCCTCTAAGAGATGAAGTCTGGAATATGGCTAGGCTGGTGGCAAATGGGTTCACAAGAAGAGAAGACATAGGTTTCACATAAACTTTCTCACCTGGACACAAGGTGGAGAAGATGGTGAGTATCCTCACCTATGTCATTGATGGGTTGTTAGTTTGGAACAGCAGGAAGAGGATGGAAAGGTTTACATCTCAACTCAGTGAGGAGTTCGAGAGGAAGGATCTTAGCCTTGCACAAAAGATCCTTGGGATGAGGAGAATCATCCGGGAAAGGAAGAGAAACAGGTCAAGTGTTTCTTGGGCAATGGATGTTTTCAGCAAATGTGTGAGTAATCCTGAAAAAGAGCGTTGTCTTGGGATGAAGTGGTTACTGAGGTACATGGAGGTTCAGTGGCAGCCAGTGGTAGCACTCATAACAACCAGGGCAGAATGCATAGCGGCTACGGAAGCCATAAAGGAGGCTATGGGGTGCAAAGGGCTGTTGGACGAGTGGGAGGTCCTAAAAGAGCAGGTGGTGGTAACTTTGGATAACCAAAGTGCGGGGCACTTTTGGAGGAATCCGGTGTTCCATGAGGGGACAAAGCATATGGATGTTTGGTATCATTACATTCTGGAAAATGGTACGAAATGATGCATTCATGTTGACAAGAAGACCACGGAGAAAAGTCCTGCAGATTTAGGCACCAAGGTTCTACCTCTAAGAAGGTCCAATCATTGCCTTGGACTTCTTAGGAATGAAGTTGGTTAATTGGTAACTCCAGATGAGTTTGGATCCCGAAGCTTTCTGCACAATGGTTCAGGTTTTTGAACTCTTAGACAAAGGTAGAGATTGTTGTTATTTGTCTAAGTTTTAAACATGTCCAAACATGGTCTAAGGTTGGTTAATGTCCAAACCAATTGTGGGATATCAAATTTCAGTAAGTTATAAGGTTGCACACATATGTGTGCTTCAATTTTGAGCATGGGAAGGTCAGGCACACTGCTGTGGAAGTTTCTGCCCATAGGCAGGAGGTGTGCGCACAGCATCAGGAGGCTGCAGCATCAGGTCACGCCGCAGCACACAGCACCACACCAAAACACACAGCATCACTTAGAGAGTGATGAAGGGCTGAGATTAAAGGAAGAACATGATCAAAGGGAGGATTGATTCACAAGATTGTCCAATAATTAAGAGGCTATAAAAAGGGTTTCCTAGCCTCATTTCAAGTGGTGAAAAAAGTGTGTGCGAGAACCACACAGGTTGTGACATTGTGAGATCATTGTAAACACAAGAGAGAATTGTGTGAGAGACATAAACACAAGAAGGACTCTTAAAGTGAGGCTGGTTGTAAAGAAGAGAGGTTAGTAGAGAATTGATTGAAAGCATTGTAATAGGTCTATCACTTTTTCGTTCTCTTCTTGGTTCTTCAAGAACTTGGATTCTTGAAGGGGATTGCTGTAACTTTGTAAGAACTATTGAGATAGTGCAGAGAGTTCGGAGGAACTCACGGGGACGTAGGCACATTGCCGAACCTCGACAACAAATTAGTTGTCTTCTTTCTTTCTTTGATTTTCTGTTCTTGTGTTCGATTGCTGAAATTCTTTCTACAAGTCATTCAAGACTTGGGTGTTTGGAAGATCACCACCTGGGCATCTTGTCAAGGTGATTTCCAACAAGTAGCAATATTAGTTTTGAAAGACTTGGCTAAAATTTCATCATCAATGCTAGTTGTGAACAATGTCCCAGGAATTGACACTGTTCCTGCACTTGCACTACCAAAGGCAGAGACTGCAAAAGCAGGTTTTTGCTCATCACTGCTGTACTGAAAATGAACAAGTCTCTTAGGAAACACAAAAATGACTCCTTTCTGAAGCGTCTGTGTAAAGAGCTTGTTAGTAGTGTCAACAAACCCAACTTCAAGGGTTCTTTCTAGTAGAAACAGAAGCTCAGCTACACGAGGATGGGTGTGAGGAGGGTTAACCGAGCATGCTGGGAGTAAAACTGCATAAGAAACACTAGGTCCATTAATTTTTTTTCTTTTTTTCTTCTTTAGCAGTAATCAAACCTAAAGATCAAATGATCTGATCTTGCAAGGGAACAACATATGATACTTATGGATCAGCCCAAGGCAGCCCACTAGCATTTTGCTTTCCCTTTCTTTTTTTCTATAGCAACACAGGGCACCCCACCAGCATTTTGCTTTCCTTTTCATATGGTTCCAAGGGAACAGCCCCAACAGAATCTTATGGATCAGCCCTACTATTTATATTGTGGGCCATTCATATATATCTCTTCATGCTTTTGTGGTATTTGCAGTTGGTTTGGGGTTGCTTTTGTTTCAGATAATGTGGTTTTATGGTTGTCCAAATATGGTTGTTTTCTGTTTTTTGCTCCCCTCCTCTTGTTTTTGTGATGCACATGGTGATTGAATTAATGGTTAATTTACCAAATACTTTACACTTTTTTCTGTCCTTTCATGGAAATTCAGCCAATTTGGTGATATCTACCAAGAGGAGTATTTTGTGAATTACTTTAATGATGAAGTAAATATCAGCCAGTTTTCATAAATCTATTTGGTTTATTCTGTTTGGATTGTATATTTGTTTTTTTATTTACAGGATGCTTTATGGAAACATAGGGGAAATTCTGCTCGTTTTTCTATAAAATCTTATAAGCAACTTTTCTTTTATGTAACTTTCGTTGCAAAAAACTATTCAATCTTTGGAGGAGTTTAATCTTTATTGTTTCATAATTGTAGGTGACAGCTGAAGCTCATGTGGCCGAACTTGTTGCTGCTTCAGGATCTTCTGATGCTAGCAATAATTTACAAATACAAAATGAAGTTTTCACCGAGCTTATGGGTGAAGAAAGTTCTGGTCGTGTACGAGGTCAAGGGTTTGGAGTTACGCCCTCAGCCGTGTATGTACTTTCATCTTAAATTAGGAATGATATAGGATACAATAGGGCTTATGCTGAAGAGATAAATAATTTGAAAGCACAAATAGAAGAACTCAATCAAAAGCATGAACATAAAATTCAAGAAATAACAATGAAGCACGATGATCAAATGAACAGTATGCAGTCCCAAATGGATGAGTTGAAGTCTTTACTACAGCGGTTGGTTAATGGAGGATCTCATTTTTTATTTCTAAAATAATTTTTCAGACTTCATTCAAATACTTAGTTGTGTACTTATGAATTTATATGTTAATTAACTCTGAATGTTTTTTGTGTAAATTAATGAAATGACTTTTGAATTGATATTTGAATTTTTATGGATTTGATGGTATATACATATATTGAAGCATGGTCTATATATATTTGTTGATATATATTAAACCCAAAATAGTGTAAAAACGCAAACCAAGCGCACAAAAATTGTCAATATTAGGCAAAAGCGCCACTATATTGCGGCGCTTAAAGGTGCCACAATATGGACAATTTTGTTCGTTATATACCAGCACTTCTAAGCACCGTTATAGAAGTGCCGAAATATAGCGGCACTTACAAGCGCCGAAAAAATGCATATTTCGGCACTTAACGTAAGCGCCGGTACTGGCACTTCGACACAACACATATCGGTGCTTTATCCGACGTTTTCCATAAGTGCTGGTATAACATATTGCAGCACTTTAAAGCGTTGAAATATGCTAAAAAATGTGCCGGCATATGCCATTTATCTTGTAGTGTAAGTCGTCAAATCACATTAATAATTAAAATAATTATAATTATATTAATAATTTTGTACTAATTTTTTTTAGTTATTTACTGAATATAGTAATTTCGAGAAGAGAGAGAGGTCTGAGTGGAACCAATGTTTTAAAAAAAAGGGTTTGGGGGTGAAATCGAGCAAAAAAGCCCAGAGGCGTGATTGTTGAGGCGGAAATTCTATATATATGTTTGTTAGTAACATACCAACCATTAAGCAGCAGTGGTTTAGTGGTAGATTAATATGTTACCATGTTACAGGCCTGGGTTTGATTCCCGGTTGGTACATTTGTCATGCACATGTCTTCTTTTTTTATGTCTTTTTTTAACCTCCTTTCCACCATTTCCTTTTTTTTTCCCTCCTTTGTTTCCACTAATTAGCAAATTCATTAAATAGGCTCCATATTATATACTCTGCATTTCATTAATATCATTTTATAACATCATTAGGATTGCATTTTCTATGCTATCTAATTTGTTGCTTTTAATAGATTTATATATGTGAATTTGTTATACCAATATAAGTGTGTAAACATTAATCAGTAAACATTTGACACTTAACATTGTGTTATTTTTATATTTGTTGGAATTTGGAACGTGTTTGTGTCTTGTGATGAATAGATTGGTCAATTTGAAAATTAGAATTTGGTTTTTGGAGTGTGATTTATGATTTATTGATGAAAAATGAGATTATGTGACACTGGTCAGAATAGTGATTATTCTGCAGGCTAGTTTCGGCAGATATCTCACAGGGAAGAAACATAAGAAAAACCCCAAAAACACAGAGAAACACCTCTGGTCTAATTTAAAATTATGCAAATACCAATAATAATGATAATCTGTCTTTTCTGTATGTGACCTCCTTATTTATAAGGTCAAAGTAAAAAAACAAAAAAATCCCCGAAAACATAATCATGGGGAAAACTAAGGAAATTACTAAAACTAAGCGATTATATTAAGGCAGAATCAACGGCAGTCAATTCTGACTTGAACACAAAAGGAAATTGCAAATGGAAAGTTTCCTAAAACTGGAAACTGCAAATTTGAAGGCCTAAAACAGAATCAACGGTAGTCAACCGTTCTAGGTAGTCCACCTGCCATTTTTGCACTGATCTGCCAACTCAAGGGATCTCAGTGCCAACAACGTGTTATCTGACAACTCAGCATCATCTGATTCGGATCCTCTTGCATCAGTCGCCTCGGGTTGGAAAGAACTCGTCCTCGAGTTCACAATAGCTTCATCGGAATCCACAAAACAAGGACTCGGGTGTTTCACATTAAAGACATCAGGCGGTAACCCAGGAGGAAGATCCTCTAGCGTCAGGTCAGAAAACTCTGCTAGTAGCTGCTGCACCTCTGCTGGTAAATCTGGATTCATGTCTGCTGCACTATTCCGACAAGGCAATAGAGCATGGTCCACATCTCCACGCTCAATCTCAGCTAAAAACCTGGACATCGAAAGCAGATTAGTATTATTGGCTACCGGAGTAGGAGTGGTTCCTTCCCGACGAGGTACCAACAAAATCTTCTTCCCTTTAATGCTAAGGGAATATGTATTTTTTCGCCCGTCATGAATAACACTGCGATCATACTGCCAAGGTCTGCCTAACAATACATGACAAGCATCCACCGTCGATGATCATCTTGCAAACTTTATCTGCAACTATGCAGGTCGTGTGAAAAATATTGGTTCTCAACCAATCATCCCCTGAATCGCCCTTGGGGGTCAGTAGACTCTTACGAACGACCAGAGTCTCATGACCATCTCCATACAACATATCTCCATCTTCATCTTCGTCATACAAAGGCTCTCCAATCTCCTCAGTTTCGTTTACCCCGTCGTCCTCAATCAGGAGATTTTTGCCCTTATGACTAGCAAGCTTCCTGCACTCAGTCGATTTATGCCCACGTTCACCACATCTGAAACATCTAATATTTGGGTTAGAGTTACCTTGGGGTGGCTGCTGGGCAGGACGAGATTCTTGAGGGTGAACTGGCCGACTGCTTTGATCGCTTCTGATCATTAGCCTCTTATTCTGCTGTTTTTCCATCGCAAGTGCACGCTGGTATGCTTCAGAAACGGTCCACAGTGAGTGAAGGCTGCGGGCAGGGGCTGCAGTAATCCCCCCAAATACCGTGCCACCATCTGCTCTTCTGTCTCGGATAAATTATTCTGGGCTATAAATTGATAGAACTCCTCTGTGTAATCATCCACCGATCTTGTGCCTGGCCTCAATGAATGAAGTCGCTGAAACAAGGTTTGAGTGTAGCCGAAAGAAAGGAAGTGACCATTCATCTTCTTCTTCATTCTCTCCCAATCTGTGATCTTGGCCTTGCCCTGCCGATCGCGTGAGCGCCTCAACTGCTCCCACCACGAAGATGCTCTGCCTTTGAGTTTGATGGCGACCACTTTCACTTTGACACGATCTGGGACTTCCTTATACTCGAAAATACGCTCTACTTCATTCAACCAATCGATGAATCCTTCGGCCTGTAACGTACCAGAAAACTCGGGCAGATCCACTCTGAAACCGAGGTCTCCGTAACGATTCTCCCGACCATGGTGCTCCCAGAATCGAGCAGGATTGTGATACGGGTTTTCGAAACTAGAATCGGAATCGTGATCTTCCATCTCATGATCACCGAAATTCTGCGCTGCTAGACGCTGGGTTAACTCTACAATTTGCCTCTGTAAATCCTCAATCATCGTATCCTAAACGTTACGATCACGATGTGGGGCTTCCTCATTCGGAACCTGCCCACGACGGCCACGACCACCAGCCATGGAAACTAATGAAATCTCACCCCAGGAAAATGCTGAAGCTCTGATACCAACTGACGCCGGGCATAATAGTGATTATTCTGCAGGCTACTTTCGGCAGATATCTCACAGGGAAGAAACACAAAAAAAACCCTAAGAAGACAGAGAAACACCTCTGGTCTAATTTAAAATTATGCAAATACCAATAATAATGATAATCTGTCTTTTCCGTATGTGGTCTCCTTATTTATAAGGTCAAAGCAAAAAAAGGAAAAATCCCCGAAAACATAATCATGGGGAAAACTAAGAAAATTACTAAAATTAAGCGATTGTATTAAGGCAGAATCAACGGCAGTCAATTTTGACTTGAATACAAAAGAAAATTGTAAATGGAAAGTTTCCTAAAACAGGAAACTACAAATTTGAAGGCCTAAAACAGAATCAACGGCAGTCAACCGTTCTAGGTAGTCCACCTGTCATTTTTCCGCTGATCTGCCAACTCAATGTATCTCAGTGCCAACAACGTATTATCTGACAACTCAACATCATCTGACTCGGATCCTCCTACATCATTATGTGAATTTGTTATATTATTGTAAGTGTGTAAACAACAACCACTTAACATTGTGTTTGTGATGTTAACCTGTGTTTGTGAAATATTTTGATAAATATTCATTCATAGGTCTTAAGTTAGTAAAGTTTATTGATAATTAATTTATTTATATTATTTTAATTTTTTAGTATTTTTATAATTTAATTAATATTATTTTATTCAAAATGTTTTAATGTTTCAAAATATTTACGCTTCAACGTGTCGAGGATTATACCTCACTTCATTAAAGCAAAACATCTCGTCAAACGTGCTCGTCTCTGAAAACAGTGATCGGAACTTTATAGGAAAAAAAATGTTGATGAGAAGTGAGTTGTTGCCACGTGTAAACCGTTTTAAAGATGCTTTAACGGCGGTGCCGGTTTGAAGCGTGGAAATTGGAAGCCGATCTTTTCATGTTCGGGCACTTTTCGTGCCTCGTCCAAGAACACTGCTTATTCGAAGCTCCGTACGCGAAACCGAACGGAGATGGCCACACTCACAAGATTGGTTTCGCTTACTCTCTTGTGGACTTTTGTTCTTTTTGGAACCCTAGCTCTCATTCAGGTTCACTTTGCTTTCTGCTTGTTTCCCGGGAAAAAAAGAACTAGAAAATTAAGGAGAAAGATAAAGAAATTGCCTCATTCCTAAGCTTGTATTTTTTTTTTCTGCTTCTAAAATGTCTTCAATTCAGTTTTTTGAGTTTTTCCCCTTATTTAAGAATCGATTAAGTGATGCTGGGGTCTCATCTGAGCAGAAAATTGTCAATAGTAAGCTCAATCAGGTGTGAATTTTTTTTTCTTTTTCCGGAAGTAGTTTCTATTGAAACAAACAGAACTTAATTTGTGCGTGTGTTTATACATCTTTGTATTTGTATATTTTTCAGGTAGAGGAGGATTTAGAAGGAGTGACGTATAAAGTTTTCTTTGATATCGAGATTGGTGGAAAATCCGTTGGCATGGTTTATTTTGTTTAATGGAAAACTAAAAATTTGGATTTTTTATTTTTCTAATTTTTTGTAAGTCTCCGTTAAAGTGGTGTTCTTTAACAGAAATAATTCCTCTTAATCATGATAAATCTGGTGTGGGAATGGATAATTGAAGTTTACGAGAAGTGCAATGAGCATTCAGTTTTGTAATGGAGTGTAAAGGCATCGTAGCGAATTTGCAGTTGTGATTTTGTGAATCAGAATTTCTTTGAATTGGGGTTCTCTGAAGGGCAGTGTTTCTATTTTGCGTCTCATTTTTGTTCCTCTTTAGCTTCTTGGCTGGAAATGCATAGTGAACTTTTGTGGTGAAACTCATTTATCATTAAAAAATAAAAATAAAAATTGTAGTGCACTTTCCTGCTCCTTGGACAATTTTTTTAGATATATCAATACAAACTGAGTTATTATAGCAAAGAACTGAGCTATTATAAGTGATTTATTGGTTTGTACTAAAACATGTCAAAAGAAATGTATGCTGTTTAAAGAATATTCTTTGTCAATGCTTAGATACTGATGTTGCTTGGTTGACCATGTTGTCACTACTAACTGCTGTAAGAATCTTGTCAGTGTGTATTGGGATGACACTGCAGATTTTTACATTCAATATAAGTATTATTTTGTGTGCAATGGGTATGCCTTAATTAGTTTTGTTCTTGTGATAATTTCTTACCGTGTAGAAAGTATACTTCCACACCCTTACATCCTCTTTTGTTCGATATTTTTATACCATGTTTGGTATTAACGGCTCATTAGCTTCTTGTTTTTTTGGTGGCTCTTTTTTGTAACTGTTAACTGATAGAATGGCATGTAAACATGGATTAATCACCAGAAATGATAGCAAAGCTTCAAAAAATGAAACAATAGCATTTTATCTGAAATCAAAAATGTTTCTTTTGCATGCATATATATGATACAATGTGAATCCTTAAATACCAGAAAAGGGCTTATCAGATATGCATTGTAAACAAAGCAGAATAATTTAAAATTATATATCAAAAAGTAAATTGATTTTATTTCTACAGGATATTCAGACATAAAAATTTTGCTTCTTCCATTATGATCTTGAAGAAGGTTACTTTAAATTAAAACTTAATATGCCTCTTACTTTCAGGACGCATAGTCATGGGCCTCTTTGGAAAAACAGTTCCTAAAACCGTAGGTACAGTATCCAATTACATGGGAAGTGCTGCCTTGAGTACCCATTGAGTTCTTTTTTTCCCATTTTTCAAAAGTGTGCACTTACTGACTATAAATGTTTCTTTGTGCAGAAAACTTTCGAGCACTTTGCACTGGTAGCCAAGTAACTTTTGTTCCCTTCTTAGTTTTATAAAACATCTATGCTACTTACATTTCTCTAAGTATACAGCCTACATATTCGGATTATTCATTACAAGATATGAACAGGGATCAAGAGAAACAGAAAGTTTAAAACTCTAGAAGCTTGTATGTAGTAATAGAGGGATAAACTTTTCATAATTTTGAGTGTGAGAAAAGCAACTTGTTTAACATGATTCAAGACATTGGTATACTTTATGAAGCCAGTCTAATTGAAGCATTGCTTTGACAATGCATGGGCCCCTTGATTCTCACTTCTTTGATTTGTATGCTTTTGTGCCTACAAGAGTTGGAAATTGATTTGGGTGCTTCATATCAATGTTTGTTAAATCATATTAGTTCATAATTATAAAAAAAAATTAAATCATATTAGTTTGTGATACTAACATGTAACCAAGATAAAAAAAAACAAAACTGATTTGAGTAAAAGGAAGGGTGTCTAGGGATTTTCAGAGGCCTGGACCCCTTGATAACTTTTGGAAAGAGAATTGTGCTTGGGAATGATGCTTGGTTTTGATGTTGCATGGATTAGTCTTCTGAAGTTGGCTTGACACTTCTAAGTTTCATCGCCATATAGTGAACTCTCACGTTTCAGGGGAAAAAGGAATTGGAAAGAGTGGGAAGCCTCTATATTACAAAGAGAGCATCTTCCATAGGATTATTCCCAGCTTTATGATCCAGGGTGGTGAGTTTACTCGTGGTGATGGACGAGGTGGAGAGTCGGTTTATGGTGAGAAGTTTGCTGATGAGAACTTCAAGCTCAAGCACACTGGGCCAGGTAAGCTGTAGCTCTCGTCACACTTAATTCTTTTCCTTTGTGCATTCTGTCTATACAAGGTTTTTAGCTATGTTTCCTGGACTCGAATATGGGTGTTGGACATGGGTACATGTCCGAATATCGAACTTGTCTATTTTTTATAATTTTTTTCGTAATTTTTCCTTTAATTTGGAGTGTCAAAGTGTCATACCCTTATCCGAGTGTCCCGGGGTACCATAACGTAAAGTAAAGAATCAATGTAACATAGGTTTTTAGTAGATTGTTTTGCATTGAACTTTATTCCTGCTTGCATGCTAGCTATGTTATTTGGACATTATAATGTATTTTCTATTTTCTCCTTCTCCCATTACAACAGTAGCAACTAGCTGGTAATTATGCTTTCATATTGATAGGTTATTTTCTAGCACAGTTTCTAAAATGTATTGTAGGTGGAGGTCTTCAATTTTCTGTTTCTTGGAAAATTGGAAATGGATGCGAATGTCAGTTTTGTGAAGCTGCCATAACTCTCACGAAAACTAGATCAGTACGGTAAATATTGTCAAATGGTCATGAGTTAGGTTACTTTCTGTGAGATAAGTTTCTTTTTGGGGGGATAGATACAGTGGGGTACATGGATTTACACCATCAACTGATCAAATCATGTATCGTCAATGTTTTTGGCTACATGTGTCCATCAGGGTTCCTTGAACTAATGCATTCACTTCTTTTTTTATTTTGAAGGTTGGATGGCCGTAATGTTGTGTTCGGCAAGGTACTTTCCGGGATGGATGTGATGTACAAGATTGAAGCTGAAGGAAGACAGAGTGGCGTGCCAAAGAGTAAAGTCATCATTTTAGACAGTGGTGAATTACCTTTGTGATGGCCAACTTTATTGTTTGTTGGATGCAAAACATAATTGTCAAGAATAGTGGTGAAATAGCTTTGTCAAGTGGTTTTATTTCATTTTATTTTGTGGGGGCTGTGGAGGACCAACCTGATTTATTACCACAAGCTCATTCGATGTTCCGACGTATTTACCATATTACTATCTTTTCTTTGGAGAATGCTCAAAGTTTTGATTCGCTATTTACCTGAAATTCTTTAGAACGTCTAGAATGATCTGCACAGAGACAGATGTAGAAGCAACGACAACATTTTATTAAGTTGATGAGCTGTCTTGATGGTCTTAAATGATTTTCAACCTTTTTTCCTCTTTTTTTTTGGTAAGTTAACAGAGAGAGGATTGAATCCAAGCTCTTTAAATGGATAATCCAAAAGTGACCATTTGATTGAAAGAAGGTTGTTAATTTCAACTGACATGTCATTCAATGTTTTTTTAAAAGGGTCATTATGTGGTTACTTGAAAATCTTGAGAGCCATTTTGTTTTTACAGTATAGATTTTGAGAATGAAACGAAAAGGTGAAATTATCCCACATGACTATAAAACGAAAATGATGCATCAACTCTAATCAATCAAATGATTATCAACTTAACCATGAAAAGCAAAAGAATATGGAAGAAAATAGTATGCTGCAATTTGATAATTATTGTTTTTTATAAGATAAAAAATTTTGAAAAATTACTTATCTATGAAAAATATGTGTCAAGCAAGACAATTATCTTTTTTAAAGTAACAAGGATTATAATATTTATTTTTTTAAAAGGGTTATCATAATATTTATTGATTCTTGGGCAAAAGCACAAAAGCTTTCAATGGGAAAAAAATTTACCGCTAGAAGGAGGGCTTGAACCTCCGACCTTGTGGTTAACAGCCACACGCTCTAGCCAACTGAGCTATTCCAGCGTTTGAAATTGGCTTTCTACTTTAAATTATTAATCGACTAACAACCAGCACAATTGCATACATAAGTTGAAAACACCCGACGTGGGTTCTCTCTCATTCTTCCTTGGTTCAAGACCATTAGTCCAGTACAGCTTCTTTCAGCCCTCTTTAGGTTCGATTGCTACGCTCCTGGCTTCACGAAGTCTCTCTCCAGTCAACACAGTCCAATGATCACCTCCACAAGTTAACCCTTTTCCCTTACATTTTTGCGTTTTACGGGAATTTTGAGATGCAGGTTCATTGCTTGTGGTTAAGTGTATTGTTCATGGAACTAATTGTAGTAAAGTAAGAGATAATAGGAATTCATATTGTGGTAAACGAGAAATTCTTAGCTGCACTGAGTACCAACTGAAAACTTGATTGGTAAATTTTGAAAACTTCACTAACAATATCTATACATATTCAGTTAACATTATTAGTAAAGTTTCCAAAAATTATCAATCTAATTTTCAACCTTACACCCAATGGATTATGGACTGTGGCGCTACTACGGAATGGGAAAAGTATGCCTTTTTAGCAGCTGCTAAGAAATATCCACAGAAAAATATATATAGGTTGGCGATTAGTTTCCCAATAATGAATATAGTAATTAAACAGAATTTGAGAGCTTTCGTTTTTTGTTTTTCCTTTTTCATGCTTTTCAAATGAAAAATATTGCAATGACAAGCAAGGTGGCATACTCTCCAAATCAAACAAGCAAATTAAACGAATTCAACCAGTAACAGCAATTACCCAATTGTAACAAAAGCATGTTTTTTATCTTCCAGAATCGTATGCCAAACAATTTCTAAGAAGGATAATGACATATTTCAAGAACAGATGACACATTGTTGCCAAGCAGAGCCAAAGATACATTGGGTATCCAAACCTTTAACAGCAAACAATCAAACTAAAATTTCAATGTCCATTAATAGACAGAAATGAAAAATGACAGTAAATAGGGAATTTTAGCATTTCTTCAATTGCTTCAGAGGATACATCAACTAAATTTAAACTGCATGAGTACGAGCAGTAACACAACTCTCCATACTGTTCCGAGCTGCCCACATAAGTTACAGCCATGTTAAACGGAAATTGTAATCAATACAACTCCCTAGTGTCCACCATTTTTTTTTTATAAGTTCTCCAGATCAAGAGACGATCTTGAACTTAAGATATTAGAGCGGAGACACAAAGGACTCATGCTAACTTGACCACTAGCCAAATCTACTAAAATGAGAAGTAGCAAAGAATATCAGCCAAAGGACATTTTTGAAGAAGCATCCTAGTTTACACCCTTGAGCATATCTTTCTAGAGCTCTATTGCAGCTAGTTTCTGTGATATCAGTTCAGGAACTAAGGAATCCCTCCTTTAAACCTTATTTTAATATAACGATGAAGAGCTAACCAATGGATAAGGAAACAGAACATAAATACCTCAGCCAGTTGGCAGGTTGAACAGGAAAGTAATTGCCGCCATAGTCACTCTCCTTGTAAAACAGAACACATCATTACAAAGAATCTAGGCCAAAACCAACTTTCAAAAGTGAAGATCGACTCAAACCAACAAAAAAAAAAATCAAATAGATAGTTTGTTAGAGTAGATGATAGTACCAATCAAAATAGATAGTTATTAACTGGAAGATAGCTTGTTATATAAAGTGGAAGTCTCCTGTACAAAGTCATCTCATTGCTTGAGAGCTCACAGAATTCTTGTCTCAATTTAGACAGTTTCACCTTATCATGACATCAAATGCACAGACCAATCCTAGCTTCTAAATTCAACATCTTTACAACCTATTTTACCAAACTTCCTCTACACAACTATTTTCTTACAAATAAATATTGCAAGGTTGCCAGTGCTCTTTGTCAATCATATTCCATACATTCTCCTAAACAAATACCTTCTAAAGAGGCTGTCAATGGCGATAACTAACAAAGGATGATATATAGTTACTAAGAATTCGGTACGCCCTGGTTCGTGGTACAGAAAAAAGATATGTTACCCACCTCGTATGCGGTACGTTGGAAATAGACTTAAATGATTTTTATTATGTATAAATACATGTATAAAATTAGGATATTAGATATATTTATAAATACAATTTAAATAAAAATGTGTGCATAATAATAATATAAAAGATATTAGAGTTTTGATAAAATAGCAAAGTCATTAAATATAATATTAAAAAATAAAGTTTTGTAAGACTGAGGAATGAATTACTTAAAAATATCTTACGGTGCTGTAAGATGGAAAGAGTAAAGTTGTGAAGGTCACTCATAAGAAATGTCCGTTTTGTCACCATGTCTTTCCGCGGAAAATATCTTCCAATCAAAATAACCCAAAGAATCTAAAAAGAGGTAAAGCTAGCCTACCAATCACTCCACTTTTTCAACAAAAGAGTAATGACCTTTTTTTTTGTTTTCTAACAAAAGAGTAATGTCATGTCTCGCGAAAAATTGAAGTTTTCTTTTTTATTACTGTTACCCGTCATCACTAGAGTCAGATTATGATTTTCTCATATTTAATAATTAAAATCAAATCAAATTAATTAAATCTAGTTTTGTAAATGTAACATTTAATATATTTGAATTTTCATTTCAATTTTTAAATAAAAAAATCTAAATCTAATCGAATTGAATAAAATAATTAGATAAAATGATTGGTTACCTATCAATACTCTCAACAAAATCACATAATAATTTCAATATTTCCTTCTCTCAGTTTTTTTTTATCAAAAAAAATTGAATAAATTTATAGTAAGATTGAATGTCACGTTGTCAAATAAAAAAAATTCAAATTTAAGTTTGTCGTGATATCATCTGGTCACAAAATAAACTTAACTTATATTTCAATTCTCAAATATAAAAAAAATGATTTTTTTAAAAAAAAAAAATTGTTTATAGCAAAGCCTAACCCGCCAGACAACTTACAACCTGAATCAAGCTTCAAGCTAAGGAACCCATCAATAAGAACTCGGGCGAAAGGACTTTTCTTGGAAGAGAAATGCAGTTGGGAGGATTATTTATTCTGGATTTTAGTAATTCCTGGGACATGTTCTTTTTAACAAAATGGCGTATTCTTATCATCTTAATATAGGCATCACAGAGCAAAATCTAAACCAACAGTGGTAAGGAAAGCTACAAAGCTAGATATGATAAATATCACTTTCTTCCAAGCCTACATCATCATCTGGCAATTCAGACATTAGCTAACAAGGGAAGTGGATGATAATCTGCCATAATGAAGTATAAATCTTCTATTTCTCCTAAGTACAAACACAAAGCAATAAAAGATCTTATATCATTTGCAAGATTTTTTTATCATGCGGTAACAAACACTATTATTTTCCAGATCCACTCAATAAACTTGAAGTCCTAGTATGGAAAATTATTTCACATGCGTGTATACAACATCTTCAATCTCACAAGCTCACACTTACCGGCATGGCTCTACTTAACTGATGACGACAATGCAAATGAACTAGAAGAGAAGTATCATCAGGTTCGAAGTAGGCACCTACTCAACTGGTTTCCTCTTCCTTCCAAGAATTGAAGCTCTCTGAAATCTAGGGCCACCCATTCGCCATTTCTTAAAGGCTGTCATAGAGGATTGAGCCGCCTCATACACTACAAAAAGGCACAACAATCTGGATATTTATACAGAAATAAGGATGGAATATAGATGATACATGCTTGAACAAGTAAAACGAATCTCACAATTTGTTTCTTCTCTAGTTAAAAGTGAAAAGAATTTGGAAGCTGTTGCATAAGCTACAGTGTATGCCTTGGTCAGTATTTCCTTATACCTGATCTTAAATGCAGTTGAGAGCAAGATCCCAATGGTTCTATCACCAACTCTATCCATCAAAATGAACAAATGAACAGATAAAAGCTTAGTAAGAATCTATTTTGTTTCCCGCATGAAAATTAAGTAGCTCAAATAGCATGTTAGGTGATAAATATGATAAACTGTTCATTTTTACCACCAAAAGGATCACAAACATATCATCTAGCTGCGACACTGTTGAATAATTATGCCTTGAATTAGTGGCGGACCAAAAATTGTCTAAAGTTGAGACCACTTCTTGCATAATTTGTGGCTTTTGTTTGTGGGTCAAAAGCATCTTCTACTTTAGGCCATGGTGGAAGACAAAGTTCACTT
The DNA here is from genome assembly GCA_023935145.1 of Bretschneidera sinensis. Lineage (NCBI taxonomy): Eukaryota > Viridiplantae > Streptophyta > Magnoliopsida > Brassicales > Akaniaceae > Bretschneidera > Bretschneidera sinensis. The sequence goes on from CM043703.1 coordinate 19,183,744, forward strand.
TGGTATAATTGGAGAACAAAATGATGAGTAACAAAATGATGAGCATTCATTGTTGTTTGTCCTTTGGAACTTTTGTGAGCCTATAAAAGGCATTCCAATTTGAAGCATTCCATCATCAAGTAACATCAAGAATCATCAAGTGAAAGAGAAGTTAAGAGAGAAATTGTGAGATTGTGTGTATTGGCTAAAGCCAATTTTGTAAACACTCTTTGTATATTCTCTCACTATAGTGAAATTTTGCCTACTGGCCTCTGCCCGTGGAGTAGGCTTTAAGCCGAACCACGTAAATTTGCTGTCTCCCCTTTTATCTTACTTTATTGTTTTGTCATTATTACTCGATCAATTTACGATCCTGTCACGATCCATTTCTAACAAACTGGTATCAGAGCTTGCAGGTGGTAAATTTCTGTCTGTTTTTCTGCGAGTTTGCTGTTCATGTGAATAGTAAAATTTTGTTCAGGATCATTTTGTTCGATCGAGATGTCAACAATGAAGTTTGATATTGAGAAGTTTGATGGAAACAGCAGTTTCAGTCTATGGAAAGTTCGTATGTTAGCCATTCTAACCCAAAATGGCTTGAAGAAAGCACTACTGGGGAAAGCCAAGATGCCTACCAGCATGAGTGATGAAGATTGGGATGACCTGGATGACAAGGCTCTATCTGCAATCCAACTGAGTCTTTCAAATGATGTCTTACAACAAGTTCTGTCAGAGAAGACTTCTGCAGACTTATTGGCCAAGCTAGAGGAGTTGTACTTGACTAAATCCTTGGCTAACAGATTGGTTTTGAAGCAACGCCTTTATGGTCTCCACATGACAGAAGGTTCCTCTCTCAAGTCCCATATCAGTGAGTTTATCTCAATTATTAATGATTTGAAAAATCTTGAAGTTATTATTGGGTCTGAAGATCAAGCTCTCTTATTATTATGTTCATTACCACTCTCATATAAAAATTTTAGAGACACTATAATTTATGGTAGGGAAGAATTAAATTTTGATGATGTAATATCTTCCCTTATGAGTAAGGAGAAATTAGATAATGAACTTTTGTCTAGTAAGTCTGATGATCAGGGCTCTAGTCTTGTTGCAAGAGGTAGATCCAATGACAGAGGCTTTGATGGTGGCAAGAATAGAAGAAGATCAAAGTCAAGAGGAAAGCACAAAAATTTGACTTGCAATTATTGCAAGAAGAAGGGACACATCGTAGCGGAATGCTACAAGCTGCAGAACAAAAAGAAGAATGAATGGCAAAATGACAAGGGCAAGCAGAAGGAAGAAACAGTTGATGCTGATGTAGCAGAAGAAAAAGGTGATGATGTTCTATTTGCAACCAACAAGTCCAGATCCAATGACGAGTGGATTCTTGATTCTGGATGTTCTTATCATATGTGCCCCAACAGAGATTGGTTCTCTACATATGATTCTGTTGAAGGTGGAGTTGTGCTAATGGGCAATAATGCCACTTGCAAAACTGTTGGTATAGGCACAGTAAAAATCAAGATGCATGATGGAGTTGTCAGGACATTGACTGATGTTAGACATGTACCTGATTTGAAGAAAAATCTTATTTCTTTGGGCATTCTGGATGCCAATGGCTGTAAAACTGTGATTGAGTCTGGGAACATAATAATTTCCCGTGGTGCTCTTGTTCTCATGAAAGGAAAGAAGTCTGGCAGTCTATACACCTTATTGGGTTCAACAGTTATAGGCTCTGCAGCAGTTTCCTCATCCATGTCAGATTCAGACTCTACCAAGTTGTGGCATATGCGTCTAGGGCATATGAGTGAGCAGGGATTAGCTGTACTTAGTAAAAGAGGTCTTCTGCCTGAAAGAAAGATTGGGAAGCTGGATTTTTGTGAGCATTGTGTCTTTGGAAAGCAGAAAAGAGTCAGCTTCAACACTGCAATTCACAGAACCAAAGGTACTCTTGATTACATTCATTCTGATCTATGGGGGCCTTCTCGTGAAATTTCCAAAGGAGGAGCCAGATACTTGCTAACGATTATTGATGATTTTTCTAGAAAGACTTGGGTCTATTTTCTCAGGCACAAGAATGAGGTATTTGGCATTTTCAAGCAATGGAAGACCTTATTGGAGAAGCAGACTGGGAAGCTAGTCAAGAGACTCAGAACAGATAATGGTCTTGAGTTTTGTGATTCAGAGTTTAATCAATTCTGCAAAGATGAAGGCATTGTCAGACATCGGACGGTGAGAAAGACACCACAGCAGAATGGTGTCGCAGAGAGGATGAATCGAGCACCGTTAGAAAGAGCTCAATGTATGCTTTCTAACGCAGGTCTTGGCAAGGAATTTTGGGCAGAAGCAGTCAATTTGGCATGTCATTTGGTGAACCGCTCTCCTCACAGATCACTTGAACTTAAGACACCTAAAGAGGTATGGTCAGGTAGCCCTCCTGATTACTCTAACTTAAGAATATTTGGTTGCCCTGCATATGCTCATGTGAATGAAGGAAAATTGGAGCCTAGGGCGAAGAAATGTATTTTTCTTGGTTATGCTTCTGGTGTTAAGGGTTTTCGCTTATGGTATCATGATACTCATAAGTTTATGATTAGCAGAGATGTTACTTTTGATGAATCTGCTATGCTTCACCCTAAAAAAGAATTGTCTGTTCAGTGTGATACAGGAAAGAAGAATGCACAAGAGAAGGTGGAGCTTGAGGTTGATACCTCATCATCTACAAATCCTAATCCTATTCAGCCAGGAAGTTCGTCTCCAGGTGGAGAGACACACCATGAAGCTGAGCATCACACTCTAGCTGGTGGAAGACAAATGAGAAAGATAAAACCACCCCAACGGTATGGTTTTGAAGATATGTTGGCTTATGCATTAAATGTTGCAAAAACCATTAATGTCGCCGATCCAACCTCATACTCTGAGGCCATCAGTTCATCTGATTCAGACAAATGGCTCGTTGCGATGCATGAAGAGATGGAATCTCTAAAGAAAAATGACACCTGGAAATTGGTCGAACCACCTAATGGTAAGAAAATTATCGGGTGTAAATGGATATTTAAGAAGAAGGAAGGAGTCACTGGTGTTGAAGACACCAAGTATAAGGCACGATTAGTAGCGAAAGGCTACAGCCAGGTGGAGGGAGTTGATTTTAATGATGTTTTCTCTCCAGTTGTTAGACATACTTCTATTCGTGTCTTACTTACTCTAGTTGTAGTGCATAATTTGGAGTTGGAGCAACTTGATGTGAAAACAGCCTTTCTTCATGGTGATCTTGATGAACAAATCTATATACAGCAACCAGAAGGTTTTGAAGTTGAAGGCAAGGAAGATCATGTTTATCTTCTAAAGAAATCCTTTTATGGACTCAAGCAGTCTCCACGCCTGTGGTATCGAAGGTTTGACTCTTTTATGCTGAGTATTGGATTTTCTAGATGCAAGTATGATAGTTGTGTCTACTATCAAAGACTTGATGATGGTACTTTCATATATTTGTTGCTATATGTTGATGACATGTTGATTGCAGCAAAGAACATGTATGAAATTAATAGATTGAAATCTCAGCTAAATGATGAATTTGAAATGAAAGACCTAGGTGCAGCAAAGAAAATTTTGGGAATGGAGATCAACAGAGACAGAGGTGCAGGTAGATTATTTCTGTCACAACAGAAATATATTGAGAAAGTCCTGAAACGTTTTGGTATGCATGATGCTAAACCTATGAGTACTCCTTTAGCTTCTCACTTTAGATTATCAGCATCCATGTCACCACAGTCAGAAGAAGAGATAATGTATATGTCTAGAGTTCCTTATTCTAGTGCAGTGGGAAGTATTATGTATGAAATGGTTTGCACTCGACTAGATATCTCACATGCTGTCAGTGTAGTTAGCAGATATTTGTCCTGTCCAAGAAAAACTCATTGGCAAGCTGTTAAGTGGATTTTGAGATATTTGAAGGGTACTTCTACTGCTTTTTTGGAATTCGGTAAAACTTCTGACAATCTAGCTGGATATGTAGATTCAAATTTTGCAGGTGATTTGGACAGGAGAAGATCAATTACAGGTTATGTATTTACTATTGGGACTTGTGCAGTCAGTTGGAAAGCTACCTTGCAGCCGACAGTTGCATTGTCTACTACAGAGGCAGAATTTATGGCTGTTACAGAAGCTGCCAAAGAAGCCATTTGGTTAAGAGGTATACTTAATGAACTCAGTTTGGAAACAAATAAAACTGTAGTTTATTGTGAAAGTCAGAGTGCTATACATTTGACGAAGGATCAGATGCATCATGAGAGAACTAAACACATTGATGTGAAGTATCACTTTATTCGAGATATTGTGGCTCAAGGTGATGTTATTGTAAGAAAGATTGGCACTCTGAATAATCCAGCTGATATGCTGACAAAATCTCTTCCCATTACCAAGTTCACACACTGCATGGACTTGGTTGGTGTTGTACAGCATTTGCATTAGACCCTTCGGGGTTGTTTGGCAGAGGTTGAAGCTTTTATTTTCACTATTGTCAAATTCAAGTCAAGGTGAAGATTTGTTGAATAATTATGCCTTGAATTAGTGGTGGACCAAAAATTGTCTAAAGTTGGGTCCACTTCTTGCATAATTTGTGGCTTTTGTTTGTGGGTCAAAAGCATCTTCTACTTTAGGCCATGGTGGAAGACAAAGTTCACTTTGGTATAATTGGAGAACAAAATGATGAGCAACAAAATGATGAGCATTCATTGTTGCTTGTCCTTTGGAACTTTTGTGAGCCTATAAAAGGCATTCCAATTTGAAGCATTCCATCATCAAGTAACATCAAGAATCATCAAGTGAAAGAGAAGTTAAGAGAGAAATTGTGAGATTGTGTGTATTGGCTAAAGCCAATTTTGTAAACACTCTTTGTATATTCTCTCACTATAGTGAAATTTTGTCTGCTGGCCTCTGCTCGTGGAGTAGGCTTTAAGTCGAACCACGTAAATTTGCTGTCTCCCCTTTTATCTTACTTTATTGTTTTGTCATTATTACTCGATCAATTTACGATCCTGTCACGATCCATTTCTAACAGACACATTAGATAAAATGACAGCATCCTTGCTCTCCCCAAATCAGATACAATAAAAAATAATTGTTAGAGATCAAGAACCAAAGAGTACCTAACTCTGTATAAAATATCAATTTAATTTTAATGGTGTCCCCAACCTGGTTACATATTAGGTACCTCACTATACCAAATAACAGTAGCTTTCATGCAAATGTCAGGTGGTAGTACTCAGTGACTTGTGTTCAACATTGGTTACTAAAATTTTGAACCTGGTTAAAACTAGTCATGATTTCCAAGGTATGTCAAGAGAGAGTAGAAGCTTCCCAAAATCAAAATGAAAAATAATTAACACTCAAGATGCAACTTCGTTCGTTTTCACATTTTAATGGAGGGTTTTGCTCATCAGTTAAAACAGATAGGATTTGATTAATCAATTGACAACTCCTACAGGAGAAATTCTCAAGATATCTTAAACTTTGATTTTCAAACTTGGTTTAAGACTCTTTTTGTTGTTCATATAATAAAAGATCATATCAACCCTGGTCTGAGAATATACTGATACTAGGTAATACAGTCAAATGGTTCAGGGCATCATGCACACAAGCTCATAAAGAATTTAAATGCCCTGGCTCACATATTCCCTCTTTCAAATTGACAGAGCAAACACACAAGCACAAAGGAAACCAGATACCTCTTATAAGGTGAATTCACAAATGCACAATAAAATAAAAAGATCATATTGATTAGCATAGGCAGACAAGGAAAGAGAGTTAGAAAAGATACTCACAATGGTTCTACTTTGCATCCAAATTCATAGAAGTATGGACACCTGGATCTAAGATCCACACATGCAGCATCAGCCTGGATTTCCAGCCTTGTTCTGGTATTAAAAAGCACCATCAAAAAGAGATAAAGAGAACCATATATCGAACTAAATCATCAAACTTTCTGGTATTAAAAAGCACCATCAAAAAGAGATAAAGAGAACCATATATCTAACTAAATCATCAAACTTTCCAACTTAGATTTCAGACAGCTACATGAATACGTCATTAACCATGCCTCTACTGTACATAGGGAGCTTATGTAAAGGGTCTGCAACCGTACCACTAGACAATTTTTTTATGGCCTTAGGCCCAGATCTTTAATACAAAGATTCTGGATACAACCCTAAGTCATTCATACGACAAAAATTATGTAAAAGATGCTACTCCCGGCAACTCAGTCCTTAACAATTTCCCTAGGATTACTATCTCTAGCAGGCAATTCAAATGTCACAAGGAGATATTAGGATCCTCACTTTTGATTGAAACATGCAGGAAAACTTATTGATATAGCTTGCCTCAAGTGTAACTCCTGAGCAAGCCAGAAAGGCAGTTCTACTTTTGCGCCTTGTTCAACCTGAGAACCACATCAAAAAATATTAAAAGACTGTCATTAATTATCCATTTGCATTATGGTCCAATTCTTTGAAACTCACACAGTTTGTTTCCTCACTGGGATCAATAGTCACTCCATTGGCTGGCTTATGGAATACAACTGGGACAAACTGCAAGCAACAACAAAAATCATCATGGTACTACAACGGGAGCCTGAGAGTTGAAAGACAGACTATCCAGCATGTGAAGACTGAGGCAATAACCTCTTCTTCCATAAGAATGTCATCAATATCATAGTAAATTGCCATTCTCAAAGGCCCCCGTTCGTTGGTCTTTAGTTTCTCAAGTTCTTCAAGACCACTCACAGAGGACCAAGCCTAAGGTAATTAAGGCCCCGGACTATAAACTCTCTCCAGTCTGTAAATCAAGCATTACTGTAACTAACATATGCCAACACAAAGATGTGACAAAAGATATGCAATCCTTTATCTATAACAACAGATGTCAAAGAACAACAAGATTTGAACATGGACACAAATCTGAAAAACACAATTGCAAATTTAATCTTTAAAACTATCTTATTCAGATCAGTTGCAGGAACTAAAGGATCTTATATTCAGCCAGGTTATGCTACGGCAAACTTATGCTGCATAAAGCATATTGACAAACGGATTATAAGCAAATAAGTGCTGATTTCTTAATACACAATATTCATGATAAACTTTGACCATGGACAGAACATTAATACACCACTATATGGAGCTAATAGCTATGGCTTACAGATCTCAGCTTCACACAAGTTAAAAATCCAAGTCCGGCCCTAAATCAACAAAATTAGAAATACATAGCCAAACAAATAATGAATATGCACATACAAAATTCAAGTAAATATAAATTAACTGCAAAGTACAGTTGAAGAACCAAATTTTTTTACCAATGGTAGGATCGCATGAGATTAGATTTCGATTTTAGTGCAATCGGTTTTATGAGTAATTTAAAGGTTGTGACTATAGAGAGTATCGTTTTCGGAAAATTCAAAATCCGCATGAGTAGAAGAGAGAGAACAGTTACCAACGATGGGGAAGAAATTGCTTGGCCAACGACGTCGGCAGCGCTTCTCTGGTCACGAATTTTTCAGAGAGAATGAGAAGAAGGAGAGAGAGAGTGAGAAGGAAGTTGAATAGAGAGGAATATTTCTAGCATGAGGAATTGAACAGAACAATTAAATTAGAACCAAAAACAAATGAGAGTGAGAGAGACAGCATTACCTGAATTTCTAGTGCTCCTCTTCTCTGGATCTAGGTCTCCAGCGAGGGAAGATAGATAAAATAAATTGGAGGGAAACTTAAAAATAAAAAATTATAATTAAAAAATAAATAAAACTCGATGATGTTTTTTTAAAGATCGTGGTGTATTATAAACTTGAGAAAATTATGTTAGGGTGTAATTACACAGACATCTTTTTTATTTGTTATCAACTGCATCCTTTGGCATGGTACATTTAATTATTTCAAAAAGTTGACATTAAAAAGTCTGATATAATTAAGATATATCAACAAATCAATTTTTAAAAACAAATATACCTTTAATACTATTACCCTTTATTTCTCTTTTTCTTCCTCAACCTCTCACTTTCTCTTTTTTTTTTTTTCTTTTTCTTTTTACCATTTGAGCGTACCTGAAGCTCGAAGGAATTTCCATTTTGCTGCATCAGCAACCATTTTCCCTTTGCTTTATTTAGCTATCTTCCTCTTCTTCCTCAACCTCTTGTTTATTTCCCTTCATTCTTCTTTCTTCCTACCGTTAACGAAAATATGAAGTTCAAGGGAAAAATCATCATGGAGTCTGATACTTGCATAATGCTTTCTTGTTTCTTGAACTGCATGTAAAATCATCTTTTCCTATAGCAATTTAAGTATTCCACAATTTTCTTTACTAACGTAAGCATGGAATAAAAAATTGCACCTAATTACATAAGAGAAAAATATGTATATATTGAGTATTTTGTACACATAAGTGTTGCGATAAAATGCATGAATTTTTTTGAGTATTTTGCACATGGACATTATAATAAAAGCTCCCAACTTTCTGAAAGTTCTCATATGGCATTTTTATTTATCACACACAACTTAATTGCATCTCATGTAATTAAATTGGTGAAGTATTTATTTGAAAATATTGGTAGAAAGCCAAATGATACATACAAATTACTTGAGGTCATTTAAAATAATACATGAATGATATCTTACTTTGCAAAACATGAAATTAGTACACATATGTAATGTAGAATCAGATTTAAACTGAGTTATTTGTTAAAAAAAATGTTTATCGTTCTTGCGATTTCTCGAATAACCAATAAAAATGTTTAGAATGAATGGATTTCTCGAACGAAAATGACTTAAAAGAAAGATAAATGAGTTTAATCACGTTAAAAGTGACTAGTCTATTGATATAAAAAATCGACTCGTTTAATCCAATAAATTATTTTTTTATTATATTCACAAAATTTGATTGGAAAAATAAATTATCCATAAACTAAAACATGTGTAACCTATCATAATTCAAACTTTAATGATCAGTATATCCCTTTCGAATATTTTAATGGAATATTTAATAAATAACGGTGGTGCTTTTTGTTCAGAAATGCTTGTGCACCGAAAGCACTTGTCAAACTAGTAATTTTTATATAAATCGTTTTAAATTTTTTCTCCAGAAAACAATATAAATTCCTCATACGGAGGATTATAATCATGTTAACTAGTGTTTATTATAAGAGAAATTGTTCCCTTATGTTTTTTCTCGTAAAAACTCCGTAGGATAGAAACAAAGATCTTGCCACAACAATCTAAGCAATGGACAACTTCAATGATCAGCCATGGCAGCTATTGTAGAGCCCATTCTTGTGGCTAGTCCAGCGCACACTCAGATTTTCCATTTCAGCTTCTGCTCAACAGAATTTTTTTCAGGTTTAAGAATCACCTTTCACATAATTAACTGTGATTTGGATGCATCCAGGCTTAAGACTTACTTTAATGAACCGTTTGTCACTCTAAAATGTGAACTTCATATAAAAAAAAAGGACTAAAAGTAACTAAATTTATGATAAAGAAGCGTTTGCGCAAAGGGTTTTTAAGTTCATTCCTTTCTGTCTCTCCCAATCTCAATCCCAATTTGTTTTGAAGCATGTCCATGTAAAACTTCCCATTCTTCAATTTCTGGTGGAGAGCTCCTGCATAATGCATTTATATAGGGAAAAAAAGATGTCTGCAACTTAATCCCACTGAATCTCCCGGTGAAATGTCCACTCAGAGGCATTTAACGTGGTTTTCCCATCGGCAGCAACAAGATCATAAGGCGAGTCCTCCGAAAATTCAGTGGGCATGGACTTCCAGTGAAGAGATGGCTTCCACTCAGCTTCTTTGATCACCTTCAGTATCTCTGTCACAACTACTTTGCTCCCCTCGGCAGATAAATGTATTCCATCTCTAGAGAAAAAGAATAAACTAAATTAAGTTCCATGGATAAACTTTTAGATATAAAAGGATAAATTTCAGTCTCCACATGAATTTAAGTGAAGGTTTGGCAGGCGATAAAAGGGTACGAGGAGACTTTTAAGGAATAATACAGGACAATGAAAGATTTTCTTGCAGCTTGTGTGAGCGAAAAAATTAGATAGATGATGTATGGTCAAGCAAACTCACGTAAAGCAAGCAGCCAAATCATTTGTTTCCTGCAGTGCAGTAAAAAGATCAACCACTTTCACACCTAATTCCTGGCACAACTTTATACAAGCTTCTGAATACTTTTGGCATAGCTCATTCGTTCGAACTATCTCACTTAAATATGCACTGGTTCAACAAAAAGAGACATAAATTAGATTTAACAATTTGCTAAGACAAGGAAAACAAGAGATACCCAATATATGCATCAGAGCACCTTTGGTTCTGGCGAATTCTGGCCTCATCCACAGGAGGACAACTCAGAAAAATGATGCGCATTGAGTCTGAAAGGCTCTGATTTTCAAATATCATGTGTTAGAATATCACATACTATTCTTAAAAAAAAAAAAATGAGCTCCCAATTTGAGTTTGATGTGGTCAAATGGCAGCATACAAGCAGAAAGAACTAACAGAATATATTTCAGCATTTAGGGACTCTTTTTCTTTGGCTTCCAAACAAATAAAAGTGCATTCAAGGGCATCTAGGAACTGCAAAGAATGAAACTTTTCTGCCTAATTCCTCACCATAGTTACCAAGAATTCGGTACGCCTTGGTTCGCAGTACGTGGTGTTAGAATTTAAGAAAGTAAGGAGATTGTACAAATGCTTACTTGAGTTCATATTATTGAGAATACAATTAAGAGTATATATAGGTTGTTAAAGGAAAAAGACATTCCTTAAAACAAGGAAGGAAACATGGTCTAAAGTAAGCCTTAAAACAAGAAAGGAAACATGGCCTAAAGTAAGCCTTAAAACAAGGAAAGAAACATGGCCTAAAGAAAGCCTTAAAACAAGGATGAATATATGGAAAGTGTGGGTGAAGTGGAATAGTTAGTGACCCTAATTAAAGAAAAGAATATGGACTTTGCCATCCATTGACAGCCCCCCTCAAATTGATGCAGGTTAATCAATAAGCATCAATTTGCTGCTTAAGAAGCAATATCAATGGCGAGTGAGCGCTTTGGTGAAGATATCAGCAATTTGTAGGTCAGTGGAAACATGTGGAAGAGTGATAACACAAGCTTCAAATGCTTCGTGGATAGAGTGACAGTCGACTTCAATATGCTTCGTGCGCTCATGATAGACAGGATTGGCCGTGATCTGAATAGCACTTGTATTATCAGCATGTAGAGGTGTAGGATCAGTTGCAGAAAAATCTAGCTCAGCAAGCAAACCTCGAAGCCAAATAATTTCGGAACAAGCAAGAGACATCGCCCGATTCTCGGATTCTATAGATGACTTAGAAACTCTGTCTTGCTTCTTACTCTTCCATGAGATCAATGCATCACCTAAGAACACACACCAACCAGTAATGGAGCGACATGTATTAGCACAACCAGCCCAATCAGCGTCGCTATAAGCAGCAAGTCGAGGAGAATTGCCTGCAGGAAAGAATAAGCCACAGGCAGAAGTGCCCTGAACATAGCGTATGATCCTACGGGCAGCAACCAAATGAAGGTGACAAGGGATCTGAAGAAACTGGCTGACTTGTTGTACTGCAAAGGAAATGTCCGGTCTAGTAATGGTGAGGTAGACAAGACTGCCCACCAACTTTCGGTATAAACTAGGATCAGCAAGTAAATCACCCTCCTCTTTGCGAAGCTTGACATTCAATTCCATGGGAGTATCAACAGAAGTGGCCTCCCGTAGGCCAGCTGTAGCCACCAGGTCACTAGCATACTTATGTTGATTGAGTGAAATACCCGACGGACTACGATGCACCTCAAGACCGAGAAAATATGTAAGAGACCCAAGATCTTTCATATGAAAGGACTCGGAGAGATGGGTCTTGAGCTGGCCAAGTAAAACAGAATCGGAGCCAATAATCACAATATCATCAACATAAACTAAAAGAACAACAATACCCATGTCTGATTTTTGAAGAAACAAAGAAGTGTCATACTTGCTCTGCTTGAATGAGAATTGTAATAAATTAGTTCGAAATTTATCAAACCAAGCCCTTGGAGCTTGTTTGAGACCATAAAGGGAGCGACGAAGCTTACACACATGTGAGTTTGGAGAAGGAAACAATCCCGGGGGTGGTTTCATATAAATACACTCTTTAAGATCCCCATGAAGAAAAGCATTCTTGACATCCATCTGATGTAGGGGCCAATCATTAGAAGCAGCAAGAGCTAGAATCGTACGAACAGTGGTCATCTTAGCCACAGGAGCAAAGGTTTCTTCATAATTAACACCGTATTCCTGTTTATTTCCAAGTGCAACAAGCCGAGCTTTATAACGATCCAAACTTCCATCAGATCGAACCTTGACGGAGTAAACCCATTTGCAACCCAGGGGGACTATAGTGGAAGGACAAGGTGCAATGTCCCAGGTGTGATTGGCCTCTAAAGCAGCAATTTCTTCCTGCACAGCTTGTCGCCAACAATCATGCTTGACAGCATGTGAGTAGCATGTGGGAATATCAAAATTGGACAATACAGCAGGAAGAGCAGAAGCAAACCACCCATACCTATCCGGAGGTAGAGATATTCGAGAAGAGCGACGTAACAAGTGTTCTGAAGGTGCTACAACAGACTGGAGCATGGTAGGATTAGATATCGGTTGAGCCATCGGAAGAGACTGTGGGCGGGAGCGTCTCGTATATACAATACCTGGTTTAAAGCGAGAGCTGACTTGATGAAGATCTGAAAATTATTGCTCAAAAGAGGGGAGGACCACCGTAGAATAAGAGGGCTCAGAGGACACAGGAAAGAAATGTTGATTTTCAAAGAAAATAACAGTCCTAGAAATACGTGTACGATGTAAGGTAGGATCATAGCAAACAAATCCCTCACATTATATCCCAAGAATGCACGTCTAACAGATTGAGCAGATAATTTATGTCGCTCATGGGGAGGTAAATGGACAAAACATACACAACCAAAGATACGAAGATTATCATAACTAGGTTGTTTAGCAAACAAGCAGAAATAGGGAGACTCCATGTGTAAGATTTGGGAAGGTAAACGATTAATCAAGTGAATAGCAGTTTTCAAAGCCTCGACCCAGAACATTGATGGAACAAATGATTCTAACAAGAGAGTACGTACTACATCAAGAAGATAACGATTTTTGCGTTCGGCTACTCCATTCTGTTGGGGAGTAGCAGGATATGAACGTTGATGAATAATACCTTTAGAAGCCAAGAATTCCTGAAACTCAGTAGACAAATAGTCACCACCAGAATATGTGCGTAATGTCTTAATAGTCGCAGAAAATTGATTGTCAACATACGCTAAAAAATTAGTGAAAGTACGAAAAACCTCAGATTTAGAGCGAAGAAAATAAACCCAAGTGAATCTGCTATAATCATCAATGGAAGTCACATAATATTTAAATTTTTCATGCGAACTAACGGGAGAAGGTCCCCAAACATCACTATGGATAAGATCAAAGCAATGAGAAGCTCTACTAGCATGTAAAGGAAATGGAAGAATTTTGCTTTTACCAAGTTTGCAAGAATCACACTTAAGAGATAAAGAAGAACGTTCTTCATTATCAAGAAAACCAGAGTGCAATACATGAGGTAAGATCTGAGTATTGGGATGGCCTAAACGACGATGCCACACCATACTCAGATTTGGAACATTATTGCAAGCAAGAGACTTAATAGACGAAACTGGAGAAATTGCTGGGACAGATAAAAATAGTGGAAACAAGCGCCCCACTTTAGGTCCCTTCACGATCAGCTCTCCCGTTACCTAGTCCTGTACAACACAACCATCACCAGAAAAGTTAACAACACAATTGTTATCAACTAATTGACCAACAGAAATAAGATTCGTGGAAAGTTGAGGAGCAAGAAACACATCAGTGAATTTAGAAGAGGCATCTCCGACAGCAGCGATTGGTAAAGAACTGCCATTGGCAGTCTGAATGGCAGAAGGACCAACATAGGGTCGAACATGACACAGAGCGGTGGGAGTATTCGTCATGTGATTAGAGGCCCCCGAGTCTACGTACCAGAGTTTGGTAGAATTTTTACCTTGAAACCCCATTGCAGATAATGCTGAAATTAGCATCTGTTGCACCATTTCGGGTGTGCAGTAATTCGCTGCAGGAGGTGCCAGAACTGGGGAGGCACTGGAAGAAGAGCCAGGAGCTGCAGAGGGTACAATAACAGAGGTCTGAAATGCTTGAGCCTGACGATTTTGTGGGCGGAGACGACATTCTTTGATGATGTGACCCTTCTTCTTACAATAAGAGCAGTATTTCTTGGGACAATTGACAGCAATATGCCCATATTCCTTACAGCAAAAACACTGCAAGTTTTTAGAATGCATAGGCAGTCTGCGTCCTTGGGCAGCATAAGCAACAGTTCCTGGACTACCATAAGATTGCTCCAGAGTGGCTTGAGTACTAAGACGTTGTTCTTCACGAAGTAACTCACCAAAACAAACATCAAGAGAAGGAACAGGAGATCTATTCAGCAGAGAGGAGCGAATAGATTCATATTCCGGGCGTAGCTTCATAAGAAATTGATCATGCCATCTAGTCTCGTGGAGTTGCTGAATAGTCGAAAGAGTGGCAACAGGAACAGCTGCTGTAACAAGATCAGTATAGTCAGTCCAAAGAATCAGAGAGGCCGAGTAATAGTCTTGGATGGAAAGACTGCCATGTTGAAAGGTGGCAATTGCATGCTCTAACTGAAAGCGATAAGCATCATTATCTTGACGATAAACCTTCTTCAGATAAGTCCACATGGATTGAGCAGAGCGATGAGTACGCAAGTTGGTGACAATATGTGGCTCCACCGAACCAAGAAGCCAAGACATGATCCGAGCATCAAGCACAGTCCAAGAAGGAGAAGACCCGACATCCTTCGATTGGTCTGTATTGGATGTTTGTGTGACATCCGTGCCATCGATATGGCCCCAAAGTTCTTTTCCCTTGAGAAAAATTTCAAACTGAAAGGCCCACGTAGAGTAATTTTTGCCCGTAAATTTGACACACACAGGTGCAGAGTCCATTGCAAATAAGTGCAAAAAAAATGGCCCGACCAAAAAATTGCCGAAACCACCCAAAGCAGAAAAAAAACAAACTGCCAAAGAGATCTGAGAACAAAAAAAACACCGAGAAATCTGAGACCCAAAGCCACAAAACACCTCTCTGAAAATAGAGGATGTTGTGAATGCCGAAACTGCTCAAACCAAAAAAATAGGAGGTGCCGACAACACCAACCCAGAAAGAGAAGACCGAAAAACAACCACAAAAAAAAAAATTTCACGTTGGGTTCACCGAGAACAACACAGAACACGCTGAAACACGAAACAGAGAAAAATTACATGCGAGAGAAGAACCTAAGCAACCAGTTCTGATACCATGTTAGAATTTAAGAGAGTAAAGAGTAAAGAGATGTGAGAATTGAAGAGAGTAAAGAGATTGTACAAATGCTTACTTGAGTTCTTATTATTGAGAATACAATTAAGAGTATATATAGGTTGCTAAAGGAAAAAGACATTCCTTAAAACAAGGAAGGAAACATGGTCTAAAGTAAGCCTTAAAACAAGAAAGGAAACATGGCCTAAAGTAAGCCTTAAAACAAGGAAACATGGCCTAAAGAAAGCCTTAAAACAAGGATGAATATATGGCAAGTGTGGGTGAAGTGGAATAGTTAGTGACCCTAATTAAAGAAAAGAATATGGACTTTGCCATCCATTGACACGTGGTACGTGAGAGTAGACTTAAATGGTTTATATTATGTATAAGTACAATTTGATATTAAATATATTTATGAGTATAATTTAAATAGATGTGTGTTTATAATAATAGTTTAGAAGATATAATAGTTCTGACAAAATTGTAAAGCTAATAAACATAAATTTAAAAATAAAGTATGAGTATTCTCTTATTTCTTTTCTTCTGTCTAGAAATCTTTTTTTTTTTTTTGCTAAATATCTTAAGAAAAATTTGGATCGCTAATTTTAGGGATCCGGTGTGCGAATGCACAACGAATCGGAACGTAGGATGCAAATTGCGGTTCCATGGGAGTATAGGGATCCTGATAATTATATTCCAAACAGCATTTCTCAAGCCCATAACTTTTTTCCCCCTTAAATGAGTCTTCTTGTCTGAGTAAATCACTCGAGCATATAAGAGATTGATCTCATGTCATCACTAAAGATCAGATTGGTATTCTTCTTTTCTTAATTTTCTTTACCCCTTGATAAGGAAAGAACATATTGGTACACTTGGTAAGGTTCCATTTAACATCATCTTATATTGCTATGGGAAAAATGATGAATTATTTCATACCCATGCTGTTACTAAACACCAAAGTGATTTATTTAATGATATTAGGAAAACGTTAAGATACAGAATTCTTGCAATATTATAGTCGTAGATCCCATTTGGTGAGTCACAGATCTCTTAGATGGTTAAAATAGTAACACTGTACACCTTGGCATTAAGAAAATACCTTGAGATGAACTGCAATCTTTCTCATGTTCTCAACATATTCAGGAAGTGGTACATAAGGGCCTAGGCCAGATGAGTGAGGCCCCATTGAATCATTTCCACCAAAATAGGCAATCACCAAAGAAGGCTGTATAGCAGCATCCTATATAGAAAAGAAAAAAGGAAATTAATGTCAGTTTCAGGCACCATTTCGGTAGGACACCCAAACCTATGCACTTAGCAATCTGATAATGAGTGAATTTTTTCTCCTATTATGTAAGTATGAAAACTTTCCTCACATTTAAGTATATCAGGCTACCACGTTAGAATCCACCAAACATGAATAGCACACATTAACAAAAAGTTCATAGTGAATTCATTGGTTGAAAAAAACTGCAACAAATTTGCATAATATACATAACCTTCCACTTCCCCACTTTTAATGAGTATTATTTAGTTAGGTGCAAGGGAATGCAACCCAAGAACATACAATGCATAATAGTAACACAGCTTTCATGAGGTTCAGTGGCTGCAGGAGTGCAGACACATGCACAAATACAAAAGCAAACACATCCATTTATGCACCTACAACATGCATATCCGTGCCCGTTTTGTACACCTGACTAAGAAGAGATATGAATGAGAGGTAGATAAAATGATTTAAAATTTACTCAGTCTTACATTTGATACAAAAAGTATACATATCCTACCCTCTTTTTAATCCTATTATCTTCCTAATCTGGTGTACCAAACAAGTTATGTAATGATTGTCAAAGGTGTTAGCTAATCCTTTAAGGTTGATTCCTGAAAAGACTTCAAAAATGAACCAATTAAACTTTGACAAACTTACACTGTATCGAGCATCTTTTATTTTTCACATGATCCGAAATGGTATGGCCCGTAGTAGTTTTCCCATTAATTGCTACTCAATTAATGCATTTAATAGAGAACCCGTCAGGAAGACCCAAAATATAGTACCTTTGGAAAAACTTTATCGAGAACTTCTATGGCACGCCTGGAGTTCCACCCAAAGTATCCTCGCAACAATATGTCTGCCTAAGAAAGATCACATACAAGATGAGGTTGCCATAGAACATATATAAGAAAACATAGAAAGACTGTTATCATGGAGTATTTGAGAAACTCTTCCACTGAGTAATATTTACACTGAATACCATAATCTTTCATTTGGTAAAACTGGAGAAATAAGATTCAAATACCCTAATGCAGCATTCCAACTAACTTGAAATTAAGAATATATTTTAATTTGTGTAATGGATATTTTATTCTGCAAGGAGATGTTAGGACTTAGGATTCAATTCAATAATCTGACCAATTTTGAAGCGGAGCTAAATTGAATGGAAATCACTCATTTTTAGTCTAAAATGAATTTGACTCCATAATTTTAGATGATTCCAAAATTTGGAATTGACCACATAGATTTCAATTCAATCGAATTCTTTTGAGCCTTCCAAACACACTATTTAACTAATCAATAATTACACGTTAATAACAACAGAAAGAGAGGGAAAAAAAAAACTCACACAGAACAACGCGATCTGCATACATTTCATGGATATTCATCTAATAGTAACAAAGCAAAATTCACATAAAAGTTCAACAATAAATCTCATAAAAATATCGAAATGCTCAACTAATTAAAATAAACCAACCTTCTTGGAACCTCATATACAAAAACACGTTTGATTGTGTCGATGTGTTTATATAAATTATAAAATCTCATTATTAACAACAACAAAAAAGATGATGAAATCATAGAAACAGAGAAAAAGTTTTAGAGTTACTTTGCGAGAGTATATGTCGGAGAGAATGGCACCCCAACCGCCATTGCTGAAGCTGAGTTGGACGATGGAGGATCCGAATAGAACAAACTGAGGCCTCATAGGTCCCACCATTTTTCTCTCTCTTTCTAATGGCACCGCAACCGTCTCTGTTTTCTCCCTCTGTTGAGTTTTGACGACGAAAAACGTGAATTTGATTTGAGCACAAATGCCGTTTCTAACTACACGTACATCACGGGAGTGGCCCCAAATTGTGTAAATTCATGTTTATAGAAAGAAATATACTCGCTGCCATAAAATGCCAAGTGTGCTACCTCTTCAAGCCTCTTTTTTCCCCTTAATTGCTTTGATGAAATGTAAGCTTTTCATAAACTTTATTTGTTGAAAGTTAGGCGTATGTAGGTTGTGACTTGTGATTATTTTACCATAACATGTCAATGACACCATGAGATGGTAATATTATCGCAACCTATATTTTTCCACAAAATTATTATGTGGGTATATGGTGTTGAATTTAATTTAATTTATTTTTAATTTTTAATTTTTTAAAATAAAAAAATATATATTTAAATTAAATTAAATTTGAATTTTTTTCTTTCCTAAAAATATTTTAAATTGTTAATAAATACAAGTTGTTAGTTTACCTATTAGAGGAGAGGGATGTCATTATGCTCATCAATTTATTTAGGGTAAATAACTTTCTCATCATCGAGTTTTGAACTTGATTAAAATTAGATTCATTAGTTTAATGATATGATAAGTCTTTCTAGTGTTTTCATAACAACCAAGTTTAATTTAACATTTTGTTTAGAAATTTTATTTTCAAATGAATTAAAAATAAAATTCATTTTAAAAAAATCAAAATGAAATTTTATGTTTAGTTTTCTTATGTTAATTAGTATAATTCATTTGAATTCTTATGTATAAAATGTTTGGAATAAATGCAGAATTTTAAAGATGAGGGAGCGGGGAAGCAATGGAGAAAAAGATGTAAGGAATGAGAGAAAAATAAAATATTTTTGGTCACCACAACTTTTACTCTTTAATTTGTGCAATTCATTTATAAATTTTATCAATTTTAATATAATTTACTGCAAGTTAACTCAATTTTATAATGAATTTATTTTGAAATAAATTTTATAGCTTTTTTACAAAGATAACAAATATAGATTTACAAATAAATTCTATAAAATTTATGGAATTCATATGTTTCAAGCACACTCAGAAACTCACTTTACTTAGGGTTTGAAAATGAAAAAAAAAAAGTAAATTATTTGGAGGAAAAAATATATTTGAGTTTATGTTTAAGTTCATACATTGGGATAAATTACATATAATACACGGATAGCATGAACATTTCATATTTTTCTTAATGATTTAAACGATTTTGGTGATTTGTGTTTTTTTTTTAAATTAGTGAACTGGGTTATAATTAAATCAAAAACTTGAGAGTCATGATATAATTTACCCAACTATTTTGTGTTATACACTTATAATAGCAAAAACCAACAAACAAAAGAATCTATAACATGATAAGGGCTTGTTTAATAATTATATAATTACAGGAAGTAAAAATATATAAAAAAAAAAGTAATGCTTGCCTTGCGTGAATTTTGATGATACACTTAGTAATAATAAAAATGAAAATAAAAAATTACTATACTAATACTTATACGATTAATAAAATCAAATTAGGTTTCGATTTTTTCAATTTTGAGAGGAAATTTTAAAATCAATTTAAACTCATCTTAATCATTCAATTGTTTTTGAACGAACAAGATTTTACCACCAAATAAAAACAATGTCATATCATCTTTTAATAATCTAATAAAATGTATTGTTGATATGACATTGTTTTTATTTAGTGACAAAATTTTGTCCATTCAAAAACAATTGAAGGGATAAGATGAGCTTAACTTGATTCTATAGTTCTCTCACAAAATTGAGAGAACCTAAATCCAATAAAATCATAACCCCATTGGTATCCAACCCTCAAAACGTCTCATAAACCTCCACTTAAATATATAAATCAAATATTTAAATAAAGTTATATATGTAACTCAATTGATTCTAACTCCCTATATCTTTCTTCCATGTTTTTCTCTCTCACCATACCTGTAATACCTGTATTCGTAAAGCAAGGGTAAATAAGTAAATTAATAAATATAACATGAAATTAAAATCATATATTTTACGTAAAGGATTTAGTACTGAACAAAATAATTCTTTAAAAAAAAAAATTTGGGACGTGGATGTCATTAAAAGATTTATGGGACATGGATGTCATTAAAGAATTTTTGGGATATGGATGTCATTTGAAAGGAAAAAAAAAAACTCTCACGTAAGTGTGAGAGCAGAAGAAGAAAAAAACAATTGAAATAAAAAAAAAACGTGAATAGTATAAAGTGATGAATAGTAAAAAAAAATGTCGGCAGCAGGTGGTTGAAGCAAATTGCCATATATATGTATAAGTTGTATCGTTCAGCGTTCAGTTTCTTTCAAATTCTTGTTTTCTCGAAGCAATTAGGGACTTAAAGAAATGCTGGAAGAGTAAAATTTTAAAGAGATTTTCTGTGAAATTTCATAAAGGATCATGAGAAGCTATCAATATCAGAAAGTAATAGTGTAGTTTTTATTTTTGAATTTTTAGTATATATGAAATTCTCATGAAGTAAAAGTGGGAATTTTCCAAGTGTGTGGTTTATATCAAATTGAAGAATAAATTAGAAAATTTACACAAATATGATGTCAGGTGTCGACGATTTATAACTAGGGGAATTTCTGAGAGAAACGGGAAATGCAAGAAGGTGATCCACGGGTAGCTTTAAGAGCTGCATAGTAAGTTGAATTTACTTTAAGTAGTCTAAAAAAATGAAATATCTAGTGATAATATTAAAATAAATTACTGAGGTATGCTTGAGTAATAGATGAAAATTTGATTTATAGGTATGATAAGAAATTTGGACATGTAGGAATATTTTTGGTGAGAAATGATATTTTTGGAGGTCATAAGTTTATTTGAGAATAAAAGCAATAAATAAATTATTGATGAGATATATTGAGGCTTTAATACGAATTATGAAGAGATGAATTTTAGTGGATCTTAACAAATTTTTATGGATAAATTAGTATGATTTGGGATGAAATTTAGTGCAGGTTATGGCCTTAGTGGAGGGAATGACTGAATCTCACATAGCGTAGGTTGTACCTAGGTGGAGAAGATTATGGGACCCCGCCTAGAGTAAGTTATTACCTAGGTGGTGGGGATTTTATGAAATGAAAATGCTAAATGTACCGGTACATGGGGAGATGTCCCGTCATGATATAAATAAGGTCAAGAAATGGAGTAAATTTTAACATTTAAATAAATTATCATTCTTAGCGTTTGCATTGCATGGTATCTTTATTAGAATGGTAATGTTGAGTTATTAAACATTAAATGATTGAAGTCTCCAATGATTGGTATATGAGGTTCAACTATGCAATGGAAGTATAATTTGTACCTTTGTAATAAATCTTAGACATGACTTTTATGAAATACAAGTGTTAAGTTCTTTGACAATTTACTTTATTCTAAAGAAAGACAAATGTTAGAATTTTTTTACATTATTGTGGATATAGTAACCGTTAATCTGAGTAAAATGATTACTCACTGAGCTCTTTAGTTAATTCTATATATATATATATATATATATATATATATATATATATATATTACACAAAAATCGTTTTGAACTTTGGAGATATCAAGTGAACGAGAGATTAAAAGAAAATTCTCTTAGGTGGATTGCAAGCAAAGAGTTTGTTAATTTTTTTTTTCAATAATGAATGTACAAGTTATGTTTATATGTCTCCATTTTTGGAATGATGTATAATTTAGTTTAATTTGGATGTGGAAAATGGAAAAAGGTTGCATATTTGTAGACATTTGGTTTTATCCAAGAATACTTTGTATAAACTGTAAGCGAAGCTATGGTTGTATTTATATGTGTAAAATAAATCATAGAATTTACTAGTAAGATCCAGGTCACGGTTTTCTCCAGTTTTAAGTGCTCAATGTTCGAAGGTAATGGTGCCATTACGAACGGACCCATGCGGTTTTTTCGGGATAGGGTCGTTACAGTTTCATTTCCATGAATTCTAGAAATTAGCAATGTGTAAGTTTGTCCCGCTAAGGTCCATACAATTAATTAGACTATCAAAGTAACTATGGATGGTCCAATCTTCTACTAGAGTGGTGGAAGAATCACTAGAACTTTTCCTTAATTTTCCTATTGATAAAAAATTTAGCATGAAGTGTGGAGCGTCGTTGGATGATTGTTATTCTATAACAAGTGTTCCTCAACAAGAGATCAAGGATGGTGGCTTTGGCAGGTTCAGATGATACGGCTGCTAATAATGAAGTCATGCTTCATAGAGATTCTCTAACGTAAGCATTCGCCATTTGTAGGAAGGAAAAAGTTAGTTCTAACGAAACTTGACAAAAATTTGAATGGTCACTCATGTAAAAGAATGGCGAGAACTTCCAGGAAGGCCTAATATTAGTGAGAGGCACTTGAGGCTTAACGTACTACCTCTACTCATAACAAGGAAAAATCTACTAACACTTGGTTAAAGTAGTTAACACTCGATAATATAGAGCTCTGCAAATGTGATGCGTGCTTTTTGTTTTTAATTTTTTAGTTTTAGTTCTTGTCACACTGGTTTTTATTCCCTTTATTATCAATACGACGCTTGTCCTTCAATATATATATTTACTTATAATTACATAATTAGTAGAAAAAAGATTTTGAATTTTTTTTGTTTAATTCTCTTTAGTCTAATGTAATTCATTTAATATCTTGTACTTGACCAATGTTAGTTTGACAAGCAATTCATTCTTCATTTTTTTTTAAATATCGTTAATTTACACTTCTAGTTGGGTTTTCTCGAATTTCATTAAAGGTTGGGTTTGGGTGCTCAAAATTTCAAAGTTGTTTGGGTTAGGGTTATTTCAGGTTTTAGGTAAGAGCCATATCGAATTTTGAGTGACTCGAGTCGGGTTCAAATTCAATAATATTATTTTAATTTATTTTTTTAGCTTATCTGATAGGTCAGGATGAGTTTTCTAGTCCTGATAGATTTTATCACGTCTTCTTAGTATACGTGTGCATGTGTGTGGGAGATAAAACATAATTGAATTAATGATGATAAATACAATGAATTCAATGTGATAGAAACTGAAGAAACATCTTAAATAGTAAATGCACTTCACCTTGTCTTTGTAATCCTATAAATAAACATTTTTTTCTTGTAATTTAATCATATCAAAAGATCTTTCATCATCTAAAGCACAGGCAAATAAGTAGTATTAAATACCATGACAAGTCTAAATATCAATTCAGTTACGATGATCATGTTTATGGCAGGTATAGCAATTTCGGTTTCGCATGGGTTTGCACAACAAGACATCATCGACAAACAACATTGCAAAACCCGGATGGACCTAAAATGTGCTATGGAGATTTTTCAAAATATATTTTGGGATCCGAAAAAAGTAATTATAGGTAAACAATGCTGCCAAAACTTTTGGGCATGAATGAAGTTTGCCATAATGTGTTCGTAGAACTGCAGGTCAACAGAAAACGTTATAAGGGAAAGGCATCTGAATACCGAAAAAATGGAAAACGAGCTTGGAAAAAATGTGTGTCGATTCTGGGTAAGGTTCCAGGTGCTTCTTTAAAGAAATAGGTTTGATTATGTTGAAACATTGAAGAGTACTAATTGTAAAAATAATATTTTCATTCCTTTTGATGGAATTATATAAAAGGCATGCCTTTATTTATGAAACTTGTTGTTTACCTGCTTTCACCATAAAGTAGAGAAGAATGATTGCGTCACAAAGAATAAAAGCAAATAAAAAAGCGAATAAATTTATGCGGAAAAAAATCACACAAATTTGATTCGGCCACCTCAATTTTTTTAAGAATTTTATTAATTCAGTTGGATCATTAGAATTTAAATTCAAATGAAAAATGTAATTAATTTATGAGTAAAAACTTCGTTCGAGGAATGGGCCAAACCAGGTCATTTCTCAAGAACAATAGCTAAGGGACCTGATACTACCACTTGGATCTGGAACCTACATGCTGATGCTCACGATTTCGATAGCCATACCAGTGATTTGGAGGAGATCTCTCGAAAAGTATTTAGCGCCCATTTCGGCCAATTTTACCCACTCCAGCTCCCCCGAATAGTCCGATTTTTCCTCCACGACGATAGGAGGCTGTTGGAAATCACCTTAGCAAGATGCCCAGGTGGTGATCTTCCAAACACCAAAGTCTTGAATGACTTGTAGAAAGAATTTCAGCAATCGAACACAAGAACAGAAAATCAAAGAAACAAAGAAGACAAGTAATTTGTTGTCGAGGTTCGACACTGCGCCTATGTCCCCGTGAGTTCCTCCAAACTCTCTGCACTATCTCAATGGTTCTTACAAAGTTACAGCAATCCCCTTCAAGAATCCAAGTTCTTGAAGAACCAAGAAGAGAACGAGAAAGTGATAGACTTATTACAATGCTTTCTATCAATTCTCTACTAACCTCTCTTCTTTACAACCAGCCTCACTACAAGAGTCCCTCTTGTGTTTATGTCTCTCACACAATTCTCTCTTGTGTTTACAATGATCTCACAATGTCATAACCTGTGTGGTTCTCTCACACACCTTTTTCACCACTTGAAATGAGGCTAGGAAACCCTTTTTATAGCCTCTTAATTCTTGGACAATCTTGTGAATCATTCTTGACCCTTTGATCATGTTCTTCCTTTAATCTCAGCCCTTCATCACTCTCCAAGTGATGCTGTGTGTTTTGGTGTGGTGCTGTGTGCTACGGCGTGACCTGATGCTGCAGCCTCCTGATGCTGTGCGCACACCTCCTGCCTGTGGGCAGAAACTTCCACAGCAGTGTGCCTTACCTTTCCATGCTCAAAATTGAAGCACACACATGTGTGCAACCTTATAACTTGCTGAACTTTGATATCCCACAATTGGTTTGGACTTTGACCAATTTTAGGCCATGTTTGAATATGTTTGAAACTTAGACAAATAACAACAATCTCTACCTTTGTCTAAGAGTTCAAAAACCTGAACCATTGTGCAGAAAGCTTCGGGATCCAAACTCGTCTGGAGTTATCAATTAACCAACTCCATTCCTAAGAAGTCCAAGGCAATGATTGGACCTTCTTAGAGGTAGAACCTTGGTGCCTAAATCTGCAGAACTTTTCTCCGTGGTCTTCTTGTCAACATGAATGCATCCTTTCGTACCATTTTCCAGAATGTAATGATACCAAACATCCATATGCTCTGTCCCCTCATGGAACACCAGATTCCTCCAAAAGTGCCCCG
Organism: Bretschneidera sinensis; assembly: GCA_023935145.1. Classification (NCBI taxonomy): domain Eukaryota; kingdom Viridiplantae; phylum Streptophyta; class Magnoliopsida; order Brassicales; family Akaniaceae; genus Bretschneidera; species Bretschneidera sinensis. The sequence continues at coordinate 19,209,438 of CM043703.1, forward strand.
CACTCCGTGAAACCTATGTCTTCTCTTCTCGTGAACCCATTCGCCACCAGCTTAGCCTTGTTCCGAACTTCATCTCTTGGAGGGCACCCTTCTTTGATCTTGTAAGTGCACTTACATTCCACAACTTTCTGATTTCCTGGAATTTTCACCAATTCCTAGAAGTTGTTCTTCCTTAAAGAATCGATTTCTTCCTCCATAGCTAGCTACCACTTTGACGAATCCTTACACTCCATGGCATCCGTGTAAGTTTCTGGTTTAGCTATCCCTCTTTCTTTCCAAGGAGCTGCTGCATCTGCAGCATCTGCAAACCCACATCTTGAAGTTGGTCCGACCAGCCTTCTTTCCCGGTCTCTTATGAGCTGAAAGTCCTTCTGACTTGCTGCAGCATCCTCTTCTTGTTCAGCCTCTTCTTGAATTTCTTGAGCTTGGCAATCATCCGAGGGCTCTACCTGGTCCGAACCCTCTTGCCTCCTTTGCTCTACCTGAACAGAATCTCCCGTGATGCTATGCTCAACAATTTCTGAATTGGTTTGCTCACTCGCCCCTGCAGGGTTAGTATTCTCCAAGTAGGGAAATAGCAATTTATTAAAAATAACATCCCTACTTATTATGAGTTTAAATCATTCTTTTTCTAAGGACCACAACCTGTACCCCTTAGCCCCTTCCCCATATCCTAGAAACACATATTTTCTAGATCCTGGGCTAAGCTTATCCTCCTTTTGGAGTGCATACGCAGCACACCCAAAAGTCCTAAGGTTGTCAAACTCAGGGGGTTTTCCACTCCACAACTCTTCGGGAGTCTTATGGTATACAATCCTAGAGGGTGATCTATTAATTAAATATTCAGCTGTAGACACCGCTTCCCCCCAAAAATATTTGGGTAATCCGGATTTATTTAACATGCACCTAACCTTTTCCATAAGGGTCTTATTCATCAACTCAGCAACTCTATTTTGCTGAGGAGTTTCCACAACCGTCCTATGTCTTAGAATGCCATTTAACATACAGAATTGATCAAGTTCTTGGTTAAAAATTTCTAAGCCATTATCGGTTCTTATCCCCTTAACTACTCTACCCATTTGAGTCTCAACCAGCCCTTTCCACACCACTAATTTATTCAAGGCATCTAATTTATTCTTAACCAAATAAACCCATACTTTTCTTGAATAATCATCAATTAAAGACAGAAAGTAAATGTTACCTCCCTGTGTTGGTGTCCTTGCTGGTCCCCAAAGGTCCGCATGAATGTAGTCAAGAATGCCCTTAGACTTGTGCACTCCGGTGTTGAAGCTGACCCGATGTTGCTGCCCAAAAACACAGCTCTTACAGAAATCCAGTTTTTCTACTTTGTCACCACCAAGTAGACCTTCCTTGCTAAGCACTTGCAAGCCCTTTTCGCTCATGTGTCCCAAGCGAGTGTGCCAAAGGGCTGCCTTGTCCAGCTCATCCATCAAGCTTGTTGCTTGATCATTGGTTTCTGTTTTTTCGATCATCTCATAGAGTCCATCGTTTCTTGCTGCCTTGATCACTACCAAAGATCCCTTGGCCACCTTGATCTTTCCTCCCTCTATCTTGCATGTATAGCCCATGGAATCCAGCTGCCCCAATGAGATCAAGTTCCTCTTCAAATCTAGAACATACCTCACATTTTCCAGCAGCCTTGTGACCCCATCAAACATCCTTAATTGGATGTCTCCAATCCCTCTCACTTGGCAAGAATTGTCATTCCCCAAGAAGACTCTTCCATCATTGATCTTCTTGAAATTCTTGAACCATTCTTTGTGAGGGCACATATGATGAGTGCATCCGGTATCCAAGATCCATTTCCCACTGCCTTCATGCCCCTTGCTCACATCCGAGCACACAACAAGAACATCACCATCTTGCTGTTCTGTTTTTGCAACCAAAGCCTCTCCATTCTTGGTATGGTTTCCTCCTCTATCCCTTGTCATCTTCTTGCAATCTTTCTTGACATGACCCTCCTTATGGCAGTAGTAGCAGCTCTTCCCTCCAAATCTCAGTTTGGAATGCATTCTCCCATGGCTTTCTCCTCTACCTCTGTCCCGGTAGTAGCCATGCATGCTGTTCTGCACTCTCCTATGGCTCTCTCCTCTACCTCTATCCTGGTAGTAGCCATACATGCTGCTGTGCACTCTCCCATGGCTTTCTCCTCTACCTATGTCCCGGTAGTAGCCATACATGCTTTTGTGCACTCTCCCATGGCTCTCTCCTCTACCTCTGTCCCGGTAGTAGCCATGGTTGCTACCATACCAAGTTGCTGCCCTTCTTTTAAAGAACAACCCTTTACCACTTGATGTACTCCTTTTCTTGGCATCAAGATTATCTTGTAACTCTTCTTAGGATCAAATTTAAAAGCAAAGATTCGTTTTCGAAGATACCCCTTATCCGAGAGAGTCTTGGTAAGAAACAACTCATCTAGTTTCTTCCATATGACAGCTGGATCCTCCGAGTCTCCGCACTCCCTTGCGACATTATCTGACATGTGCAAGAAAATGGTGCTGTAAGCCATCTTCTTCATCTTGGTCCGCTGGTCCTCCGTGGCACTAGCTGGAAAAGCATCATCTTCTCCAATAGCCAAGTCCACTTTCTGCTGCATGAGAACTGCCTTGATCTTCTGCTTCCATAGGGCAAAGTCCTCCTTTCCATCAAACTTCTCCACACAGAAATTTGAAGCCATGTTTTGCGGACAAGATCCCAGATTTGTGCACTAACCACAACTACTTTCTTTAACCTCAAGAACACAGATTGAAGATAGATCTTTAACACCGTTCTTGAATCAACCTTCAAGAACACGACCAGATCTTGATTTTTAACCGTTCTTGATTCACCCAAGAAGTTTGATCTTTGATTCTTGGAGTCTTGGCTCCGTACCTTCTACTTCTTATTCCGATAACCAGCTGTTGTGCTCTGATACCACTGTTGGAAATCACCTTAGCAAGATGCCCAAGTGGTGATCTTCCAAACACCCAAGTCTTGAATGACTTGTAGAAAGAATTTCAGCAATCGAACACAAGAACAGAAAATCAAAGAAAGAAAGAAGACAAGTAATTTGTTGTCGAGGTTCGGCAATGTGCCTACGTTCCCGTGAGTTCCTCTGAACTCTCTGCACTATCTCAATGGTTCTTACAAAGTTACAGCAATCCCCTTCAAGAATCCAAGTTCTTGAAGAACCAAGAAGAGAACGAGAAAGTGATAGACCTATTACAATGCTTTCTATCAATTCTCTACTAACCTCTCTTCTTTACAACCAGCCTCACTACAAGAGTCCCTCTTGTATTTATGTCTCTCACACAATTCTCTCTTGTGTTTACAATGATCTCACAATGTCACAACATGTGTGGTTCTCTCACACACCTTTTTCACCACTTGAAATGAGGCTAGGAAACCCTTTTTATAGCCTCTTAATTCTTGGACAATCTTGTGAATCATTCTTGACCCTTTGATCATGTTATTCCTTTAATCTCAGCCCTTCATCACTCTCCAAGTGATGCTGTGTGTTTTGGTGTGGTGCTGTGTGCTGCGGCGTGACCTGATGCTGCAGCCTCCTGATGCTGTGCGCACACCTCCTGCCTGTGGGCAGAAAATTCCACAGCAGTGTGCCTGACCTTCCCATGCTCAAAATTGAAACATACACATGTGTGCAACCTTATAACTTGCTGAACTTTGATATCCCACAATTGGTTTGGACTTTAACCAATTTTAGGCCATGTTTGAATACGTTTGAAACTTAGACAAATAACAACAAATTTATTATAGGAAATTAGAACAAACCACAACTGCAAAAGTCAGCTCAAACTGATATTTTATTTATCCCCCGGTGGGCGCTGCTGTGAATGGCACATGCTTAAAACAATCACATCTTTCAAAATGCAAACAAACATTGAGGCTAAGCCTAGCCCATTTGAACGCTGCCTCAGCTAAACAGATTAAAGATCAATTCAAGGTGGCCTATTAGCCAAAGTTTAGGACTGTGAACCCCCAAAGTTGCAGAACGAGAAAAAAATTGTAGAAGAAAGCAATTATATATCTGGTGTAGGTTAGTCTTTTTCGGTACAGTTACAAAATCTTTCTTTTCCACTCAATTTTTTCGAAAATGACATTCCTGATTTCTCCTTTATGCGTGCACATGATCTCACTGGATCGTTATACTTTTAATGATTTTGTAGTAGTTAATTATCGAGGGCTTATATAACTAAACAACAATCCTGCGAGGTATAAGAACAATACAAATGACAGTTGAATAGATTGCTATCCTCAGTTGCAATTGTATGGGTAAGTATAATTAAATTTATTACATTAAGTTTGTCCAATCAAGGGAACTTAGTTCCAATCAGTTGCATTTGCTTTCTTGATTCTCAGTCATTCGCTGAAGTACTTTGATTGGTTTACAAGGTAAGGATGTTGTTGAAGGATAGGCTCCCAATAATCAGAAATATTCAGGTTTTAAGTATGTTCAATAAGAAGTAAATGAGGAAGTTAGAAACTGGCAAACGAAAAGCGTGGCCAGTTGTGCCAGGTATTCTGAGCGTATTCCCATTATTCATGAACACTTTATTTCATAAGAAGTTATCTCATGAGAGGTTAGATCAATGGGGGATTTCCGGGTGCTTCTGTCATTTTTTGATAAAGAAATGCATGACTCGCTGATGGATGGGGGTGTGTGGTTTAGCACATGATTCACTAAGGAGCCCTCAATGATCGTTAGTGAAAGATTTGTGTGGATGCATTGTGAAGGCATTCAACTTCTGGCTTGAAATTGTAAAATTATTAAACAAATAGCAGACTTGTTTGGCTGTTTTTGTAGATCCCTCTTTTTTGTAGAACTTGTGTTATTTTGATATACATTATGTTAATATTGAAACTAAATGTTTGTATTATAGTGCCTTGGCCTATTGTTCAAAGAAATGACTATAGGTATATATTTCAAAGGGGTATTTTGATGGAAATTAAATAAATTTGGTATTGTTTTGCTCAGAAAAAAAAAAGTTATAAAGGGGGGTCTTCGTTGAATTAGTTGAAAAAAGAGAGGAAGGGACTCGCAGTTTCTTAAAAGAAAGGGAGAAGTCAAAAGGGTAAAAGAACAAGGGGGGAGTATATAAGCCTAGTCTACATAGAATGCACTAGAAAACTCATTTGGTCTTCTTCGTTTGCCGCAGAGGAGAGGGAGACAAGAGAGAGAGCAAAGTTTTATTAAGCTTTTGGAGGAAAACCCATTTTTTTCATCAAACCAAAACACCATCACGTCAAGTTCTTTTGCCCCCAAACCTTGACCACCTCCTAATGCCATCTTCCTCAACCGTCCGGCCAGGGAGGTGGGTCTCGACGAGTAGGCCACGGCGATTCCTGTCCTACACGCGCTAGACAGGGAAGGAAAATCTAACTTGTTTCGTGGCTTTTTCACTTGCAGAAATTGAGGTATTTTCGAAAGGTGATCAACTACAAACATAAACTAGACTTCTTCAAGTTGATGTTTTGCTTTTGTTTAAAGTCATTTGGATTTAATATGATGAAGTTATGAATTTTTTAAATTTGAAGATTTTATGGTGAAATTCAGTTAAAAGTTTTAATTTGGTTCTTGTATAACATAATCTTGAGCTGCGTATTATTAGAGAATTATGCTTTGGGCTGAAAGTTTGAAAACCTGGTAGGAATTAAAAGAACTCTCTCTAGGTAAGAGAGTTTCTTGATTTGGAATTAATGTGCAGAAAAAATATTTTTTTTTATTCCTGTTAGAATTTTTAGTAACTACTCTAAGTTGAATTTTGAAATTAAAGTCTATATAAATTGCTAATTCTATGATATGAAGATGGGTAGATTTGAATGAAATCTTTTAGTTAGAAAAGTTTGAAGTGAGTAATGGATGCTTTGGTAACAAAATTATAGAAAATGAAGATTTGGAAAATAAAGGAAAAAAGTCGATTTGAGTAATGCTATTACCTAAGAAGTTTAAATTTTCTTCTCTTTTAAATTGAAATTTTGATTATGTAATTGAAGAGTATCATTTTTTAATATGAATCTCAAACTTGGGTAAGGAAAGAATAAGGAAAGAAGTAAAGAATGAAGAAAAAATGAAGAAAGGTGATAAAAGAGAGAATGAAACTTTTAGTCCTATTTTATTTTGCTTATATTTGTAACTAAATAAAATGAATGGTTGCTTATTAAGTGTTTACTGTTTTAAATACTATACTAAATGATATATATTTGTTTGTATAAATCTTTAGGTGTAATTGACAAACATAATAAGGGCAAAAGAATAATCCGAGACTAAATTGCGACGCATCGAAGGTGAGTTTCATATTACTCTTAGTAAGCATAATGAAATGAATGATCATGAAAGTGCCTTGATAGTTTGATGATAATTTTATTGACGCGTATACATAAAGAAATGATAATAGAAACATTACGATATGTTGGAAAATATGTTTTGGATTGAATGATGGTGATATGTTTGATTGTGGATTGTGTGATGAGATAATTGTTGCATTACAAGAAAATAATTTGTAATAAGATAATGGAAAGAATGATCTTGGAAAGGATATGACCCCACCTTGTGTAGGTTGTGACCTAGGTGAAAGGGATCCGAAAATGATAATACCTCACCTAGTGTAGGTTGCGACCTAGGTGGAGGAAATGGATGAATCTCGCATAGTTCAGGCTGTACCTAGGTGGAGAAGATTATAATACCTCGTCCAGTGCAGGTTATGGCCTTAGTGGAGGGAATGACTGAATCTCACCTAGCGTAGGTTGTACCTAGGTGGAGAAGATTATGGGACCCCGCCTAGAGTAAGTTATTACCTAGGTGGTGGGGATTTTATGAAATGAAAATGCTAAATGTACTGGTACATGGGGAGATGTCCCGTCATGATATAAATAAGGTCAAGAAATGGAGTAAATTTTAATATTTAAATAAATTATCATTCTTAGCATTTGCATTGCATGGTATCTTTATTAGAATGGTAATGTTGACTTATTAAACATTAAATGATTGAAGTCTCCAATGATTGGTATATGAGGTTCAACAATGCAATGGAAGTATACTTTGTACCTTTGTAATAAATCTTAGACATGACTTTTATGAAATACAAGTGTTAAGTTCTTTGATAATTTATTTTATTCTAAAGAAAGACAAATGTTAGAATTTTTTTACATTATTGTGGATATAGTAACCGTTAATCTGAGTAAAATGATTACTCACTGAGCTCTTTAGCTAATTCTTTATATATATATATATATATATTAGACAAAAATCCTTTTGAACTTTGGAGATATCAAGTGAACAAGAGATTAAAAGAAAATTCTCTTAGGTGGATTGCAAGCAAAGAGTTTGTTAATTTTTTTTTTTCAATAATGAATGTACAAGTTATGTTTATATGTCTCCATTTTTGGAATGATGTATAATTTAGTTTAATTTGGATGTGGAAAATGGAAAAGGTTGCATATTTGTAGACATTTGGTTTTATCCAAGAATACTTTGTATAAACTGTAAGTGAAGCTATGGTTGTATTTATATGTGTAAAATAAATCATAGAATTTACTAGTAAGATCCAGGTCACGGTTTTCTCCAGTTTTAAGTGCTCAATGTTCGAAGGTAATGGTGCCATTACAAACGGACCCATGCGGTTTTTTCGGGATAGGGTCGTTACAGTTTCATTTCCATGAATTCTAGAAATTAGCAATGTGTAAGTTTGTCCCGCTAAGGTCCGTACAATTAATTAGACTATCAAAGTAATTATGGATGGTTCAATCTTCTACTAGAGTGGTGTGAAGAATCACTAGAACTTTTCCTTAATTTTCCTACTGATAAAAAATTTAGCATGAAGTGTGGAGCGTCGTTGGATGATTGTTATTCTATAACAAGTGTTCCTCAACAAGAGATCAAGGATGGTGGCTTTGGCAGGTTCAGATGATATGGCTGCTAATAATGAAGTCATGCCTCATAGAGATTCTCTAACGTAAGCATTCGCCATTTGTAGGAAGGAAAAAGTTAGTTCTAACGAAACTTGACAAAAATTTGAATGGTCACTCACGTAAAAGAATGGCGAGAACTTCCAGGAAGGCCTAATATTAGTGAGAGGCACTTGAGGCTTAACGTACTACCTCTACTCATAACAAGGAAATCTACTAACACTTGGTTAAAGTAGTTAACACTCGATAATATAGAGCTCTGCAAATGTGATGCGTGCTTTTTGTTTTTAATTTTTTAGTTTTGGTTCTTGTCACACTGGTTTTTATTCCCTTTATTATCAATACGACGCTTGTCCTTCAATATATATTTACTTATAATTACATAATTAGTAGAAAAAAGATTTTGAATTTTTTTTGTTTAATTCTCTTTAGTCTGATGTAATTCATTTAATATCTTGTACTTGACCAATGTTAGTTTGACAAGCAATTCATTCTTCATTTTTTTTTAAATATCGTTAATTTGGACTTCTAGTTGGGTTTTCTCGAATTTCATTAAAGGTTGGGTTTGGGTGCTCAAAATTTCAAAGTTGTTTGGGTTAGGGTTATTTCAGGTTTTAGGTAAGAGCCATATCGAATTTTGAGTGACTCGAGTCGGGTTCAAATTCAATAATATTATTTAATTTATTTTTTTAGCTTATCTGATAGGTCAGGATGAGTTTTCTAGTCCTGATAGATTTTATCACGTCTTCTTAGTATACGTGTGCATGTGCGTGGGAGATAAAACATAATTGAATTAATGATGATAAATACAATGAATTCAATGTGATAGAAACTGAAGAAACATCTTAAATGGTAAATGCACTTCACCTTGTCTTTGTAATCCTATAAATAAACATTTTTTTCTTGTAATTTAATCATATCAAAAGATCTTTCATCATCTAAAGCACAGGCAAATAAGTAGTATTAAATACCATGACAAGTCTAAATATCAATTCAGTTACGATGATCATGTTTATGGCAGGTATAGCAATTTTGGTCTCGCATGGGTTTGCACAACAAGACATCATCGACAAACAACATTGCAAAACCCGGATGGACCTAAAATGTGCTATGGAGATTTTTCAAAATATATTTTGGGATCCGAAAAAAGTAATTATAGGTAAACAATGCTGCCAAAAACTTTTGGGCATGAATGAAGTTTGCCATAATGCGTTCGTAGAACTGCAGGTCAACAGAAAACTTTATAAGGGAAAGGCATCTGAATACCGAAAAAATGGAAAACGAGCATGGAAAAAATGTGTGTCGATTCTGGGTAAGGTTCCAGGTGCTTCTTTAAAGAAATAGGTTTGATTATGTTGAAACATTGAAGAGTACTAATTGTAAAAATAATATTTTCATTCCTTTTGATGGAATTATATAAAAGGCATGCCTTTATTTATGAAACTTGTCGTTTACCTGCTTTCACCATAAAGTAGAGAAGAATGATTGTGTCACAAAGAATAAAAGCAAATAAAAAAGCGAATAAATTAATGCGGAAAAAAATCACACAAATTTGATTCGGCCACCTCAATTTTTTTAAGAATTTTATTAATTCAGTTGGATCATTAGAATTTAAATTCAAATGAAAAATGTAATTAATTTATGAATTTATTATAGGAAATTAGAACAAACCACAACTGCAAAAGTCAGCTCAAACTGATATTTTATTTATCCCCAGGTGGGCGCTGCTGTGAATGGCACATGCTTAAAACAATCAAATCTTTCAAAATGCAAACAAACATTGAGGCTAAGCCTAGCCCATTTGAACAAGAAAAAAATTGTAGAAGAAAGCAATTATATATCTGGTGTAGGTTAGTCTTTTTCGGTACAGTTACAAAATCTTTCTTTTCCACTCAATTTTTTCGAAAATGACATTCCTGATTTCTCCTTTATGCGTGCACATGATCTCACTGGATCGTTATACTTTTAATGATTTTGTAGTAGTTAATTATCGAGGGCTTATATAACTAAACAAAAATCCTGCAAGGTATAAGAACAATACAAATGACAGTTGAATAGATTGCTATCCTCAGTTGCAATTGTATGGGTAAGTATAATTAAATTTATTACATTAAGTTTGTCCAATCAAGGGAACTTAGTTCCAATCAGTTGCATTTGCTTTCTTGATTCTCAGTCATTCGCTGAAGTACTTTGATTGGTTTACAAGGTAAGGATGTTGTTGAAGGATAGGCTCCCAATAATCAGAAATATTCAGGTTTTAAGTATGTTCAATAAGAAGTAAATGAGGAAGTTAGAAACTGGCAAACGAAAAGTGTGGCCAGTTGTGCCAGGTATTCTGAGCGTATTCCCATTATTCATGAACACTTTATTTCATAAGAAGTTATCTCATGAGAGGTTAGATCAATGGGGGATTTCCGGGTGCTTCTGTCATTTTTTGATAAAGAAATGCATGACTCGCTGATGGATGGGGGTGTGTGGTTTAGCACAGATTCACTAAGGAGCCCTCAATGATCGTTAGTGCAAGATTTGTGTGGATGCATTGTGAAGGCATTCAACATGGCTTGAAATTGTAAAATTATTAAACAAATAGCAGACTTGTTTGGCTGTTTCTGTAGATCCCTCTTTTTTGTAGAACTTGTGTTATTTTGATATACATTATGTTAATATTGAAACTAAATGTTTGTATTATAGTGCCTTGGCCTATTGTTCAAAGAAATGACTATAGGTATATATTTCAAAGGGGTATTTTGATGGAAATTAAATAAATTTGGTATTGTTTTGCTCAGAAAAAAAAAAAAAAAGTTATAAAGGGGCGTCTTCGTTGAATTAGTTGAAAAAAGAGAGGAAGGGACTCGCAGTTTCTTAACAGAAAAGGAGAAGTGCAAAAGGGTAAAAGACCAAGGCGGGAGTATATAAAGCCTAGTCTACATAGAATGCACTAAAAACTCATCTGGTCTTCTTCATTTGCGGCAGAGGAGAGGGAGACAAGAGAGAGAGCAAAGTTTTATGAAGCTTTTGGAGGAAAACCCATTTTTTTCATCAAACCAAAACACCATCATGTCAAGTTCTTTTGCCCCCAAACCTTGACCACCTCCTACTGCCATCTTCCTCAACCGTCCGGCCAGGGAGGTGGGTCTCGACGAGTAGGCCACGGCGATTCCTGTCCTACACGTGCGAGACAGGGAAGGAAAATCTAACTTGTTTCGTGGCTTTTTTTCATGCAGAAATTGAGGTATTTTCGAAAGGTGATCAACTACAAACATAAACTAGACTTCTTCAAGTTGATGTTTTGCTTTTGTTTAAAGTCATTTGGATTTAATATGATGAAGTTATGAATTTTTTAAATTTGAAGATTTTATGGTGAAATTCAGTTAAAAGTTTTAATTTGGTTCTTGTATAACATAATCTTGAGCTGCGTATTATTAGAGAATTATGCTTTGGGCTGAAAGTTTGGAAACCTTGTAGGAATTAAAAGAACTCTCTCTAGGTAAGAGAGTTTCTTGATTTGGAATTAATGTGCAGAAAAAATATTTTTTTTTATTCCTGTTAGAATTTTTAGTAACTACTCTAAGTTGAATTTTGAAATTAAAGTCTATATAAATTGCTAATTCTATGATATGAAGATGGGTAGATTTGAATGAAATCTTTTAGTTAGAAAAGTTTGAAGTGAGTAATGGATGCTTTGGTAACAAAATTATAGAAAATGAAGATTTGGAAAAAAAAGGAAAAAAGTCGATTTGAGTAATGCTATTACCTAAGAAGTTGAAATTTTCTTCTCTTTTAAATTGAAATTTTGATTATATAATTGAAGAGTATCATTTTTTAATATGAATCTCAAACTTGGGTAAGGAAAGAAGTAAAGAATGAAGAAAAAATGAGGAAAGGTGATAAAAGAGAGAATGAAACTTTTAGTCCAATTTTCTTTTGCTTATATGTGTAACTAAATAAAATGAATGGTTGCTTATTAAGTGTTTACTGTTTTAAATACTATACTAAATGATATATATTTGCTTGTATAAATCTTTTGGTGTAATTGACAAACATAATAAGGGCAAAAGAATAATCCGAGACTAAATTGCGACGCATCGAAGGTGAGTTTCATATTACTCTTAGTAAGCATAATGAAATGAATGATCATGAAAGTGCCTTGATAGTTTGGTGATAATTTTATTGACGCGTATACATAAAGAAATGATAATAGAAACATTACGATATGTTGGAAAATATGTTTTGGATTGAATGATGGTGATATGTTTGATTGTGGATTGTGTGTTGAGATAATTGTTGCATTAAAAGAAAATAATTTGTAATAAGATAATGGAAAGAATGATCTTGGAAAGGATATGATCCCACCTTGTGTAGGTTGTGACCTAGGTGAAAGGGATCCGAAAATGATAATACCTCACCTAGTGTAGGTTGCGACCTAGGTGGAGGAAATGGATGAATCTCGCATAGTTCAGGTTGTACCTAGGTGGAGAAGATTATAATACCTCGCCCAGTGCAGGTTATGGCCTTAGTGGAGGGAATGACTGAATCTCACCTAGCGTAGGTTGTACCTAGGTGGAGAAGATTATGGGACGCCTAGAGTAAGTTATTACCTAGGTGGTGGGGATTTTATGAAATGAAAATGCTAAATGTACCGGTACATGGGGAGATGTCCCGTCATGATATAAATAAAGTCAAGAAATGGAGTAAATTTTAATATTTAAATAAATTATCATTCTTAGCATTTGCATTGCATGGTATCTTTATTAGAATGGTAATGTTGACTTATTAAACATTAAATGATTGAAGTCTCCAATGATTGGTATATGAGGTTCAACAATGCAATGGAAGTATACTTTGTACCTTTGTAATAAATCTTAGACATGACTTTTATGAAATACAAGTGTTAAGTTCTTTGATAATTTATTTTATTCTAAAGAAAGACAAATGTTAGAATTTTTTTACATTATTGTGGATATAGTAACCGTTAATCTGAGTAAAATGATTACTCACTGAGCTCTTTAGCTAATTCTTTATATATATATATATATATATTAGACAAAAATCCTTTTGAACTTTGGAGATATCAAGTGAACAAGAGATTAAAAGAAAATTCTCTTAGGTGGATTGCAAGCAAAGAGTTTGTTAATTTTTTTTTTTTTCAATAATGAATGTACAAGTTATGTTTATATGTCTCCATTTTTGGAATGATGTATAATTTAGTTTAATTTGGATGTGGAAAATGGAAAAGGTTGCATATTTGTAGACATTTGGTTTTATCCAAGAATACTTTGTATAAACTGTAAGTGAAGCTAAGGTTGTATTTATATGTGTAAAATAAATCATAGAATTTACTAGTAAGATCCAGGTCATGGTTTTCTCCAGTTTTAAGTGCTCAATGTTCGAAGGTAATGGTGCCATTACGAACGGACCCATGCGGTTTTTTCGGGATAGGGTCGTTACAGTTTCATTTCCATGAATTCTAGAAATTAGCAATGTGTAAGTTTGTTCTGCTAAGGTCCGTACAATTAATTAGACTATCAAAGTAATTATGGATGGTTCAATCTTCTACTAGAGTGGTGTGAAGAATCACTAGAACTTTTCCTTAATTTTCCTACTGATAAAAAATTTAGCATGAAGTGTGGAGCGTCGTTGAATGATTGTCATTCTATAACAAGTGTTCCTCAACAAGAGATCAAGGATGGTGGCTTTGGCAGGTTCAGATGATATGGCTGCTAATAATGAAGTCATGCTTCATAGAGATTCTCTAACGTAAGCATTCGCCATTTGTAGGAAGGAAAAAGTTAGTTCTAACGAAACTTGACAAAAATTTGAATGGTCACTGACGTAAAAGAATGGCAAGAACTTCCAGGAAGGCCTAATATTAGTGAGAGGCACTTGAGGCTTAATGTACTACCTCTACTCATAACAAGGAAAAATCTACTAACACTTGGTTAAAGTAGTTAACACTCGATAATATAGAGCTCCGCAAATGTGATGCGTGCTTTTTGTTTTTAATCTTCTAGTTTTGGTTCCTGTCACACTAGTTTTTATTCCCTTTATTATCAATACGATGCTTGTCCTTCAATATATATATTTACTTATAATTACGTAATTAGTAGAAAAAAGATTTTGAATTTTTTTTTAATTCTCTTTAGCCTGATGTAATTCATTTAATATCTTGTACTTGACCAATGTTAGTTTGACAAGCAATTCATTCTTCATTTTTTTTTTAAATTTCGTTAATTTGGACTTCTAGTTGGGTTTTCTCGAATTTCATTAAAGGTTGGGTTTGGGTACTGCTGTGCCATTCACAGCAGTGCCATTCACATGATCTCACTAGATCATTATACTTTTAATGATTTTGTAGCAGTTAATTATCGAGGGCTTATATAACTAAACAACAATCCTGCAGGGTATAAGAACAATACAAATGACAGTTGAATAAATTGCTATCCTCAGTTGCAATTGTATGGATGAGTATAATTAAATTTATTACATTAGTTTGTCCAATCAAGGGAACTTAGTTCCAATCAGTTGCAATTGCTTTCTTGATTCTCATTCATTTGCTGAAGTAACAAGCATGTAAACAAATAATGTGCTGTAAATAAAAGAGTTTAAGGAATAGATGATGCAAACTCTGTTTATAGTGGTTCGACTATATCGGATTCGTTCCAACCCTACGTCCACTCTCTTCAAGGAACCTCCTTGAAGTAATCCACTAAGAAACTAAGTCATGCAACTTCACGGGTGTTGCACAATCCTTACAATCAATCCGTTCCTCTCGGAAGCTAATCCCTTTACAATTAATATTGTAAAGTAAATGGTATAGAGATAACAAAGAAAGCTTATACAACTGAATAATATCTCTCTTTCAAGATAAAGCTTGAAGAATGGCTCAACAATAAATATTTCAAAGCTTTTTGTGTATCATTAAGTAAAAACTTGATTGAATGTTTATTCTTCTCTTTTGAAATGCTCAATAGAGTGGGTTTATATAGCCTTGATGTAATATGGTCGCTTTGTACTATTTTGGTACGATTTGGTGCAATTTGTCTTGAAATCTCGCGTCTCAACGGTCATATTTTTTGAACTACCAGTCGACTGAGTCAAGTTAAAAATCACATTTTTAAAGGTTATGACTGGTACCATTCAACTGGGTAAGACTTACAAGTCGACTGGGGACCTTCTGTCCAAAGTGCCAGTCGACTGGGTTGGTCTTACTAGTCGACTGGGGGCTGTCTGTCCAAAACACCAGTCAACTGGTATGAAGCATCCAGTCGAATGTGGTCACGCTGTCCAAAACACCAGTCTTCTGGTGTAAGTACCCAGTCGACTGGGTTGCCTTTCAACCCAGTTTTTCATTCTTATAAAAGGTTTTGATTTTAAAACGTTAGTTTTTAAAATACTTTTCCAAAATGAACTATTAGACAAGCTAATTACCTGAACAGGTGAGATTTACAACTTGTTTAAATACCTTGTCCATATACTAGATCTTCTATCTTGACTTGGAGTTTGATTCGGATTGAGTTCTTGCACCTTGATCCTTGGCTGAATGCTTTTATCACTTAATACACTTAGATAGCACTGTTAGCATAATTAAGGTTGTGTTTTGTCATCATTAAAATATAGATGAGGGTTAACAATCCCTAACACCAAAAATGCTTATTTGACATGGATTTCTTTTCTTTGTGGAAGAGGAAGTTCCATTATCCTATGATTAAGGCGATCGACAAAATATTATTGAGGATGATCGGGAAAAAATGGAAAGACTACAGATATGTGCTTAAAAGGGACCACGTGAGGAACAAAACAAAACAACAAGTTTTGAGCAATAATGTTCCAAAAGGAGTAGATCAAAACAATGGAAACAACTTGTGAACTACTGCTTTACTGAGCAAAGTGAGGTTGTTTTTTCATAATTATGTTCATTTGAATTCTCCTTGTTTCTCTTTTCTTTTAATGATTTATTAGTCAATTGGTTTATTGTTGGTGTAGAAATATTTCACGATAGGGACAGCAGCACGTGAAAGACAACAATGTCCTCACACGACCAGATCAAAGAGTTTTGCGAGGAAACGAGATGAATATGTTAGTTGATTTGCTTCATTCATCCAATTTTTCATTTTAGATATAGTGTATTGAGTCATTGTTTGAACTCTTTTCATAAATTGTAGGAAATGAAACATGGAAATGATCCCGGACGCATAGAGTTTTTTACTGAAACTCATAGACGCAAGGATGTAACGTTTATTGATGAAGTATCAAGAAAATTTGTGGTAAAGGTTGGTCATTAATTCAACTTATTAGAGAAATGCTGAGTTTTAGTTTATTATTCAATATGAAAATTTGTGTTAATGAATTCATTTTAACTTAAAAAGAAGATATATATGAGAAAACACCTACTAATCAATTCTATCTGACTTCATCATTCCTTGGGCTTGGCTTTGATTCTCATAAATCTAATGAGGTACAGATGATCAGTGATGCTTCAAGCTTATTCACTTAAACCAAGTAGTAGTTTTGGTCCTTGAAGTACTTGCTGAAATGTGAAAAACACATTTGCTCTTTAGTGCAGGATGTTAGAGAATATAGCCAATACTCTTGTACTTCATCTTCCTTTCTGATATATATGTGTCTTAAGCTGATCAATTTACCACCAACCTCCATCAATTGAGCATGGAAGTTAATGGTTATCATGTAAACTACTTGTCAAGCGCAAATAACAAAAAACAGAAAAGGACTGTCTGAATATTATCTAGTATTTGAATATAACATAGCTTACTAGAGATAGGTTTAGTAACTTAATAATAATTTCTTGTGTCATCTAAACGATATGAACCAAAGAATGATAAAATTTAAGAACAAGAAAATAATACTACAAAGAACTCTTTAGTTAGGATTTAGGTATTATTAGCATGTTAGGTATTATTAGCATATATATCTTTGACCACATGACCGCCCATGCTCGCCGCGTGGTTCTTTTGGCATTCTCTATATCTAACTAAAGGTGTAGTGTTGATGGTTGTTGTTGATGGTGGTAGTGGTGGTGGTGGCGGTGATCTTTGGTTTGATGATCTGCTAATTGTTGGTGGAGGTGTTGCACCTGTGGTTAAAATTGGAGCTGGGACTGGATCTGGCTCTGGATTTCTTCTGGGTTTGTTGTTGATCTGTTGATGTGGATTCAATTGATGCTGGAACAGACGAGGATGGTGATCTTGATCATGAGGTAGGTTTGTTGTGTGGAAGCCGACTGTATCTGCGGCATGAACATTTTGATCTCTTCTTCTTTCTTCGTAACCCAAAGAGCTATCGCCTCTCAGTTCCATTAAATCTGATATTTTTCAATGTAAAACCTTAATCTAAAGTCTTGATCTCACCAATCCCTTTATTAAAAAATATGAATCTTTTTCAAACCCTCATCATTATCTTCATGATTTTTTCTTAAACCATGGGATCTTCCTGTATTCTCTTCAACCCTAGCTAATACACACCACTGTTGTCTAATATATCCAAGAATAAAACTTAATCAAAGAGTTAATCAGTAGATAACAAGGAATTATTCTCTATTTTAAGGATGATAGAAACAACATATGATACTTAAACAATACTATATTAAACCCTAAGCAAAGCTTGTGGATATTCTTAGCAATTTGGAGTGGACTACAATGATACTTTTGCACAAGTATCCAGACTAAATACAATGAAAATAAAAATAAAACTGTAAAGTTTTCTAGCGAAATGAAATCATCACCACAAGTTTCATTTTGAGACAAAAAAAAAAGATAATTACCTATTACACACACAGAAGCCGAAAACTCTTTGGAGCTTCCTTCTCAGGCCTTGGGTGGAAGCCCTGCCTTGATCTTTTGTATAGTAGCAATATCAGTTTTGAAAGACTTGGCTAAAATGTCATCATCAATGCTAGTTGTGAACAATGTCCCAGGAATTGACACTGTTCCTGCACTTGCACTACCAAAGGCAGAGACTGCAAAAGCAGGTTTTTGCTCATCACTGCTGTACTGAAAATGAACAAGTCTCTTAGGAAACACAAAAATGACTCCTTTCTGAAGCGTCTGTGTAAAGAGCTTGTTAGTAGTGTCAACAAACCCAACTTCAAGGGTTCTTTCTAGTAGAAACAGAAGCTCAGCTGCACGAGGATGGGTGTGAGGAGGGTTAACCGAGCATGCTGGGAGTAAAACTGCATATGAAACACTAGGTCCATTAATTTTTTTTCTTTTTTTCTTCTTTAGCAGTAATCAAGCCTAAAGATCAAATGATCTGATCTTGCAAGGGAACAACATATGATACTTATGGATCAGCCCAGGGCAGCCCACCAGCATTTTGCTTTCCCTTTCTTTTTTTCTATAGCAACACAGGGCACCCCACCAGCATTTTGCTTTCCTTTTCATATGGTTCCAAGGGAACAGCCCCAACAGAATCTTATGGATCAGCCCTACTATTTATACTGTGGGCCATTCATATATATCTCTTCATGCTTTTGTGGTATTTGCAGTTGGTTTGGGGTTGCTTTTGTGATTTGTTAGATCAACTTGTTCTTTTAATTTTTCCAATATTTTTTTATATTTATTTTATGTAGTGTTCATACTTCATAGTGTTTCAAATGTTGGTTGTTGGTTGAATGGAGTTAAGGGCTCAAATGGAACCAATTTAAATTGTTTGGGTAATTAGTACTTGTTATACTCGCCCTTGTTTCAAAATTTTGTTAATAGCATGAATAATGTGCAGAGAGATGCTTGAAGTTGAAGAGTGACATTAGCGCTAAGCATAGTTATCATAATCTTACGATTCATATGATTCGATTCAATTCAAGACATAAATGATACTTTCATGTTTTGGACTTTCTAATTGTATGATTACTGGGTAATAATTTGACAAAATTCTTGTTTAAGATAATGTGGTTTTATGGTTGTCCAAATATGGTTGTTTTCTGTTTTTTGCTCCCCTCCTCTTGTTTTTGTGATGCACATGGTGATTGAATTAATGGTTAATTTACCAAGTACTTTACACTTTTTTCTGTCCTTTCATGGAAATTCAGCCAATTTGGTGATATCTACCAAGAGGAGTATTTTGTGAATTACTTGAATGATGAAGTAAATATCAGCCAGTTTTCATTAATCTATTTGGTTTATAATGTTTGGATTGTATATTTATTTTTTATTTGCAGGATGCTTTATGGAAATATAGGGAAAATTCTGCTCGTTTTTCTATAAAATCTTATAAGCAACTTTTCTTTTATATAACTTTAGCTGCAAAAAACTATTCAATCTTTGGAGGAGTTTAATCTTTGTTGTTTCGTAATTGTAGGTGACAGCTGAAGCTCGTGTGGCCGAACTTGTTGCTGCTTCAGGATCTTCTGATGCTAGCAATAATTTACAAATACAAAATGAAGTTTTCACCGAGCTTATGGGTAAAGAAAGTTCTGGTCGTGTACGAGGTCAAGGGTTTGGAGTTACGCCCTCAGCCGTGTATGTACTTTCAGCTTAAATTAGGAATGATATAGGATACAATAGGGCTTATGCTGAAGAGATAAATAATTTGAAAGCACAAATAGAAGAACTCAATTAAAAGCATGAACATCAAATTTAAGAAATAACAACGAAGCACGATGATCAAATGAACAGTATGCAGTCCCAAATGGATGAGTTGAAGTCTTTACTACAGCGGTTGGTTAATGGAGGATCTCATTTTTTATTTCTAAAATAATTTTTCAGACTTCATTCAAACACTTAGTTGTGTACGTATGAATTTATATGTTAATTAACTATGAATGTTTTTTGTGTAAATTTATGAAATGACTTTTGAATTGATATTTGAATTTTTATGGATTTGATGGTATATACATATATTGAAGCATGGTCTATATATATTTGTTGATATATATTAAACCCAAAATAGTGTAAAAACGAAAACCAAGTGTATTATGGCGCACAAAAATTGTCAATATTAGGCAAAAGTGCCACTATATTGCGGCGCTTAAAGGTGCCACAATATGGACAATTTTGTTCATTATATACCGGCGCTTCTAAGCGCCGTTATAGAAGTGCCGAAATATAGCGGCACTTACAAGCGCCGAAAAAATGCATATTTCGGCACTTAACGTAAGCGCCGGTACTGGCACTTCGACACAACACATATTGGTGCTTTATCCGACGTTTTCCATAAGTGCTGGTATAATATATTGCAGCACTTTAAAGCGTTGAAATATGCTAAAAAATGTGCCGGCATATGTCATTTATCTTGTAGTGTAAGTCGTTAAATCACATTAATAATTAAAATAATTATAATTATATTACTAATTTTGTACTAATTTTTTTTAGTTATTTACTGAATATAGTAATTTCGAGAAGAGAGAGAGGTCTGAGTGGAACCAATGTTTTAAAAAAAAGGGTTTGGGGGTGAAATCGAGCAAAAAAGCCCAGGGGCGTGATTGTTGAGGCGGAAATTCTATATATATATATTTGTTAGTAACATACCAACCATTAAGCAGCAGTGGTCTGGTGGTAGATTAATACGTTACCATGTTACAGGCCTGGGTTTGATTCCCGGTTGGTACATTTGTCATGCACATGTCTTCTTTTTTTTATGCCTTTTTTTAAACTCCTTTCCACCATTTCCTTTTTTTTCCCTCCTTTGTTTTCACTAATTAGCAAATTCATTAAATAGGCTCCATATTATATACTCTGCATTTCATTAATATCATTTTATAACATCATTAGGATTGCATTATCTATGCTATCTAATTTGTTGCTTTTAATAGATTTATATATGTGAATTTGTTATACCAATATAAGTGTGTAAACATTAATCAGTAAACATTTGACACTTAACTTTGTGTTATTTTTATATTTGTTGGAATTTGGAACGTGTTTGTGTCTTGTGATGAATAGATTGGTCAATTTGAAAATTAGAATTTGGTTTTTGGAGTGTGATTTATGATTTATTGATGAAAAATGAGATTATGTGACACCGGGCAGAATAGTGATTATTCTGCAGGCTAGTTTCGGCAGATATCTCACAGGAAAGAAACATAAGAAAAACCCTAAAAACACAGAGAAACACCTCTGGTCTAATTTAAAATTATGCAAATACCAATAATAATGATAATCTGTCTTTTCCGTATGTGGCCTCCTTATTTATAAGGTCAAAGCAAAAAAAGGAAAAATCCCCGAAAACATAATCATGGGGAAAACTAGGAAAATTACTAAAATTAAGCGATTGTATCAAGGCAGAATCAACGGCAGTCAATTCTGACTTGAATACAAAAGGAAATTGCAAATGGAAAGTTTCCTAAAACTGGAAACTACAAATTTGAAGGCCTAAAACAGAATCAACGGCAGTCAACCGTTCTAGGTAGTCCACCTGTCATTTTTCCGCTAATCTGCCAACTCAATGTATCTCAGTGCCAACAACGTATTATCTGACAACTCAACATCATCTGACTCGGATCCTCCTGCATCATTATGTGAATTTGTTATATTATTGTAAGTGTGTAAACAACAACCACTTAACATTGTGTTTGTGATGTTAACTTGTGTTTGTGAAATATTTTGATAAATATTCATTCATAGGTCTTAAGTTAGTAAAGTTTATTGATAATTAATTTATTTATATTATTGAAATTTTGATAAATATCAGTCGCCTCGGGTTGGAAAGAACTCGTCCTCGAGTTCACAATAGCTTCATCGGAATCCACAAAACAAGGACTCAGGTGTTTCACATTAAAGACATCAGGCGGCAACCTAGGAGGAAGATCCTCTGGTGTCAGGTCAGAAAACTCTGCTAGTAGCTTCTGCACCTCTACTGGTAAATCTGGATTCATGTCTGTTGCACTATTCCCACAAGGCAGTAGAGCATGGACCACATCTCCACGCTCAATCTCAGCTAAACACCTGGACATCGAAAGCAGATTAGTATTATTGGCTACCAGGGTAGGAGTGGTTCCTTCCCGACGAGGTGCCAACGAAATCTTCTTCCCTTTGATGCTAAGGGAATATGTATTTTTTCGCCCGTCATGAATAACGCTGCGATCATACTGCCAAGGTCTGCCTAACAGTACATGACAAGCATCCATAAACACAACATCACACCAAGCATTATCAAAATATTTCCTACCAATCGAAAAAGACACTAGGCATCTCCTATCTACTGTTACCTCACTGCTTTTATTCAGCCACGACAATTTATACGGTTTAAGATGACGATCTGTCTTCAATTGTAATTTCTGGACAGTCTCTTCAGACACTACATTCTCACAACTACCACTGTCAATGATCATCTTGCAAACTTTATCTGCAACTGTGCAGGTCGTGTGAAAAATATTGGTTCTCAACCAATCATCCCCTAAATCGCCCTTGGGGGTCAGTAGACTTTTACGAACGACCAGAGTCTCATGGCCATCTCCATACAACATATCTCCATCTTCATCATCGTCATACACAGGCTCTCCAATCTCCTCATTTTCGTTTACCCCGTCGTCCTCAATCAGGAGATTTTTGCCCTTATGACTAGCAGGCTTCCTACACTCAGTCGATTTATGCCCACGTTCACCACATCTGAAACATCTAATATTTGGGTTAGAGTTACCTTAGGGTGGCTACTGGGCAGGACGAGATTCTTGAGGGTGAACTGGCCGACTGCTTTGATCGCTTCTGATCATTAGCCTCCTGTTCTGCTGTTTTTCCATCGCAAGTGCACGCTGGTATGCTTCAGAAACGGTCCACAGTGAGTGAAGGCTGAGGATATCCCGCAGGGGCTGCAGTAATCCCCCCAAATACTGTGCCACCATCTACTCTTCTGTCTCAGATAAATTATTCTGGGCTATCAATTGATAGAACTCCTCCGTGTAATCATCCACCGATCTCGTGCCTGGCCTCAATGAATGAAGTCGCTGAAACAAGGTTTGGGTGTAGCCGAAAGAAAGGAAGTGACCTTTCATCTTCTTCTTCATTCTCTGCCAATTTGTGATCTTGGCCTTGCCCTGCCGATCGCGTGAGCGCCTCAACTGCTCCCACCACGAAGATGCTCTGCCTTTGAGTTTGATGGCGACCAGTTTCACTTTGACACGATCTGGGACTTCCTTATACTCGAAAATACGCTCTACTTCATTCAACCAATCGACGAATCCTTCGGCCTGTAACGTACCAGAAAACTCGGGCAGATCCACTCTGAAACCGAGTTCTCCATAATGATTCTCCCGACCATGGTGCTCCCAGAATCGAGCAGGATTGTGATACAGGTTTTCGAAACTAGAATCGGAATCCTGATCTTCCATCTCACGATCACCGAAATTCTGCGCTGTTAGACGCTGGGTTAACTCTACAATTTGCCTCTGTAAATCCTCAATCATCGTATCCTAAATGTTACGATCACGGCGTGGGGCTTCCTCGTTCGGAACCTGCCCACGACGGCCACGACCACCAGCCATGGAAACTGATGAAATCTCACCCCAGGAAGATGTTGAAGCTCTGATACCAACTGACGCTGGGCAGAATAGTGATTATTCTGCAGGCTAGTTTCGGCAGATATCTCACAGGGAAGAAACACAAGAAAAACTCTAAGAAGACAGAGAAACACCTCTGGTCTAATTTAAAATTATGCAAATACCAATAATAATGATAATCTGTCTTTTCCGTATATGGCCTTCTTATTTATAAGGTCAAAGCAAAAAAAGGAAAAATCCCCGAAAACATAATCATGGGGAAAACTAAGAAAATTACTAAAATTAAGCGATTGTATTAAGGCAGAATCAACGGCAGTCAATTCTGACTTGAATACAAAAGGAAATTGCAAATGGAAAGTTTCCTAAAACTGGAAACTACAAATTTTGAAGGCCTAAAACAGAATCAACGGCAGTCAACCGTTCTAGGTAGTCCACCTGTCATTTTTCCGATGATCTGCCAACTCAATGTATCTCAGTGTCAACAACGTATTATCTGACAACTCAACATCATCTGACTCGGATCCTCCTGCATCATTATGTGAATTTTTTATATTATTGTAAGTGTGTAAACAACAACCACTTAACATTGTGTTTGTGATGTTAACCTGTGTTTGTGAAATATTTTGGTAAATATTCATTCATAGGTCTTAAGTTAGTAAAGTTTATTGATAATTATTTATTTATATTATTTTAATTTTTCAGTATTTTTATAATTTAATTAATATTATTTTATTCAAAATGTTCCAACGTTTCAAAATGTTTACGTCCCAACGTGTCGAGGCTTATACCTCACTTCATTAAAGCAAAACATCTCATCAAACGTGCTCGTCTCTGAAAACAGTGATTGGAACTTAAAAAAATGTTGATGAGAAGTGAGTTGTTGCCACATGTAATACCGTTTTAAAGATGCTTTAACAGCGGTGCCGGTTTGAAGCGTGGAAATTGGAAGCCGATCTTTTCATGTTCGGGCACATTTCGTGCCTCGTCCAAGAACACTGCTTATTCGAAGCTCCGTACGCGAAACCGAACGGAGATGGCGACACCCACAAGATTGGTTTCGCTTACTCTCTTGTGGACTTTTGTTCTTTTTGGAACCCTAGCTCTCATTCAGGTTCACTTTGCTTTCTGCTTGTTTCCCGGGAAAAAAAGAACTAGAAAATTAAGGAGAAAGATAAAGAAATTGCCTCATTCCTAAGCTTGTATTTTTTTTTTCTGCTTCTAAAATGTCTTCAATTCAGTTTTTTGAGTTTTTCCCCTTATTTAAGAATCGATTAAGTGATGCTGGGGTCTCATCTGAGCAGAAAATTGTCAATAGTAAGCTCAATCAGGTGTGAATTTTTTTTTCTTTTTCCGGAAGTAGTTTCTATTGAAACAAACAGAACTTAATTTGTGCGTGTGTTTATACATCTTTGTATTTGTATATTTTTCAGGTAGAGGAGGATTTAGAAGGAGTGACGCATAAAGTTTTCTTTGATATCGAGATTGGTGGAAAATCCGTTGGCATGGTTTATTTTGTTTAATGGAAAACTAAAAATTTGGATTTTTTATTTTTCTAATTTTTTGTAAGTCTCCGTTAAAGTGGTGTTCTTTAACAGAAATAATTCCTCTTAATCATGATAAATCTGGTGTGGGAATGGATAATTGAAGTTTACGAGAAGTGCAATGAGCATTCAGTTTTGTAATGGAGTGTAAAGGCATCGTAGCGAATTTGCAGTTGTGATTTTGTGAATCAGAATTTCTTTGAATTGGGGTTCTCTGAAGGGCAGTGTTTCTATTTTGCGTCTCATTTTTGTTCCTCTTTAGCTTCTTGGCTGGAAATGCGTAGTGAACTTTTGTGGTGAAACTCATTTATCATTAAAAAATAAAAATAAAAATTGTAGTGCACTTTCCTGCTCCTTGGACAATTTTTTTAGATATATCAATACAAACTGAGTTATTATAGCAAAGAACTGAGCTATTATAAGTGATTTATTGGTTTGTACTAAAACATGTCAAAAGAAATGTATGCTGTTTAAAGAATATTCTTTGTCAATGCTTAGATACTGATGTTGCTTGGTTGACCATGTTGTCACTACTAACCGCTGTAATAATCTTGTCAGTGTGTATTGGGATGACACTGCAGATTTTTACATTCAATATAAGTATTATTTTGTGTGCAATGGGTATGCCTTAATTAGTTTTGTTCTTGTGATAATTTCTTACCGTGTAGAAAGTATACTTCCACACCCTTACATCCTCTTTTGTTCGATATTTTTATACCATGTTTGGTATTAACGGCTCATTAGCTTCTTGTTTTTTTTGTGGCTCTTTTTTGTAACTTTTAACTGATAGAATGGCATGTAAACATGGATTAATCACCAGAAATGATAGCAAAGCTTCAAAAAATGAAACAATAGCATTTTATCTGAAATCAAAAATGTTTTTTTTGCATGCATATATATGATACAATGTGAATCCTTAAATACCAGAAAAGGGCTTATCAGATATGCATTGTAAACAAAGCAGAATAATTTAAAATTATATATCAAAAAGTAAATTGATTTTATTTCTACAGGATATTCAGACATAAAAATTTTGCTTCTTCCATTATGATCTTGAAGAAGGTTACTTTAAATTAAAACTTAATATGCCTCTTACTTTCAGGACGCATAGTCATGAGCCTCTTTGGAAAAACAGTTCCTACAACCGTAGGTACAGTATCCAATTACATGGGAAGTGCTGCCTTGTGTACCCATTGAGTTCTTTTTTTCCCATTTTTCAAAAGTGTGCACTTACTGTTGGATAAGTAGACCGCACATGCCACTGCTTCAGCCCAAAACTCCTTGGGTAGTTTCTTGCTTTTGAGCATACTCCGAGCTATGTTGAGGATAGTTCGGTTCTTTCTTTCCGCTACGCCGTTTTGTTGAGGGGATCTAGGAACTGTCATTGGTCGACGAATTCCATTTGCTTCACAGAACTCTTGAAACTCCTTAGAAGTAAATTCTCCTCCTCGGTCGGATCTCATAGCTTTGATCTTTCTACCACTTTCTCTCTCCACTGCAGCTTTGAACTTCTTGAAGACTTCGAAAACTTCTGACTTCTGTTTCAAGAAATATACCCACGTTTTTCTTGAAAAATCATCAATGAAGAGAAGAAAATAGTTATTGTTACCGAGAGAGCTTGGTTTGATCGGACCGCACACATCAGTATGGATGAGCTCGAGTGGCTTCTTGGCTCTTGAGTTTGTCTCCTTTGGAAAGCTTTTTCTGAATTGCTTCCCGACTAGACACCCTTCACAAAGCTGGTCAGGATGGTTGATGCGAGGTAGTCCCTTCACCATCTCCTTCTTGGATAGCAACTTTAGACCTCCAAAATTTAGATGCCCAAAACGAAGATGCCATAGCCATGATGCATCTCTGTAGCAAGCTTTCAAGCACTTTGCAACATCGTTTTGTATGTTGATCAGGAACATTCTATTCTTTGACATCGATACTTTAGCAATGAAGTTATTCTTATCATCTTTTATAGAAAGATTATGATCCTTCATATGAATATCATAACCTTTATCTAACAGTTGTCCTAAACTCAAGATGTTACTTTTCATATTGGGCACAAAGTAGACATTGGAAATAAACCGATGTCTCCCATCTTTCAAACGGATAAGAATGTTACCTCTCCCTTTTACCACTATTGTGGAATCATCGCCAAATGAGACATTTCCACTTACTGACTCGTCCAGCTCCACAAAAATGTCTTTCCTTCCACACATATGATTGCTTGCACCACTATCAAGATACCAGGATTTTGCTTGGACACCATCAGTCTCTTTTCGTGCTAGAAGAAGAGTTTCTTTATCATCGGTCTTCTCCTCCACATAGTTGGCCTTCTCCTCAATTCTGTTGTTAGGAGCTCTACATTCTAAAGCATAATGCCCAAACTTCTGACAATTATAGCATCGAACTTGAAATTTGTCATTCCTCGAGTTTAGATTGCCTCTTCCACGGCCTCGTGTTGAGCTTTCTCCTTTCTCGTAGTTATTGTTGGAATTGTTGTTGTTGTAATTCTAACCTCGTCCACGATCGCGATTTCCTCCTCGTCCACGGCCTCTACCTCTGCCTCGGCCACGTTGGTTTCTATCATCTCATTGGCTTTCATGCATATCCTTAAATTGCAGCTTGAGGAGTTGATCAGTAAACCCTTGCTTCTTCTTATGCTTCTCTTTGTATGCTTGTCATGATCCTTGGAGTTGCTCGATCGTCATTTCTTCCAAGTCTTTAGTTTCTTCAATCGTCACGACGATGTGCTCAAATTTGGAATCCAATGAACGGAGTATCTTCTCTATTATCCTCACATTCTCTAACTTGTCACCATTTCTTTTTAATTGATTAGAAACAGCTACTACTCTTGAGAAATAATCTGAAATAGACTCAGATACTTTCATGTGTAAGGATTCGAATTCACCTCTTAATGTTTGGAGACGGACCTTCTTCACTTGCTCGGATCCTTTGTAAGAGGTTTGCAGCTTTTCCCACGCTTCCTTAGCAAAGCTTGCACTCGAAATCTTCTCAAAAACATCATCATCTAATGCTTGATAGATGAGGTAGAGAGCTTTTTGTCTCTCTTTCTCGCATCTTTCAAACTATCCTTTTGAGCTGTGGTCAGTGCAGCTTCGTTATCTGGCTCACTAAAACCTTTTTCTACGATATCCCAAACATCATGCGCGCCAAGAAGAGCCTTCATCTTGATACTCCAGTTGTCGTAATTGTTATTGATGAGCGTCGGGACTTGGAAGGATGCCACACCATTTGCCATATCACTCAATATGTTGAGAATTTGGAAATTCTGATTGTGTAGATAGATCCGGAATGTTGAAAAACTTTGGGAGGGACCTGGTCAAAAGTTTCAAATTTCGGTCAACAATCAAAGTCAACACTAACCTGGTCAACAGTTGACTTTGAATGCTCGGTCAACTCGGCTTGGACGGCTCGGTCAACTCGGCTCAAGCGGTTCGGTCAAGCGGCTCGGTCAACAGGCTTATGGCTCGGTCAACTCGGCTCCAACTCGGCTGACCCAGCTTAACTCGGTGAGTCAATTCGGTTTTCTGGCAGCAATCTTCCGACGGCTCGTGGAGGCGCGTCTGAACTCCGATCGGGGAGATTCTGGCGGTGTCGGATTTCTCTCGTCGAGACCTTCGATTTGATATGCAATGGTGTATACTTTCCAACTCAAGCTCTGATACCACTTTGTTGGAAATAAAACACTCACACAAACAACTCTTATTCAAACTCAAAGAGATATTACAAGAGCACTCTCACTCAAAAGAAAGAAGATACTAGAACTCACTCTTAGAAGACTTTGCTTCTTCACTCACTTAGAAGCTCTTGCTTCTTCTTGATGATTAAACCAAAATGGGGAGGGGTATTTATACTACTTAAGAACAATCCTACACCACACAAATAAACTAATCCAAAATTACAACAACCATACACCTCATTTTTCTTGGTGGTTCTAATAATATTTTAGGTTACCAAATGATTCACATGCTCAACTACCACACCAAAAAAATTCTAGGTAGAATGCTTGTAGTTTTGGACCTTGATTATGGACTTGGTCTCCAATTTGATTGAGTTTGGTTTTGGACTCCCATAATGGATCAAGTTTATAACAGATCTCCAACAAGAAGTGTTTGGGGAAAGACACCGCAAGAAGCATGGAGTGGAAGAAAGCCCGGCATCTCCCACCTAAGAGTTTTTGGAAGCATAGCCCATGTTCATGTTCCAGATGAGAAAAGAACAAAGCTTGATGATAAAAGCGAGAGTTTCATCTTCATTGGCTATGATGCAAATTCAAAAGGCTACAAGCTGTACAATCCGAACAATAAGAAGGTTGTGATCAGCCGAGATGTGGTGTTTGACGAAGAAGGACTATGGAATTTTGGATCTCATATAGATGACTTCAATTTCTCTCCTCTGTTTAAAGATGAGCTGACACAAATAGAACAGCCTGGAGAAGCCCAACAAGAGCCAACAACTCCACCTACTTCACCAACATCAACTACCCACGGAGACGAGTCACCTTCATCATCTTCAAGTGGGAGTCAAAGTGAAAGAGGTGTGCAACGAACAAGAAGCCTTCGAGATCTCTATGAAGTGACTGAACGACAAGATAATCTTACATTATTTTTTTTATTTGCTGATTGTGAACCAATGAGCTATCAAGAAGCTGCAAAAGAAATGGAGTGGAGAGATGCGATGAATGAAGAAATCAAGGCTATCGAGAAGAACGACACATGGGAACTTATTTCACTTCCCAAAGGACACAAGGCGATAGGTGTCAAATGGGTCTACAAAACAAAGCGAAATGCTAAGGGAGAGATTGAAAGACACAAGGCGAGGCTTGTTGCAAAAGGCTACAGTCAAAAAGTTGGAATTGACTACGATGAGGTATTCGCCACTGTTGCTCGGTTGGAGACTGTTAGACTAATTATTTCCTTGGCAGCTCAAAACAAGTGGAAGATACAACAAATGGATGTAAAGTCTGCCTTCCTAAATGGAGTTCTTGAAGAGGAAGTCTACATTCAGCAACCATCAGGCTACGAAGTCAAAGGCCACGAAGACAAGGTGTTGAAGTTGAAGAAAGCTCTTTACGGGTTGAAACAAGCACCAAGGGCATGGAATAGCCGAATCGACAAGTACTTCCAAGAGAATGGCTTTAACAAATGTCCCTATGAGCATGCTCTATATATCAAGATCAAAGATGGAGATATTTTGATCGTGTGCCTCTATGTGGACGATTTGATCTTCACCGGAAGCAACGCAAGCATGTTCAATGAATTCAAGAAAGTGATGACGAAGGAATTCGAGATGACAGACATGGGGCTCATGGCGTGCTACCTTGGCATTGAAGTTAGGCAACAAAATGATGGAATTTTCATTTCACAGGAAAGCTATGCAAAGGAGATCCTAAAGAAGTTCAAGATGGAGAACTGTAAGCCGATAAGCACATCGATGGAATACGGAGTCAAGATGTCCAAACATGAAGAAGGCGAAAGTGTAGATCCAACATTTTTCAAAAGTTTGGTGGGAAGTCTACGCTACCTAACTTGCACGAGGCCCGATATTCTTCACGCAGTTGGATTGGTTAGTCGCTACATGGAATCTCCAACAACCACCCATTTTAAAGCCGCAAAGAGAATTCTTCGCTATCTAAAAGGTACAATTGACTTTGGCTTGTTCTATTCAGTTTCTAATGATTACAAGCTTGCTGGATATAGCCATAGTGATTGGGGTGGAGACATAGATAATCGAAGGAGCACTACTGGATTCGTATTTTTCATGGGAGATACTGCTTTCACATGGATGTCAAAGAAACAACCGATTGTCACATTGTCCACTTGTGAAGCAGAATATGTTGCTGCTACCTCATGCGTTTGTCATGCAATTTGGCTTAGAAATCTATTGAAGGAGATAGGCTTGATACAAGAAGAGCCGACCAAGGTTTGTGTCGACAACAAGTCAGCCATTGCCTTAGCAAAGAATCCAGTATTCCATGATCGAAGCAAGCACATCGATATTCGCTACCACTATATAAGGGAGTGTGTTGCAAGAAAGGATGTGCAAGTTGAATATGTGAGGTCACAAGATCAAGTTGCTGATATTTTTACTAAGCCACTGACAAGCGAAAACTTCATAAGATTAAGGAACTTACTAGGGGTCACAAGATCAAGTTTAAGGGGGGGTGTTGGATCATAAACTTGATCCATTATGGGAGTCCAAAACCAAACTCAATCAAATTGGAGTCCAAGTCCATAATCAAGGTCCAAAACTACAAGCATTCTACCTAGAATTTTTTTGGTGTGGTAGTTGAGCATGTGAATCATTTGGTAACCTAAAATATTATTAGAACCACCAAAAAAAATGAGGTGTATGGTTGTTGTAATTTTGGACCTTGATTATGGACTTGGACTCCAATTTGATTGAGTTTGGTTTTGGACTCCCATAATGGATCAAGTTTATGATCCAACACTTACTGACTATAAATGTTTCTTTGTGCAGAAAACTTTCGAGCACTTTGCACGGGTAGCCAAGTAACTTTTGTTCCCTTCTTAGTTTTATAAAACATCTATGCTACTTATATTTCTCTAAGTATACACAGCCTACATATTCGGATTATTCATTACAAGATATGAACAGGGATCAAGAGAAATAGAAAGTTTAAAACTCTAGAAGCTTGTATGTAGTAATAGAGGGATAAACTTTTAATAATTTTGAGTGTGAGAAAAGCAACTTGTTTAACATGATTCAAGACATTGGTATACTTTATGTGGCCAGTCTAATTGAAGCATTGCTTTGACAATGCATGGGCCCCTTGATTCTCACTTCTTTGATTTGTATGCTTTTGTGCCTACAAGAGTTGGAAATTGATTTGGGTGCTTCATATCAATGTTTGTTAAATCATATTAGTTCATAATTATAAAAAAAAAATTAAATCATATTAGTTTGTGATACTAACATGTAACCAAGATAAAAAAAACAAAACTGATTTGAGTAAAAGGAAGGGTGTCTAGGGATTTTCAGAGGCCTGGACCCCTTGATAACTTTTGGAAAGAGAATTGTGCTTGGGAATGATGCTTGGTTTTGATGTTGCATGGATTAGTCTTCTGAAGTTGGCTTGACACTTCTAAGTTTCATCTCCATATAGTGAACTCTCACGTTTCAGGGGAAAAAGGAATTGGAAAGAGTGGGAAGCCTCTATATTACAAAGAGAGCATCTTCCATAGGATTATTCCCAGCTTTATGATCCAGAGTGGTGAGTTTTCTCGTGGTGATGGACGAGGTGGAGAGTCGGTTTATGGTGAGAAGTTTGCTGATGAGAACTTCAAGCTCAAGCACACTGGGCCAGGTAAGCTGTAGCTCTCGTCACACTTAATTCTTTTCCTTTGTGCATTCTGTCTATACAAGGTTTTTATCTATGTTTCCTGGACTCGAATATGGGTGTTGGACATGGGTACATGTCCGAGTATCGAACTTGTCTATTTTTTATAATTTTTTTCGTAATTTTTCCTTTAATTTGGAATGTCAAAGTGTCATACCCTTATCCGAGTGTCCCGGGGTACCATAGCGTAAAGTAAAGAATCAATGTAACATAGGTTTTTAGTAGATTGTTTTGCATTGAACTTTATTCCTACTTGCATGCTAGCTATGTTATTTGGACATTATAATGTATTTTCTATTTTCTCCTTCTCCCATTACAACAGTAGCAACTAGCTGGTAATTATGCTTTCATATTGATAGGTTATTTTCTAGCACAGTTTCTAAAATGTATTGTAGGTGGAGGTCTTCAATTTTCTGTTTCTTGGAAAATTGGAAATGGATGCGAATGTCAGTTTTGTGAAGCTGCCATAACTCTCACGAAAACTAGATCAGTAGGGTAAATATTGTCAAATGGTCATGAGTTAAGTTACTTTCTGTGAGATAAGTTTCTTTTTGGGGGGATAGATACAGTGGGTACATGGATTTACACCATCAACTGATCAAATCATGTATCGTCAATGTTTTTGGCTACATGTGACCATCAAGGTTCCTTGAACTAATGCATTCACTTCTTTTTTTTTTTGAAGGTTGGATGGCCGTCATGTTGTGTTCGGCAAGGTGCTTTCCCGGATGGATGTGATGTACAAGATTGAAGCTGAAGGAAGACAGAGTGGCGTGCCAAAGAGTAAAGTCATCATTTTAGACAGTGGTGAATTACCTTTGTGATGGCCAACTTTATTGTTTGTTGGATGCAAAACATAATTGTCAAGAATAGTGGTGAAATAGCTTTGTCAAGTGGTTTTATTTCATTTTATTTTGTGGGGGCTGTGGAGGACCAACCTGATTTATTACCACAAGCTCATTCGATGTTCCGACGTATTTACCATATTACTATCTTCTCTTTGGAGAATGCTCAAAGTTTTGATTCGCTATTTACCTGAAAATTCTTTAGAACGTCTAGAATGATCTGCACAGAGACAGATGTAGAAGCAACGACCACATTTTATTAAGTTGATGAGCTGTCTTGATGGTGTTAAATGATTTTCAACATTTTTTCCTTTTTTTTTTTTGGTAAGTTAACAGAGAGAGGATTGAACCCAAGCTCTTTAAATGGATAATCCAAAAGTGACCATTTGATTGAAAGAAGGTTGTTAATTTCAATTGACATGTCATTCAATGTTTTTTTAAAAGAGTCATTACGTGGTTACTTGAAAATCTTGAGAGCCACTTTGTTTTTACAGTATAGATTTTGAGAATGAAACGAAAAGGTGAAATTATCCCATATGACTATAAAACGAAAATGATGCATCAACTCTAATCAATTAAATGATTATCAACTTAACCATGAAAAGCAAAAGAATATGGAAGAAAATAGTATGCTGCAATTTGATAATTATTGTTTTTTATAAGATAAAAATTTTTGAAAAATTACTTATCTATGAAAAATGTGTGTCAAGCAAGACAATTATCTTTTTTAAAGTAGCAAGGATTATAATATTTATTTTTTTAAAAGGGTTATCATAATATTTATTGATTCTTGGGCAAAAGCACAAAAGCTTTCAATGGGAAAAAAATTTACCGCTAGAAGGAGGGCTTGAACCTCCGACCTTGTGGTTAACAGCCACACGCTCTAGCCAACTGAGCTATTCCAGCGTTTGAAATTGGCTTTCTACTTTAAATTATTAATCGACTAACAACCAGCACAATTGCATACATAAGTTGAAAACACCCGACGTGGGTTCTCTCTCATTCTTCCTTGGTTCAAGACCATTAGTCCAGTACAGCTTCTTTCAGCCCTCTTTAGGTTCGATTGCTACGCTCCTGGCTTCACGAAGTCTCTCTCCAGTCAACAGTCCAATGATCACCTCCACAAGTTAACCCTTTTCCCTTACATTTTTGATGCAGGTTCATTGCTTGTGGTTAAGTGTATTGTTCATGGAACTAATTGTAGTAAAGTAAGAGATAATAAGAATTCATCTTGTGGTAAACGAGAAATTCTTAGCTGCACTGAGTACCAACTGAAAACTTGATTGGTAAATTTTGAAAACTTCACTAACAATATCTATACATATTCAGTTAACATTATTAGTAAAGTTTCCAAAAATTATCAATCTAATTTTCAACCTTACACCCAATGGATTATGGACTGTGGCGCTACTACGGAATGGGAAAAGTATGCCTTTTTAGCAGCTGCTAAGAAATATCCACAGAAAAATATATATAGGTTGGCGATTAGTTTCCCAATAATGAATATAGTAATTAAACAGAATTTGAGAGCTTTCGTTTTTTGTTTTTCCTTTTTCATGCTTTTCAAATGAAAAATATTGCAATGACAAGCAAGGTGGCATACTCTCCAAATCAAACAAGCAAATTAAACGAATTCAACCAGTAACAGCAATTACCCAATTGTAACAAAAGCATGTTTTTTATCTTCCAGAATCGTATGCCAAACAATTTCTAAGAAGGATAATGACATATTTCAAGAACAGATGACACATTGTTGCCAAGCAGAGCCAAAGATACATTGGGTATCCAAACCTTTAACAGCAAACAATCAAACTAAAATTTCAATGTCCATTAATAGACAGAAATGAAAAATGACAGTAAATAGGGAATTTTAGCATTTCTTCAATTGCTTCAGAGGATACATCAACTAAATTTAAACTGCATGAGTACGAGCAGTAACACAACTCTCCATACTGTTCCGAGCTGCCCACATAAGTTACAGCCATGTTAAACGGAAATTGTAATCAATACAACTCCCTAGTGTCCACCATTTTTTTTTTTATAAGTTCTCCAGATCAAGAGACGATCTTGAACTTAAGATATTAGAGCGGAGACACAAAGGACTCATGCTAACTTGACCACTAGCCAAATCTACTAAAATGAGAAGTAGCAAAGAATATCAGCCAAAGGACATTTTTGAAGAAGCATCCTAGTTTACACCCTTGAGCATATCTTTCTAGAGCTCTATTGCAGCTAGTTTCTGTGATATCAGTTCAGGAACTAAGGAATCCCTCCTTTAAACCTTATTTTAATATAACAATGAAGAGCTAACCAATGGATAAGGAAACAGAACATAAATACCTCAGCCAGTTGGCAGGTTGAACAGGAAAGTAATTGCCGCCATAGTCACTCTCCTTGTAAAACAGAACACATCATTACAAAGAATCTAGGCCAAAACCAACTTTCAAAAGTGAAGATCGACTCAAACCAACAAAAAAAAAAATCAAATAGATGGTTTGTTAGAGTAGATGATAATATCAATCAAAATAGATAGTTATTAACTGGAAGATAGCTTGTTATATAAAGTGGAAGTCTCCTGTACAAAGTCATCTCATTACTTGAGAGCTCACAGAATTCTTGTCTCAATTTAGACAGTTTCACCTTCTCATGACATCAAATGCACAGATCAATCCTAGTTTCTAAATTCAACATCTTTACAACCTATTTTACCAAACTTCCTCTACACAACTATTTTCTTACAAATAAATATTGCAAGGTTGCCAGTGCTCTTTGTCAATCATATTCCATACATTCTCCTAAACAAATGCCTTCTAAAGAGGCTGTCAATGGCGATAACTAACAAAGGATGATATATAGTTACTAAGAATTCGGTACGCCCTGGTTCGTGGTACAGAAAAAAGATACGTTACCCACCTCGTATGCGGTACGTTGGAAGTAGACTTAAATGATTTTTATTATGTATAAATACATGTATAAAATTAGGATATTAGATGTATTTATAA
Source organism: Bretschneidera sinensis (assembly GCA_023935145.1). Lineage (NCBI taxonomy): Eukaryota > Viridiplantae > Streptophyta > Magnoliopsida > Brassicales > Akaniaceae > Bretschneidera > Bretschneidera sinensis. Next base: position 19,245,572 of record CM043703.1, read on the forward strand.
ATACAATTTAAATAGGAATGTGTGCATAATAATAATATAAAAAATATTAGAGTTTTGACAAAATAGCAAAGTCATTAAATATAATATTAGAAAATAAAGTTTGAGCATTCTGGTATCGCCTCTTTTATGTCTAAAAAAACCTTTTTTTTAATTGGATAGCCAATTTTAGGGATGCCGGTAACTATGGATAACACTGCTCTGTGTACTCTGCCTAGTAACATATGCACTATCAATAGGAATGTGTGCCTAGTAACATATGCCTAGTACACAATAAATAAAATCTTAGATCAAATTAATTCAGTGCCTCCTTATTCTGATATTCCCCCTGTATTAGTAGCATCAGCACCAGTACCCTCCTTGTTTCGCTGGTGAAACGTAGTGGAGAAATTCGAGGAGAGTTCAGAGTAAAGAGAGACAACCTTTGATATGTTGCGGTTGATTTCTTGGATCAAAGCCACGTTCTTCACCATGTTGTCGGGTATCTTTGACTGATGATTCTCGTTGACCTGCTTGATCAGGATTTTGTTCCGGTCCAACACGGATTGCACTTGCCGAAAATTCCGGTTAAATGTTTTCCAGACCTCGGGGTCTCCTTCATCTCCGTCCAGGAAGGCGTCGTTTGAGATTGCTTTTTGATGTTTTTGTTTAAGGCTGTTGTTGTTGCAAGCGTTGTCCATGCTCGATTCAACAGAGGAGGAATCGAGCGTGGTCATGTGAAGAAGTGAGGGGATTTTAAAGTTGAACTGTTGTTTTTTGATAATTTAACAACATTTTTCATGTTGCTGGTGTTGTCGCTATGAGGATATTTTGAGAGATTTTAGATACTAAATCCTAAAAGTGGATTGGATGAGTCGCAATGGGAGGTGAGAGTGAGCTCACGCGACTTAGCAGTGTGATACTTTAACTAACACGGTAACACCAATTGATCACGCGCTATATGTAAGACTGGGGAATGAATTACTTAAAAATATCTTACGGTGCTGTAAGATGGAAAGAGTAAAGTTGTGAAGGTCACTCATAAGAAATGTCCGTTTTGTACACCATGTCTTTCCAGGGAAAATATCTTCCAATCAAAATAACCCAAAGAATCTAAAAAGAGGTAAAGCTAGCCTACCAATTACTCCACTTTTTCAACAAAAGAGTAATGTCATGTCTCGCGAAAAATTGAAGTTTTCTTTTTTATTACTGTTACCCGTCATCACTAGAGTCAGATTATGATTTTCTCATATTTAATAATTAAAATCAAATCAAATTAATTAAATTTAGTTTTGTAAATGTAACATTTAATATATTTGAATTTTTATTTTAATTTTTAAATAAAAAAATCTAAATCTAATCGAATTGAATAAAATAATTAAATAAAATGATTGGTTACCTATCAATACTCTCAATAAAATCATATAGTAATTTCAATATTTCCTTCTCTCAGCTTTTTTTTTTATCAAAAAAATTAAATAAATTTATAGTAAGATTGAATGTTAAAAAAGATTCAAATTTAAGTTTGTCGTGATATCATCTGGTCACAAAATAAACTTGACTTATATTTCAATTCTCAAATATAAAATAAAGGATTTTTTTAAAAAAAAAAAATTGTTTATAGCAAAGCCTAACCCGCCAGACAACTTGCAACCTGAATCAAGCTTCAAGCTAAGGAACCCATCAATAAGAATTCGGGCGAAAGGACTTTTCTTGGAAGAGAAATGCAGTTGGGAGGATTATTTATTCTGGATTTTAGTAATTCCTGGGACATGTTCTTTTTAACAAAATGACGCATTCTTATCATCTTATTATAGGCATCACAGAGCAAAATCTAAACCAACAGTGGTAAGGAAAGCTACAAAGCTAGATATGATAAATATCACTTTCTTCCAAGCCTACATCATCATCTAGCAATTCAGACATTAGCTAACAAGGGAAGTGGATGATAATCTGCCATAATGAAGTATAAATCTTCTATTTCTCCTAAGTACAAACACAAAGCAATAAAAGATCTTATATCATTTGCAAGATTTTTTTATCATGCGGTAACAAACACTATTATTTTCCAGATCCACTCAATAAACTTGAAGTCCTAGTATGGAAAATTATTTCACATGCGTGTATACAACATCTTCAATCTCACAAGCTCACACTTACCGGCATGGCTCTACTTAACTGATGACGACAATGCAAATGAACTAGAAGAGAAGTATCATCAGGTTCGAAGTAGGCACCTACTCAACTGGTTTCCTCTTCCTTCCAAGAATTGAAGCTCTCTGAAATCTAGGGCCACCCATTCGCCATTTCTTAAAGGCTGTCATAGAGGATTGAGCCGCCTCATACACTACAAAAAGGCACAACAATCTGGATATTTATACAGAAATAAGGATGGAATATAGATGATACATGCTTGAACAAGTAAAACGAATCTCACAATTTGTTTCTTCTCTAGTTAAAAGTGAAAAGAATTTGGAAGCTGTTGCATAAGCTACAGTGTATGCCTTGGTCAGTATTTCCTTATACCTGATCTTAAAATGCAGTTGAGAGCAAGATCCCAATGGTTCTATCACCAACTCTATCCATCAAAATGAACAAATGAACAGATAAAAGCTTAGTAAGAATCTATTTTGTTTCCCGCATGAAAATTGAGTAGCTCAAATAGCATGTTAGGTGATAAATATGATAAACTGTTCATTTTTACCACCAAAAGGATCGCAAACATATCATCTAGCTGCGACACATTAGATAAAATGACAGCATCCTTGCTCTACCCAATTCAGATACAATAAAAAATAATTGTTAGAGATCAAGAACCAAAGAGTACCTAACTCTGTATAAAATATCAATCTAATTTTAATGGTGTCTCCAACCTGGTTACATATTAGGTACCTCACTATACCAAATAACAGTAGCTTTCATGCAAATGTCAGGTGGTAGTACTCAGTGACTTGTGTTCAACATTGGTTACTAAAATTTTGAACCTGGTTAAAACTAGTCATGATTTCCAAGGTATGTCAAGAGAGAGTAGAAGCTTCCCAAAATCAAAATGAAAAATAATTAACACTCAAGATGCAACTTTGTTCGTTTTCACATTTTAATGGAGGGTTTTGCTCATCAGTTAAAACAGATAGGATTTGATTAATCAATTGACAACTCCTACAGGAGAAATTCTCAAGATATCTTAAACTTTGATTTTCAAACTTGGTTTAAGACTCTTTTTGTTGTTCATATAATAAAAGATCATATCAACCCTGGTCTGAGAATATACTGATACTAGGTAATACAGTCAAATGGTTCAGGGCATCATGCACACAAGCTCATAAAGAATTTAAATGCCCTGGCTCACATATTCCCTCTTTCAAATTGACAGAGCAAACACACAAACACAAAGGAAACCAGATACCTCGTATAAGGTGAATTGACAAATGCACAATAAAATAAAAAGATCATATTGATTGGCATAGGCAGACAAGGAAATAGAGTTAGAAAAGATACTCACAATGGTTCTATTTTGCATCCAAATTCATAGAAGTATGGACAACTGGATCTAAGCTCCACACATGCAGCATCAGCCTGGATTTCCAGCCTTGTTCTGGTATTAAAAAGCACCATCAAAAAGAGATAAAGAGAACCATATATCGAACTAAATCATCAAACTTTCTGGTATTAAAAAGCACCATCAAAAAGAGATAAAGAGAACCATATATCTAACTAAATCATCAAACTTTCCAACTTAGATTTCAGACAGCTACATGAATACGTCATTAACCATGCCTCTACTGTACATAGGGAGCTTATGTAAAAGGTCTGCAACCGTACCACTAGACGATTTTTTTATGGCCTTAGGCCCAGATCTTTAATACAAAGATTCTGGATACAACCCTAAGTCATTCATACCACAAAAATTATGTAAAAGATGCCACTCCCGGCAACTCAGTCCTTAACAATTTCCCTAGGATTACTATCTCTAGCAGGCAATTAAAATGTCACAAGGAGATATTAGGATCCTCACTTATGATTGAAACATGCAGGAAAACTTATTGATATAGCTTGCCTCAAGTGTAACTCCTGAGCAAGCCAGAAAGGCAGTTCTACTTTTGCACCTTGTTCAACCTGAGAACCACATCAAAAAATATTAAAAGACAGTCATTAATTATCCACTTGCATTATGGTCCAATTCTTTGAAACTCACACAGTTTGTTTCCGCACTGGGATCAATAGTCACTCCATTGGCTGGCTTATGGAATACAACTGGGACAAACTGCAAGCAACAACAAAAATCATCATGATACTACAACGGGAGCCTGAGAGTTGAAAGACAGACTATCCAGCATGTGAAGACTGAGGCAATAACCCCTTCTTCCATAAGAATGTCATCAATATCATAGTAAATTGCCATTCTCAAAGGCCCCCGTTCGTTGGTCTTTAGTTTCTCAAGTTCTTCAAGACCACTCACAGAGGACCAAGCCTAAGGTAATTAAGGCCCCGGACTATAAACTCTCTCCAGTCTGTAAATCAAGCATTACTGTAACTAACATATGCCAACACAAAGATGTGACAAAAGATATGCAATCCTTTATCTATAACAACAGATGTCAAAGAACAACAAAATTTGAACATGGACACAAATCTGAAAAACACAATTGCAAATTTAATCTTTAAAACTATCTTATTCAGATCAGTTGCAGGAACTAAAGGATCTTATATTCGGCCAGGTTATGCTACGGCAAACTTATGCTGCATAAAGCATATTGACAAACGGATTATAAGCAAATAAGTGCTGATTTCTTAATACACAATATTCATGATAAACTTGGACCATGGACAGAACATTAATACACCACTATATGTAGCTAATAGCTATGGCTTACAGATCTCAGCTTCACGCAAGTTAATAATCCAAGTCCGGCCCTAAATCAACAAAATTAGAAATACATAGCCAAACAAATAATGAATATGCACATACAAAATTCAAGTAAATATAAATTAACTGCAAAGTACAGTTGAAGAACCAAATTTTTTTACCAATGGTAGGATCGCATGAGATTAGATTTCGATTTTAGTGCAATCGGTTTTATGAGTAATTTAAAGGTTGTGACTATAGAGAGTATCGTTTTCGGAAAATTCAAAATCCGCATGAGTAGAAGAGAGAGAACAGTTACCAACGATGGGGAAGAAATTGCTTGGCCAACGACGTCGGCAGCGCTTCTCTGGTCACGAATTTTTCAGAGAGAATGAGAAGAAGGAGAGAGAGAGTGAGAAGGAAGTTGAATAGAGAGGAAATTTTTCTAGCATGAGGAATTGAACAGAACAATTAAATTAGAACCAAAAACAAATGAGAGTGAGAGAGACAGCATTACCTGAATTTCTAGTGCTCCTCTTCTCTGGATCTAGGTCTCCAGCGAGGGAAGATAGATAAAATAAATTGGAGGGAAACTTAAAAATAAAAAATTATAATTAAAAAATAAATAAAACTCGATGATGTTTTTTTACAGATCGTGGTGTATTATAAATTTGAGAAAATTATGTTAGGGTGTAATTACACGGACATCTTTTTTATTTGTTATCAACTGCATCCTTTGGCATGGTACATTTAATTATTTCAAAAAGTTGACATTAAAAAGTCTGATATAATTAAGATATATCAACAAATCAATTTTTAAAAACAAATATACCTTTAATACTATTTCCCTTTATTTCTCTTTTTCTTCCTCAACCTCTCACTTTCTCTTTTTTTTTTTCTTTTTCTTTTTACCATTTGAGCGTACCTGAAGCTCGAAGGAATTTCCATTTTGCTGCATGAGCAACCATTTTCCCTTAACTTTATTTAGCTATCTTCCTCTTCTTCCTCAACCTCTTGTTTATTTCCCTTCATTCTTCTTTCTTCCTACCGTTAACGAAAATATGAAGGTCAAGGGAAAAATCATCATGGAGTCTGATACTTGCATAATGCTTTCTTGTTTCTTGAACTGCATGTAAAATCATCTTTTCCTATAGCAATTTAAGTATTCCACAATTTTCTTTACTAACGTAAGCATGGAATAAAAAATTGCACCTAATTACATAAGAGAAAAATATGTATATATTGAGTATTTTGTACACATAAGTGTTGCGATAAAATGCATGAATTTTTTTGAGTATTTTGCACATGGACATTATAATAAAAGCTCCCAACTTTCTGAAAGTTCTCATATGGCATTTTTATTTATCACACACAACTTAATTGCATCTCATGTAATTAAATTGGTGAAGTATTTATTTGAAAATATTGGTAGAAAGCCAAATGATACATACAAATTACTTGAGGTCGTTTAAAATAATACATGAATGATATCTTACTTTGCAAAACATGAAATTAGTACACATATGTAATGTAGAATCAGATTTAAACTGAGTTATTTGTCAAAAAAAGTGTTTATCGTTCTTGCGATTTCTCGAATAACCAATAAAAATGTTTAGAATGAATGGATTTTTCGAACGAAAATGACTGAAAAGAAAGATAAATGAGTTTAATCACGTTAAAAGTGACTAGTCTATTGATATCAAAAATCGACTCGTTTAATCCAATAAATTATTTTTTTATTATATTCACAAAATTTGATTGGAAAAATAAATTATCCATAAACTAAAACATGCGTAACCTATCATAATTCAAACTTTAATGATCAGTATATCTCTTTCGAATATTTTAACGGAATATTTAATAAATAACGGTAGTGCTTTTTGTTCAGAAATGCATGTGCACTGAAAGCACTTGTCAAACTAGTAATTTTTATATAAATCGTTTTAAATTTTTTCTCCAGAAAACAATATAAATTCCTAATACGGAGGATTATAATCATGTTAATTAGTGTTTATTATAAGAGAAATTGTTCCCTTATTTTTTTCTCGTAAAAACTCCGTAGGATAGAAACAAAGATCTTGCCACAACAATCTAAGCAATGGACAACTTCAATGATCAGCCATGGCAGCTATTGTAGAGCCCATTCTTGTGGCTAGTCCAGCGCACACTCAGATTTTCCATTTCAGCTTCTGCTCAACAGAATTTTTTCAGGTTTAAGAATCACCTTTCACATAATTAACTGTGATTTGGATGCATCCAGGCTTAAGACTTACTTTAATGAACCGTTTGTCACTCTAAAATGTGAACTTCATATAAAAAAAAAAGGACTAAAAGTAACTAAATTTATGATAAAGAAGCGTTTGCGCAAAGGGTTTTTAAGTTCATTCCTTTTTGTCTCTCCCAATCTCAATCCCAATTTGTTTTGAAGCATGTCCATGTAAAACTTCCCATTCTTCAATTTCTGGTGGAGAGCTCCTGCATAATGCATTTATATAGGGATAAAAAGATGTCTGCAACTTAATCCCACTGAATCTCCCGGTGAAATGTCCACTCGGAGGCATTTAACGTGGTTTTCCCATCGGCAGCAACAAGATCATAAGGTGAGTCCTCCGAAAATTCAGTGGGCATGGACTTCCAGTGAAGAGATGGCTTCCACTCAGCTTCTTTGATCACCTTCAGTATCTCTGTCACAACTACTTTGCTCCCCTCGGCAGATAAATGTATTCCATCTCTAGAGAAAAAGAATAAACTAAATTAAGTTCCATGGATAAACTTTTAGATATAAAAGGATAAATTTCAGTCTCCACATGAATTTAAGTGAAGGTTTGGCAGGCGATAAAAGGGTACGAGGAGACTTTTAAGGAATAATACAGGACAATGAAAGATTTGCTTGCAGCTTGTGTGAGCGAAAAAATTAGATAGATGATGTATGGTCAAGCAAACTCACGTAAAGCAAGCAGCCAAATCATCTGTTTCCTGCAGTGCAGTAAAAAGATCAACCACTTTCACACCTAATTCCTGGCACAACTTTATACAAGCTTCTGAATACTTTTGGCATAGCTCATTCGTTCGAACTATCTCACTTAAATATGCACTGGTTCAACAAAAAGAGACATAAATTAGATTTAACAATTTGCTAAGACAAGGAAAACAAGAGATACCCAATATATGCATCAGAGCACCTTTGGTTCTGGCGAATTCTGGCCTCATTCACAGGAGGACAACTCAGAAAAATGATGCGCATTGAGTCTGAAAGGCTCTGATTTTCAAATATCATGTGTTAGAATATCACATACTATTCTTAAAAAAAAAAAAATGAGCTCCCAATTTGAGTTTGATGTGGTCAAATGGCAACATACAAGCAGAAAGAACTAACAGAATATATTTCAGCATTTAGGGACTCTTTTTCTTTGGCTTCCAAACAAATAAAAGTGCATTCAAGGGCATCTAGGAACTGCAAAGAATGAAACTTTTCTGCCTAATTCCTCACCATAGTTACCAAGAATTCGGTACGCCTTGGTTCGCAGTACGTGGTGTTAGAATTTAAGAGAGTAAAGAGATGTGAGAATTGAAGAGAGTAAAGAGATTGTACAAATGCTTACTTGAGTTCTTATTATTGAGAATACAATTAAGAGTATATATAGGTTGTTAAAGGAAAAAGACATTCCTTAAAACAAGGAAGGAAACATGGTCTAAAGTAAGCCTTAAAACAAGAAAGGAAACATGGCCTAAAGTAAGCTTTAAAACAAGGAAGGAAACATGGCCTAAAGAAAGCCTTAAAACAAGGATGAATATATGGCAAGTGTGGGTGAAGTGGAATAGTTAGTGACCCTAATTAAAGAAAAGAATATGGACTTTGCCATCCATTGACAGCCCCCCTCAAATTGATGCAGGTTAATCAATAAGCATCAATTTGCTGCTTAAGAAGCAATGTCGATGGCGAGTGAGAGCTTTGGTGAAGATATCAGCAATTTGTAGGTCAGTGGAAACATGTGGAAGAGTGATAACACAAGCTTCAAATGCTTCACGGATAGAGTGACAGTCGACTTCAATATGCTTCGTGCGCTCATGATAGACAGGATTGGCCGTGATCTGAATAGCACTTGTATTATCAGCATGTAGAGGTGTAGGATCAGTTGCAGAAAAATCTAGCTCAGCAAGCAAACCTCGAAGCCAAATAATTTCGGAACAAGCAAGAGACACCGCCCGATACTCGGATTCTATAGATGACTTAGAAACTCTGTCTTGCTTCTTACTCTTCCATGAGATCAATGCATCACCTAAGAACACACACCAACCAGTAATGGAGCGACGTGTATCAGCACAACCAGCCCAATCAGCGTCGCTATAAGCAGTAAGTCGAGGAGAATTGCCTGCAGGAAAGAATAAGCCACGGGCAGAAGTGCCCTGAACATAGCGTATGATCCTACGGGAAGCAACCAAATGAAGGTGATGAGGGGTCTGAAGAAACTGGCTGACTTGTTGTACTGCAAAGGAAATGTCCGGTCTAGTAATGGTGAGGTAGACAAGACTGCCCACCAACTTTCGGTATAAACTAGGATCAACCAGTAAATCACCCTCCTCTTTGCGAAGCTTGACATTCAATTCCATGGGAGTATCAACAGAAGTGGCCTCCTGTAGGCCAGCTGTAGCCACCAGGTCACTAGCATACTTATGTTGATTGAGTGAAATACCCGACGGACTACGATGCACCTCAAGACCGAGAAAATATGTAAGAGAACCAAGATCTTTCATATGAAAGGACTCGGAGAGATGGGTCTTGAGCTGGCCAAGTAAAACAGAATCGGAACCAGTAATCACAATATCATCAACATAAACTAAAAGAACAACAATTCCCATGTCTGATTTTCGAAGAAACAAGGAAGTGTCATACTTGCTCTGCTTGAATGAAAATTGTAATAAATTAGTTCGAAATTTATCAAACCAAGCCCTTGGAGCTTGTTTGAGACCATAAAGGGAGCGACGAAGCTTACACACATGTGAGTTTGGAGAAGGAAACAATCCCGGGGGTGGCTTCATATAAATACACTCTTTAAGATCCCCATGAAGAAAAGCATTCTTGACATCCATCTGATGTAATGGCCAATCATTAGAAGCAGCAAGAGCTAGAATCGTACGAACAGTGGTCATCTTAGCCACAGGAGCAAAGGTTTCTTCATAATTAACACCATATTCCTATTTATTTCCAAGTGCAACAAGCCGAGCTTTATAACGATCCAAACTTCCATCAAATCGAACCTTGACGGAGTAAACCCATTTGCAACCCAGGGGGACTATAGTGGAAGGACAAGGTGCAATGTCCCAGGTGTGATTGGCCTTTAAAGCAGCAACTTCTTCCTGCATAGCTTGTCGCCAACAATCATGCTTGACAGCATGTGAGTAGCATGTGGGAATATCAAAATTGGACAATGCAGCAGTAAGAGCAGAAGCAAACCACCCATACCTATCCGAAGGTAAAGATATTCGAGAAGAGCGGCGTACCAAGTGTTCTGAAGGCGCTGCAACTGACTGGAGCATGGTAGGATCAGATATCGGTTGAGCCATCGGAAGAGACTGTGGGCGGGAGCGTCTCGTATATACAATACCTGGTTTAAAGCGAGAGCTGACTTGATGAAGATCTGAAAATTATTGCTCAAAGGAGGGGAGGACCACCGTAGAAGAAGAGGGCTCAAAGGACACAGGAAAGAAATGTTGATTTTCAAAGAAAATAACATTCCTAGAAATACGTGTACGATGTAAAGTAAGATCATAGCAAACAAATCCCTTTTGACACACATTATATCCCAAGAATGCACATCTAACAGATTGAGCAGATAATTTATGTCGCTCATGGGGAGGTAAATGGACAAAACATACACAACCAAAGATGCGAAGATTATCATAACTAGGTTGTTTAGCAAACAAGCGGAAATAGGGAGACTCCATGTGTAAGATTTGGGAAGGTAAACGATTAATCAAGTGAATAGTAGTTTTCAAAGCCACGACCCAGAACATTGATGGAATAGATGATTCTAACAAGAGAGTACATACCACATCAAGAAGATGACGATTTTTGCGTTCGGCTACTCCATTCTGTTGGGGAGTAGCAGGACATGAACGTTGATGAATAATACCTTTAGAAGCCAAGAATTCCTGAAACTCAGTAGACAAATATTCACCACCAGAATCTGTGCGTAATGTCTTAATAGTCGCAGAAAATTGATTGTCAACATACGCTAAAAAATTAGTGAAAGTACGAAAAACCTCAGATTTAGAGCGAAGAAAATAAACCCAAGTGAATCTGCTATAATCATCAATGAAAGCCACATAATATTTAAATTTTTCATGCGAACTAACGGGAGAAGGTCCCCAAACATCACTATGGATAAGATCAAAGCAATGAGAAGCTCTACTAGCATGTAAAGGAAAGGGAAGAATTTTGCTTTTACCAAGTTTGCAAGAATCACACTTAAGAGATAAAGAAGAACGTTCTTCATTATCAAGAAAACCAAAGTGTAATACATGAGGTAAGATCTGAGTATTGGGATGGCCTAAATGACAATGCCACACCATACTCAGATTTGGAACATTATTGCAAGCAAGAGACTTAATAGACGAAACTGGAGAAATTGCTGGGACAGATAAAAATAGTGGAAACAAGCGCCCCACTTTAGGTCCCTTCACGATCAGCTCTCTCGTTACCTGGTCCTATACAACACAACCATCACCAGAAAAGTTAACAACACAATTGTTATCAACTAATTGACCAACAGAAATAAGATTCGTGGAAAGTTGAGGAGCAAGAAACACATCAGTGAATTTAGAAGAGGCATCTCCGACAGCAGCGATTGGTAAAGAACTGCCATTGGCAGTCTGAATGGCAGAAGGACCAACATAGGGTCGAACATGACACAGAGCAGTGGGAGTATTCGTCATGTGATTAGAGGCCCCCGAGTCTACGTACTAGAGTTTGGTAGAATTTTTACCTTGAAACCCCATGGCAGATAATGCTGAAATTAGCATCTGTTGCACCATTTCGGGTGTGCAGTAATTCGCTGCAGGAGGTGCCGAAACTGGGGAGGCACTGGAAGAAGAGCCAGGAGCTGCAGAGGGTACAATAACAGAAGTCTGAAATGCTTGAGCCTGACGATTCTGTGGGCGGAGACGACATTCTTTGATGATGTGACCCTTCTTCTTACAATAAGAGCAGTATTTCTTGGGACAATTGACAGCAATATGCCCATTTCTTTACAGCAAAAACACTGCAAGTTTTTAGAATGCATAGGCAGTCTGCGTTCTTAGGCAGCATAAGCAACAGTTCCTGGACTACCATAAGATTGCTCCAGAGTGGCTTGAGTACTAAGACATTGTTCTTCACGAAGTAACTCACCAAAACAAACATCAAGAGAAGGAACATGAGATCTATTCAGCAGAGAGGAGCGAATAGATTCATATTCCGGGCGCAGTTTCATAAGAAATTGATCATGCCATCTAGTCTCGTGGAGTTGCTGAATAGTCGAAAGAGTGGCAACAGGAACAGCCGCTGTAACAAGATCAGTATAGTCAGTCCAAAGAATCAGAAAGGCCAAGTAATAGTCTTGGATGGAAAGATTGCCATGTTGAAAGGTGGCAATTGCATGCTCTAACTGAAAGCGATAAGCATCATTATCTTGACGATAAACCTTCTTCAGATAAGTCCACATGGATTGAGCAGAGCGATGAGTACGCAAGTTGGTGACAATATATGGCTCCACCGAACTAAGAAGCCAAGACATGATCCGAGCATCAAGCACAGTCCAAGAAAGAGAAGACCCGACATCCTTTGATTGGTCTGTATTGGATGTTTGTGCGATATCCGTGCCATTGATATGGCCCCAAAGTTCTTTTTCCTTGAGGAAAATTTCAAACTGAAAGGCCCACGTAGAGTAATTTTTGCCCGTAAATTTGACACACACAGGTGCAGAGTCCATTGCAAATAAGTGCAAAAAAAATAGCCCGACCAAAAAAATGCCGAAACCACCCAAAGCAGAAAAAAAACAAACTGCCAAAGAGATCTGAGAACAAAAAAAACACCGAGAAATCTGAGACCCGAAGCCACAAAACACCTCTCTGAAAATAAAGGATGTTGTGAATGCCGAAACTGCTCAAACCAAAAAAATAGGAGGTGCCGACAACACCAACCCAGAAAGAGAAGACCGAAAAACAACCAAAAAAAAAAATTTTCACGTCGGGTTCACCGAGAACAACACAGAACACGCCGAAACACGAAACCGAGAAAAATTACAAGCCAGAGAAGAACCTAAGCAACCAGTTCTGATACCATGTTATAATTTAAGAGAGTAAAGAGATGTGAGAATTGAAGAGAGTAAAGAGATGTGAGAATTGAAGAGAGTAAAGAGATTGTACAAATGCTTACTTGAGTTCTTATTATTGAGAATACAATTAAGAGTATATATAGGTTGTTAAAGGAAAAAGACATTCCTTAAAACAATGAAGGAAACATGGTCTAAAGTAAGCCTTAAAACAAGAAAGGAAACATGGCCTAAAGTAAGCCTTAAAATAAGGAAACTGGCCTAAAGAAAGCCTTAAAACAAGGATGAATATATAGCAAGTGTGGGTGAAGTGGAATAGTTAGTGACCCTAATTAAAGAAAAGAATATGGACTTTGTCATCCATTGACACGTGGTACGTGAGAGTAGACTTAAATGGTTTATATTATGTATAAGTAAAATTTGATATTAAATATATTTATGAGTATAATTTAAATAGATGTGTGTTTATAATAATAGTTTAGAAGATATAATAGTTCTGACAAAATTGTAAAGCTAATAAACATAAATTTAAAAATAAAGTATGAGTATTCTCTTATTTCTTTTCTTCTGTCTAGAAATCTTTTTTTTCTTTTTTGCTAAATATCTTAAGAAAAATTTGGATCGCTAATTTTAGGGATCCGGTGTGCGAATGCACAACGAATCGGAACGTAGGATGCAAATTGCGGTTCCATGGGAGTATAGGGATCCTGATAATTATATTCCAAACAGCATTTCTCAAGCCCATAACTTTTTTCCCCCTTAAATGAGTCTTCTTGTCTGAGTAAATCACTCGAGCATATAAGAGATTGAACTCATGTCATCACTAAAGATCAGATTGGTATTCTTCTTTTCTTAATTTTCTTTACCCCTTGATAAGGAAAGAACATATTGGTACACTTGGTAAGGTTCCATTTAACATCATCTTATATTGCTATGGGAAAAATGATGAATTATTTCATACCCATGCAGTTACTAAACACCAAAGTGATTTATTTAATGATATTAGAAAAACGTTAAGATACAGAATTCTTGCAATATTATAGTCGTAGATCCCATTTGGTGAGTCACAGATCTCTTAGATGGTAAAAATAGTAACACTGTACACCTTGGCATTAAGAAAATACCTTGAGATGAACTGCAATCTTTCTCATGTTCTCAACATATTCAGGAAGTGGTACATAAGGGCCTAGGCCAGATGAGTGAGGCCCCATTGAATCATTTCCACCAAAATAGGCAATCACCAAAGAAGGCTGTATAGCAGCATCCTATATAGAAAAGAAAAAAGGAAATTAATGTCAGTTTCAGGCACCATTTCGGTAGGACACCCAAACCTATGCACTTAGCAATCTGATAATGAGTGAATTTTTTCTCCTATTATGTAAGTATGAAAACTTTCCTCACATTTAAGTATATCAGGCTACCACGTTAGAGTCCACCAAACATGAATAGCACACATTAACAAAAAGTTCATAGTGAATTCATCGGTTGAAAAAAACTGCAACAAATTTGCATAATATACATAACCTTCCACTTCCCCACTTTTAATGAGTATTATTTAGTTAGGTGCAAGGGAATGCAACCCAAGAACATACAATGCATAATAGTAACACAGCTTTCATGAGGTTCAGTGGCTGCAGGAGTGCAGACACATGCACAAATACAAAAGCAAACACATCCATTTATGCACCTACAACATGCATATCCGTGCCTGTTTTGTACACCAGACTAAGAAGAGATATGAATGAGAGGTAGATAAAATGATATAAAATTTATTCAGTCTTACACTTGATACAAAAAGTATACATATCCTACCCTCTTTTTAATCCTTTTATCTTCCTAATCTGGTGTACCAAACAAGTTATGTAATGATTGTCAAAGGTGTAAGCTAATCCTTTAAGGTTGATTCCTGAAAAGACTTCAAAAATGAACCAATTAAACTTTGACAAACTTCCACTGTATCGAGCATCTTTTATTTTTCACATGATCCGAAATGGTATGGCCCGTAGTAGTTTTCCCATTAATTGCTACTCAATTAATGCATTTAATAGAGAACCCGTCAGGAAGACCCAAAATATAGTACCTTTGGAAAAACTTTATCGAGAACTTCTATGGCACGCCTGGAGTTCCACCCAAAGTATCCTCGCAACAATATGTCTGCCTAAGAAAGATCACATACAAGATGAGGTTGCCATAGAACATATATAAGAAAACATAGAAAGACTGTTATCATGGAGTATTTGAGAAACTCTTCCACTGAGTAATATTTACACTGAATACCATAATCTTTCATTTGGTAAAACTGGTGAAATAAGATTCAAATACCCTAATCCAGCATTCCAACTAACTTGAAATTAAGAATATATTTTAATTTGTGTAATGGATATTTTATTCTGCAAGGAGATGTTAGGACTTAGGATTCAATTCAATAATCTGACCAATTTTGAAGCGGAGCTAAATTGAATGGAAATCACTCATTTTTAGTCTAAAATGAATTTGACTCCATAATTTTAGAGGGATGTCATTATGCTCATCAATTTATTTAGGGTAAATAACTTTCTCATCATCGAGTTTTGAACTTGATTAAAATTAGATTCATTAGTTTAATGATATGATAAGTCTTTCTGGTGTTTTCATAACAACCAAGTTTAATTTAACATTTTGTTTAGAAATTTTATTTTCAAATGAATTGAAAATAAAATTCATTTTAAAAAAATCAAAATGAAATTTTACGTTTAGTTTTCTTATGTTAATTAGTATAATTCATTTGAATTCTTATGTATAAAATGTTTGGAATAAATGAAGAATTTTAAAGATGAGGGAGCGGGGAAGCAATGGAGAAAAAGATGTAAGGAATGAGAGAAAGATAAAATATTTTTGGTCACCACAACTTTTACTCTTTAATTTGTGCAATTCAATTATAAATTCTATCAATTTTAATATAATCTACAGCAAGTTAACTCAATTTTATAATGAATTTATTTTGAAATAAATTTTATAGCTTTTTTTACAAAGATAACAAAAATAGATTTACAAATAAATTCTATAAAATTTATGGAATTCATATGTTTCAAGCATACTCAGAAACTCACTTTACTTAAGGTTTGAAAATGAAAAAAAAAGTAAATTATTTGGAGAAAAAAATATATTTGAGTTTATGTTTAGGTTCATACATTGGGATAAATTACATATAATACACGGATAGCATGAACATTTCATATTTTTCTTAATGATTTAAACGATTTTGGTGATTTGTGTTTTTTTTTAAATTAGTGAACTGGGTTATAATTAAATCAAAAACTTGAGAATGATGATATAATTTACCCAACTATTTTGTGTTATACACTTATAATAGAAAAAACCAACAAACAAAAGAATCTATAACGTGATAAGGGCTTGTTTAATAATTATATAATTACAGGAAGTAAAAATATATAAAAAAAAGTAATGCTTGCCTTGCGTGAATTTTGATGATACACTTAGTAATAATAAAAATGAAAATAAAAAATTACTATACTAATACTTATACGATTAATAAAATCAAATTGGGTTTCGATTTTTTCAATTTCGAGAGGAAATTTTAAAATCAATTTAAACTCATTTTAATCATTCAATTGTTTTTGAACGAACAAGATTTTACCACCAAATAAAAACAATGTCATATCATCTTTTAATAATCTAATAAAATGTATTGTTGATATGACATTGTTTTTATTTAGTGACAAAATTTTGTCCATTCAAAAACAATTAAAGGGATAAGATGAGCTTAACTTGATTCTATAGTTCTCTCACAAAATTGAGAGAACCTAAATCCAATAAAATCATAACCCCATTGGTATCCAACCCTCAAAATGTCTCATAAACCTCCACTTAAATATATAAATCAAATATTTAAATAAAGTTATATATGTAACTCAATTGATTCTAACTCTCTATATCTTTCTTCCATGTTTTTCTCTCCCACCATACCTGTAATACCTGTATTCGTAAAGCAAAGGTAAATAAGCAAATTAATAAATATAACATGAAATTAAAATCACATATTTTACGTAAAGGATTTAGTACTGAACAAAATAATTCTTTAAAAAAAAAAAATTTGGGACGTGAATGTCATTAAAAGATTTATGGGACATGGATGTCATTAAAGAATTTTTGGGATATGGATGTCATTTGAAAGAAAAAAAAAAAAACTCACGTAAGTGTGAGATCAGAAGAAGAAAAAAACAATTGAAATAAAAAAAAACGTGAATAGTATAAAGTGATGAATAGTAAAAAAAATGTCGGCAGCAGGTGGTTGAAGCAAATTGCCATATATATGTATAAGTTGTATCGTTCAGCGTTCAGTTTCTTTCAAATTCTTGTTTTCTCGAAGCAATTAGGGACTTAAAGAAATACTGGAAGAGTAAAATTTTAAAGAGATTTTCTGTGAAATTTCATAAAGGATCATGAGAAGCTATCAATATCAGAAAGTAATAGTGTAGTTTTTATTTTTGAATTTTTAGTATATATGAAATTCTCAGGAAGTAAAAGTAGGAATTTTCCAAGTGTGTGGTTTATATCAAATTGAAGAATAAATTAGAAAATTTACACAAATATGATGTCAGGTGTTGACGATTTATAACTAGGGGAATTTTTGAGAGAAACGGGAAACGCAAGAAGGTGATCCACGGGTAGCTTTAAGAGCTACATAGTGAGTTGAATTTACTTTAAGTAGTCTAAAAAAATGAAATATCTAGTGATAATATTAAAATAAATTACTGAGGTATGCTTGAGTAATAGATGAAAATTTGATTTATAGGTATAATAAGAAATTTGGACATGTAGGAATATTTTTGGTGAGAATTAAGTTTATTTGAGAATAAAAGCAATAAATAAATTATTGATGAGATATATTGAGGCTTTAATACGAATTATGATGAGATGAGTTTTAGTGGATCTTAACAAATTTTTATGGATAAATTAGTATGATTTGGGATGAAATTTAGTGCAGGTTATGGCCTTAGTGGAAGGAATGACTGAATCTCACCTAGCGTAGGTTGTACCTAGGTGGAGAAGATTATGGGACCCCGCCTAGAGTAAGTTATTACCTAGGTGGTGGGGATTTTATGAAATGAAAATGCTAAATGTACCGGTACATGGGGAGATGTCCCGTCATGATATAAATAAGGTCAAGAAATGGAGTAAATTTTAATATTTAAATAAATTATCATTCTTAGCATTTGCATTGCATGGTATCTTTATTAGAATGGTAATGTTGAGTTATTAAACATTAAATGATTGAAGTCTCCAATGATTGGTATATGAGGTTCAACTATGCAATGGAAGTATAATTTGTACCTTTGTAATAAATCTTAGACATGACTTTTATGAAATACAAGTGTTAAGTTCTTTGATAATTTATTTTATTCTAAAGAAAGACAAATGTTAGAATTTTTTTACATTATTGTGGATATAGTAACCGTTAATCTGAGTAAAATGATTACTCACGGAGCTCTTTAGCTAATTCTTATATATATATATATATATATATATATATATATATATATATATATTACACAAAAATCCTATTGAACTTTGGAGATATCAAGTGAACTAGAGATTAAAAGAAAATTCTCTTAGGTGGATTGCAAGCAAAGAGTTTGTTAATTTTTTTTTTCAATAATGAAAGTACAAGTTATGTTTATATGTCTCCATTTTTGGAATGATGTATAATTTAGTTTAATTTGGATGTGGAAAATGGAAAAAGGTTGCATATTTGTAGACATTTGGTTTTATCCAAGAATACTTTGTATAAACTGTAAGTGAAGCTATGGTTGTATTTATATGTGTAAAATAAATCATAGAATTTACTAGTAAGATCCAGGTCACGGTTTTCTCCAGTTTTAAATGCTCAATGTTCGAAGGTAATGGTGCCATTACAAACGGACCCATGCGGTTTTTTCGGGATAGGGTCGTTACAGTTTCATTTCTATGAATTCTAGAAATTAGTAATGTGTAAGTTTGTCCCGCTAAGGTCCGTACAATTAATTAGACTATCAAAGTAATTATGGATGGTTCAATCTTCTACTAGAGTGGTGGAAGAATCACTAGAACTTTTCCTTAATTTTCCTACTGATAAAAAATTTAGCATGAAGTGTGGAGCGTCGTTGGATGATTGTTATTCTATAACAAGTGTTCCTCAACAAGAGATCAAGGATGGTGGCTTTGGCAGGTTCAGATGATATGGCTGCTAATAATGAGTCATGCTTCATAGAGATTCTCTAACATAAGCATTCGCCATTTGTAGGAAGGAAAAAGTTAGTTCTAACGAAACTTGACAAAAATTTGAATGGTCACTCACGTAAAAGAATGGCGAGAACTTCCAGGAAGGCCTAATATTAGTGAGAGGCACTTGAGGCTTAACGTACTACCTCTACTCATAACAAGGAAAAATCTACTAACACTTGGTTAAAGTAGTTAACACTCGATAATATAGAGCTCTGCAAATGTGATGCGTGCTTTTTGTTTTTAATTTTTTAGTTTTGGTTCTTGTCACACTGGTTTTTATTCCCTTTATTATCAATACTACGCTTGTCCTTCAATATATATATTTACTTATAATTACATAATTAGTAGAAAAAAGATTTTGAATTTTTTTTTGTTTAATTCTCTTTAGTCTGATGTAATTCATTTAATATCTTGTACTTGACCAATGTTAGTTCGACAAGCAATTCATTCTTCATTTTTTTTTTAAATATCGTTAATTTGGACTTCTAGTTGGGTTTTCTCGAATTTCATTAAAGGTTGGGTTTGGGTGCTCAAAATTTCAAAGTTGTTTGGGTTAGGGTTATTTCAGGTTTTAGGTAAGAGCCATATCGAATTTTGAGTGACTCGAGTCGGGTTCAAATTCAATAATATTATTTTAATTTATTTTTTTAGCTTATCTGATAGGTAAGGATGAGTTTTCCAGTCCTGATAGATTTTATCACGTCTTCTTAGTATACGTGTGCATGTGCGTGGGAGATAAAACATAATTGAATTAATGACGATAAATACAATGAATTCAATGTGATAGAAACTGAAGAAACATCTTAAATAGTAAAAGCACTTCACCTTGTCTTTGTAATCCTATAAATAAACATTTTTTTCTTGTAATTTAATCATATCAAAAGATCTTTCATCATCTAAAGCACAGGCAAATAAGTAGTATTAAATACCATGACAAGTCTAAATATCAATTCAGTTACGATGATCATGTTTATGGCAGGTATAGCAATTTTGGTTTCGCATGGGTTTGCACAACAAGACATCATCGACAAACAACACTGCAAAACCCGGATGGACCTAAAATGTGCTATGGAGATTTTTCAAAATATATTTTGGGATCCGAAAAAAGTAATTATAGGTAAACAATGCTGCCAAAAACTTTTGGGCATGAATGAAGTTTGCCATAATGCGTTCGTAGAACTGCAGGTCAACAGAAAACGTTATAAGGGAAAGGCATCTGAATACCGAAAAAATGGAAAACGAGCATGGAAAAAATGTGTGTCGATTCTGGGTATGGTTCCAGGTGGTTCTTTAAAGAAATAGGTTTGATTATGTTGAAACATTGAAGAGTACTAATTGTAAAAATAATATTTTCATTCCTTTTGATGGAATTATATAAAAGGCATGCCTTTATTTATGAAACTTGTCGTTTACCTACTTTCACCGTAAAGTAGAGAAGAATGATTGTGTTCAAAAGAATAAAAGCAAATAAAAAAGCGAATAAATTTATGCGGAAAAAAATCACACAAATTTGATTCGGCCACCTCAATTTTTTTAAGAATTTTATTAATTCAGTTGGATCATTAGAATTTAAATTCAAATGAAAAATGTAATTAATTTATGAATTTATTATAGGAAATTAGAACAAACCACAACTGCAAAAGTCAGCTCAAACTGATATTTTATTTATCCCCCGGTGGGCGCTGCTGTGAATGGCACATGCTTAAAACAATCACATCTTTCAAAATGCAAACAAACATTGAGGCTAAGCCTAGCCCATTTGAACGCTGCCTCAGCTAAACAGATTAAAGATCAATTCAAGGTGGCCTATTAGCCAAAGTTTAGGACTGTGAACCCCCAAAGTTGCAGAACGAGAAAAAAATTGTAGAAGAAAGCAATTATATATCTGGTGTAGGTTAGTCTTTTTCGGTACAGTTACAAAATCTTTCTTTTCCACTCAATTTTTTCGAAAATGACACTCCTGATTTCTCCTTTATGCGTGCACGTGATCTCACTGGATCGTTATACTTTTAATGATTTTGTAGTAGTTAATTATCGAGGGCTTATATAACTAAACGACAATCCTGCAAGGTATAAGAACAATACAAATGACAGTTGAATAGATTGCTATCCTCAGTTGCAATTGTATGGGTAAGTATAATTAAATTTATTACATTAAGTTTGTCCAATCAAGGGAACTTAGTTCCAATCAGTTGCATTTGCTTTCTTGATTCTCAGTCATTCGCTGAAGTACTTTGATTGGTTTACAAGGTAAGGATGTTGTTGAAGGATAGGCTCCCAATAATCAGAAATATTCAGGTTTTAAGTATGTTGAATAAGAAGTAAATGAGGAAGTTAGAAACTGGCAAACGAAAAGCGTGGCCAGTTGTGCCAGGTATTCTGAGCGTATTCCCATTATTCATGAACACTTTATTTCATAAGAAGTTATCTCATGAGAGGTTAGATCAATGGGGGATTTCCGGGTGCTTCTGTCATTTTTTGATAAAGAAATGCATGACTCGCTGATGGATGGGGGTGTGTGGTTTAGCACATGATTCACTAAGGAGCCCTCTATGATCGTTAGTGAAAGATTTGTGTGGATGCATTGTGGAGGCATTCAACTTCTGGCTTGAAATTGTAAAATTATTAAACAAATAGCAGACTTGTTTGGCTGTTTCTGTAGATCCCTCTTTTTTGTAGAACTTGTGTTATTTTGATATACATTATGTTAATATTGAAACTAAATGTTTGTGTTATAGTGCCTTGGCCTATTGTTCAAAGAAATGACTATAGGTATATATTTCAAAGGGGTATTTTGATGGAAATTAAATAAATTTTGTATTGTTTTGCTCAGAAAAAAAAAAAGTGATAAAGGGGGGTCTTCGTTGAATTAGTTGAAAAAAGAGAGGAAGGGACTCGCAGTTTCTTAAAAGAAAAGGAGAAGTGCAAAAGGGTAAAAGACCAAGGGGGGAGTATATAAAGCCTAGTCTACATAGAATGCACTAGAAAACTCATTTGGTCTTCTTCATTTGCGGCAGAGGAGAGGGAGACAAGAGAGAGAGCAAAGTTTTATTAAGCTTTAGGAGGAAAACCTATTTTTTTCATCAAACCAAAACATCATCACGTCAAGTTCTTTTGCCCCCAAACCTTGACCACCTCCTACTGCCATCTTCCTCAACCGTCCGGCCAGGGAGGTGGGTCTCGACGAGTAGGCCAGGGCGATTCCTGTCTTACACGCGCGAGACAGGGAAGGAAAATCTAACTTGTTTCGTGGCTTTTTTTCATGAAGAAATTGAGGTATTTTCGAAAGGTGATCAAGTACAAACATAAACTAGACTTCTTCAAGTTGATGTTTTGCTTTTGTTTAAAGTCATTTGGATTTAATATGATGAAGTTATGAATTTTTTAAATTTGAAGATTTTATGGTGAAATTCAGTTAAAAGTTTTAATTTGGTTCTTGTATAACATAATCTTGAGCTGCGTATTATTAGAGAATTATGCTTTGGGCTGAAAGTTTGAAAACCTTGTAGGAATTAAAAGAACTCTCTCAAGGTAAGAGAGTTTCTTGATTTGGAATTAATGTGCAGAAAAAATATATTTTTTTATTCCTGTTAGAATTTTTAGTAACTACTCTAAGTTGAATTTTGAAATAAAAGTCTATATAAATTGCTAATTCTATGATATGAAGATGGGTAGATTTGAATGAAATCTTTTAGTTAGAAAAGTTTGAAGTGAGTAATGGATGCTTTGGTAACAAAATTATAGAAAATGAAGATTTGGAAAATAAAGGAAAAAAGTCGATTTGAGTAATGTTATTACCTAAGAAGTTGAAATTTTCTTCTCTTTTAAATTGAAATTTTGATTATGTAATTGAAGAGTATCATTTTTTAATATGAATCTCAAACTTGGGTAAGGAAAGAACAAAGAAAGAAGTAAAGAAAGAAGAAAAAATGAAGAAAGGTGATAAAAGAGAGAATGAAACTTTTAGTACTATTTTCTTTTGCTTATATGTGTAACTAAATAAAATGAATGGTTGCTTATTAAGTGTTTACTGTTTTAAATACTATACTAAATGATATATATTTGTTTGTATAAATCTTTAGGTGTAATTGACAAACATAATAAGGGCAAAAGAATAATCCGAGACTAAATTGCGACGCATCGAAGGTGAGTTTCATATTACTCTTAGTAAGCATAATGAAATGAATGATCATGAAAGTGCCTTGATAGTTTGATGATAATTTTATTGACGCGTATACATAAAGAAATGATAATAGAAACATTACGATATGTTGGAAAATATGTTTTGGATTGAATGATGGTGATATGTTTGATTGTGGATTGTGTGTTGAGATAATTGTTGCATTACAAGAAAATAATTTGTAATAAGATAATGGAAAGAATGATCTTGGAAAGGATATGATCCCACCTTGTGTAGGTTGTGACCTAGGTGAAAGGGATCCGAAAATGATAATACCTCACCTAGTGTAGGTTGCGACCTAGGTGGAGGAAATGGATGAATCTTGCATAGTTCAGGTTGTACCTAGGTGGAGAAGATTATAATACCTCGCCCAGTGCAGGTTATGGCCTCAGTGGAGGGAATGACTGAATCTCACCTAGCGTAGGTTGTACCTAGGTGGAGAAGATTATGGGACCCCGCCTAGAGTAAGTTATTACCTAGGTGGTGGGGATTTTATGAAATGAAAATTTTAAATGTACCGGTACATGGGGAGATGTCCCGTCATGATATAAATAAGGTCAAGAAATGGAGTAAATTTTAATATTTAAATAAATTATCATTCTTAGCATTTGCATTGCATGGTATCTTTACTAGAATGGTAATGTTGAGTTATTAAACATTAAATGATTGAAGTCTCCAATGATTGGTATATGAGGTTCAACTATGCAATGGAAGTATACTTTGTACCTTTGTAATAAATCTTAGACATGACTTTTATGAAATACAAGTGTTAAGTTCTTTGATAATTTATTTTATTCTTAAGAAAGACAAATGTTAGAATTTTTTTACATTATTGTGGATATAGTAACCGTTAATCTGAGTAAAATGATTACTCACTGAGCTCTTTAGCTAATTCTTTATATATATATATATATATTACAGAAAAATCCTTTTGAACTTTGGAGATATCATGTGAACGAGAGATTAAAAGAAAATTCTCTTAGGTGGATTGCAAGCAAAGAGTTTGTTAATTTTTTTTTTCTTGTAATTTAATCGTATCAAAAGATCTTTCATCATCTAAAGCACAGGCAAATAAGTAGTATTAAATACCATGACAAGTCTAAATATCAATTCAGTTACGATGATCATGTTTATGGCAGGTATAGCAATTTTGGTTTCGCATGGGTTTGCATAACAAGACATCATCGACAAACAACATTGCAAAACCCGGATGGACCTAAAGTGTGCTATGGAGATTTTTCAAAATATATTTTGGGATCCGAAAAAAGTAATTATAGGTAAACAATGCTGCCAAAAACTTTTGGGCATGAATGAAGTTTGCCATAATGCGTTCGTAGAACTGCGGGTCAACAGAAAACATTATAAGGGAAAGGCATCTGAATACCGAAAAAATGGAAAACGAGCATGGAAAAAATGTGTGTCGATTCTGGGTAAGGTTCCAGGTGCTTCTTTAAAGAAATAGGTTTGATTATGTTGAAACATTGAAGAGTACTAATTGTAAAAATAATATTTTCATTCCTTTTGATGGAATTATATAAAAGGCATGCCTTTATTTATGAAACTTGTCGTTTACCTGCTTTCACCATAAAGTAGAGAAGAATGATTGTGTCACAAAGAATAAAAGCAAATAAAAAAGCGAATAAATTTATGCGGAAAAAAATCACACAAATTTGATTCGGCCACCTCAATTTTTTTAAGAATTTTATTAATTCAGTTGGATCATTAGAATTTAAATTCAAATGAAAAATGTAATTAATTTATGAATTTATTATAGGAAATTAGAACAAACCACAACTGCAAAAGTCAGCTCAAACTGATATTTTATTTATCCCCCGGTGGGCGCTGCTGTGAATGGCACATGCTTAAAACAATCACATCTTTCAAAATGCAAACAACATTGAGGCTAAGCCTAGCCCATTTGAACGCTGCCTCAGCTAAACAGATTAAAGATCAATTCAAGGTGGCCTATTAGCCAAAGTTTAGGACTGTGAACCCCCAAAGTTGCAGAACGAGAAAAAAATTGTAGAAGAAAGCAATTATATATCTGGTGTAGGTTAGTCTTTTTCGGTACAGTTACAAAATCTTTCTTTTCCACTCAATTTTTTCGAAAATGACACTCCTGATTTCTCCTTTATGCGTGCACGTGATCTCACTGGATCGTTATACTTTTAATGATTTTGTAGTAGTTAATTATCGAGGGCTTATATAACTAAACGACAATCCTGCAAGGTATAAGAACAATACAAATGACAGTTGAATAGATTGCTATCCTCAGTTGCAATTGTATGGGTAAGTATAATTAAATTTATTACATTAAGTTTGTCCAATCAAGGGAACTTAGTTCCAATCAGTTGCATTTGCTTTCTTGATTCTCAGTCATTCGCTGAAGTACTTTGATTGGTTTACAAGGTAAGGATGTTGTTGAAGGATAGGCTCCCAATAACCAGAAATATTCAGGTTTTAAGTATGTTGAATAAGAAGTAAATGAGGAAGTTAGAAACTGGCAAACGAAAAGCGTGGCCAGTTGTGCCAGGTATTCTGAGCGTATTCCCATTATTCATGAACACTTTATTTCATAAGAAGTTATCTCATGAGAGGTTAGATCAATGGGGGATTTCCGGGTGCTTCTGTCATTTTTTGATAAAGAAATGCATGACTCGCTGATGGATGGGGGTGTGTGGTTTAGCACATGATTCACTAAGGAGCCCTCTATGATCGTTAGTGAAAGATTTGTGTGGATGCATTGTGGAGGCATTCAACTTCTGGCTTGAAATTGTAAAATTATTAAACAAATAGCAGACTTGTTTGGCTGTTTCTGTAGATCCCTCTTTTTTGTAGAACTTGTGTTATTTTGATATACATTATGTTAATATTGAAACTAAATGTTTGTGTTATAGTGCCTTGGCCTATTGTTCAAAGAAATGACTATAGGTATATATTTCAAAGGGGTATTTTGATGGAAATTAAATAAATTTTGTATTGTTTTGCTCAGAGAAAAAAAAAGTGATAAAGGGGGGTCTTCGTTGAATTAGTTGAAAAAAGAGAGGAAGGGACTCGCAGTTTCTTAAAAGAAAAGGAGAAGTGCAAAAGGGTAAAAGACCAAGGGGGGAGTATATAAAGCCTAGTCTACATAGAATGCACTAGAAAACTCATTTGGTCTTCTTCATTTGCGGCAGAGGAGAGGGAGACAAGAGAGAGAGCAAAGTTTTATTAAGCTTTAGGAGGAAAACCTATTTTTTTCATCAAACCAAAACATCATCACGTCAAGTTCTTTTGCCCCCAAACCTTGACCACCTCCTACTGCCATCTTCCTCAACCGTCCGGCCAGGGAGGTGGGTCTCGACGAGTAGGCCAGGGCGATTCCTGTCTTACACGCGCGAGACAGGGAAGGAAAATCTAACTTGTTTCGTGGCTTTTTTTCATGAAGAAATTGAGGTATTTTCGAAAGGTGATCAAGTACAAACATAAACTAGACTTCTTCAAGTTGATGTTTTGCTTTTGTTTAAAGTCATTTGGATTTAATATGATGAAGTTATGAATTTTTTAAATTTGAAGATTTTATGGTGAAATTCAGTTAAAAGTTTTAATTTGGTTCTTGTATAACATAATCTTGAGCTGCGTATTATTAGAGAATTATGCTTTGGGCTGAAAGTTTGAAAACCTTGTAGGAATTAAAAGAACTCTCTCAAGGTAAGAGAGTTTCTTGATTTGGAATTAATGTGCAGAAAAAATATATTTTTTTATTCCTGTTAGAATTTTTAGTAACTACTCTAAGTTGAATTTTGAAATAAAAGTCTATATAAATTGCTAATTCTATGATATGAAGATGGGTAGATTTGAATGAAATCTTTTAGTTAGAAAAGTTTGAAGTGAGTAATGGATGCTTTGGTAACAAAATTATAGAAAATGAAGATTTGGAAAATAAAGGAAAAAAGTCGATTTGAGTAATGTTATTACCTAAGAAGTTGAAATTTTCTTCTCTTTTAAATTGAAATTTTGATTATGTAATTGAAGAGTATCATTTTTTAATATGAATCTCAAACTTGGGTAAGGAAAGAACAAAGAAAGAAGTAAAGAAAGAAGAAAAAATGAAGAAAGGTGATAAAAGAGAGAATGAAACTTTTAGTACTATTTTCTTTTGCTTATATGTGTAACTAAATAAAATGAATGGTTGCTTATTAAGTGTTTACTGTTTTAAATACTATACTAAATGATATATATTTGTTTGTATAAATCTTTAGGTGTAATTGACAAACATAATAAGGGCAAAAGAATAATCCGAGACTAAATTGCGACGCATCGAAGGTGAGTTTCATATTACTCTTAGTAAGCATAATGAAATGAATGATCATGAAAGTGCCTTGATAGTTTGATGATAATTTTATTGACGCGTATACATAAAGAAATGATAATAGAAACATTACGATATGTTGGAAAATATGTTTTGGATTGAATGATGGTGATATGTTTGATTGTGGATTGTGTGTTGAGATAATTGTTGCATTACAAGAAAATAATTTGTAATAAGATAATGGAAAGAATGATCTTGGAAAGGATATGATCCCACCTTGTGTAGGTTGTGACCTAGGTGAAAGGGATCCGAAAATGATAATACCTCACCTAGTGTAGGTTGCGACCTAGGTGGAGGAAATGGATGAATCTTGCATAGTTCAGGTTGTACCTAGGTGGAGAAGATTATAATACCTCGCCCAGTGCAGGTTATGGCCTCAGTGGAGGGAATGACTGAATCTCACCTAGCGTAGGTTGTACCTAGGTGGAGAAGATTATGGGACCCCGCCTAGAGTAAGTTATTACCTAGGTGGTGGGGATTTTATGAAATGAAAATTTTAAATGTACCGGTACATGGGGAGATGTCCCGTCATGATATAAATAAGGTCAAGAAATGGAGTAAATTTTAATATTTAAATAAATTATCATTCTTAGCATTTGCATTGCATGGTATCTTTACTAGAATGGTAATGTTGAGTTATTAAACATTAAATGATTGAAGTCTCCAATGATTGGTATATGAGGTTCAACTATGCAATGGAAGTATACTTTGTACCTTTGTAATAAATCTTAGACATGACTTTTATGAAATACAAGTGTTAAGTTCTTTGATAATTTATTTTATTCTTAAGAAAGACAAATGTTAGAATTTTTTTACATTATTGTGGATATAGTAACCGTTAATCTGAGTAAAATGATTACTCACTGAGCTCTTTAGCTAATTCTTTATATATATATATATATATTACAGAAAAATCCTTTTGAACTTTGGAGATATCATGTGAACGAGAGATTAAAAGAAAATTCTCTTAGGTGGATTGCAAGCAAAGAGTTTGTTAATTTTTTTTTTCTTGTAATTTAATCGTATCAAAAGATCTTTCATCATCTAAAGCACAGGCAAATAAGTAGTATTAAATACCATGACAAGTCTAAATATCAATTCAGTTACGATGATCATGTTTATGGCAGGTATAGCAATTTTGGTTTCGCATGGGTTTGCATAACAAGACATCATCGACAAACAACATTGCAAAACCCGGATGGACCTAAAGTGTGCTATGGAGATTTTTCAAAATATATTTTGGGATCCGAAAAAAGTAATTATAGGTAAACAATGCTGCCAAAAACTTTTGGGCATGAATGAAGTTTGCCATAATGCGTTCGTAGAACTGCGGGTCAACAGAAAACATTATAAGGGAAAGGCATCTGAATACCGAAAAAATGGAAAACGAGCATGGAAAAAATGTGTGTCGATTCTGGGTAAGGTTCCAGGTGCTTCTTTAAAGAAATAGGTTTGATTATGTTGAAACATTGAAGAGTACTAATTGTAAAAATAATATTTTCATTCCTTTTGATGGAATTATATAAAAGGCATGCCTTTATTTATGAAACTTGTCGTTTACCTGCTTTCACCATAAAGTAGAGAAGAATGATTGTGTCACAAAGAATAAAAGCAAATAAAAAAGCGAATAAATTTATGCGGAAAAAAATCACACAAATTTGATTCGGCCACCTCAATTTTTTTAAGAATTTTATTAATTCAGTTGGATCATTAGAATTTAAATTCAAATGAAAAATGTAATTAATTTATGAATTTATTATAGGAAATTAGAACAAACCACAACTGCAAAAGTCAGCTCAAACTGATATTTTATTTATCCCCCGGTGGGCGCTGCTGTGAATGGCACATGCTTAAAACAATCACATCTTTCAAAATGCAAACAACATTGAGGCTAAGCCTAGCCCATTTGAACGCTGCCTCAGCTAAACAGATTAAAGATCAATTCAAGGTGGCCTATTAGCCAAAGTTTAGGACTGTGAACCCCCAAAGTTGCAGAACGAGAAAAAAATTGTAGAAGAAAGCAATTATATATCTGGTGTAGGTTAGTCTTTTTCGGTACAGTTACAAAATCTTTCTTTTCCACTCAATTTTTTCGAAAATGACACTCCTGATTTCTCCTTTATGCGTGCACGTGATCTCACTGGATCGTTATACTTTTAATGATTTTGTAGTAGTTAATTATCGAGGGCTTATATAACTAAACGACAATCCTGCAAGGTATAAGAACAATACAAATGACAGTTGAATAGATTGCTATCCTCAGTTGCAATTGTATGGGTAAGTATAATTAAATTTATTACATTAAGTTTGTCCAATCAAGGGAACTTAGTTCCAATCAGTTGCATTTGCTTTCTTGATTCTCAGTCATTCGCTGAAGTACTTTGATTGGTTTACAAGGTAAGGATGTTGTTGAAGGATAGGCTCCCAATAACCAGAAATATTCAGGTTTTAAGTATGTTGAATAAGAAGTAAATGAGGAAGTTAGAAACTGGCAAACGAAAAGCGTGGCCAGTTGTGCCAGGTATTCTGAGCGTATTCCCATTATTCATGAACACTTTATTTCATAAGAAGTTATCTCATGAGAGGTTAGATCAATGGGGGATTTCCGGGTGCTTCTGTCATTTTTTGATAAAGAAATGCATGACTCGCTGATGGATGGGGGTGTGTGGTTTAGCACATGATTCACTAAGGAGCCCTCTATGATCGTTAGTGAAAGATTTGTGTGGATGCATTGTGGAGGCATTCAACTTCTGGCTTGAAATTGTAAAATTATTAAACAAATAGCAGACTTGTTTGGCTGTTTCTGTAGATCCCTCTTTTTTGTAGAACTTGTGTTATTTTGATATACATTATGTTAATATTGAAACTAAATGTTTGTGTTATAGTGCCTTGGCCTATTGTTCAAAGAAATGACTATAGGTATATATTTCAAAGGGGTATTTTGATGGAAATTAAATAAATTTTGTATTGTTTTGCTCAGAGAAAAAAAAAGTGATAAAGGGGGGTCTTCGTTGAATTAGTTGAAAAAAGAGAGGAAGGGACTCGCAGTTTCTTAAAAGAAAAGGAGAAGTGCAAAAGGGTAAAAGACCAAGGGGGGAGTATATAAAGCCTAGTCTACATAGAATGCACTAGAAAACTCATTTGGTCTTCTTCATTTGCGGCAGAGGAGAGGGAGACAAGAGAGAGAGCAAAGTTTTATTAAGCTTTAGGAGGAAAACCTATTTTTTTCATCAAACCAAAACATCATCACGTCAAGTTCTTTTGCCCCCAAACCTTGACCACCTCCTACTGCCATCTTCCTCAACCGTCCGGCCAGGGAGGTGGGTCTCGACGAGTAGGCCAGGGCGATTCCTGTCTTACACGCGCGAGACAGGGAAGGAAAATCTAACTTGTTTCGTGGCTTTTTTTCATGAAGAAATTGAGGTATTTTCGAAAGGTGATCAAGTACAAACATAAACTAGACTTCTTCAAGTTGATGTTTTGCTTTTGTTTAAAGTCATTTGGATTTAATATGATGAAGTTATGAATTTTTTAAATTTGAAGATTTTATGGTGAAATTCAGTTAAAAGTTTTAATTTGGTTCTTGTATAACATAATCTTGAGCTGCGTATTATTAGAGAATTATGCTTTGGGCTGAAAGTTTGAAAACCTTGTAGGAATTAAAAGAACTCTCTCAAGGTAAGAGAGTTTCTTGATTTGGAATTAATGTGCAGAAAAAATATATTTTTTTATTCCTGTTAGAATTTTTAGTAACTACTCTAAGTTGAATTTTGAAATAAAAGTCTATATAAATTGCTAATTCTATGATATGAAGATGGGTAGATTTGAATGAAATCTTTTAGTTAGAAAAGTTTGAAGTGAGTAATGGATGCTTTGGTAACAAAATTATAGAAAATGAAGATTTGGAAAATAAAGGAAAAAAGTCGATTTGAGTAATGTTATTACCTAAGAAGTTGAAATTTTCTTCTCTTTTAAATTGAAATTTTGATTATGTAATTGAAGAGTATCATTTTTTAATATGAATCTCAAACTTGGGTAAGGAAAGAACAAAGAAAGAAGTAAAGAAAGAAGAAAAAATGAAGAAAGGTGATAAAAGAGAGAATGAAACTTTTAGTACTATTTTCTTTTGCTTATATGTGTAACTAAATAAAATGAATGGTTGCTTATTAAGTGTTTACTGTTTTAAATACTATACTAAATGATATATATTTGTTTGTATAAATCTTTAGGTGTAATTGACAAACATAATAAGGGCAAAAGAATAATCCGAGACTAAATTGCGACGCATCGAAGGTGAGTTTCATATTACTCTTAGTAAGCATAATGAAATGAATGATCATGAAAGTGCCTTGATAGTTTGATGATAATTTTATTGACGCGTATACATAAAGAAATGATAATAGAAACATTACGATATGTTGGAAAATATGTTTTGGATTGAATGATGGTGATATGTTTGATTGTGGATTGTGTGTTGAGATAATTGTTGCATTACAAGAAAATAATTTGTAATAAGATAATGGAAAGAATGATCTTGGAAAGGATATGATCCCACCTTGTGTAGGTTGTGACCTAGGTGAAAGGGATCCGAAAATGATAATACCTCACCTAGTGTAGGTTGCGACCTAGGTGGAGGAAATGGATGAATCTTGCATAGTTCAGGTTGTACCTAGGTGGAGAAGATTATAATACCTCGCCCAGTGCAGGTTATGGCCTCAGTGGAGGGAATGACTGAATCTCACCTAGCGTAGGTTGTACCTAGGTGGAGAAGATTATGGGACCCCGCCTAGAGTAAGTTATTACCTAGGTGGTGGGGATTTTATGAAATGAAAATTTTAAATGTACCGGTACATGGGGAGATGTCCCGTCATGATATAAATAAGGTCAAGAAATGGAGTAAATTTTAATATTTAAATAAATTATCATTCTTAGCATTTGCATTGCATGGTATCTTTACTAGAATGGTAATGTTGAGTTATTAAACATTAAATGATTGAAGTCTCCAATGATTGGTATATGAGGTTCAACTATGCAATGGAAGTATACTTTGTACCTTTGTAATAAATCTTAGACATGACTTTTATGAAATACAAGTGTTAAGTTCTTTGATAATTTATTTTATTCTTAAGAAAGACAAATGTTAGAATTTTTTTACATTATTGTGGATATAGTAACCGTTAATCTGAGTAAAATGATTACTCACTGAGCTCTTTAGCTAATTCTTTATATATATATATATATATATATATTACAGAAAAATCCTTTTGAACTTTGGAGATATCATGTGAACGAGAGATTAAAAGAAAATTCTCTTAGGTGGATTGCAAGCAAAGAGTTTGTTAATTTTTTTTTTCTTGTAATTTAATCGTATCAAAAGATCTTTCATCATCTAAAGCACAGGCAAATAAGTAGTATTAAATACCATGACAAGTCTAAATATCAATTCAGTTACGATGATCATGTTTATGGCAGGTATAGCAATTTTGGTTTCGCATGGGTTTGCATAACAAGACATCATCGACAAACAACATTGCAAAACCCGGATGGACCTAAAGTGTGCTATGGAGATTTTTCAAAATATATTTTGGGATCCGAAAAAAGTAATTATAGGTAAACAATGCTGCCAAAAACTTTTGGGCATGAATGAAGTTTGCCATAATGCGTTCGTAGAACTGCGGGTCAACAGAAAACATTATAAGGGAAAGGCATCTGAATACCGAAAAAATGGAAAACGAGCATGGAAAAAATGTGTGTCGATTCTGGGTAAGGTTCCAGGTGCTTCTTTAAAGAAATAGGTTTGATTATGTTGAAACATTGAAGAGTACTAATTGTAAAAATAATATTTTCATTCCTTTTGATGGAATTATATAAAAGGCATGCCTTTATTTATGAAACTTGTCGTTTACCTGCTTTCACCATAAAGTAGAGAAGAATGATTGTGTCACAAAGAATAAAAGCAAATAAAAAAGCGAATAAATTTATGCGGAAAAAAATCACACAAATTTGATTCGGCCACCTCAATTTTTTTAAGAATTTTATTAATTCAGTTGGATCATTAGAATTTAAATTCAAATGAAAAATGTAATTAATTTATGAATTTATTATAGGAAATTAGAACAAACCACAACTGCAAAAGTCAGCTCAAACTGATATTTTATTTATCCCCCGGTGGGCGCTGCTGTGAATGGCACATGCTTAAAACAATCACATCTTTCAAAATGCAATCAAACATTGAGGCTAAGCCTAGCCCATTTGAACGCTGCCTCAGCTAAACAGATTAAAGATCAATTCAAGGTGGCCTATTAGCCAAAGTTTAGGACTGTGAACCCCCAAAGTTGCAGAACGAGAAAAAAATTGTAGAAGAAAGCAATTATATATCTGGTGTAGGTTAGTCTTTTTCGGTACAGTTACAAAATCTTTCTTTTCCACTCAATTTTTTCGAAAATGACACTCCTGATTTCTCCTTTATGCGTGCACGTGATCTCACTGGATCGTTATACTTTTAATGATTTTGTAGTAGTTAATTATCGAGGGCTTATATAACTAAACGACAATCCTGCAAGGTATAAGAACAATACAAATGACAGTTGAATAGATTGCTATCCTCAGTTGCAATTGTATGGGTAAGTATAATTAAATTTATTACATTAAGTTTGTCCAATCAAGGGAACTTAGTTCCAATCAGTTGCATTTGCTTTCTTGATTCTCAGTCATTCGCTGAAGTACTTTGATTGGTTTACAAGGTAAGGATGTTGTTGAAGGATAGGCTCCCAATAATCAGAAATATTCAGGTTTTAAGTATGTTGAATAAGAAGTAAATGAGGAAGTTAGAAACTGGCAAACGAAAAGCGTGGCCAGTTGTGCCAGGTATTCTGAGCGTATTCCCATTATTCATGAACACTTTATTTCATAAGAAGTTATCTCATGAGAGGTTAGATCAATGGGGGATTTCCGGGTGCTTCTGTCATTTTTTGATAAAGAAATGCATGACTCGCTGATGGATGGGGGTGTGTGGTTTAGCACATGATTCACTAAGGAGCCCTCTATGATCGTTAGTGAAAGATTTGTGTGGATGCATTGTGGAGGCATTCAACTTCTGGCTTGAAATTGTAAAATTATTAAACAAATAGCAGACTTGTTTGGCTGTTTCTGTAGATCCCTCTTTTTTGTAGAACTTGTGTTATTTTGATATACATTATGTTAATATTGAAACTAAATGTTTGTATTATAGTGCCTTGGCCTATTGTTCAAAGAAATGCCTATAGGTATATATTTCAAAGGGGTATTTTGATGGAAATTAAATAAATTTGGTATTATTGGAAATCACCTTGACAAGATGCCCAGGTGGTGATCTTCCAAACACCCAAGTCTTGAATGACTTGTAGAAAGAATTTCAGCAATCGAACACAAGAACAGAAAATCAAAGAAAGAAAGAAGACAAGTAATTTGTTGTCGAGGTTCGGCAATGTGCCTACGTCCCCGTGAGGTCCTCCGAAGTCTCTGGACTATCTCAATGGTTCTCACAAAGTTACAGCAATCCCCTTCAAGAATCCAAGTTCTTGAAGAACCAAGAAGAGAACGAGAAATTGATAGACCTATTACAATGCTTTCTATCAATTCTCTACTAACCTCTCTTCTTTACAACCAGCCTCACTACAAGAGTCCCTCTTGTGTTTATGTCTCTCACACAATTCCCTCTTGTGTTTACAATGATCTCACAATGTCACAACCTGTGTGGTTCTCTCACACACCTTTTCCACCACTTGAAATGAGGCTAGGAAACCCTTTTTATAGCCTCTTAATTCTTGGACAATCTTGTGAATCATTCTTGACCCTTTGATCATGTTCTTCCTTTAATCTCAGCCCTTCATCACTCTCCAAGTGATGCTGTGCATTTTGGTGTGGTGCTGTGTGCTGCGGCGTGACCTGATGCTGCAGCCTCCTGATGCTGTGCGCACACCTCCTGCCTGTGGGCAGAAACTTCCACAGCAGGGTGCCTGACCTTCCCATGCTCAAAATTGAAGCACACACATGTGTGCAACCTTATAACTTGCTGAACTTTGATATCCCACAATTGGTTTGGACATTAACCAACCTTTGAACCAGGTTTGGACCTGTTCAAACCTTGACCATGTTTGAACCATGTTTAAACCTTAGACAAAAAACTAACAATCTCTACCTTTGTCTAAGCGTTTAAACCCGAACCATTTGTGCAGAGACCTTCGGGATCCAAACTCATCTTGATTCATCAATCAACTGACTCCAATCCTAAGTAATTCAAGGCAATGATTGAACTTACTTAGAGGTAGAAACTTGGTGCCTAAATCTGCAGGACTTTTCTCCGTGGTCTTCTCGTCAACATGAATGCTTCCTTCTGTACAATTTTCCAGAATGTAATGATACCGAACATCCATATGCTCCGTCCCCTCATGGAACACCGGATACCTCCACAAGTACCCCGCACTTTGGCTATCCAAAGATACCACCACCTGCTCTTTTAGGACCTCCCACTCGTCCAACAACCCCTTGCACCCCATAGCCTCCTTTATGGCTTCCGTAGCCGCTACGCATTCTGCCCTGGTTGTTATGAGTGCTACAACTGGCTGCCACTGAGCCTCCATGTACCTCAGCAACCACTTCATCCCAAGACAACGCTCTTTTCCGAGATTACTCACACATTTGCTGAAAACATCCATTGCCCAAGAAACACTTGACCTGTTTCTCTTCCTTTCCCGGATGATTCTCCTCATCCCAAGGATCTTTTGTGCAAGGCTGAGATCCTTCCTCTCGAACTCCTCACTGAGTTGAGATGTAAACATTTCCATCCTCTTCCTGCTGTTCCAAACTAACAGCCCATCAATGACATAGGTGAGGATACTCACCATCTTCTCCACCTTGTGTCCAGGTGAGAAAGTTTCTGTGAAACCTATGTCTTCTCTTCTTGTGAACCCATTCGCCACCAGCTTAGCCTTGTTCTGGACTTCATCTCTTGGAGGGCACCCTTCTTTGATCTTGTAAGTGCACTTACATTCCGAAACTTTCTGATTTCCTGGAATTTTCACCAATTCCCAGAAGTTGTTCTTTCTCAAAGAATCCATTTCTTCCTCCATAGCTAGCTGCCACTTTGACGAATCCTTACACTCTATGGTATCCGTGTAAGTTTCTTGTTCACTCATCTCTCCTTCTGTCCAAGGAGCTGCTGCATCCGCAGCATCCGCAAACCCACATCTTGAAGGTGGTCCGACCAGCCTTCTTTCCCGGTCTCTTATGAGCTGAAAGTCCTTCTGACTTGCTGCAGCATCCTTTTCTTGTTCAGCCTCTTCTTGAGTTTCTTGAGCTTGGCAATCATCCAAGGGCTCTACCTGGTCTGAACCCTCTTGCCTCATTTGCTCTACCTGAACAGAATCTCCCTTGATGCTATGCTCAACAATTTCTGAATTGGTTTGCTCACTAGCCCCTGCAGGGTTAGTTTTCTCCAAGTAGGGAAATAATAATTCATTAAAGACAACATCCCTACTTATTATGAGTTTAAATCCTTCTTTTTCTAAGGACCACAACCTGTACCCCTTAGCCCCTTCCCCATATCCTAGAAACACATATTTTCTAGATCCTGGGCTAAGCTTATCCTCCTTTTGGAGTGCATACGCAGCACACCCAAAAGTCCTAAGGTTGTCCAACTCAGGGGGTTTTCCACTCCACATCTCCATGGGAGTCTTTTGGAACACAATCCTAGAGGGTGATCTATTAATCAAATATGCAGCTGTAGCTACAGCTTCTCCCCAAAAATATTTTGGTAACCCGGATCCATCTAACATGCACCTAACCTTTTCCATAAGGGTCTTATTCATCAACTTAGCAACTCCATTTTGCTGAGGAGTTTCCACAACCGTCCTATGTCTTAGAATGCCATTTAACCTACAGAATTGATCAAGTTCTTGGTTAAAAATTTCTAAGCCATTATCGGTTCTTATCCCCTTAACTACTCTACCCATTTGAGTCTCAACCAGCCCTTTCCACACCACTAATTTATTCAAGGCATCTAATTTATTCTTAACCAAATAAACCCATACTTTTCTTGAATAATCATCAATTAAAGACAGAAAGTAAATGTTACCTCCCTGTGTTGGTGTCCTTGCTGGTCCCCAAAGGTCCGCATGAATGTAGTCAAGAATGCCCTTAGACTTGTGCACTCCGGTGTTGAAGCTGACCCGATGATGCTGCCCAAAAACACAGCTCTTACAGAAATCCAATTCTTCTACTTTGTCACCACCAAGTAGACCTTCCTTGCTAAGCACTTGCAGGCCCTTTTCGCTCATGTGTCCTAAGCGAGTGTGCTAAAGGGCTGCCTTGTCCAGCTCAGCCATCAAGCTTGCTGCTTGATCATTGGTTTCTGTTTCTCTGATCATCTCATAGAGTCCATCGTTTCTTGCTACCTTGATCACTACCAAAGATCCCTTGGCCACCTTGATCTTTCCTCCCTCTATCTTGCATGTATAGCCCATGGAATCTAGCTATCCTAATGAGATCAAGTTCCTCTTCAAATCTGGAACATACCATACATTTTCCAGCAGCCTTGTGACTCCATCAAACATCCTCAATTGGATATCTCCAATCCCTCTCACTTGGCAAGAATTATCATTCCCCAAGAAGACCCTTCCATCATTGATCTTCTTGAAATTCTTGAACCATTCTTTGTGAGGGCTCATATGATGAGTGCATCCGGTATCCAAGATCCATTTCCCGCTGCCTTCTTGCCCCTTGCTCACACTTGAGCACACAACAAGAACATCATCATCTTGCTGTTCTGTTTTGGCAACCGAAGCCTCTCCATTCTTGGTATGGCTTCGTCCTCTATCCCTTGTCATCTTCTTGCAATCTTTCTTGACATTACCCTCCTTATGGCAGTAGTAGCAGCTCTTTCCTCCAAATCTCAGTTTGGAATGCATTCTCCCATGGCTTTCTCCTCTACCTCTGTCCCGGTAGTGGCCATGCATGCTGCTGTGCACTCTCCCATGGCTCTCTCCTTTACCTCTGTCCTGGTAGTAGCCATGCATGCTGTTGTGCACTCTCCCATGGCTCTCTTCTCTACCTCTACCCCGGTAGTAGCCATGGTTGCTGCCATACCAAGTTGCTGGCCTTCTTTTACAGAACAGCCCTTTACCACTTGATGCACTCCTTTTCTTGGCATCAAGATTATCTTGCAACTCTTTCTTAGGATCAAATTTAAAAGCAAAGATTCATTTCCGAAGATACCTCTTATGTGGGAGAGTCTTGGCAAGAAACAATTCATCTAGTTTCTTCCATAATGCAGCTGGATCTTCCGAGTCTCCGCACTCCCTTGTGACATTATCCGACATGTGCAAGAAAATGGTGCTGTAAGCCATCTTCTTCATCTCAGTCCGCTGGTCCTCCGTGACACTTGCTGGAAAAGCATCATCTTCTCCAATAGCCAAGTCCACTTTTTGTTGCACAAGAACCTCCTTGATCTTCCGCTTCCATAAGG
The DNA here is from genome assembly GCA_023935145.1 of Bretschneidera sinensis. Taxonomy (NCBI): domain Eukaryota; kingdom Viridiplantae; phylum Streptophyta; class Magnoliopsida; order Brassicales; family Akaniaceae; genus Bretschneidera; species Bretschneidera sinensis. Next base: position 19,285,004 of record CM043703.1, read on the forward strand.
AAAAATCTCCCTTTCCATCAAACTTCTTAATACCGAAATTTGAACCCATTTTGCGGAGATGATCCCTTGTCTTATGCAGTACCCACAAATGCTTTCTTCAACCTCAAGAACACAGATCGAAGATGGATCTTAACCGTTCTTGAATCACTTTCAAGAACACGACCAGATCTTGATCTTTACACCGTTCTTGAATCACCCTCAAGAACACGATCAGATATTGATCTTAACACCGTTCTTGATTTACCTCAAGAACACGATCATATATAGATCTTAACTCCGTTCTTGAATCACCCAAGAAGTTGATCTTTGATTCTTGGAGTCTTGGCTCCGTACCTTGTACTTCTTGTTCCGATAACCAGCTGCTGTGCTATGATACCACTGTCCAAAGCTCTGATACCACTATTGGAAATCACCTTGACAAGATGCCCAGGTGGTGATCTTCCAAACACCCAAGTCTTGAATGACTTGTAGAAAGAATTTCAGCAATCGAACACAAGAACAGAAAATCAAAGAAAGAAAGAAGACAAGTAATTTGTTGTCGAGGTTCGGCAATGTGCCTACGTCCCCGTGAGTTCCTCCGAACTCTCTGGACTATCTCAATGGTTCTCACAAAGTTACAGCAATCCCCTTCAAGAATCCAAGTTCTTGAAGAACCAAGAAGAGAACGAGAAAGTGATAGACCTATTACAATGCTTTCTATCAATTCTCTACTAACCTCTCTTCTTTACAACCAGCCTCACTACAAGAGTCCCTCTTGTGTTTATATTTCTCACACAATTCTCTCTTGTGTTTACAATGATCTCACAATGTCACAACCTATGTGGTTCTCTCACACACCTTTTCCACCACTTGAAATGAGGCTAGGAAACCCTTTTTATAGCCTCTTAATTCTTGGACAATCTTGTGAATCATTCTTGACCCTTTGATCATGTTCTTCCTTTAATCTCAGCCCTTCATCACTCTCCAAGTGATGCTGTGCATTTTGGTGTGGTGCTGTGTGCTGCGGCGTGACCTGATGCTGCAGCCACCTGATGCTGTGCGCATACCTCCTGCCTGTGGGCAGAAACTTCCACAGCAGTGTGCCTGACCTTCCCATGCTCAAAATTGAAGCACACACATGTGTGCAACCTTATAACTTGCTGAATTTTGATATCCCACAATTGGTTTGGACATTAACCAACCATTGAACCATGTTTGGACCAGTTCAAACCTTGACCATGTTTGAACCATGTTTAAACCTTAGACAAAAAACTAACAGGTATTGTTTTGCTCAGAAAAAAAAAAAAAGTGATAAAGGGGGGTCTTCGTTGAATTAGTTGAGAAAAGAGAGGAAGGGACTCGCAGTTTCTTAAAAGAAAAGGAGAAGTGCAAAAGGGTAAAAGACCAAGGGGGGAGTATATAAAGCCTAGTCTACATAGAATGCACTAGAAAACTCATTTGGTCTTCTTCATTTGCGGCAGAGGAGAGGGAGACAAGAGAGAGAGCAAAGTTTTATTAAGCTTTTGGAGGAAAACCCATTTTTTTCATCAAACCAAAACACCATCACGTCAAGTTCTTTTGCCCCCAAACCTTGACCACCTCCTAATGCCATCTTCCTCAACCGTCCGGCCAGGGAGGTGGGTCTCGACGAGTAGGCCACGGTGATTCCTGTCCTACACGCGCGAGACAGGGAAGGAAAATCTAACTTGTTTCGTGGCTTTTTCACATGCAGAAATTGAGGTATTTTCGAAAGGTGATCAACTACAAACATAAACTAGACTTCTTCAAGTTGATGTTTTGCTTTTGTTTAAAGTCATTTGGATTTAATATGAAGAAGTTATGAATTTTTTAAATTTGAAGATTTTATGGTGAAATTCAGTTAAAAGTTTTAATTTGGTTCTTGTATAACATAATCTTGAGCTGCGTATTATTAGAGAATTATGCTTTGGGCTGAAAGTTTGAAAACCTGGTAGGAATTAAAAGAACTCTCTCTAGGTAAGAGAGTTTCTTGATTTGGAATTAATGTGCAGAAAAAATATTTTTTTTTATTCCTGTTAGAATTTTTAGTAACTACTCTAAGTTGAATTTTGAAATTAAAGTCTATATAAATTGCTAATTCTATGATATGAAGATGGGTAGATTTGAATGAAATCTTTTAGTTAGAAAAGTTTGAAGTGAGTAATGGATGCTTTGGTAACAAAATTATAGAAAATGAAGATTTGGAAAATAAAGGAAAAAAGTCGATTTGAGTAATGTTATTACCTAAGAAGTTGAAATTTTCATCTGTTTTAAATTGAAATTTTGATTATGTAATTGAAGAGTATCATTTTTTAATATAAATCACAAACTTGGGTAAGGAAAGAATAAGGAAAGAAGTAAAGAATGAAGAAAAAATGAATAAAGGTGATAAAAGAGAGAATGAAACTTTTAGTACTATTTTCTTTTGCTTATATGTGTAACTAAATAAAATGAATGGTTGCTTATTAAGTGTTTACTGTTTTAAATACTATACTAAATGATATATATTTGTTTGTATAAATCTTTAGGTGTAATTGACAAACATAATAAGGGCAAAAGAATAATCCGAGACTAAATTGCGACGCATCGAAGGTGAGTTTCATATTACTCTTAGTAAGCATAATGAAATGAATGATCATGAAAGTGCCTTGATAATTTGATGATAATTTTATTGACGCGTATACATAAAGAAATGATAATAGAAACATTACGATATGTTGGAAAATATGTTTTGGATTGAATGATGGTGATATGTTTGACTGTGGATTGTGTGTTGAGATAATTGTTGCATTACAAGAAAATAATTTGTAATAAGATAATGGAAAGAATGATCTTGGAAAGGATATGATCCCACCTTGTGTAGGTTGTGACCTAGGTGAAAGGGATCCGAAAATGATAATAGCTCACCTAGTGTAGGTTGCGACCTAAGTGGAGGAAATGGATGAATCTCGCCTAGTTCAGGTTGTACCTAGGTGGAGAAGATTATAATACCTCGCCCAGTGCAGGTTATGGCCTTAGTGGAGGGAATGACTGAATCTCACCTAGCGTAGGTTGTACCTAGGTGGAGAAGATTATGGGACCCCGCCTAGAGTAAGTTATTACCTAGGTGGTGGGGGTTTTATGAAATGAAAATGCTAAATGTACCGGTACATGAGGAGATGTCCCGTCATGATATAAATAAGGTCAAGAAATGGAGTAAATTTTAATATTTAAATAAATTATCATTCTTAGCATTTGCATTGCATGGTATCTTTATTAGAATGGTAATGTTGAGTTGTTAAACATTAAATGATTGAAGTCTCCAATGATTGGTATATGAGGTTCAACTATGCAATGGAAGTATACTTTGTACCTTTGTAATAAATCTTAGACATTACTTTTATGAAATACAAGTGTTAAGTTCTTTGATAATTTATTTTATTCTAAAGGAAGACAAATGTTAGAATTTTTTTACATTATTGTGGATATAGTAACCGTTAATCTGAGTAAAATGATTACTCACTTAGCTCTTTAGCTAATTCTTTATATATATATATATATATATATATATATATATATATATTAGACAAAAATCCTTTTGAACTTTGGAGATATCAAGTGAACGAGAGATTAAAAGAAAATTCTCTTAGGTGGATTGCAAGCAAAGAGTCTGTTAATTTTTTTTTTTCAATAATGAATGTACAAGTTATGTTTATATGTCTCCATTTTTCGAATGATGTATAATTTAGTTTAATTTGGATGTGGAAAATGGAAAAGGTTGAATATTTGTAGACATTTGGTTTTATCCAAGAATACTTTGTATAAACTGTAAGTGAAGCTATGGTTGTATTTATATGTGTAAAATAAATCATAGAATTTACTAGTAAGATCCAGGTCACGGTTTTCTCCAGTTTTAAGTGCTCAATGTTCGAAGGTAATGGTGCCATTACGAACGGACCCATACGGTTTTTTCGGGATAGGGTCGTTACAGTTTCATTTCCATGAATTCTAGAAATTAGCAATGTGTAAGTTTGTCCCGCTAAAGTCCGTACAATTAATTAGACTATCAAAGTAATTATGGATGGTTCAATCTTCTACTAGAGTGGTGGAAGAATCACTAGAACTTTTCTTTAATTTTCCTACTGATAAAAAATTTAGCATGAAGTGTGGAGCGTTGTTGGATGATTGTTATTCTATAACAAGTGTTCCTCAACAAGAGATCAAGGATGGTGGCTTTGGCAGGTTCAGCTGATATGGCTGCTAATAATGAAGTCATGCTTCATAGAGATTCTCTAACGTAAGCATTCGCCATTTGTAGGAAGGAAAAAGTTAATTCTAACGAAACTTGACAAAAATTTGAATGGTCACTCACGTAAAAGAATGGCGAGAACTTCCAGGAAGGCCTAATATTAGTGAGAGGCACTTGAGGCTTAACGTACTACCTCTACTCATAACAAGGAAAAATCTACTAACACTTGGTAAAGTAGTTAACACTCGGTAATATAGAGCTCTGCAAATGTGATGCGTGCTTTTTGTTTTTAATTTTTTAGTTTTGGTTCTTGTCACACTGGTTTTTATTCCCTTTATTATCAATACGACGCTTGTCCTTCAATATATATATTTACTTATAATTACGTAATTAGTAGAAAAAAGATTTTGAATTTTTTTTGTTTAATTCTCTTTAGTCTGATGTAATTCATTTAATATCTTGTACTTGACAAATGTTAGTTTGACAAGCAATTCATTCTTCATTTTTTTTTAAATATCGTTAATTTGGACTTCTAGTTGGGTTTTCTCGAATTTCATTAAAGGTTGGGTTTGGGTGCTCAAAATTTCAAAGTTGTTTGGGTTAGGGTTATTTCAGGTTTTAGGTAAGAGCCATATCGAATTTTGAGTGACTCGAGTCGGGTTCAAATTCAATAATATTATTTTAATTTATTTTTTTAGCTTATCTGATAGGTAAGGATGAGTTTTCCAGTCCTGATAGATTTTATCACGTCTTCTTAGTATACGTGTGCATGTGCGTGGGAGATAAAACATAATTGAATTAATGATGATAAATACAATGAATTCAATGTGATAGAAACTGAAGAAACATCTTAAATAGTAAATGCACTTCACCTTGTCTTTGTAATCCTATAAATAAACATTTTTTTCTTGTAATTTAATCATATCAAAAGATCTTTCATCATCTAAAGCACAGGCAAATAAGTAGTATTAAATACCATGACAAGTCTAAATATCAATTCAGTTACGATGATCATGTTTATGGCAGGTATAGCAATTTTGGTTTCGCATGGGTTTGCACAACAAGACATCATCGACAAACAACACTGCAAAACCCGGATGGACCCAAAATGTGCTATGGAGATTTTTCAAAATATATTTGGGATCCGAAAAAAGTAATTATAGGTAAACAATGCTGCCAAAAACTTTTGGGCATGAATGAAGTTTGCCATAATGCGTTCGTAGAACTGCAGGTCAACAGAAAACGTTATAAGGGAAAGGCATCTGAATACCGAAAAAATGGAAAATGAGCATGGAAAAAATGTGTGTCGATTCTGTGTAAGGTTCCAGTTGCTTCTTTAAAGAAATAGGTTTGATTATGTTGAAACATTGAAGAGTACTAATTGTAAAAATAATATTTTCATTCCTTTTGATGGAATTATATAAAAGGCATGCCTTTATTTATGAAACTTGTCGTTTTCCTACTTTCACCATAAAGTAGAGAAGAATGATTGTGTTCAAAAGAATAAAAGCAAATAAAAAAGCGAATAAATTTATGCAGAAAAAAATCACACAAATTTGATTCGGCCACCTCAATTTTTTTAAGAATTTTATTAATTCAGTTGGATCATTAGAATTTAAATTCAAATGAAAAATGTAATTAATTTATGAATTTATTATAGGAAATTAGAACAAACCACAACTGCAAAAGTCAGCTCAAACTGATATTTTATTTATCTCCCGGTGGGCGCTGCTGTGAATGGCACATGCTTAAAACAATCACATCTTTCAAAATACAAACAAACATTGAGGCTAAGCCTAGCCCATTTGAACGCTGCCTCAGCTAAACAGATTAAAGATCAATTCAAGGTGGCCTATTAGCCAAAGTTTAGGACTGTGAACCCCCAAAGTTGCAGAACGAGAAAAAAATTGTAGTAGAAAGCAATTATATATCTGGTGTAGGTTAGTCTTTTTCGGTACAGTTACAAAATCTTTCTTTTCCACTCAATTTTTTCGAAAATGACATTCCTGATTTCTCCTTTATGCGTGCACATGATCTCACTGGATCGTTATACTTTTAATGATTTTGTAGTAGTTAATTATCGAGGGCTTATATAACTAAACAACAATCCTGCAAGGTATAAGAACAATACAAATGACAGTTGAATAGATTGCTATCCTCAGTTGCAATTGTATGGGTAAGTATAATTAAATTTATTACATTAAGTTTGTCCAATCAAGGGAACTTAGTTCCAATCAGTTGCATTTGCTTTCTTGATTCTCAGTCATTCGCTGAAGTACTTTGATTGGTTTACAAGGTAAGGATGTTGTTGAAGGATAGGCTCCCAATAATCAGAAATATTCAGGTTTTAAGTATGTTCAATAAGAAGTAAATGAGGAAGTTAGAAACTGGCAAACGAAAAGCGTGGCCAGTTGTGCCTGGTATTCTGAGCGTATTCCCATTATTCATAAACACTTTATTTAATAAGAAGTTATCTCATGAGAGGTTAGATCAATGGGGGATTTCCGGGTGCTTCTGTCATTTTTTGATAAAGAAATGCATGACTCGCTGATGGATGGGGGTGTGTGGTTTAGCACATGATTCACTAAGGAGCCCTCTATGATCGTTAGTGAAAGATTTGTGTGGATGCATTGTGGAGGCATTCAACTTCTGGCTTGAAATTGTAAAATTATTAAACAAATAGCAGACTTGTTTGGCTGTTTCTGTAGATCCCTCTTTTTTGTAGAACTTGTGTTATTTTGATATACATTATGTTAATATTGAAACTAAATGTTTGTATTATAGTGCCTTGGCCTATTGTTCAAAGAAATGACTATAGGTATATATTTCAAAGGGGTATTTTGATGGAAATTAAATAAATTTGGTATTGTTTTGCTCAGAAAAAAAAAAAAAAAGTGATAAAGGGGGGGTCTTCGTTGAATTAGTTGAAAAAAGAGAGGAAGGGACTCGCAGTTTCTTAAAAGAAAAGGAGAAGTGCAAAAGGGTAAAAGACCAAGGGGGGAGTATATAAAGCCTAGTCTACATAGAATGCACTAGAAAACTCATTTGGTCTTCTTCATTTGCGGCAGAGGAGAGGGAGACAAGAGAGAGAGCAAAGTTTTATTAAGCTTTTGGAGGAAAACCCATTTTTTTCATCAAACCAAAACACCATCACGTCAAGTTCTTTTGCCCCCAAACATTGACCACCTCCTACTGCCATCTTCCTCAACCATCCGGCCAGGGAGGTGGGTCTCGACGAGTAGGCCACGGCGATTCCTGTCCTACACCCGCGAGACAGGGAAGGAAAATCTAACTTGTTTCGTGGCTTTTTTTCGTGCAGAAATTGAGGTATTTTCGAAAGGTGATCAACTTCAAACATAAACTAGACTTCTTCAAGTTGATGTTTTGCTTTTGTTTAAAGACATTTGAATTTAATATGATGAAGTTATGAATTTTTTAAATTTGAAGATTTTATGGTGAAATTCAGTTAAAAGTTTTAATTTGGTTCTTGTTGTTATTTGCCTAAGTTTCAAACATGTCCAAACATGGTCTAAGTTTGGTTAATGTCCAAACCAATTGTGGGATATCAAAGTTCAGCAAGTTATAAGGTTGCACACGTGTGTGCTTCAATTTTGAGCATGGGAAGGTCAGGCACACTGCTGTGGAAGTTTCTGCCCACAGGCAGGAGGTGTGCGCACAGCATCAGGTCACGCCGCAGCACACAGCACCACACCAAAACGCACAGCATCACTAGGAGAGTGATGAAGGGCTGAGATTAAAGGAAGAACATGATCAAAGGGAGGATAATGACTCACAAGAATGTTCAAGAATTAAGAGGCTATAAAAGGGGTTCTCAAGGCCTCATTTCATAAGATAATACAAGATACAAAAACACACATACAAGAGAGTTTTGTGACATTGTGAGATCATTGTAAACACTAAGAGAGAATTGTGTAGAGAGACATAAACACAAGAGGGACTCTTGTAGTGAGGCTGGTTGTAAAGAAGAGAGGTTAGTAGAGAATTGATAGAAAGCATTGTAATAGGTCTATCACTTTCTCGTTCTCTTCTTGGTTCTTCAAGAACTTGGATTCTTGAAGGGGATTGCTGTAACTTTGTAAGAACCATTGAGATAGTGCAGAGAGTTCAGAGGAACTCATGGGGACGTAGGCACATTGCCGAACCTCGACAACAAATTACTTGTCTTCTTTCTTTCTTTGATTTTCTGTTCTTAAGTTCGATTGCTGAAATTCTTTCTACAAGTCATTCAAGACCTGGGTGTTTGGAAGATCACCACCTGGGCATCTTGTCAAGGTGATTTCCAACAGTGGTATCAGAGCACAGCAGCTGGTTATCGGAACAAGAAGTAGAAGGTACGGAGCCAAGACTCCAAGAATCAAAGATCAAACTTCTTGGGTGATTCAAGAACGGCGTAAAGATCAAGATCCGGTCGTGTTCTTGAAGGTTGATTCAAGAACGGTGTTAAAGATCCATCTTCGATCTGTGTTCTTGAGGTTAAAGAAAGTAGTTGTGGTTAGTGCACAAATCTGGGATCTTGTCCGTAAAAGATGGCTTCAAATTTCTGTGTGGAGAAGTTTGATGGAAAGGGGGACTTTACCCTATGGAAGCGGAAGATCAAGGCGGTTCTAATGCAGCAGAAAGTGGACTTGGCTATTGGAGAAGAAGATGCTTTTCCAGCAAGTGTCACGGAGGACCAGCGGACCGAGATGAAGAAGATGGCCTACAGCACCATTTTCTTGCACATGTCGGATAGTATCACAAGGGAGTGCGGAGACTCGGAGGATCCGGCTGTCATATGGAAGAAACTAGATAAGTTGTTTCTTACCAAAACTCTTCCTAACAAAATTCATCTTCTTAAAAGAATCTTTGCTTTTAAAATGGACCCTAGTAAGGAGTTGCAAGATAATCTTGATGTCTTTAACAAGCTAGTTCAAGATTTGAATAGCTGTAGCATTACTTTCCCGGATGAACAATTGGCTGTCATTTTATTAAATTCACTTCCAGATTGCTTTGATAATTTGACAAAGGAGATTGTGATCAATGCCATAAGGGCACATGATTTCAAAGCCAAGATGAAGGAGGCATCAAGTGGTGAAGGGCTGTTTGTAAGAGGAAGGCCAGCAGCTCGGAATGGCAATAGCACTTATGGCAGCTACCGGGAGAAATCAAGAGGTAGAGGGCAAAGCCATGGGAGATCTCACTCCAAGACAAGATATGGAGGAGGAAAGAGATGCTTCTACTGCAACAAGGAGGGCCATTTCAAGAAAGATTGCAAGAAGAGGATATGGGATGAGAGGAGAAGTCATACCAACAATGGAGAGGCTTCGGTTGCCAAAGGAGAACAGCAAGATGATGTTCTTGTTGCATGCTCAAATGTGAGCAGGAGGTAAGGCAGCGGAAAGTGGATTCTTGACTCTGGGTGCACCTATCATATGTGCCCTCACAAAGAATGGTTCAAGAATTTCAAGGAGATCAATGAGGGAAGAGTCTTCTTGGGGAATGACAATTCTTGCCAAGTGAGAGGGATTGGAGACATCCAATTGAGGATGTTTGATGGAGTCATAAGGCTGCTGCGAAATGTAAGATATCTTCCAGACTTGAAGAGGAACTTGATCTCATTGGGGCAGCTGGACTCCATGGGGTACACATGCAAATTAGAGGGAGGAAAGATCAAGGTGGCCAAGGGATCTTTGGTAGTGATCAAGGCAGCAAGAAATGATGGACTTTATGAGATGATCGGAGAAACAGAAACCAATGATCAAGCAGCAAGCTTGATGGCTGAGCTGGATAAGGCAGCCCTTTGGCACACTCGCTTGGGACACATGAGCGAAAAAGGCCTGCAAGTGCTTAGCAAGGAAGGTCTACTTGGCGGTGACAAAGTAGAAAAACTGGATTTCTGTGAGAGTTGCATTCTTGGGAAGCAACACCGGGTCAGCTTTAACACCGGAGTGCACAAGTCTAAGGGGATTCTTGATTACATTCATTCGGACCTTTGGGGACCAGCAAGAACACCAACACAGGGAGGTAACTTTTACTTTCTGTCTTTAATTGATGATTATTCAAGAAGAGTGTGGATTTATTTGCTTAGGAATAAATCGGATGCCTTGAATAAATTTGTTGTGTGGAAGAAATTGTTGGAAACCCAAACTGGTAGGGTAGTTAAAGCTTTAAGAACCGATAATGGCTTAGAATTTTGCAACAAGGATTTTGATAAATTCTGTGAATTAAATGGCATTCTAAGACATAGAACGGTTGCAAAAACACCCCAGCAAAATGGAGTTGCTGAAAGAATGAATCGAACCCTTATGGAAAAAGTTAGGTGCATGCTAATAGGATCCGAGTTACCAAAATATTTTTGGGGAGAAGCTGTAGCTACAGCTGCATATTTGATTAATAGATCACCCTCTTGAATTGTGTTCCAAAAGACTCCTATGGAGATGTGGATTGGAAAACCCCCTGAGTTGGACAACCTTAGGACTTTTGGGTGTGCTGCGTATGCACAACAAAAGTATGATGGACTTAGCCCAGGATCTAGAAAATGTGTGTTTCTAGGATATGTGGAAGGGGCTAAGGGATATAGGTTGTGGTCCTTAGAAAAAGAAGGATTAAAACTCATAATAAGTAGGGATGTTAATTTTAATGAATTGTTATTTCCCTACTTGGAGAAAACTAACCCTGCAGGGGCTAGTGAGCAAACCAATTCAGAAATTGTTGAGCATAGCATCAAGGGAGATTCTGTTCAGGTAGAGCAAAGGAGGCAAGAGGGTTTGGACCAGGTAGAGCCCTTGGATGATTGCCAAGCTCAAGAAACTCAAGAAGAGGCTGAACAAGAAAAGGATGCTGCAGCAAGTCGGAAGGACTTTCAGCTCACAAGAGACCGGGAAAGAAGGCTGGTCGGACCACCTTCAAGATGTGGGTTTGCGGATGCTGCGGATGCAGCAGCTCCTTGGACAAAAGGAGAGATGAGTGAACAAGAAACTTACATGGATGCCATGGCATGTAAGGATTCGCCAAGGTGGCAGCTAGCTATGGAGGAAGAAATGGATTCTTTGAGGAAGAACAACTTCTGGGAATTGGTGAAAATTCCAGGAAATCAGAAAGTTGTGGAATGTAAGTCCACTTACAAGATCAAAGAAGGGTGCCCTCAAAGAGATTAAGTCCATAACAAGGCTAGGCTGGTGGCGAATTGGTTCACAAGGAAAAAAGACAGATTTCACAAGAACTATCTCACCTGGACACAAGGTGGAGAAGATGGTGAGCATCCTCATCTATGTCATTAATGGGCTGTTGGTTTGGAACAGCAAGGAGAGGATGGAAAGGTTTACATCTCAACTTAGTGAGGAGTTCGAGAGGAAGGATCTCAGCCTTGCACAAAAGATCCTTGGGATGAGAATCATCCAAGAAAAGGAGAGAAGCCGATTGAGGGTTTCTTGGGCAATTAGTATTTTCAGCAAAATTGTGAGTAATCCCGGAAAGAAGCATTGGCTTGGGATGAAGTGGTTGCTGAGGAACAAGGAGGCTCAGTGGCAGCCAATGGTAGCACTCATAACAATCGGGGCAAAATGCATAGCGGCTACGGAAGCCATAAAGGAGGCTATGGGGTGCAAAGGGTTGTTGGACGAGTGGGAGGTCCTAAAAGAGCAGGTGGTGGTAACTTTGGATAACCAAAGTGCGGGGCACTTTTGGAGGAATCCGGTGTTCCATGAGGGGACAAAGCATATGGATGTTTGGTATCATTACATTCTGGAAAATGGTACGAAAGGATGCATTCATGTTGACAAGAAGACCACGGAGAAAAGTCCTGCAGATTTAGGCACCAAGGTTCTACCTCTAAGAAGGTCCAATCATTGCCTTGGACTTCTTAGGAATGGAGTTGGTTAATTGGTAACTCAATATGAGTTTGGATCCCGAAGCTTTCTGCACAATGGTTCAGGTTTTTGAACACTTAGACAAAGGTAGAGATTGTTGTTATTTGCCTAAGTTTCAAACATGTCCAAACATGGTCTAAGTTTGGTTAATGTCCAAACCAATTGTGGGATATCAAAGTTCAGCAAGTTATAAGGTTGTACACATGTGTGTGCTTCAATTTTGAGCATGGGAAGGTCAGGCACACTGCTGTGGAAGTTTCTGCCCACAGGCAGGAGGTGTGCGCACAGCATCAGGAGGCTGCAGCATCAGGTCACGCCGCAGCACACAGCACCACACCAAAACGCACAGCATCACTTGGAGAGTGATGAAGGGCTGAGATTAAAGGAAGAACATGATCAAAGGGAGGATAATGACTCACAAGAATGTCCAAGAATTAAGAGGCTATAAAAGGGGTTCTCAAGGCCTCATTTCATAAGATAATACAAGATACAAAAACACACATACAAGAGAGTTTTGTGACATTGTGAGATCATTGTAAACACTAAGAGAGAATTGTGTAGAGAGACATAAACACAAGAGGGACTCTTGTAGTGAGGCTGGTTGTAAAGAAGAAAGGTTAGTAGAGAATTGATAGAAAGCATTGTAATAGGTCTATCACTTTCTCGTTCTCTTCTTGGTTCTTCAAGAACTTGGATTCTTGAAGGGGATTGCTGTAACTTTGTAAGAACCATTGAGATAGTGCAGAGAGTTCGGAGTAACTCACGGGGACGTAGGCACATTGCCGAACCTCGACAACAAATTACTTTTCTTCTTTCTTTCTTTGATTTTCTGTTCTTGAGTTCGATTGCTGAAATTCTTTCTACAAGTCATTCAAGACTTGGGTGTTTGGAAGATCACCACCTGGGCATCTTGTCAAGGTGATTTCCAACAGTTCTTGTATAACATAATCTTGAGCTGCGTATTATTAGAGAATTATGCTTTGGGCTGAAAGTTTGAAAACCTTGTAGGAATTAAAAGAACTCTCTCTAGGTAAGAGAGTTTCTTGATTTGGAATTAATGTGCAGAAAAAAAATTTTTTTTTTATTCCTGTTAGAATTTTTAGTAACTACTCTAAGTTGAATTTTGAAATAAAAGTCTATATAAATTGCTAATTCTATGATATGAAGATGGGTAGATTTGAATGAAATCTTTTAGTTAGAAAAGTTTGAAGTGAGTAATGGATGCTTTGGTAACAAAATTATAGAAAATGAAGATTTGGAAAATAAAGAAAAAAAGTCGATTTGAGTAATGTTATTACCTAAGAAGTTGAAATTTTCTTCTCTTTTAAATTGAAATTTTGATTATGTAATTGAAGAGTATCATTTTTTAATATGAATCTCAAACTTGGGTAAGGAAAGAATAAGGAAAGAAGTAAAGAACGAAGAAAAAATGAAGAAAGGTGATAAAAGAGAGAATGAAACTTTTAGTACTATTTTCTTTTGCTTATATGTGTAACTAAATAAAATGAATGGTTGCTTATTAAGTGTTTACTGTTTTAAATACTATACTAAATGATATATATTTGTTTGTATAAATCTTTAGGTGTAATTGACAAACATAATAAGGGCAAAAGAATAATCCGAGACTAAATTGCGACGCATCGAAGGTGAGTTTCATATTACTCTTAGTAAGCATAATGAAATGAATGATCATGAAAGTGCCTTGATAGTTTGATGATAATTTTATTGACGCGTAGACATAAAGAAATGATAATAGAAACATTACGATATGTTGGAAAATATGTTTTGGATTGAATGATGGTGATTTGTTTGATTGTGGATTGTGTGTTGAGATAATTGTTGCATTACAAGAAAATAATTTGTAATAAGATAATGGAAAGAATGATCTTGGAAAGGATATGATCCCACCTTGTGTAGGTTGTGACCTAGGTGAAAGGGATCCGAAAATGATAATACCTCACCTAGTGTAGGTTGCGACCTAGGTGGAGGAAATGGATGAATCTCGCATAGTTCAGGTTGTACCTAGGTGGAGAAGATTATAATACCTCGCCCAGTGCAGGTTATGGCCTCAGTGGAGGGAATGACTGAATCTCACCTAGCGTAGGTTGTACCTAGGTGGAGAAAATTATGGGACCCCGCCTAGAGTAAGTTATTACCTAGGTGGTGGGGATTTTATGAAATGAAAATGCTAAATGTACCGGTACATGGGGAGATGTCCTGTCATGATATAAATAAGGTCAAGAAATGGAGTAAATTTTAATATTTAAATAAATTATCATTCTTAGCATTTGCATTGCATGGTATCTTTATTAGAATGGTAATGTTGAGTTATTAAACATTAAATGATTGAAGTCTCCAATGATTGGTATATGAGGTTCAACTATGCAATGGAAGTATACTTTGTACCTTTGTAATAAATCTTAGACATGACTTTTATGAAATACAAGTGTTAAGTTCTTTGATAATTTATTTTATTCTAAAGAAAGACAAATGTTAGAATTTTTTTACATTATTGTGGATATAGTAACCGTTAATCTGAGTAAAATGATTACTCACTGAGCTCTTTAGCTAATTCTTTATATATATATTAGACAAAAATCCTTTTGAACTTTGGAGATATCAAGTGAACGAGAGATTAAAAGAAAATTCTCATAGGTGGATTGCAAGCAAAGAGTTTGTTAATTTTTTTTTTTTTTCAATAATGAATGTACAAGTTATGTTTATATGTCTCCATTTTTGGAATGATGTATAATTTAGTTTAATTTGGATGTGGAAAATGGAAAAGGTTGCATATTTGTAGACATTTGGTTTTATCCAAGAATACTTTGTATAAACTGTAAGTGAAGCTATGGTTGTATTTATATGTGTAAAATAAATCATAGAATTTACTAGTAAGATCCAGGTCACGGTTTTCTCCAGTTTTAAGTGCTCAATGTTCGAAGGTAATGGTGCCATTACGAACGGACCCATGCGGTTTTTTCGGGATAGGGTCGTTACAGTTTAATTTCCATGAATTCTAGAAATTAGCAATGTGTAAGTTTGTCCCACTAAGGTCCGAACAATTAATTAGACTATCAAAGTAATTATGGAAGGTTCAATCTTCTACTAGAGTGGTGGAAGAATCACTAGAACTTTTCCTTAATTTTCCTACTGATAAAAAATTTAGCATGAAGTGTGGAGCGTCGTTGGATGATTGTTATTCTATAACAAGTGTTCCTCAACAAGAGATCAAGGATGGTGGCATTGCAGGTTCAGATGATATGGCTGCTAATAATGAAGTCATGCTTCATAGAGATTCTCTAACGTAAGCATTCGCCATTTGTAGGAAGGAAAAAGTTAGTTCTAACGAAACTTGACAAAAATTTGAATGGTCACTCACGTAAAAGAATGGCGAGAACTTCCAGGAAGGCCTAATATTAGTGAGAGGCACTTGAGGCTTAACGTACTACCTCTACTCATAACAAGGAAAAATCTACTAACACTTGGTTAAAGTAGTTAACACTCGATAATATAGAGCTCTGCAAATGTGATGCGTGCTTTTTGTTTTTAATTTTTTAGTTTTGGTTCTTGTCACACTGGTTTTTATTCCCTTTATTATCAATACGACGCTTGTCCTTCAATATATATATTTTCTTATAATTACATAATTAGTAGAAAAAAGATTTTGAATTTTTTTTGTTTAATTCTCTTTAGTCTGATGTAATTCATTTAATATCTTGTACTTGACCAATGTTAGTTTGACAAGCAATTCATTCTTCATTTTTTTTTTAAATATCGTTAATTTGGACTTCTAGTTGGGGTTTCTCGAATTTCATTAAAAGTTGGGTTTGGGTGCTCAAAATTTCAAAGTTGTTTGGGTTAGGGTTATTTCAGGTTTTAGGTAAGAGCCATATCGAATTTTGAGTGACTCGAGTCGGGTTCAAATTCAATAATATTATTTTAATTTATTTTTTTAGCTTATCTGATAGGTCAGGATGAGTTTTCTAGTCCTGATAGATTTTATCACGTCTTCTTAGTATACGTGTGCTTGTGCGTGGGAGATAAAACATAATTGAATTAATGATGATAAATACAATGAATTCAATGTGATAGAAACTGAAGAAACATCTTAAATAGTAAATGCACTTCACCTTGTCTTTGTAATCCTATAAATAAACATTTTTTTCTTGTAATTTAATCATATCAAAAGATCTTTCATCATCTAAAGCACAGGCAAATAAGTAATATTAAATACCATGACAAGTCTAAATATCAATTCAGTTACGATGATCATGTTTATGGCAGGTATAGCAATTTTGGTTTCGCATGGGTTTGCACAACAAGACATCATCGACGAACAACACTGCAAAACCCGGATGGACCTAAAATGTGCTATGGAGATTTTTCAAAATATATTTTGGGATCCGAAAAAAGTAATTATAGGTAAACAATGCTGCCAAAAACTTTTGGGCATGAATGAAGTTTGCCATAATGCGTTCGTAGAACTGCAGGTCAACAGAAAACGTTATAAGGGAAAGGCATCTGAAAACCGAAAAAATGGAAAACGAGCATGGAAAAAATGTGTGTCGATTCTGGGTAAGGTTCCAGGTGCTACTTTAAAGAAATAGTTTTGATTATGTTGAAACATTGAAGAGTACTAATTGTAAAAATAATATTTGAACCACACACATGTGTGCAACCTTATAACTTGCTGAACTTTGATATCCCACAATTGGTTTGGACATTAACCAACTTTAGACCATGTTTGGATATGTTTGAAACTTAGACAAATAACAACAATGTTATTACCTAAGAAGTTGAAATTTTCTTCTCTTTTAAATTGAAATTTTGATTATGTAATTGAAGAGTATCATTTTTTAATATGAATCTCAAACTTGGGTAAGGAAAGAATAAGGAAAGAAGTAAAGAAAGAAGAAAAAATGAAGAAAGGTGATAAAAGAGAGAATGAAACTTTTAGTACTATTTTCTTTTGCTTATATGTGTAACTAAATAAAATGAATGGTTGCTTATTAAGTGTTTACTGTTTTAAATACTATACTAAATGATATATATTTGTTTGTATAAATCTTTAGGTGTAATTGACAAACATAATAAGGGCAAAAGAATAATCCGAGACTAAATTGCGACGCATCGAAGGTGAGTTTCATATTACTCTTAGTAAGCATAATGAAATGAATGATCGTGAAAGTGCCTTGATAGTTTGATGATAATTTTATTGACGCGTAGACATAAAGAAATGATAATAGAAACATTACGATATGTTGGAAAATATGTTTTGGATTGAATGATGGTGATATGTTTGATTGTGGATTGTGTGTTGAGATAATTGTTGCATTACAAGAAAATAATTTGTAATAAGATAATGGAAAGAATGATCTTGGAAAGGATATGATCCCACCTTGTGTAGGTTGTGACCTAGGTGAAAGGGATCCGAAAATGATAATACCTCACCTAGTGTAGGTTGCGACTTAGGTGGAGGAAATGGATGAATCTCGCATAGTTCAGGTTGTACCTAGGTGGAGAAGATTATAATACCTCACCCAGTGCAGGTTATGGCCTCAGTGGAGGGAATGACTGAATCTCACCTAGCGTAGGTTGTACCTAGGTGGAGAAGATTATGGGACCCCGCCTAGAGTAAGTTATTACCTAGGTGGTGGGGATTTTATGAAATGAAAATTTTAAATGTACCGGTACATGGGGAGATGTCCCGTCATGATATAAATAAGGTCAAGAAATGGAGTAAATTTTAATATTTAAATAAATTATCATTCTTAGCATTTGCATTGCATGGTATCTTTATTAGAATGGTAATGTTGAGTTATTAAACATTAAATGATTGAAGTCTCCAATGATTGGTATATGAGGTTCAACTATGCAATGGAAGTATACTTTGTACCTTTGTAATAAATCTTAGACATGACTTTTATGAAATACAAGTGTTAAGTTCTTTGATAATTTATTTTATTCTTAAGAAAGACAAATGTTAGAATTTTTTTACATTATTGTGGATATAGTAACCGTTAATCTGAGTAAAATGATTACTCACTGAGCTCTTTAGCTAATTCTTTATATATATATATATATATATATATATATATATATATATATATATATATTACAGAAAAATCCTTTTGAACTTTGGAGATATCATGTGAACGAGAGATTAAAAGAAAATTCTCTTAGGTGGATTGCAAGCAAAGAGTTTGTTAATTTTTTTTTTCTTGTAATTTAATCGTATCAAAAGATCTTTCTTCATCTAAAGCACAGGCAAATAAGTAGTATTAAATACCATGACAAGTCTAAATATCAATTCAGTTACGATGATCATGTTTATGGCAGGTATAGCAATTTTGGTTTCGCATGGGTTTGCACAACAAGACATCATCGACAAACAACACTGCAAAACCCGGATGGACCTAAAATGTGCTATGGAGATATTTCAAAATATATTTTGAGATCCGAAAAAAGTAATTATAGGTAAACAATGCTTCCAAAAACTTTTGGGCATGAATGAAGTTTGCCATAATGCGTTCGTAGAACTGCAGGTCAACAGAAAACGTTATAAGGGAAAGGCATCTGAATACTGAAAAAATGGAAAACGAGCAATTGCAAAAATAATATTTTCATTCATTTTGATGAAATTATATAAAAGGCATGCCTTTATTTATGAAACTTGTCGTTTACCCGCTTTCACCATAAAGTAGAGAAGAATGATTGTGTCACAAAGAATAAAAGCAAATAAAAAACCAAATAAATGTATGGGGAAAAAAATCACACAAATTCGATTCGGCCATCACAATTTTTTTAAGAATTTTATTAATTCAGTTGGATCATTAGAATTTAAATTCAAACGAAAAATATGAGTAATTTGTGAATTTATTATAGGAAATTAGAACAAATCACCACTGCAAAAGTCAGCTCAAACTGATATTTTATTTATCCCCCGGTGGGCGCTGCTGTGAATGGCACATGCTTAAAACAATCACATCTTTCAAAATGCAAACAAACATTGAGACGAAGCCTAGCCCATTTGAACGTTGCCTCAGCTAAACAGATTAAAGATCAATTCAAGGTGGCCTATTAGCCAAAGTTTAGGACTGAGAACCCCCAAAGTTACAGAACGAGAAAAAAATTGTAGAAGAAAGCAATTATATATCTGGTGTAGGTTAGTCTTTTTCGGTACAGTTACAAAATCTTTCTTTTCCACTCAATTTTTTCGAAAATGAAATTCCTAATTTCTCCTTTATGCGTGCACATGATCTCACTAGATCATTATACTTTTAATGATTTTGTAGCAGTTAATTATCGAGGGCTTATATAACTAAACAACAATCCTGCAGGGTATAAGAACAATACAAATGACAGTTGAATAAATTGCTATCCTCAGTTGCAATTGTATGGATAAGTATAATTAAATTTATTACATTAGTTTGTCCAATCAAGGGAACTTAGTTCCAATCAGTTGCAATTGCTTTCTTGATTCTCATTCATTTGCTGAAGTAACAAGCATGTAAACAAATAATGTGCTGTAAATAAAAGAGTTTAAGGAATAGATGATGCAAACTCTGTTTATAGTGGTTCGACTATATCGGATTCGTTCCAACCCTACGTCCACTCTCTTCAAGAAACCTCCTTGAAGTAATCCAGTAAGAAACTTAGTCATGCAACTTCACGGGTGTTGCACAATCCTTACAATCAATCCCTTCCTCTCGGAAGCAAAAATCCCTTCCTCTCGGAAGCTAATCCCTTTACAATAAATATTGTAAAGTAAATGGTAGAGAGACAACAAAGAAAGCTTATACAACTGAATAATATCTCTCTTTCAAGATAAAGCTTGAAGAATGGCTCAACAATAAATATTTCAAAGCTTTTTGTGTATCATTAAGTAAAAACTTGATTGAATGTTTATTCTTCTCTTTTGAAATGCTCAATAGAGTGGGTTTATATAGCCTTGATGTAATATGGTCGCTTTGTACTATTTTGGTACGATTTGGTGCAATTTGTATTGAAATCTCGCGTCTCAACGGTCATATTTTTTGAACTACCAGTCGACTGAGTCAAGTTAAAAATCACATTTTTAAAGGTTATGACTGGTACCATTCAACTGGGTAAGACTTACAAGTAGACTGGGGACCTTCTGTCCAAAGTGCCAGTCGACTGGGTTGGTCTTACTAGTGACTGGGGGCTGTCTGTCCAAAACACCAGTCAACTGGTATGAAGCATCCAGTCGACTGTGGTCACGCTGTCCAAAACACCAGTCTTCTGATGTAAGTACCCAGTCGACTGGGTTGCCTTTCAACCCAGTTTTTCATTCTTATAAAAGGTTTTGATTTTAAAACATTAGTTTTTAAAATACTTTTCCAAAATGAGCTATTGAACAAGCTAATTACCTGAACAGGTGAGATTTACAACTTGTTTAAATACCTTGTCCATATACTAGATCTTCTATCTTGACTTGGAGTTTGATTCGGATTGAGTTCTTGCACCTTGATCCTTCGCTGAATGCTTTTATCACTTAATACACTTAGATAGCACTGTTAGCATAATTAAGGTTGTGTTTTGTCATCATTAAAATATAGATGAGGGTTAACAATCCCTAACACCAAAAATGCTTATTTGACATGGATTTCTTTTCTTTGTGGTAGAGGAAGTTCCATTATCCTATGATTAAGGCGATCGACAAAATATTATTGAGGATGATCGGGAAAAAATGGAAAGACTACAGATATGTGCTTAAAAGGGACCACGTGAGAAACAAAACAAAACAACAAGTTTTGAGCAATAATGTTCCAAAAGGAGTAGATCAAAACCAATGGAAACAACTTCTACTGCTTTACTGAGCAAAGTGAGGTTGTTTTTTCATAATTATGTTCATTTGAATTCTCATTGTTTCTCTTTTCTTTTAATGATTTATTAGTCAATTGGTTTATTGTTGGTGTAGAAATATTTCACGATAGGGACAGGAGCACATGAAAGACAACAATATCCTCACACGACCGGATCAAAGAGTTTTGCGAGGAAACGAGATGAATATGTTAGTTGATTAGCTTCATTCATCCAATTTTTCATTTTAGATATAGTGTATTGAGTCATTGTTTGAACTCTTTTCATAAATTGTAGGAAATGAAACATGGAAATGATCCCGGACGCATAGAGTTTTTTACTGAAACTCATAGACGCAAGGATGGAACGTTTATTGATGAAGTATCAAGAAAGTTTGTGGTAAAGGTTGGTCATTAATTCAACTTGTTAGAGAAATGCTGAGTTTTAGTTTATTATTCAATATGAAAATTTGTGTTAATGAATTCATTTTAACTTAAAAAGAAGATATATATGAGAAAACACCTACTAATCAATTCTATCTGACTTCATCATTCCTTGGGCTTGGCTTTGATTCTCATAAATCTAATGAGGTACAGATGATCAGTGATGCTTCAAGCTTATTCACTTAAACCAAGTAGTAGTTTTGGTCCTTGAAGTACTTGCTGAAATGTGAAAAACACATTTGCTCTTTAGTGCAGGATGTTAGAGAATATAGCCAATACTCTTGTACTTCATCTTCCTTTCTGATATATATGTGTCTTAAGCTGATCAATTTACCACCAACCTCCATCAATTGAGCATGGAAGTTAATGGTTATCATGTAAACTACTTGTCAAGCGCAAATAACAAAAAACAGAAAAGGACTGTCTGAATATTATCTAGTATTTGAATATAACATAGCTTACTAGAGATAGGTTTAGTAACTTAATAATAATTTCTTGTGTCATCTAAACGATATGAACCAAAGAATGATAAAATTTAAGAACAAGAAAATAATACTACAAAGAACTCTTTAGTTAGGATTTAGGTATTATTAGCATGTTAGGTATTATTAGCATATATATCTTTGACCACATGACCGCCCATGCTCGCCGCGTGGTTCTTTTGGCATTCTCTATATCTAACTAAAGGTGTAGTGTTGATGGTTGTTGTTGATGGTGGTAGTGGTGGTGGTGGCGGTGATCTTTGGTTTGATGATCTGCTAATTGTTGGTGGAGGTGTTGCACCTGTGGTTGAAATTGGAGCTGGGACTGGATCTGGCTCTGGATTTCTTCTGGGTTTGTTGTTGATCTGTTGATGTGGATTCAATTGATGCTGGAACAGATGTGGATGGTGATCTTGATCATGAGGTAGGTTTGTTGTGTGGAAGCCGACTGTATCTGCGGCATGAACATTTTGATCTCTTCTTCTTTCTTCGTAACCCAAAGAGCTATCGCCTCTCAGTTCCATTAAATCTGATATTTTTCAATGTAAAACCTTAATCTAAAGTCTTGATCTCACCAATCCCTTTATTAAAAAATATGAATCTTTTTCAAACCCTCATCATTATCTTCATGATTTTTTCTTAAACCATGGGATCTTCCTGTATTCTCTTCAACCCTAGCTAATACACACCAATGTTGTCTAATATATCCAAGAATAAAACTTAATCAAAGAGTTAATCAGTAGATAACAAGGAATTATTCTCTATTTTAAGGATGATAGAAACAACATATGATACTTAAACAATACTATATTAAACCCTAAGCAAAGCTTGTGGATATTCTTAGCAATTTGGAGTGGACTACAATGATACTTTTGCACAAGTATCCAGACTAAATACAATGAAAATAAAAATAAAACTGTAAAGTTTTCTAGCGAAATGAAATCATCACCACAAGTTTCATTTTGAGACAAAAAAGATAATTACCTATTACACACACACAGAAGCCAAAAACTCTTTGGAGCTTCCTTCTCAGGCCTTGGGTGGAAGCCCTGCCTTGATCTTTTGTATAGTAGCAATATCAGTTTTGAAAGACTTGGCTAAAATGTCATCATCAATGCTAGTTGTGAACAATGTCCCAGGAATTGACACTGTTCCTGCACTTGCACTACCAAAGGCAGAGACTGCAAAAGCAGGTTTTTGCTCATCACTGCTGTACTGAAAATGAACAAGTCTCTTAGGAAACACAAAAATGACTCCTTTCTGAAGCGTCTGTGTAAAGAGCTTGTTAGTAGTGTCAACAAACCCAACTTCAAGGGTTCTTTCTAGTAGAAACAGAAGCTCAGCTGCACGAGGATGGGTGTGAGGAGGGTTAACCGAGCATGCTGGGAGTAAAACTGCATATGAAACACTAGGTCCATTAATTTTTTTTCTTTTTTTCTTCTTTAGCAGTAATCAAGCCTAAAGATCAAATGATCTGATCTTGCAAGGGAACAACATATGATACTTATGGATCAGCCCAGGGCAGCCCACCAGCATTTTGCTTTCCCTTTCTTTTTTTCTATAGCAACACAGGGCACCCCACCAGCATTTTGCTTTCCTTTTCATATGGTTCCAAGGGAACAGCCCCAACAGAATCTTATGGATCAGCCCTACTATTTATACTGTGGGCCATTCATATATATCTCTTCATGCTTTTGTGGTATTTGCAGTTGGTTTGGGGTTGCTTTTGTGATTTGTTAGATCAACTTGTTCTTTTAATTTTTCCAATATTTTTTTATATTTATTTTATGTAGTGTTCATACTTCATAGTGTTTCAAATGTTGGTTGTTGGTTGAATGGAGTTAAGGGCTCAAATGGAACCAATTTAAATTGTTTGCGTAATTAGTACTTGTTATACTCGCCCTTGTTTCAAAATTTTGTTAATAGCATGAATAATGTGAAGAGAGATGCTTGAAGTTGAAGAGTGACATTAGCGCTAAGCATAGTTATCATAATCTTACGATTCATATGATTCGATTCAATTCAAGACATAAATGATACTTTCATGTTTTGGACTTTCTAATTGTATGATTACTGGGTAATAATTTGACAAAATTCTTGTTTCAGATAATGTGGTTTTATGGTTGTCCAAATATGGTTGTTTTCTGTTTTTTGCTCCCCTCCTCTTGTTTTTGTGATGCACATGGTGATTGAATTAATGGTTAATTTACCAAATACTTTACACTTTTTTCTGTCCTTTCATGGAAATTCAGCCAATTTGGTGATATCTACCAAGAGGAGTATTTTGTGAATTACTTGAATGATGAAGTAAATATCAGCCAGTTTTCATTAATCTATTTGGTTTATTCTGTTTGGATTGTATATTTGTTTTTTATTTGCAGGATGCTTTATGAAAACATAGGGAAAATTCTGCTCGTTTTTCTATAAAATCTTATAAGCAACTTTTCTTTTATATAACTTTAGCTGCAAAAAACTATTCAATCTTTGGAGGAGTTTAATCTTTGTTGTTTCGTAATTGTAGGTGACAGCTGAAGCTCGTGTGGCCGAACTTGTTGCTGCTTCAGGATCTTCTGATGCTAGCAATAATTTACAAATACAAAATGAAGTTTTCACCGAGCTTATGGGTAAAGAAAGTTATGGTCGTGTACGAGGTCAAGGGTTTGGAGTTACGCCCTCAGCCGTGTATGTACTTTCAGCTTAAATTAGGAATGATATAGGATACAATAAGGCTTATGCTGAAGAGATAAATAATTTGAAAGCACAAATAGAAGAACTCAATCAAAAGCATGAACATCAAATTCAAGAAATAACAACGAAGCACGATGATCAAATGAACAGTATGCAGTCCCAAATGGATGAGTTGAAGTCTTTACTACAGCGGTTGGTTAATGGAGGATCTCATTTTTTATTTCTAAAATAATTTTTCAGACTTCATTCAAACACTTAGTTGTGTACGTATGAATTTATATGTTAATTAACTATGAATGTTTTTTGTGTAAATTAATGAAATGACTTTTGAATTGATATTTGAATTTTTATGGATTTGATGGTATATACATATATTGAAGCATGGTCTATATATATTTGTTGATATATATTAAACCCAAAATAGTGTAAAAACGCAAACCAAGTGTATTATGGCGCACAAAAATTGTCAATATTAGGCAAAAGTGCCACTATATTGCGGCGCTTAAAGGTGCCACAATATGGACAATTTTGTTCATTATATACCGGCGCTTCTAAGCGCCGTTATAGAAGTGCCGAAATATAGCGGCACTTACAAGCGCCGAAAAAATGCATATTTCGGCACTTAACGTAAGCGCCGGTACTGGCACTTCGACACAACACATATCGGTGCTTTATCCGACGTTTTCCATAAGTGCTGGTATAACATATTGCAGCACTTTAAACCGTTGAAATATGCTAAAAAATGTGCCGGCATATGTCATTTATCTTGTAGTGTAAGTCGTCAAATCACATTAATAATTAAAATAATTATAATTATATTAATAATTTTGTACTAATTTTTTTTAGTTATTTACTGAATATAGTAATTTCGAGAAGAGAGAGAGGTCTGAGTGGAACCAATGTTTTAAAAAAAAGGGTTTGGGGGTGAAATCGAGCAAAAAAGCCCAGGGGCGTGATTGTTGAGGCGGAAATTCTATATATATGTTTGTTAGTAACATACCAACCATTAAGCAGCAGTGGTCTAGTGGTAGATTAATACGTTACCATGTTACAGGCCTAGGTTTGATTCCCGGTTGGTACATTTGTCATGCACATGTCTTCTTTTTTTTATGCCTTTTTTTAACCTCCTTTCCACCATTTCCTTTTTTTTTTCCCTCCTTTGTTTCCACTAATTAGCAAATTCATTAAATAAGCTCCATATTATATACTCTGCATTTCATTAATATCATTTTATAACATCATTAGGATTGCATTATCTATGCTATCTAATTTGTTGCTTTTAATAGATTTATATATGTGAATTTGTTATACCAATATAAGTGTGTAAACATTAATCAGTAAATATTTGACACTTAACATTGTGTTATTTTTATATTTGTTGGAATTTGGAACGTGTTTGTGTCTTGTGATGAATAGATTGGTCAATTTGAAAATTAGAATTTGGTTTTTGGAGTGTGATTTATGATTTATTGATAAAAAATGAGATTATGTGACACTGGGCAGAATAGTGATTATTCTGCAGGCTAGTTTCGGCATATATCTCACAGGAAAGAAACATAAGAAAAACCCTAAAAACACAGAGAAACACCTCTAGTCTAATTTAAAATTATGCAAATACCAATAATAATGATAATCTGTCTTTTCCGTATGTGGCCTCCTTTTTTATAAGGTCAAAGCAAAAAAAGGAAAAATCCCCGAAAACATAATCATGGGGAAAGCTAAGAAAATTACTAAAATTAAGCGATTGTATTAAGGCAGAATCAACGGCAGTCAATTCTGACTTGAATACAAAAGGAAATTGCAAATGGAAAGTTTCCTAAAACTGGAAACTACAAATTTGAAGGCCTAAAACAGAATCAACGGCAGTCAACCATTCTAGGTAGTCCACCTGTCATTTTTCTGCTGATCTGCCAACTCAATGTATCTCAGTGCCAACAACGTATTATCTGACAACTCAACATCATCTGACTCGGATCCTCCTGCATCATTATGTGAATTTGTTATATTATTGTAAGTGTGTAAACAACAACCACTTAACATTGTGTTTGTGATGTTAACCTGTGTTTGTGAAATATTTTGATAAATATTCATTCATAGGTCTTAAGTTAGTAAAGTTTATTGATAATTAATTTATTTATATTATTGAAATTTTGATAAATATCAGTTGCCTCGGGTTGGAAAGAACTCGTCCTCGAGTTCACAATAGCTTCATCGGAATCCACAAAACAAGGATCAGGTGTTTCACATTAAAGACATCAGGCGGCAACCCAGGAGGAAGATCCTCTGGCGTCAGGTCAGAAAACTCTACTAGTAGCTGCTGCACCTCTACTGGTAAATCTGGATTCATGTATGCTGCACTATTCCCACAAGGCAGTAGAGCATGGACCACATCTCCACGCTCAATCTTAGCTAAACACTTGGACATCGAAAGCAGATTAGTATTATTGGCTACCAGGGTAGGAGTGGTTCCTTCCCGACGAGGTGCCAACGAAATCTTCTTCCCTTTAATGCTAAGGGAATATGTATTTTTTCGCCCGTCATGAATAACGCTGCGATCATACTGCCAAGGTCTGCCTAACAGTACATGACAAGCATCCATAAACACAACATCACACCAAGCATTATCAAAATATTTCCTACCAATCGAAAAAGACACTAGGCATCTCCTATCTACTGTTACCTCACTGCCTTTATTCAGCCACGACAATTTATACGGTTTAGGATGACGATCTGTTTTCAATTGTAATTTCTGGACAGTCTCTTCAGACACTACATTCTCACAACTACCACTGTCAATGATCATCTTGCAAACTTTATTTGCAACTGTGCAGGTCGTGTGAAAAATATTGGTTCTCAACCAATCATCCCCTAAATTGCCCTTGGGGGTCAGTAGACTCTTACGAACGACCAGAGTCTCATGGCCATCTCCATACAACATATCTCCATCTTCATCATCGTCATACACAGGCTCTCCAATCTCTTTAGTTTCGTTTACCCCGTCGTCCTCAATCAGGAGATTTTTGCCCTTATGACTAGCAGGCTTCCTGCACTCAGTCGATTTATGCCCACGTTCACCACATCTAAAACATCTAATATTTGGGTTAGAGTTACCTTAGGGTGGCTGCTGGGCAGGACGAGATTCTTGAGGGTGAACTGGCCGACTGATTTGATCGCTTCTGATCATTAGCCTCCTGTTCTGCTGTTTTTCCATCGCAAGTGCACGCTGGTATGCTTCAGAAACGGTCCATAGTGAGTGAAGGCTGAGGACATCCCGCAGGGGCTACAGTAATCCCCCCAAATACCATGCCACCATCTGCTCTTCTGTCTCGGATAAATTATTTCGGGCTATCAATTGATAGAACTCCTCCGTGTAATCATCCACCGATCTCGTGCATGGCCTCAATGAATGAAGTCGCTGAAACAAGGTTTGAGTGTAGCCGAAAGAAAGGAAGTGACCTTTCATCTTCTTCTTCATTCTCTGCCAATCTGTGATCTTGGCCTTGCCCTGCCGATCGCGTGAGCGCCTCAACTGCTCCCACCACGAAGATGCTCTGCCTTTGAGTTTGATGGCGACCAATTTCACTTTGACACGATCTGGGACTTCCTTATACTCGAAAATACGCTCTACTTCATTCAACCAATCGACAAATCCTTTGGCCTGTAACGTACCAGAAAACTCGAGCAGATCCACTCTGAAACCGAGTTCTCCATAACGATTCTCCCGACCATGGTGCTCCCAGAATCGAGCAGGATTGTGATACGGGATTTCGAAACTAGAATCAGAATCGTGATCTTCCATCTCACGATCACCGAAATTCTGCGTTGTTAGACGCTGGGTTAACTCTACAATTTGCCTCTGTATATCCTCAATCATCGTATCCTAAATGTTACGATCACGGTGTGGGGCTTCCTCGTTCGGAACCTCCCCACGACGGCCACGACCACCAGCCATGGAAACTGATGAAATCTCACCCCAGGAAGATGTTGAAGCTCTGATACCAACTGACGCCGGGCAGAATAGTGATTATTCTGCAGGCTAGTTTCGGCAGATATCTCACAGGGAAGAAACACAAGAAAAACTCTAAGAAGACAGAGAAACACCTCTGGTCTAATTTAAAATTATGCAAATACCAATAATAATGATAATCTGTCTTTTCCATATGTGGCAAGGTCAAAGCAAAAAAAGGTTAAATCCCAAAAAACATAATCATGGGCAAAACTAAGAAAATTACTAAAATTAAGCGATTGTATTAAGGCAGAATCAACGGCAATCAATTCTGACTTGAATACAAAAGGAAATTGCAAATGGAAAGTTTCCTAAAACTGGAAACTAAAAATTTGAATGCCTAAAATAGAATCAACGGCAGTCAACCGTTCTAGGTAGTCCACCTGTCATTTTTCCGCTGATCTGCCAACTGAATGTATCTCAGTGCCAACAACGTATTATCTGACAACTCAACATCATCTGACTAGGATCCTCCTGCATCATTATGTGAATTTGTTATATTATTGTAAGTGTGTAAACAACAACCACTTAACATTGTGTTTGCGATGTTAACCTGTGTTTGTGAAATATTTTGATAAATATTCATTCATAGGTCTTAAGTTAGTAAAGTTTATTGATAATTAATTTATTTATATTATTTTAATTTTTTAGTATTTTTATAATTTAATTAATATTATTTTATTCAAAATGTTCCAACGTTTCAAAATGTTTACGTCCCAACGTGTCGAGGCTTATACCTCACTTCATTAAAGCAAAACATCTCGTCAAACGTGCTCGTCTCTGAAAATAGTGATTGGAACTTAAAAAAATGTTGATGAGAAGTGAGTTGTTGCCACGTGTAATACCGTTTTAAAGATGCTTTAACGGCGGTGCCGGTTTGAAGCGTGGAAATTGGAAGCCGATCTTTTCATGTTCGGGCACTTTTCGTGCCTCGTCCAAGAACACTGCTTATTCGAAGCTCCGTACGCGAAACCGAACGGAGATGGCCACACCCACAAGATTGGTTTCCCTTACTCTCTTGTGGACTTTTGTTCTTTTTGGAACCCTAGCTCTCATTCAGGTTCACTTTGCTTTCTGCTTGTTTCCCGGGAAAAAAAGAACTAGAAAATTAAGGAGAAAGATAAAGAAATTGCCTCATTCCTAAGCTTGTATTTTTTTTTTTTCTGCTTCTAAAATGTCTTCAATTCAGTTTTTTGAGTTTTTCCTCTTATTTAAGAATCGATTAAGTGATGCTGGGGTCTCATCTGAGCAGAAAATTGTCAATAGTAAGCTCAATCAGGTGTGAATTTTTTTTTCTTTTTCCGGAAGTAGTTTCTATTGAAACAAACAGAACTTAATTTGTGCGTGTGTTTATACATCTTTGTATTTGTATATTTTTCAGGTAGAGGAGGATTTAGAAGGAGTGACGCATAAAGTTTTCTTTGATATCGAGATTGGTGGAAAATCCGTTGGCATGGTTTATTTTGTTTAATGGAAAACTAAAAATTTGGATTTTTTATTTTTCTAATTTTTTGTAAGTCTCCGTTAAAGTGGTGTTCTTTAACAGAAATAATTCCTCTTAATCATGATAAATCTGGTGTGGGAATGGATAATTGAAGTTTACGAGAAGTGCAATGAGCATTCAGTTTTGTAATGGAGTGTAAAGGCATCGTAGCGAATTTGCAGTTGTGATTTTGTGAATCAGAATTTCTTTGAATTGGGGTTCTCTGAAGGGCAGTGTTTCTATTTTGCGTCTCATTTTTGTTCCTCTTTAGCTTCTTGGCTGGAAATGCATAGTGAACTTTTGTGGTGAAACTCATTTATCATTAAAAAATAAAAATAAAAATTGTAGTGCACTTTCCTGCTCCTTGGACAATTTTTTTAGATATATCAATACAAACTGAGTTATTATAGCAAAGAACTGAGCTATTATAAGTGATTTATTGGTTTGTACTAAAACATGTCAAAAGAAATGTATGCTGTTTAAAGAATATTCTTTGTCAATGCTTAGATACTGATGTTGCTTGGTTGACCATGTTGTCACTACTAACCGCTGTAATAATCTTGTCAGTGTGTATTGGGATGACACTGCAGATTTTTACATTCAATATAAGTATTATTTTGTGTGCAATGGGTATGCCTTAATTAGTTTTGTTCTTGTGATAATTTCTTACCGTGTAGAAAGTATACTTCCACACCCTTACATCCTCTTTTGTTCGATATTTTTATACCATGTTTGGTATTAACGGCTCATTAGCTTCTTGTTTTTTTTGTGGCTCTTTTTTGTAACTTTTAACTGATAGAATGGCATGTAAACATGGATTAATCACCAGAAATGATAGCAAAGCTTCAAAAAATGAAACAATAGCATTTTATCTGAAATCAAAAATGTTTTTTTTGCATGCATATATATGATACAATGTGAATCCTTAAATACCAGAAAAGGGCTTATCAGATATGCATTGTAAACAAAGCATAATAATTTAAAATTATATATCAAAAAGTAAATTGATTTTATTTCTACAGGATATTCAGACATAAAAATTTTGCTTCTTCCATTATGATCTTGAAGAAGGTTACTTTAAATTAAAACTTAATATGCCTCTTACTTTCAGGACGCATAGTCATGGGCCTCTTTGGAAAAACAGTTCCTAAAACCGTAGGTACAGTATCCAATTACATGGGAAGTGCTGCCTTGTGTACCCATTGAGTTCTTTTTTTCCCATTTTTCAAAAGTGTGCACTTACTGACTATAAATGTTTCTTTGTGCAGAAAACTTTCGAGCACTTTGCACGGGTAGCCAAGTAACTTTTGTTCCCTTCTTAGTTTTATAAAACATCTATGCTACTTACATTTCTCTAAGTATACACAGCCTACATATTCGGATTATTCATTACAAGATATGAACAGGGATCAAGAGAAACAGAAAGTTTAAAACTCTAGAAGCTTGTATGTAGTAATAGAGGGATAAACTTTTCATAATTTTGAGTGTGAGAAAAGCAACTTGTTTAACATGATTCAAGACATTGGTATACTTTATGTGGCCAGTCTAATTGAAGCATTGCTTTGACAATGCATGGGCCCCTTGATTCTCACTTCTTTGATTTGTATGCTTTTGTGCCTACAAGAGTTGGAAATTGATTTGAGTGCTTCATATCAATGTTTGTTAAATCATATTAGTTCATAATTATAAAAAAAATTAAATCATATTAGTTTGTGATACTAACATGTAACCAAGATAAAAAAAACAAAACTGATTTGAGTAAAAGGAAGGGTGTCTAGGGATTTTCAGAGGCCTGGACCCCTTGATAACTTTTGGAAAGAGAATTGTGCTTGGGAATGATGCTTGGTTTTGATGTTGCATGGATTAGTCTTCTGAAGTTGGCTTGACACTTCTAAGTTTCATCGCCATATAGTGAACTCTCACGTTTCAGGGGAAAAAGGAATTGGAAAGAGTGGGAAGCCTCTATATTACAAAGAGAGCATCTTCCATAGGATTATTCCCAGCTTTATGATCCAGGGTGGTGAGTTTACTCGTGGTGATGGACGAGGTGGAGAGTCGGTTTATGGTGAGAAGTTTGCTGATGAGAACTTCAAGCTCAAGCACACTGGGCCAGGTAAGCTGTAGCTCTCGTCACACTTAATTCTTTTCCTTTGTGCATTCTGTCTATACAAGGTTTTTAGCTATGTTTCCTAGACTCGAATATGGGTGTTGGACATGGGTACATGTCCGAGCATCGAACTTGTCTATTTTTTATAATTTTTTTCGTAATTTTTCCTTTAATTTGGAGTGTCAAAGTGTCATACCCTTATCCGAGTGTCCCGGGGTACCATAGCGTAAAGTAAAGAATCAATGTAACATAGGCTTTTAGTAGATTGTTTTGCATTGAACTTTATTCCGGCTTGCATGCTAGCTATGTTATTTGGACATTATAATGTATTTTCTATTTTCTCCTTCTCCCATTACAACAGTAGCAACTAGCTGGTAATTATGCTTTCATATTGATAGGTTATTTTCTAGCACAGTTTCTAAAATGTATTGTAGGTGGAGGTCTTCAATTTTCCGTTTCTTGGAAAATTGGAAATGGATGCGAATGTCAGTTTTGTGAAGCTGCCATAACTCTCACGAAAACTAGATCAGTAGGGTAAATATTGTCAAATGGTCATGAGTTAGGTTACTTTCTGTGAGGTAAGTTTCTTTTTGGGGGGATAGATACAGTGGGGTACATGGATTTACACCATCAACTGATCAAATCATGTATCGTCAATGTTTTTGGCTACATGTGACCATCAGGGTTCCTTGAACTAATGCATTCACTTCTTCTTTTTTTTTGAAGGTTGGATGACCGTCATGTTGTGTTCGGCAAGGTGCTTTCCGGGATGGATGTGATGTACAAGATTGAAGCTGAAGGAAGAGAGAGTGGCGTGCCAAAGAGTAAAGTCATCATTTTAGATAGTGGTGAATTACCTTTGTGATGGCCAACTTTATTGTTTGTTGGATGCAAAACATAATTGTCAAGAATAGTGGTGAAATAGCTTTGTCAAGTGGTTTTATTTCATTTTATTTTGTGGGGGCTGTGGAGGACCAACCTGATTTATTACCACAAGCTCATTCGATGTTCCGACGTATTTACCATATTACTATCTTCTCTTTGGAGAATGCTCAAAGTTTTGATTCGCTATTTACCTGAAAATTCTTTAGAACGTCTAGAATGATCTGCACAGAGACAGATGTAGAAGCAACGACCACATTTTATTAAGTTGATGAGCTGTCTTGATGGTCTTAAATGATTTTCAACCTTTTTTCCTCTTCTTTTTTTTTGGTAAGTTAACAAAGAGATGATTGAATCCAAGCTCTTTAAATGGATAATCCAAAAGTGATCATTTGATTGAAAGAAGGTTGTTAATTTCAACTGACATGTCATTCAATGTTTTTTTAAAAGGGTCATTATGTGGTTACTTGAAAATCTTGAGAGCCACTTTGATTTTACAGTATAGATTTTGAGAATGAAACGAAAATGTGAAATTATCCCACATGACTATAAAACGAAAATGATGCATCAACTCTAATAAATCAAATGATTATCAACTTAACCATGAAAAGCAAAAGAATATGGAAGAAAATAGTATGCTGCAATTTGATAATTATTATTTTTTATAAGATAAAAAATTTTGAAAAATTACTTATCTATGAAAAATGTGTGTCAAGCAAGACAATTATCTTTTTTAAAGTAGCAAGGATTATAATATTTATTTTTTTAAAAGGGTTATCATAATATTTATTGATTCTTGGGCAAAATCACAAAAGCTTTCAATGGGAAAAAAATTTACCGCTAGAAGGAGGGCTTGAACCTCCGACCTTGTGGTTAACAGCCACACGCTCTAGCCAACTGAGCTATTCCAGCGTTTGAAATTGGCTTTCTACTTTAAATTATTAATCGACTAACAACCAGCACAATTGCATACATAAGTTGAAAACACCCGACGTGGGTTCTCTCTCATTCTTCCTTGGTTCAAGACCATTAGTCCAGTACAGCTTCTTTCAGCCCTCTTTAGGTTCGATTGCTACGCTCCTGGCTTCACGAAGTCTCTCTCCAGTCAACACAGTCCAATGATCACCTCCACAAGTTAACCCTTTTCCCTTACATTTTTGCGTTTAACGGGAAATTTGAGATGCAGGTTCATTGCTTGTGGTTAAGTGTATTGTTCATGGAACTAATTGTAGTAAAGTAAGAGATAATAGGAATTCATCTTGTGGTAAACGAGAAATTCTTAGCTGCACTGAGTATCAACTGAAAACTTGATTGGTAAATTTTGAAAACTTCACTAACAATATCTATACATATTCAGTTAACATTATTAGTGAAATTCCCAAAAATTACCAATCTAATTTTCAACCTTACACCCAATGGATTATGGACTGTGGCGCTACTACGGAATGGGAAAAGTATGCCTTTTTAGCGGCTGCTAAGAAATATCCACAGAAAAATATATATAGGTTGGCGATTAGTTTCCCAATAATGAATATAGTAATTAAACAGAATTTGAGAGCTTTCGTTTTTTGTTTTTCCTTTTTCATGCTTTTCAAATGAAAAATATTGCAATGACAAGCAAGGTGGCATACTCTCCAAATCAAACAAGCAAATTAAACGAATTCAACCAGTAACAGCAATTACCCAATTGTAACAAAAGCATGTTTTTTATCTTCCAGAATCGTATGCCAAACAATTTCTAAGAAGGATAATGACATATTTCAAGAACAGATGACACATTGTTGCCAAGCAGAGCCAAAGATACATTGGGTATCCAAACCTTTAACAGCAAACAATCAAACTAAAATTTCAATGTCCATTAATAGACAGAAATGAAAAATGACAGTAAATAGGGAATTTTAGCATTTCTTCAATTGCTTCAGAGGATACATCAACTAAATTTAAACTGCATGAGTACGAGCAGTAACACAACTCTCCATACTGTTCCGAGCTGCCCACATAAGTTACAGCCATGTTAAACGGAAATTGTAATCAATACAACTCCCTAGTGTCCACCATTTTTTTTTTATAAGTTCTCCAGATCAAGAGACGATCTTGAACTTAAGATATTAGAGCGGAGACACAAAGGACTCGTGCTAACTTGACCACTAGCCAAATCTACTAAAATGAGAAGTAGCAAAGAATATCAGCCAAAGGACATTTTTGAAGAAGCATCCTAGTTTACACCCTTGAGCATATATTTCTAGAGCTCTATTGCAGCTAGTTTCTGTGATATCAGTTCAGGAACTAAGGAATCCCTCCTTTAAACCTTATTTTAATATAACGATGAAGAGCTAACCAATGGATAAGGAAACAGAACATAAATACCTCAGCCAGTTGGCAGGTTGAACAGGAAAGTAATTGCCGCCATAGTCACTCTCCTTGTAAAACAGAACACATCATTACAAAGAATCTAGGCCAAAACCAACTTTCAAAAGTGAAGATCGACTCAAACCAACAAAAAAAAAAATCAAATAGATAGTTTGTTAGATTAGATGATAATATCAATCAAAATAGATAGTTATTAACTGGAAGATAGCTTGTTATATAAAGTGGAAGTCTCCTGTACAAAGTCATCTCATTGCTTGAGAGCTCACAGAATTCTTGTCTCAATTTAGACAGTTTCACCTTCTCATGACATCAAATGCACAGACCAATCCTAGCTTCTAAATTCAACATCTTTACAACCTATTTTACCAAACTTCCTCTACACAACTATTTTCTTACAAATAAATATTGCAAGGTTGCCAGTGCTCTTTGTCAATCATATTCCATACATTCTCCTAAACAAATGCCTTCTAAAGAGGCTGTCAATGGCGATAACTAACAAAGGATGATATATAGTTACTAAGAATTCGGTACGCCCTGGTTCGTGGTACAGAAAAAAGATACGTTACCCACCTCGTATGCGGTACGTTGGAAGTAGACTTAAATGATTTTTATTATGTATAAATACATGTATAAAATTAGGATATTAGATGTATTTATAAATACAATTTAAATAGAAATGTGTGCATAATAATAATATAAAAAATATTAGAGTTTTAACAAAATAGCAAAGTCATTAAATATAATATTAGAAAATAAAGTTTGAGCATTCTCGTATCGCCTCTTTTATGTCTAAAAAAACTTTTTTTTTAATTGGATAGCCAATTTTAGGGATGCCGGTAACTATGGATAACACTGCTCTGTGTACTCTGCCTAGTAACATATGCACTATCAATACAAGAACCTAGTATTTCCTAACATCATTAAACAAATTATACTATTAAAGAACAAAAGCAGAACACAATCACTAAAAATCGGAACATAAATACCTCATTATGTCATTGAGTTCAAAGAGGACAATAACCGCTCCTCCTACAACTCATCCTCCTTATAAACACACAAATAAGAAACAAAACGCACCACACAGTTCTTCAGTAACAATCCCAACATTAATAATATAATTATTGAAACATAGACCCAATTAGTCACATTAATTAAATCATCCAACAAGCTGGGTTACGACAAATAAAATCTTAGATCAAATTAATTCAGTGCCTCCTTATTCTGATATTCCCCCTGTATTAGTAGCATCAGCACCAGTACCCTCCTTGTTTCGCTGGTGAAACGTAGTGGAGAAATTCGAGGAGAGTTCAGAGTAAAGAGAGACAACCTTTGATATGTTGCGGTTGATTTCTTGGATCAAAGCCACGTTCTTCACCATGTTGTCGGGTATCTTTGACTGATGATTCTCGTTGACCTGCTTGATCAGGATTTTGTTCCGGTCCAACACGGATTGCACTTGCCAAAATTCCGGTTAAATGTTTTCCAGACCTCGGGGTCTCCTTCATCTCCGTCCAGGAAGGCGTCGTTTGAGATTGCTTTTTGATGTTTTTGTTTAAGGCTGTTGTTGTTGCAAGCGTTGTCCATGCTCGATTCAACAGAGGAGGAATCGAGCGTGGTCATGTGAAGAAGTGAGGGGATTTTAAAGTTGAACTGTTGTTTTTTGATAATTTAACAACATTTTTCATGTTGCTGGTGTTGTCGCGATGAGGATATTTTGAGAGATTTTAGATACTAAATCCTAAAAGTGGATTGGATGAGTCGCAATGGGAGGTGAGAGTGAGCTCACGCGACTTAGCAGTGTGATACTTTAACTAACACGGTAACACCAATTGATCACGCGCTATATGTAAGACTGGGGAATGAATTACTTAAAAATATCCTACGGTGCTGTAAGATGGAAAGAGTAAAGTTGTGAAGGTCACTCATAAGAAATGTCCGTTTTGTACACCATGTCTTTCCAGGGAAAATATCTTCCAATCAAAATAACCCAAAGAATCTAAAAAGCGGTAAAGCTAGCCTACCAATTACTCCACTTTTTCAACAAAAGAGTAACGTCATGTCTCGCGAAAAATTGAAGTTTTCTTTTTTATTACTGTTACCCGTCATCACTAGAGTCAGATTATGATTTTCTCATATTTAATAATTAAAATCAAATCAAATTAATTAAATTTAGTTTTGTAAATGTAACATTTAATATATTTGAATTGTTATTTTAATTTTTAAATAAAAAAATCTAAATCTAATCGAATTGAATAAAATAATTAGATAAAATGATTGGTTACCTGTCAATACTCTCAACAAAATCATATAGTAATTTCAATATTTCCTTCTCTCAGCTTTTTTTTTATCAAAAAAAATTAAATAAATTTATAGTAATACTGAATGTCACGTTGTCAAATAAAAAAGATTCAAATTTAAGTTTGTCGTGATATCATCTGGTCACAAAAGAACTTGACTTATATTTCAATTCTCAAATATAAAATAAAGGATTTTTATTTAAAAAAAAAATTGTTTATAGCAAAGCCTAACCCGCCAGACAACTTACAACCTGAATCAAGCTTCAAGCTAAGGAACCCATCAATAAGAATTCGGGCGAAAGGACTTTTCTTGGAAGAGAAATGCAGTTGGGAGGATTATTTATTCTGGATTTTAGTAATTCCTGGGACATGTTCTTTTTAACAAAATGACGCATTCTTATCATCTTATTATAGGCATCACAGAGCAAAATCTAAACCAACAGTGGTAAGGAAAGCTACAAAGCTAGATATGATAAATATCACTTTCTTCCAAGCCTACATCATCATCTAGCAATTCAGACATTAGCTAACAAGGGAAGTGGATGATAATCTGCCATAATGAAGTATAAATCTTCTATTTCTCCTAAGTACAAACACAAAGCAATAAAAGATCTTATATCATTTGCAAGATTTTTTTATCATGCGGTAACAAACACTATTATTTTCCAGATCCACTCAATAAACTTGAAGTCCTAGTATGGAAAATTATTTCACATGCGTGTATACAACATCTTCAATCTCACAAGCTCACACTTACCGGCATGGCTCTACTTAACTGATGACGACAATGCAAATGAACTAGAAGAGAAGTATCATCAGGTTCGAAGTAGGCACCTACTCAACTGGTTTCCTCTTCCTTCCAAGAATTGAAGCTCTCTGAAATCTAGGGCCACCCATTCGCCATTTCTTAAAGGCTGTCATAGAGGATTGAGCCGCCTCATACACTACAAAAAGGCACAACAATCTGGATATTTATACAGAAATAAGGATGGAATATAGATGATACATGCTTGAACAAGTAAAACGAATCTCACAATTTGTTTCTTCTCTAGTTAAAAGTGAAAAGAATTTGGAAGCTGTTGCATAAGCTACAGTGTATGCCTTGGTCAGTATTTCCTTATACCTGATCTTAAAATGCAGTTGAGAGCAAGATCCCAATGGTTCTATCACCAACTCTATCCATCAAAATGAACAAATGAACAGATAAAAGCTTAGTAAGAATCTATTTTGTTTCCCGCATGAAAATTGAGTAGCTCAAATAGCATGTTAGGTGATAAATATGATAAACTGTTCATTTTTACCACCAAAAGGATCGCAAACATATCATCTAGCTGCGACACATTAGATAAAATGACAGCATCCTTGCTCTACCCAATTCAGATACAATAAAAAATAATTGTTAGAGATCAAGAACCAAAGAGTACCTAACTCTGTATAAAATATCAATCTAATTTTAATGGTGTCTCCAACCTGGTTACATATTAGGTACCTCACTATACCAAATAACAGTAGCTTTCATGCAAATGTCAGGTGGTAGTACTCAGTGACTTGTGTTCAACATTGGTTACTAAAATTTTGAACCTGGTTAAAACTAGTCATGATTTCCAAGGTATGTCAAGAGAGAGTAGAAGCTTCCCAAAATCAAAATGAAAAATAATTAACACTCAAGATGCAACTTTGTTCGTTTTCACATTTTAATGGAGGGTTTTGCTCATCAGTTAAAACAGATAGGATTTGATTAATCAATTGACAACTCCTACAGGAGAAATTCTCAAGATATCTTAAACTTTGATTTTCAAACTTGGTTTAAGACTCTTTTTGTTGTTCATATAATAAAAGATCATATCAACCCTGGTCTGAGAATATACTGATACTAGGTAATACAGTCAAATGGTTCAGGGCATCATGCACACAAGCTCATAAAGAAATAAATAAAACTCGATGAGGTTTTTTTGCAGATCGTGGTGTATTATAAATTTGAGAAAATTATGTTAGGGTATAATTACACGGACATCTTTTTTATTTGTTATCAACTGCATCCTTTGGCATGGTACATTTAATTATTTCAAAAAGTTGACATTAAAAAGTCTGATATAATTAAGATATATCAACAAATCAATTTTTAAAAACAAATATACCTTTAATACTATTTCCCTTTATTTCTCTTTTTCTTCCTCAACCTCTCACTTTCTCTTTTTTTTTTTCTTTTTCTTTTTATCATTTGAGCGTACCTGAAGCTCGAAGGAATTTCCATTTTGCTGCATGAGCAACCATTTTCCCTTTGCTTTATTTAGCTATCTTCCTCTTCTTCCTCAACCTCTTGTTTATTTCCCTTCATTCTTCTTTCTTCCTACCGTTAACGAAAATATGAAGGTCAAGGAAAAAATCATCATGGAGTCTGATACTTGCATAATGCTTTCTTGTTTCTTGTTCCTATAGCAATTTAAGTATTCCACAATTTTCTTTACTAACGTAAGCATGGAATAAAAAATTGCACCTAATTACATAAGAGAAAAATATGTATATATTGAGTATTTTGTACACATAAGTGTTGCGATAAAATGCATGAATTTTTTTGAGTATTTTGCACATGGACATTATAATAAAAGCTCCCAACTTTCTGAAAGTTCTCATATGGCATTTTTATTTATCACACGCAACTTAATTGCATCTCATGTAATTAAATTGGTGAAGTATTTATTTGAAAATATTGGTAGAAAGCCAAATGATACATACAAATTACTTGAGATCATTTAAAATAATACATGAATGATATCTTACTTTGCAAAACATGAAATTAGTACACATATGTAATGTAGAATCAGATTTAAACTGAGTTATTTGTCAAAAAAAGTGTTTATCGTTCTTGCGATTTCTCGAATAACCAATAAAAATGTTTAGAATGAATGGATTTCTCGAACGAAAATGACTGAAAAGAAAGATAAATGAGTTTAATCACGTTAAAAGTGACTAGTCTATTGATATCAAAAATCGACTCGTTTAATCCAATAAATTATTTTTTTATTATATTCACAAAATTTGATTGGAAAAATAAATTATCCATAAACTAAAACATGCGTAACCTATCATAATTCAAACTTTAATGATCAGTATATCTCTTTCGAATATTTTAACGGAATATTTAATAAATAACGGTGGTGCTTTTTGTTCAAAAATGCATGTGCACCGAAAGCACTTGTCAAACTAGTAATTTTTATATAAATCGTTTTAAATTTTTTCTCCATAAAACAATATAAATTCCTCATACGGAGGATTATAATCATGTTAATAAGTGTTTATTATAAGAGAAATTGTTCCCTTATTTTTTTTCTCGTAGAAACTCTGTAGGATAGAGACAAAGATCTTGCCACAACAATCTAAGCAATGGACAACTTCAATGATCAGCCATGGCAGCTACTGTAGAGCCCATCCTTGTGGCTAGTCCAGCGCACACTCAGATTTTCCATTTCAGCTTCTGCTCAACAGAATTTTTTCAGGTTTAAGAATCACCTTTCACATGATTAACTGTGATTTGGATGCATCCAGGCTTAAGACTTACTTTAATGAACCGTTTGTCACTCTAAAATGTGAACTTCATATAAAAAAAAAAGGGACTAAAAGTAAATAAATTTATGATAAAGAAGCGCTTGCGCAAAGA
The DNA here is from genome assembly GCA_023935145.1 of Bretschneidera sinensis. Taxonomy (NCBI): domain Eukaryota; kingdom Viridiplantae; phylum Streptophyta; class Magnoliopsida; order Brassicales; family Akaniaceae; genus Bretschneidera; species Bretschneidera sinensis. The sequence goes on from CM043703.1 coordinate 19,326,336, forward strand.
GTTTTTAAGTTCATTCCTTTCTGTCTCTCCCAATCTCAATCCCAATTTGTTTTGAAGCATGTCCATGTAAAACTTCCCATTCTTCAATTTCTGGTGGAGAGCTCCTGCATAATGCATTTATATAGGGATAAAAAGATGTCTGCAACTTAATCCCACTGAATCTCCCGGTGAAATGTCCACTCGGAGGCATTTAACGTGGTTTTCCCATCGGCAGCAACAAGATCATAAGGTGAGTCCTCCGAAAATTCAGTGGGCATGGACTTCCAGTGAAGAGATGGCTTCCACTCAGCTTCTTTGATCACCTTCAGTATCTCTGTCACAACTACTTTGCTCCCTTCGGCAGATAAATGTATTCCATCTCTAGAGAAAAAGAATAAACTAAATTAAGTTCCATGGATAAACTTTTAGATATAAAAGGATAAATTTCAGTCTCCACATGAATTTAAGTGAAGGTTTGGCAGGCGATAAAAGGGTACGAGGAGACTTTTAAGGAATAATACAGGACAATGAAAGATTTGCTTGCAGCTTGTGTGAGCGAAAAAATTAGATAGATGATGTATGGTCAAGCAAACTCACGTAAGCAAGCAGCCAAATCATCTGTTTCCTGCAGTGCAGTAAAAAGATCAACCACTTTCACACCTAATTCCTGGCACAACTTTATACAAGCTTCTGAATACTTTTGGCATAGCTCATTCGTTCGAACTATCTCACTTAAATATGCACTGGTTCAACAAAAAGAGACATAAATTAGATTTAACAATTTGCTAAGACAAGGAAAACAAGAGATACCCAATATATGCATCAGAGCACCTTTGGTTCTGGCGAATTCTGGCCTCATTCACAGGAGGACAACTCAGAAAAATGATGCGCATTGAGTCTGAAAGGCTCTGATTTTCAAATATCATGTGTTAGAATATCACATACTATTCTTAAAAAAAAAAAAAATGAGCTCCCAATTTGAGTTTGATGTGGTCAAATGGCAACATACAAGCAGAAAGAACTAACAGAATATATTTCAGCATTTAGGGACTCTTTTTCTTTGGCTTCCAAACAAATATATTTCAGCATTCAAGGGCATCTAGGAACTGCAAAGAATGAAACTTTTCTGCCTAATTCCTCACCATAGTTACCAAGAATTCGGTACGCCTTGGTTCGCAGTACGTGGTGTTAGAATTTAAGAGAGTAAAGAGATGTGAGAATTGAAGAGAGTAAAGAGATTGTACAAATGCTTACTTGAGTTCTTATTATTGAGAATACAATTAAGAGTATATATAGGTTGTTAAAGGAAAAAGACATTCCTTAAAACAATGAAGGAAACATGGTCTAAAGTTAGCCTTAAAACAAAAAAGGAAACATGGCCTAAAGTAAGCCTTAAAACAAGGAAACTGGCCTAAAGAAAGCCTTAAAACAAGGATGAATATATGGCAAGTGTGGGTGAAGTGGAATAGTTAGTGACCCTAATTAAAGAAAAGAATATGGACTTTGCCATCCATTGACACGTGGTACGTGAGAGTAGACTTAAATGGTTTATATTATGTATAAGTACAATTTGATATTAAATATATTTATGAGTATAATTTAAACAGATGTGTGTTTATAATAATAGTTTAGAAGATATAATAGTTCTGACAAAATTGTAAAGCTAATAAACATAAATTTAAAAATAAAGTATGAGTATTCTCTTATTTCTTTTCTTCTGTCTAGAAATCTTTTTTTTTTTTATTTTTTTGCTAAATATCTTAAGAAAAATTTGGATCGCTAATTTTAGGGATCCGGTGTGCGAATGCACAACGAATCGGAACGTATGATGCAAATTGCGGTTCCATGGGAGTATAGGGATCCTGATAATTATATTCCAAACAGCATTTCTCAAGCCCATAACTTTTTTCCCCTTAAATGAGTCTTCTTGTCTGAGTAAATCACTCGAGCATATAAGAGATTGATCTCATGTCATCACTAAAGATCAGATTGGTATTCTTCTTTTCTTAATTTTCTTTACCCCTTGATAAGGAAAGAACATATTGGTACACTTGGTAAGGTTCCATTTAACATCATCTTATATTGCTATGGGAAAAATGATGAATTATTTCATACCCATGCAGTTACTAAACACCAAAGTGATTTATTTAATGATATTAGAAAAACGTTAAGATACAGAATTCTTGCAATATTATAGTCGTAGATCCCATTTGGTGAGTCACAGATCTCTTAGATGGTAAAAATAGTAACACTGTACACCTTGGCATTAAGAAAATACCTTGAGATGAACTGCAATCTTTCTCATGTTCTCAACATATTCAGGAAGTGGTACATAAGGACCTAGGCCAGATGAGTGAGGCCCCATTGAATCATTTCCACCAAAATAGGCAATCACCAAAGAAGGCTGTATAGCAGCATCCTATATAGAAAAGAAAAAAGGAAATTAATGTCAGTTTCAGGCACCATTTCGGTAGGACACCCAAACCTATGCACTTAGCAATCTGATAATGAGTGAATTTTTTCTCCTATTATGTAAGTATGAAAACTTTCCTCACATTTAAGTATATCAGGCTACCACGTTAGAGTCCACCAAACACATTAACAAAAAGTTCATAGTGAATTCATCGGTTGAAAAAAACTGCAACAAATTTGCATAATATACATAACCTTCCACTTCCCCACTTTTAATGAGTATTATTTAGTTAGGTGCAAGGGAATGCAACCCAAGAACATACAATGCATAATAGTAACACAGCTTTCATGAGGTTCAGTGGCTGCAGGAGTGCAGACACATGCACAAATACAAAAGCAAACACATCCATTTATGCACCTACAACATGCATATCCGTGCCCGTTTTGTACACCAGACTAAGAAGAGATATGAATGAGAGGTAGATAAAATGATATAAAATTTATTCAGTCTTACACTTGATACAAAAAGTATACATATCCTACCCTCTTTTTAATCCTATTATCTTCCTAATCTGGTGTACCAAACAAGTTATGTAATGATTGTCAAAGGTGTAAGCTAATCCTTTAAGGTTGATTCCTGAAAAGACTTCAAAAATGAACCAATTAAACTTTGACAAACTTCCACTGTATCGAGCATCTTTTATTTTTCACATGATCCGAAATGGTATGGCCCGTAGTAGTTTTCCCATTAATTGCTACTCAATTAATGCATTTAATAGAGAACCCGTCAGGAAGACCCAAAATATAGTACCTTTGGAAAAACTTTATCGAGAACTTCTATGGCACGCCTGGAGTTCCACCCAAAGTATCCTCGCAACAATATGTCTGCCTAAGAAAGATCACATACAAGATGAGGTTGCCATAGAACATATATAAGAAAACATAGAAAGACTGTTATCATGGAGTATTTGAGAAACTCTTCCACTGAGTAATATTTATACTGAATACCATAATCTTTCATTTGGTAAAACTGGAGAAATAAGATTCAAATACCCTAATCCAGCATTCCAACTAACTTGAAATTAAGAATATATTTTAATTTGTGTAATGGATATTTTATTCTGCAAAGAGATGTTAGGACTTAGGATTCAATTCAATAATCTGACCAATTTTGAAGCGGAGCTAAATTGAATGGAAATCACTCATTTTTAGTCTAAAATGAATTTGACTCCATAATTTTAGAGGGATGTCATTATGCTCATCAATTTATTTAGGGTAAATAACTTTCTCATCATCGAGTTTTGAACTTGATTAAAATTAGATTCATTAGTTTAATGATATGATAAGTCTTTCTGGTGTTTTCATAACAACCAAGTTTAATTTAACATTTTGTTTAGAAATTTTATTTTCAAATGAATTGAAAATAAAATTCATTTTAAAAAAATCAAAATGAAATTTTACGTTTAGTTTTCTTATGTTAATTAGTATAATTCATTTGAATTCTTATGTATAAAATGTTTGGAATAAATGAAGAATTTTAAACATGAGGGAGCGGGGAAGCAATGGAGAAAAAGATGTAAGGAATGAGAGAAAGATAAAATATTTTTGGTCACCACAACTTTTACTCTTTAATTTGTGCAATTCAATTATAAATTCTATCAATTTTAATATAATCTACAGCAAGTTAACTCAATTTTATAATGAATTTATTTTGAAATAAATTTTATAGCTTTTTTTACAAAGATAACAAAAATAGATTTACAAATAAATTCTATAAAATTTATGGAATTCATATGTTTCAAGCATACTCAGAAACTCACTTTACTTAAGGTTTGAAAATGAAAAAAAAAGTAAATTATTTGGAGAAAAAAATATATTTGAGTTTATGTTTAGGTTCATACATTAGGATAAATTACATATAATACACGGATAGCATGAACATTTCATATTTTTCTTAATGATTTAAACGATTTTGGTGATTTGTGTTTTTTTTTAAATTAGTGAACTGGGTTATAATTAAATCAAAAACTTGAGAATGATGATATAATTTACCCAACTATTTTGTGTTATACACTTATAATAGAAAAAACCAACAAACAAAAGAATCTATAACGTGATAAGGGCTTGTTTAATAATTATATAATTACAGGAAGTAAAAATATATAAAAAAAAGTAATGCTTGCCTTGCGTGAATTTTGATGATACACTTAGTAATAATAAAAATGAAAATAAAAAATTACTATACTAATACTTATACGATTAATAAAATCAAATTGGGTTTCGATTTTTTCAATTTCGAGAGGAAATTTTAAAATCAATTTAAACTCATTTTAATCATTCAATTGTTTTTGAACGAACAAGATTTTACCACCAAATAAAAACAATGTCATATCATCTTTTAATAATCTAATAAAATGTATTGTTGATATGACATTGTTTTTATTTAGTGACAAAATTTTGTCCATTCAAAAACAATTAAAGGGATAAGATGAGCTTAACTTGATTCTATAGTTCTCTCACAAAATTGAGAGAACCTAAATCCAATAAAATCATAACCCCATTGGTATCCAACCCTCTAAATGTCTCATAAACCTCCACTTAAATATATAAATCAAATATTTAAATAAAGTTATATATGTAACTCAATTGATTCTAACTCCCTATATCTTTCTTCCATGTTTTTCTCTCCCACCATACCTGTAATACCTGTATTCGTAAAGCAAGGGTAAATAAGTAAATTAATAAATATAACATGAAATTAAAATCACATATTTTACGTAAAGGATTTAGTACTGAACAAAATAATTCTTTAAAAAAAAAATTTGGGACGTGAATGTCATTAAAAGATTTATGGGACATGGATGTCATTAAAGAATTTTTGGGATATGGATGTCATTTGAAAGAAAAAAAAAACTCTCACGTAAGTGTGAGATCAGAAGAAGAAAAAAACAATTGAAATAAAAAAAACGTGAATAGTATAAAGTGATGAATAGTAAAGAAATGTCGGCAGCAGGTGGTTGAAGCAAATTGCCATATATATGTATTAGTTGTATCGTTCAGCGTTCAGTTTCTTTCAAATTCTTGTTTTCTCAAAGCAATTAGGGACTTAAAGAAATGCTGGAAGAGTAAAATTTTAAAGAGATTTTCTGTGAAATTTCATAAAGGATCATGAGAAGCTATCAATATCAGAAAGTAATAGTGTAGTTTTTATTTTTGAATTTTTAGTATATATGAAATTCTCAGGAAGTAAAAGTGGGAATTTTCCAAGTGTGTGGTTTATATCAAATTGAAGAATAAATTAGAAAATTTACACAAATATGATGTAAGGTGTTGATGATTTATAACTAGGGGAATTTCTGAGAGAAACGGGAAATGCAAGAAGGTGATCCACGGGTAGCTTTAAGAGTTACATAATGAGTTGAATTTACTTTAAGTAGTCTAAAAAAATGAAATATCTAGTGATAATATTAAAATAAATTACTGAGATATGCTTGAGTAATAGATGAAAATTTGATTTATAGGTACGATAAGAAATTTGGACATGTAGGAATATTTTTGGTGAGAATTAAGTTTATTTGAGAATAAAAGCAATAAATAAATTATTGATGAGATATATTGAGGCTTTAATACGAATTATGATGAGATGAATTTTAGTGGATCTTAACAAATTTTTATGGATAAATAAGTATGATTCGGGATGAAATTTAGTGCAGGTTATGGCCTTAGTGGAGGGAATGACTGAATCTCACCTAGCGTAGGTTGTACCTAGGTGGAGAAGATTATGGGACCCCGCCTAGAGTAAGTTATTACCTAGGTGGTGGGGATTTTATGAAATGAAAATGCTAAATGTACCGGTACATGGGGAGATGTCCCGTCATGATATAAATAAGGTCAAGAAATGGAGTAAATTTTAATATTTAAATAAATTAACATTCTTAGCATTTGCATTGCATGGTATCTTTATTAGAATGGTAATGTTGAGTTATTAAACGTTAAATGATTGAAGTCTCCAATGATTGGTATATGAGGTTCAACTATGCAATGGAAGTATAATTTGTACCTTTGTAATAAATCTTAGACATGACTTTTATGAAATACAAGTGTTAAGTTCTTTGATAATTTATTTTATTCTAAAGAAAGACAAATGTTAGAATTTTTTTACATTATTGTGGATATAGTAACCGTTAATCTGAGTAAAATGATTACTCACTGAGCTCTTTAGCTAATTCTTATATATATATATATATATATATATATATATATATATATATATATATATATTACACAAAAATCCTTTTGAACTTTGGAGATATCAAGTGAACGAGAGATTAAAAGAAAATTCTCTTAGTGGATTGCAAGCAAAGAGTTTGTTAATTTTTTTTTTTCAATAATGAATGTACAAGTTATGTTTATATGTCTCCATTTTTGGAATGATGTATAATTTAGTTTAATTTGGATGTGGAAAATGGAAAAAGGTTGCATATTTGTAGACATTTGGTTTTATCCAAGAATACTTTGTATAAACTGTCAGTGAAGCTATGGTTGTATTTATATGTGTAAAATAAATCATAGAATTTACTAGTAAGATCCAGGTCACGGTTTTCTCTAGTTTTAAATGCTCAATGTTCGAAGGTAATGGTGCCATTACGAACGGACCCATGCGGTTTTTTCGGGATAGGGTCGTTACAGTTTCATTTCCATGAATTCTAGAAATTAGCAATGTGTAAGTTTGTCCCGCTAAGGTCCGTACAATTAATTAGACTATCAAAGTAATTATGGATGGTTCAATCTTCTACTAGAGTGGTGGAAGAATCACTAGAACTTTTCCTTAATTTTCCTACTGATAAAAAATTTAGCATGAAGTGTGGAGCGTCGTTGGATGATTATTATTCTATAACAAGTGTTCCTCAACAAGAGATCAAGGATGGTGGCTTTGGCAGGTTCAGATGATATGGCTGCTAATAATGAAGTCATGCTTCATAGAGATTCTCTAACGTAAGCATTCGCCATTTGTAGGAAGGAAAAAGTTAGTTCTAACGAAACTTGACAAAAATTTGAATGGTCACTCACGTAAAAGAATGGCGAGAACTTCCAGGAAGGCCAAATATTAGTGAGAGGCACTTGAGGCTTAACGTACTACCTCTACTCATAACAAGGAAAAATCTACTAACACTTGGTTAAAGTAGTTAACACTCGATAATATAGAGCTCTGCAAATGTGATGCGTGCTTTTTGTTTTTAATTTTTTAGTTTTGGTTCTTGTCACACTGGTTTTTATTCCCTTTATTATCAATACGACGCTTGTCCTTCAATATATATATTTACTTATAATTACATAATTAGTAGAAAAAAGATTTTGAATTTCTTTTGTTTAATTCTCTTTAGTCTGATGTAATTCATTTAATATCTTGTACTTGACCAATGTTAGTTTGACAAGCAATTCATTCTTCATTTTTTTTTAAAATTTCGTTAATTTGGACTTCTAGTTGGGTTTTCTCGAATTTCATTAAAGGTTGGGTTTGGGTGCTCAAAATTTCAAAGTTGTTTGGGTTTGGGTTATTTCAGGTTTTAGGTAAGAGCCATATCGAATTTTGAGTGACTCGAGTCGGGTTCAAATTCAATAATATTATTTTAATTTATTTTTTTAGCTTATTTGATAGGTCCGGATGAGTTTTCTAGTCCTGATAGATTTTATCACGTCTTCTTAGTATACATGTGCATGTGCGTGGGAGATAAAACATAATTGAATTAATGATGATAAATACAATGAATTCTGTTGTTATTTGCCTAAGTTTCAAACATGTCGAAACATGGTATAAGGTTGGTTAATGTCCAAACCAATTGTGGGATATCAAAGTTCAGCAAGTTATAAGGTTTTACACATTTGTGTGCTTCAATTTTGAGCATGGGAAGGTCAGGCACACTGCTGTGGAAGTTTCTGCCCACAGGCAGGAGGTGTGCGCACAGCATCAGGAGGCTGCAGCATCAGGTCACGCCGCAGCACACAGCACCACACCAAAACGCACAGCATCACTTGGAGAGTGATGTAGGGCTGAGATTAAAGGAAGAACATGATCAAAGGGAGGATAATGACTCACAAGAATGTCCAAGAATTAAGAGGCTATAAAAGGGGTTCTCAAGGCCTCATTTCATAAGATAATACAAGAGACAAAAACACACATACAAGAGAGTTTTGTGACATTGTGAGATCATTGTAAACACTAAGAGAGAATTGTGTAGAGAGACATGAACACAAGAGGGACTCTTGTAGTGAGGCTGGTTGTAATAAGATAGAGAGAGTCTAGATTAGATTAGAGAACATTGTTGAGTTCTCATCTTCTTCCTTCTCTTCTTGTTTCTTCAAGAACTTGGATTCTTGAAGGGGATTGCTGTAACTTTGTAAGAACCATTGAGATAGTGCAGAGAGTTCGGAGGAACTCACGGGGACGTAGGCACATTGCCGAACCTCGACAACAAATTACTTGTCTTCTTTCTTTCTTTGATTTTCTGTTCTTGTGTTCGATTGCTGAAATTCTTTCTACAAGTCATTCAAGACTTGGGTGTTTGGAAGATCACCACCTGGGCATCTTGTCAAGGTGATTTCCAACAGTGGTATTAGAGCACAGCAGCTGGTTATCGGAACAAGAATTAGAAGGTACGGGGCCAAGACTCCAACAATCAAATATCAAACTTCTTGGGTGAATCAAGAACGGTTAAAGATCAAGATCCGGTCGTGTTCTTGAAGGTTGATTTAAGAACGGTGTTAAAGATCCATCTTCGATCTGTGTTCTTGAGGTTAAAGAAAGCAGTTGAGGTTAGTGCACACATCTAGAATCTTGTCCGCAAAAGATGGCTTCAAATTTCTGTGTGGAGAAGTTTGATGGAAAGGGGGACTTTACCCTATGGAAGCGGAAGATCAAGGCGGTTCTAATGCAGCAGAAAGTGGACTTGGCTATTGGAGAAGATGATGCTTTTCCAGCAAGTGTCACGGAGGACCAGCGGACCGAGATGAAGAAGATGACCTGCAGCACCATTTTCTTGCACATGTCGGATAATGTCACAAGGGAGTGCGGAGACTCGGAGGATCCGGCTATCATATGGAAGAAACTAGATGTGTTGTTTCTTACCAAGACTCTCCCGAATAAGAGGTATCTTCAGAAACGAATCTTTGCTTCTAAATTTGATCCTAAGAAAGAGTTTCAAGATAATCTTGATGCCAAGAAAAGGAGTGCATCAAGTGGTAAAGGGCTGTTCTTTAAAAGAAGGCCAGCAACTTGGTATGGCAGCAACCATGGCTACTACCGGGACAGAGGTAGAGGAGAGAGCCATGGGAGAGTGCACAGCAGCATGCATGGCTACTACAGGGACAGATGTAGAGGAGAGATCCATGGGAGAATGCATTCCAAACTGAGATTTGGAGGGAAGAGCTACTACTACTGCCATAAGGAGGGTCATGTCAAGAAAGATTGCAAGAAGATGACAAGGGATAGAGGAGGAAGCCATACCAAGAATGGAGAGGCTTCGGTTGCCAAAACAGAACAGCAAGATGGTGATGTTCTTGTTGTGTGCTCGGATGTAAGCAAGGGGTAAGAAGGCAGCGGGAAATGGATCTTGGACTCCGGGTGCACTCACCATATGTGCCCTCACAAAGAATGGTTCAAGAATTTCAAGGAGATCAATGATGAAAGGGTCTTCTTGGGGAATGATAATTCTTGCCAAGTGAGAGGGATTGGAGACATCCAAATGAGGATGTTTGATGGAGTCACAAGGCTGCTGGAAAATGTGAGGTATGTTCCAGATTTGAAGAGGAACTTGATCTCATTGGGGCAGCTGGATTCCATGGGCTATACATGCAAGATAGAGGTTGGAAAGATCAAGGTGGCCAAGGGATCTTTGGTAGTGATCAAGGCAGCAAGAAACGATGGACTCTATGAGATGATAGGAGAAATAGAAACCAATGATCAAGCAGCAAGCTTGATGGCTGAGCTGGACAAGGCAGCCCTTTGGCACACTCGCTTGGGACACATGAGCGAAAAGGGTCTGCAAGTGCTTAGCAAGGAAGGTCTACTTGGTGGTGACAAAGTAGAAAAAATGGATTTCTGTAAGAGCTGTGTTTTTGGGCAGCAACATCGGGTCAGCTTCAACACCGGAGTGCACAAGTCTAAGGGCATTCTTGACTACATTCATGCAGACCTTTGGGGACCAGCAAGGACACCAACACAGGGAGGTAACATTTACTTTCTGTTTTTAATTGATGATTATTCAAGAAAAGTATGGGTTTATTTGGTTAAGAATAAATTAGATGCCTTGAATAAATTAGTGGTGTGGAAAGGGCTGGTTGAGACTCAAATGGGTAGAGTAGTTAAGGGGATAAGAACCGATAATGGCTTAGAAATTTTTAACCAAGAACTTGATCAATTCTGTAGGTTAAATGGAATTCTAAGCTATAGGACGGTTGTGGAAACTCCTCAGCAAAATGGAGTTGCTGAGTTGATGAATAAGACCCTTATGGAAAAAGTTAGGTGCATGCTAATAGGATCCGGGTTACCAAAATATTTTTGGGGAGAAGCTGTAGCTACAGCTGCAAATTTGATTAATAGATCGCCCTCTAGGATTGTATACCATAAGACTCCCGAAGAGTTGTGGAGTGGAAAACCCCCTGAATTAAACAACCTTAAAACTATTGGGTGTGCAGCATATGCACATCAAAATGAGGATAAACTTGGCCCTGGGTCTAGAAAATGTGTATTTCTAGGATATGGTGATGGGGTTAAGGGATATAGGTTGTGGTCCTTAGAAAAGAAGGGAATGAAACTGATTATAAGTAGGGATGTTGTCTTTAATGAATTATTATTTCCCTACTTGGAGAAAACTAACCCTGCAGGGGCTAGTGAGCAAACCAATTCAGAAATTGTTGAGCATAGCATCATGGGAGATTCTGTTCAGGTAGAGCAAAGGAGGCCAGAGGATTCAGACCAGGTAGAGCCCTTGGATGATTGCCAAGCTCAAGAAACTCAAGAAGAGGATGCTGCAGCAAGTCAGAAGGACTTTCAGCTCATAAGAGACCGGGAAAGAAGGCTGGTCGGACCACCTTTAAGATGTGGGTTTGCGGATACTGCGGATGCAGCAGCTCCTTGGAAAGAAGGAGGGATGGTTGAACCAGAAACTTACATGGATGCCATGGAGTGTAAGGATTCGTCAAAGTGGCAGCTGGCTATGGAGGAAGAAATGGATTCTTTGAGGAAGAACAACTTCTGGGAATTGGTAAAAATTCCAGGAAATCAGAAAGTTGTGGAATGTAAGTGCACTTACAAGATCAAAGAAGGGTGCCCTCCAAGAGATGAAGTCCAGAATATGGCTAGGCTGGTGGCGAATGGGTTCACAAGAAGAGAAGACATAGGTTTCACAGAAACTTTCTCACCTGGACACAAGGTGGAGAAGATAGTGAGTATCCTCACCTATGTCATTGATGGGCTGTTAGTTTGGAACAATAGGAAGAGGATGGAAAGGTTTACATCTCAACTTAGTGAGGAGTTCGAGAGGAAGGATCTCAGCCTTGCACAAAAGATCCTTGGGATGAGAATCATCCAAGAAAAGGAGAGAAGCTGGTTGAGGGTTTCTTGGGCAATGGGTGTTCTCAGCAAAATTGTGAGTAATCCCAGAAAAGAGCATTGGCTTGGGATGAAGTGGTTGCTGAGGAACAAGGAGGTTCAGTGGCAGCCAATGGTAGCACTCATAAAAACCGGGGCAGAATGCGTAGCAGCTATGGAAGCCATAAAAGAGGCTGTGGGGTGCAAAGGGTTGTTGGACGAGTGGGAGGTCCTAAAAGAGCAGGTTGTGGTGTCTTTGGATAGCCAAAGTGTGGAGCACTTGTGGAGGAATTCGGTGTTCCATGAGGGGACAGAGCATATGGATGTTTGGTATCATTACATTCTGGAAAATGGTACGAAAGGATGCATTCATGTTGACAAGAAGATCACGGAGAAAAGTCCTGCAGATTTAGGCACCAAGGTTCTACCTCTAAGTAAGTTCAATCATTGCCTTGAATTACTTAGGATTGGAGTGGGTTAATTGGTAACTCAATATGAGTTTGGATCCCGAAACTTTCTGCACAATGGTTCAGATTTTGTTTTTTTTTTTAACACTTAGACAAAGGTAGAGATTGTTGTTATTTGCCTAAGTTTCAAACATGTCCAAACATGGTCTAAGGTTGGTTAATGTCCAAACCAATTGTGGGATATCAAATTTCAGCAAGTTATAAGGTTGCACACATGTGTTTGCTTCAATTTTGAGCATGGGAAGGTCAAGCACACTGCTGTGGAAATTTCTGCCCACAGGCAGGAGGTGTGGGCACAGCATCAGGAGGCTGCAGCATCAGGTCACGCCGCAGCACACAGCACCACACCAAAACGCACAGCATCACTTGGAGAGTGATGTAGGGCTGAGATTAAAGGAAGAACATGATCAAAGGGAGGATAATGACTCACAAGAATGTCCAAGAATTAAGAGGCTATAAAAGGGGTTCTCAAGGCCTCATTTCATAAGATAATACAAGATACAAAAACACACATACAAGAGAGTTTTGTGACATTGTGAGATCATTGTAAACACTAAGAGAGAATTGTGTAGAGAGACATAAACACAAGAGGGACTCTTGTAGTGAGGCTGGTTGTAATAAGATAGAGAGAGTCTAGATTAGATTAGAGAACATTGTTGAGTTCTCATCTTCTTCCTTCTCTTCTTGTTTCTTCAAGAACTTGGATTCTTGAAGGGGATTGCTGTAACTTTGTAACAACCATTGAGATAGTGCAGAGAGTTCGGAGGAACTCACTGGGACGTAGGCACATAGACGAACCTCGACAACAAATTACTTGTCTTCTTTCTTTCTTTGATTTTCTGTTCTTGTGTTCGATTGCTGAAATTCTTTCTACAAGTCATTCAAGACTTGGGTGTTTGGAAGATCACCACCTGGGCATCTTGTCAAGGTGATTTCTCAATGTGATAGAAACTGAAGAAACATCTTAAATAGTAAATGCACTTCACCTTGTCTTTGTAATCCTATAAATAAACATTTTTTTCTTGTAATTTAATCATATCAAAAGATCTTTCATCATCTAAAGCACAGGAAAATAAGTAGTATTAAATACCATGACAAGTCTAAATATCAATTCAGTTACGATGATCATGTTTATGGCAGGTATAGCAATTTTGGTTTCGCATGGGTTTGCACAACAAGACATCATCGACAAACAACACTGCAAAACTCGGATGGACCTAAAATGTGCTATGGAGATTTTTCAAAATATATTTTGAGATCCGAAAAAAGTAATTATAGGTAAACAATGCTGCCAAAAACTTTTGGGCATGAATGAAGTTTGCCATAATGCGTTCGTAGAACTGCAGGTCAACAGAAAACGTTATAAGGGAAAGGCATCTGAATACCGAAAAAATGGAAAACGAGCAACTGCAAAAATAATATTTTCATTCATTTTGATGAAATTATATAAAAGGCATGCCTTTATTTATGAAACTTGTCGTTTGCCCGCTTTCACCATAAAGTAGAGAAGAATGATTGTGTCACAAAGAATAAAAGCAAATAAAAAACCAAATAAATGTATGCGGAAAAAAATCGCACAAATTTAATTCGGCCATCACAATTTTTTTAAGAATTTTGTTAATTCAGTTTGATCATTAGAATTTAAATTCAAATGAAAAATATAATTAATTTGTGAATTTATTATAGGAAATTAGAACAAATCACCACTGCAAAAGTCCGCTCAAACTGATATTTTATTTATCCCCCGGTGGGTGCTGCTGTGAATGGCACATGCTTAAAACAATCACATCTTTCAAAATGCAAACAAACATTGAGACGAAGCCTAGCCCATTTGAACGCTGCCTCAGCTAAACAGATTAAAGATCAATTCAAGGTGGCCTATTAGCCAAAGTTTAGGACTGTGAACCCCCAAAGTTACAGAACGAGAAAAAAATTGTAGAAGAAAGCAATTATATATCTGGTGTAGGTTAGTCTTTTTTGGTACAGTTACAAAATCTTTCTTTTCCACTCAATTTTTTCGAAAATGAAATTCCTAATTTCTCCTTTATGCGTGCACATGATCTCACTAGATCATTATACTTTTAATGATTTTGTAGCAGTTAATTATCGAGGGCTTATGTAACTAAACAACAATCCTGCAGGGTATAAGAACAATGCAAATGACAGTTGAATAAATTGCTATCCTCAGTTGCAATTGTATGGATGAGTATAATTAAATTTATTACATTAGTTTGTCCAATCAAGGGAACTTAGTTCCAATCAGTTGCAATTGCTTTCTTGATTCTCATTCATTTGCTGAAGTAACAAGCATGTAAACAAATAATGTGCTGTAAATAAAAGAGTTTAAGGAATAGATGATGCAAACTCTGTTTATAGTGGTTCGACTATATCGGATTCGTTCCAACCCTACGTCCACTCTCTTCAAGAAACCTCCTTGAAGTAATCCACTAAGAAACTTAGTCATGCAACTTCACGGTTGTTGCACAATCCTTACAATCAATCCCTTCCTCTCGGAAGCAAAAATCCCTTCCTCTCGGAAGCTAATCCCTTTACAATAAATATTGCAAAGTAAATGGTAGAGAGACAACAAAGAAAGCTTATACAACTGAATAATATCTCTCTTTCAAGATAAAGCTTGAAGAATGGCTCAACAATAAATATTTCAAAGCTTTTTGTGTATCATTAAGTAAAAACTTGATTGAATGTTTATTCTTCTCTTTTGAAATGCTCAATAGAGTGGGTTTATATAGCCTTGATTTAATATGGTCGCCTTGTACTATTTTGGTACGATTTGGTGCAATTTGTATTGAAATCTCGTGTCTCAACAGTCATATTTTTTGAACTACCAGTCGACTGAGTCAAGTTAAAAATCACATTTTTAAAGGTTATGACTGGTACCATTCAACTGGGTAAGACTTACCAGTCGACTGGGGACCTTCTGTCTAGAGTGCCAGTCGACTGGGTTGGTCTTACTAGTCGACTGGGGGCTGTCTGTCCAAAACACCAGTCAACTGGTATGAAGCATCCAGTCGACTGTGGTCACGCTGTCCAAAACACCAGTCTTCTGGTGTAAGTACCCAGTCGACCGAGTTGCCTTTCAACCCAGTTTTTCATTCTTATAAAAGGTTTTGATTTTAAAACGTTAGTTTTTAAAATACTTTTCCAAAATGAGCTATTGGACAAGCTAATTACCTGAACAGGTGAGATTTACAACTTGTATAAATACCTTGTCCATATACTAGATCTTCTATCTTGACTTGGAGTTTGATTTGGATTGAGTTCTTGCACCTTGCACCTTGATCCTTGGCTGAATGCTTTTATCACTTAATACACTTAGATAGCACTGTTAACATAATTAAGGTTGTGTTTTGTCATCATTAAAATATAGATGAGGGTTAACAATCCCTAACACCAAAAATGCTTATTTGACATGGATTTCTTTTCTTTGTGGTAGGGGAAGTTCCATTATCCTATGATTAAGGCGATCGACAAAATATTATTGAGGATGATCGGGAAAAAATGGAAAGACTACAAATATGTGCTTAAAAGGGACCACGTGAGGAACAAAACAAAACAACAAGTTTTGAGCAATAATGTTCCAAAAGGAGTAGATCAAAACCAATGGAAACAACTTGTGAACTACTGCTTTACTGAGCAAAGTGAGGTTGTTTTTTCATAATTATGTTCATTTGAATTCTCCTTGTTTCTCTTTTCTTTTAATGATTTATTAGTCAATTGGTTTATTGTTGGTGTAGAAATATTTCACGATAGGGACAGCAGCACGTGAAAGACAACAATGTCCTCACACGACCGGATCAAAGAGTTTTGCGAGAAAACGAGATGAATATGTTAGTTGATTTGCTTCATTCATCCAATTTTTCATTTTAGATATAGTGTATTGAGTCATTGTTTGAACTCTTTTCATAAATTGTAGGAAATGAAACATGGAAATGATCCCGGACGCATAGAGTTTTTTACTGAAACTCATAGACGCAAGGATGGAACGTTTATTGATGAAGTATGAAGACAATTTGTGGTAAAGGTTGGTCATTAATTCAACTTGTTAGAGAAATGCTGAGTTTTAGTTTATTATTCAATATGAAAATTTGTGTTAATGAATTCATTTTAACTTAAAAAGAAGATATATATGAGAAAACACCTACTAATCAATTCTATCTGACTTCATCATTCCTTGGGCTTGGCTTTGATTCTCATAAATCTAATGAGGTACAGATGATCAGTGATGTTTCAAGCTTATTCACTTAAACCAAGTAGTAGTTTTGGTCCTTGAAGTACTTGCTGAAATGTGAAAAACACATTTGCTCTTTAGTGCAGGATGTTAGAGAATATAGCCAATACTCTTGTACTTCATCTTCCTTTCTGATATATATGTGTCTTAAGCTGATCAATTTACCACCAACCTCCATCAATTGAGCATGGAAGTTAATGGTTATCATGTAAACTACTTGTCAAGCGCAAATAACAAAAAACAGAAAAGGACTGTCTGAATATTATCTAGTATTTGAATATAACATAGCTTACTAGAGATAGGTTTAGTAACTTACTAATAATTTCTTGTGTCATCTAAACGATATGAACCAAAGAATGATAAAATTTAAGAACAAGAAAATAATACTACAAAGAACTCTTTAGTTAGGATTTAGGTATTATTAGCATGTTCGGTATTATTAGCATATATATCTTTGACCACATGACCGCCCATGCTCGCCGCGTGGTTCTTTCGGCATTCTCTATATCTAACCAAAGGTGTAGTGTTGATGGTTGTTGTTGATGGTGGTAGTGGTGGTGGTGGCGGTGATCTTTGGTTTGATGATCTGCTAATTGTTGGTGGAGGTGTTGCACCTGTGGTTGAAATTGGAGCTGGGACTGGATCTGGCTCTGGATTTCTTCTGGGTTTGTTGTTGATCTGTTGATGTGGATTCAATTGATGCTGGAACAGATGAGGATGGTGATCTTGATCATGAGGTAGGTTTGTTGTGTGGAAGCCGACTGTATCTGCCGCATGAACATTTTGATCTCTTCTTCTTTCTTCGTAACCCAAAGAGCTATCGCCTCTCAGTTCCATTAAATCTGATATTTTTCAATGTAAAACCTTAATCTAAAGTCTCGATCTCACCAATTCCTTTATTAAAAAACATGAATCTTTTTCAAACCCTCATCATTATCTTCATGATTTTTTCTTAAACCATGGGATCTTCCTGTATTCTCTTCAACCCTAGCTAATACACACCACTGTTGTCTAATATATCCAAGAACAAAACTTAATCAAAGAGTTAATCAGTAGATAAAAAGGAATTATTCTCTATTTTAAGGATGATAGAAACAACATATGATACTTAAACAATACTATATTAAACCCTAAGCAAAGCTTGTGGATATTCTTAGCAATTTGGAGTGGACTACAATGATACTTTTGCACAAGTATCCAGACTAAATACAATGAAAATAAAAATAAAACTGTAAAGTTTTCTAGCGAAATGAAATCATCACCACAAGTTTCATTTTGAGACAAAAAAAAGATAATTACCTATTACACACACACAGAAGCCGAAAACTCTTTGGAGCTTCCTTCTCAGGCCTTGGGTGCAAGCCCTGCCTTGATCTTTTGTATAGTAGCAATATCAGTTTTGAAAGACTTGGCTAAAATGTCATCATCAATGCTAGTTGTGAACAATGTCCCAGGAATTGACACTGTTCCTGCACTTGCACTACCAACGGCAGAGACTGCAAAAGCAGGTTTTTGCTCATCACTGCTGTACTGAAAATGAACAAGTCTCTTAGGAAACACAAAAATGACTCCTTTCTGAAGCGTCTGTGTAAAGAGCTTGTTAGTAGTGTCAACAAACCCAACTTCAAGGGTTCTTTCTATTAGAAACAGAAGCTCAGCTGCACGAGGATGGGTGTGAGGAGGGTTAACCGAGCATGCTGGGAGTAAAACTGCATAAGAAACACTAGGTCCATTAATTTTTTTTCTTTTTTTCTTCTTTAGCAGTAATCAAGCCTAAAGATCAAATGATCTGATCTTGCAAGGGAACATATGATACTTATGGATCAGCCCAGGGCAGCCCACCAGCATTTTGCTTTCCCTTTCTTTTTTTCTATAGCAACACAGGGCACCCCACCAGCATTTTGCTTTCCTTTTCATATGGTTCCAAGGGAACAGCCCCAACAGAATCTTATGGATCAGCCCTACTATTTATACTGTGGGCCATTCATATATATCTCTTCATCCTTTTGTGGTATTTGCAGTTGGTTTGGGGTTGCTTTTGTGATTTGTTAGATCAACTTGTTCTTTTAATTTTTCCAATATTTTTTTATATTTATTTTATGTAGTGTTCATACTTCATAGTGTTTCAAATGTTGGTTGTTGGTTGAATGGAGTTAAGGGCTCAAATGGAACCAATTTAAATTGTTTGGGTAATTAGTACTTGTTATACTCGCCCTTGTTTCAAAATTTTGTTAATAGCATGAATAATGTGAAGAGAGATGCTTGAAGTTGAAGAGTGACATTAGCGCTAAGCATAGTTATCATAATCTTACGATTCATACGATTCGATTCAATTCAGGACATAAATGTTACTTTCATGTTTTGGACTTTCTATTTGTATGATTACTGGGTAATAATTTGACAAAATTCTTGTTTCAGATAATGTGGTTTTATGGTTGTCCAAATATGGTTGTTTTCTGTTTTTTGCTCCCCTCCTCTTGTTTTTGTGATGCACATGATGATTGAATTAATGGTTAATTTACCAAATATTTTACACTTTTTTCTGTCCTTTCATGGAAATTCAGCCAATTTGGTGATATCTACCAAGAGGAGTATTTTGTGAATTACTTGAATGATGAAGTAAATATCAGCCAGTTTTCATTAATCTATTTGGTTTATTCTGTTTGGATTGTATATTTGTTTTTTATTTGCAGGATGCTTTATGGAAACATAGGGGAAATTCTGCTCGTTTTTCTATAAAATCTTATAAGCAACTTTTCTTTTATATAACTTTCGCTGCAAAAAACTATTCAATCTTTGGAGGAGTTTAATCTTTGTTGTTTCGTAATTGTAGGTGACAATCTGGATATTTATACAGAAATAAGGATGGAATATAGATGATACATGCTTGAACAAGTAAAACGAATCTCACAATTTGTTTCTTCTCTAGTTAAAAGTGAAAAGAATTTGGAAGCTGTTGCATAAGCTACAGTGTATGCCTTGGTCAGTATTTCCTTATACCTGATCTTAAAATGCAGTTGAGAGCAAGATCCCAATGGTTCTATCACCAACTCTATCCATCAAAATGAACAAATGAACAGATAAAAGCTTAGTAAGAATCTATTTTGTTTCCCGCATGAAAATTGAGTAGCTCAAATAGCATGTTAGG
Source organism: Bretschneidera sinensis (assembly GCA_023935145.1). NCBI lineage: Eukaryota > Viridiplantae > Streptophyta > Magnoliopsida > Brassicales > Akaniaceae > Bretschneidera > Bretschneidera sinensis. The sequence continues at coordinate 19,346,180 of CM043703.1, forward strand.
TGATAAATATGATAAACTGTTCATTTTTACCACCAAAAGGATCACAAACATATCATCTAGCAGCGACACATTAGATAAAATGACAGCATCCTTGCTCTACCCAATTCAGATACAATAAAAAATAATTGTTAGAGATCAAGAACCAAAGAGTACCTAACTCTGTATAAAATATCAATCTAATTTTAATGGTGTCTCCAACCTGGTTACATATTAGGTACCTCACTATACCAAATAACAGTAGCTTTCATGCAAATGTCAGGTGGTAGTACTCAGTGACTTGTGTTCAACATTGGTTACTAAAATTTTGAACCTGGTTAAAACTAGTCATGATTTCCAAGGTATGTCAAGAGAGAGTAGAAGCTTCCCAAAATCAAAACGAAAAATAATTAACACTCAAGATGCAACTTTGTTCGTTTTCACATTTTAATGGAGGGTTTTGCTCATCAGTTAAAACAGATAGGATTTGATTAATCAATTGACAACTCCTACAGGAGAAATTCTCAAGATATCTTAAACTTTGATTTTCAAACTTGGTTTAAGACTCTTTTTGTTGTTCATATAATAAAAGATCATATCAACCCTGGTCTGAGAATATACTGATACTAGGTAATACAGTCAAATGGTTCAGGGCATCATGCACACAAGCTCATAAAGAATTTAAATGCCCTGGCTCACATATTCCCTCTTTCAAATTGACAGAGCAAACACACAAACACAAAGGAAACCAGATACCTCGTATAAGGTGAATTGACAAATGCACAATAAAATAAAAAGATCATATTGATTGGCATAGGCAGACAAGGAAAGAGAGTTAGAAAAGATTCTCACAATGGTTCTATTTTGCATCCAAATTCATAGAAGTATGGACACCTGGATCTAAGCTCCACACATGCAGCATCAGCCTGGATTTCCAGCCTTGTTCTGGTATTAAAAAGAACCATCAAAAAGAGATAAAGAGAACCATATATCGAACTAAATCATCAAACTTTCTGGTATTAAAAAGCACCATCAAAAAGAGAAAGAGAACCATATATCTAACTAAATCATCAAACTTTCCAACTTAGATTTCAGACAGCTACATGAATACGTCATTAACCATGCCTCTACTGTACATAGGGAGCTTATGTAAAAGGTCTGCAACCGTACCACTAGACGATTTTTTTATGGCCTTAGGCCCAGATCTTTAATACAATGATTCTGGATACAACCCTAAGTCATTCATACCACAAAAATTATGTAAAAGATGCCACTCCCGGCAACTCAGTCCTTAACAATTTCCCTAGGATTACTATCTCTAGCAGGCAATTCAAATGTCACAAGGAGATATTAGGATCCTCACTTTTGATTGAAACATGCAGGAAAACTTATTGATATAGCTTGCCTCAAGTGTAACTCCTGAGCAAGCCAGAAAGGCAGTTCTACTTTTGCACCTTGTTCAACCTGAGAACCACATCAAAAAATATTAAAAGACTGTCATTAATTATCCACTTGCATTATGGTCCAATTCTTTGAAACTCACACAGTTTGTTTCCGCACTGGGATCAATAGTCACTCCATTGGCTGGCTTATGGAATACAACTGGGACAAACTGCAAGCAACAACAAAAATCATCATGATACTACAACGGGAGCCTGAGAGTTGAAAGACAGACTATCCAGCATGTGAAGACTGAGGCAATAACCTCTTCTTCCATAAGAATGTCCTCAATATCATAGTAAATTGCCATTCTCAAAGGCCCCCATTCGTTGGTCTTCAGTTTCTCAAGTTCTTCAAGACCACTCACAGAGGACCAAGCCTAAGGTAATAAAGGCCCCGGACTATAAACTCTCTCCAGTCTGTAAATCAAGCATTACTGTAACTAACATATGCCAACACAAAGATGTGACAAAAGATATGCAATCCTTTATCTATAACAACAGATGTCAAAGAACAACAAAATTTGAACATGGACACAAATCTGAAAAACACAATTGCAAATTTAATCTTTAAAACTATCTTATTCAGATCAGTTGCAGGAACTAAAGGATCTTATATTCGGCCAGGTTATGCTACGGCAAACTTATGCTGCATAAAGCATATTGACAAACGGATTATAAGCAAATAAGTGCTGATTTCTTAATACACAATATTCATGATAAACTTGGACCATGGACAGAACATTAATACACCACTATATGTAGCTAATAGCTATGGCTTACAGATCTCAGCTTCACGCAAGTTAATAATCCAAGTCCGGCCCTAAATCAACAAAATTAGAAATACATAGCCAAACAAATAATTAATATGCACATACAAAATTCAAGTAAATATAAATTAACTGCAAAGTACAGTTGAAGAACCAAATTTTTTTACCAATGGTAGGATCGCATGAGATTAGATTTCGATTTTAGTGCAATCGGTTTTATGAGTAATTTAAAGGTTGTGACTATAGAGAGTATCGTTTTCGGAAAATTCAAAATCCGCATGAGTAGAAGAGAGAGAACAGTTACCAACGATGGGGAAGAAATTGCTTGGCCAACGACGTCGGCAGCGCTTCTCTGGTCACGAATTTTTCAGAGAGAATGAGAAGAAGGAGAGAGAGAGTGAGAAGGAAGTTGAATAGAGAGGAAATTTTTCTAGCATGAGGAATTGAACAGAACAATTAAATTAGAACCAAAAACAAATGAGAGTGAGAGAGACAGCATTACCTGAATTTCTAGTGCTCCTCTTCTCTGGATCTAGGTCTCCAGCGAGGGAAGATAGATAAAATAAATTGGAGGGAAACTTAAAAATAAAAAATTATAATTAAAAAATAAATAAAACTCGATGATGTTTTTTTACAGATCGTGGTGTATTATAAATTTGAGAAAATTATGTTAGGGTGTAATTACACGGACATCTTTTTTATTTGTTATCAACTGCATCCTTTGGCATGGTACATTTAATTATTTCAAAAAGTTGACATTAAAAAGTCTGATATAATTAAGATATATCAACAAATCAATTTTTAAAAACAAATATTGTTGGAAATAAAACACTCACACAAACAACTCTTATTCAAACTCAAAGAGATTACAAGAGCACTCTCACTCAAAAGAAAGAAGATACTAGAACTCACTCTTAGAAGACTTTGCTTCTTCACTCACTTAGAAGCTCTTGCTTCTTCTTGATGATTAAACCAAAATGGGGAGGGGTATTTATACTACTTAAGAACAATCCTACACCACACAAATAAACTAATCCAAAATTACAACAATCATACACCTCATTTTTCTTGGTGGTTCTAACAATATTTTAGGTTACCAAATGATTCACATGCTCAACTACCACACCAATAAAATTCTAGGTAGAATGCTTGTAGTTTTGGACCTTGATTATGGACTTGGACTCCAATTTGATTGAGTTTGGTTTTGGACTCCCATAATGGATCAAGTTTATGATCCAACACCCCCCCTTAAACTTGATCTTGTGACCCCTAGTAAGTTCCTTAATCTTATGAAGTTTTCACTTGTCAGTGGCTTAGTAAAAATATCAGCAACTTGATCTTGTGACCTCACATATTCAACTTGCACATCCTTTCTTGCAACACACTCCCTTATATAGTGGTAGCGAATATCGATGTGCTTGCTTCGATCATGGAATACTGGATTCTTTGCTAAGGCAATGGCTGACTTGTTGTCGACACAAACCTTGGTCGGCTCTTCTTGTATCAAGCCTATCTCCTTCAATAGATTTCTAAGCCAAATTGCATGACAAACGCATGAGGTAGCAGCAACATATTCTGCTTCACAAGTGGACAATGTGACAATCGGTTGTTTCTTTGACATCCATGTGAAAGCAGTATCTCCCATGAAAAATACGAATCCAGTAGTGCTCCTTCGATTATCTATGTCTCCACCCCAATCACTATGGCTATATCCAGCAAGCTTGTAATCATTAGAAACTGAATAGAACAAGCCAAAGTCAATTGTACCTTTTAGATAGCGAAGAATTCTCTTTGCGGCTTTAAAATGGGTGGTTGTTGGAGATTCCATGTAGCGACTAACCAATCCAATTGCGTGAAGAATATCGAGCCTCGTGCAAGTTAGGTAGCGTAGACTTCCCACCAAACTTTTGAAAAATGTTGGATCTACACTTTCGCCTTCTTCATGTTTGGACATCTTGACTCCGTATTCCATCGGTGTGCTTATCGGCTTACAGTTCTCCATCTTGAACTTCTTCAGGATCTCCTTTGCATAGCTTTCCTGTGAAATGAAAATTCCATCCTTTTGTTGCCTAACTTCAATGCCAAGGTAGTACGCCATGAGCCCCATGTCTGTCATCTCGAATTCCTTCGTCATCACTTCCTTGAATTCATTGAACATGCTTGGGTTGCTTCCGGTGAAGATCAAATCGTCCACATAGAGGCACACGATCAAAATATCTCCATCTTTGATCTTGATATATAGAGCATGCTCATAGGGACATTTGTTGAAGCCATTCTCTTGGAAGTACTTGTCGATTCGGCTATTCCATGCCCTTGGTGCTTGTTTTAACCCGTAAAGAGCTTTCTTCAACTTCAACACCTTGTCTTCGTGGCCTTTGACTTCGTAGCCTGATGGTTGCTGAATGTAGACTTCCTCTTCAAGAACTCCATTTAGGAAGGCAGACTTTACATCCATTTGTTGTATCTTCCACTCGTTTTGAGTTGCCAAGGAAATAATTAGTCTAACAGTCTCCAACCGAGCAACAGGGGCGAATACCTCATCGTAGTCAATTCCAGCTTTTTGACTGTAGCCTTTTGCAACAAGCCTCGCCTTGTGTCTTTCAATCTCTCCCTTAGCATTTCGCTTTGTTTTGTAGACCCATTTGACACCTATCGCCTTGTGTCCTTTGGGAAGTGAAATAAGTTCCCATGTGTCGTTCTTCTCGATAGCCTTGATTTCTTCATTCATCGCATCTCTCCACTCCATTTCTTTTGCAGCTTCTTGATAGCTCATTGGTTCACAATCAGCAAATAAACAAAATAATGTAAGATTATCTTGTCGTTCAGTCACTTCATAGAGATCTCGAAGGCTTCTTGTTCGTTGCACATCTCTTTCACTTTGACTCCCACTTGAAGATGATGAAGGTGACTCGTCTCCGTGGGTAGTTGATGTTGGTGAAGTAGGTGGAGTTGTTGGCTCTTGTTGGGCTTCTCCAGGCTGTTCTATTTGTATCAGCTCATCTTCAAACGGGGGAGAGAAATTGAAGTCATCTATATGAGATCCAAAATCCCATAGTCCTTCTTCGTCAAACACCACATCTCGGCTGATCACAACCTTCTTATTGTTCGGATTGTACAGCTTGTAGCCTTTTGAATTTGCATCATAGCTAATGAAGATGAAACTCTCGCTTTTATCATCAAGCTTTGTTCTTTTCTCATCTGGAACATGAACATGGGCTATGCTTCCAAAAACTCTTAGGTGGGAGATGCCGGGCTTTCTTCCACTCCATGCTTCTTGCGGTGTCTTTCCCCAAACACTTCTTGTTGGAGATCTGTTGGATAAGTAGACCGCACACGCCACTGCTTCAGCCCAAAACTCCTTGGGTAGTTTCTTGCTTTTGAGCATACTCCGAGCTATGTTGAGGATAGTTCGGTTCTTTCTTTCCGCTACGCCATTTTGTTGAGGGGATCTAGGAACTGTCATTGGTCGACGAATTCCATTTGCTTCACAGAACTCTTGAAACTCCTTAGAAGTAAATTCTCCTCCTCGGTCGGATCTCATAGCTTTGATCTTTCTACCACTTTCTCTCTCCACTGCAGCTTTGAACTTCTTGAAGACTTCGAAAACTTCTGACTTCTGTTTCAAGAAATACACCCATGTTTTTCTTGAAAAATCATCAATGAAGAGAAGAAAATAGTTATTGTTACCGAGAGAGCTTGGTTTGATCGGACTGCACACATCGGTATGGATGAGCTCGAGTGGCTTCTTGGCTCTTGAGTCTGACTCCTTTGGAAAGCTTTTTCTGAATTGCTTCCCGACTAGACACCCTTCACAAAGCTGGTCAGGATGGTTGATGCAAGGTAGTCCCTTCACCATCTCCTTCTTGGATAGCAGCTTTAGACCTCCAAAATTTAGATGCCCAAAACGAAGATGCCATAGCCATGATGCATCTCTGTAGCAAGCTTTCAAGCACTTTGCAACATCGTTTTGTATGTTGATCAGGAACATTCTATTCTTTGACATCGGTACTTTAGCAATGAAGTTATTCTTATCATCTTTTATAGAAAGATTATGATCCTTCATATGAATATCATAACCTTTCTCTAACAGTTGTCCTAAACTCAAGATGTTACTTTTCATATTGGGCACAAAGTAGACATTGGAAATAAACTGATGTCTCCCATCTTTCAAACGGATAAGAATGTTACCTCTCCCTTTTACCGCTATTGTGGAATCATCGCCAAATGAGACATTTCCACTTACTGACTCGTCCAGCTCCACAAACATGTCTTTCCTTCCACACATGTGATTGCTTGCACCACTGTCAAGATACCAGCATTTTGCTTGGACACCATCAGTCTCTTTTCGTGCTAGAAGAAGAGTTTCTTTATCATCGGTCTTCTCCTCCACATAGTTGGCCTTCTCCTCAATTCTGTTGTTAGGAGCTCTACATTCTGAAGCATAATGCCCAAACTTTTGACAATTATAGCATCGAACTTGAAATTTGTCATTCCTCGAGTTTAGATTGCCTCTTCCACGGCCTCGTGTTGAGCTTTCTCCTTTCTCGTAGTTATTGCTGGAATTGTTGTTGTTGTAATTCCAACCTCGTCCACGACCGCGATTTCTTCCTCGTCCACGGCCTCTACCTCTGCCTCGGCCACGTTGGTTTCTATCATCTCCTTGGCTTTCATGCATATCCTTGAATTGCAGCTTGAGGAGTTGATCAGTAAACCCTTGCTTCTTCTTATGCTTCTCTTCGTATGCTTGTAATGATCCTTGGAGTTGCTCGATCGTCATTTCTTCCAAGTCTTTAGTTTCTTCAATCGTCACGACGATGTGCTCAAATTTGGAATCCAATGAACGGAGTATCTTCTCTATTATCCTCACATTCTCTAACTTTTCACCATTTCTTTTTAATTGATTAGAAACAGCTACTACTCTTGAGAAATAATCTGAAATAGACTCAGATACTTTCATGTGTAAGGATTCGAATTCACCTCTTAATGTTTGGAGACGGACCTTCTTCACTTGCTCGGATCCTTTGTAAGAGGTTTGCAGCTTTTCCCACGCTTCCTTAGCAAAGCTTGCACTCGAAATCTTCTCAAAAACATCATCATCTAATGCTTGATAGATGAGGTAGAGAGCTTTCTTGTCTCTCTTTCTCGCATCTTTCAAACTATCCTTTTGAGCTGTGGTCAGCGCAGCTTCGTTATCTGGCTCACTAAAACCTTTTTCTACGATATCCCAAACATCATGTGCGCCAAGAAGAGCCTTCATCTTGATACTCCAGTTGTCGTAATTGTTATTGATGAGCGTCGGGACTTGGAAGGATGCCACACCATTTGCCATATCACTCAATATGTTGAGAATTTGGAAATTCTGATTGCGTAGATAGATCCGGAATGTTGAAAAACTTTGGGAGGACCTGGTCAAAATTTTCAACTTTCGGTCAACGGTCAAAGTCAACACTAACCTGGTCAACAGTTGACTTTGAATGCTCGGTCAACTCGGCTCAAGCGGTTCGGTCAAGCGGCTCGGTCAACAGGCTTATGACTCGGTCAACTCGGCTCCAACTCGGCTGACCCAGCTTAACTCGGTGAGTCAATTCGGTTTTCTGGCAGCAATCTTCCGGCGGCTCGTGGAGGCACGTCTGAACTCCGATCGGGGAGATTCTGGCGGCGTCGGATTTCTCTCGTCGAGACCTTCGATTTGATATGCAATGGTGTATACTTTCCAACTCAAGCTCTGATACCACTTTGTTGGAAATAAAACACTCACACAAACAACTCTTATTCAAACTCAAAGAGATTACAAGAGCACTCTCACTCAAAAGAAAGAAGATACTAGAACTCACTCTTAGAAGACTTTGCTTGTTCACTCACTTAGAAGCTCTTGCTTCTTCTTGATGATTAAACCAAAATGGGGAGGGGTATTTATACTACTTAAGAACAATCCTACAACAACCATAAACCTCATTTTTCTTGGTGGTTCTAACAATATTTTAGATTACCAAATGATTCACATGCTCAACTACCACACCAATAAAATTCTAGGTAGAATGCTTGTAGTTTTGGACCTTGATTATGGACTTGGACTCCAATTTGATTGAGTTTGGTTTTGGACTCCCATAATGGATCAAGTTTATGATCCAACAAATATACCTTTAATACTATTTCCCTTTATTTCTCTTTTTCTTCCTCAACCTCTCACTTTCTCTTTTTTTTTCTTTTTCTTTTTACCATTTGAGCGTACCTGAAGCTCGAAGGAATTTCCATTTTTCTGCATGAGCAACCATTTTCCCTTTGCTTTATTTAGCTATCTTCCTCTTCTTCCTCAACCTCTTGTTTATTTCCCTTCATTCTTCTTTCTTCCTACCGTTAACGAAAATATGAAGGTCAAGGAAAAAATCATCATGGAGTCTGATACTTGCATAATGCTTTCTTGTTTCTTGTTCCTATAGCAATTTAAGTATTCCACAATTTTCTTTACTAACGTAAGCATGGAATAAAAAATTGCACCTAATTACATAAGAGAAAAATATGTATATATTGAGTATTTTGTACACATAAGTGTTGCGATAAAATGCATGAATTTTTTTGAGTATTTTGCACATGGACATTATAATAAAAGCTCCCAACTTTCTGAAAGTTCTCATATGGCATTTTTATTTATCACACGCAACTTAATTGCATCTCATGTAATTAAATTGGTGAAGTATTTATTTGAAAATATTGGTAGAAAGCCAAATGATACATACAAATTACTTGAGGTCATTTAAAATAATACATGAATGATATCTTACTTTGCAAAACATGAAATTAGTACACATATGTAATGTAGAATCAGATTTAAACTGAGTTATTTGTCAAAAAAAGTGTTTATCGTTCTTGCGATTTCTCGAATAACCAATAAAAATGTTTAGAATGAATGGATTTCTCGAACGAAAATGACTGAAAAGAAAGATAAATGAGTTTAATCACGTTAAAAGTGACTAGTCTATTGATATCAAAAATCGACTCGTTTAATCCAATAAATTATTTTTTTATTATATTCACAAAATTTGATTGGAAAAATAAATTATTCATAAACTAAAACAAGCGTAACCTATCATAATTCAAACTTTAATGATCAGTATATCTCTTTCGAATATTTTAACGGAATATTTAATAAATAACGGTGGTGCTTTTTGTTCAGAATGCATGTGCACCGAAAGCACTTGTCAAACTAGTAATTTTTATATAAATCGTTTTAAATTTTTTCTCCATAAAACAATATAAATTCCTCATACGGAGGATTATAATCATGTTAATAAGTGTTTATTATAAGAGAAATTGTTCCCTTATTTTTTTTCTCGTAGAAACTCTGTAGGATAGAGACAAAGATCTTGCCACAACAATCTAAGCAATGGACAACTTCAATGATCAGCCATGGCAGCTACTGTAGAGCCCATCCTTGTGGCTACTCCAGCGCACACTCAGATTTTCCATTTCAGCTTCTGCTCAACAGAATTTTTTCAGGTTTAAGAATCACCTTTCACATGATTAACTGTGATTTGGATGCATCCAGGCTTAAGACTTACTTTAATGAACCGTTTGTCACTCTAAAATGTGAACTTCATATAAAAAAAAAAGGGACTAAAAGTAAATAAATTTATGATAAAGAAGCGCTTGCGCAAAGGGTTTTTAAGTTCATTCCTTTCCGTCTCTCCCAATATCAATCCCAATTTGTTTTGAAGCATGTCCATGTAAAACTTCCCATTCTTCAATTTCTGGTGGAGAGCTCCTGCATAATGCATTTATATAGGGATAAAAAGATGTCTGCAACTTAATCCCACTGAATCTCCCGGTGAAATGTCCACTCGGAGGCATTTAACGTGGTTTTCCCATCGGCAGCAACAAGATCATAAGGTGAGTCCTCCGAAAATTCAGTGGGCATGGACTTCCAGTGAAGAGATGGCTTCCACTCAGCTTCTTTGATCACCTTCAGTATCTCTGTCACAACTACTTTGCTCCCTTCGGCAGATAAATGTATTCCATCTCTAGAGAAAAAGAATAAACTAAATTAAGTTCCATGGATAAACTTTTAGATATAAAAGGATAAATTTCAGTCTCCACATGAATTTAAGTGAAGGTTTGGCAGGCGATAAAAGGGTACGAGGAGACTTTTAAGGAATAATGCAGGACAATGAAAGATTTGCTTGCAGCTTGTGTGAGCGAAAAAATTAGATAGATGATGTATGGTCAAGCAAACTCACGTAAAGCAAGCAGCCAAATCATCTGTTTCCTGCAGTGCAGTAAAAAGATCAACCACTTTCACACCTAATTCCTGGCACAACTTTATACAAGCTTCTGAATACTTTTGGCATAGCTCATTCGTTCGAACTATCTCACTTAAATATGCACTGGTTCAACAAAAAGAGACATAAATTAGATTTAACAATTTGCTAAGACAAGGAAAACAAGAGATACCCAATATATGCATCAGAGCACCTTTGGTTCTGGCGAATTCTGGCCTCATTCACAGGAGGACAACTCAGAAAAATGATGCGCATTGAGTCTGAAAGGCTCTGATTTTCAAATATCATGTGTTAGAATATCACATACTATTCTTAAAAAAAAAAAAAATGAGCTCCCAATTTGAGTTTGATGTGGTCAAATGGCAACATACAAGCAGAAAGAACTAACAGAATATATTTCAGCATTTAGGGACTCTTTTTCTTTGGCTTCCAAACAAATAAAAGTGCATTCAAGGGCATCTAGGAACTGCAAAGAATGAAACTTTTCTGCCTAATTCCTCACCATAGTTACCAAGAATTCGGTACGCCTTGGTTCGCAGTACGTGGTGTTAGAATTTAAGAGAGTAAAGAGATGTGAGAATTGAAGAGAGTAAAGAGATTGTACAAATGCTTACTTGAGTTCTTATTATTGAGAATACAATTAAGAGTATATATAGGTTGTTAAAGGAAAAAGACATTCCTTAAAACAAGGAAGGGAACATGGTCTAAAGTAAGCCTTAAAACAAGAAAGGAAACATGGCATAAAGTAAGCCTTAAAACAAGGAAGGAAACATGGCCTAAAGTAAGCCTTAAAACAAGGAAGGAAACATGGCCTAAAGAAAGCCTTAAAACAAGGATGAATATATGGCAAGTGTGGGTGAAGTGGAATAGTTAGTGACCCTAATTAAAGAAAAGAATATGGACTTTGCCATCCATTGACAGCCCCCCTCAAATTGATGCAGGTTAATCAATAAGCATCAATTTGCTGCTTAAGAAGCAATGTCGATGGCGAGTGAGAGCTTTGGTGAAGATATCAGCAATTTGTAGGTCAGTGGAAACATGTGGAAGAGTGATAACACAAGCTTCAAATGCTTCGCGGATAGAGTGATAGTCGACTTCAATATGCTTCGTGCGCTCATGATAGACAGGATTGGCCGTGATCTGAATAGCACTTGTATTATCAGCATGTAGAGGTGTAGGATCAGTTGCAGAAAAATCTAGCTCAGCAAGCAAACCTCGAAGCCAAATAATTTCGGAACAAGCAAGAGACATCGCCCGATACTCGGATTCTATAAATGACTTAGAAACTCTGTCTTGCTTCTTACTCTTCCATGAGATCAATGCATCACCTAAGAACACACACCAACCAGTAATGGAGCGACGTGTATCAGCACAACCAGCCCAATCAGCGTCGCTATAAGCAGTAAGTCGAGGAGAATTGCCTCTAGGAAAGAATAAGCCACGGGCAGAAGTGCCCTGAACATAGCGTATGATCCTACGGGCAACAACCAAATGAAGGTGACGAGGGGTCTGAAGAAACTGGCTGACTTGTTGTACTGCAAAGGAAATGTCCGGTCTAGTAATGGTGAGGTAGACAAGACTGCCCACCAACTTTCGGTATAAACTAGGATCAACAAATAAATCACCCTCCTCTTTGCGAAGCTTGACATTCAATTCCATGGGAGTATCAACAGAAGTGGCCTCCTGTAGGCCAGCTGTAGCCACCAGGTCACTAGCATACTTATGTTGATTGAATGAAATACCCGACGGACTACGATGCACCTCAAGACCAAGAAAATATGTAAGAGACCCAAGATCTTTCATATGAAAGGACTCGGAGAGATGGGTCTTGAGCTGGCCAAGTAAAACAGAATCGGAACCAGTAATCACAATATCATCAACATAAACTAAAAGAACAACAATACCCATGTCTGATTTTCGAAGAAACAAGGAAGTGTCATACTTGCTCTGCTTGAATGAGAATTGTAATAAATTAGTTCGAAATTTATCAAACCAAGCCCTTGGAGCTTGTTTGAGACCATAAAGGGAGCGATGAAGCTTACACACATGTGAGTTTGGAGAAGGAAACAATCCCGGGGGTGGCTTCATATAAATACACTCTTTAAGATCCCCATGAAGAAAAGCATTCTTGACATCCATCTGATGTAGTGGCCAATCATTAGAAGCAGCAAGAGCTAGAATCGTACGAACAGTGGTCATCTTAGCCACAGGAGCAAAGGTTTCTTCATAATTAACACCATATTCCTGTTTATTTCCAAGTGCAACAAGCCGAGCTTTATAACGATCCAAACTTCCATCAGATCGAACCTTGACGGAGTAAACCCATTTGCAACCCAGGGGGACTATAGTGGAAGGACAAGGTGCAATGTCCCAGGTGTGATTGGCCTTTAAAGCAGCAATTTCTTCCTGCATAGCTTGTCGCCAACAATCATGCTTGACAGCATGTGAGTAGCATGTGGGAATATCAAAATTGGACAATGCAGCAGTAAGAGCAAAAGAAAACCACCCATACCTATTCGGAGGTAAAGATATTCGAGAAGAGCGATGTAGCAAGTGTTCTGAAGGCGCTGCAACTGACTGGAGCATGGTAGGATCAGATATCGGTTGAGCCATCGGAAGAGACTGTGGGTGGGAGCGTCTCGTATATACAATACCTGGTTTAAAGCGAGAGCTGACTTGATGAAGATCTGAAAATTATTGCTCAAAGGAGGAGAGGACCACCATAGAAGAAGAGGGCTCAGAGGACACAGGAAAGAAATATTGATTTTCAAAGAAAATAACATTCCTAGAAATACGTGTACGATGTAAGGTAGGATCATAGCAAACAAATCCCTTTTGACACACATTATATCCCAAGAATGCACATCTAACAGATTGAGCAGATAATTTATGTCGCTCATGGGGAGGTAAATGGACAAAACATACACAACCAAAGATGCGAAGATTATCATAACTAGGTTGTTTAGCAAACAAGCGGAAATAGGGAGACTCCATGTGTAAGATTTGGAAAGGTAAACGATTAATCAAGTGAATAGTAGTTTTCAAAGCCTCGACCCAGAACATTGATGGAATAGATGATTCTAACAAGAGAGTACGTACCACATCAAGAAGATGATGATTTTTGCGTTCGGCTACTCCATTCTGTTGGGGAGTAGCAGGACATGAACGTTGATGAATAATACCTTTAGAAGCCAAGAATTCCTGAAACTCAGTAGACAAATATTCACCACCAGAATCTGGGCGTAATGTCTTAATAGTCGCAGAAAATTGATTGTCAACATACGCTAAAAAATTAGTGAAAGTACGAAAAACCTCAGATTTAGAGCGAAGAAAATAAACCCAAGTGAATCTGCTATAATCATCAATGAAAGCCACATAATATTTAAATTTTTCATGCGAACTAACGGGAGAAGGTCCCCAAACATCACTATAGATAAGATCAAAGCAATGAGAAGCTCTACTAGCATGTAAAGGAAAGGGAAGAATTTTGCTTTTACCAAGTTTGCAAGAATCACACTTAAGAGATAAAGAAGAACGTTCTTCATTATCAAGAAAACCAAAGTGTAATGCATGAGGTAAGATCTGAGTATTGGGATGGCCTAAACGACAATGCCACACCATACTCAGATTTGGAACATTATTGCAAGCAAGAGACTTAATAGACGAAACTGGAGAAATTGCTGGGACAGATAAAAATAGTGGAAACAAGCGCCCCACTTTAGGTCCCTTCACGATCAGCTCTCCCGTTACCTGGTCCTGTATAACACAACCATCACCAGAAAAGTTAACAACACAATTGTTATCAACTAATTGACCAACAGAAATAAGATTCGTGGAAAGTTGAGGAGCAAGAAACACATCAGTGAATTTAGAAGAGGAATCTCCGACAGCAGCGATTGGTAAAGAACTGCCATTGATAGTCTGAATGGCAGAAGGACCAACATAGGGTCGAACATGACACAGAGCGGTGGGAGTATTCGTCATGTGATTAGAGGCCCCCGAGTCTACGTACCAGAGTTTGGTAGAATTTTTACCTTGAAACCCCATTGCAGATAATGTGGAAATTAGCATCTGTTGCACCATTTCGGGTGTGCAGTAATTCGTTGCAGGAGGTGCCGAAACTGGGGAGGCACTGGAAGAAGAGCCAGGAGCTGCGGAGGGTACAATAACAGAAGTCTGAAATGCTTGAGGCTGACGATTCTGTGGGCGGAGACGACATTCTTTGATGATGTGACCCTTCTTCTTACAATAAGAGCAGTATTTCTTGGGATAATTGACAGCAATATGCCCATTTCTTTACAGCAAAAACACTGCAAGTTTTTAGAATGCATAGGCAGTCTGCGTTCTTAGGCAGCATAAGCAACAGTTCCTGGACTACTATAAGATTTATGCGGAACAAAAATCACACAAATTTGATTCGGCCACCTCAATTTTTTTAAGAATTTTATTAATTCAGTTGGATCATTAGAATTTAAATTCAAATGAAAAATGTAATTAATTTATGAATTTATTATAGGAAATTAGAACAAACCACAACTGCAAAAGTCAGCTCAAACTGATATTTTATTTATCCCCTACAAACATAAACTAGACTTCTTCAAGTTGATCTCACTGGATCGTTATACTTTTAATGATTTTGTAGTAGTTAATTATCGAGGGCTTATATAACTAAACAACAATCCTGCAAGGTATAAGAACAATACAAATGACAGTTGAATAGATTGCTATCCTCAGTTGCAATTGTATGGGTAAGTATAATTAAATTTATTACATTAAGTTTGTCCAATCAAGGGAACTTAGTTCCAATCAGTTGCATTTGCTTTCTTGATTCTCAGTCATTCGCTGAAGTACTTTGATTGGTTTACAAGGTAAAGATGTTGTTGAAGGATAGGCTCCCAATAATCAGAAATATTCAGGTTTTAAGTATGTTCAATAAGAAGTAAATGAGGAAGTTAGAAACTGGCAAACGAATAGCGTGGCCAGTTGTGCCAGGTATTCTGAGCGTATTCCCATTATTCATGAACACTTTATTTCATAAGAAGTTATCTCATGAGAGGTTAGATCAATGTGGGATTTCCGGGTGCTTCTGTCATTTTTTGATAAAGAAATGCATGACTCGCTGATGGATGGGGGTGTGTGGTTTAGCACATGATTCACTAAGGAGCCCTCAATGATCGTTAGTGAAAGATTTGTGTGGATGCATTGTGAAGGCATTCAACTTCTGGCTTGAAATTGTAAAATTATTAAACAAATAGCAGACTTGTTTGGTTGTTTCTGTAGATCCCTCTTTTTTGTAGAACTTGTGTTATTTTGATATACATTATGTTAATATTGAAACTAAATGTTTGTATTATAGTGCCTTGGCCTATTGTTCAAAGAAATGACTATAGGAATATATTTCAAAGGGGTATTTTGATGGAAATTAAATAAATTTGGTATTGTTTTGCTCAGAAAAAAAAAAAAAGTGATAAAGGGGGGTCTTCGTTGAATTAGTTGAAAAAAGAGAGGAAGGGACTCGCAGTTTCTTAAAAGAAAAGGAGAAGTGCAAAAGGGTAAAAGACCAAGGGGGGAGTATATAAAGCCTAGTCTACATAGAATGCACAAGAAAACTCATTCGGTCTTCTTCATTTGCGGCAGAGGAGAGGGAGACAAGAGAGAGAGCAAAGTTTTATTAAGCTTTTGGAGGAAAACCCATTTTTTTCATCAAACCAAAACACCATCACGTCAAGTTCTTTTGCCCCCAAACCTTGACCACCTCCTAGTGCCATCTTCCTCAACCGTCCGGCCAGGGAGGTGGGTCTCGACGAGTAGGCCACGGCGATTCCTGTCCTACACGCGCGAGACAGGGAAGGAAAATCTAACTTGTTTCGTGGCTTTTTTTCATGCAGAAATTGAGGTATTTTCGAAAGGTGATCAACTACAAACATAAACTAGACTTCTTCAAGTTGATGTTTTGCTTTTGTTTAAAGTCATTTGGATTTAATATGATGAAGTTATGAATTTTTTAAATTTGAAGAATTTATGGTGAAATTCAGTTAAAAGTTTTAATTTGGTTCTTGTGTAACATAATCTTGAGCTGCGTATTATTAGAGAATTATGCTTTGGGCTGAAAGTTTGAAAACCTTGTAGGAATTAAAAGAACTCTCTCTAGGTAAGAGAGTTTCTTGATTTGGAATTAATGTGCAGAAAAAATATATTTTTTTTATTCCTATTAGAATTTTTAGTAACTACTCTAAGTTGAATTTTGAAATTAAAGTCTATATAAATTGCTAATTCTATGATATGAAGATGGGTAGATTTGAATGAAATCTTTTAGTTAGAAAAGTTTGAAGTGAGTAATGGATGCTTTGGTAACAAAATTATAGAAAATGAAGATTTGGAAAATAAAGGAAAAAAGTCGATTTGAGTAATGTTATTACCTAAGAAGTTGAAATTTTCTTCTCTTTTAAATTGAAATTTTGATTATGTAATTGAAGAGTATCATTTTTTAATATGAATCTCAAACTTGGGTAAGGAAAGAATAAGGAAAGAAGTAAAGAATGAAGAAAAAATAAAGAAAGGTGATAAAAGAGAGAATGAAACTTTTAGTACTATTTTCTTTTGCTTATATGTGTAACTAAATAAAATGAATGGTTGCTTATTAAGTGTTTACTGTTTTAAATACTATACTAAATGATATATATTTGTTTGTATAAATCTTTAGGTGTAATTGACAAACATAATAAGGGCAAAAGAATAATCCAAGACTAAATTGCGACGTATCGAAGGTGAGTTTCATATTACTCTTAATAAGCATAATGAAATGAATGATCATGAAAGTGCCTTGATAGTTTGATGATAATTTTATTGACGCCTATACATAAAGAAATGATAATAGAAACATTACGATATGTTGGAAAATATGTTTTGGATTGAATGATGGTGATATGTTTGATTGTGGATTGTGTGTTGAGATAATTGTTGCATTACAAGAAAATAATTTGTAATAAGATAATGGAAAGAATGATCTTGGAAAGGATATGATCCCACCTTGTGTAGGTTGTGACCTAGGTGAAAGGGATCCGAAAATGATAATACCTCACCTAGTGTAGGTTGCGACCTAGGTGGAGGAAATGGATGAATCTCGCCTAGTTCAGGTTGTACCTAGGTGGAGAAGATTATAATACCTCGCCCAGTGCAGGTTATGGCCTTAGTGGAGGGAATGACTGAATCTCACCTAGCGTAGGTTGTACCTAGGTGGAGAAGATTATGGGACCCCGCCTAGAGTAAGTTATTACCTAGGTGGTGGGGATTTTATGAAATGAAAATGCTAAATGTACCGGTACATGAGGAGATGTCCCGTCATGATATAAATAAGGTCAAGAAATGGAGTAAATTTTAATATTTAAATAAATTATCATTCTTAGCATTTGCATTGCATGGTATCTTTATTAGAATGGTAATGTTGAGTTATTAAACATTAAATGATTGAAGTCTCCAATGATTGGTATATGAGGTTCAACTATGCAATGGAAGTATACTTTGTACCTTTGTAATAAATCTTAGACATGACTTTTATGAAATACAAGTGTTAAGTTCTTTGATAATTTATTTTATTCTAAAGGAAGACAAATGTTAGAATTTTTTTACATTATTTTGGATATAGTAACCGTTAATCTGAGTAAAATGATTACTCACTGAGCTCTTTAGCTAATTCTTTATATATATATTACACAAAAATCCTTTTGAACTTTGGAGATATCAAGTGAACGAGAGATTAAAAGAAAATTCTCTTAGGTGGATTGCAAGCAAAGCGTTTGTTAATTTTTTTTTTTCAATAATAAATGTACAATTTATGTTTATATGTCTCCATTTTTGGAATGATGTATAATTTAGTTTAATTTGGATGTGGAAAATGGAAAAGGTTGCATATTTGTAGACATTTGGTTTTATCCAAGCTTACTTTGTATAAACTGTAAGTGAAGCTATGGTTGTATTTATATGTGTAAAATAAATCATAGAATTTACTAGTAAGATCCAGGTCACAGTTTTCTCCAGTTTTAAGTGCTCAATGTTCGAAGGTAATGGTGCCATTATGAACAGACCCATGCGGTTTTTTCGGGATAGGGTCATTACAGTTTCATTTCCATGAATTCTAGAAATTAGCAATGTGTAAGTTTGTCCCGCTAAGGTCCATACAATTAATTAGACTATCAAAGTAATTATTGATGGTTCAATCTTCTACTAGAGTGGTGGAAGAATCACTAGAACTTTTCCTTAATTTTTCTACTGATAAGAAATTTAGCATGAAGTGTGGAGCGTCATTGGATGATTGTTATTCTATAACAAGTGTTCCTCAACAAGAGATCAAGGATGGTGGCTTTGGCAGGTTCAGATGATATGGCTGCTAATAATGAAGTCATGCTTCATAGCGATTCTCTAACGTAAGCATTCGCCATTTGTAGGAAGGAAAAAGTTAGTTCTAACGAAACTTGACAAAAATTTGAATGGTCACTCACGTAAAAGAATGGCAAGAACTTCCAGGAAGGCCTAATATTAGTGAGAGGCACTTGAGGCTTAATGTACTACCTCTACTCATAACAAGGAAAAATCTACTAACACTTGGTTAAAGTAGTTAACACTCGATAATATAGAACTCTACAAATGTGATGCGTGCTTTTTGTTTTTAATCTTTTAGTTTTGGTTCTTGTCACACTAGTTTTTATTCCCTTTATTATCAGTACGATGCTTGTCCTTCAATATATATATTTACTTATAATTACATAATTAGTAGAAAAAAGATTTTGAATTTTTTTTGTTTAATTCTCTTTAGTCTGATGTAATTCATTTAATATCTTGTACTTGACCAATGTTAGTTTGACAAGCAATTCATTCTTCATTTTTTTTTAAAATTTCGTTAATTTGGACTTCTAGTTGGGTTTTCTCGAATTTCATTAAAGGTTGGGTTTGGGTGCTCAAAATTTCAAAGTTGTTTGGGTTTGGGTTATTTCAGGTTTTAGGTAAGAGCCATATCGAATTTTGAGTGACTCGAGTCGGGTTCAAATTCAATAATATTATTTTAATTTATTTTTTTAGCTTATTTGATAGGTCAGGATGAGTTTTCTAGTCCTGATAGATTTTATCACGTCTTCTTAGTATACATGTGCATGTGCGTGGGAGATAAAACATAATTGAATTAATGATGATAAATACAATGAATTCTGTTGTTATTTGCCTAAGTTTCAAACATGTCGAAACATGGTATAAGGTTGGTTAATGTCCAAACCAATTGTGGGATATCAAAGTTCAGCAAGTTATAAGGTTTTACACATGTGTGTGCTTCAATTTTGAGCATGGGAAGGTCAGGCACACTGCTGTGGAAGTTTCTGCCCACAGGCAGGAGGTGTGCGCACAGCATCAGGAGGCTGCAGCATCAGGTCACGCCGCAGCACACAGCACCACACCAAAATGCACAGCATCACTTGGAGAGTGATGTAGGGCTGAGATTAAAGGAAGAACATGATCAAAGGGAGGATAATGACTCACAAGAATGTCCAAGAATTAAGAGGCTATAAAAGGGGTTCTCAAGGCCTCATTTCATAAGATAATACAAGAGACAAAAACACACATACAAGAGAGTTTTGTGACATTGTGAGATCATTGTAAACACTAAGAGAGAATTGTTTAGAGAGATATAAACACAAGAGAGACTCTTGTAGTGAGGCTGGTTGTAATAAGATAGAGAGAGTCTAGATTAGATTAGAGAACATTGTTGAGTTCTCATCTTCTTCCTTCTCTTCTTGTTTCTTCAAGAACTTGGATTCTTGAAGGGGATTGCTGTAACTTTGTAAGAACCATTGAGATAGTGCAGAGAGTTCGGAGGAACTCACGGGGACGTAGGCACATTGCCGAACCTCGACAACAAATTACTTGTCTTCTTTCTTTCTTTGATTTTCTGTTCTTGTGTTCGATTGCTGAAATTCTTTCTACAAGTCATTCAAGACTTGGGTGTTTGGAAGATCACCACCTGGGCATCTTGTCAAGGTGATTTCCAACAGTGGTATCAGAGCACAACAGCTGGTTATCGGAACAAGAATTAGAAGGTACGGGGCCAAGACTCCAAGAATCAAATATCAAACTTCTTGGGTGAATCAAGAACGGTTAAAGATCAAGATCCGGTCGTGTTCTTGAAGGTTGATTTAAGAACGGTGTTAAAGATCCATCTTCGATCTGTGTTCTTGAGGTTAAAGAAAGTAGTTGAGGTCAGTGCACACATCTGGGATCTTGTCCGCAAAAGATGGCTTCAAATTTCTGTGTGGAGAAGTTTGATGGAAAGGGGGACTTTACCCTATGGAAGCGGAAGATCAAGGCGGTTCTAATGCAGCAGAAAGTGGACTTGGCTATTGGAGAATATGATGCTTTTCCAGCAAGTGTCACGGAGGACCAGCGGACCGAGATGAAGAAGATGACCTACAGCACCATTTTCTTGCACATGTCGGATAATGTCACAAGGGAGTGCGGAGACTCGGAGGATCCGGCTATCATATGGAAGAAACTAGATGAGTTGTTTCTTACCAAGACTCTCCCGAATAAGAGGTATCTTCAGAAACGAATCTTTGCTTTTAAATTTGATCCTAAGAAAGAGTTTCAAGATAATCTTGATGCCAAGAAAAGGAGTGCATCAAGTGGTAAAGGGCTGTTCTTTAAAAGAAGGCCAGCAACTTGGTATGGCAGCAACCATGGCTACTACCGGGACAGAGGTAGAGGAGAGAGCCATGGGAGAGTGCACAACAGCATGTATGGCTACTACCGGGACAGAGGTAGAGGAGAGATCCATAGGAGAGTGCAGAATAGCATGCATGGCTACTACCGGGACAGAGGTAGAGGAGAAAGCCATGGGAGAATGCATTCCAAACTGAGATTTGGAGGGAAGTGTTGCTACTACTACCATAAGGGGGGTCATGTCAAGAAAGATTGCAAGAAGATGACAAGGGATAGAGGAGGAAGCCATACCAAGAATGGAGAGGCTTCGGTTGCCAAAACAGAACAGCAAGATGGTGATGTTCTTGTTGTGTGCTCGGATGTAAGCAAGGGGCAAGAAGGCAGCGGGAAATGGATCTTGGACTCCGGGTGCACTCACCATATGTGCCCTCACAAAGAATGGTTCAAGAATTTCAAGGAGATCAATGATGAAAGGGTCTTCTTGGGGAATGATAATTCTTGCCAAGTGAGAGGGATTGGAGACATCCAATTGAGGATGTTTGATGGAGTCACAAGGCTGCTGGAAAATGTGAGGTATGTTCCAGATTTGAAGAGGAACTTGATCTCATTGAGGCAGCTGGATTCCATGGGCTATACATGCAAGATAGAGGGAGGAAAGATCAAGGTGGCCAAGGGATCTTTGGTAGTGATCAAGGCAGCAAGAAACGATGGACTCTATGAGATGATAGGAGAAACAGAAACCAATGATCAAGCAGCAAGCTTGATGGCTGAGCTGGACAAGGCAGCCCTTTGGCACACTCGCTTGGGACACATGAGCGAAAAGGGTCTGCAAGTGCTTAGCAAGGAAGGTCTACTTGGTGGTGACAAAGTAGAAAAAATGGATTTCTGTAAGAGCTGTGTTTTTGGGCAGCAACATCGGGTCAGCTTCAACACCGGAGTGCACAAGTCTAAGGGCATGCTTGACTACATTCATGCATACCTTTGGGGACCAGCAAGGACACCAACACAGGGAGGTAACATTTACTTTATGTTTTTAATTGATGATTATTCAAGAAAAGTATGGGTTTATTTGGTTAAGAATAAATTAGATGCCTTGAATAAATTAGTGGTGTGGAAAGGGCTGGTTGAGACTCAAATGGGTAGAGTAGTTAAGGGGATAAGAACCGATAATGGCTTAGAAATTTTTAACCAAGAACTTGATCAATTCTATAGGTTAAATGGCATTCTAAGCTATAGGACGGTTGTGGAAACTCCTCAGCAAAATGGAGTTGCTGAGTTGATGAATAAGACCCTTATGGAAAAAGTTAGGTGCATGCTAATAGGATCCGAGTTACCAAAATATTTTTGGGGAGAAGCTGTAGCTACAGCTGCATATTTGATTAAAAGATCACCCTCTAGGATTGTATACCATAAGACTCCCGAAGAGTTGTGGAGTGGAAAACCCCCTGAATTAAACAACCTTAAAACTATTGGGTGTGTAGCATATGCACATCAAAATGAGGATAAACTTGGCCCTGGGTCTAGAAAATGTGTATTTCTAAGATATGGTGATGGGGTTAAGGGATATAGGTTGTGGTCCTTAGAAAAGAAGGGAATGAAACTGATTATAAGTAGGGATGTTGTCTTTAATGAATTATTATTTCCCTACTTGGAGAAAACTAACCCTGCAGGGGCTAGTGAGCAAACCAATTCAGAAATTGTTGAGCATAGCATCATGGGAGATTCTGTTCAGGTAGAGCAAAGGAGGCCAGAGGATTCAGACCAGGTAGAGCCCTTGGATGATTGCCAAGCTCAAGAAACTCAAGAAGAGGCTGAACAAGAAGAGGATGCTGTAGCAAGTCAGAAGGACTTTCAGCTCATAAGAGACAAGAAAAGGAGAGAAGCCGATTGAGGGTTTCTTGGGCAATGGGTGTTCTCAGCAAAATTGTGAGTAATCCCAGAAAAGAGCATTGGCTTGGGATGAAGTGGTTGTTGAGGAATAAGGAGGTTCAGTGGCAGCCAATGGTAGCACTCATAAAAACCGGGGCAGAATGCGTAGCAGCTATGGAAGCCATAAAAGAGGCTGTGGCATGCAAAGGGTTGTTGGACGAGTGGGAGGTCCTAAAAGAGTAGGTTGTGGTGTCTTTGGATAGCCAAAGTGTGGAGCACTTGTGGAGGAATTCGGTGTTCCATGAGGGGACAGAGCATATGGATGTTTGGTATCATTACATTCTGGAAAATGGTACGAAAGGATGCATTCATGTTGACAAGAAGATCACGGAGAAAAGTCCTGCAGATTTAGGCACCAAGGTTCTACCTCTAAGTAAGTTCAATCATTGCCTTGAATTACTTAGGATTGGAGTGGGTTAATTGGTAACTCAATATGAGTTTGGATCCCGAAACTTTCTGCACAATGGTTCAGGTTTTGTTTTTTTTTTGAACACTTAGACAAAGGTAGAGATTGTTGTTATTTGCCTAAGTTTCAAACATGTCCAAACATGGTCTAAGGTTGGTTAATGTCCAAACCAATTGTGGGATATCAAATTTCAGCAAGTTATAAGGTTGCACACATGTGTGTGCTTCAATTTTGAGCATGGGAAGGTCAGACACACTGCTGTGGAAATTTCTGCCCACAGGCAGGAGGTGTGGGCACAGCATCAGGAGGCTGCAGCATCAGGTCACGCCGCAGCACACAGCACCACACCAAAACGCACAGCATCACTTGGAGAGTGATGTAGGGCTGAGATTAAAGGAAGAACATGATCAAAGGGAGGATAATGACTCACAAGAATGTCCAAGAATTAAGAGGCTATAAAAGGGGTTCTCAAGGCCTCATTTCATAAGATAATACAAGATACAAAAACACACATACAAGAGAGTTTTGTGACATTGTGAGATCATTGTAAACACTAAGAGAGAATTGTGTAGAAAGACATAAACACAAGAGGGACTCTTGTAGTGAGGCTGGTTGTAATAAGATAGAGAGCGTCTAGATTAGATTAGAGAACATTGTTGAGTTCTCATCTTCTTCCTTCTCTTCTTGTTTCTTCAAGAACTTGGATTCTTGAAGGGGATTGCTGTAACTTTGTAACAACCATTGAGATAGTGCAGAGAGTTCGGAGGAACTCACGGGGACGTAGGCACATAGACGACCTCGACAACAAATTACTTGTCTTTTTTCTTTCTTTGATTTTCTGTTCTTGTGTTCGATTGCTGAAATTCTTTCTACAAGTCATTCAAGACTTGGGTGTTTGGAAGATCACCACCTGGGCATCTTGTCAAGGTGATTTCCAACAAATTCAATGTGATAGAAACTGAAGAAACATCTTAAATAGTAAATGCACTTCACCTTGTCTTTGTAATCCTATAAATAAACATTTTTTTTCTTGTAATTTAATCATATCAAAAGATCTTTCATCATCTAAAGCACAGGAAAATAAGTAGTATTAAATACCATGACAAGTCTAAATATCAATTCAGTTACGATGATCATGTTTATGGCAGGTATAGCAATTTTGGTTTTGCATGGGTTTGCACAACAAGAAATCATCGACAAACAACACTGCAAAACCCGGATGGACCTAAAATGTGCTATGGAGATTTTTCAAAATATATTTTGAGATCCGAAAAAAGTAATTATAGGTAAACAATGCTGCCAAAAACTTTTGGGCATGAATGAAATTTGCCATATTGCGTTCGTAGAACTGCAGGTCAACAGAAAACGTTATAAGGGAAAGGCATCTGAATACCGAAAAAATGGAAAACGAGCAATTGCAAAAATAATATTTTCATTCATTTTGATGAAATTATATAAAAGGCATGCCTTTATTTATGAAACTTGTCGTTTACCCGCTTTCACCATAAAGTAGAGAAGAATGATTGTGTCACAAAGAATAAAAGCAAATAAAAAAGCAAATAAATGTATGCGGAAAAAAATCACACAAATTTGATTCGGCCATCACAATTTTTTTAAGAATTTTATTAATTCAGTTTGATCATAAGAATTTAAATTCAAATGAAAAATATAATTAATTTGTGAATTTATTATAGGAAATTAGAACAAATCACCACTGCAAAAGTCAGCTCAAACTGATATTTTATTTATCCCCCGGTGGGCGCTGACATGCTTAAAACAATCACATCTTTCAAAATGCAAACAAACATTGAGACGAAGCCTAGCCCATTTGAACGCTGCCTCAGCTAAACAGATTAAAGATCAATTCAAGGTGGCCTATTAGCCAAAGTTTAGGACTGTGAACCCCCAAAGTTACAGAACGAGAAAAAAATTGTAGAAGAAAGCAATTATATATCTGGTGTAGGTTAGTCTTTTTCGGTACAGTTACAAAATCTTTCTTTTCCGCTCAATTTTTTCGAAAATGAAATTCCTAATTTCTCCTTTATGCGTGCACATGATCTCACTAGATCATTATACTTTTAATGATTTTGTAGCAGTTAATTATCGAGGGCTTATATAACTAAACAACAATCCTGCAGGGTATAAGAACAATACAAATGACAGTTGAATAAATTGCTATCCTCAGTTGCAATTGTATGGATGAGTATAATTAAATTTATTACATTAGTTTGTCCAATCAAGGGAACTTAGTTCCAATCAGTTGCAATTGCTTTCTTGATTCTCATTCATTTGCTGAAGTAACAAGCATGTAAACAAATAATGTGCTGTAAATAAAAGAGTTTAAGGAATAGATGATGCAAACTCTATTTATAGTGGTTCGACTATATAGGATTCGTTCCAACCCTACGTCCACTCTCTTCAAGAAACCTCCTTGAAGTAATCCACTAAGAAACTTAGTCATGCAACTTCACGGGTGTTGCAGAATCCTTACAATCAATCCCTTCCTCTTGGAAGCAAAAATCCCTTCCTCTCGGAAGCTAATCCCTTTACAATAAATATTGTAAAGTAAATGGTAGAGAGACAACAAAGAAAGCTTATACAACTGAATAATATCTCTCTTTCAAGATAAAGCTTGAAGAATGGCTCAACAATAAATATTTCAAAGCTTTTTGTGTATCATTAAGTAAAAACTTGATTGAATGTTTATTCTTCTCTTTTGAAATGCTCAATAGAGTGGGTTTATATAGCCTTGATGTAATATGGTCGCATTGTACTATTTTGGTACGATTTGGTGCAATTTGTATTGAAATCTCGTGTCTCAACAGTCATATTTTTTGAACTACCAGTCGACTGAGTCAAGTTAAAAATCACATTTTTTAAAGGTTATGACTGGTACCATTCAACTGGGTAAGACTTACCAGTCGACTGGGGACCTTCTGTCTAGAGTGCCAGTCGACTGGGTTGGTCTTACTAGTCGACTGGGGGCTGTCTATCCAAAACACCAGTCAACTGGTATGAAGCATCCAGTCGACTGTGGTCACGCTGTCCAAAACACCAGTCTTCTGGTGTAAGTACCCAGTCGACCGGGTTGCCTTTCAACCCAGTTTTTCATTCTTATAAAAGGTTTTGATTTTAAAACGTTAGTTTTTAAAATACTTTTCCAAAATGAGCTATTGGACAAGCTAATTACCTGAACAGGTGAGATTTACAACTTGTATAAATACCTTGTCCATATACTAGATCTTCTATCCTGACTTGGAGTTTGATTTGGATTGAGTTCTTGCACCTTGATCCTTGGCTGAATGCTTTTATCACTTAATACACTTAGATAGCACTGTTAACATAATTAAGGTTGTGTTTTGTCATCATTAAAATATAGATGAGGGTTAACAATCCCTAACACCAAAAATACTTATTTGACATGGATTTCTTTTCTTTGTGGTAGGGGAAGTTCCATTATCCTATGATTAAGGCGATCGACAAAATATTATTGAGGATGATCGGGAAAAAATGGAAAGACTACAGATATGTGCTTAAAATGGACCACGTGAGGAACAAAACAAAACAACAAGTTTTGAGCAATAATGTTCCAAAAGGAGTAGATCAAAACCAATGGAAACAACTTGTGAACTACTGCTTTACTGAGCAAAGTGAGGTTGTTTTTTCATAATTATGTTCATTTGAATTCTCCTTGTTTCTCTTTTCTTTTAATGATTTATTAGTCAATTGGTTTATTGTTGGTGTAGAAATATTTCACGATAGAGACAGCAGCACGTGAAAGACAACGATGTCCTCACACGACCGAATCAAAGAGTTTTGCGAGAAAACGAGATGAATATGTTAGTTGATTTGCTTCATTCATCCAATTTTTCATTTTAGATATAGTGTATTGAGTCATTGTTTGAACTCTTTTCATAAATTGTAGGAAATGAAACATGGAAATGATCCCGGACGCATAGAGTTTTTTACTGAAACTCATAGACGCAAGGATGGAACGTTTATTGATGAAGTATCAAGACAATTTGTGGTAAAGGTTGGTCATTAATTCAACTTGTTAGAGAAATGCTGAGTTTTAGTTTATTATTCAATATGAAAATTTGTGTTAATGAATCCATTTTAACTTAAAAAGAAGATATATATGAGAAAACACCTACTAATCAATTCTATCTGACTTCATCATTCCTTGGGCTTGGCTTTGATTCTCATAAATCTAATGAGGTACAGATGATCAGTGATGCTTCAAGCTTATTCACTTAAACCAAGTAGTAGTTTTGGTCCTTGAAGTACTTGCTGAAATGTGAAAAACACATTTGCTCTTTAGTGCAGGATGTTAGAGAATATAGCCAATACTCTTGTACTTCATCTTCCTTTCTGATATATATGTGTCTTAAGCTGATCAATTTACCACCAACCTCCATCAATTGAGCATGGAAGTTAATGGTTATCATGTAAACTACTTGTCAAGCGCAAATAACAAAAAACAGAAAAGGACTGTCTGAATATTATCTAGTATTTGAATATAACATAGCTTACTAGAGATAGGTTTAGTAACTTAATAATAATTTCTTGTGTCATCTAAACGATATGAACCAAAGAATGATAAAATTTAAGAACAAGAAAATAATACTACAAAGAACTCTTTAGTTAGGATTTAGGTATTATTAGCATGTTAGGTATTATTAGCATATATATCTTTGACCACATGACCGCCCATGCTCGCCGCGTGGTTCTTTCGGCATTCTCTATATCTAACCAAAGGTGTAGTGTTGATGGTTTTTGTTGATGGTGGTAGTGGTGGTGGTGGCGGTGATCTTTGGTTTGATGATCTGCTAATTGTTGGTGGAGGTGTTGCACCTGTGGTTGAAATTGGAGCTGGGACTGGATCTGGCTCTGGATTTCTTCTGGGTTTGTTGTTGATCTGTTGATGTGGATTCAATTGATGCTGGAACAGATGAGGATGGTGATCTTGATCATGAGGTAGGTTTGTTGTGTGGAAGCCAACTGTATCTGCGGCATGAACATTTTGATCTCTTCTTCTTTCTTCGTAACCCAAAGAGCTATCGCCTCTCAGTTCCATTAAATCTGATATTTTTCAATGTAAAACCTTAATCTAAAGTCTCGATCTCACCAATTCCTTTATTAAAAAATATGAATCTTTTTCAAACCCTCATCATTATCTTCATGATTTTTTCTTAAACCATGGGATCTTCCTGTATTCTCTTCAACCCTAGCTAATACACACCACTGTTGTCTAATATATCCAAGAACAAAACTTAATCAAAGAGTTAATCAGTAGATAACAAGGAATTATTCTCTATTTTAAGGATGATAGAAACAACATATGATACTTAAACAATACTATATTAAACCCTAAGCAAAGCTTGTGGATATTCTTAGCAATTTGGAGTGGACTACAATGATACTTTTGCACAAGTATCCAGACTAAATACAATGAAAATAAAAATAAAACTGTAAAGTTTTCTAGCGAAATGAAATCATCACCACAAGTTTCATTTTGAGACAAAAAAAAGATAATTACCTATTACACACACACAGAAGCCGAAAACTCTTTGGAGCTTCCTTCTCAGGCCTTGGGTGCAAGCCCTGCCTTGATCTTTTGTATAGTAGCAATATCAGTTTTGAAAGACTTGGCTAAAATGTCATCATCAATGCTAGTTGTGAACAATGTCCCAGGAATTGACACTGTTCCTGCACTTGCACTACCAACGGCAGAGACTGCAAAAGCAGGTTTTTGCTCATCACTGCTGTACTGAAAATGAACAAGTCTCTTAGGAAACACAAAAATGACTCCTTTCTGAAGCGTCTGTGTAAAGAGCTTGTTAGTAGTGTCAACAAACCCAACTTCAAGGGTTCTTTCTAGTAGAAACAGAAGCTCAGCTGCACGAGGATGGGTGTGAGGAGGGTTAACCGAGCATGCTGGGAGTAAAACTGCATAAGAAACACTAGGTCCATTAATTTTTTTTCTTTTTTTCTTCTTTAGCAGTAATCAAGCCTAAAGATCAAATGATCTGATCTTGCAAGGGAACAACATATGATACTTATGGATCAGCCCAGGGCAGCCCACCAGCATTTTGCTTTCCCTTTCTTTTTTTCTATAGCAACACAGGGCACCCCACCAGCATTTTGCTTTCCTTTTCATATGGTTCCAAGGGAACAGCCCCAACAGAATCTTATGGATCAGCCCTACTATTTATACTGTGGGCCATTCATATATATCTCTTCATGCTTTTGTGGTATTTGCAGTTGGTTTGGGGTTGCTTTTGTGATTTGTTAGATCAACTTGTTCTTTTAATTTTTCCAATATTTTTTTATATTTATTTTATGTAGTGTTCATACTTCATAGTGTTTCAAATGTTGGTTGTTGGTTGAATGGAGTTAAGGGCTCAAATGGAACCAATTTAAATTGTTTGGGTAATTAGTACTTGTTATACTCGCCCTTGTTTCAAAATTTTGTTAATAGCATGAATAATGTGAAGAGAGATGCTTGAAGTTGAAGAGTGACATTAACGCTAAGCATAGTTATCATAATCTTACGATTCATACGATTCGATTCAATTCAGGACATAAATGTTACTTTCATGTTTTGGACTTTCTAATTGTATGATTACTGGGTAATAATTTGACAAAATTCTTGTTTCAGATAATGTGGTTTTATGGTTGTCCAAATATGGTTGTTTTCTGTTTTTTGCTCCCCTCCTCTTGTTTTTGTGATGCACATGGTGATTGAATTAATGGTTAATTTACCAAATACTTTACACTTTTTTCTGTCCTTTCATGGAAATTCAGCCAATTTGGTGATATCTACCAAGAGGAGTATTTGTGAATTACTTGAATGATGAAGTAAATATCAGCCAGTTTTCATTAATCTATTTGGTTTATTCTGTTTGGATTGTATATTTGTTTTTTATTTGCAAGATGCTTTATGGAAACATAGGGAAAATTCTGCTCGTTTTTCTATAAAATCTTATAAGCAACTTTTCTTTTATATAACTTTCGCTGCAAAAAACTATTCAATCTTTGGAGGAGTTTAATCTTTGTTGTTTCGTAATTGTAGGTGACAATCTGGATATTTATACAGAAATAAGGATGGAATATAGATGATACATGCTTGAACAAGTAAAACGAATCTCACAATTTGTTTCTTCTCTAGTTAAAAGTGAAAAGAATTTGGAAGCTGTTGCATAAGCTACAGTGTATGCCTTGGTCAGTATTTCCTTATACCTGATCTTAAAATGCAGTTGAGAGCAAGATCCCAATGGTTCTGTCACCAACTCTATCCATCAAAATGAACAAATGAACAGATAAAAGCTTAGTAAGAATCTATTTTGTTTCCCGCATGAAAATTGAGTAGCTCAAATAGCATGTTAGGTGATAAATATGATGAACTGTTCATTTTTACCACCAAAAGGATCACAAACATATCATCTAGCTGCGACACATTAGATAAAATGACAGCATCCTTGCTCTACCCAATTCAGATACAATAAAAAATAATTGTTAGAGATCAAGAACCAAAGAGTATCTAACTCTGTATAAAATATCAATCTAATTTTAATGGTGTCTCCAACCTGGTTACATATTAGGTACCTCACTATACCAAATAACAGTAGCTTTCATGCAAATGTCAGGTGGTAGTACTCAGTGACTTGTGTTCAACATTGGTTACTAAAATTTTGAACCTGGTTAAAACTAGTCATGATTTCCAAGGTATGTCAAGAGAGAGTAGAAGCTTCCGAAAATCAAAATGAAAAATAATTAACACTCAAGATGCAACTTTGTTCGTTTTCACATTTTAATGGAGGGTTTTGCTCATCAGTTAAAACAGATAGGATTTGATTAATCAATTGACAACTCCTACAGGAGAAATTCTCAAGATATCTTAAACATTGATTTTCAAACTTGGTTTAAGACTCTTTTTGTTGTTCATATAATAAAAGATCATATCAACCCTGGTCTGAGAATATACTGATACTAGGTAATACAGTCAAATGGTTCAGGGCATCATGCACACAAGCTCATAAAGAATTTAAATGCCCTGGCTCACATATTCCCTCTTTCAAATTGACAGAGCAAACACACAAACACAAAGGAAACCAGATACCTCTTATAAGGTGAATTGACAAATGCACAATAAAATAAAAAGATCATATTGATTGGCATAGGCAGACAAGGAAAGAGAGTTAGAAAAGATACTCACAATGGTTCTATTTTGCATCCAAATTCATAGAAGTATGGACACCTGGATCTAAGCTCCATACATGCAGCATCAGCCTGGATTTCCAGCCTTGTTCTGGTATTAAAAAGCACCATCAAAAAGAGATAAAGAGAACCATATATCGAACTAAATCATCAAACTTTCCAACTTAGATTTCGGACAGCCACATGAATACGTCATTAACCATGCCTCTACTGTACATAGGGAGCTTATGTAAAAGGTCTGCAACCGTACCACTAGACGATTTTTTTATGGCCTTAGGCCCAGATCTTTAATACAAAGATTCTGGATACAACCCTAAGTCATTCATACCACAAAAATTATGTAAAAGATGCCACTCCCGGCAACTCAGTCCTTAACAATTTCCCTAGGATTACTATCTCTAGCAGGCAATTCAAATGTCACAAGGAGATATTAGGATCCTCACTTTTGATTGAAACATGCAGGAAAACTTATTGATATAGCTTGCCTCAAGTGTAACTCCTGAGCAAGCCAGAAAGGCAGTTCTACTTTTGCACCTTGTTCAACCTGAGAACCACATCAAAAAATATTAAAAGACAGTCATTAATTATCCACTTGCATTATGGTCCAATTCTTTGAAACTCACACAGTTTGTTTCCACACTGGGATCAATAGTCACTCCATTGGCTGGCTTATGGAATACAACTGGGACAAACTGCAAGCAACAACAAAAATCATCATGATACTACAACGGGAGCCTGAGAGTTGAAAGACAGACTATCCAGCATGTGAAGACTGAGGCAATAAACTCTTCTTCCATAAGAATGTCATCAATATCATAGTAAATTGCCATTCTCAAAGGCCCCCGTTCGTTGGACTTTAGTTTCTCAAGTTCTTCAAGACCACTCACAGAGGACCAAGCCTAAGGTAATTAAGGCCCCGGACTATCAACTCTCTCCAGTCTGTAAATCAAGCATTACTGTAACTAACATATGCCAACACAAAGATGTGACAAAAGATATGCAATCCTTTATCTATAACAACAGATGTCAAAGAACAACAAAATTTGAACATGGATACAAATCTGAAAAACACAATTGCAAATTTAATCTTTAAAACTATCTTATTCAGATCAGTTGCAGGAACTAAAGGATCTTATATTCAGCCAGGTTATGCTACGGCAAACTTATGCTGCATAAAGCATATTGACAAACGGATTATAAGCAAATAAGTGCTGATTTCTTAATACACAATATTCATGATAAACTTGGACCATGGACAGAACATTAATACACCACTATATGTAGCTAATAGCTATGGCTTACAGATCTCAGCTTCACGCAAGTTAATAATCTAAGTCCGGCCCTAAATCAACAAAATTAGAAATACATAGCCAAACAAATAATGAATATGCACATACAAAATTCAAGTAAATATAAATTAACTGCAAAGTACAGTTGAAGAACCAAATTTTTTTACCAATGGTAGGATCGCATGAGATTAGATTTCAATTTTAGTGCAATCGGTTTTATGAGTAATTTAAAGGTTGTGACTATAGAGAGTATCGTTTTCGGAAAATTCAAAATCCGCATGAGTAGAAGAGAGAGAACAGTTACCAACGATGGGGAAGAAATTGCTTGGCCAACGACGTCGGCAGCGCTTCTCTGGTCACGAATTGGAGGGAAGATAGATAAAATAAATTGGAGGGAAACTTAAAAATAAAAAATTATAATTAAAAAATAAATAAAACTCGATGATGTTTTTTTACAGATCGTGGTGTATTATAAATTTGAGAAAATTATGTTAGGGTGTAATTACACAGACATCTTTTTTATTTGTTATCAACTGCATCCTTTGGCATGGTACATTTAATTATTTCAAAAAGTTGACATTAAAAAGTCTGATATAATTAAGATATATCAACAAATCAATTTTTAAAAACAAATATACCTTTAATACTATTTTCCTTTATTTCTCTTTTTCTTCCTCAACCTCTCACTTTCTCTTTTTTTTTTTCTTTTTCTTTCTACCATTTGAGCGTACCTGAAGCTCGAAGGAATTTCCATTTTGCTGCATGAGCAACCATTTTCCCTTTGCTTTATTTAGCTATCTTCCTCTTCTTCCTCAACCTCTTGTTTATTTCCCTTCATTCTTCTTTCTTCCTACCGTTAACGAAAATATGAAGGTCAAGGAAAAAATCATCATGGAGTCTGATACTTGCATAATGCTTTCTTGTTTCTTGAACTGCATGTAAAATCATCTTTTCCTATACCAATTTAAGTATTCCACAATTTTCTTGACTAACGTAAGCATGGAATAAAAAATTGCACCTAATTACATAAGAGAAAAATATGTATATATTGAGTATTTTGCACACATAAGTGTTGCGATAAAATGCATGAATTTTTTTGAGTATTTTGCACATGGACATTATAATAAAAGCTCCCAACTTTCTGAAAGTTCTCATATGGCATTTTTATTTATCACACACAACTTAATTGCATCTCATGTAATTAAATTGGTGAAGTATTTATTTGAAAATATTGGTAGAAAACCAAATGATACATACAAATTACTTGAGGTCATTTAAAATAATACATGAATGATATCTTACTTTGCAAAACATGAAATTAGTACACATATGTAATGTAGAATCAGATTTAAACTGAGTTATTTGTCAAAAAAAGTGTTTATCGTTCTTGCGATTTCTCGAATAACCAATAAAAATGTTTAGAATGAATGGATTTCTCAAACGAAAATGACTGAAAATAAAGATAAATGAGTTTAATCACGTTAAAAGTGACTAGTTTATTGATATCAAAAATCGACTCGTTTAATCCAATAAATTATTTTTTTATTATATTCACAAAATTTGATTGGAAAAATAAATTATCCATAAACTAAAACATGCCTAACCTATCATAATTCAAACTTTAATGATCAGTATATCCCTTTCGAATATTTTAACGGAATATTTAATAAATAACGGTGGTGCTTTTTGTTCAGAAATCCATGTGCACCGAAAGCACTTGTCAAACTAGTAATTTTTATATAAATCGTTTAAAATTTTTTCTCCAGAAAACAATATAAATTCCTCATACGGAGGATTATAATCATGTTAATAACTGTTTATTATAAGAGAAATTGTTCCCTTATTTTTTTCTCGTAAAAACTCCGTAGGATAGAAGCAAAGATCTTGCCACAACAATCTAAGCAATGGACAACTTCAATGATCAGCCATGGCAGCTATTGTAGAGCCCATTCTTGTGGCTAGTCCAGCGCACACTCAGATTTTCCATTTCAGCTTCTGGTCAACAGAATTTTTTCAGGTTTAAGAATCACCTTTCACATAATTAACTGTGATTTGGATGCATCCAGGCTTAAGACTTACTTTAATGAACCGTTTGTCACTCTAAAATGTGAACTTCATATAAAAAAAAAAGGACTAAAAGTAACTAAATTTATGATAAAGAAGCGATTGCGCAACGGGTTTTTAAGTTCATTCCTTTCTGTCTCTCCCAATCTCAATCCCAATTTGTTTTGAAGCATGTCCATGTAAAACTTCCCATTCTTCAATTTCTGGTGGAGAGCTCCTGCATAATGCATTTATATAGGGATAAAAAGATGTCTGCAACTTAATCCCACTGAATCTCCCGGTGAAATGTCCACTCGGAGGCATTTAACGTAGTTTTCCCATCGGCAGCAACAAGATCATAAGGTGAGTCCTCCGAAAATTCAGTGGGCATGGACTTCCAGTGAAGAGATGGCTTCCACTCAGCTTCTTTGATCACCTTCAGTATCTCTGTCACAACTACTTTGCTCCCCTCGGCAGATAAATGTATTCCATCTCTAGAGAAAAAGAATAAACTAAATTAAGTTCCATGGATAAACTTTTAGATATAAAAGGATAAATTTCAGTCTCCACATGAATTTAAGTGAAGGTTTGGCAGGCGATAAAAGGGTACGAGGAGACTTTTAAGGAATAATACAGGACAATGAAAGATTTGCTTGCAGCTTGTGTGAGCGAAAAAATTAGATAGATGATGTATGGTCAAGCAAACTCACGTAAAGCAAGCAGCCAAATCATCTGTTTCCTGCAGTGCAGTAAAAAGATCAACCACTTTCACACCTAATTCCTGGCACAACTTTATACAAGCTTCTCAATACTTTTGGCATAGCTCAATCGTTCGAACTATCTCACTTAAATATGCACTGGTTCAACAAAAAGAGGCATAAATTAGATTTAACAATTTGCTAAGACAAGGAAAACAAGAGATACCCAATATATGCATCAGAGCACCTTTGGTTCTGGCGAATTCTGGCCTCATCCACAGGAGGACAACTCAGAAAAATGATGCGCATTGAGTCTGAAAGGCTCTGATTTTAAAATATCATGTGTTAGAATATCACATATTATTCTTAAAAAAAAAAAAAAATGAGCTCCCAATTTGAGTTTGATGTGGTCAAATGGCAACATACAAGCAGAAAGAACTAACAGAATATATTTCAGCATTTAGGGACTCTTTTTCTTTGGCTTCCAAACAAATAAAAGTGCATTCAAGGGCATCTAGGAACTGCAAAGAATGAAACTTTTCTGCCTAATTCCTCACAATAGTTACCAAGAATTCGGTACGCCTTGGTTCGCAGTACGTGGTGTTAGAATTTAAGAGAGTAAAGAGATGTGAGAATTGAAGAGAGTAAAGAGATTGTACAAATGCTTACTTGAGTTCTTATTATTGAGAATACAATTAAGAGTATATATAGGTTGTTAAAGGAAAAAGACATTCCTTAAAACAAGGAAGGAAACATGGTCTAAAGTAAGCCTTAAAACAAGAAAGGAAACATGGCCTAAAGTAAGCCTTAAAACAAGGAATGAAACATGGCCTAAAGAAAGCCTTAAAACAAGGATGAATATATGGCAAGTGTGGGTGAAATGGAATAGTTAGTGACCCTAATTAAAGAAAAGAATATGGACTTTGCCATCCATTGACAGGCCCCCTCAAATTGATGCAGGTTAATCAATAAGCATCAATTTGCTGCTTAAGAAGCAATGTCGATGGCGAGTGAGCGCTTTGGTGAAGATATCAGCAATTTGTAGGTCAGTGGAAACATGTGGAAGAGTGATAACACAAGCTTCAAATGCTTCGCGGATAGAGTGACAGTCGACTTCAATATGCTTCGTGCGCTCATGATAAACAGAATTGGCCGTGATCTGAATAGCACTTGTATTATCAGCATGTAGAGGTGTAGGATCAGTTGCAGAAAAATCTAGCTCAGCAAGCAAACCTCGAAGCCAAATAATTTCGGAACAAGCAAGAGACATCGCCCGATACTCGGATTCTATAGATGACTTAGAAACTCTGTCTTGCTTCTTACTCTTCTATGAGATCAATGCATCACCTAAGAACACACACCAACCAGTAATGGAGCGACGTGTATCAGCACAACCAGCCCAATCAGCGTCGCTATAAGTAGTAAGTCGAGGAGAATTTCCTACAGGAAAGAATAAGCCACGGGCAGAAGTGCCCTGAACATAGCGTATGATCCTACGGGCAGCAACCAAATGAAGGTGACGAGGGGTCTGAAGAAACTGGCTGACTTGTTGTACTGTAAAGGAAATGTCCGGTCTAGTAATGGTGAGGTAGACAAGACTGCCCACCAACTTTCGGTATAAACTAGGATCAGCAAGTAAATCACCCTCCTCTTTGCGAAGCTTGACATTCAATTCCATGGGAGTATCAACAGAAGTGGCCTCCTGTTGGCCAGCTGTAGCCACCAGGTCACTAGCATACTTATGTTGATTGAGTGAAATACCCGACGGACTACGATGCACCTCAAGACCGAGAAAATATGTAAGAGACCCAAGATCTTTCATATGAAAAGACTCGGAGAGATGGGTCTTGAGCTGGCCAAGTAAAACAGAATCGGAACCAGTAATCACAATATCATCAACATAAACTAAAAGAACAACAATACCCATGTCTGATTTTCGATGAAACAAGGAAGTGTCATACTTGCTCTGCTTGAATGAGAATTGTAATAAATTAGTTCGAAATTTATCAAACCAAGCCCTTGGAGCTTGTTTGAGACCATAAAGGGAGCGACGAAGCTTACACACATGTGAGTTTGCAGAAGGAAACAATCCCGGGGGTGGCTTCATATAAATACACTCTTTAAGATCCCCATGAAGAAAAGCATTCTTGACATCCATCTGATGTAGTGGCCAATCATTAGAAGCAGCAAGAGCTAGAATCGTACGAACAGTGGTCATCTTAGCCACAGGAGCAAAGGTTTCTTCATAATTAACACCATATTCCTGTTTATTTCCAAGTGCAACAAGCCGAGCTTTATAACGATCCAAACTTCCATCAGATCGAACCTTGACGGAGTAAACCCATTTGCAACTCAGGGGGACTATAGTGGAAGGACAAGGTGCAATGTCCCAGGTGTGATTGGTCTCTAAAGCAGCAATTTCTTCCTGCATAGCTTGTCGCCAAAAATCATGCTTGACAGCATGTGGGAATATCAAAATTGGACAATGCAACAGTAAGAGCAGAAGCAAACCACCAATACCTATCCGGAGGTAAAGATATTCGAGAAGAGCGACGTACCAAGTGTTCTGAAGGTGCTGCAACTGACTGGAGCATGGTAGGATCAGATATTGGTTGAGCCATCGGAAGAGACTGTGGGCGGGAGCATCTCGTATATACAATACCTGGTTTAAAGCGAGTGCTGACTTGATGAAGATCTGAAAATTATTGCTCAAAGGAGGGGAGGACCACCGTAGAAGAAGAGGGCTCAGAGGACACAGGAAAGAAATGTTGATTTTCAAAGAAAATAACATTCCTAAAAATACGTGTACGATGTAAGGTAGGATCATAGCAAACAAATCCCTTTTGACACACATTATATCCCAAGAATGCACATCTAACAGATTGAGCAGATAATTTATGTCGCTCATGGGGAGGTAAATGGACAAAACATACACAACCAAAGATACGAAGATTATCATAACTAGGTTGTTTAGCAAACAAGCGGAAATAGGGAGACTCCATGTGTAAGATTTGGGAAGGTAAACGATTAATCAAGTGAATAGCAGTTTTCAAAGCCTCGACCCAGAACATTGATGGAACAGACGATTCTAACAAGAGAGTACGTACCACATCAAAAAGGTGACGATTTTTGTGTTCGGCTACTCCATTCTGTTGGGGAGTAGCAGGACATGAACGTTGATGAATAATACCTTTAGAAGCCAAGAATTCCTGAAACTCAGTAGACAAATATTCACCACCAGAATCTGTGCGTAATGTCTTAATAGTCGCAGAAAATTGATTGTCAACATACGCTAAAAAATTAGTGAAAGTATGAAAATTCTCAGATTTAGAGCGAAGAAAATAAACCCAAGTGAATCTGCTATAATCATCAATGAAAGTCACATAATATTTAAATTTTTCATGCTGACTAACGGGAGAAGGTCCCCAAACATCACTATGGATAAGATCAAAGCAATGAGAAGCTCTACTAGCATGTAAAGGAAATGGAAGAATTTTGCTTTTACCAAGTTTGCAAGAATCACACTTAAGAGATAAAGAAGAACGTTCTTCATTATCAAGAAAACCAAAGTGCAATACATGAGGTAAGATCTGAGTATTGGGATGGCCTAAACGATGATGCCACACCATACTCAGATTTGGAACATTATTGCAAGCAAGAGACTTAATAGACGAAACTGGAGAAATTGCTGGGACAGATAAAAATAGTGGAAACAAGCGCCCCACTTTAGGTCCCTTCACGATCAGCTCTCCCGTTACCTGGTCCTGTACAACACAACCATCACCAGAAAAGTTAACAACATAATTGTTATCAACTAATTGACCAACAGAAATAAGATTCGTGGAAAGTTGAGGAGCAAGAAACACATCAGTGAATTTAGAAGAGGCATCTCCGACAGCAGCGATTGGTAAAGAATTGCCATTGGCAGTCTGAATGGCAGAAGGACCAACATAGGGTCGAACATGACACAGAGCGGTGGGAGTATTCGTCATGTGATTAGAGGCCCCCGAGTCTACGTACCAGAGTTTGGTAGAATTTTTACCTTGAAACCCCATTGCAGATAATGCTGAAATTAGCATCTATTGCACCATTTCGGGTGTGCAGTAATTCGCTGCAGGAGGTGTCGAAACTGGGGAGGCACTGGAAGAAGAGCCAAGAGTTGCAGAGGGTACAATAACAAAAGTCTGAAATGCTTGAGCCTGACGATTCTGTGGGCGGAGACGACATTCTTTGATGATGTGACCCTTCTTCTTACAATAAGAGCAGTATTTCTTGGGACAATTGACAGCAATATGCCCATATTCCTTACAGCAAAAACACTGCAAGTTTTTAGAATGCATAGGCAGTCTGCGTCCTTGGGCAGCATAAGCAACAATTCCTGGACTACCATAAGATTGCTCCAGAGTGGCTTGAGTACTAAGACGTTGTTCTTCCCGAAGTAACTCACCAAAACAAACATCAAGAGAAGGAAAAGGAGATCTATTCAGCAGAGAGGAGCGAATAGATTCATATTCCGGGCGTAGCTTCATAAGAAATTGATCATGCCATCTAGTCTCGTGGAGTTGCTAAATAGTCGAAAGAGTGGCAACAGGAACAGCCGCTGTAACAAGATCAGTATAGTCAGTCCAAAGAATCAGAAAGGCCGAGTAATAGTCTTGGATGGAAAGACTGCCATGTTGAAAGGTGGCAATTGCATGCTCTAACTGAAAGCGATAAGCATCATTATCTTGACGATAAACCTTCTTTAGATAAGTCCACATGGATTGAGCAAAGCGATGAGTACGCAAGTTGGTGACAATATGTGGCTCCACCGAACCAAGAAGCCAAGACATGATCCGAGCATCAAGCACAGTCCAAGAAGGAGAAGACCTAACATCCTTCGATTAGTCTGTATTGGATGTTTGTGCGACATCCGTGCCATCGATATGGCCCCAAAGTTCTTTTCCCTTGAGGAAAATTTCAAACTGAAAGGCCCACGCAGAGTAATTTTTGCCCGTAAATTTGACACACACAGGTGCAGAGTCCATTGCAAATAAGTGCAAAAAATATAGCCCGACCAAAAAAATGCCGAAACCACCCAAAGCAGAAAGAAAAACAAACTGCCAAAGAGATCTGAGAACAAAAAAAACACCGAGAAATCAGAGACCCAAAGCCACAAAACACCTATCTGAAAATAGAGGATGTTGTGAATGCTGAAACTGCTCAAACCAAAAAAATAGGAGGTCCCGACAACACCAACCCAGAAAGATAAGACCGAAAAACAACCAAAAAAAAAAATTTTCACGTCGGGTTCACCGAGAACAACATAGAACACGCCGAAACACGAAACCGAGAAAAATTACAAGCGAGAGAAGAACCTAAGCAACCAGTTCTGATACCATGTTAGAATTTAAGAGAGTAAAGAGATGTGAGAATTGAAGAGAGTAAAGAGATTGTACAAATGCTTACTTGAGTTCTTATTATTGAGAATACAATTAAGAGTATATATAGGTTGTTAAAGGAAAAAGACATTCCTTAAAACAAGGAAGGAAACATGGTCTAAAGTAAGCCTTTAAACAAGAAAGGAAACATGGCCTAAAGTAAGCCTTAAAACAAGGAAACATGGCCTAAAGAAAGCCTTAAAACAATGATGAATATATGGCAAGTGTGGGCGAAGTGGAATAGTTAGTGACCCTAATTAAAGAAAAGAATATGGACTTTGCCATCCATTGACACGTGGTACATGAGAGTAGACTTAAATGGTTTATATTATGTATAAGTACAATTTGATATTAAATATATTTATGAGTATAATTTAAATAGATGTGTGTTTATAATAATAGTTTAGAAGATATAATAGTTATGACAAAATTGTAAAGCTAATAAACATAAATTTAAAAATAAAGTATGAGTATTCTCTTATTTCTTTTCTTCTGTCTAGAAATCTTTTTTTTTTTTTTTTATTTTTTTGCTAAATATCTTAAGAAAAATTTGGATCACTAATTTTAGGGATCCGGTGTGCGAATGCACAACGAATCGGAACGTAGGATGCAAATTGCGGTTCCATGGGAGTCTAGGGATCCTGATAATTATATTCCAAACAGCATTTCTCAAGCCCATAACTTTTTTCCCCCTTAAATGAGTCTTCTTGTCTGAGTAAATCACTCGAGCATATAAGAGATTGATCTCATGTCATCACTAAAGATCAGATTGGTATTCTTCTTTTCTTAATTTTCTTTACCCCTTGATAAGGAAAGAACATAGTGGTACACTTGGTAAGGTTCCATTTAACATCATCTTATATTGCTATGGGAAAAATGATGAATTATTTCATACCCATGCAGTTACTAAACACCAAAGTGATTTATTTAATGATATTAGGAAAACGTTAAGATACAGAATTCTTGCAATATTATAGTCGTAGATCCCATTTGGTGAGTCACAGATCTCTTAGATGGTAAAAATAGTAACACTGTACACCTTGGCATTAAGAAAATACCTTGAGATGAACTGCAATCTTTCTCATGTTCTCAACATATTCAGGAAGTGGTACATAAGGGCCTAGGCCAGATGAGTGAGGCCCCATTGAATCATTTCCACCAAAATAGGCAATCAACAAAGAAGGCTGTATAGCAGCATCCTATATAGAAAAGAAAAAAGGAAATTAATGTCAGTTTCAGGCACCATTTCGGTAGGACACCCAAACCTATGCACTTAGCAATCTGATAATGAGTGAATTTTTTCTCCTATTA
Source organism: Bretschneidera sinensis (assembly GCA_023935145.1). Classification (NCBI taxonomy): domain Eukaryota; kingdom Viridiplantae; phylum Streptophyta; class Magnoliopsida; order Brassicales; family Akaniaceae; genus Bretschneidera; species Bretschneidera sinensis. The sequence goes on from CM043703.1 coordinate 19,388,658, forward strand.
TGTAAGTATGAAAACTTTCCTCACATTTAAGTATATCAGGCTACCACGTTAGAGTCCACCAAACACATTAACAAAAAGTTCATAGTGAATTCATCGGTTGAAAAAAACTGCAACAAATTTGCATAATATACATAACCTTCCACTTCCCCACTTTTAATGAGTATTATTTAGTTAGGTGCAAGGGAATGCAACCCAAGAACATACAATGCATAATAGTAACACAGCTTTCATGAGGTTCAGTGGCTGCAGGAGTGCAGACACATGCACAAATACAAAAGCAAACACATCCATTTATGCACCTACAACATGCATATCCGTGCCCGTTTTGTACACCAGACTAAGAAGAGATATGAATGAGAGGTAGATAAAATGATATAAAATTTATTCAGTCTTACACTTGATACAAAAAGTATACATATCCTACCCTCTTTTTAATCCTATTATCTTCCTAATCTGGTGTACCAAACAAGTTATGTAATGATTGTCAAAGGTGTAAGCTAATCCTTTAAGGTTGATTCCTGAAAAGACTTCAAAAATGAACCAATTAAACTTTGACAAACTTCCACTGTATCGAGCATCTTTTATTTTTCACATGATCCGAAATGGTATGGCCCGTAGTAGTTTTCCCATTAATTGCTACTCAATTAATGCATTTAATAGAGAACCCGTCAGGAAGACCCAAAATATAGTACCTTTGGAAAAACTTTATCGAGAACTTCTATGGCACGCCTGGAGTTCCACCCAAAGTATCCTCGCAACAATATGTCTGCCTAAGAAAGATCACATACAAGATGAGGTTGCCATAGAACATATATAAGAAAACATAGAAAGACTGTTATCATGGAGTATTTGAGAAACTCTTCCACTGAGTAATATTTATACTGAATACCATAATCTTTCATTTGGTAAAACTGGAGAAATAAGATTCAAATACCCTAATCCAGCATTCCAACTAACTTGAAATTAAGAATATATTTTAATTTGTGTAATGGATATTTTATTCTGCAAGGAGATGTTAGGACTTAGGATTCAATTCAATAATCTGACCAATTTTGAAGCGGAGCTAAATTGAATGGAAATCACTCAATTTTAGTCTAAAATGAATTTGACTCCATAATTTTAGATGATTCCAAAATTTGGAATCGACCACATAGATTTCAATTCAATCGAATTCTTTTGAGCCTTCCAAACACACTATTTAACTAATCAATAATTACAGGTTAATAACAACAGAAAGAGAGTTAGGGAAAAAAAAAACTCACACAGAACAACGCGATCTGCATACATTTCATGGATATTCATCTAATAGTAACAAAGCAAAATTCACATAAAAGTTCAACAATAAATCTCATAAAAATATCGAAATGCTCAACTAATTAAAATAAACCAACCTTCTTGGAACCTCATATACAAAAACACGTTTGATTGTGTCGATGTGTTTATATAAATTATAAAATCTCATTATTAACAACAACAAAAAAGATGATGAAATCATAGAAACAGAGAAAAAGTTTTAGAGTTACTTTGCGAGCGTATATGTCGGAGAGAATGGCACCCCAACCGCCATTGCTGAAGCTGAGTTGGACGATGGAGGATCCGAATAGAACAAACTGAGGCCTCATAGGTCCCACCATTTTTCTCTCTCTTTCTAATGGCACCGCAACCGTCTCTGTTTTCTCCCTCTGTTGAGCTTTGACGACGAAAAACGTGAATTTGATTTGAGCACAAATGCCGTTTCTAACTACACGTACATCACGGGAGTGGCCCCAAATTGTGTAAATTCATGTTTATAGAAAGAAATATACTCGCTGCCATAAAATGCCAAGTGTGCTACCTCTTCAAGCCTCTTTTTTCCCCTTAATTGCTTTGATGAAATGTAAGCTTTTCATAAACTTTATTTGTTGAAAGTTAGGCGTATGTAGGTAGTGACTTGTGATTATTTTACCATAACATGTCAATGACACCTTGAGACGGTAATATTATCGCAACCTATATTTTTCCACAAAATTATTATGTGGGTATATGGTGTTGAATTTAATTTAATTTAATTTATTTTTAATTTTTAATTTTTTTAAAATAGAAAAATTTATATTTAAATTAAATTAAATTTGAATTTTTTTCTTTCCTAAAAATATTTTAAATTGTTAATAAATACAAGTTGTTAGTTTACCTATTAGAGGAGAGGGATGTCATTATGCTCATCAATTTATTTAGGGCAAATAACTTTCTCATCATCGAGTTTTGAACTTGATTAAAATTAGATTCATTAGTTTAATGATATGATAAGTCTTTCTGGTGTTTTCATAACAACCAAGTTTAATTTAACATTTTGTTTAGAAATTTTATTTTCAAATGAATTGAAAATAAAATTCATTTTAAAAAAATCAAAATGAAATTTTATGTTTAGTTTTCTTATGTTAATTAGTATAATTCATTTGAATTCTTATGTATAAAATGTTTGGAATAAATGAAGAATTTTAAAGATGAGGGAGCGGGGAAGCAATGGAGAAAAAGATGTAAGGAATGAGAGAAAGATAAAATATTTTGGTCACCACAACTTTTACTATTTAATTTGTGCAATTCATTTATAAATTCTATCAATTTTAATATAATTTACAGCAAGTTAACTCAATTTTATAATGAATTTATTTTGAAATAAATTTTATAGCTTTTTTTACCGAGATAACAAATATAGATTTACAAATAAATTCTATAAAATTTATGGAATTCATATGTTTCAAGCACACTCAGAAACTCACTTTACTTAGGGTTTGAAAATGAAAAAAAAAAGTAAATTATTTGGAGAAAAAAATATATTTGAGTTTATGTTTAGGTTCATACATTGGGATAAATTACATATAATACACGGATAACATGAACATTTCATATTTTTCTTAATGATTTAAACGATTTTGGTGATTTGTGTTTTTTTTTTTTAAATTAGTGAACTGGGTTATAATTAAATCAAAAACTTGAGAATGATGATATAATTTACCCAACTATTTTGTGTTATACACTTATAATAGCAAAAACCAACAAACAAAAGAATCTATAACGTGATAAGGGCTTGTTTAATAATTATATAATTACAGGAAGTAAAAATAAAAAATAAAAAAATAAAAAAGTAATGATTGCCTTGCGTGAATTTTGATGATACACTTAGTAATAATAAAAATGAAAATAAAAAATTACTATACTAATACTTATACGATTAATAAAATCAAATTAGGTTTCGATTTTTTCAATTTTGAGAGGAAATTTTAAAACCAATTTAAACTCATCTTAATCATTCAATTGTTTTTGAACGAACAAGATTTTACCACCAAATAAAAACAATGTCATATCATCTTTTAATAATCTAATAAAATGTATTGTTGATATGACATCGTTTTTATTTAGTGACAAAATTTTGTCCATTCAAAAACAATTGAAGGGATAAGATGAGCTTAACTTGATTCTATAGTTCTCTCACAAAATTGAGAGAACCTAAATCCAATAAAATCATAACCCCATTGGTATCCAACCCTCAAAATGTCTCATAAACCGCCACTTAAATATATAAATCAAATATTTAAATAAAGTTATATATGTAACTCAATTGATTTTAACTCCCTATATCTTTCTTCCATGTTTTTCTCTCCCACCATACCTGTAATACCTGTATTCGTAAAGCAAGGGTAAATAAGTAAATTAATAAATATAACATGAAATTAAAATCATATGTTTTACGTAAAGGATTTAGTACTGAATAAAATAATTCTTAAAAAAAAAAAATTTTGGGACGTGGATGTCATTAAAAGATTTATGGGACATGGATGTCATTAAAGAATTTTTGGGATATGGATGTCATTTGAAAGAAAAAAAAACTCTCACGTAAGTGTGAGATCAGAAGAAGAAAAAAACAATTGAAATAAAAAAAAGTGAATAGTATTAAGTGATGAATAGTAAAAAAATGTCGGCAGCAGGTGGTTGAAGCAAATTGCCATATATATGTATAAGTTGTATCGTTCAATGTTCAGTTTCTTTCAAATTCTTGTTTTCTCGAAGCAATTAGGGACTTAAAGAAATACTGGAAGAGTAAAATTTTAAAGAGATTTTTTGTGAAATTTCATAAAGGATCATGAGAAGCTATCAATATCAGAAAATAATAGTGTAGTTTTTATTTTTGAATTTTTAGTATATATGAAATTCTCAGGAAGTAAAAGTGGGAATTTTCCAAGTGTGTGGTTTATATCAAATTGAAGAATAAATTAGAAAATTTAAACAAATATGATGTCAGGTGTTGACGATTTATAATTAGGGGAATTTCTGAGAGAAACGGGAAATGCAAGAAGGTGATCCACGGGTAGCTTTAAGAGCTACATAGTGAGTTGAATTTACTTTAAGTAGTCTAAAAAAATGAACTATCTAGTGATAATATTAAAATAAATTACTGAGGTATGCTTGAGTAATAGATGAAAATTTGATTTATAGGTATGATAAGAAATTTGGACATGTAGGAATATTTTTGGTGAGAAATGATATTTTTGGAGGTCATAAGTTTATTTGAGAATAAAAGCAATAAATAAATTATTGATGAGATATATTGAGGCTTTAATACGAATTATGATGAGATGAATTTTAGTGGATCTTAACAAATTTTTATGGATAAATTAGTATGATTTTGGATGAAATTTAGTGCAGGTTATGGCCTTAGTGGAGGGAATGACTGAATCTCACCTAGTGTAGGTTGTACCTAGGTGGAGAAGATTATGGGACCCCGCCTAGAGTAAGTTATTACCTAGGTGGTGGGGATGTTGAGTTATTAAACATTAAATGATTGAAGTCTCCAATGATTGGTATATGAGGTTCAACTATGCAATGGAAGTATAATTTGTACCTTTGTAATAAATCTTAGACATGACTTTTATGAAATACAAGTGTTAAGTTCTTTGATAATTTATTTTATTCTAAAGAAAGACAAATGTTAGAATTTTTTTACATTATTGTGGATATAGTAACCGTTAATCTTAGTAAAATGATTACTCACTGAGCTCTTTAGCTAATTCTTTATATATACATATATTACACAAAAATCCTTTTGAACTTTGGAGATATCAAGTGAACGAGAGATTAAAAGAAAATTCTCTTAGGTAGATTGCAAACAAAGAGTTTGTTAATTATTTTTTTCAATAATGAATGTACAAGTTATGTTTATATGTCTCCATTTTTGGAATGATGTATAATTTAGTTTAATTTGGATGTGGAAAATGGAAAAAGGTTGCATATTTGTAGACATTTGGTTTTATCCAAGAATACTTTGTATAAACTGTAAGTGAAGCTATGGTTGTATTTATATGTGTAAAATAAATCATAGAATTTACTAGTAAGATCCAGGTCACAGTTTTCTCCAGTTTTAAGTGCTCAATGTTCGAAGGTAATGGTGCCATTACGAACGGACCCATGCGGTTTTTTCGGGATAGGGTCGTTACAGTTTCATTTCCATGAATTCTAGAAATTAGCAATGTGTAAGTTTGTCCCGCTAAGGTCCGTACAATTAATTAGACTATCAAAGTAATTATGGATGGTTCAATCTTCTACTAGAGTGGTGGAAGAATCACTAGAACTTTTCTTTAATTTTCCTACTGATAAAAAATTTAGCATGAAGTGTGGAGCGTCGTTGGATGATTGTTATTCTATAACAAGTGTTCCTCAACAAGAGATCAAGGATGGTGGCTTTGGCAGGTTCAGATGATATGGCTGCTAATAATGAAGTCATGCTTCATAGAGATTCTCTAACGTAAGCATTCGCCATTTGTAGGAAGGAAAAAGTTAGTTCTAACGAAACTTGACAAAAATTTGAATGGTCACTCACGTAAAAGAATGGCGAGAACTTCCAGGAAGGCCTAATATTAGTGAGAGGCACTTGAGGCTTAACGTACTACCTCTACTCATAACAAGGAAAAATCTACTAACACTTGGTTAAAGTAGTTAACACTCGATAATATAGAGCTCTGCAAATGTGATGCGTGCTTTTTGTTTTTAATTTTTTAGTTTTGGTTCTTGTCACACTGGTTTTTATTCCCTTTATTATCAATACGACGCTTGTCCTTCAATATATATATTTACTTATAATTACATAATTAGTAGAAAAAAGATTTTGAATTTTTTTTGTTTAATTCTCTTTAGTCTGATGTAATTCATTTAATATCTTGTACTTGACCAATGTTAGTTTGACAAGCAATTCATTCTTCATTTTTTTTTAAATATCGTTAATTTGGACTTGTAGTTGGGTTTTCTCGAATTTCATTAAAGGTTGGGTTTGGGTGCTCAAAATTTCAAAGTTGTTTGGGTTAGGGTTATTTCAGGTTTTAGGTAAGAGCCATATCGAATTTTGAGTGACTCGAGTCGGGTTCAAATTCAATAATATTATTTTAATTTATTTTTTTAGCTTATCTGATAGGTCAGGATGAGTTTTCTAGTCCTGATAGATTTTATCACGTCTTCTTAGTATACGTGTGCATGTGCGTGGGAGATAAAACATAATTGAATTAATGATGATAAATACAATGAATTCAATGTGATAGAAACTGAAGAAACATCTTAAATAGTAAATGCACTTCACCTTGTCTTTGTAATCCTATAAATAAACATTTTTTTCTTGTAATTTAATCATATCAAAAGATCTTTCATCATCTAAAGCACAGGCAAATAAGTAGTATTAAATACCATGACAAGTCTAAATATCAATTCAGTTACGATGATCATGTTTATGGCAGGTATAGCAATTTTGGTTTCGCATGGGTTTGCACAACAAGACATCATCGACAAACAACATTGCAAAACCCGGATGGACCTAAAATGTGCTATGGAGATTTTTCAAAATATATTTTGGGATCCGAAAAAAGTAATTATAGGTAAACAATGCTGCCAAAAACTTTTGGGCATGAATGAAGTTTGCCATAATGCGTTCGTAGAACTGCAGGTCAACAGAAAACGTTATAAGGGAAAGGCATCTGAATACCGAAAAAATGGAAAACGAGCATGGAAAAAATGTGTGTCGATTCTGGGTAAGGTTCCAGGTGCTTCTTTAAAGAAATAGGTTTGATTATGTTGAAACATTGAAGAGTACTAATTGTAAAAATAATATTTTCATTACTTTTGATGGAATTATATAAAAGGCATGCCTTTATTTATGAAACTTGTCGTTTACCTGCTTTCACCATAAAGTAGAGAAGAATGATTGTGTCACAAAGAATAAAAGCAAATAAAAAAGCGAATAAATCTATGCGGAAAAAAATCACACAAATTTGATTCGGCCACCTCAATTTTTTTAAGAATTTTATTAATTCAGTTGGATCATTAGAATTTAAATTCAAATGAAAAATGTAATTAATTTATGAATTTATTATAGGAAATTAGAACAAACCACAACTGCAAAAGTCAGCTCAAACTGATATTTTATTTATCCCCCGGTGGGCGCTGCTGTGAATGGCACATGCTTAAAACAGTCACATCTTTCAAAATGCAAACAAACATTGAGGCTAAGCCTAGCCCATTCGAATGCTGCCTCAGCTAAACAGATTAAATATCAATTCAAGGTGGCCTATTAGCCAAAGTTTAGGACTCTGAACCCCCAAAGTTGCAGAACGAGAAAAAAATTGTAGAAGAAAGCAATTATATATCTGGTGTAGGTTAGTCATTTTCGGTACAGCTACAAAATCTTTCTTTTCCACTCAATTTTTTCGAAAATGACATTCCTGATTTCTCCTTTATGCGTGCACATGATCTCACTGGATCGTTATACTTTTAATGATTTTGTAGTAGTTAATTATCGAGGGCTTATATAACTAAACAACAATCCTGCAAGGTATAAGAACAATACAAATGACAGTTGAATAGATTGCTATCCTCAGTTGCAATTGTATGGGTAAGTATAATTAAATTTATTACATTAAGTTTGTCCAATCAAGGGAACTTAGTTCCAATCAGTTGCATTTGCTTTCTTGATTCTCAGTCATTCGCTGAAGTACTTTGATTGGTTTACAAGGTAAGGATGTTGTTGAAGGATAGGCTCCCAATAATCAGAAATATTCAGGTTTTAAGTATGTTCAATAAGAAGTAAATGAGGAAGTTAGAAACTGGCAAACGAAAAGCGTGGCCAGTTGTGCCAGGTATTCTGAGCGTATTCCCATTATTCATGAACACTTTATTTCATAAGAAGTTACCTCATGAGAGGTTAGATCAATGGGGGATTTCCAGGTGCTTCTGTCATTTTTTGATAAAGAAATGCATGACTCGCTGATGGATGGGGGTGTGTGGCTTAGCACATGATTCACTAAGGAGCCCTCTATGATCGTTAGTGAAAGATTTGTGTGGATGCATTGTGGAGGCATTCAACTTCTGGCTTGAAATTGTAAAATTATTAAACAAATAGCAGACTTGTTTGGCTGTTTCTGTAGATCCCTCTTTCTTGTAGAACTTGTGTTATTTTGATATACATTATGTTAATATTGAAACTAAATGTTTGTATTATAGTGCCTTGGCCTATTGTTCAAAGAAATGACTATAGGTATATATTTCAAAGGGGTATTTTGATGGAAATTAAATAAATTTGGTATTGTTTTGCTCAGAAAAAAAAAAAAAAAAAGTGATAAAGGGGGGTCTTCGATGAATTAGTTGAAAAAAGAGAGGAAGGGACTCGCAGTTTCTTAAAAGAAAAGGAGAAGTGCAAAAGGGTAAAAGACCAAGGGGGGAGTATATAAAGCCTAGTCTACATAGAATGCACTAGAAAACTCATTTGGTCTTCTTCATTTGCGGCAGAGGAGAGGGAGAAAAGAGAGAGAGCAAAGTTTTATTAAGCTTTTGGAGGAAAACCCATTTTTTTCATCAAACCAAAACACCATCACGTCAAGTTCTTTTGCCCCCAAACCTTGACCACCTCCTAATGCCATCTTCCTCAACCGTCCGGCCAGGGAGGTGGGTCTCGACGAGTAGGCCACGGCGATTCCTGTCCTACACGCGCGAGACAGGGAAGGAAAATCTAACTTGTTTCGTGGCTTTTTCACATGCAGAAATTGAGGTATTTTCGAAAGGTGATCAACTACAAACATAAACTAGACTTCTTCAAGTTGATGTTTTGCTTTTGTTTAAAGTCATTTGGATTTAATATGATGAAGTTATGAATTTTTTAAATTTGAAGATTTTATGGTGAAATTCAGTTAAAAGTTTTAATTTGGTTCTTGTATAACATAATCTTGAGCTGCGTATTATTAGAGAATTATGCTTTGGGCTGAAAGTTTGAAAACCTTGTAGGAATTAAAAGAACTCTCTCTAGGTAAGAGAGTTTCTTGATTTGGAATTAATGTGCAGAAAAAATAATTTTTTTATTCCTGTTAGAATTTTTAGTAACTACTCTAAGTTGAATTTTGAAATTAAAGTCTATATAAATTGCTAATTCTATGATTTGAAGATGGGTAGATTTGAATGAAATCTTTTAGTTAGAAAAGTTTGAAGTGAGTAATGGATGCTTTGGTAACAAAATTATAGAAAATGAAGATTTGGAAAATAAAGGAAAAAAGTCGATTTGAGTAATGTTATTACCTAAGAAGTTGAAATTTTCTTCTCTTTTAAATTGAAATTTTGTTTATGTAATTGAAGAGTATCATTTTTTTAATATGAATCTCAAACTTGGGTAAGGATAGAATAAGGAAAGAAGTAAAGAATGAAGAAAAAATGAAGAAAGGTGACAAAAGAGAGAATGAAACTTTTAGTACTATTTTCTTTTGCTTATATGTGTAACTAAATAAAATGAATGATTGCTTATTAAGTGTTTACTGTTTTAAATACTATACTAAATGATATATATTTGTTTGTATAAATCTTTAGGTGTAATTGACAAACATAATAAGGGCAAAAGAATAATCCGAGACTAAATTGCTACGCATCGAAGGTGAGTTTCATATTACTCTTAGTAAGCATAATGAAATGAATGATCATGAAAGTGCCTTGACAGTTTGATGATAATTTTATTGACGCGTATACATAAAGAAATGATAATAGAAACATTACGATATGTTGGAAAATATGTTTTGGATTGAATGATGGTGATATGTTTGATTGTGGATTGTGTGTTGAGATAATTGTTGCATTACAAGAAAATAATTTGTAATAAGATAATGGAAAGAATGATCTTGGAAAGGATATGATCCCACCTTGTGTAGGTTGTGACCTAGGTGAAAGGGATCCGAAAATGATAATACCTCACCTAGTGTAGGTTGCGACCTAAGTGGAGGAAATGGGTGAATCTCGCCTAGTTCAGGTTGTACTTAGGTAGAGAAGATTATAATACCTCGCCCAGTGCAGGTTATGGCCTTAGTGGAGGGAATGACTGAATCTCACCTAGCGTAGGTTGTACCTAGGTGGAGAAGATTATGGGACCCCGCCTAGAGTAAGTTATTACCTAGGTGGTGGGGATTTTATGAAATGAAAATGCTAAATGTACCGGTACATGGGGAGATGTCCCGTCATGATATAAATAAGGTCAAGAAATGGAGTAAATTTTAATATTTAAACAAATTATCATTCTTAGCATTTGCATTGCATGGTATCTTTATTAGAATGGTAATGTTGAGTTATTAAACATTAAATGATTGAAGTCTCCAATGATTGGTATATAAGGTTCAACTATGCAATGGAAGTATACTTTGTACCTTTGTAATAAATCTAAGACATGACTTTTATGAAATACAAGTGTTAAGTTCTTTGATAATTTATTTTATTCTAAAGAAAGACAAATGTTAGAATTTTTTTACATTATTGTGGATATAGTAACCGTTAATCTGAGTAAAATGGTTACTCACTGAGCTCATTAGCTAATTCTTTATATATACATATATTACACAAAAATCCTTTTGAACTTTGGAGATATCAAGTGAACGAGAGATTAAAAGAAAATTCTCTTAGGTGGATTGCAAGCAAAGAGTTTGTTAATTATTTTTTTTTTCAATAATGAATGTACAAGTTATGTTTATATGTCTCCATTTTTGGAATGATGTATAATTTAGTTTAATTTGGATGTGGAAAATGGAAAAGGTTGCATATTTGTAGACATTTGGTTTTATCCAAGAATACTTTGTATAAACTGTAAGTGAAGCTATGGTTGTATTTATATGTGTAAAATAAATCATAGAATTTACTAGTAAGATCTAGGTCACGGTTTTCTCCAGTTTTAAGTGCTCAATGTTCGAAGGTAATGGTGCCATTACGAACGGACCCATGCGGTTTTTTCGGGATAGGGTCGTTACAGTTTCATTTCCATGAATTCTAGAAATTAGCAATGTGTAAGTTTGTCCCGCTAAGGTCCGTACAATTAATTAGACTATCAAAGTAATTATGGATGGTTCAATCTTCTACTAGAGTGGTGGAAGAATCACTAGAACTTTTCCTTAATTTTCCTACCGATAAAAAATTTAGCATGAAGTGAGGAGCGTCGTTGGATGATTGTTATTCTATAACAAGTGTTCCTCAACAAGAGATCAAGGATTGTGGCTTTGGCAGGTTCAGATGATATGGCTGCTAATAATGAAGTCATGCTTCATAGAGATTCTCTAACGTAAGCATTCGCCATTTGTAGGAAGGAAAAAGTTAGTTCTAACGAAACTTGACAAAAATTTGAATGGTCACTCACGTAAAAGAATGGCGAGAACTTCCAGGAAGGCCTAATATTAGTGAGAGGCACTTGAGGCTTAACGTACTACCTCTACTCATAACAAGGAAAAATCTACTAACACTTGGTTAAAGTAGTTAACACTCGATAATATAGAGCTCTGCAAATGTGATGCGTGCTTTTTGTTTTTAATTTTTTAGTTTTGGTTCTTGTCACACTGGTTTTTATTCCCTTTATTATCAATACGACGCTTGTCCTTCAATATATATATTTACTTATAATTACATAATTAGTAGAAAAAAGATTTTGAATTTTTTTTGTTTAATTCTCTTTAGTCTGATGTAATTCATTTAATATCTTGTACTTGACCAATGTTAGTTTGACAAGCAATTCATTCTTCATTTTTTTTTAAATATCGTTAATTTGGACTTGTAGTTGGGTTTTCTCGAATTTCATTAAAGGTTGGGTTTGGGTGCTCAAAATTTCAAAGTTGTTTGGGTTAGGGTTATTTCAGGTTTTAGGTAAGAGCCATATCGAATTTTGAGTGACTCGAGTCGGGTTCAAATTCAATAATATTATTTTAATTTATTTTTTTAGCTTATCTGATAGGTCAGGATGAGTTTTCTAGTCCTGATAGATTTTATCACGTCTTCTTAGTATACGTGTGCGTGTGCGTGGGAGATAAAACATAATTGAATTAATGATGATAAATACAATGAATTCAATGTGATAGAAACTGAAGAAACATCTTAAATAGTAAATGCACTTCACCTTGTCTTTGTAATCCTATAAATAAACATTTTTTTCTTGTAATTTAATCATATCAAAAGATCTTTCATCATCTAAAGCACAGGCAAATAAGTAGTATTAAATACCATGACAAGTCTAAATATCAATTCAGTTACGATGATCATGTTTATGGCAGGTATAGCAATTTTGGTTTCGCATGGGTTTGCACAACAAGACATCATCGACAAACAACATTGCAAAACCCGGATGGACCTAAAATGTGCTATGGAGATTTTTCAAAATATATTTTGGGATCCGAAAAAAGTAATTATAGGTAAACAATGCTGCCAAAAACTTTTGGGCATGAATGAAGTTTGCCATAATGCGTTCGTAGAACTGCAGGTCAACAGAAAACGTTATAAGGGAAAGGCATCTGAATACCGAAAAAATGGAAAACGAGCATGGAAAAAATGTGTGTCGATTCTGGGTAAGGTTCCAGGTGCTTCTTTAAAGAAATAGGTTTGATTATGTTGAAACATTGAAGAGTACTAATTGTAAAAATAATATTTTCATTACTTTTGATGGAATTATATAAAAGGCATGCCTTTATTTATGAAACTTGTCGTTTACCTGCTTTCACCATAAAGTAGAGAAGAATGATTGTGTCACAAAGAATAAAAGCAAATAAAAAAGCGAATAAATCTATGCGGAAAAAAATCACACAAATTTGCTTCGGCCACCTCAATTTTTTTAAGAATTTTATTAATTCAGTTGGATCATTAGAATTTAAATTCAAATGAAAAATGTAATTAATTTATGAATTTATTATAGGAAATTAGAACAAACCACAACTGCAAAAGTCAGCTCAAACTGATATTTTATTTATCCCCCGGTGGGCGCTGCTGTGAATGGCACATGCTTAAAACAGTCACATCTTTCAAAATGCAAACAAACATTGAGGCTAAGCCTAGCCCATTCGAATGCTGCCTCAGCTAAACAGATTAAATATCAATTCAAGGTGGCCTATTAGCCAAAGTTTAGGACTCTGAACCCCCAAAGTTGCAGAACGAGAAAAAAATTGTAGAAGAAAGCAATTATATATCTGGTGTAGGTTAGTCATTTTCGGTACAGCTACAAAATCTTTCTTTTCCACTCAATTTTTTCGAAAATGACATTCCTGATTTCTCCTTTATGCGTGCACATGATCTCACTGGATCGTTATACTTTTAATGATTTTGTAGTAGTTAATTATCGAGGGCTTATATAACTAAACAACAATCCTGCAAGGTATAAGAACAATACAAATGACAGTTGAATAGATTGCTATCCTCAGTTGCAATTGTATGGGTAAGTATAATTAAATTTATTACATTAAGTTTGTCCAATCAAGGGAACTTAGTTCCAATCAGTTGCATTTGCTTTCTTGATTCTCAGTCATTCGCTGAAGTACTTTGATTGGTTTACAAGGTAAGGATGTTGTTGAAGGATAGGCTCCCAATAATCAGAAATATTCAGGTTTTAAGTATGTTCAATAAGAAGTAAATGAGGAAGTTAGAAACTGGCAAACGAAAAGCGTGGCCAGTTGTGCCAGGTATTCTGAGCGTATTCCCATTATTCATGAACACTTTATTTCATAAGAAGTTACCTCATGAGAGGTTAGATCAATGGGGGATTTCCAGGTGCTTCTGTCATTTTTTGATAAAGAAATGCATGACTCGCTGATGGATGGGGGTGTGTGGCTTAGCACATGATTCACTAAGGAGCCCTCTATGATCGTTAGTGAAAGATTTGTGTGGATGCATTGTGGAGGCATTCAACTTCTGGCTTGAAATTGTAAAATTATTAAACAAATAGCAGACTTGTTTGGCTGTTTCTGTAGATCCCTCTTTCTTGTAGAACTTGTGTTATTTTGATATACATTATGTTAATATTGAAACTAAATGTTTGTATTATAGTGCCTTGGCCTATTGTTCAAAGAAATGACTATAGGTATATATTTCAAAGGGGTATTTTGATGGAAATTAAATAAATTTGGTATTGTTTTGCTCAGAAAAAAAAAAAAAAAAAGTGATAAAGGGGGGTCTTCGATGAATTAGTTGAAAAAAGAGAGGAAGGGACTCGCAGTTTCTTAAAAGAAAAGGAGAAGTGCAAAAGGGTAAAAGACCAAGGGGGGAGTATATAAAGCCTAGTCTACATAGAATGCACTAGAAAACTCATTTGGTCTTCTTCATTTGCGGCAGAGGAGAGGGAGAAAAGAGAGAGAGCAAAGTTTTATTAAGCTTTTGGAGGAAAACCCATTTTTTTCATCAAACCAAAACACCATCACGTCAAGTTCTTTTGCCCCCAAACCTTGACCACCTCCTAATGCCATCTTCCTCAACCGTCCGGCCAGGGAGGTGGGTCTCGACGAGTAGGCCACGGCGATTCCTGTCCTACACGCGCGAGACAGGGAAGGAAAATCTAACTTGTTTCGTGGCTTTTTCACATGCAGAAATTGAGGTATTTTCGAAAGGTGATCAACTACAAACATAAACTAGACTTCTTCAAGTTGATGTTTTGCTTTTGTTTAAAGTCATTTGGATTTAATATGATGAAGTTATGAATTTTTTAAATTTGAAGATTTTATGGTGAAATTCAGTTAAAAGTTTTAATTTGGTTCTTGTATAACATAATCTTGAGCTGCGTATTATTAGAGAATTATGCTTTGGGCTGAAAGTTTGAAAACCTTGTAGGAATTAAAAGAACTCTCTCTAGGTAAGAGAGTTTCTTGATTTGGAATTAATGTGCAGAAAAAATAATTTTTTTATTCCTGTTAGAATTTTTAGTAACTACTCTAAGTTGAATTTTGAAATTAAAGTCTATATAAATTGCTAATTCTATGATTTGAAGATGGGTAGATTTGAATGAAATCTTTTAGTTAGAAAAGTTTGAAGTGAGTAATGGATGCTTTGGTAACAAAATTATAGAAAATGAAGATTTGGAAAATAAAGGAAAAAAGTCGATTTGAGTAATGTTATTACCTAAGAAGTTGAAATTTTCTTCTCTTTTAAATTGAAATTTTGTTTATGTAATTGAAGAGTATCATTTTTTTAATATGAATCTCAAACTTGGGTAAGGATAGAATAAGGAAAGAAGTAAAGAATGAAGAAAAAATGAAGAAAGGTGACAAAAGAGAGAATGAAACTTTTAGTACTATTTTCTTTTGCTTATATGTGTAACTAAATAAAATGAATGATTGCTTATTAAGTGTTTACTGTTTTAAATACTATACTAAATGATATATATTTGTTTGTATAAATCTTTAGGTGTAATTGACAAACATAATAAGGGCAAAAGAATAATCCGAGACTAAATTGCTACGCATCGAAGGTGAGTTTCATATTACTCTTAGTAAGCATAATGAAATGAATGATCATGAAAGTGCCTTGACAGTTTGATGATAATTTTATTGACGCGTATACATAAAGAAATGATAATAGAAACATTACGATATGTTGGAAAATATGTTTTGGATTGAATGATGGTGATATGTTTGATTGTGGATTGTGTGTTGAGATAATTGTTGCATTACAAGAAAATAATTTGTAATAAGATAATGGAAAGAATGATCTTGGAAAGGATATGATCCCACCTTGTGTAGGTTGTGACCTAGGTGAAAGGGATCCGAAAATGATAATACCTCACCTAGTGTAGGTTGCGACCTAAGTGGAGGAAATGGGTGAATCTCGCCTAGTTCAGGTTGTACTTAGGTAGAGAAGATTATAATACCTCGCCCAGTGCAGGTTATGGCCTTAGTGGAGGGAATGACTGAATCTCACCTAGCGTAGGTTGTACCTAGGTGGAGAAGATTATGGGACCCCGCCTAGAGTAAGTTATTACCTAGGTGGTGGGGATTTTATGAAATGAAAATGCTAAATGTACCGGTACATGGGGAGATGTCCCGTCATGATATAAATAAGGTCAAGAAATGGAGTAAATTTTAATATTTAAACAAATTATCATTCTTAGCATTTGCATTGCATGGTATCTTTATTAGAATGGTAATGTTGAGTTATTAAACATTAAATGATTGAAGTCTCCAATGATTGGTATATAAGGTTCAACTATGCAATGGAAGTATACTTTGTACCTTTGTAATAAATCTAAGACATGACTTTTATGAAATACAAGTGTTAAGTTCTTTGATAATTTATTTTATTCTAAAGAAAGACAAATGTTAGAATTTTTTTACATTATTGTGGATATAGTAACCGTTAATCTGAGTAAAATGGTTACTCACTGAGCTCATTAGCTAATTCTTTATATATACATATATTACACAAAAATCCTTTTGAACTTTGGAGATATCAAGTGAACGAGAGATTAAAAGAAAATTCTCTTAGGTGGATTGCAAGCAAAGAGTTTGTTAATTATTTTTTTTTTCAATAATGAATGTACAAGTTATGTTTATATGTCTCCATTTTTGGAATGATGTATAATTTAGTTTAATTTGGATGTGGAAAATGGAAAAGGTTGCATATTTGTAGACATTTGGTTTTATCCAAGAATACTTTGTATAAACTGTAAGTGAAGCTATGGTTGTATTTATATGTGTAAAATAAATCATAGAATTTACTAGTAAGATCTAGGTCACGGTTTTCTCCAGTTTTAAGTGCTCAATGTTCGAAGGTAATGGTGCCATTACGAACGGACCCATGCGGTTTTTTCGGGATAGGGTCGTTACAGTTTCATTTCCATGAATTCTAGAAATTAGCAATGTGTAAGTTTGTCCCGCTAAGGTCCGTACAATTAATTAGACTATCAAAGTAATTATGGATGGTTCAATCTTCTACTAGAGTGGTGGAAGAATCACTAGAACTTTTCCTTAATTTTCCTACCGACAAAAAATTTAGCATGAAGTGAGGAGCGTCGTTGGATGATTGTTATTCTATAACAAGTGTTCCTCAACAAGAGATCAAGGATTGTGGCTTTGGCAGGTTCAGATGATATGGCTGCTAATAATGAAGTCATGCTTCATAGAGATTCTCTAACGTAAGCATTCGCCATTTGTAGGAAGGAAAAAGTTAGTTCTAACGAAACTTGACAAAAATTTGAATGGTCACTCACGTAAAAGAATGGCGAGAACTTCCAGGAAGGCCTAATATTAGTGAGAGGCACTTGAGGCTTAACGTACTACCTCTACTCATAACAAGGAAAAATCTACTAACACTTGGTTAAAGTAGTTAACACTCGATAATATAGAGCTCTGCAAATGTGATGCGTGCTTTTTGTTTTTAATTTTTTAGTTTTGGTTCTTGTCACACTGGTTTTTATTCCCTTTATTATCAATACGACGCTTGTCCTTCAATATATATATTTACTTATAATTACATAATTAGTAGAAAAAAGATTTTGAATTTTTTTTGTTTAATTCTCTTTAGTCTGATGTAATTCATTTAATATCTTGTACTTGACCAATGTTAGTTTGACAAGCAATTCATTCTTCATTTTTTTTTAAATATCGTTAATTTGGACTTGTAGTTGGGTTTTCTCGAATTTCATTAAAGGTTGGGTTTGGGTGCTCAAAATTTCAAAGTTGTTTGGGTTAGGGTTATTTCAGGTTTTAGGTAAGAGCCATATCGAATTTTGAGTGACTCGAGTCGGGTTCAAATTCAATAATATTATTTTAATTTATTTTTTTAGCTTATCTGATAGGTCAGGATGAGTTTTCTAGTCCTGATAGATTTTATCACGTCTTCTTAGTATACGTGTGCGTGTGCGTGGGAGATAAAACATAATTGAATTAATGATGATAAATACAATGAATTCAATGTGATAGAAACTGAAGAAACATCTTAAATAGTAAATGCACTTCACCTTGTCTTTGTAATCCTATAAATAAACATTTTTTTCTTGTAATTTAATCATATCAAAAGATCTTTCATCATCTAAAGCACAGGCAAATAAGTAGTATTAAATACCATGACAAGTCTAAATATCAATTCAGTTACGATGATCATGTTTATGGCAGGTATAGCAATTTTGGTTTCGCATGGGTTTGCACAACAAGACATCATCGACAAACAACATTGCAAAACCCGGATGGACCTAAAATGTGCTATGGAGATTTTTCAAAATATATTTTGGGATCCGAAAAAAGTAATTATAGGTAAACAATGCTGCCAAAAACTTTTGGGCATGAATGAAGTTTGCCATAATGCGTTCGTAGAACTGCAGGTCAACAGAAAACGTTATAAGGGAAAGGCATCTGAATACCGAAAAAATGGAAAACGAGCATGGAAAAAATGTGTGTCGATTCTGGGTAAGGTTCCAGGTGCTTCTTTAAAGAAATAGGTTTGATTATGTTGAAACATTGAAGAGTACTAATTGTAAAAATAATATTTTCATTACTTTTGATGGAATTATATAAAAGGCATGCCTTTATTTATGAAACTTGTCGTTTACCTGCTTTCACCATAAAGTAGAGAAGAATGATTGTGTCACAAAGAATAAAAGCAAATAAAAAAGCGAATAAATCTATGCGGAAAAAAATCACACAAATTTGATTCGGCCACCTCAATTTTTTTAAGAATTTTATTAATTCAGTTGGATCATTAGAATTTAAATTCAAATGAAAAATGTAATTAATTTATGAATTTATTATAGGAAATTAGAACAAACCACAACTGCAAAAGTCAGCTCAAACTGATATTTTATTTATCCCCCGGTGGGCGCTGCTGTGAATGGCACATGCTTAAAACAGTCACATCTTTCAAAATGCAAACAAACATTGAGGCTAAGCCTAGCCCATTCGAATGCTGCCTCAGCTAAACAGATTAAATATCAATTCAAGGTGGCCTATTAGCCAAAGTTTAGGACTCTGAACCCCCAAAGTTGCAGAACGAGAAAAAAATTGTAGAAGAAAGCAATTATATATCTGGTGTAGGTTAGTCATTTTCGGTACAGCTACAAAATCTTTCTTTTCCACTCAATTTTTTCGAAAATGACATTCCTGATTTCTCCTTTATGCGTGCACATGATCTCACTGGATCGTTATACTTTTAATGATTTTGTAGTAGTTAATTATCGAGGGCTTATATAACTAAACAACAATCCTGCAAGGTATAAGAACAATACAAATGACAGTTGAATAGATTGCTATCCTCAGTTGCAATTGTATGGGTAAGTATAATTAAATTTATTACATTAAGTTTGTCCAATCAAGGGAACTTAGTTCCAATCAGTTGCATTTGCTTTCTTGATTCTCAGTCATTCGCTGAAGTACTTTGATTGGTTTACAAGGTAAGGATGTTGTTGAAGGATAGGCTCCCAATAATCAGAAATATTCAGGTTTTAAGTATGTTCAATAAGAAGTAAATGAGGAAGTTAGAAACTGGCAAACGAAAAGCGTGGCCAGTTGTGCCAGGTATTCTGAGCGTATTCCCATTATTCATGAACACTTTATTTCATAAGAAGTTACCTCATGAGAGGTTAGATCAATGGGGGATTTCCAGGTGCTTCTGTCATTTTTTGATAAAGAAATGCATGACTCGCTGATGGATGGGGGTGTGTGGCTTAGCACATGATTCACTAAGGAGCCCTCTATGATCGTTAGTGAAAGATTTGTGTGGATGCATTGTGGAGGCATTCAACTTCTGGCTTGAAATTGTAAAATTATTAAACAAATAGCAGACTTGTTTGGCTGTTTCTGTAGATCCCTCTTTCTTGTAGAACTTGTGTTATTTTGATATACATTATGTTAATATTGAAACTAAATGTTTGTATTATAGTGCCTTGGCCTATTGTTCAAAGAAATGACTATAGGTATATATTTCAAAGGGGTATTTTGATGGAAATTAAATAAATTTGGTATTGTTTTGCTCAGAAAAAAAAAAAAAAAAAGTGATAAAGGGGGGTCTTCGATGAATTAGTTGAAAAAAGAGAGGAAGGGACTCGCAGTTTCTTAAAAGAAAAGGAGAAGTGCAAAAGGGTAAAAGACCAAGGGGGGAGTATATAAAGCCTAGTCTACATAGAATGCACTAGAAAACTCATTTGGTCTTCTTCATTTGCGGCAGAGGAGAGGGAGAAAAGAGAGAGAGCAAAGTTTTATTAAGCTTTTGGAGGAAAACCCATTTTTTTCATCAAACCAAAACACCATCACGTCAAGTTCTTTTGCCCCCAAACCTTGACCACCTCCTAATGCCATCTTCCTCAACCGTCCGGCCAGGGAGGTGGGTCTCGACGAGTAGGCCACGGCGATTCCTGTCCTACACGCGCGAGACAGGGAAGGAAAATCTAACTTGTTTCGTGGCTTTTTCACATGCAGAAATTGAGGTATTTTCGAAAGGTGATCAACTACAAACATAAACTAGACTTCTTCAAGTTGATGTTTTGCTTTTGTTTAAAGTCATTTGGATTTAATATGATGAAGTTATGAATTTTTTAAATTTGAAGATTTTATGGTGAAATTCAGTTAAAAGTTTTAATTTGGTTCTTGTATAACATAATCTTGAGCTGCGTATTATTAGAGAATTATGCTTTGGGCTGAAAGTTTGAAAACCTTGTAGGAATTAAAAGAACTCTCTCTAGGTAAGAGAGTTTCTTGATTTGGAATTAATGTGCAGAAAAAATAATTTTTTTATTCCTGTTAGAATTTTTAGTAACTACTCTAAGTTGAATTTTGAAATTAAAGTCTATATAAATTGCTAATTCTATGATTTGAAGATGGGTAGATTTGAATGAAATCTTTTAGTTAGAAAAGTTTGAAGTGAGTAATGGATGCTTTGGTAACAAAATTATAGAAAATGAAGATTTGGAAAATAAAGGAAAAAAGTCGATTTGAGTAATGTTATTACCTAAGAAGTTGAAATTTTCTTCTCTTTTAAATTGAAATTTTGTTTATGTAATTGAAGAGTATCATTTTTTTAATATGAATCTCAAACTTGGGTAAGGATAGAATAAGGAAAGAAGTAAAGAATGAAGAAAAAATGAAGAAAGGTGACAAAAGAGAGAATGAAACTTTTAGTACTATTTTCTTTTGCTTATATGTGTAACTAAATAAAATGAATGATTGCTTATTAAGTGTTTACTGTTTTAAATACTATACTAAATGATATATATTTGTTTGTATAAATCTTTAGGTGTAATTGACAAACATAATAAGGGCAAAAGAATAATCCGAGACTAAATTGCTACGCATCGAAGGTGAGTTTCATATTACTCTTAGTAAGCATAATGAAATGAATGATCATGAAAGTGCCTTGACAGTTTGATGATAATTTTATTGACGCGTATACATAAAGAAATGATAATAGAAACATTACGATATGTTGGAAAATATGTTTTGGATTGAATGATGGTGATATGTTTGATTGTGGATTGTGTGTTGAGATAATTGTTGCATTACAAGAAAATAATTTGTAATAAGATAATGGAAAGAATGATCTTGGAAAGGATATGATCCCACCTTGTGTAGGTTGTGACCTAGGTGAAAGGGATCCGAAAATGATAATACCTCACCTAGTGTAGGTTGCGACCTAAGTGGAGGAAATGGGTGAATCTCGCCTAGTTCAGGTTGTACTTAGGTAGAGAAGATTATAATACCTCGCCCAGTGCAGGTTATGGCCTTAGTGGAGGGAATGACTGAATCTCACCTAGCGTAGGTTGTACCTAGGTGGAGAAGATTATGGGACCCCGCCTAGAGTAAGTTATTACCTAGGTGGTGGGGATTTTATGAAATGAAAATGCTAAATGTACCGGTACATGGGGAGATGTCCCGTCATGATATAAATAAGGTCAAGAAATGGAGTAAATTTTAATATTTAAACAAATTATCATTCTTAGCATTTGCATTGCATGGTATCTTTATTAGAATGGTAATGTTGAGTTATTAAACATTAAATGATTGAAGTCTCCAATGATTGGTATATAAGGTTCAACTATGCAATGGAAGTATACTTTGTACCTTTGTAATAAATCTAAGACATGACTTTTATGAAATACAAGTGTTAAGTTCTTTGATAATTTATTTTATTCTAAAGAAAGACAAATGTTAGAATTTTTTTACATTATTGTGGATATAGTAACCGTTAATCTGAGTAAAATGGTTACTCACTGAGCTCATTAGCTAATTCTTTATATATACATATATTACACAAAAATCCTTTTGAACTTTGGAGATATCAAGTGAACGAGAGATTAAAAGAAAATTCTCTTAGGTGGATTGCAAGCAAAGAGTTTGTTAATTATTTTTTTTTTCAATAATGAATGTACAAGTTATGTTTATATGTCTCCATTTTTGGAATGATGTATAATTTAGTTTAATTTGGATGTGGAAAATGGAAAAGGTTGCATATTTGTAGACATTTGGTTTTATCCAAGAATACTTTGTATAAACTGTAAGTGAAGCTATGGTTGTATTTATATGTGTAAAATAAATCATAGAATTTACTAGTAAGATCTAGGTCACGGTTTTCTCCAGTTTTAAGTGCTCAATGTTCGAAGGTAATGGTGCCATTACGAACGGACCCATGCGGTTTTTTCGGGATAGGGTCGTTACAGTTTCATTTCCATGAATTCTAGAAATTAGCAATGTGTAAGTTTGTCCCGCTAAGGTCCGTACAATTAATTAGACTATCAAAGTAATTATGGATGGTTCAATCTTCTACTAGAGTGGTGGAAGAATCACTAGAACTTTTCCTTAATTTTTCTACTGATAAGAAATTTAGCATGAAGTGAGGAGCGTCGTTGGATGATTGTTATTCTATAACAAGTGTTCCTCAACAAGAGATCAAGGATGGTGGCTTTGGCAGGTTCAGATGATATGGCTGCTAATAATGAAGTCATGCTTCATAGCGATTCTCTAACGTAAGCATTCGCCATTTGTAGGAAGGAAAAAGTTAGTTCTAACGAAACTTGACAAAAATTTGAATGGTCACTCACGTAAAAGAATGGCAAGAACTTCCAGGAAGGCCTAATATTAGTGAGAGGCACTTGAGGCTTAATGTACTACCTCTACTCATAACAAGGAAAAATCTACTAACACTTGGTTAAAGTAGTTAACACTCGATAATATAGAACTCTACAAATGTGATGCGTGCTTTTTGTTTTTAATCTTTTAGTTTTGGTTCTTGTCACACTAGTTTTTATTCCCTTTATTATCAGTACGATGCTTGTCCTTCAATATATATATTTACTTATAATTACATAATTAGTAGAAAAAAGATTTTGAATTTTTTTTGTTTAATTCTCTTTAGTCTGATGTAATTCATTTAATATCTTGTACTTGACCAATGTTAGTTTGACAAGCAATTCATTCTTCATTTTTTTTTAAAATTTCGTTAATTTGGACTTCTAGTTGGGTTTTCTCGAATTTCATTAAAGGTTGGGTTTGGGTGCTCAAAATTTCAAAGTTGTTTGGGTTTGGGTTATTTCAGGTTTTAGGTAAGAGCCATATCGAATTTTGAGTGACTCGAGTCGGGTTCAAATTCAATAATATTATTTTAATTTATTTTTTTAGCTTATTTGATAGGTCAGGATGAGTTTTCTAGTCCTGATAGATTTTATCACGTCTTCTTAGTATACATGTGCATGTGCGTGGGAGATAAAACATAATTGAATTAATGATGATAAATACAATGAATTCTGTTGTTATTTGCCTAAGTTTCAAACATGTCGAAACATGGTATAAGGTTGGTTAATGTCCAAACCAATTGTGGGATATCAAAGTTCAGCAAGTTATAAGGTTTTACACATGTGTGTGCTTCAATTTTGAGCATGGGAAGGTCAGGCACACTGCTGTGGAAGTTTCTGCCCACAGGCAGGAGGTGTGCGCACAGCATCAGGAGGCTGCAGCATCAGGTCACGCCGCAGCACACAGCACCACACCAAAATGCACAGCATCACTTGGAGAGTGATGTAGGGCTGAGATTAAAGGAAGAACATGATCAAAGGGAGGATAATGACTCACAAGAATGTCCAAGAATTAAGAGGCTATAAAAGGGGTTCTCAAGGCCTCATTTCATAAGATAATACAAGAGACAAAAACACACATACAAGAGAGTTTTGTGACATTGTGAGATCATTGTAAACACTAAGAGAGAATTGTTTAGAGAGATATAAACACAAGAGAGACTCTTGTAGTGAGGCTGGTTGTAATAAGATAGAGAGAGTCTAGATTAGATTAGAGAACATTGTTGAGTTCTCATCTTCTTCCTTCTCTTCTTGTTTCTTCAAGAACTTGGATTCTTGAAGGGGATTGCTGTAACTTTGTAAGAACCATTGAGATAGTGCAGAGAGTTCGGAGGAACTCACGGGGACGTAGGCACATTGCCGAACCTCGACAACAAATTACTTGTCTTCTTTCTTTCTTTGATTTTCTGTTCTTGTGTTCGATTGCTGAAATTCTTTCTACAAGTCATTCAAGACTTGGGTGTTTGGAAGATCACCACCTGGGCATCTTGTCAAGGTGATTTCCAACAGTGGTATCAGAGCACAACAGCTGGTTATCGGAACAAGAATTAGAAGGTACGGGGCCAAGACTCCAAGAATCAAATATCAAACTTCTTGGGTGAATCAAGAACGGTTAAAGATCAAGATCCGGTCGTGTTCTTGAAGGTTGATTTAAGAACGGTGTTAAAGATCCATCTTCGATCTGTGTTCTTGAGGTTAAAGAAAGTAGTTGAGGTCAGTGCACACATCTGGGATCTTGTCCGCAAAAGATGGCTTCAAATTTCTGTGTGGAGAAGTTTGATGGAAAGGGGGACTTTACCCTATGGAAGCGGAAGATCAAGGCGGTTCTAATGCAGCAGAAAGTGGACTTGGCTATTGGAGAATATGATGCTTTTCCAGCAAGTGTCACGGAGGACCAGCGGACCGAGATGAAGAAGATGACCTACAGCACCATTTTCTTGCACATGTCGGATAATGTCACAAGGGAGTGCGGAGACTCGGAGGATCCGGCTATCATATGGAAGAAACTAGATGAGTTGTTTCTTACCAAGACTCTCCCGAATAAGAGGTATCTTCAGAAACGAATCTTTGCTTTTAAATTTGATCCTAAGAAAGAGTTTCAAGATAATCTTGATGCCAAGAAAAGGAGTGCATCAAGTGGTAAAGGGCTGTTCTTTAAAAGAAGGCCAGCAACTTGGTATGGCAGCAACCATGGCTACTACCGGGACAGAGGTAGAGGAGAGAGCCATGGGAGAGTGCACAACAGCATGTATGGCTACTACCGGGACAGAGGTAGAGGAGAGATCCATAGGAGAGTGCAGAATAGCATGCATGGCTACTACCGGGACAGAGGTAGAGGAGAAAGCCATGGGAGAATGCATTCCAAACTGAGATTTGGAGGGAAGTGTTGCTACTACTACCATAAGGGGGGTCATGTCAAGAAAGATTGCAAGAAGATGACAAGGGATAGAGGAGGAAGCCATACCAAGAATGGAGAGGCTTCGGTTGCCAAAACAGAACAGCAAGATGGTGATGTTCTTGTTGTGTGCTCGGATGTAAGCAAGGGGCAAGAAGGCAGCGGGAAATGGATCTTGGACTCCGGGTGCACTCACCATATGTGCCCTCACAAAGAATGGTTCAAGAATTTCAAGGAGATCAATGATGAAAGGGTCTTCTTGGGGAATGATAATTCTTGCCAAGTGAGAGGGATTGGAGACATCCAATTGAGGATGTTTGATGGAGTCACAAGGCTGCTGGAAAATGTGAGGTATGTTCCAGATTTGAAGAGGAACTTGATCTCATTGAGGCAGCTGGATTCCATGGGCTATACATGCAAGATAGAGGGAGGAAAGATCAAGGTGGCCAAGGGATCTTTGGTAGTGATCAAGGCAGCAAGAAACGATGGACTCTATGAGATGATAGGAGAAACAGAAACCAATGATCAAGCAGCAAGCTTGATGGCTGAGCTGGACAAGGCAGCCCTTTGGCACACTCGCTTGGGACACATGAGCGAAAAGGGTCTGCAAGTGCTTAGCAAGGAAGGTCTACTTGGTGGTGACAAAGTAGAAAAAATGGATTTCTGTAAGAGCTGTGTTTTTGGGCAGCAACATCGGGTCAGCTTCAACACCGGAGTGCACAAGTCTAAGGGCATGCTTGACTACATTCATGCATACCTTTGGGGACCAGCAAGGACACCAACACAGGGAGGTAACATTTACTTTATGTTTTTAATTGATGATTATTCAAGAAAAGTATGGGTTTATTTGGTTAAGAATAAATTAGATGCCTTGAATAAATTAGTGGTGTGGAAAGGGCTGGTTGAGACTCAAATGGGTAGAGTAGTTAAGGGGATAAGAACCGATAATGGCTTAGAAATTTTTAACCAAGAACTTGATCAATTCTATAGGTTAAATGGCATTCTAAGCTATAGGACGGTTGTGGAAACTCCTCAGCAAAATGGAGTTGCTGAGTTGATGAATAAGACCCTTATGGAAAAAGTTAGGTGCATGCTAATAGGATCCGAGTTACCAAAATATTTTTGGGGAGAAGCTGTAGCTACAGCTGCATATTTGAT
Organism: Bretschneidera sinensis; assembly: GCA_023935145.1. Lineage (NCBI taxonomy): Eukaryota > Viridiplantae > Streptophyta > Magnoliopsida > Brassicales > Akaniaceae > Bretschneidera > Bretschneidera sinensis. The sequence continues at coordinate 19,415,537 of CM043703.1, forward strand.
TAAAAGATCACCCTCTAGGATTGTATACCATAAGACTCCCGAAGAGTTGTGGAGTGGAAAACCCCCTGAATTAAACAACCTTAAAACTATTGGGTGTGTAGCATATGCACATCAAAATGAGGATAAACTTGGCCCTGGGTCTAGAAAATGTGTATTTCTAAGATATGGTGATGGGGTTAAGGGATATAGGTTGTGGTCCTTAGAAAAGAAGGGAATGAAACTGATTATAAGTAGGGATGTTGTCTTTAATGAATTATTATTTCCCTACTTGGAGAAAACTAACCCTGCAGGGGCTAGTGAGCAAACCAATTCAGAAATTGTTGAGCATAGCATCATGGGAGATTCTGTTCAGGTAGAGCAAAGGAGGCCAGAGGATTCAGACCAGGTAGAGCCCTTGGATGATTGCCAAGCTCAAGAAACTCAAGAAGAGGCTGAACAAGAAGAGGATGCTGTAGCAAGTCAGAAGGACTTTCAGCTCATAAGAGACAAGAAAAGGAGAGAAGCCGATTGAGGGTTTCTTGGGCAATGGGTGTTCTCAGCAAAATTGTGAGTAATCCCAGAAAAGAGCATTGGCTTGGGATGAAGTGGTTGTTGAGGAATAAGGAGGTTCAGTGGCAGCCAATGGTAGCACTCATAAAAACCGGGGCAGAATGCGTAGCAGCTATGGAAGCCATAAAAGAGGCTGTGGCATGCAAAGGGTTGTTGGACGAGTGGGAGGTCCTAAAAGAGTAGGTTGTGGTGTCTTTGGATAGCCAAAGTGTGGAGCACTTGTGGAGGAATTCGGTGTTCCATGAGGGGACAGAGCATATGGATGTTTGGTATCATTACATTCTGGAAAATGGTACGAAAGGATGCATTCATGTTGACAAGAAGATCACGGAGAAAAGTCCTGCAGATTTAGGCACCAAGGTTCTACCTCTAAGTAAGTTCAATCATTGCCTTGAATTACTTAGGATTGGAGTGGGTTAATTGGTAACTCAATATGAGTTTGGATCCCGAAACTTTCTGCACAATGGTTCAGGTTTTGTTTTTTTTTTGAACACTTAGACAAAGGTAGAGATTGTTGTTATTTGCCTAAGTTTCAAACATGTCCAAACATGGTCTAAGGTTGGTTAATGTCCAAACCAATTGTGGGATATCAAATTTCAGCAAGTTATAAGGTTGCACACATGTGTGTGCTTCAATTTTGAGCATGGGAAGGTCAGACACACTGCTGTGGAAATTTCTGCCCACAGGCAGGAGGTGTGGGCACAGCATCAGGAGGCTGCAGCATCAGGTCACGCCGCAGCACACAGCACCACACCAAAACGCACAGCATCACTTGGAGAGTGATGTAGGGCTGAGATTAAAGGAAGAACATGATCAAAGGGAGGATAATGACTCACAAGAATGTCCAAGAATTAAGAGGCTATAAAAGGGGTTCTCAAGGCCTCATTTCATAAGATAATACAAGATACAAAAACACACATACAAGAGAGTTTTGTGACATTGTGAGATCATTGTAAACACTAAGAGAGAATTGTGTAGAAAGACATAAACACAAGAGGGACTCTTGTAGTGAGGCTGGTTGTAATAAGATAGAGAGCGTCTAGATTAGATTAGAGAACATTGTTGAGTTCTCATCTTCTTCCTTCTCTTCTTGTTTCTTCAAGAACTTGGATTCTTGAAGGGGATTGCTGTAACTTTGTAACAACCATTGAGATAGTGCAGAGAGTTCGGAGGAACTCACGGGGACGTAGGCACATAGACGACCTCGACAACAAATTACTTGTCTTTTTTCTTTCTTTGATTTTCTGTTCTTGTGTTCGATTGCTGAAATTCTTTCTACAAGTCATTCAAGACTTGGGTGTTTGGAAGATCACCACCTGGGCATCTTGTCAAGGTGATTTCCAACAAATTCAATGTGATAGAAACTGAAGAAACATCTTAAATAGTAAATGCACTTCACCTTGTCTTTGTAATCCTATAAATAAACATTTTTTTTCTTGTAATTTAATCATATCAAAAGATCTTTCATCATCTAAAGCACAGGAAAATAAGTAGTATTAAATACCATGACAAGTCTAAATATCAATTCAGTTACGATGATCATGTTTATGGCAGGTATAGCAATTTTGGTTTTGCATGGGTTTGCACAACAAGAAATCATCGACAAACAACACTGCAAAACCCGGATGGACCTAAAATGTGCTATGGAGATTTTTCAAAATATATTTTGAGATCCGAAAAAAGTAATTATAGGTAAACAATGCTGCCAAAAACTTTTGGGCATGAATGAAATTTGCCATATTGCGTTCGTAGAACTGCAGGTCAACAGAAAACGTTATAAGGGAAAGGCATCTGAATACCGAAAAAATGGAAAACGAGCAATTGCAAAAATAATATTTTCATTCATTTTGATGAAATTATATAAAAGGCATGCCTTTATTTATGAAACTTGTCGTTTACCCGCTTTCACCATAAAGTAGAGAAGAATGATTGTGTCACAAAGAATAAAAGCAAATAAAAAAGCAAATAAATGTATGCGGAAAAAAATCACACAAATTTGATTCGGCCATCACAATTTTTTTAAGAATTTTATTAATTCAGTTTGATCATAAGAATTTAAATTCAAATGAAAAATATAATTAATTTGTGAATTTATTATAGGAAATTAGAACAAATCACCACTGCAAAAGTCAGCTCAAACTGATATTTTATTTATCCCCCGGTGGGCGCTGACATGCTTAAAACAATCACATCTTTCAAAATGCAAACAAACATTGAGACGAAGCCTAGCCCATTTGAACGCTGCCTCAGCTAAACAGATTAAAGATCAATTCAAGGTGGCCTATTAGCCAAAGTTTAGGACTGTGAACCCCCAAAGTTACAGAACGAGAAAAAAATTGTAGAAGAAAGCAATTATATATCTGGTGTAGGTTAGTCTTTTTCGGTACAGTTACAAAATCTTTCTTTTCCGCTCAATTTTTTCGAAAATGAAATTCCTAATTTCTCCTTTATGCGTGCACATGATCTCACTAGATCATTATACTTTTAATGATTTTGTAGCAGTTAATTATCGAGGGCTTATATAACTAAACAACAATCCTGCAGGGTATAAGAACAATACAAATGACAGTTGAATAAATTGCTATCCTCAGTTGCAATTGTATGGATGAGTATAATTAAATTTATTACATTAGTTTGTCCAATCAAGGGAACTTAGTTCCAATCAGTTGCAATTGCTTTCTTGATTCTCATTCATTTGCTGAAGTAACAAGCATGTAAACAAATAATGTGCTGTAAATAAAAGAGTTTAAGGAATAGATGATGCAAACTCTATTTATAGTGGTTCGACTATATAGGATTCGTTCCAACCCTACGTCCACTCTCTTCAAGAAACCTCCTTGAAGTAATCCACTAAGAAACTTAGTCATGCAACTTCACGGGTGTTGCAGAATCCTTACAATCAATCCCTTCCTCTTGGAAGCAAAAATCCCTTCCTCTCGGAAGCTAATCCCTTTACAATAAATATTGTAAAGTAAATGGTAGAGAGACAACAAAGAAAGCTTATACAACTGAATAATATCTCTCTTTCAAGATAAAGCTTGAAGAATGGCTCAACAATAAATATTTCAAAGCTTTTTGTGTATCATTAAGTAAAAACTTGATTGAATGTTTATTCTTCTCTTTTGAAATGCTCAATAGAGTGGGTTTATATAGCCTTGATGTAATATGGTCGCATTGTACTATTTTGGTACGATTTGGTGCAATTTGTATTGAAATCTCGTGTCTCAACAGTCATATTTTTTGAACTACCAGTCGACTGAGTCAAGTTAAAAATCACATTTTTTAAAGGTTATGACTGGTACCATTCAACTGGGTAAGACTTACCAGTCGACTGGGGACCTTCTGTCTAGAGTGCCAGTCGACTGGGTTGGTCTTACTAGTCGACTGGGGGCTGTCTATCCAAAACACCAGTCAACTGGTATGAAGCATCCAGTCGACTGTGGTCACGCTGTCCAAAACACCAGTCTTCTGGTGTAAGTACCCAGTCGACCGGGTTGCCTTTCAACCCAGTTTTTCATTCTTATAAAAGGTTTTGATTTTAAAACGTTAGTTTTTAAAATACTTTTCCAAAATGAGCTATTGGACAAGCTAATTACCTGAACAGGTGAGATTTACAACTTGTATAAATACCTTGTCCATATACTAGATCTTCTATCCTGACTTGGAGTTTGATTTGGATTGAGTTCTTGCACCTTGATCCTTGGCTGAATGCTTTTATCACTTAATACACTTAGATAGCACTGTTAACATAATTAAGGTTGTGTTTTGTCATCATTAAAATATAGATGAGGGTTAACAATCCCTAACACCAAAAATACTTATTTGACATGGATTTCTTTTCTTTGTGGTAGGGGAAGTTCCATTATCCTATGATTAAGGCGATCGACAAAATATTATTGAGGATGATCGGGAAAAAATGGAAAGACTACAGATATGTGCTTAAAATGGACCACGTGAGGAACAAAACAAAACAACAAGTTTTGAGCAATAATGTTCCAAAAGGAGTAGATCAAAACCAATGGAAACAACTTGTGAACTACTGCTTTACTGAGCAAAGTGAGGTTGTTTTTTCATAATTATGTTCATTTGAATTCTCCTTGTTTCTCTTTTCTTTTAATGATTTATTAGTCAATTGGTTTATTGTTGGTGTAGAAATATTTCACGATAGAGACAGCAGCACGTGAAAGACAACGATGTCCTCACACGACCGAATCAAAGAGTTTTGCGAGAAAACGAGATGAATATGTTAGTTGATTTGCTTCATTCATCCAATTTTTCATTTTAGATATAGTGTATTGAGTCATTGTTTGAACTCTTTTCATAAATTGTAGGAAATGAAACATGGAAATGATCCCGGACGCATAGAGTTTTTTACTGAAACTCATAGACGCAAGGATGGAACGTTTATTGATGAAGTATCAAGACAATTTGTGGTAAAGGTTGGTCATTAATTCAACTTGTTAGAGAAATGCTGAGTTTTAGTTTATTATTCAATATGAAAATTTGTGTTAATGAATCCATTTTAACTTAAAAAGAAGATATATATGAGAAAACACCTACTAATCAATTCTATCTGACTTCATCATTCCTTGGGCTTGGCTTTGATTCTCATAAATCTAATGAGGTACAGATGATCAGTGATGCTTCAAGCTTATTCACTTAAACCAAGTAGTAGTTTTGGTCCTTGAAGTACTTGCTGAAATGTGAAAAACACATTTGCTCTTTAGTGCAGGATGTTAGAGAATATAGCCAATACTCTTGTACTTCATCTTCCTTTCTGATATATATGTGTCTTAAGCTGATCAATTTACCACCAACCTCCATCAATTGAGCATGGAAGTTAATGGTTATCATGTAAACTACTTGTCAAGCGCAAATAACAAAAAACAGAAAAGGACTGTCTGAATATTATCTAGTATTTGAATATAACATAGCTTACTAGAGATAGGTTTAGTAACTTAATAATAATTTCTTGTGTCATCTAAACGATATGAACCAAAGAATGATAAAATTTAAGAACAAGAAAATAATACTACAAAGAACTCTTTAGTTAGGATTTAGGTATTATTAGCATGTTAGGTATTATTAGCATATATATCTTTGACCACATGACCGCCCATGCTCGCCGCGTGGTTCTTTCGGCATTCTCTATATCTAACCAAAGGTGTAGTGTTGATGGTTTTTGTTGATGGTGGTAGTGGTGGTGGTGGCGGTGATCTTTGGTTTGATGATCTGCTAATTGTTGGTGGAGGTGTTGCACCTGTGGTTGAAATTGGAGCTGGGACTGGATCTGGCTCTGGATTTCTTCTGGGTTTGTTGTTGATCTGTTGATGTGGATTCAATTGATGCTGGAACAGATGAGGATGGTGATCTTGATCATGAGGTAGGTTTGTTGTGTGGAAGCCAACTGTATCTGCGGCATGAACATTTTGATCTCTTCTTCTTTCTTCGTAACCCAAAGAGCTATCGCCTCTCAGTTCCATTAAATCTGATATTTTTCAATGTAAAACCTTAATCTAAAGTCTCGATCTCACCAATTCCTTTATTAAAAAATATGAATCTTTTTCAAACCCTCATCATTATCTTCATGATTTTTTCTTAAACCATGGGATCTTCCTGTATTCTCTTCAACCCTAGCTAATACACACCACTGTTGTCTAATATATCCAAGAACAAAACTTAATCAAAGAGTTAATCAGTAGATAACAAGGAATTATTCTCTATTTTAAGGATGATAGAAACAACATATGATACTTAAACAATACTATATTAAACCCTAAGCAAAGCTTGTGGATATTCTTAGCAATTTGGAGTGGACTACAATGATACTTTTGCACAAGTATCCAGACTAAATACAATGAAAATAAAAATAAAACTGTAAAGTTTTCTAGCGAAATGAAATCATCACCACAAGTTTCATTTTGAGACAAAAAAAAGATAATTACCTATTACACACACACAGAAGCCGAAAACTCTTTGGAGCTTCCTTCTCAGGCCTTGGGTGCAAGCCCTGCCTTGATCTTTTGTATAGTAGCAATATCAGTTTTGAAAGACTTGGCTAAAATGTCATCATCAATGCTAGTTGTGAACAATGTCCCAGGAATTGACACTGTTCCTGCACTTGCACTACCAACGGCAGAGACTGCAAAAGCAGGTTTTTGCTCATCACTGCTGTACTGAAAATGAACAAGTCTCTTAGGAAACACAAAAATGACTCCTTTCTGAAGCGTCTGTGTAAAGAGCTTGTTAGTAGTGTCAACAAACCCAACTTCAAGGGTTCTTTCTAGTAGAAACAGAAGCTCAGCTGCACGAGGATGGGTGTGAGGAGGGTTAACCGAGCATGCTGGGAGTAAAACTGCATAAGAAACACTAGGTCCATTAATTTTTTTTCTTTTTTTCTTCTTTAGCAGTAATCAAGCCTAAAGATCAAATGATCTGATCTTGCAAGGGAACAACATATGATACTTATGGATCAGCCCAGGGCAGCCCACCAGCATTTTGCTTTCCCTTTCTTTTTTTCTATAGCAACACAGGGCACCCCACCAGCATTTTGCTTTCCTTTTCATATGGTTCCAAGGGAACAGCCCCAACAGAATCTTATGGATCAGCCCTACTATTTATACTGTGGGCCATTCATATATATCTCTTCATGCTTTTGTGGTATTTGCAGTTGGTTTGGGGTTGCTTTTGTGATTTGTTAGATCAACTTGTTCTTTTAATTTTTCCAATATTTTTTTATATTTATTTTATGTAGTGTTCATACTTCATAGTGTTTCAAATGTTGGTTGTTGGTTGAATGGAGTTAAGGGCTCAAATGGAACCAATTTAAATTGTTTGGGTAATTAGTACTTGTTATACTCGCCCTTGTTTCAAAATTTTGTTAATAGCATGAATAATGTGAAGAGAGATGCTTGAAGTTGAAGAGTGACATTAACGCTAAGCATAGTTATCATAATCTTACGATTCATACGATTCGATTCAATTCAGGACATAAATGTTACTTTCATGTTTTGGACTTTCTAATTGTATGATTACTGGGTAATAATTTGACAAAATTCTTGTTTCAGATAATGTGGTTTTATGGTTGTCCAAATATGGTTGTTTTCTGTTTTTTGCTCCCCTCCTCTTGTTTTTGTGATGCACATGGTGATTGAATTAATGGTTAATTTACCAAATACTTTACACTTTTTTCTGTCCTTTCATGGAAATTCAGCCAATTTGGTGATATCTACCAAGAGGAGTATTTGTGAATTACTTGAATGATGAAGTAAATATCAGCCAGTTTTCATTAATCTATTTGGTTTATTCTGTTTGGATTGTATATTTGTTTTTTATTTGCAAGATGCTTTATGGAAACATAGGGAAAATTCTGCTCGTTTTTCTATAAAATCTTATAAGCAACTTTTCTTTTATATAACTTTCGCTGCAAAAAACTATTCAATCTTTGGAGGAGTTTAATCTTTGTTGTTTCGTAATTGTAGGTGACAATCTGGATATTTATACAGAAATAAGGATGGAATATAGATGATACATGCTTGAACAAGTAAAACGAATCTCACAATTTGTTTCTTCTCTAGTTAAAAGTGAAAAGAATTTGGAAGCTGTTGCATAAGCTACAGTGTATGCCTTGGTCAGTATTTCCTTATACCTGATCTTAAAATGCAGTTGAGAGCAAGATCCCAATGGTTCTGTCACCAACTCTATCCATCAAAATGAACAAATGAACAGATAAAAGCTTAGTAAGAATCTATTTTGTTTCCCGCATGAAAATTGAGTAGCTCAAATAGCATGTTAGGTGATAAATATGATGAACTGTTCATTTTTACCACCAAAAGGATCACAAACATATCATCTAGCTGCGACACATTAGATAAAATGACAGCATCCTTGCTCTACCCAATTCAGATACAATAAAAAATAATTGTTAGAGATCAAGAACCAAAGAGTATCTAACTCTGTATAAAATATCAATCTAATTTTAATGGTGTCTCCAACCTGGTTACATATTAGGTACCTCACTATACCAAATAACAGTAGCTTTCATGCAAATGTCAGGTGGTAGTACTCAGTGACTTGTGTTCAACATTGGTTACTAAAATTTTGAACCTGGTTAAAACTAGTCATGATTTCCAAGGTATGTCAAGAGAGAGTAGAAGCTTCCGAAAATCAAAATGAAAAATAATTAACACTCAAGATGCAACTTTGTTCGTTTTCACATTTTAATGGAGGGTTTTGCTCATCAGTTAAAACAGATAGGATTTGATTAATCAATTGACAACTCCTACAGGAGAAATTCTCAAGATATCTTAAACATTGATTTTCAAACTTGGTTTAAGACTCTTTTTGTTGTTCATATAATAAAAGATCATATCAACCCTGGTCTGAGAATATACTGATACTAGGTAATACAGTCAAATGGTTCAGGGCATCATGCACACAAGCTCATAAAGAATTTAAATGCCCTGGCTCACATATTCCCTCTTTCAAATTGACAGAGCAAACACACAAACACAAAGGAAACCAGATACCTCTTATAAGGTGAATTGACAAATGCACAATAAAATAAAAAGATCATATTGATTGGCATAGGCAGACAAGGAAAGAGAGTTAGAAAAGATACTCACAATGGTTCTATTTTGCATCCAAATTCATAGAAGTATGGACACCTGGATCTAAGCTCCATACATGCAGCATCAGCCTGGATTTCCAGCCTTGTTCTGGTATTAAAAAGCACCATCAAAAAGAGATAAAGAGAACCATATATCGAACTAAATCATCAAACTTTCCAACTTAGATTTCGGACAGCCACATGAATACGTCATTAACCATGCCTCTACTGTACATAGGGAGCTTATGTAAAAGGTCTGCAACCGTACCACTAGACGATTTTTTTATGGCCTTAGGCCCAGATCTTTAATACAAAGATTCTGGATACAACCCTAAGTCATTCATACCACAAAAATTATGTAAAAGATGCCACTCCCGGCAACTCAGTCCTTAACAATTTCCCTAGGATTACTATCTCTAGCAGGCAATTCAAATGTCACAAGGAGATATTAGGATCCTCACTTTTGATTGAAACATGCAGGAAAACTTATTGATATAGCTTGCCTCAAGTGTAACTCCTGAGCAAGCCAGAAAGGCAGTTCTACTTTTGCACCTTGTTCAACCTGAGAACCACATCAAAAAATATTAAAAGACAGTCATTAATTATCCACTTGCATTATGGTCCAATTCTTTGAAACTCACACAGTTTGTTTCCACACTGGGATCAATAGTCACTCCATTGGCTGGCTTATGGAATACAACTGGGACAAACTGCAAGCAACAACAAAAATCATCATGATACTACAACGGGAGCCTGAGAGTTGAAAGACAGACTATCCAGCATGTGAAGACTGAGGCAATAAACTCTTCTTCCATAAGAATGTCATCAATATCATAGTAAATTGCCATTCTCAAAGGCCCCCGTTCGTTGGACTTTAGTTTCTCAAGTTCTTCAAGACCACTCACAGAGGACCAAGCCTAAGGTAATTAAGGCCCCGGACTATCAACTCTCTCCAGTCTGTAAATCAAGCATTACTGTAACTAACATATGCCAACACAAAGATGTGACAAAAGATATGCAATCCTTTATCTATAACAACAGATGTCAAAGAACAACAAAATTTGAACATGGATACAAATCTGAAAAACACAATTGCAAATTTAATCTTTAAAACTATCTTATTCAGATCAGTTGCAGGAACTAAAGGATCTTATATTCAGCCAGGTTATGCTACGGCAAACTTATGCTGCATAAAGCATATTGACAAACGGATTATAAGCAAATAAGTGCTGATTTCTTAATACACAATATTCATGATAAACTTGGACCATGGACAGAACATTAATACACCACTATATGTAGCTAATAGCTATGGCTTACAGATCTCAGCTTCACGCAAGTTAATAATCTAAGTCCGGCCCTAAATCAACAAAATTAGAAATACATAGCCAAACAAATAATGAATATGCACATACAAAATTCAAGTAAATATAAATTAACTGCAAAGTACAGTTGAAGAACCAAATTTTTTTACCAATGGTAGGATCGCATGAGATTAGATTTCAATTTTAGTGCAATCGGTTTTATGAGTAATTTAAAGGTTGTGACTATAGAGAGTATCGTTTTCGGAAAATTCAAAATCCGCATGAGTAGAAGAGAGAGAACAGTTACCAACGATGGGGAAGAAATTGCTTGGCCAACGACGTCGGCAGCGCTTCTCTGGTCACGAATTGGAGGGAAGATAGATAAAATAAATTGGAGGGAAACTTAAAAATAAAAAATTATAATTAAAAAATAAATAAAACTCGATGATGTTTTTTTACAGATCGTGGTGTATTATAAATTTGAGAAAATTATGTTAGGGTGTAATTACACAGACATCTTTTTTATTTGTTATCAACTGCATCCTTTGGCATGGTACATTTAATTATTTCAAAAAGTTGACATTAAAAAGTCTGATATAATTAAGATATATCAACAAATCAATTTTTAAAAACAAATATACCTTTAATACTATTTTCCTTTATTTCTCTTTTTCTTCCTCAACCTCTCACTTTCTCTTTTTTTTTTTCTTTTTCTTTCTACCATTTGAGCGTACCTGAAGCTCGAAGGAATTTCCATTTTGCTGCATGAGCAACCATTTTCCCTTTGCTTTATTTAGCTATCTTCCTCTTCTTCCTCAACCTCTTGTTTATTTCCCTTCATTCTTCTTTCTTCCTACCGTTAACGAAAATATGAAGGTCAAGGAAAAAATCATCATGGAGTCTGATACTTGCATAATGCTTTCTTGTTTCTTGAACTGCATGTAAAATCATCTTTTCCTATACCAATTTAAGTATTCCACAATTTTCTTGACTAACGTAAGCATGGAATAAAAAATTGCACCTAATTACATAAGAGAAAAATATGTATATATTGAGTATTTTGCACACATAAGTGTTGCGATAAAATGCATGAATTTTTTTGAGTATTTTGCACATGGACATTATAATAAAAGCTCCCAACTTTCTGAAAGTTCTCATATGGCATTTTTATTTATCACACACAACTTAATTGCATCTCATGTAATTAAATTGGTGAAGTATTTATTTGAAAATATTGGTAGAAAACCAAATGATACATACAAATTACTTGAGGTCATTTAAAATAATACATGAATGATATCTTACTTTGCAAAACATGAAATTAGTACACATATGTAATGTAGAATCAGATTTAAACTGAGTTATTTGTCAAAAAAAGTGTTTATCGTTCTTGCGATTTCTCGAATAACCAATAAAAATGTTTAGAATGAATGGATTTCTCAAACGAAAATGACTGAAAATAAAGATAAATGAGTTTAATCACGTTAAAAGTGACTAGTTTATTGATATCAAAAATCGACTCGTTTAATCCAATAAATTATTTTTTTATTATATTCACAAAATTTGATTGGAAAAATAAATTATCCATAAACTAAAACATGCCTAACCTATCATAATTCAAACTTTAATGATCAGTATATCCCTTTCGAATATTTTAACGGAATATTTAATAAATAACGGTGGTGCTTTTTGTTCAGAAATCCATGTGCACCGAAAGCACTTGTCAAACTAGTAATTTTTATATAAATCGTTTAAAATTTTTTCTCCAGAAAACAATATAAATTCCTCATACGGAGGATTATAATCATGTTAATAACTGTTTATTATAAGAGAAATTGTTCCCTTATTTTTTTCTCGTAAAAACTCCGTAGGATAGAAGCAAAGATCTTGCCACAACAATCTAAGCAATGGACAACTTCAATGATCAGCCATGGCAGCTATTGTAGAGCCCATTCTTGTGGCTAGTCCAGCGCACACTCAGATTTTCCATTTCAGCTTCTGGTCAACAGAATTTTTTCAGGTTTAAGAATCACCTTTCACATAATTAACTGTGATTTGGATGCATCCAGGCTTAAGACTTACTTTAATGAACCGTTTGTCACTCTAAAATGTGAACTTCATATAAAAAAAAAAGGACTAAAAGTAACTAAATTTATGATAAAGAAGCGATTGCGCAACGGGTTTTTAAGTTCATTCCTTTCTGTCTCTCCCAATCTCAATCCCAATTTGTTTTGAAGCATGTCCATGTAAAACTTCCCATTCTTCAATTTCTGGTGGAGAGCTCCTGCATAATGCATTTATATAGGGATAAAAAGATGTCTGCAACTTAATCCCACTGAATCTCCCGGTGAAATGTCCACTCGGAGGCATTTAACGTAGTTTTCCCATCGGCAGCAACAAGATCATAAGGTGAGTCCTCCGAAAATTCAGTGGGCATGGACTTCCAGTGAAGAGATGGCTTCCACTCAGCTTCTTTGATCACCTTCAGTATCTCTGTCACAACTACTTTGCTCCCCTCGGCAGATAAATGTATTCCATCTCTAGAGAAAAAGAATAAACTAAATTAAGTTCCATGGATAAACTTTTAGATATAAAAGGATAAATTTCAGTCTCCACATGAATTTAAGTGAAGGTTTGGCAGGCGATAAAAGGGTACGAGGAGACTTTTAAGGAATAATACAGGACAATGAAAGATTTGCTTGCAGCTTGTGTGAGCGAAAAAATTAGATAGATGATGTATGGTCAAGCAAACTCACGTAAAGCAAGCAGCCAAATCATCTGTTTCCTGCAGTGCAGTAAAAAGATCAACCACTTTCACACCTAATTCCTGGCACAACTTTATACAAGCTTCTCAATACTTTTGGCATAGCTCAATCGTTCGAACTATCTCACTTAAATATGCACTGGTTCAACAAAAAGAGGCATAAATTAGATTTAACAATTTGCTAAGACAAGGAAAACAAGAGATACCCAATATATGCATCAGAGCACCTTTGGTTCTGGCGAATTCTGGCCTCATCCACAGGAGGACAACTCAGAAAAATGATGCGCATTGAGTCTGAAAGGCTCTGATTTTAAAATATCATGTGTTAGAATATCACATATTATTCTTAAAAAAAAAAAAAAATGAGCTCCCAATTTGAGTTTGATGTGGTCAAATGGCAACATACAAGCAGAAAGAACTAACAGAATATATTTCAGCATTTAGGGACTCTTTTTCTTTGGCTTCCAAACAAATAAAAGTGCATTCAAGGGCATCTAGGAACTGCAAAGAATGAAACTTTTCTGCCTAATTCCTCACAATAGTTACCAAGAATTCGGTACGCCTTGGTTCGCAGTACGTGGTGTTAGAATTTAAGAGAGTAAAGAGATGTGAGAATTGAAGAGAGTAAAGAGATTGTACAAATGCTTACTTGAGTTCTTATTATTGAGAATACAATTAAGAGTATATATAGGTTGTTAAAGGAAAAAGACATTCCTTAAAACAAGGAAGGAAACATGGTCTAAAGTAAGCCTTAAAACAAGAAAGGAAACATGGCCTAAAGTAAGCCTTAAAACAAGGAATGAAACATGGCCTAAAGAAAGCCTTAAAACAAGGATGAATATATGGCAAGTGTGGGTGAAATGGAATAGTTAGTGACCCTAATTAAAGAAAAGAATATGGACTTTGCCATCCATTGACAGGCCCCCTCAAATTGATGCAGGTTAATCAATAAGCATCAATTTGCTGCTTAAGAAGCAATGTCGATGGCGAGTGAGCGCTTTGGTGAAGATATCAGCAATTTGTAGGTCAGTGGAAACATGTGGAAGAGTGATAACACAAGCTTCAAATGCTTCGCGGATAGAGTGACAGTCGACTTCAATATGCTTCGTGCGCTCATGATAAACAGAATTGGCCGTGATCTGAATAGCACTTGTATTATCAGCATGTAGAGGTGTAGGATCAGTTGCAGAAAAATCTAGCTCAGCAAGCAAACCTCGAAGCCAAATAATTTCGGAACAAGCAAGAGACATCGCCCGATACTCGGATTCTATAGATGACTTAGAAACTCTGTCTTGCTTCTTACTCTTCTATGAGATCAATGCATCACCTAAGAACACACACCAACCAGTAATGGAGCGACGTGTATCAGCACAACCAGCCCAATCAGCGTCGCTATAAGTAGTAAGTCGAGGAGAATTTCCTACAGGAAAGAATAAGCCACGGGCAGAAGTGCCCTGAACATAGCGTATGATCCTACGGGCAGCAACCAAATGAAGGTGACGAGGGGTCTGAAGAAACTGGCTGACTTGTTGTACTGTAAAGGAAATGTCCGGTCTAGTAATGGTGAGGTAGACAAGACTGCCCACCAACTTTCGGTATAAACTAGGATCAGCAAGTAAATCACCCTCCTCTTTGCGAAGCTTGACATTCAATTCCATGGGAGTATCAACAGAAGTGGCCTCCTGTTGGCCAGCTGTAGCCACCAGGTCACTAGCATACTTATGTTGATTGAGTGAAATACCCGACGGACTACGATGCACCTCAAGACCGAGAAAATATGTAAGAGACCCAAGATCTTTCATATGAAAAGACTCGGAGAGATGGGTCTTGAGCTGGCCAAGTAAAACAGAATCGGAACCAGTAATCACAATATCATCAACATAAACTAAAAGAACAACAATACCCATGTCTGATTTTCGATGAAACAAGGAAGTGTCATACTTGCTCTGCTTGAATGAGAATTGTAATAAATTAGTTCGAAATTTATCAAACCAAGCCCTTGGAGCTTGTTTGAGACCATAAAGGGAGCGACGAAGCTTACACACATGTGAGTTTGCAGAAGGAAACAATCCCGGGGGTGGCTTCATATAAATACACTCTTTAAGATCCCCATGAAGAAAAGCATTCTTGACATCCATCTGATGTAGTGGCCAATCATTAGAAGCAGCAAGAGCTAGAATCGTACGAACAGTGGTCATCTTAGCCACAGGAGCAAAGGTTTCTTCATAATTAACACCATATTCCTGTTTATTTCCAAGTGCAACAAGCCGAGCTTTATAACGATCCAAACTTCCATCAGATCGAACCTTGACGGAGTAAACCCATTTGCAACTCAGGGGGACTATAGTGGAAGGACAAGGTGCAATGTCCCAGGTGTGATTGGTCTCTAAAGCAGCAATTTCTTCCTGCATAGCTTGTCGCCAAAAATCATGCTTGACAGCATGTGGGAATATCAAAATTGGACAATGCAACAGTAAGAGCAGAAGCAAACCACCAATACCTATCCGGAGGTAAAGATATTCGAGAAGAGCGACGTACCAAGTGTTCTGAAGGTGCTGCAACTGACTGGAGCATGGTAGGATCAGATATTGGTTGAGCCATCGGAAGAGACTGTGGGCGGGAGCATCTCGTATATACAATACCTGGTTTAAAGCGAGTGCTGACTTGATGAAGATCTGAAAATTATTGCTCAAAGGAGGGGAGGACCACCGTAGAAGAAGAGGGCTCAGAGGACACAGGAAAGAAATGTTGATTTTCAAAGAAAATAACATTCCTAAAAATACGTGTACGATGTAAGGTAGGATCATAGCAAACAAATCCCTTTTGACACACATTATATCCCAAGAATGCACATCTAACAGATTGAGCAGATAATTTATGTCGCTCATGGGGAGGTAAATGGACAAAACATACACAACCAAAGATACGAAGATTATCATAACTAGGTTGTTTAGCAAACAAGCGGAAATAGGGAGACTCCATGTGTAAGATTTGGGAAGGTAAACGATTAATCAAGTGAATAGCAGTTTTCAAAGCCTCGACCCAGAACATTGATGGAACAGACGATTCTAACAAGAGAGTACGTACCACATCAAAAAGGTGACGATTTTTGTGTTCGGCTACTCCATTCTGTTGGGGAGTAGCAGGACATGAACGTTGATGAATAATACCTTTAGAAGCCAAGAATTCCTGAAACTCAGTAGACAAATATTCACCACCAGAATCTGTGCGTAATGTCTTAATAGTCGCAGAAAATTGATTGTCAACATACGCTAAAAAATTAGTGAAAGTATGAAAATTCTCAGATTTAGAGCGAAGAAAATAAACCCAAGTGAATCTGCTATAATCATCAATGAAAGTCACATAATATTTAAATTTTTCATGCTGACTAACGGGAGAAGGTCCCCAAACATCACTATGGATAAGATCAAAGCAATGAGAAGCTCTACTAGCATGTAAAGGAAATGGAAGAATTTTGCTTTTACCAAGTTTGCAAGAATCACACTTAAGAGATAAAGAAGAACGTTCTTCATTATCAAGAAAACCAAAGTGCAATACATGAGGTAAGATCTGAGTATTGGGATGGCCTAAACGATGATGCCACACCATACTCAGATTTGGAACATTATTGCAAGCAAGAGACTTAATAGACGAAACTGGAGAAATTGCTGGGACAGATAAAAATAGTGGAAACAAGCGCCCCACTTTAGGTCCCTTCACGATCAGCTCTCCCGTTACCTGGTCCTGTACAACACAACCATCACCAGAAAAGTTAACAACATAATTGTTATCAACTAATTGACCAACAGAAATAAGATTCGTGGAAAGTTGAGGAGCAAGAAACACATCAGTGAATTTAGAAGAGGCATCTCCGACAGCAGCGATTGGTAAAGAATTGCCATTGGCAGTCTGAATGGCAGAAGGACCAACATAGGGTCGAACATGACACAGAGCGGTGGGAGTATTCGTCATGTGATTAGAGGCCCCCGAGTCTACGTACCAGAGTTTGGTAGAATTTTTACCTTGAAACCCCATTGCAGATAATGCTGAAATTAGCATCTATTGCACCATTTCGGGTGTGCAGTAATTCGCTGCAGGAGGTGTCGAAACTGGGGAGGCACTGGAAGAAGAGCCAAGAGTTGCAGAGGGTACAATAACAAAAGTCTGAAATGCTTGAGCCTGACGATTCTGTGGGCGGAGACGACATTCTTTGATGATGTGACCCTTCTTCTTACAATAAGAGCAGTATTTCTTGGGACAATTGACAGCAATATGCCCATATTCCTTACAGCAAAAACACTGCAAGTTTTTAGAATGCATAGGCAGTCTGCGTCCTTGGGCAGCATAAGCAACAATTCCTGGACTACCATAAGATTGCTCCAGAGTGGCTTGAGTACTAAGACGTTGTTCTTCCCGAAGTAACTCACCAAAACAAACATCAAGAGAAGGAAAAGGAGATCTATTCAGCAGAGAGGAGCGAATAGATTCATATTCCGGGCGTAGCTTCATAAGAAATTGATCATGCCATCTAGTCTCGTGGAGTTGCTAAATAGTCGAAAGAGTGGCAACAGGAACAGCCGCTGTAACAAGATCAGTATAGTCAGTCCAAAGAATCAGAAAGGCCGAGTAATAGTCTTGGATGGAAAGACTGCCATGTTGAAAGGTGGCAATTGCATGCTCTAACTGAAAGCGATAAGCATCATTATCTTGACGATAAACCTTCTTTAGATAAGTCCACATGGATTGAGCAAAGCGATGAGTACGCAAGTTGGTGACAATATGTGGCTCCACCGAACCAAGAAGCCAAGACATGATCCGAGCATCAAGCACAGTCCAAGAAGGAGAAGACCTAACATCCTTCGATTAGTCTGTATTGGATGTTTGTGCGACATCCGTGCCATCGATATGGCCCCAAAGTTCTTTTCCCTTGAGGAAAATTTCAAACTGAAAGGCCCACGCAGAGTAATTTTTGCCCGTAAATTTGACACACACAGGTGCAGAGTCCATTGCAAATAAGTGCAAAAAATATAGCCCGACCAAAAAAATGCCGAAACCACCCAAAGCAGAAAGAAAAACAAACTGCCAAAGAGATCTGAGAACAAAAAAAACACCGAGAAATCAGAGACCCAAAGCCACAAAACACCTATCTGAAAATAGAGGATGTTGTGAATGCTGAAACTGCTCAAACCAAAAAAATAGGAGGTCCCGACAACACCAACCCAGAAAGATAAGACCGAAAAACAACCAAAAAAAAAAATTTTCACGTCGGGTTCACCGAGAACAACATAGAACACGCCGAAACACGAAACCGAGAAAAATTACAAGCGAGAGAAGAACCTAAGCAACCAGTTCTGATACCATGTTAGAATTTAAGAGAGTAAAGAGATGTGAGAATTGAAGAGAGTAAAGAGATTGTACAAATGCTTACTTGAGTTCTTATTATTGAGAATACAATTAAGAGTATATATAGGTTGTTAAAGGAAAAAGACATTCCTTAAAACAAGGAAGGAAACATGGTCTAAAGTAAGCCTTTAAACAAGAAAGGAAACATGGCCTAAAGTAAGCCTTAAAACAAGGAAACATGGCCTAAAGAAAGCCTTAAAACAATGATGAATATATGGCAAGTGTGGGCGAAGTGGAATAGTTAGTGACCCTAATTAAAGAAAAGAATATGGACTTTGCCATCCATTGACACGTGGTACATGAGAGTAGACTTAAATGGTTTATATTATGTATAAGTACAATTTGATATTAAATATATTTATGAGTATAATTTAAATAGATGTGTGTTTATAATAATAGTTTAGAAGATATAATAGTTATGACAAAATTGTAAAGCTAATAAACATAAATTTAAAAATAAAGTATGAGTATTCTCTTATTTCTTTTCTTCTGTCTAGAAATCTTTTTTTTTTTTTTTTATTTTTTTGCTAAATATCTTAAGAAAAATTTGGATCACTAATTTTAGGGATCCGGTGTGCGAATGCACAACGAATCGGAACGTAGGATGCAAATTGCGGTTCCATGGGAGTCTAGGGATCCTGATAATTATATTCCAAACAGCATTTCTCAAGCCCATAACTTTTTTCCCCCTTAAATGAGTCTTCTTGTCTGAGTAAATCACTCGAGCATATAAGAGATTGATCTCATGTCATCACTAAAGATCAGATTGGTATTCTTCTTTTCTTAATTTTCTTTACCCCTTGATAAGGAAAGAACATAGTGGTACACTTGGTAAGGTTCCATTTAACATCATCTTATATTGCTATGGGAAAAATGATGAATTATTTCATACCCATGCAGTTACTAAACACCAAAGTGATTTATTTAATGATATTAGGAAAACGTTAAGATACAGAATTCTTGCAATATTATAGTCGTAGATCCCATTTGGTGAGTCACAGATCTCTTAGATGGTAAAAATAGTAACACTGTACACCTTGGCATTAAGAAAATACCTTGAGATGAACTGCAATCTTTCTCATGTTCTCAACATATTCAGGAAGTGGTACATAAGGGCCTAGGCCAGATGAGTGAGGCCCCATTGAATCATTTCCACCAAAATAGGCAATCAACAAAGAAGGCTGTATAGCAGCATCCTATATAGAAAAGAAAAAAGGAAATTAATGTCAGTTTCAGGCACCATTTCGGTAGGACACCCAAACCTATGCACTTAGCAATCTGATAATGAGTGAATTTTTTCTCCTATTATGTAAGTATGAAAACTTTCCTCACATTTAAGTATATCAGGCTACCACGTTAGAGTCCACCAAACACATTAACAAAAAGTTCATAGTGAATTCATCGGTTGAAAAAAACTGCAACAAATTTGCATAATATACATAACCTTCCACTTCCCCACTTTTAATGAGTATTATTTAGTTAGGTGCAAGGGAATGCAACCCAAGAACATACAATGCATAATAGTAACACAGCTTTCATGAGGTTCAGTGGCTGCAGGAGTGCAGACACATGCACAAATACAAAAGCAAACACATCCATTTATGCACCTACAACATGCATATCCGTGCCCGTTTTGTACACCAGACTAAGAAGAGATATGAATGAGAGGTAGATAAAATGATATAAAATTTATTCAGTCTTACACTTGATACAAAAAGTATACATATCCTACCCTCTTTTTAATCCTATTATCTTCCTAATCTGGTGTACCAAACAAGTTATGTAATGATTGTCAAAGGTGTAAGCTAATCCTTTAAGGTTGATTCCTGAAAAGACTTCAAAAATGAACCAATTAAACTTTGACAAACTTCCACTGTATCGAGCATCTTTTATTTTTCACATGATCCGAAATGGTATGGCCCGTAGTAGTTTTCCCATTAATTGCTACTCAATTAATGCATTTA
Organism: Bretschneidera sinensis; assembly: GCA_023935145.1. Taxonomy (NCBI): domain Eukaryota; kingdom Viridiplantae; phylum Streptophyta; class Magnoliopsida; order Brassicales; family Akaniaceae; genus Bretschneidera; species Bretschneidera sinensis. The sequence goes on from CM043703.1 coordinate 19,436,129, forward strand.
ATAGAGAACCCGTCAGGAAGACCCAAAATATAGTACCTTTGGAAAAACTTTATCGAGAACTTCTATGGCACGCCTGGAGTTCCACCCAAAGTATCCTCGCAACAATATGTCTGCCTAAGAAAGATCACATACAAGATGAGGTTGCCATAGAACATATATAAGAAAACATAGAAAGACTGTTATCATGGAGTATTTGAGAAACTCTTCCACTGAGTAATATTTATACTGAATACCATAATCTTTCATTTGGTAAAACTGGAGAAATAAGATTCAAATACCCTAATCCAGCATTCCAACTAACTTGAAATTAAGAATATATTTTAATTTGTGTAATGGATATTTTATTCTGCAAGGAGATGTTAGGACTTAGGATTCAATTCAATAATCTGACCAATTTTGAAGCGGAGCTAAATTGAATGGAAATCACTCAATTTTAGTCTAAAATGAATTTGACTCCATAATTTTAGATGATTCCAAAATTTGGAATCGACCACATAGATTTCAATTCAATCGAATTCTTTTGAGCCTTCCAAACACACTATTTAACTAATCAATAATTACAGGTTAATAACAACAGAAAGAGAGTTAGGGAAAAAAAAAACTCACACAGAACAACGCGATCTGCATACATTTCATGGATATTCATCTAATAGTAACAAAGCAAAATTCACATAAAAGTTCAACAATAAATCTCATAAAAATATCGAAATGCTCAACTAATTAAAATAAACCAACCTTCTTGGAACCTCATATACAAAAACACGTTTGATTGTGTCGATGTGTTTATATAAATTATAAAATCTCATTATTAACAACAACAAAAAAGATGATGAAATCATAGAAACAGAGAAAAAGTTTTAGAGTTACTTTGCGAGCGTATATGTCGGAGAGAATGGCACCCCAACCGCCATTGCTGAAGCTGAGTTGGACGATGGAGGATCCGAATAGAACAAACTGAGGCCTCATAGGTCCCACCATTTTTCTCTCTCTTTCTAATGGCACCGCAACCGTCTCTGTTTTCTCCCTCTGTTGAGCTTTGACGACGAAAAACGTGAATTTGATTTGAGCACAAATGCCGTTTCTAACTACACGTACATCACGGGAGTGGCCCCAAATTGTGTAAATTCATGTTTATAGAAAGAAATATACTCGCTGCCATAAAATGCCAAGTGTGCTACCTCTTCAAGCCTCTTTTTTCCCCTTAATTGCTTTGATGAAATGTAAGCTTTTCATAAACTTTATTTGTTGAAAGTTAGGCGTATGTAGGTAGTGACTTGTGATTATTTTACCATAACATGTCAATGACACCTTGAGACGGTAATATTATCGCAACCTATATTTTTCCACAAAATTATTATGTGGGTATATGGTGTTGAATTTAATTTAATTTAATTTATTTTTAATTTTTAATTTTTTTAAAATAGAAAAATTTATATTTAAATTAAATTAAATTTGAATTTTTTTCTTTCCTAAAAATATTTTAAATTGTTAATAAATACAAGTTGTTAGTTTACCTATTAGAGGAGAGGGATGTCATTATGCTCATCAATTTATTTAGGGCAAATAACTTTCTCATCATCGAGTTTTGAACTTGATTAAAATTAGATTCATTAGTTTAATGATATGATAAGTCTTTCTGGTGTTTTCATAACAACCAAGTTTAATTTAACATTTTGTTTAGAAATTTTATTTTCAAATGAATTGAAAATAAAATTCATTTTAAAAAAATCAAAATGAAATTTTATGTTTAGTTTTCTTATGTTAATTAGTATAATTCATTTGAATTCTTATGTATAAAATGTTTGGAATAAATGAAGAATTTTAAAGATGAGGGAGCGGGGAAGCAATGGAGAAAAAGATGTAAGGAATGAGAGAAAGATAAAATATTTTGGTCACCACAACTTTTACTATTTAATTTGTGCAATTCATTTATAAATTCTATCAATTTTAATATAATTTACAGCAAGTTAACTCAATTTTATAATGAATTTATTTTGAAATAAATTTTATAGCTTTTTTTACCGAGATAACAAATATAGATTTACAAATAAATTCTATAAAATTTATGGAATTCATATGTTTCAAGCACACTCAGAAACTCACTTTACTTAGGGTTTGAAAATGAAAAAAAAAAGTAAATTATTTGGAGAAAAAAATATATTTGAGTTTATGTTTAGGTTCATACATTGGGATAAATTACATATAATACACGGATAACATGAACATTTCATATTTTTCTTAATGATTTAAACGATTTTGGTGATTTGTGTTTTTTTTTTTTAAATTAGTGAACTGGGTTATAATTAAATCAAAAACTTGAGAATGATGATATAATTTACCCAACTATTTTGTGTTATACACTTATAATAGCAAAAACCAACAAACAAAAGAATCTATAACGTGATAAGGGCTTGTTTAATAATTATATAATTACAGGAAGTAAAAATAAAAAATAAAAAAATAAAAAAGTAATGATTGCCTTGCGTGAATTTTGATGATACACTTAGTAATAATAAAAATGAAAATAAAAAATTACTATACTAATACTTATACGATTAATAAAATCAAATTAGGTTTCGATTTTTTCAATTTTGAGAGGAAATTTTAAAACCAATTTAAACTCATCTTAATCATTCAATTGTTTTTGAACGAACAAGATTTTACCACCAAATAAAAACAATGTCATATCATCTTTTAATAATCTAATAAAATGTATTGTTGATATGACATCGTTTTTATTTAGTGACAAAATTTTGTCCATTCAAAAACAATTGAAGGGATAAGATGAGCTTAACTTGATTCTATAGTTCTCTCACAAAATTGAGAGAACCTAAATCCAATAAAATCATAACCCCATTGGTATCCAACCCTCAAAATGTCTCATAAACCGCCACTTAAATATATAAATCAAATATTTAAATAAAGTTATATATGTAACTCAATTGATTTTAACTCCCTATATCTTTCTTCCATGTTTTTCTCTCCCACCATACCTGTAATACCTGTATTCGTAAAGCAAGGGTAAATAAGTAAATTAATAAATATAACATGAAATTAAAATCATATGTTTTACGTAAAGGATTTAGTACTGAATAAAATAATTCTTAAAAAAAAAAAATTTTGGGACGTGGATGTCATTAAAAGATTTATGGGACATGGATGTCATTAAAGAATTTTTGGGATATGGATGTCATTTGAAAGAAAAAAAAACTCTCACGTAAGTGTGAGATCAGAAGAAGAAAAAAACAATTGAAATAAAAAAAAGTGAATAGTATTAAGTGATGAATAGTAAAAAAATGTCGGCAGCAGGTGGTTGAAGCAAATTGCCATATATATGTATAAGTTGTATCGTTCAATGTTCAGTTTCTTTCAAATTCTTGTTTTCTCGAAGCAATTAGGGACTTAAAGAAATACTGGAAGAGTAAAATTTTAAAGAGATTTTTTGTGAAATTTCATAAAGGATCATGAGAAGCTATCAATATCAGAAAATAATAGTGTAGTTTTTATTTTTGAATTTTTAGTATATATGAAATTCTCAGGAAGTAAAAGTGGGAATTTTCCAAGTGTGTGGTTTATATCAAATTGAAGAATAAATTAGAAAATTTAAACAAATATGATGTCAGGTGTTGACGATTTATAATTAGGGGAATTTCTGAGAGAAACGGGAAATGCAAGAAGGTGATCCACGGGTAGCTTTAAGAGCTACATAGTGAGTTGAATTTACTTTAAGTAGTCTAAAAAAATGAACTATCTAGTGATAATATTAAAATAAATTACTGAGGTATGCTTGAGTAATAGATGAAAATTTGATTTATAGGTATGATAAGAAATTTGGACATGTAGGAATATTTTTGGTGAGAAATGATATTTTTGGAGGTCATAAGTTTATTTGAGAATAAAAGCAATAAATAAATTATTGATGAGATATATTGAGGCTTTAATACGAATTATGATGAGATGAATTTTAGTGGATCTTAACAAATTTTTATGGATAAATTAGTATGATTTTGGATGAAATTTAGTGCAGGTTATGGCCTTAGTGGAGGGAATGACTGAATCTCACCTAGTGTAGGTTGTACCTAGGTGGAGAAGATTATGGGACCCCGCCTAGAGTAAGTTATTACCTAGGTGGTGGGGATGTTGAGTTATTAAACATTAAATGATTGAAGTCTCCAATGATTGGTATATGAGGTTCAACTATGCAATGGAAGTATAATTTGTACCTTTGTAATAAATCTTAGACATGACTTTTATGAAATACAAGTGTTAAGTTCTTTGATAATTTATTTTATTCTAAAGAAAGACAAATGTTAGAATTTTTTTACATTATTGTGGATATAGTAACCGTTAATCTTAGTAAAATGATTACTCACTGAGCTCTTTAGCTAATTCTTTATATATACATATATTACACAAAAATCCTTTTGAACTTTGGAGATATCAAGTGAACGAGAGATTAAAAGAAAATTCTCTTAGGTAGATTGCAAACAAAGAGTTTGTTAATTATTTTTTTCAATAATGAATGTACAAGTTATGTTTATATGTCTCCATTTTTGGAATGATGTATAATTTAGTTTAATTTGGATGTGGAAAATGGAAAAAGGTTGCATATTTGTAGACATTTGGTTTTATCCAAGAATACTTTGTATAAACTGTAAGTGAAGCTATGGTTGTATTTATATGTGTAAAATAAATCATAGAATTTACTAGTAAGATCCAGGTCACAGTTTTCTCCAGTTTTAAGTGCTCAATGTTCGAAGGTAATGGTGCCATTACGAACGGACCCATGCGGTTTTTTCGGGATAGGGTCGTTACAGTTTCATTTCCATGAATTCTAGAAATTAGCAATGTGTAAGTTTGTCCCGCTAAGGTCCGTACAATTAATTAGACTATCAAAGTAATTATGGATGGTTCAATCTTCTACTAGAGTGGTGGAAGAATCACTAGAACTTTTCTTTAATTTTCCTACTGATAAAAAATTTAGCATGAAGTGTGGAGCGTCGTTGGATGATTGTTATTCTATAACAAGTGTTCCTCAACAAGAGATCAAGGATGGTGGCTTTGGCAGGTTCAGATGATATGGCTGCTAATAATGAAGTCATGCTTCATAGAGATTCTCTAACGTAAGCATTCGCCATTTGTAGGAAGGAAAAAGTTAGTTCTAACGAAACTTGACAAAAATTTGAATGGTCACTCACGTAAAAGAATGGCGAGAACTTCCAGGAAGGCCTAATATTAGTGAGAGGCACTTGAGGCTTAACGTACTACCTCTACTCATAACAAGGAAAAATCTACTAACACTTGGTTAAAGTAGTTAACACTCGATAATATAGAGCTCTGCAAATGTGATGCGTGCTTTTTGTTTTTAATTTTTTAGTTTTGGTTCTTGTCACACTGGTTTTTATTCCCTTTATTATCAATACGACGCTTGTCCTTCAATATATATATTTACTTATAATTACATAATTAGTAGAAAAAAGATTTTGAATTTTTTTTGTTTAATTCTCTTTAGTCTGATGTAATTCATTTAATATCTTGTACTTGACCAATGTTAGTTTGACAAGCAATTCATTCTTCATTTTTTTTTAAATATCGTTAATTTGGACTTGTAGTTGGGTTTTCTCGAATTTCATTAAAGGTTGGGTTTGGGTGCTCAAAATTTCAAAGTTGTTTGGGTTAGGGTTATTTCAGGTTTTAGGTAAGAGCCATATCGAATTTTGAGTGACTCGAGTCGGGTTCAAATTCAATAATATTATTTTAATTTATTTTTTTAGCTTATCTGATAGGTCAGGATGAGTTTTCTAGTCCTGATAGATTTTATCACGTCTTCTTAGTATACGTGTGCATGTGCGTGGGAGATAAAACATAATTGAATTAATGATGATAAATACAATGAATTCAATGTGATAGAAACTGAAGAAACATCTTAAATAGTAAATGCACTTCACCTTGTCTTTGTAATCCTATAAATAAACATTTTTTTCTTGTAATTTAATCATATCAAAAGATCTTTCATCATCTAAAGCACAGGCAAATAAGTAGTATTAAATACCATGACAAGTCTAAATATCAATTCAGTTACGATGATCATGTTTATGGCAGGTATAGCAATTTTGGTTTCGCATGGGTTTGCACAACAAGACATCATCGACAAACAACATTGCAAAACCCGGATGGACCTAAAATGTGCTATGGAGATTTTTCAAAATATATTTTGGGATCCGAAAAAAGTAATTATAGGTAAACAATGCTGCCAAAAACTTTTGGGCATGAATGAAGTTTGCCATAATGCGTTCGTAGAACTGCAGGTCAACAGAAAACGTTATAAGGGAAAGGCATCTGAATACCGAAAAAATGGAAAACGAGCATGGAAAAAATGTGTGTCGATTCTGGGTAAGGTTCCAGGTGCTTCTTTAAAGAAATAGGTTTGATTATGTTGAAACATTGAAGAGTACTAATTGTAAAAATAATATTTTCATTACTTTTGATGGAATTATATAAAAGGCATGCCTTTATTTATGAAACTTGTCGTTTACCTGCTTTCACCATAAAGTAGAGAAGAATGATTGTGTCACAAAGAATAAAAGCAAATAAAAAAGCGAATAAATCTATGCGGAAAAAAATCACACAAATTTGATTCGGCCACCTCAATTTTTTTAAGAATTTTATTAATTCAGTTGGATCATTAGAATTTAAATTCAAATGAAAAATGTAATTAATTTATGAATTTATTATAGGAAATTAGAACAAACCACAACTGCAAAAGTCAGCTCAAACTGATATTTTATTTATCCCCCGGTGGGCGCTGCTGTGAATGGCACATGCTTAAAACAGTCACATCTTTCAAAATGCAAACAAACATTGAGGCTAAGCCTAGCCCATTCGAATGCTGCCTCAGCTAAACAGATTAAATATCAATTCAAGGTGGCCTATTAGCCAAAGTTTAGGACTCTGAACCCCCAAAGTTGCAGAACGAGAAAAAAATTGTAGAAGAAAGCAATTATATATCTGGTGTAGGTTAGTCATTTTCGGTACAGCTACAAAATCTTTCTTTTCCACTCAATTTTTTCGAAAATGACATTCCTGATTTCTCCTTTATGCGTGCACATGATCTCACTGGATCGTTATACTTTTAATGATTTTGTAGTAGTTAATTATCGAGGGCTTATATAACTAAACAACAATCCTGCAAGGTATAAGAACAATACAAATGACAGTTGAATAGATTGCTATCCTCAGTTGCAATTGTATGGGTAAGTATAATTAAATTTATTACATTAAGTTTGTCCAATCAAGGGAACTTAGTTCCAATCAGTTGCATTTGCTTTCTTGATTCTCAGTCATTCGCTGAAGTACTTTGATTGGTTTACAAGGTAAGGATGTTGTTGAAGGATAGGCTCCCAATAATCAGAAATATTCAGGTTTTAAGTATGTTCAATAAGAAGTAAATGAGGAAGTTAGAAACTGGCAAACGAAAAGCGTGGCCAGTTGTGCCAGGTATTCTGAGCGTATTCCCATTATTCATGAACACTTTATTTCATAAGAAGTTACCTCATGAGAGGTTAGATCAATGGGGGATTTCCAGGTGCTTCTGTCATTTTTTGATAAAGAAATGCATGACTCGCTGATGGATGGGGGTGTGTGGCTTAGCACATGATTCACTAAGGAGCCCTCTATGATCGTTAGTGAAAGATTTGTGTGGATGCATTGTGGAGGCATTCAACTTCTGGCTTGAAATTGTAAAATTATTAAACAAATAGCAGACTTGTTTGGCTGTTTCTGTAGATCCCTCTTTCTTGTAGAACTTGTGTTATTTTGATATACATTATGTTAATATTGAAACTAAATGTTTGTATTATAGTGCCTTGGCCTATTGTTCAAAGAAATGACTATAGGTATATATTTCAAAGGGGTATTTTGATGGAAATTAAATAAATTTGGTATTGTTTTGCTCAGAAAAAAAAAAAAAAAAAGTGATAAAGGGGGGTCTTCGATGAATTAGTTGAAAAAAGAGAGGAAGGGACTCGCAGTTTCTTAAAAGAAAAGGAGAAGTGCAAAAGGGTAAAAGACCAAGGGGGGAGTATATAAAGCCTAGTCTACATAGAATGCACTAGAAAACTCATTTGGTCTTCTTCATTTGCGGCAGAGGAGAGGGAGAAAAGAGAGAGAGCAAAGTTTTATTAAGCTTTTGGAGGAAAACCCATTTTTTTCATCAAACCAAAACACCATCACGTCAAGTTCTTTTGCCCCCAAACCTTGACCACCTCCTAATGCCATCTTCCTCAACCGTCCGGCCAGGGAGGTGGGTCTCGACGAGTAGGCCACGGCGATTCCTGTCCTACACGCGCGAGACAGGGAAGGAAAATCTAACTTGTTTCGTGGCTTTTTCACATGCAGAAATTGAGGTATTTTCGAAAGGTGATCAACTACAAACATAAACTAGACTTCTTCAAGTTGATGTTTTGCTTTTGTTTAAAGTCATTTGGATTTAATATGATGAAGTTATGAATTTTTTAAATTTGAAGATTTTATGGTGAAATTCAGTTAAAAGTTTTAATTTGGTTCTTGTATAACATAATCTTGAGCTGCGTATTATTAGAGAATTATGCTTTGGGCTGAAAGTTTGAAAACCTTGTAGGAATTAAAAGAACTCTCTCTAGGTAAGAGAGTTTCTTGATTTGGAATTAATGTGCAGAAAAAATAATTTTTTTATTCCTGTTAGAATTTTTAGTAACTACTCTAAGTTGAATTTTGAAATTAAAGTCTATATAAATTGCTAATTCTATGATTTGAAGATGGGTAGATTTGAATGAAATCTTTTAGTTAGAAAAGTTTGAAGTGAGTAATGGATGCTTTGGTAACAAAATTATAGAAAATGAAGATTTGGAAAATAAAGGAAAAAAGTCGATTTGAGTAATGTTATTACCTAAGAAGTTGAAATTTTCTTCTCTTTTAAATTGAAATTTTGTTTATGTAATTGAAGAGTATCATTTTTTTAATATGAATCTCAAACTTGGGTAAGGATAGAATAAGGAAAGAAGTAAAGAATGAAGAAAAAATGAAGAAAGGTGACAAAAGAGAGAATGAAACTTTTAGTACTATTTTCTTTTGCTTATATGTGTAACTAAATAAAATGAATGATTGCTTATTAAGTGTTTACTGTTTTAAATACTATACTAAATGATATATATTTGTTTGTATAAATCTTTAGGTGTAATTGACAAACATAATAAGGGCAAAAGAATAATCCGAGACTAAATTGCTACGCATCGAAGGTGAGTTTCATATTACTCTTAGTAAGCATAATGAAATGAATGATCATGAAAGTGCCTTGACAGTTTGATGATAATTTTATTGACGCGTATACATAAAGAAATGATAATAGAAACATTACGATATGTTGGAAAATATGTTTTGGATTGAATGATGGTGATATGTTTGATTGTGGATTGTGTGTTGAGATAATTGTTGCATTACAAGAAAATAATTTGTAATAAGATAATGGAAAGAATGATCTTGGAAAGGATATGATCCCACCTTGTGTAGGTTGTGACCTAGGTGAAAGGGATCCGAAAATGATAATACCTCACCTAGTGTAGGTTGCGACCTAAGTGGAGGAAATGGGTGAATCTCGCCTAGTTCAGGTTGTACTTAGGTAGAGAAGATTATAATACCTCGCCCAGTGCAGGTTATGGCCTTAGTGGAGGGAATGACTGAATCTCACCTAGCGTAGGTTGTACCTAGGTGGAGAAGATTATGGGACCCCGCCTAGAGTAAGTTATTACCTAGGTGGTGGGGATTTTATGAAATGAAAATGCTAAATGTACCGGTACATGGGGAGATGTCCCGTCATGATATAAATAAGGTCAAGAAATGGAGTAAATTTTAATATTTAAACAAATTATCATTCTTAGCATTTGCATTGCATGGTATCTTTATTAGAATGGTAATGTTGAGTTATTAAACATTAAATGATTGAAGTCTCCAATGATTGGTATATAAGGTTCAACTATGCAATGGAAGTATACTTTGTACCTTTGTAATAAATCTAAGACATGACTTTTATGAAATACAAGTGTTAAGTTCTTTGATAATTTATTTTATTCTAAAGAAAGACAAATGTTAGAATTTTTTTACATTATTGTGGATATAGTAACCGTTAATCTGAGTAAAATGGTTACTCACTGAGCTCATTAGCTAATTCTTTATATATACATATATTACACAAAAATCCTTTTGAACTTTGGAGATATCAAGTGAACGAGAGATTAAAAGAAAATTCTCTTAGGTGGATTGCAAGCAAAGAGTTTGTTAATTATTTTTTTTTTCAATAATGAATGTACAAGTTATGTTTATATGTCTCCATTTTTGGAATGATGTATAATTTAGTTTAATTTGGATGTGGAAAATGGAAAAGGTTGCATATTTGTAGACATTTGGTTTTATCCAAGAATACTTTGTATAAACTGTAAGTGAAGCTATGGTTGTATTTATATGTGTAAAATAAATCATAGAATTTACTAGTAAGATCTAGGTCACGGTTTTCTCCAGTTTTAAGTGCTCAATGTTCGAAGGTAATGGTGCCATTACGAACGGACCCATGCGGTTTTTTCGGGATAGGGTCGTTACAGTTTCATTTCCATGAATTCTAGAAATTAGCAATGTGTAAGTTTGTCCCGCTAAGGTCCGTACAATTAATTAGACTATCAAAGTAATTATGGATGGTTCAATCTTCTACTAGAGTGGTGGAAGAATCACTAGAACTTTTCCTTAATTTTCCTACCGATAAAAAATTTAGCATGAAGTGAGGAGCGTCGTTGGATGATTGTTATTCTATAACAAGTGTTCCTCAACAAGAGATCAAGGATTGTGGCTTTGGCAGGTTCAGATGATATGGCTGCTAATAATGAAGTCATGCTTCATAGAGATTCTCTAACGTAAGCATTCGCCATTTGTAGGAAGGAAAAAGTTAGTTCTAACGAAACTTGACAAAAATTTGAATGGTCACTCACGTAAAAGAATGGCGAGAACTTCCAGGAAGGCCTAATATTAGTGAGAGGCACTTGAGGCTTAACGTACTACCTCTACTCATAACAAGGAAAAATCTACTAACACTTGGTTAAAGTAGTTAACACTCGATAATATAGAGCTCTGCAAATGTGATGCGTGCTTTTTGTTTTTAATTTTTTAGTTTTGGTTCTTGTCACACTGGTTTTTATTCCCTTTATTATCAATACGACGCTTGTCCTTCAATATATATATTTACTTATAATTACATAATTAGTAGAAAAAAGATTTTGAATTTTTTTTGTTTAATTCTCTTTAGTCTGATGTAATTCATTTAATATCTTGTACTTGACCAATGTTAGTTTGACAAGCAATTCATTCTTCATTTTTTTTTAAATATCGTTAATTTGGACTTGTAGTTGGGTTTTCTCGAATTTCATTAAAGGTTGGGTTTGGGTGCTCAAAATTTCAAAGTTGTTTGGGTTAGGGTTATTTCAGGTTTTAGGTAAGAGCCATATCGAATTTTGAGTGACTCGAGTCGGGTTCAAATTCAATAATATTATTTTAATTTATTTTTTTAGCTTATCTGATAGGTCAGGATGAGTTTTCTAGTCCTGATAGATTTTATCACGTCTTCTTAGTATACGTGTGCGTGTGCGTGGGAGATAAAACATAATTGAATTAATGATGATAAATACAATGAATTCAATGTGATAGAAACTGAAGAAACATCTTAAATAGTAAATGCACTTCACCTTGTCTTTGTAATCCTATAAATAAACATTTTTTTCTTGTAATTTAATCATATCAAAAGATCTTTCATCATCTAAAGCACAGGCAAATAAGTAGTATTAAATACCATGACAAGTCTAAATATCAATTCAGTTACGATGATCATGTTTATGGCAGGTATAGCAATTTTGGTTTCGCATGGGTTTGCACAACAAGACATCATCGACAAACAACATTGCAAAACCCGGATGGACCTAAAATGTGCTATGGAGATTTTTCAAAATATATTTTGGGATCCGAAAAAAGTAATTATAGGTAAACAATGCTGCCAAAAACTTTTGGGCATGAATGAAGTTTGCCATAATGCGTTCGTAGAACTGCAGGTCAACAGAAAACGTTATAAGGGAAAGGCATCTGAATACCGAAAAAATGGAAAACGAGCATGGAAAAAATGTGTGTCGATTCTGGGTAAGGTTCCAGGTGCTTCTTTAAAGAAATAGGTTTGATTATGTTGAAACATTGAAGAGTACTAATTGTAAAAATAATATTTTCATTACTTTTGATGGAATTATATAAAAGGCATGCCTTTATTTATGAAACTTGTCGTTTACCTGCTTTCACCATAAAGTAGAGAAGAATGATTGTGTCACAAAGAATAAAAGCAAATAAAAAAGCGAATAAATCTATGCGGAAAAAAATCACACAAATTTGCTTCGGCCACCTCAATTTTTTTAAGAATTTTATTAATTCAGTTGGATCATTAGAATTTAAATTCAAATGAAAAATGTAATTAATTTATGAATTTATTATAGGAAATTAGAACAAACCACAACTGCAAAAGTCAGCTCAAACTGATATTTTATTTATCCCCCGGTGGGCGCTGCTGTGAATGGCACATGCTTAAAACAGTCACATCTTTCAAAATGCAAACAAACATTGAGGCTAAGCCTAGCCCATTCGAATGCTGCCTCAGCTAAACAGATTAAATATCAATTCAAGGTGGCCTATTAGCCAAAGTTTAGGACTCTGAACCCCCAAAGTTGCAGAACGAGAAAAAAATTGTAGAAGAAAGCAATTATATATCTGGTGTAGGTTAGTCATTTTCGGTACAGCTACAAAATCTTTCTTTTCCACTCAATTTTTTCGAAAATGACATTCCTGATTTCTCCTTTATGCGTGCACATGATCTCACTGGATCGTTATACTTTTAATGATTTTGTAGTAGTTAATTATCGAGGGCTTATATAACTAAACAACAATCCTGCAAGGTATAAGAACAATACAAATGACAGTTGAATAGATTGCTATCCTCAGTTGCAATTGTATGGGTAAGTATAATTAAATTTATTACATTAAGTTTGTCCAATCAAGGGAACTTAGTTCCAATCAGTTGCATTTGCTTTCTTGATTCTCAGTCATTCGCTGAAGTACTTTGATTGGTTTACAAGGTAAGGATGTTGTTGAAGGATAGGCTCCCAATAATCAGAAATATTCAGGTTTTAAGTATGTTCAATAAGAAGTAAATGAGGAAGTTAGAAACTGGCAAACGAAAAGCGTGGCCAGTTGTGCCAGGTATTCTGAGCGTATTCCCATTATTCATGAACACTTTATTTCATAAGAAGTTACCTCATGAGAGGTTAGATCAATGGGGGATTTCCAGGTGCTTCTGTCATTTTTTGATAAAGAAATGCATGACTCGCTGATGGATGGGGGTGTGTGGCTTAGCACATGATTCACTAAGGAGCCCTCTATGATCGTTAGTGAAAGATTTGTGTGGATGCATTGTGGAGGCATTCAACTTCTGGCTTGAAATTGTAAAATTATTAAACAAATAGCAGACTTGTTTGGCTGTTTCTGTAGATCCCTCTTTCTTGTAGAACTTGTGTTATTTTGATATACATTATGTTAATATTGAAACTAAATGTTTGTATTATAGTGCCTTGGCCTATTGTTCAAAGAAATGACTATAGGTATATATTTCAAAGGGGTATTTTGATGGAAATTAAATAAATTTGGTATTGTTTTGCTCAGAAAAAAAAAAAAAAAAAGTGATAAAGGGGGGTCTTCGATGAATTAGTTGAAAAAAGAGAGGAAGGGACTCGCAGTTTCTTAAAAGAAAAGGAGAAGTGCAAAAGGGTAAAAGACCAAGGGGGGAGTATATAAAGCCTAGTCTACATAGAATGCACTAGAAAACTCATTTGGTCTTCTTCATTTGCGGCAGAGGAGAGGGAGAAAAGAGAGAGAGCAAAGTTTTATTAAGCTTTTGGAGGAAAACCCATTTTTTTCATCAAACCAAAACACCATCACGTCAAGTTCTTTTGCCCCCAAACCTTGACCACCTCCTAATGCCATCTTCCTCAACCGTCCGGCCAGGGAGGTGGGTCTCGACGAGTAGGCCACGGCGATTCCTGTCCTACACGCGCGAGACAGGGAAGGAAAATCTAACTTGTTTCGTGGCTTTTTCACATGCAGAAATTGAGGTATTTTCGAAAGGTGATCAACTACAAACATAAACTAGACTTCTTCAAGTTGATGTTTTGCTTTTGTTTAAAGTCATTTGGATTTAATATGATGAAGTTATGAATTTTTTAAATTTGAAGATTTTATGGTGAAATTCAGTTAAAAGTTTTAATTTGGTTCTTGTATAACATAATCTTGAGCTGCGTATTATTAGAGAATTATGCTTTGGGCTGAAAGTTTGAAAACCTTGTAGGAATTAAAAGAACTCTCTCTAGGTAAGAGAGTTTCTTGATTTGGAATTAATGTGCAGAAAAAATAATTTTTTTATTCCTGTTAGAATTTTTAGTAACTACTCTAAGTTGAATTTTGAAATTAAAGTCTATATAAATTGCTAATTCTATGATTTGAAGATGGGTAGATTTGAATGAAATCTTTTAGTTAGAAAAGTTTGAAGTGAGTAATGGATGCTTTGGTAACAAAATTATAGAAAATGAAGATTTGGAAAATAAAGGAAAAAAGTCGATTTGAGTAATGTTATTACCTAAGAAGTTGAAATTTTCTTCTCTTTTAAATTGAAATTTTGTTTATGTAATTGAAGAGTATCATTTTTTTAATATGAATCTCAAACTTGGGTAAGGATAGAATAAGGAAAGAAGTAAAGAATGAAGAAAAAATGAAGAAAGGTGACAAAAGAGAGAATGAAACTTTTAGTACTATTTTCTTTTGCTTATATGTGTAACTAAATAAAATGAATGATTGCTTATTAAGTGTTTACTGTTTTAAATACTATACTAAATGATATATATTTGTTTGTATAAATCTTTAGGTGTAATTGACAAACATAATAAGGGCAAAAGAATAATCCGAGACTAAATTGCTACGCATCGAAGGTGAGTTTCATATTACTCTTAGTAAGCATAATGAAATGAATGATCATGAAAGTGCCTTGACAGTTTGATGATAATTTTATTGACGCGTATACATAAAGAAATGATAATAGAAACATTACGATATGTTGGAAAATATGTTTTGGATTGAATGATGGTGATATGTTTGATTGTGGATTGTGTGTTGAGATAATTGTTGCATTACAAGAAAATAATTTGTAATAAGATAATGGAAAGAATGATCTTGGAAAGGATATGATCCCACCTTGTGTAGGTTGTGACCTAGGTGAAAGGGATCCGAAAATGATAATACCTCACCTAGTGTAGGTTGCGACCTAAGTGGAGGAAATGGGTGAATCTCGCCTAGTTCAGGTTGTACTTAGGTAGAGAAGATTATAATACCTCGCCCAGTGCAGGTTATGGCCTTAGTGGAGGGAATGACTGAATCTCACCTAGCGTAGGTTGTACCTAGGTGGAGAAGATTATGGGACCCCGCCTAGAGTAAGTTATTACCTAGGTGGTGGGGATTTTATGAAATGAAAATGCTAAATGTACCGGTACATGGGGAGATGTCCCGTCATGATATAAATAAGGTCAAGAAATGGAGTAAATTTTAATATTTAAACAAATTATCATTCTTAGCATTTGCATTGCATGGTATCTTTATTAGAATGGTAATGTTGAGTTATTAAACATTAAATGATTGAAGTCTCCAATGATTGGTATATAAGGTTCAACTATGCAATGGAAGTATACTTTGTACCTTTGTAATAAATCTAAGACATGACTTTTATGAAATACAAGTGTTAAGTTCTTTGATAATTTATTTTATTCTAAAGAAAGACAAATGTTAGAATTTTTTTACATTATTGTGGATATAGTAACCGTTAATCTGAGTAAAATGGTTACTCACTGAGCTCATTAGCTAATTCTTTATATATACATATATTACACAAAAATCCTTTTGAACTTTGGAGATATCAAGTGAACGAGAGATTAAAAGAAAATTCTCTTAGGTGGATTGCAAGCAAAGAGTTTGTTAATTATTTTTTTTTTCAATAATGAATGTACAAGTTATGTTTATATGTCTCCATTTTTGGAATGATGTATAATTTAGTTTAATTTGGATGTGGAAAATGGAAAAGGTTGCATATTTGTAGACATTTGGTTTTATCCAAGAATACTTTGTATAAACTGTAAGTGAAGCTATGGTTGTATTTATATGTGTAAAATAAATCATAGAATTTACTAGTAAGATCTAGGTCACGGTTTTCTCCAGTTTTAAGTGCTCAATGTTCGAAGGTAATGGTGCCATTACGAACGGACCCATGCGGTTTTTTCGGGATAGGGTCGTTACAGTTTCATTTCCATGAATTCTAGAAATTAGCAATGTGTAAGTTTGTCCCGCTAAGGTCCGTACAATTAATTAGACTATCAAAGTAATTATGGATGGTTCAATCTTCTACTAGAGTGGTGGAAGAATCACTAGAACTTTTCCTTAATTTTCCTACCGACAAAAAATTTAGCATGAAGTGAGGAGCGTCGTTGGATGATTGTTATTCTATAACAAGTGTTCCTCAACAAGAGATCAAGGATTGTGGCTTTGGCAGGTTCAGATGATATGGCTGCTAATAATGAAGTCATGCTTCATAGAGATTCTCTAACGTAAGCATTCGCCATTTGTAGGAAGGAAAAAGTTAGTTCTAACGAAACTTGACAAAAATTTGAATGGTCACTCACGTAAAAGAATGGCGAGAACTTCCAGGAAGGCCTAATATTAGTGAGAGGCACTTGAGGCTTAACGTACTACCTCTACTCATAACAAGGAAAAATCTACTAACACTTGGTTAAAGTAGTTAACACTCGATAATATAGAGCTCTGCAAATGTGATGCGTGCTTTTTGTTTTTAATTTTTTAGTTTTGGTTCTTGTCACACTGGTTTTTATTCCCTTTATTATCAATACGACGCTTGTCCTTCAATATATATATTTACTTATAATTACATAATTAGTAGAAAAAAGATTTTGAATTTTTTTTGTTTAATTCTCTTTAGTCTGATGTAATTCATTTAATATCTTGTACTTGACCAATGTTAGTTTGACAAGCAATTCATTCTTCATTTTTTTTTAAATATCGTTAATTTGGACTTGTAGTTGGGTTTTCTCGAATTTCATTAAAGGTTGGGTTTGGGTGCTCAAAATTTCAAAGTTGTTTGGGTTAGGGTTATTTCAGGTTTTAGGTAAGAGCCATATCGAATTTTGAGTGACTCGAGTCGGGTTCAAATTCAATAATATTATTTTAATTTATTTTTTTAGCTTATCTGATAGGTCAGGATGAGTTTTCTAGTCCTGATAGATTTTATCACGTCTTCTTAGTATACGTGTGCGTGTGCGTGGGAGATAAAACATAATTGAATTAATGATGATAAATACAATGAATTCAATGTGATAGAAACTGAAGAAACATCTTAAATAGTAAATGCACTTCACCTTGTCTTTGTAATCCTATAAATAAACATTTTTTTCTTGTAATTTAATCATATCAAAAGATCTTTCATCATCTAAAGCACAGGCAAATAAGTAGTATTAAATACCATGACAAGTCTAAATATCAATTCAGTTACGATGATCATGTTTATGGCAGGTATAGCAATTTTGGTTTCGCATGGGTTTGCACAACAAGACATCATCGACAAACAACATTGCAAAACCCGGATGGACCTAAAATGTGCTATGGAGATTTTTCAAAATATATTTTGGGATCCGAAAAAAGTAATTATAGGTAAACAATGCTGCCAAAAACTTTTGGGCATGAATGAAGTTTGCCATAATGCGTTCGTAGAACTGCAGGTCAACAGAAAACGTTATAAGGGAAAGGCATCTGAATACCGAAAAAATGGAAAACGAGCATGGAAAAAATGTGTGTCGATTCTGGGTAAGGTTCCAGGTGCTTCTTTAAAGAAATAGGTTTGATTATGTTGAAACATTGAAGAGTACTAATTGTAAAAATAATATTTTCATTACTTTTGATGGAATTATATAAAAGGCATGCCTTTATTTATGAAACTTGTCGTTTACCTGCTTTCACCATAAAGTAGAGAAGAATGATTGTGTCACAAAGAATAAAAGCAAATAAAAAAGCGAATAAATCTATGCGGAAAAAAATCACACAAATTTGATTCGGCCACCTCAATTTTTTTAAGAATTTTATTAATTCAGTTGGATCATTAGAATTTAAATTCAAATGAAAAATGTAATTAATTTATGAATTTATTATAGGAAATTAGAACAAACCACAACTGCAAAAGTCAGCTCAAACTGATATTTTATTTATCCCCCGGTGGGCGCTGCTGTGAATGGCACATGCTTAAAACAGTCACATCTTTCAAAATGCAAACAAACATTGAGGCTAAGCCTAGCCCATTCGAATGCTGCCTCAGCTAAACAGATTAAATATCAATTCAAGGTGGCCTATTAGCCAAAGTTTAGGACTCTGAACCCCCAAAGTTGCAGAACGAGAAAAAAATTGTAGAAGAAAGCAATTATATATCTGGTGTAGGTTAGTCATTTTCGGTACAGCTACAAAATCTTTCTTTTCCACTCAATTTTTTCGAAAATGACATTCCTGATTTCTCCTTTATGCGTGCACATGATCTCACTGGATCGTTATACTTTTAATGATTTTGTAGTAGTTAATTATCGAGGGCTTATATAACTAAACAACAATCCTGCAAGGTATAAGAACAATACAAATGACAGTTGAATAGATTGCTATCCTCAGTTGCAATTGTATGGGTAAGTATAATTAAATTTATTACATTAAGTTTGTCCAATCAAGGGAACTTAGTTCCAATCAGTTGCATTTGCTTTCTTGATTCTCAGTCATTCGCTGAAGTACTTTGATTGGTTTACAAGGTAAGGATGTTGTTGAAGGATAGGCTCCCAATAATCAGAAATATTCAGGTTTTAAGTATGTTCAATAAGAAGTAAATGAGGAAGTTAGAAACTGGCAAACGAAAAGCGTGGCCAGTTGTGCCAGGTATTCTGAGCGTATTCCCATTATTCATGAACACTTTATTTCATAAGAAGTTACCTCATGAGAGGTTAGATCAATGGGGGATTTCCAGGTGCTTCTGTCATTTTTTGATAAAGAAATGCATGACTCGCTGATGGATGGGGGTGTGTGGCTTAGCACATGATTCACTAAGGAGCCCTCTATGATCGTTAGTGAAAGATTTGTGTGGATGCATTGTGGAGGCATTCAACTTCTGGCTTGAAATTGTAAAATTATTAAACAAATAGCAGACTTGTTTGGCTGTTTCTGTAGATCCCTCTTTCTTGTAGAACTTGTGTTATTTTGATATACATTATGTTAATATTGAAACTAAATGTTTGTATTATAGTGCCTTGGCCTATTGTTCAAAGAAATGACTATAGGTATATATTTCAAAGGGGTATTTTGATGGAAATTAAATAAATTTGGTATTGTTTTGCTCAGAAAAAAAAAAAAAAAAAGTGATAAAGGGGGGTCTTCGATGAATTAGTTGAAAAAAGAGAGGAAGGGACTCGCAGTTTCTTAAAAGAAAAGGAGAAGTGCAAAAGGGTAAAAGACCAAGGGGGGAGTATATAAAGCCTAGTCTACATAGAATGCACTAGAAAACTCATTTGGTCTTCTTCATTTGCGGCAGAGGAGAGGGAGAAAAGAGAGAGAGCAAAGTTTTATTAAGCTTTTGGAGGAAAACCCATTTTTTTCATCAAACCAAAACACCATCACGTCAAGTTCTTTTGCCCCCAAACCTTGACCACCTCCTAATGCCATCTTCCTCAACCGTCCGGCCAGGGAGGTGGGTCTCGACGAGTAGGCCACGGCGATTCCTGTCCTACACGCGCGAGACAGGGAAGGAAAATCTAACTTGTTTCGTGGCTTTTTCACATGCAGAAATTGAGGTATTTTCGAAAGGTGATCAACTACAAACATAAACTAGACTTCTTCAAGTTGATGTTTTGCTTTTGTTTAAAGTCATTTGGATTTAATATGATGAAGTTATGAATTTTTTAAATTTGAAGATTTTATGGTGAAATTCAGTTAAAAGTTTTAATTTGGTTCTTGTATAACATAATCTTGAGCTGCGTATTATTAGAGAATTATGCTTTGGGCTGAAAGTTTGAAAACCTTGTAGGAATTAAAAGAACTCTCTCTAGGTAAGAGAGTTTCTTGATTTGGAATTAATGTGCAGAAAAAATAATTTTTTTATTCCTGTTAGAATTTTTAGTAACTACTCTAAGTTGAATTTTGAAATTAAAGTCTATATAAATTGCTAATTCTATGATTTGAAGATGGGTAGATTTGAATGAAATCTTTTAGTTAGAAAAGTTTGAAGTGAGTAATGGATGCTTTGGTAACAAAATTATAGAAAATGAAGATTTGGAAAATAAAGGAAAAAAGTCGATTTGAGTAATGTTATTACCTAAGAAGTTGAAATTTTCTTCTCTTTTAAATTGAAATTTTGTTTATGTAATTGAAGAGTATCATTTTTTTAATATGAATCTCAAACTTGGGTAAGGATAGAATAAGGAAAGAAGTAAAGAATGAAGAAAAAATGAAGAAAGGTGACAAAAGAGAGAATGAAACTTTTAGTACTATTTTCTTTTGCTTATATGTGTAACTAAATAAAATGAATGATTGCTTATTAAGTGTTTACTGTTTTAAATACTATACTAAATGATATATATTTGTTTGTATAAATCTTTAGGTGTAATTGACAAACATAATAAGGGCAAAAGAATAATCCGAGACTAAATTGCTACGCATCGAAGGTGAGTTTCATATTACTCTTAGTAAGCATAATGAAATGAATGATCATGAAAGTGCCTTGACAGTTTGATGATAATTTTATTGACGCGTATACATAAAGAAATGATAATAGAAACATTACGATATGTTGGAAAATATGTTTTGGATTGAATGATGGTGATATGTTTGATTGTGGATTGTGTGTTGAGATAATTGTTGCATTACAAGAAAATAATTTGTAATAAGATAATGGAAAGAATGATCTTGGAAAGGATATGATCCCACCTTGTGTAGGTTGTGACCTAGGTGAAAGGGATCCGAAAATGATAATACCTCACCTAGTGTAGGTTGCGACCTAAGTGGAGGAAATGGGTGAATCTCGCCTAGTTCAGGTTGTACTTAGGTAGAGAAGATTATAATACCTCGCCCAGTGCAGGTTATGGCCTTAGTGGAGGGAATGACTGAATCTCACCTAGCGTAGGTTGTACCTAGGTGGAGAAGATTATGGGACCCCGCCTAGAGTAAGTTATTACCTAGGTGGTGGGGATTTTATGAAATGAAAATGCTAAATGTACCGGTACATGGGGAGATGTCCCGTCATGATATAAATAAGGTCAAGAAATGGAGTAAATTTTAATATTTAAACAAATTATCATTCTTAGCATTTGCATTGCATGGTATCTTTATTAGAATGGTAATGTTGAGTTATTAAACATTAAATGATTGAAGTCTCCAATGATTGGTAT
This sequence comes from Bretschneidera sinensis, assembly GCA_023935145.1. NCBI lineage: Eukaryota > Viridiplantae > Streptophyta > Magnoliopsida > Brassicales > Akaniaceae > Bretschneidera > Bretschneidera sinensis. Next base: position 19,457,755 of record CM043703.1, read on the forward strand.
ATAAGGTTCAACTATGCAATGGAAGTATACTTTGTACCTTTGTAATAAATCTAAGACATGACTTTTATGAAATACAAGTGTTAAGTTCTTTGATAATTTATTTTATTCTAAAGAAAGACAAATGTTAGAATTTTTTTACATTATTGTGGATATAGTAACCGTTAATCTGAGTAAAATGGTTACTCACTGAGCTCATTAGCTAATTCTTTATATATACATATATTACACAAAAATCCTTTTGAACTTTGGAGATATCAAGTGAACGAGAGATTAAAAGAAAATTCTCTTAGGTGGATTGCAAGCAAAGAGTTTGTTAATTATTTTTTTTTTCAATAATGAATGTACAAGTTATGTTTATATGTCTCCATTTTTGGAATGATGTATAATTTAGTTTAATTTGGATGTGGAAAATGGAAAAGGTTGCATATTTGTAGACATTTGGTTTTATCCAAGAATACTTTGTATAAACTGTAAGTGAAGCTATGGTTGTATTTATATGTGTAAAATAAATCATAGAATTTACTAGTAAGATCTAGGTCACGGTTTTCTCCAGTTTTAAGTGCTCAATGTTCGAAGGTAATGGTGCCATTACGAACGGACCCATGCGGTTTTTTCGGGATAGGGTCGTTACAGTTTCATTTCCATGAATTCTAGAAATTAGCAATGTGTAAGTTTGTCCCGCTAAGGTCCGTACAATTAATTAGACTATCAAAGTAATTATGGATGGTTCAATCTTCTACTAGAGTGGTGGAAGAATCACTAGAACTTTTCCTTAATTTTCCTACCGACAAAAAATTTAGCATGAAGTGAGGAGCGTCGTTGGATGATTGTTATTCTATAACAAGTGTTCCTCAACAAGAGATCAAGGATTGTGGCTTTGGCAGGTTCAGATGATATGGCTGCTAATAATGAAGTCATGCTTCATAGAGATTCTCTAACGTAAGCATTCGCCATTTGTAGGAAGGAAAAAGTTAGTTCTAACGAAACTTGACAAAAATTTGAATGGTCACTCACGTAAAAGAATGGCGAGAACTTCCAGGAAGGCCTAATATTAGTGAGAGGCACTTGAGGCTTAACGTACTACCTCTACTCATAACAAGGAAAAATCTACTAACACTTGGTTAAAGTAGTTAACACTCGATAATATAGAGCTCTGCAAATGTGATGCGTGCTTTTTGTTTTTAATTTTTTAGTTTTGGTTCTTGTCACACTGGTTTTTATTCCCTTTATTATCAATACGACGCTTGTCCTTCAATATATATATTTACTTATAATTACATAATTAGTAGAAAAAAGATTTTGAATTTTTTTTGTTTAATTCTCTTTAGTCTGATGTAATTCATTTAATATCTTGTACTTGACCAATGTTAGTTTGACAAGCAATTCATTCTTCATTTTTTTTTAAATATCGTTAATTTGGACTTGTAGTTGGGTTTTCTCGAATTTCATTAAAGGTTGGGTTTGGGTGCTCAAAATTTCAAAGTTGTTTGGGTTAGGGTTATTTCAGGTTTTAGGTAAGAGCCATATCGAATTTTGAGTGACTCGAGTCGGGTTCAAATTCAATAATATTATTTTAATTTATTTTTTTAGCTTATCTGATAGGTCAGGATGAGTTTTCTAGTCCTGATAGATTTTATCACGTCTTCTTAGTATACGTGTGCGTGTGCGTGGGAGATAAAACATAATTGAATTAATGATGATAAATACAATGAATTCAATGTGATAGAAACTGAAGAAACATCTTAAATAGTAAATGCACTTCACCTTGTCTTTGTAATCCTATAAATAAACATTTTTTTCTTGTAATTTAATCATATCAAAAGATCTTTCATCATCTAAAGCACAGGCAAATAAGTAGTATTAAATACCATGACAAGTCTAAATATCAATTCAGTTACGATGATCATGTTTATGGCAGGTATAGCAATTTTGGTTTCGCATGGGTTTGCACAACAAGACATCATCGACAAACAACATTGCAAAACCCGGATGGACCTAAAATGTGCTATGGAGATTTTTCAAAATATATTTTGGGATCCGAAAAAAGTAATTATAGGTAAACAATGCTGCCAAAAACTTTTGGGCATGAATGAAGTTTGCCATAATGCGTTCGTAGAACTGCAGGTCAACAGAAAACGTTATAAGGGAAAGGCATCTGAATACCGAAAAAATGGAAAACGAGCATGGAAAAAATGTGTGTCGATTCTGGGTAAGGTTCCAGGTGCTTCTTTAAAGAAATAGGTTTGATTATGTTGAAACATTGAAGAGTACTAATTGTAAAAATAATATTTTCATTACTTTTGATGGAATTATATAAAAGGCATGCCTTTATTTATGAAACTTGTCGTTTACCTGCTTTCACCATAAAGTAGAGAAGAATGATTGTGTCACAAAGAATAAAAGCAAATAAAAAAGCGAATAAATCTATGCGGAAAAAAATCACACAAATTTGATTCGGCCACCTCAATTTTTTTAAGAATTTTATTAATTCAGTTGGATCATTAGAATTTAAATTCAAATGAAAAATGTAATTAATTTATGAATTTATTATAGGAAATTAGAACAAACCACAACTGCAAAAGTCAGCTCAAACTGATATTTTATTTATCCCCCGGTGGGCGCTGCTGTGAATGGCACATGCTTAAAACAGTCACATCTTTCAAAATGCAAACAAACATTGAGGCTAAGCCTAGCCCATTCGAATGCTGCCTCAGCTAAACAGATTAAATATCAATTCAAGGTGGCCTATTAGCCAAAGTTTAGGACTCTGAACCCCCAAAGTTGCAGAACGAGAAAAAAATTGTAGAAGAAAGCAATTATATATCTGGTGTAGGTTAGTCATTTTCGGTACAGCTACAAAATCTTTCTTTTCCACTCAATTTTTTCGAAAATGACATTCCTGATTTCTCCTTTATGCGTGCACATGATCTCACTGGATCGTTATACTTTTAATGATTTTGTAGTAGTTAATTATCGAGGGCTTATATAACTAAACAACAATCCTGCAAGGTATAAGAACAATACAAATGACAGTTGAATAGATTGCTATCCTCAGTTGCAATTGTATGGGTAAGTATAATTAAATTTATTACATTAAGTTTGTCCAATCAAGGGAACTTAGTTCCAATCAGTTGCATTTGCTTTCTTGATTCTCAGTCATTCGCTGAAGTACTTTGATTGGTTTACAAGGTAAGGATGTTGTTGAAGGATAGGCTCCCAATAATCAGAAATATTCAGGTTTTAAGTATGTTCAATAAGAAGTAAATGAGGAAGTTAGAAACTGGCAAACGAAAAGCGTGGCCAGTTGTGCCAGGTATTCTGAGCGTATTCCCATTATTCATGAACACTTTATTTCATAAGAAGTTACCTCATGAGAGGTTAGATCAATGGGGGATTTCCAGGTGCTTCTGTCATTTTTTGATAAAGAAATGCATGACTCGCTGATGGATGGGGGTGTGTGGCTTAGCACATGATTCACTAAGGAGCCCTCTATGATCGTTAGTGAAAGATTTGTGTGGATGCATTGTGGAGGCATTCAACTTCTGGCTTGAAATTGTAAAATTATTAAACAAATAGCAGACTTGTTTGGCTGTTTCTGTAGATCCCTCTTTCTTGTAGAACTTGTGTTATTTTGATATACATTATGTTAATATTGAAACTAAATGTTTGTATTATAGTGCCTTGGCCTATTGTTCAAAGAAATGACTATAGGTATATATTTCAAAGGGGTATTTTGATGGAAATTAAATAAATTTGGTATTGTTTTGCTCAGAAAAAAAAAAAAAAAAAGTGATAAAGGGGGGTCTTCGATGAATTAGTTGAAAAAAGAGAGGAAGGGACTCGCAGTTTCTTAAAAGAAAAGGAGAAGTGCAAAAGGGTAAAAGACCAAGGGGGGAGTATATAAAGCCTAGTCTACATAGAATGCACTAGAAAACTCATTTGGTCTTCTTCATTTGCGGCAGAGGAGAGGGAGAAAAGAGAGAGAGCAAAGTTTTATTAAGCTTTTGGAGGAAAACCCATTTTTTTCATCAAACCAAAACACCATCACGTCAAGTTCTTTTGCCCCCAAACCTTGACCACCTCCTAATGCCATCTTCCTCAACCGTTCGGCCAGGGAGGTGGGTCTCGACGAGTAGGCCACGGCGATTCCTGTCCTACACGCGCGAGACAGGGAAGGAAAATCTAACTTGTTTCGTGGCTTTTTCACATGCAGAAATTGAGGTATTTTCGAAAGGTGATCAACTACAAACATAAACTAGACTTCTTCAAGTTGATGTTTTGCTTTTGTTTAAAGTCATTTGGATTTAATATGATGAAGTTATGAATTTTTTAAATTTGAAGATTTTATGGTGAAATTCAGTTAAAAGTTTTAATTTGGTTCTTGTATAACATAATCTTGAGCTGCGTATTATTAGAGAATTATGCTTTGGGCTGAAAGTTTGAAAACCTTGTAGGAATTAAAAGAACTCTCTCTAGGTAAGAGAGTTTCTTGATTTGGAATTAATGTGCAGAAAAAATAATTTTTTTATTCCTGTTAGAATTTTTAGTAACTACTCTAAGTTGAATTTTGAAATTAAAGTCTATATAAATTGCTAATTCTATGATTTGAAGATGGGTAGATTTGAATGAAATCTTTTAGTTAGAAAAGTTTGAAGTGAGTAATGGATGCTTTGGTAACAAAATTATAGAAAATGAAGATTTGGAAAATAAAGGAAAAAAGTCGATTTGAGTAATGTTATTACCTAAGAAGTTGAAATTTTCTTCTCTTTTAAATTGAAATTTTGTTTATGTAATTGAAGAGTATCATTTTTTTAATATGAATCTCAAACTTGGGTAAGGATAGAATAAGGAAAGAAGTAAAGAATGAAGAAAAAATGAAGAAAGGTGACAAAAGAGAGAATGAAACTTTTAGTACTATTTTCTTTTGCTTATATGTGTAACTAAATAAAATGAATGATTGCTTATTAAGTGTTTACTGTTTTAAATACTATACTAAATGATATATATTTGTTTGTATAAATCTTTAGGTGTAATTGACAAACATAATAAGGGCAAAAGAATAATCCGAGACTAAATTGCTACGCATCGAAGGTGAGTTTCATATTACTCTTAGTAAGCATAATGAAATGAATGATCATGAAAGTGCCTTGACAGTTTGATGATAATTTTATTGACGCGTATACATAAAGAAATGATAATAGAAACATTACGATATGTTGGAAAATATGTTTTGGATTGAATGATGGTGATATGTTTGATTGTGGATTGTGTGTTGAGATAATTGTTGCATTACAAGAAAATAATTTGTAATAAGATAATGGAAAGAATGATCTTGGAAAGGATATGATCCCACCTTGTGTAGGTTGTGACCTAGGTGAAAGGGATCCGAAAATGATAATACCTCACCTAGTGTAGGTTGCGACCTAAGTGGAGGAAATGGGTGAATCTCGCCTAGTTCAGGTTGTACTTAGGTAGAGAAGATTATAATACCTCGCCCAGTGCAGGTTATGGCCTTAGTGGAGGGAATGACTGAATCTCACCTAGCGTAGGTTGTACCTAGGTGGAGAAGATTATGGGACCCCGCCTAGAGTAAGTTATTACCTAGGTGGTGGGGATTTTATGAAATGAAAATGCTAAATGTACCGGTACATGGGGAGATGTCCCGTCATGATATAAATAAGGTCAAGAAATGGAGTAAATTTTAATATTTAAACAAATTATCATTCTTAGCATTTGCATTGCATGGTATCTTTATTAGAATGGTAATGTTGAGTTATTAAACATTAAATGATTGAAGTCTCCAATGATTGGTATATAAGGTTCAACTATGCAATGGAAGTATACTTTGTACCTTTGTAATAAATCTAAGACATGACTTTTATGAAATACAAGTGTTAAGTTCTTTGATAATTTATTTTATTCTAAAGAAAGACAAATGTTAGAATTTTTTTACATTATTGTGGATATAGTAACCGTTAATCTGAGTAAAATGGTTACTCACTGAGCTCATTAGCTAATTCTTTATATATACATATATTACACAAAAATCCTTTTGAACTTTGGAGATATCAAGTGAACGAGAGATTAAAAGAAAATTCTCTTAGGTGGATTGCAAGCAAAGAGTTTGTTAATTATTTTTTTTTTCAATAATGAATGTACAAGTTATGTTTATATGTCTCCATTTTTGGAATGATGTATAATTTAGTTTAATTTGGATGTGGAAAATGGAAAAGGTTGCATATTTGTAGACATTTGGTTTTATCCAAGAATACTTTGTATAAACTGTAAGTGAAGCTATGGTTGTATTTATATGTGTAAAATAAATCATAGAATTTACTAGTAAGATCTAGGTCACGGTTTTCTCCAGTTTTAAGTGCTCAATGTTCGAAGGTAATGGTGCCATTACGAACGGACCCATGCGGTTTTTTCGGGATAGGGTCGTTACAGTTTCATTTCCATGAATTCTAGAAATTAGCAATGTGTAAGTTTGTCCCGCTAAGGTCCGTACAATTAATTAGACTATCAAAGTAATTATGGATGGTTCAATCTTCTACTAGAGTGGTGGAAGAATCACTAGAACTTTTCCTTAATTTTCCTACCGACAAAAAATTTAGCATGAAGTGAGGAGCGTCGTTGGATGATTGTTATTCTATAACAAGTGTTCCTCAACAAGAGATCAAGGATTGTGGCTTTGGCAGGTTCAGATGATATGGCTGCTAATAATGAAGTCATGCTTCATAGAGATTCTCTAACGTAAGCATTCGCCATTTGTAGGAAGGAAAAAGTTAGTTCTAACGAAACTTGACAAAAATTTGAATGGTCACTCACGTAAAAGAATGGCGAGAACTTCCAGGAAGGCCTAATATTAGTGAGAGGCACTTGAGGCTTAACGTACTACCTCTACTCATAACAAGGAAAAATCTACTAACACTTGGTTAAAGTAGTTAACACTCGATAATATAGAGCTCTGCAAATGTGATGCGTGCTTTTTGTTTTTAATTTTTTAGTTTTGGTTCTTGTCACACTGGTTTTTATTCCCTTTATTATCAATACGACGCTTGTCCTTCAATATATATATTTACTTATAATTACATAATTAGTAGAAAAAAGATTTTGAATTTTTTTTGTTTAATTCTCTTTAGTCTGATGTAATTCATTTAATATCTTGTACTTGACCAATGTTAGTTTGACAAGCAATTCATTCTTCATTTTTTTTTAAATATCGTTAATTTGGACTTGTAGTTGGGTTTTCTCGAATTTCATTAAAGGTTGGGTTTGGGTGCTCAAAATTTCAAAGTTGTTTGGGTTAGGGTTATTTCAGGTTTTAGGTAAGAGCCATATCGAATTTTGAGTGACTCGAGTCGGGTTCAAATTCAATAATATTATTTTAATTTATTTTTTTAGCTTATCTGATAGGTCAGGATGAGTTTTCTAGTCCTGATAGATTTTATCACGTCTTCTTAGTATACGTGTGCGTGTGCGTGGGAGATAAAACATAATTGAATTAATGATGATAAATACAATGAATTCAATGTGATAGAAACTGAAGAAACATCTTAAATAGTAAATGCACTTCACCTTGTCTTTGTAATCCTATAAATAAACATTTTTTTCTTGTAATTTAATCATATCAAAAGATCTTTCATCATCTAAAGCACAGGCAAATAAGTAGTATTAAATACCATGACAAGTCTAAATATCAATTCAGTTACGATGATCATGTTTATGGCAGGTATAGCAATTTTGGTTTCGCATGGGTTTGCACAACAAGACATCATCGACAAACAACATTGCAAAACCCGGATGGACCTAAAATGTGCTATGGAGATTTTTCAAAATATATTTTGGGATCCGAAAAAAGTAATTATAGGTAAACAATGCTGCCAAAAACTTTTGGGCATGAATGAAGTTTGCCATAATGCGTTCGTAGAACTGCAGGTCAACAGAAAACGTTATAAGGGAAAGGCATCTGAATACCGAAAAAATGGAAAACGAGCATGGAAAAAATGTGTGTCGATTCTGGGTAAGGTTCCAGGTGCTTCTTTAAAGAAATAGGTTTGATTATGTTGAAACATTGAAGAGTACTAATTGTAAAAATAATATTTTCATTACTTTTGATGGAATTATATAAAAGGCATGCCTTTATTTATGAAACTTGTCGTTTACCTGCTTTCACCATAAAGTAGAGAAGAATGATTGTGTCACAAAGAATAAAAGCAAATAAAAAAGCGAATAAATCTATGCGGAAAAAAATCACACAAATTTGATTCGGCCACCTCAATTTTTTTAAGAATTTTATTAATTCAGTTGGATCATTAGAATTTAAATTCAAATGAAAAATGTAATTAATTTATGAATTTATTATAGGAAATTAGAACAAACCACAACTGCAAAAGTCAGCTCAAACTGATATTTTATTTATCCCCCGGTGGGCGCTGCTGTGAATGGCACATGCTTAAAACAGTCACATCTTTCAAAATGCAAACAAACATTGAGGCTAAGCCTAGCCCATTCGAATGCTGCCTCAGCTAAACAGATTAAATATCAATTCAAGGTGGCCTATTAGCCAAAGTTTAGGACTCTGAACCCCCAAAGTTGCAGAACGAGAAAAAAATTGTAGAAGAAAGCAATTATATATCTGGTGTAGGTTAGTCATTTTCGGTACAGCTACAAAATCTTTCTTTTCCACTCAATTTTTTCGAAAATGACATTCCTGATTTCTCCTTTATGCGTGCACATGATCTCACTGGATCGTTATACTTTTAATGATTTTGTAGTAGTTAATTATCGAGGGCTTATATAACTAAACAACAATCCTGCAAGGTATAAGAACAATACAAATGACAGTTGAATAGATTGCTATCCTCAGTTGCAATTGTATGGGTAAGTATAATTAAATTTATTACATTAAGTTTGTCCAATCAAGGGAACTTAGTTCCAATCAGTTGCATTTGCTTTCTTGATTCTCAGTCATTCGCTGAAGTACTTTGATTGGTTTACAAGGTAAGGATGTTGTTGAAGGATAGGCTCCCAATAATCAGAAATATTCAGGTTTTAAGTATGTTCAATAAGAAGTAAATGAGGAAGTTAGAAACTGGCAAACGAAAAGCGTGGCCAGTTGTGCCAGGTATTCTGAGCGTATTCCCATTATTCATGAACACTTTATTTCATAAGAAGTTACCTCATGAGAGGTTAGATCAATGGGGGATTTCCAGGTGCTTCTGTCATTTTTTGATAAAGAAATGCATGACTCGCTGATGGATGGGGGTGTGTGGCTTAGCACATGATTCACTAAGGAGCCCTCTATGATCGTTAGTGAAAGATTTGTGTGGATGCATTGTGGAGGCATTCAACTTCTGGCTTGAAATTGTAAAATTATTAAACAAATAGCAGACTTGTTTGGCTGTTTCTGTAGATCCCTCTTTCTTGTAGAACTTGTGTTATTTTGATATACATTATGTTAATATTGAAACTAAATGTTTGTATTATAGTGCCTTGGCCTATTGTTCAAAGAAATGACTATAGGTATATATTTCAAAGGGGTATTTTGATGGAAATTAAATAAATTTGGTATTGTTTTGCTCAGAAAAAAAAAAAAAAAAAGTGATAAAGGGGGGTCTTCGATGAATTAGTTGAAAAAAGAGAGGAAGGGACTCGCAGTTTCTTAAAAGAAAAGGAGAAGTGCAAAAGGGTAAAAGACCAAGGGGGGAGTATATAAAGCCTAGTCTACATAGAATGCACTAGAAAACTCATTTGGTCTTCTTCATTTGCGGCAGAGGAGAGGGAGAAAAGAGAGAGAGCAAAGTTTTATTAAGCTTTTGGAGGAAAACCCATTTTTTTCATCAAACCAAAACACCATCACGTCAAGTTCTTTTGCCCCCAAACCTTGACCACCTCCTAATGCCATCTTCCTCAACCGTCCGGCCAGGGAGGTGGGTCTCGACGAGTAGGCCACGGCGATTCCTGTCCTACACGCGCGAGACAGGGAAGGAAAATCTAACTTGTTTCGTGGCTTTTTCACATGCAGAAATTGAGGTATTTTCGAAAGGTGATCAACTACAAACATAAACTAGACTTCTTCAAGTTGATGTTTTGCTTTTGTTTAAAGTCATTTGGATTTAATATGATGAAGTTATGAATTTTTTAAATTTGAAGATTTTATGGTGAAATTCAGTTAAAAGTTTTAATTTGGTTCTTGTATAACATAATCTTGAGCTGCGTATTATTAGAGAATTATGCTTTGGGCTGAAAGTTTGAAAACCTTGTAGGAATTAAAAGAACTCTCTCTAGGTAAGAGAGTTTCTTGATTTGGAATTAATGTGCAGAAAAAATAATTTTTTTATTCCTGTTAGAATTTTTAGTAACTACTCTAAGTTGAATTTTGAAATTAAAGTCTATATAAATTGCTAATTCTATGATTTGAAGATGGGTAGATTTGAATGAAATCTTTTAGTTAGAAAAGTTTGAAGTGAGTAATGGATGCTTTGGTAACAAAATTATAGAAAATGAAGATTTGGAAAATAAAGGAAAAAAGTCGATTTGAGTAATGTTATTACCTAAGAAGTTGAAATTTTCTTCTCTTTTAAATTGAAATTTTGTTTATGTAATTGAAGAGTATCATTTTTTTAATATGAATCTCAAACTTGGGTAAGGATAGAATAAGGAAAGAAGTAAAGAATGAAGAAAAAATGAAGAAAGGTGACAAAAGAGAGAATGAAACTTTTAGTACTATTTTCTTTTGCTTATATGTGTAACTAAATAAAATGAATGATTGCTTATTAAGTGTTTACTGTTTTAAATACTATACTAAATGATATATATTTGTTTGTATAAATCTTTAGGTGTAATTGACAAACATAATAAGGGCAAAAGAATAATCCGAGACTAAATTGCTACGCATCGAAGGTGAGTTTCATATTACTCTTAGTAAGCATAATGAAATGAATGATCATGAAAGTGCCTTGACAGTTTGATGATAATTTTATTGACGCGTATACATAAAGAAATGATAATAGAAACATTACGATATGTTGGAAAATATGTTTTGGATTGAATGATGGTGATATGTTTGATTGTGGATTGTGTGTTGAGATAATTGTTGCATTACAAGAAAATAATTTGTAATAAGATAATGGAAAGAATGATCTTGGAAAGGATATGATCCCACCTTGTGTAGGTTGTGACCTAGGTGAAAGGGATCCGAAAATGATAATACCTCACCTAGTGTAGGTTGCGACCTAAGTGGAGGAAATGGGTGAATCTCGCCTAGTTCAGGTTGTACTTAGGTAGAGAAGATTATAATACCTCGCCCAGTGCAGGTTATGGCCTTAGTGGAGGGAATGACTGAATCTCACCTAGCGTAGGTTGTACCTAGGTGGAGAAGATTATGGGACCCCGCCTAGAGTAAGTTATTACCTAGGTGGTGGGGATTTTATGAAATGAAAATGCTAAATGTACCGGTACATGGGGAGATGTCCCGTCATGATATAAATAAGGTCAAGAAATGGAGTAAATTTTAATATTTAAACAAATTATCATTCTTAGCATTTGCATTGCATGGTATCTTTATTAGAATGGTAATGTTGAGTTATTAAACATTAAATGATTGAAGTCTCCAATGATTGGTATATAAGGTTCAACTATGCAATGGAAGTATACTTTGTACCTTTGTAATAAATCTAAGACATGACTTTTATGAAATACAAGTGTTAAGTTCTTTGATAATTTATTTTATTCTAAAGAAAGACAAATGTTAGAATTTTTTTACATTATTGTGGATATAGTAACCGTTAATCTGAGTAAAATGGTTACTCACTGAGCTCATTAGCTAATTCTTTATATATACATATATTACACAAAAATCCTTTTGAACTTTGGAGATATCAAGTGAACGAGAGATTAAAAGAAAATTCTCTTAGGTGGATTGCAAGCAAAGAGTTTGTTAATTATTTTTTTTTTCAATAATGAATGTACAAGTTATGTTTATATGTCTCCATTTTTGGAATGATGTATAATTTAGTTTAATTTGGATGTGGAAAATGGAAAAGGTTGCATATTTGTAGACATTTGGTTTTATCCAAGAATACTTTGTATAAACTGTAAGTGAAGCTATGGTTGTATTTATATGTGTAAAATAAATCATAGAATTTACTAGTAAGATCTAGGTCACGGTTTTCTCCAGTTTTAAGTGCTCAATGTTCGAAGGTAATGGTGCCATTACGAACGGACCCATGCGGTTTTTTCGGGATAGGGTCGTTACAGTTTCATTTCCATGAATTCTAGAAATTAGCAATGTGTAAGTTTGTCCCGCTAAGGTCCGTACAATTAATTAGACTATCAAAGTAATTATGGATGGTTCAATCTTCTACTAGAGTGGTGGAAGAATCACTAGAACTTTTCCTTAATTTTCCTACCGATAAAAAATTTAGCATGAAGTGAGGAGCGTCGTTGGATGATTGTTATTCTATAACAAGTGTTCCTCAACAAGAGATCAAGGATTGTGGCTTTGGCAGGTTCAGATGATATGGCTGCTAATAATGAAGTCATGCTTCATAGAGATTCTCTAACGTAAGCATTCGCCATTTGTAGGAAGGAAAAAGTTAGTTCTAACGAAACTTGACAAAAATTTGAATGGTCACTCACGTAAAAGAATGGCGAGAACTTCCAGGAAGGCCTAATATTAGTGAGAGGCACTTGAGGCTTAACGTACTACCTCTACTCATAACAAGGAAAAATCTACTAACACTTGGTTAAAGTAGTTAACACTCGATAATATAGAGCTCTGCAAATGTGATGCGTGCTTTTTGTTTTTAATTTTTTAGTTTTGGTTCTTGTCACACTGGTTTTTATTCCCTTTATTATCAATACGACGCTTGTCCTTCAATATATATATTTACTTATAATTACATAATTAGTAGAAAAAAGATTTTGAATTTTTTTTGTTTAATTCTCTTTAGTCTGATGTAATTCATTTAATATCTTGTACTTGACCAATGTTAGTTTGACAAGCAATTCATTCTTCATTTTTTTTTAAATATCGTTAATTTGGACTTGTAGTTGGGTTTTCTCGAATTTCATTAAAGGTTGGGTTTGGGTGCTCAAAATTTCAAAGTTGTTTGGGTTAGGGTTATTTCAGGTTTTAGGTAAGAGCCATATCGAATTTTGAGTGACTCGAGTCGGGTTCAAATTCAATAATATTATTTTAATTTATTTTTTTAGCTTATCTGATAGGTCAGGATGAGTTTTCTAGTCCTGATAGATTTTATCACGTCTTCTTAGTATACGTGTGCGTGTGCGTGGGAGATAAAACATAATTGAATTAATGATGATAAATACAATGAATTCAATGTGATAGAAACTGAAGAAACATCTTAAATAGTAAATGCACTTCACCTTGTCTTTGTAATCCTATAAATAAACATTTTTTTCTTGTAATTTAATCATATCAAAAGATCTTTCATCATCTAAAGCACAGGCAAATAAGTAGTATTAAATACCATGACAAGTCTAAATATCAATTCAGTTACGATGATCATGTTTATGGCAGGTATAGCAATTTTGGTTTCGCATGGGTTTGCACAACAAGACATCATCGACAAACAACATTGCAAAACCCGGATGGACCTAAAATGTGCTATGGAGATTTTTCAAAATATATTTTGGGATCCGAAAAAAGTAATTATAGGTAAACAATGCTGCCAAAAACTTTTGGGCATGAATGAAGTTTGCCATAATGCGTTCGTAGAACTGCAGGTCAACAGAAAACGTTATAAGGGAAAGGCATCTGAATACCGAAAAAATGGAAAACGAGCATGGAAAAAATGTGTGTCGATTCTGGGTAAGGTTCCAGGTGCTTCTTTAAAGAAATAGGTTTGATTATGTTGAAACATTGAAGAGTACTAATTGTAAAAATAATATTTTCATTACTTTTGATGGAATTATATAAAAGGCATGCCTTTATTTATGAAACTTGTCGTTTACCTGCTTTCACCATAAAGTAGAGAAGAATGATTGTGTCACAAAGAATAAAAGCAAATAAAAAAGCGAATAAATCTATGCGGAAAAAAATCACACAAATTTGATTCGGCCACCTCAATTTTTTTAAGAATTTTATTAATTCAGTTGGATCATTAGAATTTAAATTCAAATGAAAAATGTAATTAATTTATGAATTTATTATAGGAAATTAGAACAAACCACAACTGCAAAAGTCAGCTCAAACTGATATTTTATTTATCCCCCGGTGGGCGCTGCTGTGAATGGCACATGCTTAAAACAGTCACATCTTTCAAAATGCAAACAAACATTGAGGCTAAGCCTAGCCCATTCGAATGCTGCCTCAGCTAAACAGATTAAATATCAATTCAAGGTGGCCTATTAGCCAAAGTTTAGGACTCTGAACCCCCAAAGTTGCAGAACGAGAAAAAAATTGTAGAAGAAAGCAATTATATATCTGGTGTAGGTTAGTCATTTTCGGTACAGCTACAAAATCTTTCTTTTCCACTCAATTTTTTCGAAAATGACATTCCTGATTTCTCCTTTATGCGTGCACATGATCTCACTGGATCGTTATACTTTTAATGATTTTGTAGTAGTTAATTATCGATGGCTTATATAACTAAACAACAATCCTGCAAGGTATAAGAACAATACAAATGACAGTTGAATAGATTGCTATCCTCAGTTGCAATTGTATGGGTAAGTATAATTAAATTTATTACATTAAGTTTGTCCAATCAAGGGAACTTAGTTCCAATCAGTTGCATTTGCTTTCTTGATTCTCAGTCATTCGCTGAAGTACTTTGATTGGTTTACAAGGTAAGGATGTTGTTGAAGGATAGGCTCCCAATAATCAGAAATATTCAGGTTTTAAGTATGTTCAATAAGAAGTAAATGAGGAAGTTAGAAACTGGCAAACGAAAAGCGTGGCCAGTTGTGCCAGGTATTCTGAGCGTATTCCCATTATTCATGAACACTTTATTTCATAAGAAGTTACCTCATGAGAGGTTAGATCAATGGGGGATTTCCAGGTGCTTCTGTCATTTTTTGATAAAGAAATGCATGACTCGCTGATGGATGGGGGTGTGTGGCTTAGCACATGATTCACTAAGGAGCCCTCTATGATCGTTAGTGAAAGATTTGTGTGGATGCATTGTGGAGGCATTCAACTTCTGGCTTGAAATTGTAAAATTATTAAACAAATAGCAGACTTGTTTGGCTGTTTCTGTAGATCCCTCTTTCTTGTAGAACTTGTGTTATTTTGATATACATTATGTTAATATTGAAACTAAATGTTTGTATTATAGTGCCTTGGCCTATTGTTCAAAGAAATGACTATAGGTATATATTTCAAAGGGGTATTTTGATGGAAATTAAATAAATTTGGTATTGTTTTGCTCAGAAAAAAAAAAAAAAAAAGTGATAAAGGGGGGTCTTCGATGAATTAGTTGAAAAAAGAGAGGAAGGGACTCGCAGTTTCTTAAAAGAAAAGGAGAAGTGCAAAAGGGTAAAAGACCAAGGGGGGAGTATATAAAGCCTAGTCTACATAGAATGCACTAGAAAACTCATTTGGTCTTCTTCATTTGCGGCAGAGGAGAGGGAGAAAAGAGAGAGAGCAAAGTTTTATTAAGCTTTTGGAGGAAAACCCATTTTTTTCATCAAACCAAAACACCATCACGTCAAGTTCTTTTGCCCCCAAACCTTGACCACCTCCTAATGCCATCTTCCTCAACCGTCCGGCCAGGGAGGTGGGTCTCGACGAGTAGGCCACGGCGATTCCTGTCCTACACGCGCGAGACAGGGAAGGAAAATCTAACTTGTTTCGTGGCTTTTTCACATGCAGAAATTGAGGTATTTTCGAAAGGTGATCAACTACAAACATAAACTAGACTTCTTCAAGTTGATGTTTTGCTTTTGTTTAAAGTCATTTGGATTTAATATGATGAAGTTATGAATTTTTTAAATTTGAAGATTTTATGGTGAAATTCAGTTAAAAGTTTTAATTTGGTTCTTGTATAACATAATCTTGAGCTGCGTATTATTAGAGAATTATGCTTTGGGCTGAAAGTTTGAAAACCTTGTAGGAATTAAAAGAACTCTCTCTAGGTAAGAGAGTTTCTTGATTTGGAATTAATGTGCAGAAAAAATAATTTTTTTATTCCTGTTAGAATTTTTAGTAACTACTCTAAGTTGAATTTTGAAATTAAAGTCTATATAAATTGCTAATTCTATGATTTGAAGATGGGTAGATTTGAATGAAATCTTTTAGTTAGAAAAGTTTGAAGTGAGTAATGGATGCTTTGGTAACAAAATTATAGAAAATGAAGATTTGGAAAATAAAGGAAAAAAGTCGATTTGAGTAATGTTATTACCTAAGAAGTTGAAATTTTCTTCTCTTTTAAATTGAAATTTTGTTTATGTAATTGAAGAGTATCATTTTTTTAATATGAATCTCAAACTTGGGTAAGGATAGAATAAGGAAAGAAGTAAAGAATGAAGAAAAAATGAAGAAAGGTGACAAAAGAGAGAATGAAACTTTTAGTACTATTTTCTTTTGCTTATATGTGTAACTAAATAAAATGAATGATTGCTTATTAAGTGTTTACTGTTTTAAATACTATACTAAATGATATATATTTGTTTGTATAAATCTTTAGGTGTAATTGACAAACATAATAAGGGCAAAAGAATAATCCGAGACTAAATTGCTACGCATCGAAGGTGAGTTTCATATTACTCTTAGTAAGCATAATGAAATGAATGATCATGAAAGTGCCTTGACAGTTTGATGATAATTTTATTGACGCGTATACATAAAGAAATGATAATAGAAACATTACGATATGTTGGAAAATATGTTTTGGATTGAATGATGGTGATATGTTTGATTGTGGATTGTGTGTTGAGATAATTGTTGCATTACAAGAAAATAATTTGTAATAAGATAATGGAAAGAATGATCTTGGAAAGGATATGATCCCACCTTGTGTAGGTTGTGACCTAGGTGAAAGGGATCCGAAAATGATAATACCTCACCTAGTGTAGGTTGCGACCTAAGTGGAGGAAATGGGTGAATCTCGCCTAGTTCAGGTTGTACTTAGGTAGAGAAGATTATAATACCTCGCCCAGTGCAGGTTATGGCCTTAGTGGAGGGAATGACTGAATCTCACCTAGCGTAGGTTGTACCTAGGTGGAGAAGATTATGGGACCCCGCCTAGAGTAAGTTATTACCTAGGTGGTGGGGATTTTATGAAATGAAAATGCTAAATGTACCGGTACATGGGGAGATGTCCCGTCATGATATAAATAAGGTCAAGAAATGGAGTAAATTTTAATATTTAAACAAATTATCATTCTTAGCATTTGCATTGCATGGTATCTTTATTAGAATGGTAATGTTGAGTTATTAAACATTAAATGATTGAAGTCTCCAATGATTGGTATATAAGGTTCAACTATGCAATGGAAGTATACTTTGTACCTTTGTAATAAATCTAAGACATGACTTTTATGAAATACAAGTGTTAAGTTCTTTGATAATTTATTTTATTCTAAAGAAAGACAAATGTTAGAATTTTTTTACATTATTGTGGATATAGTAACCGTTAATCTGAGTAAAATGGTTACTCACTGAGCTCATTAGCTAATTCTTTATATATACATATATTACACAAAAATCCTTTTGAACTTTGGAGATATCAAGTGAACGAGAGATTAAAAGAAAATTCTCTTAGGTGGATTGCAAGCAAAGAGTTTGTTAATTATTTTTTTTTTCAATAATGAATGTACAAGTTATGTTTATATGTCTCCATTTTTGGAATGATGTATAATTTAGTTTAATTTGGATGTGGAAAATGGAAAAGGTTGCATATTTGTAGACATTTGGTTTTATCCAAGAATACTTTGTATAAACTGTAAGTGAAGCTATGGTTGTATTTATATGTGTAAAATAAATCATAGAATTTACTAGTAAGATCTAGGTCACGGTTTTCTCCAGTTTTAAGTGCTCAATGTTCGAAGGTAATGGTGCCATTACGAACGGACCCATGCGGTTTTTTCGGGATAGGGTCGTTACAGTTTCATTTCCATGAATTCTAGAAATTAGCAATGTGTAAGTTTGTCCCGCTAAGGTCCGTACAATTAATTAGACTATCAAAGTAATTATGGATGGTTCAATCTTCTACTAGAGTGGTGGAAGAATCACTAGAACTTTTCCTTAATTTTCCTACCGATAAAAAATTTAGCATGAAGTGAGGAGCGTCGTTGGATGATTGTTATTCTATAACAAGTGTTCCTCAACAAGAGATCAAGGATTGTGGCTTTGGCAGGTTCAGATGATATGGCTGCTAATAATGAAGTCATGCTTCATAGAGATTCTCTAACGTAAGCATTCGCCATTTGTAGGAAGGAAAAAGTTAGTTCTAACGAAACTTGACAAAAATTTGAATGGTCACTCACGTAAAAGAATGGCGAGAACTTCCAGGAAGGCCTAATATTAGTGAGAGGCACTTGAGGCTTAACGTACTACCTCTACTCATAACAAGGAAAAATCTACTAACACTTGGTTAAAGTAGTTAACACTCGATAATATAGAGCTCTGCAAATGTGATGCGTGCTTTTTGTTTTTAATTTTTTAGTTTTGGTTCTTGTCACACTGGTTTTTATTCCCTTTATTATCAATACGACGCTTGTCCTTCAATATATATATTTACTTATAATTACATAATTAGTAGAAAAAAGATTTTGAATTTTTTTTGTTTAATTCTCTTTAGTCTGATGTAATTCATTTAATATCTTGTACTTGACCAATGTTAGTTTGACAAGCAATTCATTCTTCATTTTTTTTTAAATATCGTTAATTTGGACTTGTAGTTGGGTTTTCTCGAATTTCATTAAAGGTTGGGTTTGGGTGCTCAAAATTTCAAAGTTGTTTGGGTTAGGGTTATTTCAGGTTTTAGGTAAGAGCCATATCGAATTTTGAGTGACTCGAGTCGGGTTCAAATTCAATAATATTATTTTAATTTATTTTTTTAGCTTATCTGATAGGTCAGGATGAGTTTTCTAGTCCTGATAGATTTTATCACGTCTTCTTAGTATACGTGTGCGTGTGCGTGGGAGATAAAACATAATTGAATTAATGATGATAAATACAATGAATTCAATGTGATAGAAACTGAAGAAACATCTTAAATAGTAAATGCACTTCACCTTGTCTTTGTAATCCTATAAATAAACATTTTTTTCTTGTAATTTAATCATATCAAAAGATCTTTCATCATCTAAAGCACAGGCAAATAAGTAGTATTAAATACCATGACAAGTCTAAATATCAATTCAGTTACGATGATCATGTTTATGGCAGGTATAGCAATTTTGGTTTCGCATGGGTTTGCACAACAAGACATCATCGACAAACAACATTGCAAAACCCGGATGGACCTAAAATGTGCTATGGAGATTTTTCAAAATATATTTTGGGATCCGAAAAAAGTAATTATAGGTAAACAATGCTGCCAAAAACTTTTGGGCATGAATGAAGTTTGCCATAATGCGTTCGTAGAACTGCAGGTCAACAGAAAATGTTATAAGGGAAAGGCATCTGAATACCGAAAAAATGGAAAACGAGCATGGAAAAAATGTGTGTCGATTCTGGGTAAGGTTCCAGGTGCTTCTTTAAAGAAATAGGTTTGATTATGTTGAAACATTGAAGAGTACTAATTGTAAAAATAATATTTTCATTACTTTTGATGGAATTATATAAAAGGCATGCCTTTATTTATGAAACTTGTCGTTTACCTGCTTTCACCATAAAGTAGAGAAGAATGATTGTGTCACAAAGAATAAAAGCAAATAAAAAAGCGAATAAATCTATGCGGAAAAAAATCACACAAATTTGATTCGGCCACCTCAATTTTTTTAAGAATTTTATTAATTCAGTTGGATCATTAGAATTTAAATTCAAATGAAAAATGTAATTAATTTATGAATTTATTATAGGAAATTAGAACAAACCACAACTGCAAAAGTCAGCTCAAACTGATATTTTATTTATCCCCCGGTGGGCGCTGCTGTGAATGGCACATGCTTAAAACAGTCACATCTTTCAAAATGCAAACAAACATTGAGGCTAAGCCTAGCCCATTCGAATGCTGCCTCAGCTAAACAGATTAAATATCAATTCAAGGTGGCCTATTAGCCAAAGTTTAGGACTCTGAACCCCCAAAGTTGCAGAACGAGAAAAAAATTGTAGAAGAAAGCAATTATATATCTGGTGTAGGTTAGTCATTTTCGGTACAGCTACAAAATCTTTCTTTTCCACTCAATTTTTTCGAAAATGACATTCCTGATTTCTCCTTTATGCGTGCACATGATCTCACTGGCTCGTTATACTTTTAATGATTTTGTAGTAGTTAATTATCGAGGGCTTATATAACTAAACAACAATCCTGCAAGGTATAAGAACAATACAAATGACAGTTGAATAGATTGCTATCCTCAGTTGCAATTGTATGGGTAAGTATAATTAAATTTATTACATTAAGTTTGTCCAATCAAGGGAACTTAGTTCCAATCAGTTGCATTTGCTTTCTTGATTCTCAGTCATTCGCTGAAGTACTTTGATTGGTTTACAAGGTAAGGATGTTGTTGAAGGATAGGCTCCCAATAATCAGAAATATTCAGGTTTTAAGTATGTTCAATAAGAAGTAAATGAGGAAGTTAGAAACTGGCAAACGAAAAGCGTGGCCAGTTGTGCCAGGTATTCTGAGCGTATTCCCATTATTCATGAACACTTTATTTCATAAGAAGTTACCTCATGAGAGGTTAGATCAATGGGGGATTTCCAGGTGCTTCTGTCATTTTTTGATAAAGAAATGCATGACTCGCTGATGGATTGGGGTGTGTGGCTTAGCACATGATTCACTAAGGAGCCCTCTATGATCGTTAGTGAAAGATTTGTGTGGATGCATTGTGGAGGCATTCAACTTCTGGCTTGAAATTGTAAAATTATTAAACAAATAGCAGACTTGTTTGGCTGTTTCTGTAGATCCCTCTTTCTTGTAGAACTTGTGTTATTTTGATATACATTATGTTAATATTGAAACTAAATGTTTGTATTATAGTGCCTTGGCCTATTGTTCAAAGACATGACTATAGGTATATATTTCAAAGGGGTATTTTGATGGAAATTAAATAAATTTGGTATTGTTTTGCTCAGAAAAAAAAAAAAAAAGTGATAAAGGGGGGTCTTCGATGAATTAGTTGAAAAAAGAGAGGAAGGGACTCGCAGTTTCTTAAAAGAAAAGGAGAAGTGCAAAAGGGTAAAAGACCAAGGGGGGAGTATATAAAGCCTAGTCTACATAGAATGCACTAGAAAACTCATTTGGTCTTCTTCATTTGCGGCAGAGGAGAGGGAGAAAAGAGAGAGAGCAAAGTTTTATTAAGCTTTTGGAGGAAAACCCATTTTTTTCATCAAAATTAAGCTTTTGGAGGAAAACCCATTTTTTTCAACGAATCAAAACACCATCACGTCAAGTTCTTTTGCCCCCAAACCTTGACCACCTCCTAATGCCATCTTCCTCAACCGTCCGGCCAGGGAGGTGGGTCTCGACGAGTAGGCCACGGCGATTCCTGTCCTACACGCGCGAGACAGGGAAGGAAAATCTAACTTGTTTCGTGGCTTTTTCACATGTAGAAATTGAGGTATTTTCGAAAGGTGATCAACTACAAACATAAACTAGACTTCTTCAAGTTGATGTTTTGCTTTTGTTTAAAGTCATTTGGATTTAGTATGACGAAGTTATGAATTTTTTAAATTTGAAGATTTTATGGTGAAATTCAGTTAAAAGTTTTAATTTGGTTCTTGTATAACATAATCTTGAGCTGCGTATTATTAGAGAATTATGCTTTGGGCTGAAAGTTTGAAAACCTTGTAGGAATTAAAAGAACTCTCTCTAGGTAAGAGAGTTTCTTGATTTGGAATTATTGTGCAGAAAAAATATATTTTTTTATTCCTGTTAGAATTTTTAGTAACTACTCTAAGTTGAATTTTGAAATTAAAGTCTATATAAATTGCTAATTCTATGATATGAAGATGGGTAGATTTGAATGAAACCTTTTAGTTAGAAAAGTTTGAAGTGAGTAATGGATGCTTTGGTAACAAAATTATAGAAAATGAAGATTTGGAAAATAAAGGAAAAAAGTCGATTTGAGTAATGTTATTACCTAAGAAGTTGAAATTTTCTTCTCTTTTAAATTGAAATTTTGATTATGTAATTGAAGAGCATCATTTTTTAATATGAATCTCAAACTTGGGTAAGGAAAGAATAAGGAAAGAAGTAAAGAATGAAGAAAAAATGAAGAAAGGTGATAAAAGAGAGAATGAAACTTTTAGTACTATTTTCTTTTGCTTATATGTGTAACTAAATAAAATGAATGGTTGCTTATTAAGTGTTTACTGTTTTAAATACTATACTAAATGATATATATTTGTTTGTATAAATCTTTAGGTGTAATTGACAAACATAATAAGGGCAAAAGAATAATCCGAGACTAAATTGCGACGCATCGAAGGTGAGTTTAATATTACTCTTAGTAAGCATAATGAAATGAATGATCATGAAAGTGCCTTGACAGTTTGATGATAATTTTATTGACGCGTATACATAAAGAAATGATAATAGAAACATTTCGATATGTTGGAAAATATGTTTTGGATTGAATGATGGTGATATGTTTGATTGTGGATTGTGTGTTGAGATAATTGTTGCATTACAAGAAAATAATTTGTAATAAGATAATGGAAAGAATGATCTTGGAAAGGATATGATCCCACTTTGTGTAGGTTGTGACCTAGGTGAAAGGGATCCGAAAATGATAATACCTCACCTAGTGTAGGTTGCGACCTAAGTGGAGGAAATGGATGAATCTCACCTAGTTCAGGTTGTACCTAGGTGGAGAAGATTATAATACCTCGCCTAGTGTAGGTTATGGCCTTAGTGGAGGGAATGACTGAATCTCACCTAGCGTAGGTTGTACCTAGGTGGAGAAGATTATGGGACCCCGCCTAGAGTAAGTTATTACCTAGGTGGTGGGGATTTTATGAAATGAAAATGCTAAATGTACCGGTACATGGGGAGATGTCCCGTCATGATATAAATAAGGTCAAGAAATGGAGTAAATTTTAATATTTAAATAAATTATCATTCTTAGCATTTGCATTGCATGGTATCTTTATTAGAATGGTAATGTTGAGTTATTAAACATTAAATGATTGAAGTCTCCAATGATTGGTATATAAGGTTCAACTATGCAATGGAAGTATACTTTGTACTTTCGTAATAAATCTTAGACATGACTTTTATGAAATACAAGTGTTAAGTTCTTTGATAATTTATTTTATTCTAAAGAAAGACAAATGTTAGAATTTTTTTACATTATTGTGGATATAGTAACCGTTAATCTGAGTAAAATGGTTACTCACTGAGCTCTTTAGCTAATTCTTTATATATATATATATATATATATATATATATATATATATATATATATATATTACACAAAAATCCTTTTGAACTTTGGAGATATCAAGTGAACGAGAGATTAAAAGAAAATTCTCTTAGGTGGATTGCAAGCAAAGAGTTTGTTAATTATTATTTTTTTCAATAATGAATGTACAAGTTATGTTTATAAGTCCCCATTTTTGGAATGATGTATAATTTAGTTTAATTTGGATGTGGAAAATGGAAAAGGTTGCATATTTCTAGACATTTGGTTTTATCCAAGAATACTTTGTATAAACTGTAAGTGAAGCTATGGTTGTATTTATATGTGTAAAATAAATCATAGAATTTACTAGTAAGATCTAGGTCACGGTTTTCTCCAGTTTTAAGTGCTCAATGTTCGAAGGTAATGGTGCCATTAGGAACGGACCCATGCGGTTTTTTCGGGATAGGGTCGTTAAAGTTTCATTTCCATGAATTCTAGAAATTAGCAATGTGTAAGTTTGTCCCGCTAAGGTCCGTACAATTAATTAGACTATCAAAGTAATTATGGATGGTTCAATCTTCTACTAGAGTGGTGGAAGAATCACTAGAACTTTTCCTTAATTTTCCTACTGATAAAAAATTTAGCATGAAGTGTGGAGCGTCGTTGGATGTTTGTTATTCTATAACAAGTGTTCCTCAACAAGAGATCAAGGATGGTGGCTTTGGCAGGTTCAGATGATATGGCTGCTAATAATGAAGTCATGCTTCATAGAGATTCTCTAACGTAAGCATTCGCCATTTGTAGGAAGGAAAAAGTTAGTTCTAACGAAACTTGACAAAAATTTGAATGGTCACTCACGTAAAAGAATGGCGAGAACTTCCAGGAAGGCCTAATATTAGTGAGAGGCACTTGAGGCTTAACGTACTACCTCCACTCATAACAAGGAAAAATCTACTAACACTTGGTTAAAGTAGTTAAAACTCGATAATATAGAGCTCTGCAAATGTGATGCGTGCCTTTTGTTTTTAATTTTTTAGTTTTGGTTCTTGTCACACTGGTTTTTATTCCCTTTATTATCAATACGACGCTTGTCCTTCAATATATATATTTACTTATAATTACATAATTAGTAGAAAAAAGATTTTGAATTTTTTTTGTTTAATTCTCTTTAGTCTGATGTAATTCATTTAATATCTTGTACTCGACCAATGTTAGTTTGACAAGCAATTCATTCTTCATTTTTTTTTAAATATCGTTAATTTGGACTTCTAGTTGGGTTTTCTCGAATTTCATTAAAGGTTGGGTTTGGGAGCTCAAAATTTCAAAGTTGTTTGGGTTAGGGTTCTTTCAGGTTTTAGGTAAGAGCCATATCGAATTTTGAGTGACTCGAGTCGGGTTCAAATTCAATAATATTATTTTAATTTATTTTTTTAGCTTATCTGATAGGTCAGGATGAGTTTTCTAGTCCTGATAGATTTTATCACGTCTTCTTAGTATACGTGTGCATGTGCGTGGGAGATAAAACATAATTGAATTAATGATGATAAATACAATGAATTCAATGTGATAGAAAGTGTAGAAACATCTTAAATAGTAAATGCACTTCACCTTGTCTTTGTAATCCTATAAATAAACATTTTTTTCTTGTAATTTAATCATATCAAAAGATCTTTCATCATCTAAAGCACAGGCAAATAAGTAGTATTAAATACCATGACAAGTCTAAATATCAATTCAGTTACGATGATCATGTTTATGGCAGGTATAGCAATTTTGGTTTCGCATGGGTTTGCACAACAAGACATCATCGACAAACAACATTGCAAAACCCGGATGGACCTAAAATGTGCTATGGAGATTTTTCAAAATATATTTTGGGATCCGAAAAAAGTAATTATAGGTAAACAATGCTGCCAAAAATTTTTGGGCATGAATGAAGTTTGCCATAATGCGTTCGTAGAACTGCAGGTCAACAGAAAACGTTATAAGGGAAAGGCATCTGAATACCGAAAAAATGGAAAACGAGCATGGAAAAAATGTGTGTCGATTCTGGGTAAGGTTCCAGGTGCTTCTTTAAAGAAATAGGTTTGATTATGTTGAAGCATTGAAGAGTACT
Organism: Bretschneidera sinensis; assembly: GCA_023935145.1. Taxonomy (NCBI): domain Eukaryota; kingdom Viridiplantae; phylum Streptophyta; class Magnoliopsida; order Brassicales; family Akaniaceae; genus Bretschneidera; species Bretschneidera sinensis. Next base: position 19,483,355 of record CM043703.1, read on the forward strand.
AATTGTAAAAATAATATTTTCATTCCTTTTGATGGAATTATATAAAAGGCATGCCTTTATTTATGAAACTTGTCGTTTACCTGCTTTCACCATAAAGTAGAGAAGAATGATTGTGTCACAAAGAATAAAAGCAAATAAAAAAGCGAATAAATCTATGTGGAAAAAAATCACACAAATTTGATTCGGCCACCTCAATTTTTTTAAGAATTTTATTAATTCAGTTGGATCATTAGAATTTAAATTCAAATGAAAAATGTAATTAATTTATGAATTTATTATAGGAAATTAGAACAAACCACAACTGCAAAAGTCAGCTCAAACTGATATTTTATTTATCCCCCGGTGGGCGCTGCTGTGAATGGCACATGCTTAAAACAGTCACATCTTTCAAAATGCAAACAAACATTGAGGCTAAGCCTAGCCCATTCGAACGCTGCCTCAGCTAAACAGATTAAAGATCAATTCAAGGTGGCCTATTAGCCAAAGTTTAGGACTCTGAACCCCCAAAGGTGCAGAACGAGAACAAAATTGTAGAAGAAAGCAATTATATATCTGGTGTAGGTTAGTCTTTTTCGGTACAGCTACAAAATCTTTCTTTTCCACTCAATTTTTTCGAAAATGACATTCTTGATTTCTCCATTATGCGTGCACATGATCTCACTGGATCGTTATACTTTTAATGATTTTGTAGTAGTTAATTATCGAGGGCTTATATAACTAAACAACAATCCAGCAAGGTATAAGAACAATACAAATGACAGTTGAATAGATTGCTATCCTCAGTTGCAATTGTATGGGTAAGTATAATTAAATTTATTACATTAAGTTTGTCCAATCCAGGGAACTTAGTTCCAATCAGTTGCATTTGCTTTCTTGATTCCCAGTCATTCGCTGAAGTACTTTGATTGGTTTACAAGGTAAGGATGTTGTTGAAGGATAGGCTCCCAATAATCAGAAATATTCAGGTTTTAAGTATGTTCAATAAGAAGTAAATGAGGAAGTTAGAAACTGGCAAACGAAAAGCGTGGCCAGTTGTGCCAGGTATTCTGAGCGTATTCCCATTATTCGTGAACACTTTATTTCATAAGAAGTTATCTCATGAGAGGTTAGATCAATGGGGGAATTCCGGGTGCTTCTGTCATTTTTTGATAAAGAAATGCATGACTCGCTGATGGATGGGGGTGTGTGGTTTAGCACATGATTCACTAAGGAGCCCTCTATGATCGTTAGTGAAAGATTTGTGTGGATGCATTGTGGAGGCATTCAACTTCTGGCGTGAAATTGTAAAATTATTAAACAAATAGCAGACTTGTTTGGCTGTTTCTGTAGATCCCTCTTTTTTGTAGAACTTGTGTTATTTTGATATACATTATGTTAATATTGAAACTAAATGTTTGTATTATAGTGCCTTGGCCTATTGTTCAAAGAAATGACTATAGGTATATATTTCAAAGGGGTATTTTGATGGAAATTAAATAAATTTGGTATTGTTTTGCTCAGAAAAAAAAAAAAAAAAAGTGATAAAGGGGGGTCTTCATTGAATTAGTTGAAAAAAGAGAGGAAGGGACTCTCAGTTTCTTAAAAGAAAAGGAGAAGTGCAAAAGGGTAAAAGACCAAGGGGGGAGTATATAAAGCCTAGTCTACATAGAATGCACTAGAAAACTCATTTGGTCTTCTTCATTTGCGGCAGAGGAGAGAGAGACAAGAGAGAGAGCAAAGTTTTATTAAGCTTTTGGAGGAAAACCCATTTTTTTCATCAAACCAAAACACCATCACGTCAAGTTCTTTTGCCCCCAAACCTTGACCACCTCCTAATGCCATCTTCCCCTACCGTCCGGCCAGGGAGGTGGGTCTCGACGAGTAGGCCACGGCGATTCCTGTCCTACACGCGCGAGACAGGGAAGGAAAATCTAACTTGTTTCGTGGCTTTTTCACATGCAGAAATTGAGGCATTTTCGAAAGGTGATCAACTACAAACATAAACTAGACTTCTTCAAGTTGATGTTTTGCTTTTGTTTAAAGTCATTTGGATTTAATGTGATGAAGTTATGAATTTTTTAAATTTGAAGATTTTATGGTGAAATTCAGTTAAAAGTTTTAATTTGGTTCTTGTATAACATAATCTTGAGCTGCGTATTATTAGAGAATTATGCTTTGGGCTGAAAGTTTGAAAACCTTGTAGGAATTAAAAGAACTCTCTCTAGGTAAGAGAGTTTCTTGATTTGGAATTAATGTGCAGAAAAAATATTTTTTTTTTATTCCTGTTAGAATTTTTAGTAACTACTCTAAGTTGAATTTTGAAATTAAAGTCTATATAAATTGCTAATTCTATGATATGAAGATGGGTATATTTGAATGAAATCTTTTAGTTAGAAAAGTTTGAAGTGAGTAATGGATGCTTTGGTAACAAAATTATAGAAAATGAAGATTTGGAAAATAAAGGAAAAAAGTCGATTTGAGTAATGTTATTACCTAAGAATTTGAAATTTTCTTCTCTTTTAAATTGAAATTTTGATTATGTAATTGAAGAGTATCATTTTTTAATATGAATCTCAAACTTGGGTAAGGAAAGAATAAGGAAAGAAGTAAAGAATGAAGAAAAAATGAAGAAAGGTGATAAAAGAGAGAATGAAACTTTTAGTACTATTTTCTTTTGCTTATATGTGTAACTAAATAAAATGGATGGTTGCTTATTAAGTGTTTACTGTTTTAAATACTATACTAAATGATATATATTTGTTTGTATAAATCTTTAGGTGTAATTGACAAACTTAATAAGGGCAAAAGAATAATCCGAGACTAAATTGCGACGCATCGAAGGTGAGTTTCATATTACTCTTAGTAAGCATAATGAAATGAATGATCATGAAAGTGCCTTGACAGTTTGACGATAATTTTATTGACGCGTATACATAAAGAAATGATAATAGAAACATTACGATATGTTGGAAAATATGTTTTGGATTGAATGATGGTGATATATTTGATTGTGGATTGTGTGTTGAGATAATTGTTGCATTACAAGAAAATAATTTGTAATAAGATAATGGAAAGAATGATCTTGGAAAGGATATGATCCCACCTTGTGTAGGTTGTGACCTAGGTGAAAGGGATCCGAAAATGATAATACCTCACCTAGTGTAGGTTGCGACCTAAGTGGAGGAAATGGATGAATCTCGCCTAGTTCAGGTTGTACCTAGGTGGAGAAGATTATAATACCTCGCCCAGTGCAGGTTATGGCCTTAGTGGAGGGAATGACTGAATCTCACCTAGCGTAGGTTGTACCTAGGTGGAGAAGATTAGGGTTATTTCAGGTTTTAGGTAAAAGTCATATCGAATTTTGAGTGACTCGAGTCGGGTTCAAATTCAATAATATTATTTTAATTTATTTTTTTAGCTTATTTGATAGGTCAGGATGAGTTTTCTAGTCCTGATAGATTTTATCACGTCTTCTTAGTATATGTTGTTATTTGTCTAAGTTTCAAACATATCCAAACACAGTCTAAAGTTGGTTAAAGTCCAAATCAAAGGTGGTGTATGAAATTTGAGCAAGTTATAATGTTGCACACATGTGTGTGCTTCAATTTTGAGCATGGGAAGGTCAGGAACACTGCTGTGGAAGTTTCTGCCCACAGGTAGGAGGTGTGTGCACAGCATCAGGAGGCTGCAGCATCAGGTCACGTCGCAGCACACAGCACCACACCAAAACGCACAGCATCACTTGGAGAGTGATGAAGGGCTGAGATTAAAGGAAGAACATGATCAAAGGGTCAAGAATGATTCACAAGATTGTCCAAGAATTAAGAGGCTATAAAAAGGGTTTCTTAGCCTCATTTCAAGTGGTGGAAAAGGTGTGTGAGAGAACCACACAGGTTGTGACATTGTGAGATCATTGTAAACACAAGAGAGAATTGTGTGAGAGACATAAACACAAGAGGGACTCTTGTAGTGAGGCTGGTTGTAAAGAAGAGAGGTTAGTAGAGAATTGATAGAAAGCATTGTAATAGGTCTATCACTTTCTCGTTCTCTTCTTGGTTCTTCAAGAACTTGGATTCTTGAAGGGGATTGCTGTAACTTTGTAAGAACCATTGAGATAGTGCAGAGAGTTCGGAGGAACTCATGGGGACGTAGGCACATTTCCGAACCTCGACAACAAATTACTTGTCTTATTTCTTTCTTTGATTTTCTGTTCTTGTGTTTGATTGCTGAAATTCTTTCTACATGTCATTCAAGACTTGGGTGTTTGGAAGATCACCACTTGGGCATCTTGTCAAGGTGATTTCCAACAGTGGTATCAGAGCTTTGGACAGTGGTATCAGAGCACAGCAGCTGGTTATCGGAACAAGAAGTAGAAGGTACGGAGCCAAGACTCAAAGAATCAAAGTTCAACTTCTTGGGTGATTCAAGAACGGAGTTAAGATCTATATATGATCGTGTTCTTGAGGTAAATCAAGAACGGTGTTAAGATCAATATCTGATCGTGTTCTTGAGGGTGATTCAAGAACGGTGTAAAGATCAAGATCTGGTCGTGTTCTTGAAAGTGATTCAAGAACGGTTAAGATCCATCTTCGATCTGTGTTCTTGAGGTTGAAGAAAGCATTTGTGGGTACTGCATAAGACAAGGGATCATCTCCGCAAGATGGGTTCAAATTTCTGTATTAAGAATTTTGATGGAAAGGGAGATTTTTCTCTACGGAAGCAGAAGATCAAGGAGGTTCTTGTGCAACAAAAAGTGGACTTGGCTATTGGAGAAGATGACGCTTTTCCAGCAAGTGTCTCGGAGGACCAGCGGACCGAGATGAAGAAGATGGCTTACAGCACCATTTTCTTGCACATGTAAGATAATGTCACAAGGGAGTGCGAAGACTCGGAAGATCCAGCTGCATTATGGAAGAAACTAGATGAATTGTTTCTTGCCAAGACTCTCCCATATAAGAGGTATCTTCGGAAACGAATCTTTGCTTTTAAATTTGATCCTAAGAAAGAGTTGCAAGATAATCTTGATGCCAAGAAAAGGAGTGCATCAAGTGGTAAAGGGCTGTTCTTTAAAAGAAGGCCAGCAACTTGGTATGGCAGCAACTATGGCTACTACTAAGACAGAGGTAGAGGAGAGAGCCATGGGAGAGTGCACAGCAGCATGCATGGCTACTACCGGGACAGAGGTAGAGGAGAGAGCCATGGGAGAGTGCACAGCAGCGTGCATGGCTACTACCGGGACAGAGGTAGCGGAGAAAGCCATGGGAGAATGCATTCCGAACTGAGATTTGGAGGGAAGAGCTGCTACTATTGCCATAAGGAGAGTCATGCCAAGAAAGATTGCAAGAAGATGACAAGGGATAGAGGAGGAAGCCATACCAAGAATGGAGAGGCTTCGGTTACCAAAACAGAACAGCAAGATGGTGATGTTCTTGTTGTGTGCTCGGATGTGAGCAAGGGGGATGAAGGCAGCGGGAAATGGATCTTAGATACCGGGTGCACTCATCATATGTGCCCTCACAAAGAATGGTTCAAGAATTTCAAGAAGATCAATGATGGAAGAGTCTTCTTGGGGAATGACAATTCTTGCCAAGTGAGAGGGATTGGAGATATCCAATTGAGGATGTTTGATGGAGTCACAAGGCTGTTGGAAAATGTGAGGTATGTTCCATATTTGAAGAGGAACTTGATCTCATTGGGGCAGCTGGATTCCATGGGCTATACATGCAAGATCGAGGGAGGAAAGATCAAGGTGGCCCAGGGATCTTTGGTAGTGATCAAGGCAGCAAGAAACGATGGACTCTATGAGATGATCGGAGAAATAGAAACCAATGATCAAGCAGCAAGCTTGATGGCTGAGCTGGACAAGGCAGCCCTTTGGCACACTCGCTTGGGACACATGAGCGAAAAGGGCCTGCAAATGCTTAGCAAGGAAGGTCTACTTGGTGGTGACAAAGTAGAAGAACTGGATTTCTGTAAGAGCTGTGTTTTTGGGCAGCAACATTGGGTCAACTTCAACATCGGAGTGCACAAGTCTAAGGGCAATCTTGACTACATTCATGCGGACCTTTGGGGACCAGCAAGGACACCAACACAGGGAGGTAACATTTACTTTCTGTCTTTAATTGATGATTATTCAAGAAAAGTATGGGTTTATTTGGTTAAGAATAAATTAGATGCCTTGAATAAATTAGTGGTGTGGAAAGGGCTGGTTGAGACTCAAATGGGTAGAGTAGTTAAGGGGATAAGAACCGATAATGGCTTAGAAATTTTTAACCAAGAACTTGATCAATTCTGTAGGTTAAATGGCATTCTAAGACATAGGACGGTTGTGGAAACTCCTCAGCAAAATGGAGTTGCTGAGTTGATGAATAAGACCCTTATGGAAAAAGTTAGGTGCATGCTAATAGGATCCGGGTTACCAAAATATTTCTGGGGAGAAGCTGTAGCTACAGCTGCATACTTGGTGAATAGATCACCCTCTAGAGCAATAGTGCTAAAGACTCCCATGGAGATGTGGAGTGGAAAAACCCCTGAATTAAGCAACCTTAGGACTTTTGGATGTGCAGCATATGCACACCAAAAGGAGGATAAACTTGACCCTAGGTCTAGAAAATGTGTATTTCTAGGATATGGTGATGGGGTTAAGGGATATAGGTTGTGGTCCTTAGAAAAGAAGGGCATGAAACTGATTATAAGTAGGGATGTTGTCTTTAATGAATTATTATTTCCCTACTTGGAGAAAACTAACCCTGCAGGGGCTAGTGAGCAAACCAATTCAGAAATTGTTGAGCATCACATCAAAGAGCACTCGGTTCAGGTAGAGCAGAGGAGGCAAGAGGGTTCGGACCAGGTAGAGCCCTTGGAAGAAGGTCAAGAAGCTCAAGAAACTCAAGATGAGGCTGAACAAGAAGTAGTTGATGCAATAAATAACTACCAGCTCATAAGAGACCGGGAAAGAAGAGTGGTTAGACCACCCTTGAGATATGGGTTTGCAAATGCTGTAGATGCAGCAGCTCCTTGGATAGAAGGAGGGATAGCTGAACCAGAAACTTACACGGATGCCATGGAGTGTAAGGATTCGTCAAAGTGGCAGCTGGCTATGGAGGAAGAAATGGATTCTTTGATGAAGAACAACTCTTGGGAGCTGGTGCCAAAACCAGAAAAACAGAGAGTGGTGGATTGTAGGTGGCTCTACAAGATCAAAGAAGGGAATACTCCGGGGGATGAAGTCCGATATAAGGCCAGGCTGGTGGCAAAGGGGTTCACACAGAAAGAAGGCATAGATTTCACCGAAATCTTCTCACCGGTTGTGAAGTACAAGACAATACGGATGATGTTAGCATTAGTGGTCCAATTTAATTGGGAAATCGAGCAAATGGATGTTAAGACTGCATTCTTGCATGGAGAGCTCGATGAGACCATTTTCATGAGGCAACCCGAAGGCTATGAGGAAGGAAGGCAGGGAGAGCTAGTGTGCAAATTGAAGAAGTCTCTCTATGGCCTGAAACAATCACCTCGGCAGTGGAACAAGAGGTTTGATTCCTTTGTAATCAGCTTGGGTTTCATGAGGAGCTGCTATGATTCTTGCTTGTACTATAAGGGGCAGAAGATTGAGGAGATGGTGATCATCCTCATCTATGTTGATGACATGTTGCTGGTTGGGAGCAGCATGGAGAGGATAAAGAAATTAAAGGCTCAACTCAGTGAAGAGTTTGAGATGAAGGATCTTGGCCATGCAAAGAAGATCCTTGGGATGTTTATCATCTGGGAAAGGAAGAGAAACAGGTCAAGTGTTTCTTGGGCAATGAATGTTTTCCGCAAATGAGTGAGTAATCCCAGAAAAGAGCATTGGCTTGGGATGAAGTGGTTGCTGAGGTACATGGAGGTTCAGTGGCAGCCAGTGGTAGCACTCATAACAACCAGGGCAGAATGCATAGCGGCTACGGAAGCCATAAAGGAGGCTAAGGGGTGCAAAGGGTTGTTGGACGAGTGGGAGCTCCTAAAAGAGCAGGTGGTGGTATCTTTGGATAGCCAAAGTGCGGGGCACTTGTGGAGGTATCTAGTGTTCCATGAGGGGATGGAGTATATGGATGTTCGGTATCATTACATTCTGGAAAATGGTACAGAAGGATGCATTCATGTTGACAAGAAGACCATGGAGAAAAGTCCTGCAGATTTAGTTACCAAGTTTCTACCTCTAAGTAAGTTCAATCATTGCCTTGAATTACTTAGGATTGGAGTCAGTTGATTGATGACTCAAGATGAGTTTGGATCCCGAAGCTTTCTGCACAATAGTTCAGGTTTTTTGAACTCTTAGACAAAGGTAGATATTGTTGTTATTTGTCTAAGATTCAAATATATCCAAACACGGTCTAAAGTTGGTTAAAGTCCAAATCAAAGGTGGAGTTTGAAATTTGAGCAAGTTATAAGGTTGCACACATGTGTGTGCTTCAATTTTGAGCATGGGAAGGTCAGGCACACTGCTGTGGAAGTTTCTGCCCACAGGCAGGAGGTGTGCGCACAGCATCAGGAGGCTGCAGCATCAGGTCACACCGCAGCACACAGCACCACACCAAAACGCACAGCATCACTTGGAGAGTGATGAAGGGCTGAGATTAAAGGAAGAACATGATCAAAGGGTCAAGAATGATTCACAAGATTGTCCAAGAATTAAGAGGCTATAAAAAGGGTTTCTTAGCCTCATTTCAAGTGGTGGAAAAGGTGTGTGAGAGAACCACACAGGTTGTGACATTGTGAGATCATTGTAAACACAAGAGAGAATTGTGTGAGAGACATAAACACAAGAGGGACTCTTGTAGTGAGGCTGGTTGTAAAGAAGAGAGGTTAGTAGAGAATTGATAGAAAGCATTGTTATAGGTCTATCACTTTCTCGTTCTCTTCTTGGTTCTTCAAGAACTTGGATTCTTGAAGGGGATTGTTGTAACTTTGTAAGAACCATTGAGATAGTGCAGAGAGTTCGGAGGAACTCACGGGGACGTAGGCTCATTGCCGAACCTCGACAACAAATTACTTGTCTTATTTCTTTCTTTGATTTTCTGTTCTTGTGTTCGATTGCTGAAATTCTTTCTACACGTCATTCAAGACTTGGGTGTTTGGAAGATCACCACCTGGACATCTTGTCAAGGTGATTTCCAACAGTATACGTGTGCATGTGCGTGGGAGATAAAACATAATTGAATTAATGATGATAAATACAATGCTTTCAATGTGATAGAAACTGAAGAAACATCTTAAATGGTAAATGCACTTCACCTTGTCTTTGTAAACCTATAAATAAACATTTTTTTCTTGTAATTTAATCATATCAAAAGATCTTTCATCATCTAAAGCACAGGCAAATAAGTAGTATTAAATACCATGACAAGTCTAAATATCAATTCAGTTACGATGATCATGTTTATGGCAGGTATAGCAATTTTGGTCTCGCATGGGTTTGCACAACAAGACATCATCGACAAACAACATTGCAAAACCCGGATGGACCTAAAATGTGCTATGGAGATTTTTCAAAATATATTTTGGGATCCAAAAAATGTAATTATAGGTAAACAATGCTGCCAAAAACTTTTGGGCATGAATGAAGTTTGCCATAATGCGTTCGTAGAACTGCAGGTCAACAGAAAACGTTATAAGGGAAAGGCATCTGAATACCGAAAAAATGGAAAACGAGCATGGAAAAAATGTGTGTCGATTCTGGGTAAGGTTCCAGGTGCTTCTTTAAAGAAATAGGTTTGATTATGTTGAAACATTGAAGAGTACTAATTGTAAAAATAATATTTTCATTCCTTTTGATGGAATTATATAAAAGGCATGCCTTTATTTATGAAACTTGTCGTTTACCTGCTTTCACCATAAAGTAGAGAAGAATGATTGTGTCACAAAGAATAAAAGCAAATAAAAAAGCGAATAAATTTATCCGGAAAAAAATCACACAAATTTGATTCGGCCACCTCAATTTTTTTAAGAATTTTATTAATTCAGTTGGATCATTAGAATTTAAATTCAAATGAAAAATCTAATTAATTTATGAATTTATTATAGGAAATTAGAACAAACCACAACTGCAAAAGTCAGCTCAAACTGATATTTTATTTATCCCCCGGTGGGCGCTGCTGTGAATGGTACATGCTTAAAACAGTCACATCTTTCAAAATGCAAACAAACATTGAGGCTAAGCCTAGCCCATTCGAACACTGCCTCAGCTAAACAGATTAAAGATCAATTCAAGGTGGCCTATTAGCCAAAGTTTAGGACTGTGAACCCCCAAAGTTGCAGAACAAGAAAAAAATTGTAGAAGAAAGCAATTATATATCTGGTGTAGGTTAGTCTTTTTCGGTACAGTTACAAAATCTTTCTTTTCCACTCAATTTTTTCGAAAATGACATTCTTGATTTCTCCTTTATGAGCGCACATGATCTCACTGGATCATTATACTTTTAATGATTTTGTAGTAGTTAATTATCGAGGGCTTATATAACTAAACAACAATCCTGCAAGGTATAAGAACAATACAAATGACAGTTGAATAGATTGCTATCCTCAGTTGCAATTGTATGGGTAAGTATAATTAAATTTATTACATTAAGTTTGTCCAATCAAGGGAACTTAGTTCCAATCAGTTGCATTTGCTTTCTTGATTCTCAGTCATTCGCTGAAGTACTTTGATTGGTTTACAAGGTAAGGATGTTGTTGAAGATAGGCTCCCAATAATCAGAAATATTCAGGTTTTAAGTATGTTCAATAAGAAGTAAATGAGGAAGTTAGAAACTGGCAAACGAAAAGCGTGGCCAGTTGTGCCAGGTATTCTGAGCGTATTCCCATTATTCATGAACACTTTATTTCGTAAGAAGTTATCTCATGAGAGGTTAGATCAATGGGGGATTTCCGGGTGCTTCTGTCATTTTTTGATAAAGAAATGCATGACTCGCTGATGGATAGGGGTGTGTGGTTTAGCACATGATTCACTAAGGAGCCCTCTATGATCGTTAGTGAAAGATTTGTGTGGATGCATTGTGGAGGCATTCAACTTCTGGCTTGAAATTGTAAAATTATTAAACAAATAGCAGACTTGTTAGGCTGTTTCCGTAGATCCCTCTTTTTTGTAGAACTTGTGTTATTTTGATATACATTATGTTAATATTGAAACTAAATGTTTGTATTATAGTGCCTTGGCCTATTGTTCAAAGAAATGACTATAGGTATATATTTCAAAGGGGTATTTTGATGGAAATTAAATAAATTTAGTATTGTTTTGCTCAGAAAAAAAAAAAAAAGTGATAAAGGGGGGTCTTCGTTGAATTAGTTGAAAAAAGAGAGGAAGGGACTCGCAGTTTCTTAAAAGAAAAGGAGAAGTGCAAAAGGGTAAAATACCAAGGGGGGAGTATATAAAGCCTAGTCTACATAGAATGCGCTAGAAAACTCATTTGGTCTTCTTCATTTGCGGCAGAGGAGAGAGAGACAAGAGAAAGAGCAAAGTTTTATTAAGCTTTTGGAGGAAAACCCATTTTTTCCATCAAACCAAAACACCATCACGTCAAGTTCGTTTGCCCCCAAACCTTGACCACCTCCTAATGCCATCTTCCTCAACCGTCCGGCCAGGGAGGTGGGTCTCGACGAGTAGGCCACGGCGATTCCTGTCCTACACGCGCGAGACAGGGAAGGAAAATCTAACTTGTTTCGTGGCTTTTTCACATGCAGAAATTGAGGTATTTTCGAAAGGTGATCAACTACAAACATAAACTAGACTTCTTCAAGTTGATGTTTTGCTTTTGTTTAAAGTCATTTGGATTTAATATGATGAAGTTATGAATTTTTTAAATTTGAAGATTTTATGGTGAAATTCAGTTAAAAGTTTTAATTTGGTTCTTGTATAACATAATCTTGAGCTGCGTATTATTAGAGAATTATGCTTTGGGCTGAAAGTTTGAAAACCTTGTAGGAATTAAAAGAACTCTCTCTAGGTAAGAGAGTTTCTTGATTTGGAATTAATGTGCAGAAAAAATATTTTTTTTATTCCTGTTAGAATTTTTAGTAACTACTCTAAGTTGAATTTTGAAATTAAAGTCTATATAAATTGCTAATTCTATGATATGAAGATGGGTAGATTTGAATGAAATCTTTTAGTTAGAAAAGTTTGAAGTGAGTAATGGATGCTTTGGTAACAAAATTATAGAAAATGAAGATTTGGAAAATAAAGGAAAAAAGTCGATTTGAGTAATGTTATTACCTAAGAAGTTGAAATTTTCTTCTCTTTTAAATTGAAATTTTGATTATGTAATTGAAGAGTATCATTTTTTAATATGAATCTCAAACTTGGGTAAGGAAAGAATAAGGAAAGAAGTAAAGAATGAAGAAAAAATGAAGAAAGGTGACAAAAGAGAGAATGAAACTTTTAGTACTATTTTCTTTTGCTTATATGTGTAACTAAATAAAATGAATGGTTGCTTATTAAGTGTTTACTGTTTTAAATACTATACTAAATGATATATATTTGTTTGTATAAATCTTTAGGTGCAATTGACAAACATAATAAGGGCAAAAGAATAATCCGAGACTAAATTGCGACGCATCGAAGGTGAGTTTCATATTACTCTTAGTAGGCATAATGAAATGAATGATCATGAAAGTGCCTTGACAGTTTGATGATAATTTTATTGACGCGTATACATAAAGAAATGATAATAGAAACATTACGATATGTTGGAAAATATGTTTTGGATTGAATGATGGTGATATGTTTGATTGTGGATTGTGTGTTGAGATAATTGTTGCATTACAACAAAACAATTTGTAATAAGATAATGGAAAGAATGATCTTGGAAAGGATATGATCCCACCTTGTGTAGGTTGTGACCTAGGTGAAAGGGATCCGAAAATGATAATACCTCACCTAGTGTAGGTTGCGACCTAAGTGGAGGAAATGGATGAATCTCGCCTAGTTCAGGTTGTACCTAGGTGGAGAAGATTATAATACCTCGCCCAGTGCAGGTTATGGCCTTAGTGGAGGGAATGACTGAATCTCACCTAGCGTAGGTTGTACCTAGGTGGAGAAGATTATGGGACCCCGCCTAGAGTAAGTTATTACCTAGGTGGTGGGGATTTTATGAAATGAAAATGCTAAATGTACCGGTACATGGGGAGATGTCCCGTCATGATATAAATAAGGTCAAGAAATGGAGTAAATTTTAATATTTAAATAAATTATCGTTCTTAGCATTTGCATTGCATGGTATCTTTATTAGAATGGTAATGTTGAGTTATTAAACATTAAATGATTGAAGTCTCCAATGATTGGTATATAAGGTTCAACTATGCAATGGAAGTATACTTTGTACTTTCGTAATAAATCTTAGACATGACTTTTATGAAATACAAGTGTTAAGTTCTTTGATAATTTATTTTATTCTAAAGAAAGACAAATATTAGAATTTTTTTACATTATTGTGGATATAGTAACCGTTAATCTGAGTAAAATGGTTACTCACTGAGCTCTTTAGCTAATTCTTTATATATATATATATATATATATATATATATATATATATATATATATATCACACAAAAATCCTTTTGAACTTTGGAGATATCAAGTGAACGAGAGATTAAAAGAAAATTCTCTTAGGTGGATTGCAAGCAAAGAGTTTGTTAATTATTTTTTTTTCAATAATGAATGTACAAGTTATGTTTATATGTCTCCATTTTTGGAATGATGTATAATTTAGTTTAATTTGGATGTGGAAAATGGAAAAGGTTGCATATTTGTAGACATTTGGTTTTATCCAAGAATACTTTGTATAAACTGTAAGTGAAGCTATGGTTGTATTTATATGTGTAAAATAAATCATAGAATTTACTAGTAAGATCCAGGTCACGGTTTTCTCCAGTTTTAAGTGCTCAATGTTCGAAGGTAATGGTGCCATTACGAACGGACCCATGCGGTTTTTTCGGGATAGGGTCGTTACAGTTTCATTTCCATGAATTCTAGAAATTAGCAATGTGTAAGTTTGTCCCGCTAAGGTCCGTACAATTAATTAGACTATCAAAGTAATTATGGATGGTTCAATCTTCTACTAGAGTGGTGGAAGAATCACTAGAACTTTTCCTTAATTTTCCTACTGATAAAAAATTTAGCATGAAGTGTGGAGCGTCGTTGGATGATTGTTATTCTATAACAAGTGTTCCTCAACAAGAGATCAAGGATGGTGGCTTTGGCAGGTTCAGATGATATGGCTGCTAATAATGAAGTTATGCTTCATAGAGATTCTCTAACGTAAGCATTCGCCATTTGTAGGAAGGAAAAAGTTAGTTCTAACGAAACTTGACAAAAATTTGAATGGTCACTCACGTAAAAGAATGGCGAGAACTTCCAGGAAGGCCTAATATTAGTGAGAGGCACTTGAGGCTTAACGTACTACCTCTACTCATAACAAGGAAAAATCTACTAACACTTGGTTAAAGTAGTTAACACTCGATAATATAGAGCTCTGCAAATGTGATGCGTGCTTTTTGTTTTTTATTTTTTAGTTTTGGTTCTTGTCACACTGGTTTTTATTCCCTTTATTATCAATACGACGCTTGTCCTTCAATATATATATTTACTTATAATTACATAATTAGTAGAAAAAAGAATTTGATTTTTTTTTTGTTTAATTCTCTTTAGTCTGATGTAATTCATTTAATATCTTGTACTTGACCAATGTTAGTTTGACAAGCAATTCATTCTTCATTTTTTTTAAATATCGTTAATTTGGACTTCTAGTTGGGTTTTCTCGAATTTCATTAAAGGTTGGGTTTGGGTGCTCAAAATTTCAAAGTTGTTTGGGTTAGGGTTATTTCAGGTTTTAGGTAAGAGCCATATCGAATTTTGAGTGACTCGAGTCGGGTTCAAATTCAATAATATTATTTTAATTTATTTTATTAGCTTATCTGATAGGTCAGGATGAGATTTCTAGTCCTGATAGATTTTATCACGTCTTCTTAGTATACGTGTGCATGTGCGTGGGAGATAAAACATAATTGAATTAATGATGATAAATACAATGAATTCAATGTGATAGAAACTGAAGAAACATCTTAAATGGTAAATGCACTTCACCTTGTCTTTGTAAACCTATAAATAAACATTTTTTTCTTGTAATTTAATCCTATCAAAAGATCTTTCATCATCTAAAGCACAGGCAAATAAGTAGTATTAAATACCATGACAAGTCTAAATATCAATTCAGTTACGATGATCATGTTTATGGCAGGTATAGCAATTTTGGTCTCGCATGGGTTTGCACAACAAGACATCATCGACAAACAACATTGCAAAACCCGGATGGACCTAAAATGTGCTATGGAGATTTTTCAAAATATATTTTGGGATCCGAAAAAAGTAATTATAGGTAAACAATGCTGCCAAAAACTTTTGGGCATGAATGAAGTTTGCCATAATGCGTTCGTAGAACTGCAGGTCAACAGAAAACGTTATAAGGGAAAGGCATCTGAATACCGAAAAAATGGAAAACGAGCATGGAAAAAATGTGTGTCGATTCTGGGTAAGGTTCCAGGTGCTTCTTTAAAGAAATAGGTTTGATTATGTTGAAACATTGAAGAGACTAATTGTAAAAATAATATTTTCATTCCTTTTGATGGAATTATATAAAAGGCATGCCTTTATTTATGAAACTTGTCGTTTACCTGCTTTCACCATAAAGTAGAGAAGAGTGATTGTGTCACAAAGAATAAAAGCAAATAAAAAAGCGAATGAATTTATGCGGAAAAAAATCACACAAATTTGATTCGGCCACCTCAATTTTTTTAAGAACTCTATTAATTCAGTTGGATCATTAGAATTTAAATTCAAATGAAAAATGTAATTAATTTATGAATTTATTATAGGAAATTAGAACAAACCACAACTGCAAAAGTCAGCTCAAACTGATATTTTATTTATCCCCCGGTGGGCGCTGCTGTGAATGGCACATGCTTAAAACAGTCACATCTTTCAAAATGCAAACAAACATTGAGGCTAAGCCTAGCCCATTCGAACGCTGCCTCAGCTAAACAGATTAAAGATCAATTCAAGGTGGCCTATTAGCCAAAGTTTAGGACTGTGAACCCCCAAAGTTGCAGAACGAGAAAAAAATTGTAGAAGAAAGCAATTATATATCTGGTGTAGGTTAGTCTTTTTCGGTACAGTTACAAAATCTTTCTTTTCCACTCAATTTTTTCGAAAATGACATTCCTGATTTCTCCTTTATGCGTGCACATGATCTCACTGGATCGTTATACTTTTAATGATTTTGTAGTAGTTAATTATTGAGGGCTTATATAACTAAACAACAATCCTGCAAGGTATAAGAACAATACAAATGACAGTTGAATAGATTGCTATCCTCAGTTGCAATTGTATGGGTAAGTATAATTAAATTTATTACATTAAGTTTGTCCAATCAAGGGAACTTAGTTCCAATCAGTTGCATTTGCTTTCTTGATTCTCAGTCATTCGCTGAAGTACTTTGATTGGTTTACAAGGTAAGGATGTTGTTGAAGGACAGGCTCCCAATAATCAGAAATATTCAGGTTTTAAGTATGTTCAATAAGAAGTAAATGAGGAAGTTAGAAACTGGCAAACGAAAAGCGTGGCCAGTTGTGCCAGGTATTCTGAGCGTATTCCCATTATTCATGAACACTTTATTTCATAAGAAGTTATCTCATGAGAGGTTAGATCAATGGGGGATTTCCGGGTGCTTCTGTCATTTTTTGATAAAGAAATGCATGACTCGCTGATGGATGGGGGTGTGTGGTTTAGCACATGATTCACTAAGGAGCCCTCTATGATCGTTAGTGAAAGATTTGTGTGGATGCATTGTGGAGGCATTCAACTTCTGGCTTGAAATTGTAAAATTATTAAACAAATAGCAGACTTGTTTGGCTGTTTCTGTAGATCCCTCTTTTTTGTAGAACTTGTGTTATTTTGATATACATTATGTTAATATTGAAACTAAATGTTTGTATTATAGTGCCTTGGCCTATTGTTCAAAGAAATGACTATAGGTATATATTTCAAAGGGGTATTTTGATGGAAATTAAATAAATTTGGTATTGTTTTGCTCAGAAAAAAAAAAAAAAAAAAGTGATAAAGGGGGGTCTTCGTTTAATTAGTTGAAAAAAGAGAGGAAGGGACTCGCAGTTTCTTAAAAGAAAAGGAGAAGTGCAAAAGGGTAAAAGACCAAGGGGGGAGTATATAAAGCCTAGTCTACATAGAATGCACTAGAAAACTCATTTGGTCTTCTTCATTTGCGGCAGAGGAGAGGGAGACAAGAGAGAGAGCAAAGTTTTATTAAGCTTTTGGAGGAAAACCCATTTTTTCCATCAAACCAAAACACCATCACGTCAAGTTCTTTTGCCCCCCAAATAAGTAGTATTAAATACCATGACAAGTCTAAATATCAATTCAGTTACGATGATCATGTTTATGGCAGGTATAGCAATTTTGGTTTCGCATGGGTTTGCACAACAAGACATCATCGACAAACAACACTGCAAAACCCGGATGGACCTAAAATGTGCTATGGAGATTTTTCAAAATATATTTTGAGATCCGAAAAAAGTAATTATAGGTAAACAATGCTGTTTAAAGCTTTTGGGCATGAATGAAGTTTGCCATAATGCGTTCGTAGAACTGCAGGTCAACAGAAAACGTTATAAGGGAAAGGCATCTGAATACCGAAAAAATGGAAAACGAGCAATTGCAAAAATAATATTTTCATTCATTTTGATGAAATTATATAAAAAGCATGCCTTTATTTATGAAACTTGTCGTTTACCCGCTTTCAGCATAAAGTAGAGAAGAATGATTGTGTCACAAAGAATAAAAGCAAATAAAAAACCAAATAAATGTATGCGGAAAAAAATCACACAAATTTGATTCGGCCATCACAATTTTTTTAAGAATTTTATTAATTCAGTTGGATCATTAGAATTTAAATTCAAATGAAAAATATAATTAATTTGTGAATTTATTATAGGAAATTAGAACAAATCACCACTGCAAAAGTCAGCTCAAACTGATATTTTATTTATCCCCCGGTGGGCGCTGCTGTGAATGGCACATGCTTAAAACAATCACATCTTTCAAAATGCAAACAAACATTGAGACGAAGCCTATCCCATTTGAACGCTGCCTCAGCTAAACAGATTAAAGATCAATTCAAGGTGGCCTATTAGCCAAAGTTTAGGACTGTGAACCCCCAAAGTTACAGAACGAGAAAAAAATTGTAGAAGAAAGCAATTATATATCTGGTGTAGGTTAGTCTTTTTCGGTACAGTTACAAAATCTTTCTTTTCGACTCAATTTTTTCGAAAATGAAATTCCTAATTTCTCCTTTATGCGTGCACATGATCTCACTGGATCATTATACTTTTAATGATTTTGTAGCAGTTAATTATCGAGGGCTTATATAACTAAACAACAATCCTGCAGGGTATAAGAACAATACAAATGACAGTTGAATAAATTGCTATCCTCAGTTGCAATTGTATGGATGAGTATAATTAAATTTATTACATTAGTTTGTCCAATCAAGGGAACTTAGTTCCAATCAGTTGCAATTGCTTTCTTGATTCTCATTCATTTGCTGAAGTAACAAACATGTAAACTAATAATGTGCTGTAAATAAAAGAGTTTAAGGAATAGATGATGCAAACTCTGTTTATAGTGGTTCGACTATATCGGATTCGTTCCAACCCTACGTCCACTCTCTTCAAGAAACCTCCTTGAAGTAATCCACTAAGAAACTTAGTCATGCAACTTCACGGGTGTTGCACAATCCTTACAATCAATCCCTTCCTCTCGGAAGCAAAAATCCCTTCCTCTCGGAAGCTAATCCCTTTACAATAAATATTGTAAAGTAAATGGTAGAGAGACAACAAAGAAAGCTTATACAACTGAATAATATCTTTCTTTCAAGATAAAGCTTGAAGAATGGCTCAACAATAAATATTTCAAAGCTTTTTGTGTATCATTAAGTAAAAACTTGATTGAATGTTTATTCTTCTCTTTTGAAATGCTCAATAGAGTGGGTTTATATAGTCTTGATGTAATATGGTCGCTTTGTACTATTTTGGTACGATTTGGTGCAATTTGTATTGAAATCTCGCGTCTCAACGGTCATATTTTTTGAACTACCAGTCGACTGAGTCAAGTTAAAAATCACATTTTTAAAAGTTATGACTGGTACCATTCAACTGGGTAAGACTTACCAGTCGACTGGGGACCTTCTGTCCAAAGTGCCAGTCGACTGGGTTGGTCTTACTAGTCGACTGGGGGCTGTCTATCCAAAACACCAGTCAACTGGTATGAAGCATCCAGTCGACTGTGGTCACGCTGTCCAAAACACCAGTCTTCTGGTGTAAGTACCCAGTCGACTGGGTTGCCTTTCAACCCAGTTTTTCATTCTTATAAAAGGTTTTGATTTTAAAACGTTAGTTTTTAAAATACTTTTCCAAAATGAGCTATTGGACAAGCTAATTACCTGAACAGGTGAGATTTACAACTTGTTTAAATACCTTGTCCATATACTAGATCTTCTATCTTGACTTGGAGTTTGATTCGGATTGAGTTCTTGCACCTTGATCCTTGGCTGAATGCTTTTATCACTTAATACACTTAGATAGCACTGTTAGCATAATTAAGGTTGTGTTTTGTCATCACTAAAATATAGATGAGGGTTAACAATCCCTAACACCAAAAATGCTTATTTGACATGGATTTCTTTTCTTTGTGGTAGAGGAAGTTCCATTATCCTATGATTAAGGCGATCGACAAAATATTATTGAGGATGATCGGAAAAAAATGGAAAGACTACAGATATGTGCTTATAAGGGACCACGTGAGGAACAAAACAAAACAACAAGTTTTGAGCAATAATGTTCCAAAAGGAGTAGATCAAAACCAATGGAAACAACTTGTGAACTACTGCTTTACTGAGCAAAGTAAGGTTGTTTTTTCATAATTATGTTCATTTGAATTCTCCTTGTTTCTCTTTTCTTTTAATGATTTATTAGTCAATTGGTTTATTGTTGGTGTAGAAATATTTCACGATAGGGACAGCAGCACGTGAAAGACAACAATGTCCTCACACGACCGGATCAAAGAGTTTTGCGAGAAAACGAGATGAATATGTTAGTTGATTTGCTTCATTCATCCAATTTTTCATTTTAGATATAGTGTATTGAGTCATTGTTTGAACTCTTTTCATAAATTGTAGGAAATGAAACATGGAAATGATACCGGACGCATAGAGTTTTTTACTGAAACTCATAGACGCAAGGATGGAACGTTTATTGATGAAGTATCAAGACAATTTGTGGTAAAGGTTGGTCATTAATTCAACTTGTTAGAGAAATGCTGAGTTTTAGTTTATTATTCAATATGAAAATTTGTGTTAATGAATTCATTTTAACTTAAAAAGAAGATATATATGAGAAAACACCTACTAATCAATTCTATCTGACTTCATCATTCCTTGGGCTTGGCTTTGATTCTCATAAATCTAATGAGGTACAGATGATCAGTGATGCTTCAAGCTTATTCACTTAAACCAAGTAGTAGTTTTGGTCCTTGAAGTACTTGCTGAAATGTGAAAAACACATTTGCTCTTTAGTGCAGGATGTTAGAGAATATAGCCAATACTCTTATACTTCATCTTCCTTTCTGATATATATGTGTCTTAAGCTGATCAATTTACCACCAACCTCCATCAATTGAGCATGGAAGTTAATGGTTATCATGTAAACTACTTGTCAAGCGCAAATAACAAAAAACAGAAAAGGACTGTCTGAATATTATCTAGTATTTGAATATAACATAGCTTACTAGAGATAGGTTTAGTAACTTAATAATAATTTCTTGTGTCATCTAAACGATATGAACCAAAGAATGATAAAATTTAAGAACAAGAAAATAATACTACAAAGAACTCTTTAGTTCGGATTTAGGTATTATTAGCATGTTAGGTATTATTAGCATATATATCTTTGACCACATGACCGCCCATGCTCGCCGCGTGGTTCTTTTGGCATTCTCTATATCTAACCAAAGGTGTAGTGTTGATGGTTGTTGTTGATGGTGGTAGTGGTGGTGGTGGCGGTGATCTTTGGTTTGATGATCTGCTAATTGTTGGTGGAGGTGTTGCACCTGTGGTTGAAATTGGAGCTGGGACTGGATCTGGCTCTGGATTTCTTCTGGGTTTGTTGTTGATATGTTGATGTGGATTCAATTGATGCTGGAACAGATGAGGATGGTGATCTTGATCATGAGGTAGGTTTGTTGTGTGGAAGCCGACTGTATCTGCGGCATGAACATTTTGATCTCTTCTTCTTTCTTCGTAACCCAAAGAGCTATCGCCTCTCAGTTCCATTAAATCTGATATTTTTCAATGTAAAACCTTAATCTAAAGTCTTGATCTCACCAATCCCTTTATTAAAAAATATGAATCTTTTTCAAACCCTCATCATTATCTTCATGATTTTTTCTTAAACCATGGGATCTTCCTGTATTCTCTTCAACCCTAGCTAATACACACCACTGTTGTCTAATATATCCAAGAACAAAACTTAATCAAAGAGTTAATCAGTAGATAACAAGGAATTATTCTCTATTTTAAGGATGATAGAAACAACATATGATACTTAAACAATACTATATTAAACCCTAAGCAAAGCTTGTGGATATTCTTAGCAATTTGGAGTGGACTACAATGATACTTTTGCACAAGTATCCAGACTAAATACAATGAAAATAAAAATAAAACTGTAAAGTTTTCTAGCGAAATGAAATCATCACCACAAGTTTCATTTTGAGACAAAAAAAAAGATAATTACCTATTACACACACACAGAAGCCGAAAACTCTTTGGAGCTTCCTTCTCAGGCCTTGGGTGCAAGCCCTGCCTTGATCTTTTGTATAGTAGCAATATCAGTTTTTAAAGACTTGGCTAAAATGTCATCATCAATGCTAGTTGTGAACAATGTCCCAGGAATTGACACTGTTCCTGCGCTTGCACTACCAAAGGCAGAGACTGCAAAAGCAGGTTTTTGCTCATCACTGCTGTACTGAAAATGAACAAGTCTCTTAGGAAACACAAAAATGACTCCTTTCTGAAGCGTCTGTGTAAAGAGCTTGTTAGTAGTGTCAACAAACCCAACTTCAAGGGTTCTTTCTAGTAGAAACAGAAGCTCAGCTGCACGAGGATGGGTGTGAGGAGGGTTAACCGAGCATGCTGGGAGTAAAACTGCATAAGAAACACTAGGTCCATTAATTTTTTTTCTTTTTTTCTTCTTTAGCAGTAATCAAGCCTAAAGATCAAATGATCTGATCTTGCAAGGGAACAGCATATGATACTTATGGATCAGCCCAGGGCAGCCCACCAGAATTTTGCTTTCCCTTTCTTTTTTTCTATAGCAACACAGGGCACCCCACCAGCATTTTGCTTTCCTTTTCATATGGTTCCAAGGGAACAGCCCCAACAGAATCTTATGGATCAGCCCTACTATTTATACTGTGGGCCATTCATATGTATCTCTTCATGCTTTTGTGGTATTTGCAGTTGGTTTGGGGTTGCTTTTGTGATTTGTTAGATCAACTTGTTCTTTTAATTTTTCCAATATTTTTTTATATTTATTTTATGTAGTGTTCATACTTCATAGTGTTTCAAATGTTGGTTGTTGGTTGAATGGAGTTAAGGGCTCAAATGGAACCAATTTAAATTGTTTGGGTAATTAGTACTTGTTATACTCGCCCTTGTTTCAAAATTTTGTTAATAGCATGAATAATGTGAAGAGAGATGCTTGAAGTTGAAGAGTGACATTAGCGCTAAGCATAGTTATCATAATCTTACGATTCATACGATTTGATTCAATTCAGGACATAAATGATACTTTCATGTTTTGGACTTTCTAATTGTATGATTACTGGGTAATAATTTGACAAAATTCTTGTTTCAGATAATGTGGTTTTATGGTTGTCCAAATATGGTTGTTTTCTGTTTTTTGCACCCCTCCTCTTGTTTTTGTGATGCACATGGTGATTGAATTAATGGTTAATTTACCAAATACCTTACACTTTTTTATGTCCTTTAATGGAAATTCAGCCAATTTGGTGATATCTACCAAGAGGAGTATTTTGTGAATTACTTGAATGATGAAGTAAATATCAGCCAGTTTTCATTAATCTATTTGGTTTATTCTGTTTGGATTGCATATTTGTTTTTTATTTGCAGGATGCTTTATGGAAACATAGGGGAAATTCTGCTCGTTTTTCTATAAAATCTTATAAGCAACTTTTCTTTTATGTAACTTTCGCTGCAAAAAACTATTCAATCTTTGGAGGAGTTTAATCTTTGTTGTTTCGTAATTGTAGGTGACAGCTGAAGCTCGTGTGGCCGAACTTGTTGTTGCTTCAGGATCTTCTGATGCTAGCAATAATTTACAAATACAAAATGAGTTTTCACCGAGCTTATGGGTGAAGAAAGTTCTGGTCGTGTACGAGGTCAAGGGTTTGGAGTTACGCCCTCAGCCGTGTATGTACTTTCAGCTTAAATTAGGAATGATATAGGATACAATAGGGCTTATGCTGAAGAGATAAATAATTTGAAAGCACAAATAGAAGAACTCAATCAAAAGCATGAACATCAAATTCAAGAAATAACAACGAAGCACGATGATCAAATGAACAGTATGCAGTCCCAAATGGATGAGTTGAAGTCTTTACTACAGCGGTTGGTTAATGGAGGATCTCATTTTTTATTTCTAAAATAATTTTTCAGACTTCATTCAAATACTTAGTTGTGTACGTATGAATTTAT
Source organism: Bretschneidera sinensis (assembly GCA_023935145.1). NCBI lineage: Eukaryota > Viridiplantae > Streptophyta > Magnoliopsida > Brassicales > Akaniaceae > Bretschneidera > Bretschneidera sinensis. Next base: position 19,507,207 of record CM043703.1, read on the forward strand.
ATGTTAATTAACTATGAATGTTTTTTTGTGTAAATTAATGAAATGACTTTTGAATTGATTTTTGGATTTTTATGGATTTGATGGTATATACATGTATTGAAGCATGGTCTATATATATTTGTTGATATATATTAAACCCAAAATAGTGTAAAAACGCAAACCAAGTGTATTATGGCGCACAAAAATTGTCAATATTAGGCAAAAGCGCCACTATATTGCGGCGCTTAAAGGTGCCACAATATGGACAATTTTGTTCGTTATATACCGGCACTTCTAAGCGCCGTTATAGAAGTGCCGAAATATAGCGGCACTTACAAGCGCCGAAAAAATGCATATTTCGGCACTTAACGTAAGCGCCGGTACTGGCACTTCGACACAACACATATCGGTGCTTTATCCGACGTTTTCCATAAGTGTTGGTATAACATATTGCAGCACTTTAAAGCGTTGAAATATGCTAAAAAATGTGCCGGCATATGCCATTTATCTTGTAGTGTAAGTCGTCAAATCATGTTAATAATTAAAATAATTATAATTATATTAATAATTTTGTACTAATTTTTTTAGTTATTTACTGAATATAGTAATTTCGAGAAGAGAGAGAGGTCTGAGTGGAACCAATGTTTTAAAAAAAAGGGTTTGGGGGTGAAATCGAACAAAAAAGCCCAGGGGCGTGATTGTTGAGGCAGAAATTCTATATATATGTTTGTTAGTAACATACCAACCATTAAGCAGCAGTGGTCTAGTGGTAGATTAATACGTTACCATGTTACAGGCCTGGGTTTGATTCCCGATTGGTACATTTCTCATGCACATGTCTTCTTTTTTTTATGCCTTTTTTTAACCTCCTTTCCACCATTTCCTTTTTTTTTTCCCTCCTTTGTTTCCACTAATTAGCAAATTCATTAAATAGACTCCATATTATATACTCTGCATTTCATTAATATCATTTTATAACATCATTAGGATTGCATTATCTATGCTATCTAATTTGTTGCTTTTAATATATTTATATATGTGAATTTGTTATACCAATATAAGTGTGTAAACATTAATCAGTAAACATTTGACACTTAACATTGTGTTATTTTTATATTTGTTGGAATTTGGAACGTGTTTGTGTCTTGTGATGAATAGATTGGTCAATTTGAAAATTATAATTTGGTTTTTGGAGTGTGATTTATGATTTATTGATGAAAAATGAGATTATGTGACACCGGGCAGAATAGTGATTATTCTGCAGGCTAGTTTCGGCAAATATCTCACAAGGAAGAAACATAAGAAAAACCCTAAAAACATAGAGAAACACCTCTGGTCTAATTTAAAATTATGCAAATACCAATAATAATGATAATCTGTCTTTTCCGTATGTGACCTCCTTATTTATAAGGTCAAAGTAAAAAAACAGAAAAATCCCCAAAAACATAATCCTGGGGAAAACTAAGGAAATTACTAAAACTAAGCGATTATATTAAGGCAGAATCAACGGCAGTCAATTCTGACTTGAATACAAAAGGAAATTGCAAATGGAAAATTTCCTAAAACTGGAAACTGTAAATTTGAAGGCCTAAAACAGAATCAACGGTAGTCAACCGTTCTAGGTAGTCCACCTGCCATTTTTGCACTGATCTGCCAACTCAAGGGATCTCAGTGCCAACAACGTGTTATCTGACAACTCAGCATCATCTTACTCGGATCCTCCTGCATCAGTCGCCTCGGGTTGGAAAGAACTCGTCCTCGAGTTCACAATAGCTTCATCGGAATCCACAAAACAAGGACTCAGGTGTTTCCCATTAAAGACATCAGGCGGCAACCCAGGAGGAAGATCCTTTGGCGTCAGGTCAGAAAACTCTGCTAGTAGCTGCTGCACCTCTGCTGGTAAATCTGGATTCATGTCTGCTGCACTATTCCCACAAGGCAGTAGAGCATGGACCACATCTCCATGCTCAATCTCAGCTAAACACCTGGACATCGAAAGCATATTAGTATTATTGGCTACCGGGGTAAGAGTGGTTCCTTCCCGACGAGGTGCCAACAAAATCTTCTTCCCTTTGATGCTAAGGGAATATGTATTTTTTCGCCCGTCATGAATAACACTGCAATCATACTGCCAAGGTCTGCCTAACAATACATGACAAGCATCCATAAACACAACATCACACCAAGCATTATCAAAATATTTCCTACCAATCGAAAAAGACACTAGGCATCTCCTATCTATTGTTACCTCACTGCCTTTATTCAGCCACGACAATTTATACGGTTTAGGATGACGATCTGTCTTCAATTGTAATTTATGGACAGTGTCTTCAGACACTACATTCTCACAACTACCACTGTCAATGATCATCTTGCAAACTTTATCTGCAACTGTGTAGGTCGTGTGAAAAATATTGGTTCTCAACCAATCATCCCCTGAATCGCCCTTGGGGGTCAGTAGACTCTTACGAACGACCAGAGTCTCATGGCCATCTCCATACAACATATCTCCATCTTCATCATTGTCATACACAGGCTCTCCAATCTCCTCAGTTTCGTTTACCCCGTCGTCCTCAATCAGGAGATTTTTGCCTTATGACTAGCAGGCTTCCTGCACTCAGTCGATTTATGCCCACGTTCACCACATCTGAAACATCTAATATTTGGGTTAGAGTTACATTGAGGTGGCTGCTGGGCAGGACGAGATTCTTGAGGGTGAACTGGCCGACTACTTTGATCGCTTCTAATCATTAGCCTCCTGTTCTGCTGTTTTTCCATCGCAAGTGCACGCTGGTATGCTTTAGAAACGGTCCACAGTGAGTGAAGGCTGAGGACATCCCGCAAGGCTGCAGTAATCCCCCCAAATACCGTGCCACCATCTGCTCTTCTGTCTCGGATAAATTATTCCGGGCTATCAATTCATAGAACTCCTCCGTGTAATCATCCACCGATCTCGTGCCTAGCCTCAATGAATGAAGTCGCTGAAACAAGGTTTGAGTGTAGCCGAAAGAAAGGAAGTGACCCTTCATCTTCTTCTTCATTCTCTCCCAATCTGTGATCTTGGCCTTGCCCTGCCGATCGCGTGAGCGCCTCAACTGCTCCCACCACGAAGATGCTCTGCCTTTAAGTTTGATGGCGACCAGTTTCACTTTGACACGATCTGGGACTTCCTTATACTCGAAAATACGCTCTACTTCATTCAACCAATCGACAAATCCTTCGGCCTGTAACGTACCAGAAAACTCAGGCAGATCCACTCTGAAACCGAGGTCTCCGTAATGATTCTCCCGACCATGGTGCTCCCAGAATCGAGCAGGATTGTGATACGGGTTTTCGAAACTAGAATCGGAATCGTGATCTTCCATCTCACAATCACCGAAATTCTGCACTGCTAGACGCTGGGTTAACTCTACAATTTGCCTCTGTAAATCCTCAATCATCGTATCCTAAACGTTACGATCACGGTGTGGGGCTTCCTCGTTCGGAACATGCCCACGACGGCCAAGACCACCAGCCATGGAAACTGATGAAATCTCACCCCAGGAAGATGCTGAAGCTCTGATACCAACTGACGCCGGGCAGAATAGTGATTATTCTGCAGGCTAGTTTCGGCAGATATCTCACAGGGAAGAAACACAAGAAAAACCCTAAGAAGACAGAGAAACACCTCTGGTCTAATTTAAAATTATGCAAATATCAATAATAATGATAATCTGTCTTTTCCGTATGTGGCCTCCTTATTTATAAGGTCAAAGCAAAAAAAGGAAAAATCCCCGAAAACATAATCATGGGGAAAACTAAGAAAATTACTAAAATTAAGCGATTGTATTAAGGCAGAATCAACGGCAGTCAATTCTGACTTGAATACAAAAGGAAATTACAAATAGAAAGTTTCCTAAAACTGGAAACTACAAATTTGAAGGCCTAAAACAGAATCAACGGCAGTCAACCGTTCTAGGTAGTCCACCTGCCATTTTTTCGCTGATCTACCAACTCAATGTATCTCAATGCCAACAACGTATTATCTGACAACTCAACATCATCTGACTCGGATCCTCCTGCATCATTATGTGAATTTGTTATATTATTGTAAGTGTGTAAACAACAACCACTTAACATTGTGTTTGTGATGTTAACCTGTGTTTGTAAAATATTTTGATAAATATTCATTCATAGGTCTTAAGTTAGTAAAGTTTATTGATAATTAATTTATTTATATTATTTTAATTTTTTAGTATTTTTATAATTTAATGAATATTGTTTTATTCAAAATGTTTCAATGTTTCAAAATGTTTACGCCTCAACGTGTCGAGGCTTATACCTCACCTTATTAAAGCAAAACATCTCGTAAAACGAGCTCGTCTATGAAAACAGTGATTGGAACTTTATAGGAAAAAAAATGTTGATGAGAAGTGAGTTGTTGCCACGTGTAATACCGTTTTAAAGATGCTTTAACGGCGGTGCCGGTTTGAAGCGTGGAAATTGGAAGCCGATCTTTTCATGTTCGGGCACTTTTCGTGCCTCGTCCAAGAACACTGCTTATTCGAAGCTCCGTACGCGAAACCGAACGGAGATGGCCACACCCACAAGGTTGGTTTCGCTTACTCTCTTGTGGACTTTTGTTCTTTTTGGAACCCTAGCTCTTATTCAGGTTCACTTTGCTTTCTGCTTGTTTCCCGGGAAAAAAAGAACTAGAAAATTAAGGAGAAAGATAAAGAAATTGCCTCATTCCTAAGCTTGTATTTTTTTTTTCTGCTTCTAAAATGTCTTCAATTCAGTTTTTTGAGTTTTTCCCCTTATTTAAGAATCGATTAAGTGATGCTGGGGTCTCATCTGAGCAGAAAATTGTCAATAGTAAGCTCAATCAGGTGTGAATTTTTTTTTCTTTTTCCGGAAGTAGTTTCTATTGAAACAAACAGAACTTAATTTGTGCGTGTGTTTATACATCTTTGTATTTGTATATTTTTCAGGTAGAGGAGGATTTAGAAGGAGTGACGCATAAAGTTTTCTTTGATATCGAGATTGGTGGAAAATCCGTTGGCATGGTTTATTTTGTTTAATGGAAAACTAAAAATTTGGATTTTTTATTTTTCTAATTTTTTGTAAGTCTCCGTTAAAGTGGTGTTCTTTAACAGAAATAATTCCTCTTAATCATGATAAATCTGGTGTGGGAATGGATAATTGAAGTTTACGAGAAGTGCAATGAGCATTCAGTTTTGTAATGGAGTGTAAAGGCATCGTATCGAATTTGCAGTTGTGATTTTGTGAATCAGAATTTCTTTGAATTGGGGTTCTCTGAAGGGCAGTGTTTCTATTTTGCGTCTCATTTTTGTTCCTCTTTAGCTTCTTGGCTGGAAATGCATAGTGAACTTTTGTGGTGAAACTCATTTATCATTAAAAAATAAAAATAAAAATTGTAGTGCACTTTCCTGCTCCTTGGACAATTTTTTTAGATATATCAATACAAACTGAGTTATTATAGCAAAGAACTGAGCTATTATAAGTGATTTATTGGTTTGTACTAAAACATGTCAAAAGAAATGTATGCTGTTTAAAGAATATTCTTTGTCAATGCTTAGATACTGATGTTGCTTGGTTGACCATGTTGTCACTACTAACCGCTGTAATAATCTTGTCAGTGTGTATTGGGATGACACTGCAGATTTTTACATTCAATATAAGTATTATTTTGTGTGCAATGGGTATGCCTTAATTAGTTTTGTTCTTGTGATAATTTCTTACCGTGTAGAAAGTATACTTCCACACCCTTACATCCTCTTTTGTTCGATATTTTTATACCATGTTTGGTATTAACGGCTCATTAGCTTCTTGTTTTTTTTGTGGCTCTTTTTTGTAACTTTTAACTGATAGAATGGCATGTAAACATGGATTAATCACCAGAAATGATAGCAAAGCTTCAAAAAATGAAACAATAGCATTTTATCTGAAATCAAAAATGTTTTTTTTTGCATGCATATATATGATACAATGTGAATCCTTAAATACCAGAAAAGGGCTTATTAGATATGCATTGTAAACAAAGCATAATAATTTAAAATTATATATCAAAAAGTAAATTGATTTTATTTCTACAGGATATTCAGACATAAAAATTTTGCTTCTTCCATTATGATCTTGAAGAAGGTTACTTTAAATTAAAACTTAATATGCCTCTTACTTTCAGGACGCATAGTCATGGGCCTCTTTGGAAAAACAGTTCCTAAAACCGTAGGTACAGTATCCAATTACATGGGAAGTGCTGCCTTGTGTACCCATTGAGTTCTTTTTTTCCCATTTTTCAAAAGTGTGCACTTACTGACTATAAATGTTTCTTTGTGCAGAAAACTTTCGAGCACTTTGCACGGGTAGCCAAGTAACTTTTGTTCCCTTCTTAGTTTTATAAAACATCTATGCTACTTACATTTCTCTAAGTATACACAGCCTACATATTCGGATTATTCATTACAAGATATGAACAGGGATCAAGAGAAACAGAAAGTTTAAAACTCTAGAAGCTTGTATGTAGTAATAGAGGGATAAACTTTTCATAATTTTGAGTGTGAGAAAAGCAACTTGTTTAACATGATTCAAGACATTGGTATACTTTATGTGGCCAGTCTAATTGAAGCATTGCTTTGACAATGCATGGGCCCCTTGATTCTCACTTCTTTGATTTGTATGCTTTTGTGCCTACAAGAGTTGGAAATTGATTTGAGTGCTTCATATCAATGTTTGTTAAATCATATTAGTTCATAATTATAAAAAAAAAATTAAATCATATTAGTTTGTGATACTAACATGTAACCAAGATAAAAAAAACAAAACTGATTTGAGTAAAAGGAAGGGTGTCTAGGGATTTTCAGAGGCCTGGACCCCTTGATAACTTTTGGAAAGAGAATTGTGCTTGGGAATGATGCTTGGTTTTGATGTTGCATGGATTAGTCTTCTGAAGTTGGCTTGACACCTCTAAGTTTCATCGCCATATAGTGAACTCTCACGTTTCAGGGGAAAAAGGAATTGGAAAGAGTGGGAAGCCTCTATATTACAAAGAGAGCATCTTCCATAGGATTATTCCCAGCTTTATGATCCAGGGTGGTGAGTTTACTCGTGGTGAGGGACGAGGTGGAGAGTCGGTTTATGGTGAGAAGTTTGCTGATGAGAACTTCAAGCTCAAGCACACTGGGCCAGGTAAGCTGTAGCTCTCGTCACACTTAATTCTTTTCCTTTGTGCATTCTGTCTATACAAGGTTTTTAGCTATGTTTCCTGGACTCGAATATGGGTGTTGGACATGGGTACATGTCCAAGTATCGAACTTGTCTATTTTTTATAATTTTTTTCGTAATTTTTCTTTTAATTTGGAGTGTCAAAGTGTCATACCCTTATCCGAGTGTCCCGGGGTACCATAGGGTAAAGTAAAGAATCAATGTAACATAGGTTTTTAGTAGATTGTTTTGCATTGAACTTTATTCCTGCTTGCATGCTAGCTATGTTATTTGGACATTATAATGTATTTTCTATTTTCTCCTTCTCCCATTACAACAGTAGCAACTAGCTGGTAATTATGCTTTCATATTGATAGGTTATTTTCTAGCACAGTTTCTAAAATGTATTGTAGGTGGAGGTCTTCAATTTTCTGTTTCTTGGAAAATTGGAAATGGATGCGAATGTCAGTTTTGTGAAGCTGCCATAACTCTCACGAAAACTAGATCAGTAGGGTAAATATTGTCAAATGGTCAAGAGTTAGGTTACTTTCTGTGAGATAAGTTTCTTTTTTGGGGGATAGATACAGTGGGGTACATGGATTTACACCATCAACTGATCAAATCATGTATCGTCAATGTTTTTGGCTACATGTGACCATCAGGGTTCCTTGAACTAATGCATTCACTTCTTTTTTTTTTTGAAGGTTGGATGGCCGTCATGTTGTGTTCGGCAAGGTGCTTTCCGGGATGGATGTGATGTACAAGATTGAAGCTGAAGGAAGACAGAGTGGCGTGCCAAAGAGTAAAGTCATCATTTTAGACAGTGGTGAATTACCTTTGTGATGGCCAACTTTATCGTTTGTTGGCCAATGATTTTCAACCCTTTTTCCTCCCTTTTTTTTGGTAAGTTAACAGAGAGAAGATTGAATCCAAGCTCTTTAAATAGATAATCCAAAAGTGACCATTTGATTGAAATAAGGTTGTTAATTTCAATTGACATGTCATTCAATGTTTTTTTAAAAGGGTCATTATGTGGTTACTTGAAAATCTTGAGAGCCACTTTGTTTTTACAATATAGATTTTGAGAATGAAACGAAAAGGTGAAATTATCCCACATGACTATAAAACGAAAATGATGCATCAACTCTAATCAATCAAATGATTATCAACTTAACCATAAAAAGCAAAAGAATATGGAAGAAAATAGTATGCTGCAATTTGATAATTATTGTTTTTTATAAGATAAAAAATTTTGAAAAATTACTTATCTATGAAAAATGTGTATCAAGCAAGACAATTATCTTTTTTAAAGTAGCAAGGATTATAATATTTATTTTTTTAAAAGGGTTATCATAATATTTATTGATTCTTGGGCAAAAGCACAAAAGCTTTCAATGGGAAAAAAATTTACCGCTAGAAGGAGGGCTTGAACCTCCGACCTTGTGGTTAACAGCCACACGCTCTAGCCAACTGAGCTATTCCAGCATTAGAAATTGGCTTTCTACTTTAAATTATTAAACGACTAACAACCAGCACAATTGCAAACATAAGTTGAAAACACCCGACGTGGGTTCTCTCTCATTCTTCCTCGGTTCAAGACCATTAGTCCAGTACAGCTTCTTTCAGCCCTCTTTAGGTTCGATTGCTACGCTCCTGGCTTCACGAAGTCTCTCTCCAGTCAACACAGTCCAATGATCACCTCCACAAGTTAACCCTTTTCCCTTACATTTTTGCGTTTTACGGGAAATTTGAGATGCAGGTTCATTGCTTGTGGTTAAGTGTATTGTTCATGGAACTAATTGTAGTAAAGTAAGAGATAATAGGAATTCATCTTGTGGTAAAGGAGAAATTCTTAGCTGCACTGAGTACCAACTGAAAACTTGATTGGTAAATTTTGAAAACTTCACTAACAATATCTATACATACTCAGTTAACATTATTAGTGAAGTTCCCAAAAATTACCAATCTAATTTTCAACCTTACAGCCAATGGATTATGGACTGTGGCGCTACTACGGAATGGGAAAAGTATGCCTTTTTAGCAGCTGCTAAGAAATATCCACAGAAAAATATATATAGGTTGGCGATTAGTTTCCCAATTATGAATATAGTAATTAAACAGAATTTGAGAGCTTTCGTTTTTTGTTTTTCCCTTTTCATGCTTTTCAAATGAAAAATATTGCAATGACAAGCAAGGTGGCATACTCTCCAAATCAAACAAGCAAATTAAACGAATTCAACCAGTAACAGCAATTACCCAATTGTAACAAAAGCATGTTTTTTATCTTCCAGAATCGTATGCCAAACAATTTCTAAGAAGGATAATGACATATTTCAAGAACAGATGACACATTGTTGCCAAGCAGAGCCAAAGATACATTGGGTATCCAAACCTTTAACAGCAAACAATCAAACTAAAATTTCAATGTCCATTAATAGACAGAAATGAAAAATGACAGTAAATAGGGAATTTTAGCATTTCTTCAATTGCTTCAGAGGATACGTCAACTAAATTTAAACTGCATGAGTACGAGCAGTAACACAACTCTCCATACTGTTCCGAGCTGCCCACATAAGTCACAGCCATGTTAAACGGAAATTGTAATCAATACAACTCCCTAGTGTCCACCATTTTTTTTTTATAAGTTCTCCAGATCAAGAGACGATCTTGAACTTAAGATATTAGAGCGGAGACACAAAGGACTCATGCTAACTTGACCACTAGCCAAATCTACTAAAATGAGAAGTAGCAAAGAATATCAGCCAAAGGACATTCTTGAAGAAGCATCCTAGTTTACAACCTTGAGCATATCTTTCTAGAGCTCTATTGCAGCTAGTTTCTGTGATATCAGTTCAGGAACTAAGGAATCCCTCCTTTAAACCTTATTTTAATATAACGATGAAGAGCTAACCAATGGATAAGGAAACAGAACATAAATACCTCAGCCAGTTGGCAGGTTGAACAGGAAAGTAATTGCCGCCATAGTCACTCTCCTTGTAAAACAGAACACATCATTACAAAGAATCTAGGCCAAAACCAACTTTCAAAAGTGAAGATCGACTCAAACCAACAAAAAAAAAATCAAATAGATGGTTTGTTAGAGTAGATGATAATATCAATCAAAATAGATAGTTATTAACTGGAAGATAGCTTGTTATATAAAGTGGAAGTCTCCTGTACAAAGTCATCTCATTACTTGAGAGCTCACAGAATTCTTGTCTCAATTTAGACAGTTTCACCTTCTCATGACATCAAATGCACAGACCAATCCTAGCTTCTAAATTCAACATCTTTACAACCTATTTTACCAAACTTCCTCTACACAACTATTTTCTTACAAATAAATATTGCAAGGTTGCCAGTGCTCTTTGTCAATCATATTCCATACATTCTCCTAAACAAATGCCTTCTAAAGAGTCTGTCAATGGCGATAACTAACAAAGGATGATATATAGTTACTAAGAATTCGGTACGCCCTGGTTCGTGGTACAGAAAAAAGATACGTTACCCACCTCGTATGCGGTACGTTGGAAGTAGACTTAAATGATTTTTATTATGTATAAATACATGTATAAAATTAGGATATTAGATGTATTTATAAATACAATTTAAATAGAAATGTGTGCATAATAATAATATAAAAAATATTAGAGTTTTGACAAAATAGCAAAGTCATTAAATATAATATTAGAAAATAAAGTTTGAGCATTCTCGTATAGCCTCTTTTATGTCTAAAAAAACTTTTTTTTTAATTGGATAGCCAATTTTAGGGATGCCGGTAACTATGGATAACACTGCTCTGTGTACTCTGCCTAGTAACATATGCACTATCAATACAAGAACCTAGTATTTCCTAACATCATTAAACAAATTATACTATTAAAGAACAAAAGCAGAACACAATCACTAAAAATCGGAACACAATCACTAAAAATCGGAACATAAATACCTCATTATGTCATTGAGTTCAAAGAGGACAATAACCGCTCCTCCTACAACTCATCCTCCTTATAAACACACAAATAAGAAACAAAACGCACCACACAGTTCTTCAGTAACAATCCCAACATTAATAATATAATTATTGAAACATAGACCCAATTAGTCACATTAATTAAATCATCCAACAAGCTGGGTTTATTTCCATTATTCATGAACACTTTATTTCATAAGAAGTTATCTCATGAGAGGTTAGATCAATGGGGGATTTCCGGGTGCTTCTGTCATTTTTTGATAAAGAAATGCATGACTCGCTGATGGATGGGGGTGTGTGGTTTAGCACATGATTCACTAAGGAGCCCTCTATGATCGTTAGTGAAAGATTTGTGTGGATGCATTGTGGAGGCATTCAACTTCTGGCTTGAAATTGTAAAATTATTAAACAAATAGCAGACTTGTTTGGCTGTTTCTGTAGATCCCTCTTTTTTGTAGAACTTGTGTTATTTTGATATACATTATGTTAATATTGAAACTAAATGTTTGTATTATAGTGCCTGGGCCTATTGTTCAAAGAAATGACTATAGGTATATATTTCAAAGGGGTATTTTGATGGAAATTAAATAAATTTGGTATTGTTTTGCTCAGAAAAAAAAAAAAAAGTGATAAAGGGGGGTCTTCGTTTAATTAGTTGAAAAAAGAGAGGAAGGGACTCGCAGTTTCTTAAAAGAAAAGGCGAAGTGCAAAAGGGTAAAAGACCAAGGGGGGAGTATATAAAGCCTAGTCTACATAGAATGCACTAGAAAACTCATTTGGTCTTCTTCATTTGCGGCAGAGGAGAGGGAGACAAGAGAGAGAGCAAAGTTTTATTAAGCTTTTGGAGGAAAACCCATTTTTTCTATCAAACCAAAACACCATCACGTCAAGTTCTTTTGCCCCCAAACCTTGACCACCTCCTAATGCCATCTTCCTCAACCGTCCGGCCAGGGAGGTGGGTCTCGACGAGTAGGCCACGGCGATTCCTGTCCTACACGCGCGAGACAGGGAAGGAAAATCTAACTTGTTTCGTGGCTTTTTCACATGCAGAAATTGAGGTATTTTCGAAAGGTGATCAACTACAAACATAAACTAGACTTCTTCAAGTTGATGTTTTGCTTTTGTTTAAAGTCATTTGGATTTAATATGAGGAAGTTATGAATTTTTTAAATTTGAAGATTTTATGGTGAAATTCAGTTAAAAGTTTTAATTTGGTTCTTGTATAACATAATCTTGAGCTGCGTATTATTAGAGAATTATGCTTTGGGCTGAAAGTTTGAAAACCTTGTAGGAATTAAAAGAACTCTCTCTAGGTAAGAGAGTTTCTTGATTTGGAATTAATGTGCAGAAAAAATATTTTTTTTATTCCTGTTAGAATTTTTAGTAACTACTCTAAGTTGAATTTTGAAATTAAAGTCTATATAAATTGCTAATTCTATGATATGAAGATGGGTAGATTTGAATGAAATCTTTTAGTTAGAAAAGTTTGAAGTGAGTAATGGATGCTTTGGTAACAAAATTATAGAAAATGAAGATTTGGAAAATAAAGGAAAAAAGTCGATTTGAGTAATGTTATTACCTAAGAAGTTGAAATTTTCTTCTCTTTTAAATTGAAATTTTGATTATGTAATTGAAGAGTATCATTTTTTAATATGAATCTCAAACTTGGGTAAGGAAAGAATAAGGAAAGAAGTAAAGAATGAAGAAAAAATGAAGAAAGGTGACAAAAGAGAGAATGAAACTTTTAGTACTATTTTCTTTTGCTTATATGTGTAACTAAATAAAATGAATGGTTGCTTATTAAGTGTTTGCTGTTTTAAATACTATACTAAATGATATATATTTGTTTGTATAAATCTTTAGGTGCAATTGACAAACATAATAAGGGCAAAAGAATAATCCGAGACTAAATTGCGACGCGTCGAAGGTGAGTTTCATATTACTCTTAGTAAGCATAATGAAATGAATGATCATGAAAGTGCCTTGACAGTTTGATGATAATTTTATTGACGCGTATACATAAAGAAATGATAATAGAAACATTACGATATGTTGGAAAATATGTTTTGGATTGAATGATGGTGATATGTTTGATTGTGGATTGTGTGTTGAGATAATTGTTGCATTACAAGAAAATAATTTGTAATAAGATAATGGAAAGAATGATCTTGGAAAGGATATGATCCCACCTTGTGTAGGTTGTGACCTAGGTGAAAGGGATCCGAAAATGATAATACCTCACCTAGTGTAGGTTGCGACCTAAGTGGAGGAAATGGATGAATCTCGCCTAGTTCAGGTTGTACCTAGGTGGAGAAGATTATAATACCTCGCCCAGTGCAGGTTATGGCCTTAGTGGAGGGAATGACTGAATCTCACCTAGCGTAGGTTGTACCTAGGTGGAGAAGATTATGGGACCCCGCCTAGAGTAAGTTATTACCTAGGTGGTGGGGATTTTATGAAATGAAAATGCTAAATGTACCGGTACATGGGGAGATGTCCCGTCATGATATAAATAAGGTCAAGAAATGGAGTAAATTTTAATATTTAAATAAATTATCGTTCTTAGCATTTGCATTGCGTGGTATCTTTATTAGAATGGTAATGTTGAGTTATTAAACATTAAATGATTGAAGTCTCCAATGATTGGTATATAAGGTTCAACTATGCAATGGAAGTATACTTTGTACTTTCATAATAAATCTTAGACATGACTTTTATGAAATACAAGTGTTAAGTTCTTTGATAATTTATTTTATTCTAAAGAAAGACAAATGTTAGAATTTTTTTACATTATTGTGGATATAGTAACCGTTAATCTGAGTAAAATGGTTACTCACTGAGCTCTTTAGCTAATTCTTTATATATATATATATATATATATATATATATATATCACACAAAAATCCTTTTGAACTTTGGAGATATCAAGTGAACGAGAGATTAAAAGAAAATTCTCTTAGGTGGATTGCAAGCAAAGAGTTTGTTAGTTATTTTTTTTTCAATAATGAATGTACAAGTTATGTTTATATGTCTCCATTTTTGGAATGATGTATAATTTAGTTTAATTTGGATGTGGAAAATGGAAAAGGTTGCATATTTGTAGACATTTGGTTTTATCCAAGAATACTTTGTATAAACTGTAAGTGAAGCTATGGTTGTATTTATATGTGTAAAATAAATCATAGAATTTACTAGTAAGATCCAGGTCACGGTTTTCTCCAGTTTTAAGTGCTCAATGTTCGAAGGTAATGGTGCCATTACGAACGGACCCATGCGGTTTTTTCGGGATAGGGTCGTTACAGTTTCATTTCCATGAATTCTAGAAATTAGCAATGTGTAAGTTTGTCCCGCTAAGGTCCGTACAATTAATTAGACTATCAAAGTAATTATGGATGGTTCAATCTTCTACTAGAGTGGTGGAAGAATCACTAGAACTTTTCCTTAATTTTCCTACTGATAAAAAATTTAGCATGAAGTGTGGAGCGTCGTTGGATGATTGTTATTCTATAACAAGTGTTCCTCAACAAGAGATCAAGGATGGTGGCTTTGGCAGGTTCAGATGATATGGCTGCTAATAATGAAGTCATGCTTCATAGAGATTCTCTAACGTAAGCATTCGCCATTTGTAGGAAGGAAAAAGTTAGTTCTAACGAAACTTGACAAAAATTTGAATGGTCACTCACGTAAAAGAATGGCGAGAACTTCCAGGAAGGCCTAATATTAGTGAGAGGCACTTGAGGCTTAACGTACTACCTCTACTCATAACAAGGAAAAATCTACTAACACTTGGTTAAAGTAGTTAACACTCGATAATATAGAGCTCTGCAAATGTGATGCGTGCTTTTTGTTTTTAATTTTTTAGTTTTGGTTCTTGTCACACTGGTTTTTATTCCCTTTATTATCAATACGACGCTTGTCCTTCAATATATATATTTACTTATAATTACATAATTAGTAGAAAAAAGAATTTGAATTTTTTTTTGTTTAATTCTCTTTAGTCTGATGTAATTCATTTAATATCTTGTACTTGACCAATGTTAGTTTGACAAGCAATTCATTCTTCATTTTTTTTTAAATATCGTTAATTTGGACTTCTAGTTGGGTTTTCTCGAATTTCATTAAAGGTTGGGTTTGGGTGCTCAAAATTTCAAAGTTGTTTGGGTTAGGGTTATTTCAGGTTTTAGGTAAGAGCCATATCGAATTTTGAGTGACTCGAGTCGGGTTCAAATTCAATAATATTATTTTAATTTATTTTATTAGCTTATCTGATAGGTCAGGATGAGTTTTCTAGTCCTGATAGATTTTATCACGTCTTCTTAGTATACGTGTGCATGTGCGTGGGAGATAAAACATAATTGAATTAATGATGATAAATACAATGAATTCAATGTGATAGAAACTGAAGAAACATCTTAAATGGTAAATGCACTTCACCTTGTCTTTGTAAACCTATAAATAAACATTTTTTTCTTGTAATTTAATCATATCAAAAGATCTTTCATCATCTAAAGCACAGGCAAATAAGTAGTATTAAATACCATGACAAGTCTAAATATCAATTCAGTTACGATGATCATGTTTATGGCAGGTATAGCAATTTTGGTCTCGCATGGGTTTGCACAACAAGACATCATCGACAAACAACATTGCAAAACCCGGATGGACCTAAAATGTGCTATGGAGATTTTTCAAAATATATTTTGGGATCCGAAAAAAGTAATTATAGGTAAACAATGCTGCCAAAAACTTTTGGGCATGAATGAAGTTTGCCATAATGCGTTCGTAGAACTGCAGGTCAACAGAAAACGTTATAAGGGAAAGGCATCTGAATACCGAAAAAATGGAAAACGAGCATGGAAAAAATGTGTGTCGATTCTGGGTAAGGTTCCAGGTGCTTCTTTAAAGAAATTGGTTTGATTATGTTGAAACATTGAAGAGTACTAATTGTAAAAATAATATTTTCATTCCTTTTGATGGAATTATATAAAAGGCATGCCTTTATTTATGAAACTTGTCGTTTACCTGCTTTCACCATAAAGTAGAGAAGAATGATTGTGTCACAAAGAATAAAAGCAAATAAAAAAGCGAATAAATTTATGCGGAAAAAAAATCACACAAATTTGATTCGGCCACCTCAATTTTTTTAAGAATTTTATTAATTCAGTTGGATCATTAGAATTTAAATTCAAATGAAAAATGTAATTAATTTATGAATTTATTATAGGAAATTAGAACAAACCACAACTGCAAAAGTCAGCTCAAACTGATATTTTATTTATCCCCCGGTGGGCGCTGCTGTGAATGGCACATGCTTAAAACAGTCACATCTTTCAAAATGCAAACAAACGTTGAGGCTAAGCCTAGCCCATTCGAACGCTGCCTCAGCTAAACAGATTAAAGATCAATTCAAGGTGGCCTATTAGCCAAAGTTTAGGACTGTGAACCCCCAAAGTTGCAGAACGAGAAAAAAATTGTAGAAGAAAGCAATTATATATCTGGTGTAGGTTAGTCTTTTTCGGTACAGTTACAAAATCTTTCTTTTCCACTCAATTTTTTCGAAAATGACATTCCTGATTTCTCCTTTATGCGTGCACATGATCTCACTGGATCGTTATACTTTTAATGATTTTGTAGTAGTTAATTATCGAGGGCTTATATAACTAAACAACAATCCTGCAAGGTATAAGAACAATACAAATGACAGTTGAATAGATTGCTATCCTCAGTTGCAATTGTATGGGTAAGTATAATTAAATTTATTACATTAAGTTTGTCCAATCAAGGGAATTTAGTTCCAATCAGTTGCATTTGCTTTCTTGATTCTCAGTCATTCGCTGAAGTACTTTGATTGGTTTACAAGGTAAGGATGTTGTTGAAGGACAGGCTCCCAATAATCAGAAATATTCAGGTTTTAAGTATGTTCAATAAGAAGTAAATGAGGAAGTTAGAAACTGGCAAACGAAAAGCGTGGCCAGTTGTGCCAGGTATTCTGAGCGTATTCCCATTATTCATGAACACTTTATTTCATAAGAAGTTATCTCATGAGAGGTTAGATCAATGGGGGATTTCCGGGTGCTTCTGTCATTTTTTGATAAAGAAATGCATGACTCGCTGATGGATGGGGGTGTGTGGTTTAGCACATGATTCACTAAGGAGCCCTCTATGATCGTTAGTGAAAGATTTGTGTGGATGCATTGTGGAGGCATTCAACTTCTGGCTTGAAATTGTAAAATTATTAAACAAATAGCAGACTTGTTTGGCTGTTTCTGTAGATCCCTCTTTTTTGTAGAACTTGTGTTATTTTGATATACATTATGTTAATATTGAAACTAAATGTTTGTATTATAGTGCCTTGGCCTATTGTTCAAAGAAATGACTATAGGTATATATTTCAAAGGGGTATTTTGATGGAAATTAAATAAATTTGGTATTGTTTTGCTCAGAAAAAAAAAAAAAAAAGTGATAAAGGGGGGTCTTCGTTTAATTAGTTGAAAAAAGAGAGGAAGGGACTCGCAGTTTCTTAAAAGAAAAGGAGAAGTGCAAAAGGGTAAAAGACCAAGAGGGGAGTATATAAAGCCTAGTCTACATAGAATGCACTAGAAAACTCATTTGGTCTTCTTCATTTGCGGCAGAGGAGAGGGAGACAAGAGAGAGAGCAAAGTTTTATTAAGCTTTTGGAGAAAAACCCATTTTTTCCATCAAACCAAAACACCATCACGTCAAGTTCTTTTGCCCCCAAACCTTGACCACCTCCTAATGCCATCTTCCTCAACCGTCCGGCCAGGGAGGTGGGTCTCGACGAGTAGGCCACGGCGATTCCTGTCCTACACGCGCGAGACAGGGAAGGAAAATCTAACTTGTTTCGTGGCTTTTTCACATGCAGAAATTGAGGTATTTTCGAAAGGTGATCAACTACAAACATAAACTAGACTTCTTCAAGTTGATGTTTTGCTTTTGTTTAAAGTCATTTGGATTTAATATGATGAAGTTATGAATTTTTTAAATTTGAAGATTTTATGGTGAAATTCAGTTAAAAGTTTTAATTTGGTTCTTGTATAACATAATCTTGAGCTGCGTATTATTAGAGAATTATGCTTTGGGCTGAAAGTTTGAAAACCTTGTAGGAATTAAAAGAACTCTCTCTAGGTAAGAGAGTTTCTTGATTTGGAATTAATGTGCAGAAAAAATATTTTTTTTATTCCTAATAGAATTTTTAGTAACTACTCTAAGTTGAATTTTGAAATTAAAGTCTATATAAATTGCTAATTCTATGATATGAAGATGGGTAGATTTGAATGAAATCTTTTAGTTAGAAAAGTTTGAAGTGAGTAATGGATGCTTTGGTAACAAAATTATAGAAAATGAAGATTTGGAAAATAAAGGAAAAAAGTCGATTTGAGTAATGTTATTACCTAAGAAGTTGAAATTTTCTTCTCTTTTAAATTGAAATTTTGATTATGTAATTGAAGAGTATCATTTTTTAATATGAATCTCAAACTTGGGTAAGGAAAGAATAAGGAAAGAAGTAAAGAATGAAGAAAAAATGAAGAAAGGTGACAAAAGAGAGAATGAAACTTTTAGTACTATTTTCTTTTGCTTATATGTGTAACTAAATAAAATGAATGGTTGCTTATTAAGTGTTTGCTGTTTTAAATACTATACTAAATGATATATATTTGTTTGTATAAATCTTTAGGTGCAATTGACAAACATAATAAGGGCAAAAGAATAATCCGAGACTAAATTGCGACGCGTCGAAGGTGAGTTTCATATTACTCTTAGTAAGCATAATGAAATGAATGATCATGAAAGTGCCTTGACAGTTTGATGATAATTTTATTGACGCGTATACATAAAGAAATGATAATAGAAACATTACGATATGTCGGAAAATGTGTTTTGGATTGAATGATGGTGATATGTTTGATTGTGGATTGTGTGTTGAGATAATTGTTGCATTACAAGAAAATAATTTGTAATAAGATAATGGAAAGAATGATCTTGGAAAGGATATGATCCCATCTTGTGTAGGTTGTGACCTAGGTGAAAGGGATCCGAAAATGATAATACCTCACCTAGTGTAGGTTGCGACCTAAGTGGAGGAATGAATCTCGCCTAGTTCAGGTTGTACCTAGGTGGAGCAGATTATAATACCTCGCCCAGTGCAGGTTATGGCCTTAGTGGAGGGAATGACTGAATCTCACCTAGCGTAGGTTGTACCTAGGTGGAGAAGATTATGGGACCCCGCCTAGAGTAAGTTATTACCTAGGTGGTGGGGATTTTATGAAATGAAAATGCTAAATGTACCGGTACATGGGGAGATGTCCCGTCATGATATAAATAAGGTCAAGAAATGGAGTAAATTTTAATATTTAAATAAATTATCGTTCTTAGCATTTGCATTGCATGGTATCTTTATCAGAATGGTAATGTTGAGTTATTAAACATTAAATGATTGAAGTCTCCAATGATTGGTATATAAGGTTCAACGATGCAATGGAAGTATACTTTGTACTTTCGTAATAAATCTTAGACATGACTTTTATGAAATACAAGTGTTAAGTTCTTTGATAATTTATTTTATTCTAAAGAAAGACAAATGTTAGAATTTTTTTACATTATTGTGGATATAGTAACCGTTAATCTGAGTAAAATGGTTACTCACTGAGCTCTTTAGCTAATTCTTTATATATATATATATATATATATATATATATATATATATATATATATATATATCACACAAAAATCCTTTTGAACTTTGGAGATATCAAGTGAACGAGAGATTAAAAGAAAATTCTCTTAGGTGGATTGCAAGCAAAGAGTTTGTTAGTTATTTTTTTTTCAATAATGAATGTACAAGTTATGTTTATATGTCTCCATTTTTGGAATGATGTATAATTTAGTTTAATTTGGATGTGGAAAATGGAAAAGGTTGCATATTTGTAGACATTTGGTTTTATCCAAGAATACTTTGTATAAACTGTAAGTGAAGCTATGGTTGTATTTATATGTGTAAAATAAATCATAGAATTTACTAGTAAGATCCAGGTCACGGTTTTCTCCAGTTTTAAGTGCTCAATGTTCGAAGGTAATGGTGCCATTACGAACGGACCCATGCGGTTTTTTCGGGATAGGGTCGTTACAGTTTCATTTCCATGAATTCTAGAAATTAGCAATGTGTAAGTTTGTCCCGCTAAGGTCCGTACAATTAATTAGACTATCAAAGTAATTATGGATGGTTCAATCTTCTACTAGAGTGGTGGAAGAATCACTAGAACTTTTCCTTAATTTTCCTACTGATAAAAAATTTAGCATGAAGTGTGGAGCGTCGTTGGATGATTGTTATTCTATAACAAGTGTTCCTCAACAAGAGATCAAGGATGGTGGCTTTGGCAGGTTCAGATGATATGGCTGCTAATAATGAAGTCATGCTTCATAGAGATTCTCTAACGTAAGCATTCGCCATTTGTAGGAAGGAAAAAGTTAGTTCTAACGAAACTTGACAAAAATTTGAATGGTCACTCACGTAAAAGAATGGCGAGAACTTCCAGGAAGGCCTAATATTAGTGAGAGGCACTTGAGGCTTAACGTACTACCTCTACTCATAACAAGGAAAAATCTACTAACACTTGGTTAAAGTAGTTAACACTCGATAATATAGAGCTCTGCAAATGTGATGCGTGCTTTTTGTTTTTAATTTTTTAGTTTTGGTTCTTGTCACACTGGTTTTTATTCCCTTTATTATCAATACGACGATTGTCCTTCAATATATATATTTACTTATAATTACATAATTAGTAGAAAAAAGAATTTGAATTTTTTTTGTTTAATTCTCTTTAGTCTGATGTAATTCATTTAATATCTTGTACTTGACCAATGTTAGTTTGACAAGCAATTCATTCTTCATTTTTTTTTAAATATCGTTAATTTGGACTTCTAGTTGGGTTTTCTCGAATTTCATTAAAGGTTGGGTTTGGGTGCTCAAAATTTCAAAGTTGTTTGGGTTAGGGTTATTTCAGGTTTTAGATAAGAGCCATATCGAATTTTGAGTGACTCGAGTCGGGTTCAAATTCAATAATATTATTTTAATTTATTTTATTAGCTTATCTGATAGGTCAGGATGAGTTTTCTAGTCCTGATAGATTTTATCACGTCTTCTTAGTATACGTGTGCATGTGCGTGGGAGATAAAACATAATTGAATTAATGATGATAAATACAATGAATTCAATGTGATAGAAACTGAAGAAACATCTTAAATGGTAAATGCACTTCACCTTGTCTTTGTAAACCTATAAATAAACATTTTTTTCTTGTAATTTAATCATATCAAAAGATCTTTCATCATCTAAAGCACAGGCAAATAAGTAGTATTAAATACCATGACAAGTCTAAATATCAATTCAGTTACGATGATCATGTTTATGGCAGAGCAATTTTGGTCTCGCATGGGTTTGCACAACAAGACATCATCGACAAACAACATTGCAAAACCCGGATGGACCTAAAATGTGCTATGGAGATTTTTCAAAATATATTTTGGGATCCGAAAAAAGTAATTATAGGTAAACAATGCTGCCAAAAACTTTTGGGCATGAATGAAGTTTGCCATAATGCGTTCGTAGAACTGCAGGTCAACAGAAAACGTTATAAGGGAAAGGCATCTGAATACCGAAAAAATGGAAAACGAGCATGGAAAAAATGTGTGTCGATTCTGGGTAAGGTTCCAGGTGCTTCTTTAAAGAAATAGGTTTGATTATGTTGAAACATTGAAGAGTACTAATTGTAAAAATAATATTTTCATTCCTTTTGATGGAATTATATAAAAGGCATGCCTTTATTTATGAAACTTGTCGTTTACCTGCTTTCACCATAAAGTAGAGAAGAATGATTGTGTCACAAAGAATAAAAGCAAATAAAAAAGCGAATAAATTTATGCGGAAAAAAATCACACAAATTTGATTCGGCCACCTCAATTTTTTTAAGAATTTTATTAATTCAGTTGGATCATTAGAATTTAAATTCAAATGAAAAATGTAATTAATTTATGAATTTATTATAGGAAATTAGAACAAACCACAACTGCAAAAGTCAGCTCAAACTGATATTTTATTTATCCCCCGGTGGGCGCTGCTGTGAATGGCACATGCTTAAAACAGTCACATCTTTCAAAATGCAAACAAACATTGAGGCTAAGCCTAGCCCATTCGAACGCTGCCTCAGCTAAACAGATTAAAGATCAATTCAAGGTGGCCTATTAGCCAAAGTTTAGGACTGTGAACCCCCAAAGTTGCAGAACGAGAAAAAAATTGTAGAAGAAAGCAATTATATATCTGGTGTAGGTTAGTCTTTTTCGGTACAGTTACAAAATCTTTCTTTTCCACTCAATTTTTTCGAAAATGACATTCCTGATTTCTCCTTTATGCGTGCACATGATCTCACTGGATCGTTATACTTTTAATGATTTTGTAGTAGTTAATTATCGAGGGCTTATATAACTAAACAACAATCCTGCAAGGTATAAGAACAATACAAATGACAGTTGAATAGATTGCTATCCTCAGTTGCAATTGTATGGGTAAGTATAATTAAATTTATTACATTAAGTTTGTCCAATCAAGGGAACTTAGTTCCAATCAGTTGCATTTGCTTTCTTGATTCTCAGTCATTCGCTGAAGTACTTTGATTGGTTTACAAGGTAAGGATGTTGTTGAAGGACAGGCTCCCAATAATCAGAAATATTCAGGTTTTAAGTATGTTCAATTAAAAGTAAATGAGGAAGTTAGAAACTGGCAAACGAAAAGCGTGGCCAGTTGTGCCAGGTATTCTGAGCGTATTCCCATTATTCATGAACACTTTATTTCATAAGAAGTTATCTCATGAGAG
This sequence comes from Bretschneidera sinensis, assembly GCA_023935145.1. Lineage (NCBI taxonomy): Eukaryota > Viridiplantae > Streptophyta > Magnoliopsida > Brassicales > Akaniaceae > Bretschneidera > Bretschneidera sinensis. The sequence continues at coordinate 19,530,250 of CM043703.1, forward strand.
GTTAGATCAATGGGGGATTTCCGGGTGCTTCTGTCATTTTTTGATAAAGAAATGCATGACTCGCTGATGGATGGGGGTGTGTGGTTTAGCACATGATTCACTAAGGAGCCCTCTATGATCGTTAGTGAAAGATTTGTGTGGATGCATTGTGGAGGCATTCAACTTCTGGCTTGAAATTGTAAAATTATTAAACAAATAGCAGACTTGTTTGGCTGTTTCTGTAGATCCCTCTTTTTTGTAGAACTTGTGTTATTTTGATATACATTATGTTAATATTGAAACTAAATGTTTGTATCATAGTGCCTTGGCCTATTGTTCAAAGAAATAACTATAGGTATATATTTCAAAGGGGTATTTTGATGGAAATTAAATAAATTTGGTATTGTTTTGCTCAGAAAAAAAAAAAAAAAAAGTGATAAAGGGGGGTCTTCGTTTAATTAGTTGAAAAAAGAGAGGAAGGGACTCGCAGTTTCTTAAAAGAAAAGGAGAAGTGCAAAAGGGTAAAAGACCAAGAGGGGAGTATATAAAGCCTAGTCTACATAGAATGCACTAGAAAACTCATTTGGTCTTCTTCATTTGCGGCAGAGGAGAGGGAGACAAGAGAGAGAGCAAAGTTTTATTAAGCTTTTGGAGAAAAACCCATTTTTTCCATCAAACCAAAACACCATCACGTCAAGTTCTTTTGCCCCCAAACCTTGACCACCTCCTAATGCCATCTTCCTCAACCGTCCGGCCAGGGAGGTAGGTCTCGACGAGTAGGCCACGGCGATTCCTGTCCTACACGCGCGAGACAGGGAAGGAAAATCTAACTTGTTTCGTGGCTTTTTCACATGCAGAAATTGAGGTATTTTCGAAAGGTGATCAACTACAAACATAAACTAGACTTCTTCAAGTTGATGTTTTGCTTTGGTTTAAAGTCATTTGGATTTAATATGATGAAGTTATGAATTTTTTAAATTTGAAGATTTTATGGTGAAATTCAGTTAAAAGTTTTAATTTGGTTCTTGTATAACATAATCTTGAGCTGCGTATTATTAGAGAATTATGCTTTGGGCTGAAAGTTTGAAAACCTTGTAGGAATTAAAAGAACTCTCTCTAGGCAAGAGAGTTTCTTGATTTGGAATTAATGTGCAGAAAAAATATTTTTTTTATTCCTGTTAGAATTTTTAGTAACTACTCTAAGTTGAATTTTGAAATTAAAGTCTATATAAATTGCTAATTCTATGATATGAAGATGGGTAGATTTGAATGAAATCTTTTAGTTAGAAAAGTTTGAAGTGAGTAATGGATGCTTTGGTAACAAAATTATAGAAAATGAAGATTTGGAAAATAAAGGAAAAAAGTCGATTTGAGTAATGTTATTACCTAAGAAGTTGAAATTTTCTTCTCTTTTAAATTGAAATTTTGAATATGTAATTGAAGAGTATCATTTTTTAATATGAATCTCAAACTTGGGTAAGGAAAGAATAAGGAAAGAAGTAAAGAATGAAGAAAAAATGAAGAAAGGTGACAAAAGAGAGAATGAAACTTTTAGTACTATTTTCTTTTGCTTATATGTGTAACTAAATAAAATGAATGGTTGCTTATTAAGTGTTTGCTGTTTTAAATACTATACTAAATGATATATATTTGTTTGTATAAATCTTTAGGTGCAATTGACAAACATAATAAGGGCAAAAGAATAATCCGAGACTAAATTGCGACGCATCGAAGGTGAGTTTCATATTACTCTTAGTAAGCATAATGAAATGAATGATCATGAAAGTGCCTTGACAGTTTGATGATAATTTTATTGACGCGTATACATAAAGAAATGATAATAGAAACATTACGATATGTTGGAAAATATGTTTTGGATTGAATGATGGTGATATGTTTGATTGTGGATTGTGTGTTGAGATAATTGTTGCATTACAAGAAAATAATTTGTAATAAGATAATGGAAAGAATGATCTTGGAAAGGATATGATCCCACCTTGTGTAGGTTGTGACCTAGGTGAAAGGGATCCGAAAATGATAATACCTCACCTAGTGTAGGTTGCGACCTAAGTGGAGGAAATGGATGAATCTCGCCTAGTTCAGGTTGTACCTAGGTGGAGAAGATTATAATACCTCGCCCAGTGCAGGTTATGGCCTTAGTGGAGGGAATGACTGAATCTCACCTAGCGTAGGTTGTACCTAGGTGGAGAAGATTATGGGACCCCGCCTAGAGTAAGTTATTACCTAGGTGGTGGGGATTTTATGAAATGAAAATGCTAAATGTACCGGTACATGGGGAGATGTCCCGTCATGATATAAATAAGGTCAAGAAATGGAGTAAATTTTAATATTTAAATAAATTATCGTTCTTAGCATTTGCATTGCATGGTATCTTTATTAGAATGGTAATGTTGAGTTATTAAACATTAAATGATTGAAGTCTCCAATGATTGGTATATAAGGTTCAACTATGCAATGGAAGTATACTTTGTACTTTCGTAATAAATCTTAGACATGACTTTTATGAAATACAAGTGTTAAGTTCTTTGATAATTTATTTTATTCTAAAGAAAGACAAATGTTAGAATTTTTTTACATTATTGTGGATATAGTAACCGTTAATCTGAGTAAAATGGTTACTCACTGAGCTCTTTAGCTAATTCTTTATATATATATATATATATATATATATATATATATATATATATTTATCACACAAAAATCCTTTTGAACTTTGGAGATATCTAGTGAACGAGAGATTAAAAGAAAATTCTCTTAGGTGGATTGCAAGCAAAGAGTTTGTTAGTTATTTTTTTTTCAATAATGAATGTACAAGTTATGTTTATATGTCTCCATTTTTGGAATGATGTATAATTTAGTTTAATTTGGATGTGGAAAATGGAAAAGGTTGCATATTTGTAGACATTTGGTTTTATCCAAGAATACTTTGTATAAACTGTAAGTGAAGCTATGGTTGTATTTATATGTGTAAAATAAATCATAGAATTTACTAGTAAGATCCAGGTCACGGTTTTCTCCAGTTTTAAGTGCTCAATGTTCGAAGGTAATGGTGCCATTACGAACGGACCCATGCGGTTTTTTCGGGATAGGGTCGTTACAGTTTCATTTCCATGAATTCTAGAAATTAGCAATGTGTAAGTTTGTCCCGCTAAGGTCCGTACAATTAATTAGACTATCAAAGTAATTATGGATGGTTCAATCTTCTACTAGAGTGGTGGAAGAATCACTAGAACTTTTCCTTAATTTTCCTACTGATAAAAAATTTAGCATGAAGTGTGGAGCGTCGTTGGATGATTGTTATTCTATAACAAGTGTTCCTCAACAAGAGATCAAGGATGGTGGCTTTGGCAGGTTCAGATGATATGGCTGCTAATAATGAAGTCATGCTTCATAGAGATTCTCTAACGTAAGCATTCGCCATTTGTAGGAAGGAAAAAGTTAGTTCTAACGAAACTTGACAAAAATTTGAATGGTCACTCACGTAAAAGAATGGCGAGAACTTCCAGGAAGGCCTAATATTAGTGAGAGGCACTTGAGGCTTAACGTACTACCTCTACTCATAACAAGGAAAAATCTACTAACACTTGGTTAAAGTAGTTAACACTCGATAATATAGAGCTCTGCAAATGTGATGCGTGCTTTTTGTTTTTAATTTTTTAGTTTTGGTTCTTGTCACACTGGTTTTTATTCCCTTTATTATCAATACGATGCTTGTCCTTCAATATATATATTTACTTATAATTACATAATTAGTAGAAAAAAGAATTTGAATTTTTTTTTTTGTTTAATTCTCTTTAGTCTGATGTAATTCATTTAATATCTTGTACTTGACCAATGTTAGTTTGACAAGCAATTCATTCTTCATTTTTTTTTAAATATCGTTAATTTGGACTTCTAGTTGGGTTTTCTCGAATTTCATTAAAGGTTGGGTTTGGGTGCTCAAAATTTCAAAGTTGTTTGGGTTAGGGTTATTTCAGGTTTTAGGTAAGAGCCATATCGAATTTTGAGTGACTCGAGTCGGGTTCAAATTCAATAATATTATTTTAATTTATTTTATTAGCTTATCTGATAGGTCAGGATGAGTTTTCTAGTCCTGATAGATTTTATCACGTCTTCTTAGTATACGTGTGCATGTGCGTGGGAGATAAAACATAATTGAATTAATGATGATAAATACAATGAATTCAATGTGATAGAAACTGAAGAAACATCTTAAATGGTAAATGCACTTCACCTTGTGTTTGTAAACCTATAAATAAACATTTTTTTCTTGTAATTTAATCATATCAAAAGATCTTTCATCATCTAAAGCACAGGCAAATAAGTAGTATTAAATACCATGACAAGTCTAAATATCAATTCAGTTACGATGATCATGTTTATGGCAGGTATAGCAATTTTGGTCTCGCATGGGTTTGCACAACAAGACATCATCGACAAACAACATTGCAAAACCCGGATGGACCTAAAATGTGCTATGGAGATTTTTCAAAATATATTTTGGGATCCGAAAAAAGTAATTATAGGTAAACAATGCTGCCAAAAACTTTTGGGCATGAATGAAGTTTGCCATAATGCGTTCGTAGAACTGCAGGTCAACAGAAAACGTTATAAGGGAAAGGCATCTGAATACCGAAAAAATGGAAAACGAGCATGGAAAAAATGTGTGTCGATTCTGGGTAAGGTTCCAGGTGCTTCTTTAAAGAAATTGGTTTGATTATGTTGAAACATTGAAGAGTACTAATTGTAAAAATAATATTTTCATTCCTTTTGATGGAATTATATAAAAGGCATGCCTTTATTTATGAAACTTGTCGTTTACCTGCTTTCACCATAAAGTAGAGAAGAATGATTGTGTCACAAAGAATAAAAGCAAATAAAAAAGCGAATAAATTTATGCGGAAAAAAAATCACACAAATTTGATTCGGCCACCTCAATTTTTTTAAGAATTTTATTAATTCAGTTGGATCATTAGAATTTAAATTCAAATGAAAAATGTAATTAATTTATGAATTTATTATAGGAAATTAGAACAAACCACAACTGCAAAAGTCAGCTCAAACTGATATTTTATTTATCCCACGGTGGGCGCTGCTGTGAATGGCACATGCTTAAAACAGTCACATCTTTCAAAATGCAAACAAACGTTGAGGCTAAGCCTAGCCCATTCGAACGCTGCCTCAGCTAAACAGATTAAAGATCAATTCAAGGTGGCCTATTAGCCAAAGTTTAGGACTGTGAACCCCCAAAGTTGCAGAACGAGAAAAAAATTGTAGAAGAAAGCAATTATATATCTGGTGTAGGTTAGTCTTTTTCGGTACAGTTACAAAATCTTTCTTTTCCACTCAATTTTTTCGAAAATGACATTCCTGATTTCTCCTTTATGCGTGCACATGATCTCACTGGATCGTTATACTTTTAATGATTTTGTAGTAGTTAATTATCGAGGGCTTATATAACTAAACAACAATCCTGCAAGGTATAAGAACAATACAAATGACAGTTGAATAGATTGCTATCCTCAGTTGCAATTGTATGGGTAAGTATAATTAAATTTATTACATTAAGTTTGTCCAATCAAGGGAACTTAGTTCCAATCAGTTGCATTTGCTTTCTTGATTCTCTGTCATTCGCTGAAGTACTTTGATTGGTTTACAAGGTAAGGATGTTGTTGAAGGACAGGCTCCCAATAATCAGAAATATTCAGGTTTTAAGTATGTTCAATAAGAAGTAAATGAGGAAGTTAGAAACTGGCAAACGAAAAGCGTGGCCAGTTGTGCCAGGTATTCTGAGCGTATTCCCATTATTCATGAACACTTTATTCCATAAGAAGTTATCTCATGAGAGGTTAGATCAATGGGGGATTTCCGGGTGCTTCTGTCATTTTTTGATAAAGAAATGCATGACTCGCTGATGGATGGGGGTGTGTGGTTTAGCACATGATTCACTAAGGAGCCCTCTATGATCGTTAGTGAAAGATTTGTGTGGATGCATTGTGGAGGCATTCAACTTCTGGCTTGAAATTGTAAAATTATTAAACAAATAGCAGACTTGTTTGGCTGTTTCTGTAGATCCCTCTTTTTTATAGAACTTGTGTTATTTTGATATAAGTTATGTCAATATTGAAACTAAATGTTTGTATTATAGTGCCTTGGCCTATTGTTCAAAGAAATGACTATAGGTATATATTTCAAAGGGGTATTTTGATGGAAATTAAATAAATTTGGTATTGTTTTGCTCAGAAAAAAAAAAAAAAAGTGATAAAGGGGGGTCTTCGTTTAATTAGTTGAAAAAAGAGAGGAAGGGACTCGCAGTTTCTTAAAAGAAAAGGAGAAGTGCAAAAGGGTAAAAGACCAAGGGGGGAGTATATAAAGCCTAGTCTACATAGAATGCACTAGAAAACTCATTTGGTCTTCTTCATTTGCGGCAGAGGAGAGGGAGACAAGAGAGAGAGCAAAGTTTTATTAAGCTTTTGGAGAAAAACCCATTTTTTCCATCAAACCAAAACACCATCACGTCAAGTTCTTTTGCCCCCAAACCTTGACCACCTCCTAATGCCATCTTCCTCAACCGTCCGGCCAGGGAGGTGGGTCTCGACGAGTAGGCCACGGCGATTCCTGTCCTACACGCGCGAGACAGGGAAGGAAAATCTAACTTGTTTCGTGGCTTTTTCACATGCAGAAATTGAGGTATTTTCGAAAGGTGATCAACTACAAACATAAACTAGACTTCTTCAAGTTGATGTTTTGCTTTGGTTTAAAGTCATTTGGATTTAATATGATGAAGTTATGAATTTTTTAAATTTGAAGATTTTATGGTGAAATTCAGTTAAAAGTTTTAATTTGGTTCTTGTATAACATAATCTTGAGCTGCGTATTATTAGAGAATTATGCTTTGGGCTGAAAGTTAGAAAACCTTGTAGGAATTAAAAGAACTCTCTCTAGGTAAGAGAGTTTCTTGATTTGGAATTAATGTGCAGAAAAAATATTTTTTTTTATTCCTGTTAGAATTTTTAGTAACTACTCTAAGTTGAATTTTGAAATTAAAGTCTATATAAATTGCTAATTCTATGATATGAAGATGGGTAGATTTGAATGAAATCTTTTAGTTAGAAAAGTTTGAAGTGAGTAATGGATGCTTTGGTAACAAAATTATAGAAAATGAAGATTTGGAAAATAAAGGAAAAAAGTCGATTTGAGTAATGTTATTACCTAAGAAGTTGAAATTTTCTTCTCTTTTAAATTGAAATTTTGATTATGTAATTGAAGAGTATCATTTTTTAATATGAATCTCAAACTTGGGTAAGGAAAGAATAAGGAAAGAAGTATAGAATGAAGAAAAAATGAAGAAAGGTGACAAAAGAGAGAATGAAACTTTTAGTACTATTTTCTTTTGCTTATATGTGTAACTAAATAAAATGAATGGTTGCTTATTAAGTGTTTGCTGTTTTAAATACTATACTAAATGATATATATTTGTTTGTATAAATCTTTAGGTGCAATTGACAAACATAATAAGGGCAAAAGAATAATCCGAGACTAAATTGCGACGCATCGAAGGTGAGTTTCATATTACTCTTAGTAAGCATAATGAAATGAATGATCATGAAAGTGCCTTGACAGTTTGATGATAATTTTATTGACGCGTATACATAAAGAAATGATAATAGAAACATTACGATATGTTGGAAAATATGTTTTGGATTGAATGATGGTGATATGTTTGATTGTGGATTGTGTGTTGAGATAATTGTTGCATTACAAGAAAATAATTTGTAATAAGATAATGGAAAGAATGATCTTGGAAAGGATATGATCCCACCTTGTGTAGGTTGTGACCTAGGTGAAAGGGATCCGAAAATGATAATACCTCACCTAGTGTAGGTTGCGACCTAAGTGGAGGAAATGGATGAATCTCGCCTAGTTCAGGTTGTACCTAGGTGGAGAAGATTATAATACCTCGCCCAGTGCAGGTTATGGCCTTAGTGGAGGGAATGACTGAATCTCACCTAGCGTAGGTTGTACCTAGGTGGAGAAGATTATGGGACCCCGCCTAGAGTAAGTTATTACCTAGGTGGTGGGGATTTTATGAAATGAAAATGCTAAATGTACCGGTGCATGGGGAGATGTCCCGTCATGATATAAATAAGGTCAAGAAATGGAGTAAATTTTAATATTTAAATAAATTATCGTTCTTAGCATTTGCATTGCATGGTATCTTTATCAGAATGGTAATGTTGAGTTATTAAACATTAAATGATTGAAGTCTCCAATGATTGGTATATAAGGTTCAACTATGCAATGGAAGTATACTTTGTACTTTCGTAATAAATCTTAGACATGACTTTTATGAAATACAAGTGTTAAGTTCTTTGATAATTTATTTTATTCTAAAGAAAGACAAATGTTAGAATTTTTTTACATTATTGTGGATATAGTAACCGTTAATCTGAGTAAAATGGTTACTCACTGAGCTCTTTAGCTAATTCTTTATATATATATATATATATATATATATATATATATCACACAAAAATCCTTTTGAACTTTGGAGATATCAAGTGAACGAGAGATTAAAAGAAAATTCTCTTAGGTGGATTGCAAGCAAAGAGTTTGTTAGTTATTTTTTTTTCAATAATGAATGTACAAGTTATGTTTATATGTCTCCATTTTTGGAATGATGTATAATTTAGTTTAATTTGGATGTGGAAAATGGAAAAGGTTGCATATTTGTAGACATTTGGTTTTATCCAAGAATACTTTGTATAAACTGTAAGTGAAGCTATGGTTGTATTTATATGTGTAAAATAAATCATAGAATTTACTAGTAAGATCCAGGTCACGGTTTTCTCCAGTTTTAAGTGCTCAATGTTCGAAGGTAATGGTGCCATTACGAACGGACCCATGCGGTTTTTTCGGGATAGGGTCGTTACAGTTTCATTTCCATGAATTCTAGAAATTAGCAATGTGTAAGTTTGTCCCGCTAAGGTCCGTACAATTAATTAGACTATCAAAGTAATTATGGATGGTTCAATCTTCTACTAGAGTGGTGGAAGAATCACTAGAACTTTTCCTTAATTTTCCTACTGATAAAAAATTTAGCATGAAGTGTGGAGCGTCGTTGGATGATTGTTATTCTATAACAAGTGTTCCTCAACAAGAGATCAAGGATGGTGGCTTTGGCAGGTTCAGATGATATGGCTGCTAATAATGAAGTCATGCTTCATAGAGATTCTCTAACGTAAGCATTCGCCATTTGTAGGAAGGAAAAAGTTAGTTCTAACGAAACTTGACAAAAATTTGAATGGTCACTCACGTAAAAGAATGGCGAGAACTTCCAGGAAGGCCTAACGTACTACCTCTACTCATAACAAGGAAAAATCTACTAACACTTGGTTAAAGTAGTTAACACTCGATAATATAGAGCTCTGCAAATGTGATGCGTGCTTTTTGTTTTTAATTTTTTAGTTTTGGTTCTTGTCACACTGGTTTTTATTCCCTTTATTATCAATACGACGCTTGTCCTTCAATATATATATTTACTTATAATTACATAATTAGTAGAAAAAAGAATTTGAATTTTTTTTGTTTAATTCTCTTTAGTCTGATGTAATTCATTTAATATCTTGTACTTGACCAATGTTAGTTTGACAAGCAATTCATTCTTCATTTTTTTTTAAATATCGTTAATTTGGACTTCTAGTTGGGTTTTCTCGAATTTCATTAAAGGTTGGGTTTGGGTGCTCAAAATTTCAAAGTTGTTTGGGTTAGGGTTATTTCAGGTTTTAGGTAAGAGCCATATCGAATTTTGAGTGACTCGAGTCGGGTTCAAATTCAATAATATTATTTTAATTTATTTTATTAGCTTATCTGATAGGTCAGGATGAGTTTTCTAGTCCTGATAGATTTTATCACGTCTTCTTAGTATACGTGTGCATGTGCGTGGGAGATAAAACATAATTGAATTAATGATGATAAATACAATGAATTCAATGTGATAGAAACTGAAGAAACATCTTAAATGGTAAATGCACTTCACCTTGTGTTTGTAAACCTATAAATAAACATTTTTTTCTTGTAATTTAATCATATCAAAAGATCTTTCATCATCTAAAGCACAGGCAAATAAGTAGTATTAAATACCATGACAAGTCTAAATATCAATTCAGTTACGATGATCATGTTTATGGCAGGTATAGCAATTTTGGTCTCGCATGGGTTTGCACAACAAGACATCATCGACAAACAACATTGCAAAACCCGGATGGACCTAAAATGTGCTATGGAGATTTTTCAAAATATATTTTGGGATCCGAAAAAAGTAATTATAGGTAAACAATGCTGCCAAAAACTTTTGGGCATGAATGAAGTTTGCCATAATGCGTTCGTAGAACTGCAGGTCAACAGAAAACGTTATAAGGGAAAGGCATCTGAATACCGAAAAAATGGAAAACGAGCATGGAAAAAATGTGTGTCGATTCTGGGTAAGGTTCCAGGTGCTTCTTTAAAGAAATAGGTTTGATTATGTTGAAACATTGAAGAGTACTAATTGTAAAAATAATATTTTCATTCCTTTTGATGGAATTATATAAAAGGCATGCCTTTATTTATGAAACTTGTCGTTTACCTGCTTTCACCATAAAGTAGAGAAGAATGATTGTGTCACAAAGAATAAAAGCAAATAAAAAAGCGAATAAATTTATGCGGAAAAAAATCACACAAATTTGATTCGGCCACCTCAATTTTTTTAAGAATTTTATTAATTCAGTTGGATCATTAGAATTTAAATTCAAATGAAAAATGTAATTAATTTATGAATTTATTATAGGAAATTAGAACAAACCACAACTGCAAAAGTCAGCTCAAACTGATATTTTATTTATCCCCCGGTGGGCGCTGCTGTGAATGGCACATGCTTAAAACAGTCACATCTTTCAAAATGCAAACAAACATTGAGGCTAAGCCTAGCCCATTCGAACGCTGCCTCAGCTAAACAGATTAAAGATCAATTCAAGGTGGCCTATTAGCCAAAGTTTAGGACTGTGAACCCCCAAAGTTGCAGAACGAGAAAAAAATTGTAGAAGAAAGCAATTATATATCTGGTGTAGGTTAGTCTTTTTCGGTACAGTTACAAAATCTTTCTTTTCCACTCAATTTTTTCGAAAATGACATTCCTGATTTCTCCTTTATGCGTGCACATGATCTCACTGGATCGTTATACTTTTAATGATTTTGTAGTAGTTAATTATCGAGGGCTTATATAACTAAACAACAATCCTGCAAGGTATAAGAACAATACAAATGACAGTTGAATAGATTGCTATCCTCAGTTGCAATTGTATGGGTAAGTATAATTAAATTTATTACATTAAGTTTGTCCAATCAAGGGAACTTAGTTCCAATCAGTTGCATTTGCTTTCTTGATTCTCAGTCATTCGCTGAAGTACTTTGATTGGTTTACAAGGTAAGGATGTTGTTGAAGGACAGGCTCCCAATAATCAGAAATATTCAAGTTTTAAGTATGTTCAATAAGAAGTAAATGAGGAAGTTAGAAACTGGCAAACGAAAAGCGTGGCCAGTTGTGCCAGGTATTCTGAGCGTATTCCCATTATTCATGAACACTTTATTTCATAAGAAGTTATCTCATGAGAGGTTAGATCAATGGGGGATTTCCGGGTGCTTCTGTCATTTTTTGATAAAGAAATGCATGACTCGCTGATGGATGGGGGTGTGTGGTTTAGCACATGATTCACTAAGGAGCCCTCTATGATCGTTAGTGAAAGATTTGTGTGGATGCATTGTGGAGGCATTCAACTTCTGGCTTGAAATTGTAAAATTATTAAACAAATAGCAGACTTGTTTGGCTGTTTCTGTAGATCCCTCTTTTTTATAGAACTTGTGTTATTTTGATATAAGTTATGTCAATATTGAAACTAAATGTTTGTATTATAGTGCCTTGGCCTATTGTTCAAAGAAATGACTATAGGTATATATTTCAAAGGGGTATTTTGATGGAAATTAAATAAATTTGGTATTGTTTTGCTCAGAAAAAAAAAAAAAAAAAGTGATAAAGGGGGGTCTTCGTTTAATTAGTTGAAAAAAGAGAGGAAGGGACTCGCAGTTTCTTAAAAGAAAAGGAGAAGTGCAAAAGGGTAAAAGACCAAGGGGGGAGTATATAAAGCCTAGTCTACATAGAATGCACTAGAAAACTCATTTGGTCTTCTTCATTTGCGGCAGAGGAGAGGGAGACAAGAGAGAGAGCAAAGTTTTATTAAGCTTTTGGAGAAAAACCCATTTTTTCCATCAAACCAAAACACCATCACGTCAACTTCTTTTGCCCCCAAACCTTGACCACCTCCTAATGCCATCTTCCTCAACCGTCGGGCCAGGGAGGTGGGTCTCGACGAGTAGGCCACGGCGATTCCTGTCCTACACGCGCGAGACAGGGAAGGAAAATCTAACTTGTTTCGTGGCTTTTTCACATGCAGAAATTGAGGTATTTTCGAAAGGTGATCAACTACAAACATAAACTAGACTTCTTCAAGTTGATGTTTTGCTTTGGTTTAAAGTCATTTGGATTTAATATGATGAAGTTATGAATTTTTTAAATTTGAAGATTTTATGGTGAAATTCAGTTAAAAGTTTTAATTTGGTTCTTCTATAACATAATCTTGAGCTGCGTATTATTAGAGAATTATGCTTTGGGCTGAAAGTTTGAAAACCTTGTAGGAATTAAAAGAACTCTCTCTAGGTAAGAGAGTTTCTTGATTTGGAATTAATGTGCAGAAAAAATATTTTTTTTATTCCTGTTAGAATTTTTAGTAACTACTCTAAGTTGAATTTTGAAATTAAAGTCTATATAAATTGCTAATTCTATGATATGAAGATGGGTAGATTTGAATGAAATCTTTTAGTTAGAAAAGTTTGAAGTGAGTAATGGATGCTTTGGTAACAAAATTATAGAAAATGAAGATTTGGAAAATAAAGGAAAAAAGTCGATTTGAGTAATGTTATTACCTAAGAAGTTGAAATTTTCTTCTCTTTTAAATTGAAATTTTGATTATGTAATTGAAGAGTATCATTTTTTAATATGAATCTCAAACTTGGGTAAGGAAAGAATAAGGAAAGAAGTAAAGAATGAAGAAAAAATGAAGAAAGGTGACAAAAGAGAGAATGAAACTTTTAGTACTATTTTCTTTTGCTTATATGTGTAACTAAATAAAATGAATGGTTGCTTATTAAGTGTTTGCTGTTTTAAATACTATACTAAATGATATATATTTGTTTGTATAAATCTTTAGGTGCAATTGACAAACATAATAAGGGCAAAAGAATAATCCGAGACTAAATTGCGACGCATCGAAGGTGAGTTTCATATTACTCTTAGTAAGCATAATGAAATGAATGATCATGAAAGTGCCTTGACAGTTTGATGATAATTTTATTGACGCGTATACATAAAGAAATGATAATAGAAACATTACGATATGTTGGAAAATATGTTTTGGATTGAATGATGGTGATATGTTTGATTGTGGATTGTGTGTTGAGATAATTGTTGCACTACAACAAAATAATTTGTAATAAGATAATGGAAAGAATGATCTTGGAAAGGATATGATCCCACCTTGTGTAGGTTGTGACCTAGGTGAAAGGGATCCGAAAATGATAATTCCTCACCTAGTGTAGGTTGCGACCTAAGTGGAGGAAATGGATGAATCTCGCCTAGTTCAGGTTGTACCTAGGTGGAGAAGATTATAATACCTCGCCCAGTGCAGGTTATGGCCTTAGTGGAGGGAATGACTGAATCTCACCTAGCGTAGGTTGTACCTAGGTGGAGAAGATTATGGGACCCCGCCAAGAGTAAGTTATTACCTAGGTGGTGGGGATTTTATGAAATGAAAATGCTAAATGTACCGGTGCATGGGGAGATGTCCCGTCATGATATAAATAAGGTCAAGAAATGGAGTAAATTTTAATATTTAAATAAATTATCGTTCTTAGCATTTGCATTGCATGGTATCTTTATTAGAATGGTAATGTTGAGTTATTAAACATTAAATGATTGAAGTCTCCAATGATTGGTATATAAGGTTCAACTATGCAATGGAAGTATACTTTGTACTTTCGTAATAAATCTTAGACATGACTTTTATGAAATACAAGTGTTAAGTTCTTTGATAATTTATTTTATTCTAAAGAAAGACAAATGTTAGAATTTTTTTACATTATTGTGGATATAGTAACCGTTAATCTGAGTAAAATGGTTACTCACTGAGCTCTTTAGCTAATTCTTTATATATATATATCACACAAAAATCCTTTTGAACTTTGGAGATATCAAGTGAACGAGAGATTAAAAGAAAATTCTCTTAGGTGGATTGCAAGCAAAGAGTTTGTTAGTTATTTTTTTTTCAATAATGAATGTACAAGTTATGTTTATATGTCTCCATTTTTGGAATGATGTATAATTTAGTTTAATTTGGATGTGGAAAATGGAAAAGGTTGCATATTTGTAGACATTTGGTTTTATCCAAGAATACTTTGTATAAACTGTAAGTGAAGCTATGGTTGTATTTATATGTGTAAAATAAATCATAGAATTTACTAGTAAGATCCAGGTCACGGTTTTCTCCAGTTTTAAGTGCTCAATGTTCGAAGGTAATGGTGCCATTACGAACGGACCCATGCGGTTTTTTTGGGATAGGGTCGTTACAGTTTCATTTCCATGAATTCTAGAAATTAGCAATGTGTAAGTTTGTCCCGCTAAGGTCCGTACAATTAATTAGACTATCAAAGTAATTATGGATGGTTCAATCTTCTACTAGAGTGGTGGAAGAATCACTAGAACTTTTCCTTAATTTTCCTACTGATAAAAAATTTAGCATGAAGTGTGGAGCGTCGTTGGATGATTGTTATTCTATAACAAGTGTTCCTCAACAAGAGATCAAGGATGGTGGCTTTGGCAGGTTCAGATGATATGGCTGCTAATAATGAAGTCATGCTTCATAGAGATTCTCTAACGTAAGCATTCGCCATTTGTAGGAAGGAAAAAGTTAGTTCCAACGAAACTTGACAAAAATTTGAATGGTCACTCACGTAAAAGAATGGCGAGAACTTCCAGGAAGGCCTAATATTAGTGAGAGGCACTTGAGGCTTAACGTACTACCTCTACTCATAACAAGGAAAAATCTACTAACACTTGGTTAAAGTAGTTAACACTCGATAATATAGAGCTCTGCAAATGTGATGCGTGCTTTTTGTTTTTAATTTTTTAGTTTTGGTTCTTGTCACACTGGTTTTTATTCCCTTTATTATCAATACGACGCTTGTCCTTCAATATATATATTTACTTATAATTACATAATTAGTAGAAAAAAGAATTTGAATTTTTTTTGTTTAATTCTCTTTAGTCTGATGTAATTCATTTAATATCTTGTACTTGACCAATGTTAGTTTGACAAGCAATTCATTCTTCATTTTTTTTTAAATATCGTTAATTTGGACTTCTAGTTGGGTTTTCTCGAATTTCATTAAAGGTTGGGTTTGGGTGCTCAAAATTTCAAAGTTGTTTGGGTTAGGGTTATTTCAGGTTTTAGATAAGAGCCATATCGAATTTTGAGTGACTCGAGTCGGGTTCAAATTCAATAATATTATTTTAATTTATTTTATTAGCTTATCTGATAGGTCAGGATGAGTTTTCTAGTCCTGATAGATTTTATCACGTCTTCTTAGTATACGTGTGCATGTGCGTGGGAGATAAAACATAATTGAATTAATGATGATAAATACAATGAATTCAATGTGATAGAAACTGAAGAAACATCTTAAATGGTAAATGCACTTCACCTTGTCTTTGTAAACCTATAAATAAACATTTTTTTCTTGTAATTTAATCATATCAAAAGATCTTTCATCATCTAAAGCACAGGCAAATAAGTAGTATTAAATACCATGACAAGTCTAAATATCAATTCAGTTACGATGATCATGTTTATGGCAGGTATAGCAATTTTGGTCTCGCATGGGTTTGCACAACAAGACATCATCGACAAACAACATTGCAAAACCCGGATGGACCTAAAATGTGCTATGGAGATTTTTCAAAATATATTTTGGGATCCGAAAAAAGTAATTATAGGTAAACAATGCTGCCAAAAACTTTTGGGCATGAATGAAGTTTGCCATAATGCGTTCGTAGAACTGCAGGTCAACAGAAAACGTTATAAGGGAAAGGCATCTGAATACCGAAAAAATGGAAAACGAGCATGGAAAAAATGTGTGTCGATTCTGGGTAAGGTTCCAGGTGCTTCTTTAAAGAAATAGGTTTGATTATGTTGAAACATTGAAGAGTACTAATTGTAAAAATAATATTTTCATTCCTTTTGATGGAATTATATAAAAGGCATGCCTTTATTTATGAAACTTGTCGTTTACCTGCTTTCACCATAAAGTAGAGAAGAATGATTGTGTCACAAAGAATAAAAGCAAATAAAAAAGCGAATAAATTTATGCGGAAAAAAATCACACAAATTTGATTCGGCCACCTCAATTTTTTTAAGAATTTTATTAATTCAGTTGGATCATTAGAATTTAAATTCAAATGAAAAATGTAATTAATTTATGAATTTATTATAGGAAATTAGAACAAACCACAACTGCAAAAGTCAGCTCAAACTGATATTTTATTTATCCCCCGGTGGGCGCTGCTGTGAATGGCACATGCTTAAAACAGTCACATCTTTCAAAATGCAAACAAACATTGAGGCTAAGCCTAGCCCATTCGAACGCTGCCTCAGCTAAACAGATTAAAGATCAATTCAAGGTGGCCTATTAGCCAAAGTTTAGGACTGTGAACCCCCAAAGTTGCAGAACGAGAAAAAAATTGTAGAAGAAAGCAATTATATATCTGGTGTAGGTTAGTCTTTTTCGGTACAGTTACAAAATCTTTCTTTTCCACTCAATTTTTTCGAAAATGACATTCCTGATTTCTCCTTTATGCGTGCACATGATCTCACTGGATCGTTATACTTTTAATGATTTTGTAGTAGTTAATTATCGAGGGCTTATATAACTAAACAACAATCCTGCAAGGTATAAGAACAATACAAATGACAGTTGAATAGATTGCTATCCTCAGTTGCAATTGTATGGGTAAGTATAATTAAATTTATTACATTAAGTTTGTCCAATCAAGGGAACTTAGTTCCAATCAGTTGCATTTGCTTTCTTGATTCTCAGTCATTCGCTGAAGTACTTTGATTGGTTTACAAGGTAAGGATGTTGTTGAAGGACAGGCTCCCAATAATCAGAAATATTCAAGTTTTAAGTATGTTCAATAAGAAGTAAATGAGGAAGTTAGAAACTGGCAAATGAAAAGCGTGGCCAGTTGTGCCAGGTATTCTGAGCGTATTCCCATTATTCATGAACACTTTATTCCATAAGAAGTTATCTCATGAGAGGTTAGATCAATGGGGGATTTCCGGGTGCTTCTGTCATTTTTTGATAAAGAAATGCATGACTCGCTGATGGATGGGGGTGTGTGGTTTAGCACATGATTCACTAAGGAGCCCTCTATGATCGTTAGTGAAAGATTTGTGTGGATGCATTGTGGAGGCATTCAACTTCTGGCTTGAAATTGTAAAATTATTAAACAAATAGCAGACTTGTTTGGCTGTTTCTCTAGATCCCTCTTTTTTGTAGAACTTGTGTTATTTTGATATACATTATGTTAATATTGAAACTAAATGTTTGTATTATAGTGCCTTGGCCTATTGTTCAAAGAAATGACTATAGGTATATATTTCAAAGGGGTATTTTGATGGAAATTAAATAAATTTGGTATTGTTTTGCTCAGAAAAAAAAAAAAAGTGATAAAGGGGGGTCTTCGTTTAATTAGTTGAAAAAAGAGAGGAAGGGACTCGCAGTTTCTTAAAAGAAAAGGAGAAGTGCAAAAGGGTAAAAGACCAAGGGGGGAGTATATAAAGCCTAGTCTACATAGAATGCACTAGAAAACTCATTTGGTCTTCTTCATTTGCGGCAGAGGAGAGGGAGACAAGAGAGAGAGCAAAGTTTTATTAAGCTTTTGGAGGAAAACCCATTTTTTCCATCAAACCAAAACACCATCACGTCAACTTCTTTTGCCCCCAAACCTTGACCACCTCCTAATGCCATCTTCCTCAACCGTCCGGCCAGGGAGGTGGGTCTCGACGAGTAGGCCACGGCGATTCCTGTCCTACACGCGCGAGACAGGGAAGGAAAATCTAACTTGTTTCGTGGCTTTTTCACATGCAGAAATTGAGGTATTTTCGAAAGGTGATCAACTACAAACATAAACTAGACTTCTTCAAGTTGATGTTTTGCTTTTGTTTAAAGTCATTTGGATTTAATATGATGAAGTTATGAATTTTTTAAATTTGAAGATTTTACGGTGAAATTCAGTTAAAAGTTTTAATTTGGTTCTTGTATAACATAATCTTGAGCTGCGTATTATTAGAGAATTATGCTTTGGGCTGAAAGTTTGAAAACCTTGTAGGAATTAAAAGAACTCTCTCTAGGTAAGAGAGTTTCTTGACTTGGAATTAATGTGCAGAAAAAATATTTTTTTTATTCCTGTTAGAATTTTTAGTAACTACTCTAAGTTGAATTTTGAAATTAAAGTCTATATAAATTGCTAATTCTATGATATGAAGATGGGTAGATTTGAATGAAATCTTTTAGTTAGAAAAGTTTGAAGTGAGTAATGGATGCTTTGGTAACAAAATTATAGAAAATGAAGATTTGGAAAATAAAGGAAAAAAGTCGATTTGAGTAATGTTATTACCTAAGAAGTTGAAATTTTCTTCTCTTTTAAATTGAAATTTTGATTATGTAATTGAAGAGTATCATTTTTTAATATGAATCTCAAACTTGGGTAAGGAAAGAATAAGGAAAGAAGTAAAGAATGAAGAAAAAATGAAGAAAGGTGACAAAAGAGAGAATGAAACTTTTAGTACTATTTTCTTTTGCTTATATGTGTAACTAAATAAAATGAATGGTTGCTTATTAAGTGTTTGCTGTTTTAAATACTATACTAAATGATATATATTTGTTTGTATAAATCTTTAGGTGCAATTGACAAACATAATAAGGGCAAAAGAATAATCCGAGACTAAATTGCGACGCATCGAAGGTGAGTTTCATATTACTCTTAGTAAGCATAATGAAATGAATGATCATGAAAGTGCCTTGACAGTTTGATGATAATTTTATTGACGCGTATACATAAAGAAATGATAATAGAAACATTACGATATGTTGGAAAATATGTTTTGGATTGAATGATGGTGATATGTTTGATTGTGGATTGTGTGTTGAGATAATTGTTGCATTACAACAAAATAATTTGTAATAAGATAATGGAAAGAATGATCTTGGAAAGGATATGATCCCACCTTGTGTAGGTTGTGACCTAGGTGAAAGGGATCCGAAAATGATAATTCCTCACCTAGTGTAGGTTGCGACCTAAGTGGAGGAAATGGATGAATCTCGCCTAGTTCAGGTTGTACCTAGGTGGAGAAGATTATAATACCTCGCCCAGTGCAGGTTATGGCCTTAGTGGAGGGAATGACTGAATCTCACCTAGCGTAGGTTGTACCTAGGTGGAGAAGATTATGGGACCCCGCCAAGAGTAAGTTATTACCTAGGTGGTGGGGATTTTATGAAATGAAAATGCTAAATGTACCGGTGCATGGGGAGATGTCCCGTCATGATATAAATAAGGTCAAGAAATGGAGTAAATTTTAATATTTAAATAAATTATCGTTCTTAGCATTTGCATTGCATGGTATCTTTATTAGAATGGTAATGTTGAGTTATTAAACATTAAATGATTGAAGTCTCCAATGATTGGTATATAAGGTTCAACTATGCAATGGAAGTATACTTTGTACTTTCGTAATAAATCTTAGACATGACTTTTATGAAATACAAGTGTTAAGTTCTTTGATAATTTATTTTATTCTAAAGAAAGACAAATGTTAGAATTTTTTTACATTATTGTGGATATAGTAACCGTTAATCTGAGTAAAATGGTTACTCACTGAGCTCTTTAGCTAATTCTTTATATATATATATCACACAAAAATCCTTTTGAACTTTGGAGATATCAAGTGAACGAGAGATTAAAAGAAAATTCTCTTAGGTGGATTGCAAGCAAAGAGTTTGTTAGTTATTTTTTTTTCAATAATGAATGTACAAGTTATGTTTATATGTCTCCATTTTTGGAATGATGTATAATTTAGTTTAATTTGGATGTGGAAAATGGAAAAGGTTGCATATTTGTAGACATTTGGTTTTATCCAAGAATACTTTGTATAAACTGTAAGTGAAGCTATGGTTGTATTTATATGTGTAAAATAAATCATAGAATTTACTAGTAAGATCCAGGTCACGGTTTTCTCCAGTTTTAAGTGCTCAATGTTCGAAGGTAATGGTGCCATTACGAACGGACCCATGCGGTTTTTTTGGGATAGGGTCGTTACAGTTTCATTTCCATGAATTCTAGAAATTAGCAATGTGTAAGTTTGTCCCGCTAAGGTCCGTACAATTAATTAGACTATCAAAGTAATTATGGATGGTTCAATCTTCTACTAGAGTGGTGGAAGAATCACTAGAACTTTTCCTTAATTTTCCTACTGATAAAAAATTTAGCATGAAGTGTGGAGCGTCGTTGGATGATTGTTATTCTATAACAAGTGTTCCTCAACAAGAGATCAAGGATGGTGGCTTTGGCAGGTTCAGATGATATGGCTGCTAATAATGAAGTCATGCTTCATAGAGATTCTCTAACGTAAGCATTCGCCATTTGTAGGAAGGAAAAAGTTAGTTCTAACGAAACTTGACAAAAATTTGAATGGTCACTCACGTAAAAGAATGGCGAGAACTTCCAGGAAGGCCTAATATTAGTGAGAGGCACTTGAGGCTTAACGTACTACCTCTACTCATAACAAGGAAAAATCTACTAACACTTGGTTAAAGTAGTTAACACTCGATAATATAGAGCTCTGCAAATGTGATGCGTGCTTTTTGTTTTTAATTTTTTAGTTTTGGTTCTTGTCACACTGGTTTTTATTCCCTTTATTATCAATACGACGCTTGTCCTTCAATATATATATTTACTTATAATTACATAATTAGTAGAAAAAAGAATTTGAATTTTTTTTGTTTAATTCTCTTTAGTCTGATGTAATTCATTTAATATCTTGTACTTGACCAATGTTAGTTTGACAAGCAATTCATTCTTCATTTTTTTTTAAATATCGTTAATTTGGACTTCTAGTTGGGTTTTCTCGAATTTCATTAAAGGTTGGGTTTGGGTGCTCAAAATTTCAAAGTTGTTTGGGTTAGGGTTATTTCAGGTTTTAGATAAGAGCCATATCGAATTTTGAGTGACTCGAGTCGGGTTCAAATTCAATAATATTATTTTAATTTATTTTATTAGCTTATCTGATAGGTCAGGATGAGTTTTCTAGTCCTGATAGATTTTATCACGTCTTCTTAGTATACGTGTGCATGTGCGTGGGAGATAAAACATAATTGAATTAATGATGATAAATACAATGAATTCAATGTGATAGAAACTGAAGAAACATCTTAAATGGTAAATGCACTTCACCTTGTCTTTGTAAACCTATAAATAAACATTTTTTTCTTGTAATTTAATCATATCAAAAGATCTTTCATCATCTAAAGCACAGGCAAATAAGTAGTATTAAATACCATGACAAGTCTAAATATCAATTCAGTTACGATGATCATGTTTATGGCAGGTATAGCAATTTTGGTCTCGCATGGGTTTGCACAACAAGACATCATCGACAAACAACATTGCAAAACCCGGATGGACCTAAAATGTGCTATGGAGATTTTTCAAAATATATTTTGGGATCCGAAAAAAGTAATTATAGGTAAACAATGCTGCCAAAAACTTTTGGGCATGAATGAAGTTTGCCATAATGCGTTCGTAGAACTGCAGGTCAACAGAAAACGTTATAAGGGAAAGGCATCTGAATACCGAAAAAATGGAAAACGAGCATGGAAAAAATGTGTGTCGATTCTGGGTAAGGTTCCAGGTGCTTCTTTAAAGAAATAGGTTTGATTATGTTGAAACATTGAAGAGTACTAATTGTAAAAATAATATTTTCATTCCTTTTGATGGAATTATATAAAAGGCATGCCTTTATTTATGAAACTTGTCGTTTACCTGCTTTCACCATAAAGTAGAGAAGAATGATTGTGTCACAAAGAATAAAAGCAAATAAAAAAGCGAATAAATTTATGCGGAAAAAAATCACACAAATTTGATTCGGCCACCTCAATTTTTTTAAGAATTTTATTAATTCAGTTGGATCATTAGAATTTAAATTCAAATGAAAAATGTAATTAATTTATGAATTTATTATAGGAAATTAGAACAAACCACAACTGCAAAAGTCAGCTCAAACTGATATTTTATTTATCCCCCGGTGGGCGCTGCTGTGAATGGCACATGCTTAAAACAGTCACATCTTTCAAAATGCAAACAAACATTGAGGCTAAGCCTAGCCCATTCGAACGCTGCCTCAGCTAAACAGATTAAAGATCAATTCAAGGTGGCCTATTAGCCAAAGTTTAGGACTGTGAACCCCCAAAGTTGCAGAACGAGAAAAAAATTGTAGAAGAAAGCAATTATATATCTGGTGTAGGTTAGTCTTTTTCGGTACAGTTACAAAATCTTTCTTTTCCACTCAATTTTTTCGAAAATGACATTCCTGATTTCTCCTTTATGCGTGCACATGATCTCACTGGATCGTTATACTTTTAATGATTTTGTAGTAGTTAATTATCGAGGGCTTATATAACTAAACAACAATCCTGCAAGGTATAAGAACAATACAAATGACAGTTGAATAGATTGCTATCCTCAGTTGCAATTGTATGGGTAAGTATAATTAAATTTATTACATTAAGTTTGTCCAATCAAGGGAACTTAGTTCCAATCAGTTGCATTTGCTTTCTTGATTCTCAGTCATTCGCTGAAGTACTTTGATTGGTTTACAAGGTAAGGATGTTGTTGAAGGACAGGCTCCCAATAATCAGAAATATTCAGGTTTTAAGTATGTTCAATAAGAAGTAAATGAGGAAGTTAGAAACTGGCAAACGAAAAGCGTGGCCAGTTGTGCCAGGTATTCTGAGCGTATTCCCATTATTCATGAACACTTTATTTCATAAGAAGTTATCTCATGAGAGGTTAGATCAATGGGGGATTTCCGGGTGCTTCTGTCATTTTTTGATAAAGAAATGCATGACTCGCTGATGGATGGGGGTGTGTGGTTTAGCACATGATTCACTAAGGAGCCCTCTATGATCGTTAGTGAAAGATTTGTGTGGATGCATTGTGGAGGCATTCAACTTCTGGCTTGAAATTGTAAAATTATTAAACAAATAGCAGACTTGTTTGGCTGTTTCTGTAGATCCCTCTTTTTTATAGAACTTGTGTTATTTTGATATAAGTTATGTCAATATTGAAACTAAATGTTTGTATTATAGTGCCTTGGCCTATTGTTCAAAGAAATGACTATAGGTATATATTTCAAACGGGTATTTTGATGGAAATTAAATAAATTTGGTATTGTTTTGCTCAGAAAAAAAAAAAAAAGTGATAAAGGGGGGTCTTCGTTTAATTAGTTGAAAAAAGAGAGGAAGGGACTCGCAGTTTCTTAAAAGAAAAGGAGAAGTGCAAAAGGGTAAAAGACCAAGGGGGGAGTATATAAAGCCTAGTCTACATAGAATGCACTAGAAAACTCATTTGGTCTTCTTCATTTGCGGCAGAGGAGAGGGAGACAAGAGAGAGAGCAAAGTTTTATTAAGCTTTTGGAGGAAAACCCATTTTTTCCATCAAACCAAAACACCATCACGTCAACTTCTTTTGCCCCCAAACCTTGACCACCTCCTAATGCCATCTTCCTCAACCGTCCGGCCAGGGAGGTGGGTCTCGACGAGTAGGCCACGGCGATTCCTGTCCTACACGCGCGAGACAGGGAAGGAAAATCTAACTTGTTTCGTGGCTTTTTCACATGCAGAAATTGAGGTATTTTCGAAAGGTGATCAACTACAAACATAAACTAGACTTCTTCAAGTTGATGTTTTGCTTTGGTTTAAAGTCATTTGGATTTAATATGATGAAGTTATGAATTTTTTAAATTTGAAGATTTTATGGTGAAATTCAGTTAAAAGTTTTAATTTGGTTCTTGTATAACATAATCTTGAGCTGCGTATTATTAGAGAATTATGCTTTGGGCTGAAAGTTTGAAAACCTTGTAGGAATTAAAAGAACTCTCTCTAGGTAAGAGAGTTTCTTGATTTGGAATTAATGTGCAGAAAAAATATTTTTTTTATTCCTGTTAGAATTTTTAGTAACTACTCTAAGTTGAATTTTGAAATTAAAGTCTATATAAATTGCTAATTCTATGATATGAAGATGGGTAGATTTGAATGAAATCTTTTAGTTAGAAAAGTTTGAAGTGAGTAATGGATGCTTTGGTAACAAAATTATAGAAAATGAAGATTTGGAAAATAAAGGAAAAAAGTCGATTTGAGTAATGTTATTACCTAAGAAGTTGAAATTTTCTTCTCTTTTAAATTGAAATTTTGATTATGTAATTGAAGAGTATCATTTTTTAATATGAATCTCAAACTTGGGTAAGGAAAGAATAAGGAAAGAAGTAAAGAATGAAGAAAAAATGAAGAAAGGTGACAAAAGAGAGAATGAAACTTTTAGTACTATTTTCTTTTGCTTATATGTGTAACTAAATAAAATGAATGGTTGCTTATTAAGTGTTTGCTGTTTTAAATACTATACTAAATGATATATATTTGTTTGTATAAATCTTTAGGTGCAATTGACAAACATAATAAGGGCAAAAGAATAATCCGAGACTAAATTGCGACGCATCGAAGGTGAGTTTCATATTACTCTTAGTAAGCATAATGAAATGAATGATCATGAAAGTGCCTTGACAGTTTGATGATAATTTTATTGACGCGTATACATAAAGAAATGATAATAGAAACATTACGATATGTCGGAAAATGTGTTTTGGATTGAATGATGGTGATATGTTTGATTGTGGATTGTGTGTTGAGATAATTGTTGCATTACAAGAAAATAATTTGTAATAAGATAATGGAAAGAATGATCTTGGAAAGGATATGATCCCACCTTGTGTAGGTTGTGACCTAGGTGAAAGGGATCCGAAAATGATAATACCTCACCTAGTGTAGGTTGCGACCTAAGTGGAGGAATGAATCTCGCCTAGTTCAGGTTGTACCTAGGTGGAGCAGATTATAATACCTCGCCCAGTGCAGGTTATGGCCTTAGTGGAGGGAATGACTGAATCTCACCTAGCGTAGGTTGTACCTAGGTGGAGAAGATTTTGGGACCCCGCCTAGAGTAAGTTATTACCTAGGTGGTGGGGATTTTATGAAATGAAAATGCTAAATGTACCGGTACATGGGGAGATGTCCCGTCATGATATAAATAAGGTCAAGAAATGGAGTAAATTTTAATATTTAAATAAATTATCGTTCTTAGCATTTGCATTGCATGGTATCTTTATCAGAATGGTAATGTTGAGTTATTAAACATTAAATGATTGAAGTCTCCAATGATTGGTATATAAGGTTCAACTATGCAATGGAAGTATACTTTGTACTTTCGTAATAAATCTTAGACATGACTTTTATGAAATACAAGTGTTAAGTTCTTTGATAATTTATTTTATTCTAAAGAAAGACAAATGTTAGAATTTTTTTACATTATTGTGGATATAGTAACCGTTAATCTGAGTAAAATGGTTACTCACTGAGCTCTTTAGCTAATTCTTTATATATATATATATATATATATATATATATATATATATATCACACAAAAATCCTTTTGAACTTTGGAGATATCAAGTGAACGAGAGATTAAAAGAAAATTCTCTTAGGTGGATTGCAAGCAAAGAGTTTGTTAGTTATTTTTTTTTCAATAATGAATGTACAAGTTATGTTTATATGTCTCCATTTTTGGAATGATGTATAATTTAGTTTAATTTGGATGTGGAAAATGGAAAAGGTTGCATATTTGTAGACATTTGGTTTTATCCAAGAATACTTTGTATAAACTGTAAGTGAAGCTATGGTTGTATTTATATGTGTAAAATAAATCATAGAATTTACTAGTAAGATCCAGGTCACGGTTTTCTCCAGTTTTAAGTGCTCAATGTTCGAAGGTAATGGTGCCATTACGAACGGACCCATGCGGTTTTTTCGGGATAGGGTCGTTACAGTTTCATTTCCATGAATTCTAGAAATTAGCAATGTGTAAGTTTGTCCCGCTAAGGTCCGTACAATTAATTAGACTATCAAAGTAATTATGGATGGTTCAATCTTCTACTAGAGTGGTGGAAGAATCACTAGAACTTTTCCTTAATTTTCCTACTGATAAAAAATTTAGCATGAAGTGTGGAGCGTCGTTGGATGATTGTTATTCTATAACAAGTGTTCCTCAACAAGAGATCAAGGATGGTGGCTTTGGCAGGTTCAGATGATATGGCTGCTAATAATGAAGTCATGCTTCATAGAGATTCTCTAACGTAAGCATTCGCCATTTGTAGGAAGGAAAAAGTTAGTTCTAACGAAACTTGACAAAAATTTGAATGGTCACTCACGTAAAAGAATGGCGAGAACTTCCAGGAAGGCCTAATATTAGTGAGAGGCACTTGAGGCTTAACGTACTACCTCTACTCATAACAAGGAAAAATCTACTAACACTTGGTTAAAGTAGTTAACACTCGATAATATAGAGCTCTGCAAATGTGATGCGTGCTTTTTGTTTTTAATTTTTTAGTTTTGGTTCTTGTCACACTGGTTTTTATTCCCTTTATTATCAATACGACGCTTGTCCTTCAATATATATATTTACTTATAATTACATAATTAGTAGAAAAAAGAATTTGAATTTTTTTTGTTTAATTCTCTTTAGTCTGATGTAATTCATTTAATATCTTGTACTTGACCAATGTTAGTTTGACAAGCAATTCATTCTTCATTTTTTTTTAAATATCGTTAATTTGGACTTCTAGTTGGGTTTTCTCGAATTTCATTAAAGGTTGGGTTTGGGTGCTCAAAATTTCAAAGTTGTTTGGGTTAGGGTTATTTCAGGTTTTAGATAAGAGCCATATCGAATTTTGAGTGACTCGAGTCGGGTTCAAATTCAATAATATTATTTTAATTTATTTTATTAGCTTATCTGATAGGTCAGGATGAGTTTTCTAGTCCTGATAGATTTTATCACGTCTTCTTAGTATACGTGTGCATGTGCGTGGGAGATAAAACATAATTGAATTAATGATGATAAATACAATGAATTCAATGTGATAGAAACTGAAGAAACATCTTAAATGGTAAATGCACTTCACCTTGTGTTTGTAAACCTATAAATAAACATTTTTTTCTTGTAATTTAATCATATCAAAAGATCTTTCATCATCTAAAGCACAGGCAAATAAGTAGTATTAAATACCATGACAAGTCTAAATATCAATTCAGTTACGATGATCATGTTTATGGCAGGTATAGCAATTTTGGTCTCGCATGGGTTTGCACAACAAGACATCATCGACAAACAACATTGCAAAACCCGGATGGACCTAAAATGTGCTATGGAGATTTTTCAAAATATATTTTGGGATCCGAAAAAAGTAATTATAGGTAAACAATGCTGCCAAAAACTTTTGGGCATGAATGAAGTTTGCCATAATGCGTTCGTAGAACTGCAGGTCAACAGAAAACGTTATAAGGGAAAGGCATCTGAATACCGAAAAAATGGAAAACGAGCATGGAAAAAATGTGTGTCGATTCTGGGTAAGGTTCCAGGTGCTTCTTTAAAGAAATAGGTTTGATTATGTTGAAACATTGAAGAGTACTAATTGTAAAAATAATATTTTCATTCCTTTTGATGGAATTATATAAAAGGCATGCCTTTATTTATGAAACTTGTCGTTTACCTGCTTTCACCATAAAGTAGAGAAGAATGATTGTGTCACAAAGAATAAAAGCAAATAAAAAAGCGAATAAATTTATGCGGAAAAAAATCACACAAATTTGATTCGGCCACCTCAATTTTTTTAAGAATTTTATTAATTCAGTTGGATCATTAGAATTTAAATTCAAATGAAAAATGTAATTAATTTATGAATTTATTATAGGAAATTAGAACAAACCACAACTGCAAAAGTCAGCTCAAACTGATATTTTATTTATCCCCCGGTGGGCGCTGCTGTGAATGGCACATGCTTAAAACAGTCACATCTTTCAAAATGCAAACAAACATTGAGGCTAAGCCTAGCCCATTCGAACGCTGCCTCAGCTAAACAGATTAAAGATCAATTCAAGGTGGCCTATTAGCCAAAGTTTAGGACTGTGAACCCCCAAAGTTGCAGAACGAGAAAAAAATTGTAGAAGAAAGCAATTATATATCTGGTGTAGGTTAGTCTTTTTCGGTACAGTTACAAAATCTTTCTTTTCCACTCAATTTTTTCGAAAATGACATTCCTGATTTCTCCTTTATGCGTGCACATGATCTCACTGGATCGTTATACTTTTAATGATTTTGTAGTAGTTAATTATCGAGGGCTTATATAACTAAACAACAATCCTGCAAGGTATAAGAACAATACAAATGACAGTTGAATAGATTGCTATCCTCAGTTGCAATTGTATGGGTAAGTATAATTAAATTTATTACATTAAGTTTGTCCAATCAAGGGAACTTAGTTCCAATCAGTTGCATTTGCTTTCTTGATTCTCAGTCATTCGCTGAAGTACTTTGATTGGTTTACAAGGTAAGGATGTTGTTGAAGGACAGGCTCCCAATAATCAGAAATATTCAAGTTTTAAGTATGTTCAATAAGAAGTAAATGAGGAAGTTAGAAACTGGCAAATGAAAAGCGTGGCCAGTTGTGCCAGGTATTCTGAGCGTATTCCCATTATTCATGAACACTTTATTCCATAAGAAGTTATCTCATGAGAGGTTAGATCAATGGGGGATTTCCGGGTGCTTCTGTCATTTTTTGATAAAGAAATGCATGACTCGCTGATGGATGGGGGTGTGTGGTTTAGCACATGATTCACTAAGGAGCCCTCTATGATCGTTAGTGAAAGATTTGTGTGGATGCATTGTGGAGGCATTCAACTTCTGGCTTGAAATTGTAAAATTATTAAACAAATAGCAGACTTGTTTGGCTGTTTCTCTAGATCCCTCTTTTTTGTAGAACTTGTGTTATTTTGATATACATTATGTTAATATTGAAACTAAATGTTTGTATTATAGTGCCTTGGCCTATTGTTCAAAGAAATGACTATAGGTATATATTTCAAAGGGGTATTTTGATGGAAATTAAATAAATTTGGTATTGTTTTGCTCAGAAAAAAAAAAAAAAGTGATAAAGGGGGGTCTTCGTTTAATTAGTTGAAAAAAGAGAGGAAGGGACTCGCAGTTTCTTAAAAGAAAAGGAGAAGTGCAAAAGGGTAAAAGACCAAGGGGGGAGTATATAAAGCCTAGTCTACATAGAATGCACTAGAAAACTCATTTGGTCTTCTTCATTTGCGGCAGAGGAGAGGGAGACAAGAGAGAGAGCAAAGTTTTATTAAGCTTTTGGAGGAAAACCCATTTTTTCCATCAAACCAAAACACCATCACGTCAACTTCTTTTGCCCCCAAACCTTGACCACCTCCTAATGCCATCTTCCTCAACCGTCCGGCCAGGGAGGTGGGTCTCGACGAGTAGGCCACGGCGATTCCTGTCCTACACGCGCGAGACAGGGAAGGAAAATCTAACTTGTTTCGTGGCTTTTTCACATGCAGAAATTGAGGTATTTTCGAAAGGTGATCAACTACAAACATAAACTAGACTTCTTCAAGTTGATGTTTTGCTTTTGTTTAAAGTCATTTGGATTTAATATGATGAAGTTATGAATTTTTTAAATTTGAAGATTTTATGGTGAAATTCAGTTAAAAGTTTTAATTTGGTTCTTCTATAACATAATCTTGAGCTGCGTATTATTAGAGAATTATGCTTTGGGCTGAAAGTTTGAAAACCTTGTAGGAATTAAAAGAACTCTCTCTAGGTAAGAGAGTTTCTTGATTTGGAATTAATGTGCAGAAAAAATATTTTTTTTATTCCTGTTAGAATTTTTAGTAACTACTCTAAGTTGAATTTTGAAATTAAAGTCTATATAAATTGCTAATTCTATGATATGAAGATGGGTAGATTTGAATGAAATCTTTTAGTTAGAAAAGTTTGAAGTGAGTAATGGATGCTTTGGTAACAAAATTATAGAAAATGAAGATTTGGAAAATAAAGGAAAAAAGTCGATTTGAGTAATGTTATTACCTAAGAAGTTGAAATTTTCTTCTCTTTTAAATTGAAATTTTGATTATGTAATTGAAGAGTATCATTTTTTAATATGAATCTCAAACTTGGGTAAGGAAAGAATAAGGAAAGAAGTAAAGAATGAAGAAAAAATGAAGAAAGGTGACAAAAGAGAGAATGAAACTTTTAGTACTATTTTCTTTTGCTTATATGTGTAACTAAATAAAATGAATGGTTGCTTATTAAGTGTTTGCTGTTTTAAATACTATACTAAATGATATATATTTGTTTGTATAAATCTTTAGGTGCAATTGACAAACATAATAAGGGCAAAAGAATAATCCGAGACTAAATTGCGACGCATCGAAGGTGAGTTTCATATTACTCTTAGTAAGCATAATGAAATGAATGATCATGAAAGTGCCTTGACAGTTTGATGATAATTTTATTGACGCGTATACATAAAGAAATGATAATAGAAACATTACGATATGTCGGAAAATATGTTTTGGATTGAATGATGGTGATATGTTTGATTGTGGATTGTGTGTTGAGATAATTGTTGCATTACAAGAAAATAATTTGTAATAAGATAATGGAAAGAATGATCTTGGAGAGGATATGATCCCACCTTGTGTAGGTTGTGACCTAGGTGAAAGGGATCCGAAAATGATAATACCTCACCTAGTGTAGGTTGCGACCTAAGTGGAGGAATGAATCTCGCCTAGTTCAGGTTGTACCTAGGTGGAGAAGATTATAATACCTCGCCCAGTGCAGGTTATGGCCTTAGTGGAGGGAATGACTGAATCTCACCTAGCGTAGGTTGTACCTAGGTGGAGAAGATTATGGGACCCCGCCAAGAGTAAGTTATTACCTAGGTGGTGGGGATTTTATGAAATGAAAATGCTAAATGTACCGGTGCATGGGGAGATGTCCCGTCATGATATAAATAAGGTCAAGAAATGGAGTAAATTTTAATATTTAAATAAATTATCGTTCTTAGCATTTGCATTGCATGGTATCTTTATTAGAATGGTAATGTTGAGTTATTAAACATTAAATGATTGAAGTCTCCAATGATTGGTATATAAGGTTCAACTATGCAATGGAAGTATACTTTGTACTTTCGTAATAAATCTTAGACATGACTTTTATGAAATACAAGTGTTAAGTTCTTTGATAATTTATTTTATTCTAAAGAAAGACAAATGTTAGAATTTTTTTACATTATTGTGGATATAGTAACCGTTAATCTGAGTAAAATGGTTACTCACTGAGCTCTTTAGCTAATTCTTTATATATATATATATATATATATATATATATATATATATATATATCACACAAAAATCCTTTTGAACTTTGGAGATATCAAGTGAACGAGAGATTAAAAGAAAATTCTCTTAGGTGGATTGCAAGCAAAGAGTTTGTTAGTTATTTTTTTTTCAATAATGAATGTACAAGTTATGTTTATATGTCTCCATTTTTGGAATGATGTATAATTTAGTTTAATTTGGATGTGGAAAATGGAAAAGGTTGCATATTTGTAGACATTTGGTTTTATCCAAGAATACTTTGTATAAACTGTAAGTGAAGCTATGGTTGTATTTATATGTGTAAAATAAATCATAGAATTTACTAGTAAGATCCAGGTCACGGTTTTCTCCAGTTTTAAGTGCTCAATGTTCGAAGGTAATGGTGCCATTACGAACGGACCCATGCGGTTTTTTTGGGATAGGGTCGTTACAGTTTCATTTCCATGAATTCTAGAAATTAGCAATGTGTAAGTTTGTCCCGCTAAGGTCCGTACAATTAATTAGACTATCAAAGTAATTATGGATGGTTCAATCTTCTACTAGAGTGGTGGAAGAATCACTAGAACTTTTCCTTAATTTTCCTACTGATAAAAAATTTAGCATGAAGTGTGGAGCGTCGTTGGATGATTGTTATTCTATAACAAGTGTTCCTCAACAAGAGATCAAGGATGGTGGCTTTGGCAGGTTCAGATGATATGGCTGCTAATAATGAAGTCATGCTTCATAGAGATTCTCTAACGTAAGCATTCGCCATTTGTAGGAAGGAAAAAGTTAGTTCTAACGAAACTTGACAAAAATTTGAATGGTCACTCACGTAAAAGAATGGCGAGAACTTCCAGGAAGGCCTAATATTAGTGAGAGGCACTTGAGGCTTAACGTACTACCTCTACTCATAACAAGGAAAAATCTACTAACACTTGGTTAAAGTAGTTAACACTCGATAATATAGAGCTCTGCAAATGTGATGCGTGCTTTTTGTTTTTAATTTTTTAGCTTTGGTTCTTGTCACACTGGTTTTTATTCCCTTTATTATCAATACGACGCTTGTCCTTCAATATATATATTTACTTATAATTACATAATTAGTAGAAAAAAGAATTTGAATTTTTTTTGTTTAATTCTCTTTAGTCTGATGTAATTCATTTAATATCTTGTACTTGACCAATGTTAGTTTGACAAGCAATTCATTCTTCATTTTTTTTTAAATATCGTTAATTTGGACTTCTAGTTGGGTTTTCTCGAATTTCATTAAAGGTTGGGTTTGGGTGCTCAAAATTTCAAAGTTGTTTGGGTTAGGGTTATTTCAGGTTTTAGGTAAGAGCCATATCGAATTTTGAGTGACTCGAGTCGGGTTCAAATTCAATAATATTATTTTAATTTATTTTATTAGCTTATCTGATAGGTCAGGATGAGTTTTCTAGTCCTGATAGATTTTATCACGTCTTCTTAGTATACGTG
Source organism: Bretschneidera sinensis (assembly GCA_023935145.1). Taxonomy (NCBI): domain Eukaryota; kingdom Viridiplantae; phylum Streptophyta; class Magnoliopsida; order Brassicales; family Akaniaceae; genus Bretschneidera; species Bretschneidera sinensis. The sequence goes on from CM043703.1 coordinate 19,563,463, forward strand.
TGCATGTGCGTGGGAGATAAAACATAATTGAATTAATGATGATAAATACAATGAATTCAATGTGATAGAAACTGAAGAAACATCTTAAATGGTAAATGCACTTCACCTTGTGTTTGTAAACCTATAAATAAACATTTTTTTCTTGTAATTTAATCATATCAAAAGATCTTTCATCATCTAAAGCACAGGCAAATAAGTAGTATTAAATACCATGACAAGTCTAAATATCAATTCAGTTACGATGATCATGTTTATGGCAGGTATAGCAATTTTGGTCTCGCATGGGTTTGCACAACAAGACATCATCGACAAACAACATTGCAAAACCCGGATGGACCTAAAATGTGCTATGGAGATTTTTCAAATTATATTTTGGGATCCGAAAAAAGTAATTATAGGTAAACAATGCTGCCAAAAACTTTTGGGCATGAATGAAGTTTGCCATAATGCGTTCGTAGAACTGCAGGTCAACAGAAAACGTTATAAGGGAAAGGCATCTGAATACCGAAAAAATGGAAAACGAGCATGGAAAAAATGTGTGTCGATTCTGGGTAAGGTTCCAGGTGCTTCTTTAAAGAAATAGGTTTGATTATGTTGAAACATTGAAGAGTACTAATTGTAAAAATAATATTTTCATTCCTTTTGATGGAATTATATAAAAGGCATGCCTTTATTTATGAAACTTGTCGTTTACCTGCTTTCACCATAAAGTAGAGAAGAATGATTGTGTCACAAAGAATAAAAGCAAATAAAAAAGCGAATAAATTTATGCGGAAAAAAATCACACAAATTTGATTCGGCCACCTCAATTTTTTTAAGAATTTTATTAATTCAGTTGGATCATTAGAATTTAAATTCAAACGAAAAATGTAATTAATTTATGAATTTATTATAGGAAATTAGAACAAACCACAACTGCAAAAGTCAGCTCAAACTGATATTTTATTTATCCCCCGGTGGGCGCTGCTGTGAATGGCACATGCTTAAAACAGTCACATCTTTCAAAATGCAAACAAACATTGAGGCTAAGCCTAGCCCATTCGAACGCTGCCTCAGCTAAACAGATTAAAGATCAATTCAAGGTGGCCTATTAGCCAAAGTTTAGGACTGTGAACCCCCAAAGTTGCAGAACGAGAAAAAAATTGTAGAAGAAAGCAATTATATATCTGGTGTAGGTTAGTCTTTTTCGGTACAGTTACAAAATCTTTCTTTTCCACTCAATTTTTTCGAAAATGACATTCCTGATTTCTCCTTTATGCGTGCACATGATCTCACTGGATCGTTATACTTTTAATGATTTTGTAGTAGTTAATTATTGAGGGCTTATATAACTAAACAACAATCCTGCACGGTATAAGAACAATACAAATGACAGTTGAATAGATTGCTATCCTCAGTTGCAATTGTATGGGTAAGTATAATTAAATTTATTACATTAAGTTTGTCCAATCAAGGGAACTTAGTTCCAATCAGTTGCATTTGCTTTCTTGATTCTCAGTCATTCGCTGAAGTACTTTGATTGGTTTACAAGGTAAGGATGTTGTTGAAGGACAGGCTCCCAATAATCAGAAATATTCAGGTTTTAAGTATGTTCAATAAGAAGTAAATGAGGAAGTTAGAAACTGGCAAACGAAAAGCGTGGCCAGTTGTGCCAGGTATTCTGAGCGTATTCCCATTATTCATGAACACTTTATTTCATAAGAAGTTATCTCATGAGAGGTTAGATCAATGGGGGATTTCCGGGTGCTTCTGTCATTTTTTGATAAAGAAATGCATGACTCGCTGATGGATGGGGGTGTGTGGTTTAGCACATGATTCACTAAGGAGCCCTCTATGATCGTTAGTGAAAGATTTGTGTGGATGCATTGTGGAGGCATTCAACTTCTGGCTTGAAATTGTAAAATTATTAAACAAATAGCAGACTTGTTTGGCTGTTTCTGTAGATCCCGCTTTTTTGTAGAACTTGTGTTATTTTGATATACATTATGTTAATATTGAAACTAAATGTTTGTATTATAGTGCCTTGGCCTATTGTTCAAAGAAATGACTATAGGTATATATTTCAAAGGGGTATTTTGATGGAAATTAAATAAATTTGGTATTGTTTTGCTCAGAAAAAAAAAAAAAAAAAAAAAGTGATAAAGGGGGGTCTTCGTTTAATTAGTTGAAAAAAGAGAGGAAGGGACTCGCAGTTTCTTAAAAGAAAAGGAGAAGTGCAAAAGGGTAAAAGACCAAGGGGGGAGTATATAAAGCCTAGTCTACATAGAATGCACTAGAAAACTCATTTGGTCTTCTTCATTTGCGGCAGAGGAGAGGGAGACAAGAGAGAGAGCAAAGTTTTATTAAGCTTTTGGAGGAAAACCCATTTTTTCCATCAAACCAAAACACCATCACGTCAACTTCTTTTGCCCCCAAACCTTGACCACCTCCTAATGCCATCTTCCTCAACCGTCCGGCCAGGGAGGTGGGTCTCGACGAGTAGGCCACAGCGATTCCTGTCCTACACGCGCGAGACAGGGAAGGAAAATCTAACTTGTTTCGTGGCTTTTTCACATGCAGAAATTGAGGTATTTTCGAAAGGTGATCAACTACAAACATAAACTAGACTTCTTCAAGTTGATGTTTTGCTTTTGTTTAAAGTCATTTGGATTTAATATGATGAAGTTATGAATTTTTTAAATTTGAAGATTTTATGGTGAAATTCAGTTAAAAGTTTTAATTTGGTTCTTCTATAACATAATCTTGAGCTGCGTATTATTAGAGAATTATGCTTTGGGCTGAAAGTTTGAAAACCTTGTAGGAATTAAAAGAACTCTCTCTAGGTAAGAGAGTTTCTTGATTTGGAATTAATGTGCAGAAAAAATATTTTTTTTATTCCTGTTAGAATTTTTAGTAACTACTCTAAGTTGAATTTTGAAATTAAAGTCTATATAAATTGCTAATTCTATGATATGAAGATGGGTAGATTTGAATGAAATCTTTTAGTTAGAAAAGTTTGAAGTGAGTAATGGATGCTTTGGTAACAAAATTATAGAAAATGAAGATTTGGAAAATAAAGGAAAAAAGTCGATTTGAGTAATGTTATTACCTAAGAAGTTGAAATTTTCTTCTCTTTTAAATTGAAATTTTGATTATGTAATTGAAGAGTATCATTTTTTAATATGAATCTCAAACTTGGGTAAGGAAAGAATAAGGAAAGAAGTAAAGAATGAAGAAAAAATGAAGAAAGGTGACAAAAGAGAGAATGAAACTTTTAGTACTATTTTCTTTTGCTTATATGTGTAACTAAATAAAATGAATGGTTGCTTATTAAGTGTTTGCTGTTTTAAATACTATACTAAATGATATATATTTGTTTGTATAAATCTTTAGGTGCAATTGACAAACATAATAAGGGCAAAAGAATAATCCGAGACTAAATTGCGACGCATCGAAGGTGAGTTTCATATTACTCTTAGTAAGCATAATGAAATGAATGATCATGAAAGTGCCTTGACAGTTTGATGATAATTTTATTGACGCGTATACATAAAGAAATGATAATAGAAACATTACGATATGTCGGAAAATATGTTTTGGATTGAATGATGGTGATATGTTTGATTGTGGATTGTGTGTTGAGATAATTGTTGCATTACAAGAAAATAATTTGTAATAAGATAATGGAAAGAATGATCTTGGAAAGGATATGATCCCACCTTGTGTAGGTTGTGACCTAGGTGAAAGGGATCCGAAAATGATAATACCTCACCTAGTGTAGGTTGCGACCTAAGTGGAGGAATGAATCTCGCCTAGTTCAGGTTGTACCTAGGTGGAGAAGATTATAATACCTCGCCCAGTGCAGGTTATGGCCTTAGTGGAGGGAATGACTGAATCTCACCTAGCGTAGGTTGTACCTAGGTGGAGAAGATTATGGGACCCCGCCTAGAGTAAGTTATTACCTAGGTGGTGGGGATTTTATGAAATGAAAATGCTAAATGTACCGGTACATGGGGAGATGTCCCGTCATGATATAAATAAGGTCAAGAAATGGAGTAAATTTTAATATTTAAATAAATTATCGTTCTTAGCATTTGCATTGCATGGTATCTTTATTAGAATGGTAATGTTGAGTTATTAAACATTAAATGATTGAAGTCTCCAATGATTGGTATATAAGGTTCAACTATGCAATGGAAGTATACTTTGTACTTTCGTAATAAATCTTAGACATGACTTTTATGAAATACAAGTGTTAAGTTCTTTGATAATTTATTTTATTCTAAAGAAAGACAAATGTTAGAATTTTTTTACATTATTGTGGATATAGTAACCGTTAATCTGAGTAAAATGGTTACTCACTGAGCTCTTTAGCTAATTCTTTATATATATATATCACACAAAAATCCTTTTGAACTTTGGAGATATCAAGTGAACGAGAGATTAAAAGAAAATTCTCTTAGGTGGATTGCAAGCAAAGAGTTTGTTAATTATTTTTTTTTCAATAATGAATGTACAAGTTATGTTTATATGTCTCCATTTTTGGAATGATGTATAATTTAGTTTAATTTGGATGTGGAAAATGGAAAAGGTTGCATATTTGTAGACATTTGGTTTTATCCAAGAATACTTTGTATAAACTGTAAGTGAAGCTATGGTTGTATTTATATGTGTAAAATAAATCATAGAATTTACTAGTAAGATCCAGGTCACGGTTTTCTCCAGTTTTAAGTGCTCAATGTTCGAAGGTAATGGTGCCATTACGAACGGACCCATGCGGTTTTTTCGGGATAGGGTCGTTACAGTTTCATTTCCATGAATTCTAGAAATTAGCAATGTGTAAGTTTGTCCCGCTAAGGTCCGTACAATTAATTAGACTATCAAAGTAATTATGGATGGTTCAATCTTCTACTAGAGTGGTGGAAGAATCACTAGAACTTTTCCTTAATATTCCTACTGATAAAAAATTTAGCATGAAGTGTGGAGCGTCGTTGGATGATTGTTATTCTATAACAAGTGTTCCTCAACAAGAGATCAAGGATGGTGGCTTTGGCAGGTTCAGATGATATGGCTGCTAATAATGAAGTCATGCTTCATAGAGATTCTCTAACGTAAGCATTCGCCATTTGTAGGAAGGAAAAAGTTAGTTCTAACGAAACTTGACAAAAATTTGAATGGTCAGTCACGTAAAAGAATGGCGAGAACTTCCAGGAAGGCCTAATATTAGTGAGAGGCACTTGAGGCTTAACGTACTACCTCTACTCATAACAAGGAAAAATCTACTAACACTTGGTTAAAGTAGTTAACACTCGATAATATAGAGCTCTGCAAATGTGATGCGTGCTTTTTGTTTTTAATTTTTTAGTTTTGGTTCTTGTCACACTGGTTTTTATTCCCTTTATTATCAATACGACGCTTGTCCTTCAATATATATATGTACTTATAATTACATAATTAGTAGAAAAAAGAATTTGAATTTTTTTTGTTTAATTCTCTTTAGTCTGATGTAATTCATTTAATATCTTGTACTTGACCAATGTTAGTTTGACAAGCAATTCATTCTTCATTTTTTTTTAAATATCGTTAATTTGGACTTCTAGTTGGGTTTTCTCGAATTTCATTAAAGGTTGGGTTTGGGTGCTCAAAATTTCAAAGTTGTTTGGGTTAGGGTTATTTCAGGTTTTAGGTAAGAGCCATATCGAATTTTGAGTGACTCGAGTCGGGTTCAAATTCAATAATATTATTTTAATTTATTTTATTAGCTTATCTGATAGGTCAGGATGAGTTTTCTAGTCCTGATAGATTTTATCACGTCTTCTTAGTATACGTGTGCATGTGCGTGGGAGATAAAACATAATTGAATTAATGATGATAAATACAATGAATTCAATGTGATAGAAACTGAAGAAACATCTTAAATAGTAAATGCACTTCACCTTGTCTTTGTAAACCTATAAATAAACATTTTTTTCTTGTAATTTAATCATATCAAAAGATCTATCATCATCTAAAGCACAGGCAAATAAGTAGTATTAAATACCATGACAAGTCTAAATATCAATTCAGTTACGATGATCATGTTTATGGCAGGTATAGCAATTTTGGTCTCGCATGGGTTTGCACAACAAGACATCATCGACAAACAACATTGCAAAACCCGGATGGACCTAAAATGTGCTATGGAGATTTTTCAAAATATATTTTGGGATCCGAAAAAAGTAATTATAGGTAAACAATGCTGCCAAAAACTTTTGGGCATGAATGAAGTTTGCCATAATGCGTTCGTAGAACTGCAGGTCAACAGAAAACGTTATAAGGGAAAGGCATCTGAATACCGAAAAAATGGAAAACGAGCATGGAAAAAATGTGTGTCGATTCTGGGTAAGGTTCCAGGTGCTTCTTTAAAGAAATAGGTTTGATTATGTTGAAACATTGAAGAGTACTAATTGTAAAAATAATATTTTCATTCCTTTTGATGGAATTATATAAAAGGCATGCCTTTATTTATGAAACTTGTCGTTTACCTGCTTTCACCATAAAGTAGAGAAGAATGATTGTGTCACAAAGAATAAAAGCAAATAAAAAAGCGAATAAATTTATGCGGAAAAAAATCACACAAATTTGATTCGGCCACCTCAATTTTTTTAAGAATTTTATTAATTCAGTTGGATCATTAGAATTTAAATTCAAATGAAAAATGTAATTAATTTATGAATTTATTATAGGAAATTAGAACAAACCACAACTGCAAAAGTCAGCTCAAACTGATATTTTATTTATCCCCCGGTGGGCGCTGCTGTGAATGGCACATGCTTAAAACAGTCACATCTTTCAAAATGCAAACAAACATTGAGGCTAAGCCTAGCCCATTCGAACGCTGCCTCAGCTAAACAGATTAAAGATCAATTCAAGGTGGCCTATTAGCCAAAGTTTAGGACTGTGAACCCCCAAAGTTGCAGAACGAGAAAAAAATTGTAGAAGAAAGCAATTATATATCTGGTGTAGGTTAGTCTTTTTCGGTACAGTTACAAAATCTTTCTTTTCCACTCAATTTTTTCGAAAATGACATTCCTGATTTCTCCTTTATGCGTGCACATGATCTCACTGGATCGTTATACTTTTAATGATTTTGTAGTAGTTAATTATCGAGGGCTTATATAACTAAACAACAATCCTGCAAGGTATAAGAACAATACAAATGACAGTTGAATAGATTGCTATCCTCAGTTGCAATTGTATGGGTAAGTATAATTAAATTTATTACATTAAGTTTGTCCAATCAAGGGAACTTAGTTCCAATCAGTTGCATTTGCTTTCTTGATTCTCAGTCATTCGCTGAAGTACTTTGATTGGTTTACAAGGTAAGGATGTTGTTGAAGGACAGGCTCCCAATAATCAGAAATATTCAGGTTTTAAGTATGTTCAATAAGAAGTAAATGAGGAAGTTAGAAACTGGCAAACGAAAAGCGTGGCCAGTTGTGCCAGGTATTCTGAGCGTATTCCCATTATTCATGAACACTTTATTCCATAAGAAGTTATCTCATGAGAGGTTAGATCAATGGGGGATTTCCGGGTGCTTCTGTCATTTTTTGATAAAGAAATGCATGACTCGCTGATGGATGGGGGTGTGTGGTTTAGCACATGATTCACTAAGGAGCCCTCTATGATCGTTAGTGAAAGATTTGTGTGGATGCATTGTGGAGGCATTCAACTTCTGGCTTGAAATTGTAAAATTATTAAACAAATAGCAGATTTGTTTGGCTGTTTCTGTAGATCCCTCTTTTTTGTAGAACTTGTGTTATTTTGATATACATTATGTTAATATTGAAACTAAATGTTTGTATTATAGTGCCTTGGCCTATTGTTCAAAGAAATGACTATAGGTATATATTTCAAAGGGGTATTTTGATGGAAATTAAATAAATTTGGTATTGTTTTGCTCAGAAAAAAAAAAAAAAGTGATAAAGGGGGGTCTTCGTTTAATTAGTTGAAAAAAGAGAGGAAGGGACTCGCAGTTTCTTAAAAGAAAAGGAGAAGTGCAAAAGGGTAAAAGACCAAGAGGGGAGTAAATAAAGCCTAGTCTACATAGAATGCACTAGAAAACTCATTTGGTCTTCTTCATTTGCGGCAGAGGAGAGGGAGACAAGAGAGAGAGCAAAGTTTTATTAAGCTTTTGGAGAAAAACCCATTTTTTCCATCAAACCAAAACACCATCACGTCAAGTTCTTTTGCCCCCAAACCTTGACCACCTCCTAATGCCATCTTCCTCAACCGTCCGGCCAGGGAGGTGGGTCTCGACGAGTAGGCCACGGCGATTCCTGTCCTACACGCGCGAGACAGGGAAGGAAAATCTAACTTGTTTCGTGGCTTTTTCACATGCAGAAATTGAGGTATTTTCGAAAGGTGATCAACTACAAACATAAACTAGACTTCTTCAAGTTGATGTTTTGCTTTTGTTTAAAGTCATTTGGATTTAATATGATGAAGTTATGAATTTTTTAAATTTGAAGATTTTATGGTGAAATTCAGTTAAAAGTTTTAATTTGGTTCTTGTATAACATAATCTTGAGCTGCGTATTATTAGAGAATTATGCTTTGGGCTGAAAGTTTGAAAACCTTGTAGGAATTAAAAGAACTCTCTCTAGGTAAGAGAGTTTCTTGATTTGGAATTAATGTGCAGAAAAAATATTTTTTTTATTCCTGTTAGAATTTTTAGTAACTACTCTAAGTTGAATTTTGAAATTAAAGTCTATATAAATTGCTAATTCTATGATATGAAGATGGGTAGATTTGAATGAAATCTTTTAGTTAGAAAAGTTTGAAGTGAGTAATGGATGCTTTGGTAACAAAATTATAGAAAATGAAGATTTGGAAAATAAAGGAAAAAAGTCGATTTGAGTAATGTTATTACCTAAGAAGTTGAAATTTTCTTCTCTTTTAAATTGAAATTTTGATTATGTAATTGAAGAGTATCATTTTTTAATATGAATCTCAAACTTGGGTAAGGAAAGAATAAGGAAAGAAGTAAAGAATGAAGAAAAAATGAAGAAAGGTGACAAAAGAGAGAATGAAACTTTTAGTACTATTTTCTTTTGCTTATATGTGTAACTAAATAAAATGAATGGTTGCTTATTAAGTGTTTGCTGTTTTAAATACTATACTAAATGATATATATTTGTTTGTATAAATCTTTAGGTGCAATTGACAAACATAATAAGGGCAAAAGAATAATCCGAGACTAAATTGCGACGCATCGAAGGTGAGTTTCATATTACTCTTAGTAAGCATAATGAAATGAATGATCATGAAAGTGCCTTGACAGTTTGATGATAATTTTATTGACGCGTATACATAAAGAAATGATAATAGAAACATTACGATATGTTGGAAAATATGTTTTGGATTGAATGATGGTGATATGTTTGATTGTGGATTGTGTGTTGAGATAATTGTTGCATTACAACAAAATAATTTGTAATAAGATAATGGAAAGAATGATCTTGGAAAGGATATGATCCCACCTTGTGTAGGTTGTGACCTAGGTGAAAGGGATCCGAAAATGATAATACCTCACCTAGTGTAGGTTGCGACCTAAGTGGAGGAAATGGATGAATCTCGCCTAGTTTAGGTTGTACCTAGGTGGAGAAGATTATAATACCTCGCCCAGTGCAGGTTATGGCCTTAGTGGAGGGAATGACTGAATCTCACCTAGCGTAGGTTGTACCTAGGTGGAGAAGATTATGGGACCCCGCCTAGAGTAAGTTATTACCTAGGTGGTGGGGATTTTATGAAATGAAAATGCTAAATGTACCGGTACATGGGGAGATGTCCTGTCATGATATAAATAAGGTCAAGAAATGGAGTAAATTTTAATATTTAAATAAATTATCGTTCTTAGCATTTGCATTGCATGGTATCTTTATTAGAATGGTAATGTTGAGTTATTAAACATTAAATGATTGAAGTCTCCAATGATTGGTATATAAGGTTCAACTATGCAATGGAAGTATACTTTGTACTTTCGTAATAAATCTTAGACATGACTTTTATGAAATACAAGTGTTAAGTTCTTTGATAATTTATTTTATTCTAAAGAAAGACAAATGTTAGAATTTTTTTACATTATTGTGGATATAGTAACCGTTAATCTGAGTAAAATGGTTACTCATTGAGCTCTTTAGCTAATTCTTTATATATATATATCACACAAAAATCCTTTTGAACTTTGGAGATATCAAGTGAACGAGAGATTAAAAGAAAATTCTCTTAGGTGGATTGCAAGCAAAGAGTTTGTTAATTATTTTTTTTTCAATAATGAATGTACAAGTTATGTTTATATGTCTCCATTTTTGGAATGATGTATAATTTAGTTTAATTTGGATGTGGAAAATGGAAAAGGTTGCATATTTGTAGACATTTGGTTTTATCCAAGAATACTTTGTATAAACTGTAAGTGAAGCTATGGTTGTATTTATATGTGTAAAATAAATCATAGAATTTACTAGTAAGATCCAGGTCACGGTTTTCTCCAGTTTTAAGTGCTCAATGTTCGAAGGTAATGGTGCCATTACGAACGGACCCATGCGGTTTTTTCGGGATAGGGTCGTTACAGTTTCATTTCCATGAATTCTAGAAATTAGCAATGTGTAAGTTTGTCCCGCTAAGGTCCGTACAATTAATTAGACTATCAAAGTAATTATGGATGGTTCAATCTTCTACTAGAGTGGTGGAAGAATCACTAGAACTTTTCCTTAATTTTCCTACTGATAAAAAATTTAGCATGAAGTGTGGAGCGTCGTTGGATGATTGTTATTCTATAACAAGTGTTCCTCAACAAGAGATCAAGGATGGTGGCTTTGGCAGGTTCAGATGATATGGCTGCTAATAATGAAGTCATGCTTCATAGAGATTCTCTAACGTAAGCATTCGCTATTTGTAGGAAGGAAAAAGTTAGTTCTAACGAAACTTGACAAAAATTTGAATGGTCACTCACGTAAAAGAATGGCGAGAACTTCCAGGAAGGCCTAATATTAGTGAGAGGCACTTGAGGCTTAACGTACTACCTCTACTCATAACAAGGAAAAATCTACTAACACTTGGTTAAAGTAGTTAACACTCGATAATATAGAGCTCTGCAAATGTGATGCGTGCTTTTTGTTTTTAATTTTTTAGCTTTGGTTCTTGTCACACTGGTTTTTATTCCCTTTATTATCAATACGACGCTTGTCTTTCAATATATATATTTACTTATAATTACATAATTAGTAGAAAAAAGAATTTGAATTTTTTTTGTTTAATTCTCTTTAGTCTGATGTAATTCATTTAATATCTTGTACTTGACCAATGTTAGTTTGACAAGCAATTCATTCTTCATTTTTTTTTAAATATCGTTAATTTGGACTTCTAGTTGGGTTTTCTCGAATTTCATTAAAGGTTGGGTTTGGGTGCTCAAAATTTCAAAGTTGTTTGGGTTAGGGTTATTTCAGGTTTTAGGTAAGAGCCATATCGAATTTTGAGTGACTCGAGTCGGGTTCAAATTCAATAATATTATTTTAATTTATTTTATTAGCTTATCTGATAGGTCAGGATGAGTTTTCTAGTCCTGATAGATTTTATCACGTCTTCTTAGTATACGTGTGCATGTGCGTGGGAGATAAAACATAATTGAATTAATGATGATAAATACAATGAATTCAATGTGATAGAAACTGAAGAAACATCTTAAATGGTAAATGCACTTCACCTTGTCTTTGTAAACCTATAAATAAACATTTTTTTCTTGTAATTTAATCATATCAAAAGATCTTTCATCATCTAAAGCACAGGCAAATAAGTAGTATTAAATACCATGACAAGTCTAAATATCAATTCAGTTACGATGATCATGTTTATGGCAGGTATAGCAATTTTGGTCTCGCATGGGTTTGCACAACAAGACATCATCGACAAACAACATTGCAAAACCCGGATGGACCTAAAATGTGCTATGGAGATTTTTCAAATTATATTTTGGGATCCGAAAAAAGTAATTATAGGTAAACAATGCTGCCAAAAACTTTTGGGCATGAATGAAGTTTGCCATAATGCGTTCGTAGAACTGCAGGTCAACAGAAAACGTTATAAGGGAAAGGCATCTGAATACCGAAAAAATGGAAAACGAGCATGGAAAAAATGTGTGTCGATTCTGGGTAAGGTTCCAGGTGCTTCTTTAAAGAAATAGGTTTGATTATGTTGAAACATTGAAGAGTACTAATTGTAAAAATAATATTTTCATTCCTTTTGATGGAATTATATAAAAGGCATGCCTTTATTTATGAAACTTGTCGTTTACCTGCTTTCACCATAAAGTAGAGAAGAATGATTGTGTCACAAAGAATAAAAGCAAATAAAAAAGCGAATAAATTTATGCGGAAAAAAATCACACAAATTTGATTCGGCCACCTCAATTTTTTTAAGAATTTTATTAATTCAGTTGGATCATTAGAATTTAAATTCAAACGAAAAATGTAATTAATTTATGAATTTATTATAGGAAATTAGAACAAACCACAACTGCAAAAGTCAGCTCAAACTGATATTTTATTTATCCCCCGGTGGGCGCTGCTGTGAATGGCACATGCTTAAAACAGTCACATCTTTCAAAATGCAAACAAACATTGAGGCTAAGCCTAGCCCATTCGAACGCTGCCTCAGCTAAACAGATTAAAGATCAATTCAAGGTGGCCTATTAGCCAAAGTTTAGGACTGTGAACCCCCAAAGTTGCAGAACGAGAAAAAAATTGTAGAAGAAAGCAATTATATATCTGGTGTAGGTTAGTCTTTTTCGGTACAGTTACAAAATCTTTCTTTTCCACTCAATTTTTTCGAAAATGACATTCCTGATTTCTCCTTTATGCGTGCACATGATCTCACTGGATCGTTATACTTTTAATGATTTTGTAGTAGTTAATTATCGAGGGCTTATATAACTAAACAACAATCCTGCAAGGTATAAGAACAATACAAATGACAGTTGAATAGATTGCTATCCTCAGTTGCAATTGTATGGGTAAGTATAATTAAATTTATTACATTAAGTTTGTCCAATCAAGGGAACTTAGTTCCAATCCGTTGCATTTGCTTTCTTGATTCTCAGTCATTCGCTGAAGTACTTTGATTGGTTTACAAGGTAAGGATGTTGTTGAAGGACAGGCTCCCAATAATCAGAAATATTCAGGTTTTAAGTATGTTCAATAAGAAGTAAATGAGGAAGTTAGAAACTGGCAAACGAAAAGCGTGGCCAGTTGTGCCAGGTATTCTGAGCGTATTCCCATTATTCATGAACACTTTATTCCATAAGAAGTTATCTCATGAGAGGTTAGATCAATGGGGGATTTCCGGGTGCTTCTGTCATTTTTTGATAAAGAAATGCATGACTCGCTGATGGATGGGGGTGTGTGGTTTAGCACATGATTCACTAAGGAGCCCTCTATGATCGTTAGTGAAAGATTTGTGTGGATGCATTGTGGAGGCATTCAACTTCTGGCTTGAAATTGTAAAATTATTAAACAAATAGCAGACTTATTTGGCTGTTTCTGTAGATCCCTCTTTTTTGTAGAACTTGTGTTATTTTGATATACATTATGTTAATATTGAAACTAAATGTTTGTATTATAGTGCCTTGGCCTATTGTTCAAAGAAATGACTATAGGTATATATTTCAAAGGGGTATTTTGATGGAAATTAAATAAATTTGGTATTGTTTTGCTCAGAAAAAAAAAAAAAAAGTGATAAAGGGGGGTCTTCGTTTAATTAGTTGAAAAAAGAGAGGAAGGGACTCGCAGTTTCTTAAAAGAAAAGGAGAAGTGCAAAAGGGTAAAAGTCCAAGAGGGGAGTAAATAAAGCCTAGTCTACATAGAATGCACTAGAAAACTCATTTGGTCTTCTTCATTTGCGGCAGAGGAGAGGGAGACAAGAGAGAGAGCAAAGTTTTATTAAGCTTTTGGAGAAAAACCCATTTTTTCCATCAAACCAAAACACCATCACGTCAAGTTCTTTTGCCCCCAAACCTTGACCACCTCCTAATGCCATCTTCCTCAACCGTCCGGCCAGGGAGGTGGGTCTCGACGAGTAGGCCACGGCGATTCCTGTCCTACACGCGCGAGACAGGGAAGGAAAATCTAACTTGTTTCGTGGCTTTTTCACATGCAGAAATTGAGGTATTTTCGAAAGGTGATCAACTACAAACATAAACTAGACTTCTTCAAGTTGATGTTTTGCTTTTGTTTAAAGTCATTTGGATTTAATATGATGAAGTTATGAATTTTTTAAATTTGAAGATTTTATGGTGAAATTCAGTTAAAAGTTTTAATTTGGTTCTTGTATAACATAATCTTGAGCTGCGTATTATTAGAGAATTATGCTTTGGGCTGAAAGTTTGAAAACCTTGTAGGAATTAAAAGAACTCTCTCTAGGTAAGAGAGTTTCTTGATTTGGAATTAATGTGCAGAAAAAATATTTTTTTTATTCCTGTTAGAATTTTTAGTAACTACTCTAAGTTGAATTTTGAAATTAAAGTCTATATAAATTGCTAATTCTATGATATGAAGATGGGTAGATTTGAATGAAATCTTTTAGTTAGAAAAGTTTGAAGTGAGTAATGGATGCTTTGGTAACAAAATTATAGAAAATGAAGATTTGGAAAATAAAGGAAAAAAGTCGATTTGAGTAATGTTATTACCTAAGAAGTTGAAATTTTCTTCTCTTTTAAATTGAAATTTTGATTATGTAATTGAAGAGTATCATTTTTTAATATGAATCTCAAACTTGGGTAAGGAAAGAATAAGGAAAGAAGTAAAGAATGAAGAAAAAATGAAGAAAGGTGACAAAAGAGAGAATGAAACTTTTAGTACTATTTTCTTTTGCTTATATGTGTAACTAAATAAAATGAATGGTTGCTTATTAAGTGTTTGCTGTTTTAAATACTATACTAAATGATATATATTTGTTTGTATAAATCTTTAGGTGCAATTGACAAACATAATAAGGGCAAAAGAATAATCCGAGACTAAATTGCGACGCATCGAAGGTGAGTTTCATATTACTCTTAGTAAGCATAATGAAATGAATGATCATGAAAGTGCCTTGACAGTTTGATGATAATTTTATTGACGCGTATACATAAAGAAATGATAATAGAAACATTACGATATGTTGGAAAATATGTTTTGGATTGAATGATGGTGATATGTTTGATTGTGGATTGTGTGTTGAGATAATTGTTGCATTACAACAAAATAATTTGTAATAAGATAATGGAAAGAATGATCTTGGAAAGGATATGATCCCACCTTGTGTAGGTTGTGACCTAGGTGAAAGGGATCCGAAAATGATAATACCTCACCTAGTGTAGGTTGCGACCTAAGTGGAGGAAATGGATGAATCTCGCCTAGTTTAGGTTGTACCTAGGTGGAGAAGATTATAATACCTCGCCCAGTGCAGGTTATGGCCTTAGTGGAGGGAATGACTGAATCTCACCTAGCGTAGGTTGTACCTAGGTGGAGAAGATTATGGGACCCCGCCTAGAGTAAGTTATTACCTAGGTGGTGGGGATTTTATGAAATGAAAATGCTAAATGTACCGGTACATGGGGAGATGTCCTGTCATGATATAAATAAGGTCAAGAAATGGAGTAAATTTTAATATTTAAATAAATTATCGTTCTTAGCATTTGCATTGCATGGTATCTTTATTAGAATGGTAATGTTGAGTTATTAAACATTAAATGATTGAAGTCTCCAATGATTGGTATATAAGGTTCAACTATGCAATGGAAGTATACTTTGTACTTTCGTAATAAATCTTAGACATGACTTTTATGAAATACAAGTGTTAAGTTCTTTGATAATTTATTTTATTCTAAAGAAAGACAAATGTTAGAATTTTTTTACATTATTGTGGATATAGTAACCGTTAATCTGAGTAAAATGGTTACTCACTGAGCTCTTTAGCTAATTCTTTATATATATATATCACACAAAAATCCTTTTGAACTTTGGAGATATCAAGTGAACGAGAGATTAAAAGAAAATTCTCTTAGGTGGATTGCAAGCAAAGAGTTTGTTAATTATTTTTTTTTCAATAATGAATGTACAAGTTATGTTTATATGTCTCCATTTTTGGAATGATGTATAATTTAGTTTAATTTGGATGTGGAAAATGGAAAAGGTTGCATATTTGTAGACATTTGGTTTTATCCAAGAATACTTTGTATAAACTGTAAGTGAAGCTATGGTTGTATTTATATGTGTAAAATAAATCATAGAATTTACTAGTAAGATCCAGGTCACGGTTTTCTCCAGTTTTAAGTGCTCAATGTTCGAAGGTAATGGTGCCATTACGAACGGACCCATGCGGTTTTTTCGGGATAGGGTCGTTACAGTTTCATTTCCATGAATTCTAGAAATTAGCAATGTGTAAGTTTGTCCCGCTAAGGTCCGTACAATTAATTAGACTATCAAAGTAATTATGGATGGTTCAATCTTCTACTAGAGTGGTGGAAGAATCACTAGAACTTTTCCTTAATTTTCCTACTGATAAAAAATTTAGCATGAAGTGTGGAGCGTCGTTGGATGATTGTTATTCTATAACAAGTGTTCCTCAACAAGAGATCAAGGATGGTGGCTTTGGCAGGTTCAGATGATATGGCTGCTAATAATGAAGTCATGCTTCATAGAGATTCTCTAACATAAGCATTCGCTATTTGTAGGAAGGAAAAAGTTAGTTCTAACGAAACTTGACAAAAATTTGAATGGTCACTCACGTAAAAGAATGGCGAGAACTTCCAGGAAGGCCTAATATTAGTGAGAGGCACTTGAGGCTTAACGTACTACCTCTACTCATAACAAGGAAAAATCTACTAACACTTGGTTAAAGTAGTTAACACTCGATAATATAGAGCTCTGCAAATGTGATGCGTGCTTTTTGTTTTTAATTTTTTAGCTTTGGTTCTTGTCACACTGGTTTTTATTCCCTTTATTATCAATACGACGCTTGTCCTTCAATATATATATTTACTTATAATTACATAATTAGTAGAAAAAAGAATTTGAATTTTTTTTGTTTAATTCTCTTTAGTCTGATGTAATTCATTTAATATCTTGTACTTGACCAATGTTAGTTTGACAAGCAATTCATTCTTCATTTTTTTTTAAATATCGTTAATTTGGACTTCTAGTTGGGTTTTCTCGAATTTCATTAAAGGTTGGGTTTGGGTGCTCAAAATTTCAAAGTTGTTTGGGTTAGGGTTATTTCAGGTTTTAGGTAAGAGCCATATCGAATTTTGAGTGACTCGAGTCGGGTTCAAATTCAATAATATTATTTTAATTTATTTTATTAGCTTATCTGATAGGTCAGGATGAGTTTTCTAGTCCTGATAGATTTTATCACGTCTTCTTAGTATACGTGTGCATGTGCGTGGGAGATAAAACATAATTGAATTAATGATGATAAATACAATGAATTCAATGTGATAGAAACTGAAGAAACATCTTAAATGGTAAATGCACTTCACCTTGTCTTTGTAAACCTATAAATAAACATTTTTTTCTTGTAATTTAATCATATCAAAAGATCTTTCATCATCTAAAGCACAGGCAAATAAGTAGTATTAAATACCATGACAAGTCTAAATATCAATTCAGTTACGATGATCATGTTTATGGCAGGTATAGCAATTTTGGTCTCGCATGGGTTTGCACAACAAGACATCATCGACAAACAACATTGCAAAACCCGGATGGACCTAAAATGTGCTATGGAGATTTTTCAAATTATATTTTGGGATCCGAAAAAAGTAATTATAGGTAAACAATGCTGCCAAAAACTTTTGGGCATGAATGAAGTTTGCCATAATGCGTTCGTAGAACTGCAGGTCAACAGAAAACGTTATAAGGGAAAGGCATCTGAATACCGAAAAAATGGAAAACGAGCATGGAAAAAATGTGTGTCGATTCTGGGTAAGGTTCCAGGTGCTTCTTTAAAGAAATAGGTTTGATTATGTTGAAACATTGAAGAGTACTAATTGTAAAAATAATATTTTCATTCCTTTTGATGGAATTATATAAAAGGCATGCCTTTATTTATGAAACTTGTCGTTTACCTGCTTTCACCATAAAGTAGAGAAGAATGATTGTGTCACAAAGAATAAAAGCAAATAAAAAAGCGAATAAATTTATGCGGAAAAAAATCACACAAATTTGATTCGGCCACCTCAATTTTTTTAAGAATTTTATTAATTCAGTTGGATCATTAGAATTTAAATTCAAACGAAAAATGTAATTAATTTATGAATTTATTATAGGAAATTAGAACAAACCACAACTGCAAAAGTCAGCTCAAACTGATATTTTATTTATCCCCCGGTGGGCGCTGCTGTGAATGGCACATGCTTAAAACAGTCACATCTTTCAAAATGCAAACAAACATTGAGGCTAAGCCTAGCCCATTCGAACGCTGCCTCAGCTAAACAGATTAAAGATCAATTCAAGGTGGCCTATTAGCCAAAGTTTAGGACTGTGAACCCCCAAAGTTGCAGAACGAGAAAAAAATTGTAGAAGAAAGCAATTATATATCTGGTGTAGGTTAGTCTTTTTCGGTACAGTTACAAAATCTTTCTTTTCCACTCAATTTTTTCGAAAATGACATTCCTGATTTCTCCTTTATGCGTGCACATGATCTCACTGGATCGTTATACTTTTAATGATTTTGTAGTAGTTAATTATCGAGGGCTTATATAACTAAACAACAATCCTGCAAGGTATAAGAACAATACAAATGACAGTTGAATAGATTGCTATCCTCAGTTGCAATTGTATGGGTAAGTATAATTAAATTTATTACATTAAGTTTGTCCAATCAAGGGAACTTAGTTCCAATCCGTTGCATTTGCTTTCTTGATTCTCAGTCATTCGCTGAAGTACTTTGATTGGTTTACAAGGTAAGGATGTTGTTGAAGGACAGGCTCCCAATAATCAGAAATATTCAGGTTTTAAGTATGTTCAATAAGAAGTAAATGAGGAAGTTAGAAACTGGCAAACGAAAAGCGTGGCCAGTTGTGCCAGGTATTCTGAGCGTATTCCCATTATTCATGAACACTTTATTCCATAAGAAGTTATCTCATGAGAGGTTAGATCAATGGGGGATTTCCGGGTGCTTCTGTCATTTTTTGATAAAGAAATGCATGACTCGCTGATGGATGGGGGTGTGTGGTTTAGCACATGATTCACTAAGGAGCCCTCTATGATCGTTAGTGAAAGATTTGTGTGGATGCATTGTGGAGGCATTCAACTTCTGGCTTGAAATAGTAAAATTATTAAACAAATAGCAGACTTGTTTGGCTGTTTCTGTAGATCCCTCTTTTTTGTAGAACTTGTGTTATTTTGATATACATTATGTTAATATTGAAACTAAATGTTTGTATTATAGTGCCTTGGCCTATTGTTCAAAGAAATGACTATAGGTATATATTTCAAAGAGGTATTTTGATGGAAATTAAATAAATTTGGTATTGTTTTGCTCAGAAAAAAAAAAAAAAAAAGTGATAAAGGGGGGTCTTCGTTTAATTAGTTGAAAAAAGAGAGGAAGGGACTCGCAGTTTCTTAAAAGAAAAGGAGAAGTGCAAAAGGGTAAAAGACCAAGAGGGGAGTAAATAAAGCCTAGTCTACATAGAATGCACTAGAAAACTCATTTGGTCTTCTTCATTTGCGGCAGAGGAGAGGGAGACAAGAGAGAGAGCAAAGTTTTATTAAGCTTTTGGAGAAAAACCCATTTTTTCCATCAAACCAAAACACCATCACGTCAAGTTCTTTTGCCCCCAAACCTTGACCACCTCCTAATGCCATCTTCCTCAACCGTCCGGCCAGGGAGGTGGGTCTCGACGAGTAGGCCACGGCGATTCCAGTCCTACACGCGCGAGACAGGGAAGTAAAATCTAACTTGTTTCGTGGCTTTTTCACATGCAGAAATTGAGGTATTTTCGAAAGGTGATCAACTACAAACATAAACTAGACTTCTTCAAGTTGATGTTTTGCTTTTGTTTAAAGTCATTTGGATTTAATATGATGAAGTTGTGAATTTTTTAAATTTGAAGATTTTATGGTGAAATTCAGTTAAAAGTTTTAATTTGGTTCTTGTATAACATAATCTTGAGCTGCGTA
Organism: Bretschneidera sinensis; assembly: GCA_023935145.1. NCBI lineage: Eukaryota > Viridiplantae > Streptophyta > Magnoliopsida > Brassicales > Akaniaceae > Bretschneidera > Bretschneidera sinensis. The sequence continues at coordinate 19,583,637 of CM043703.1, forward strand.
TTATTAGAGAATTATGCTTTGGGCTGAAAGTTTGAAAACCTTGTAGGAATTAAAAGAACTCTCTCTAGGTAAGAGAGTTTCTCTATTTGGAATTAATGTGCAGAAAAAATATTTTTTTTATTCCTGTTAGAATTTTTAGTAACTACTCTAAGTTGAATTTTGAAATTAAAGTCTATATAAATTGCTAATTCTATGATATGAAGATGGGTAGATTTGAATGAAATCTTTTAGTTAGAAAAGTTTGAAGTGAGTAATGGATGCTTTGGTAACAAAATTATAGAAAATGAAGATTTGGAAAATAAAGGAAAAAAGTCGATTTGAGTAATGTTATTACCTAAGAAGTTGAAATTTTCTTCTCTTTTAAATTGAAATTTTGATTATGTAATTGAAGAGTATCATTTTTTAGTATGAATCTCAAACTTGGGTAAGGAAAGAATAAGGAAAGAAGTAAAGAATGAAGAAAGGTGACAAAAGAGAGAATGAAACTTTTAGTACTATTTTCTTTTGCTTATATGTGTAACTAAATAAAATGAATGGTTGCTTATTAAGTGTTTGCTGTTTTAAATACTATACTAAATGATATATATTTGTTTGTATAAATCTTTAGGTGCAATTGACCAACATAATAAGGGCAAAAGAATAATCCGAGACTAAATTGCGACGCATCGAAGGTGAGTTTCATATTACTCTTAGTAAGCATAATGAAATGAATGATCATGAAAGTGCCTTGACAGTTTGATGATAATTTTATTGACGCGTATACATAAAGAAATGATAATAGAAACATTACGATATGTTGGAAAATATGTTTTGGATTGAATGATGGTGATATGTTTGATTGTGGATTGTGTGTTGAGATAATTGTTGCATTACAACAAAATAATTTGTAATAAGATAATGGAAAGAATGATCTTGGAAAGGATATGATCCCACCTTGTGTAGGTTGTGACCTAGGTGAAAGGGATCCGAAAATGATAATACCTCACCTAGTGTAGGTTGCGACCTAAGTGGAGGAAATGGATGAATCTCGCCTAGTTCAGGTTGTACCTAGGTGGAGAAGATTATAATACCTCGCCCAGTGCAGGTTATGGCCTTAGTGGAGGGAATGACTGAATCTCACCTAGCGTAGGTTGTACCTAGGTGGAGAAGATTATGGGACCCCGCCTAGAGTAAGTTATTACCTAGGTGGTGGGGATTTTATGAAATGAAAATGCTAAATGTACCGGTACATGGGGAGATGTCCCGTCATGATATAAATAAGGTCAAGAAATGGAGTAGATTTTAATATTTAAATAAATTATCGTTCTTAGCGTTTGCATTGCATGGTATCTTTATTAGAATGGTAATGTTGAGTTATTAAACATTAAATGATTGAAGTCTCCAATGATTGGTATATAAGGTTCAACTATGCAATGGAAGTATACTTTGTACTTTCGTAATAAATCTTAGACATGACTTTTATGAAATACAAGTGTTAAGTTCTTTGATAATTTATTTTATTCTAAAGAAAGACAAATGTTAGAATTTTTTTACATTATTGTGGATATAGTAACCGTTAATCTGAGTAAAATGGTTACTCACTGAGCTCTTTAGCTAATTCTTTATATATATATATCACACAAAAATCCTTTTGAACTTTGGAGATATCAAGTGAACGAGAGATTAAAAGAAAATTCTCTTAGGTGGATTGCAAGCAAAGAGTTTGTTAATTATTTTTTTTTCAATAATGAATGTACAAGTTATGTTTATATGTCTCCATTTTTGGAATGATGTATAATTTAGTTTAATTTGGATGTGGAAAATGGAAAAGGTTGCATATTTGTAGACATTTGGTTTTATCCAAGAATACTTTGTATAAACTGTAAGTGAAGCTATGGTTGTATTTATATGTGTAAAATAAATCATAGAATTTACTAGTAAGATCCAGGTCACGGTTTTCTCCAGTTTTAAGTGCTCAATGTTCGAAGGTAATGGTGCCATTACGAACGGACCCATGCGGTTTTTTCGGGATAGGGTCGTTACAGTTTCATTTCCATGAATTCTAGAAATTAGCAATGTGTAAGTTTGTCCCGCTAAGGTCCGTACAATTAATTAGACTATCAAAGTAATTATGGATGGTTCAATCTTCTACTAGAGTGGTGGAAGAATCACTAGAACTTTTCCTTAATTTTCCTACTGATAAAAAATTTAGCATGAAGTGTGGAGCGTCGTTGGATGATTGTTATTCTATAACAAGTGTTCCTCAACAAGAGATCAAGGATGGTGGCTTTGGCAGGTTCAGATGATATGGCTGCTAATAATGAAGTCATGCTTCATAGAGATTCTCTAACGTAAGCATTCGCCATTTGTAGGAAGGAAAAAGTTAGTTCTAACGAAACTTGACAAAAATTTGAATGGTCACTCACGTAAAAGAATGGCGAGAACTTCCAGGAAGGCCTAATATTAGTGAGAGGCACTTGAGGCTTAACGTACTACCTCTACTCATAACAAGGAAAAATCTACTAACACTTGGTTAAAGTAGTTAACACTCGATAATATAGAGCTCTGCAAATGTGATGCGTGCTTTTTGTTTTTAATTTTTTAGCTTTGGTTCTTGTCACACTGGTTTTTATTCCCTTTATTATCAATACGACGCTTGTCCTTCAATATATATATTTACTTATAATTACATAATTAGTAGAAAAAAGAATTTGAATTTTTTTTTGTTTAATTCTCTTTAGTCTGATGTAATTCATTTAATATCTTGTACTTGACCAATGTTAGTTTGACAAGCAATTCATTCTTCATTTTTTTTTAAATATCGTTAATTTGGACTTCTAGTTGGGTTTTCTCGAATTTCATTAAAGGTTGGGTTTGGGTGCTCAAAATTTCAAAGTTGTTTGGGTTAGGGTTATTTCAGGTTTTAGGTAAGAGCCATATCGAATTTTGAGTGACTCGAGTCGGGTTCAAATTCAATAATATTATTTTAATTTATTTTATTAGCTTATCTGATAGGTCAGGATGAGTTTTCTAGTCCTGATAGATTTTATCACGTCTTCTTAGTATACGTGTGCATGTGCGTGGGAGATAAAACATAATTGAATTAATGATGATAAATACAATGAATTCAATGTGATAGAAACTGAAGAAACATCTTAAATGGTAAATGCACTTCACCTTGTCTTTGTAAACCTATAAATAAACATTTTTTTCTTGTAATTTAATCATATCAAAAGATCTTTCATCATCTAAAGCACAGGCAAATAAGTAGTATTAAATACCATGACAAGTCTAAATATCAATTCAGTTACGATGATCATGTTTATGGCAGGTATAGCAATTTTGGTCTCGCATGGGTTTGCACAACAAGACATCATCGACAAACAACATTGCAAAACCCGGATGGACCTAAAATGTGCTATGGAGATTTTTCAAAATATATTTTGGGATCCGAAAAAAGTAATTATAGGTAAACAATGCTGCCAAAAACTTTTGGGCATGAATGAAGTTTGCCATAATGCGTTCGTAGAACTGCAGGTCAACAGAAAACGTTATAAGGGAAAGGCATCTGAATACCGAAAAAATGGAAAACGAGCATGGAAAAAATGTGTGTCGATTCTGGGTAAGGTTCCAGGTGCTTCTTTAAAGAAATAGGTTTGATTATGTTGAAACATTGAAGAGTACTAATTGTAAAAATAATATTTTCATTCCTTTTGATGGAATTATATAAAAGGCATGCCTTTATTTATGAAACTTGTCGTTTACCTGCTTTCACCATAAAGTAGAGAAGAATGATTGTGTCACAAAGAATAAAAGCAAATAAAAAAGCGAATAAATTTATGCGGAAAAAAATCACACAAATTTGATTCGGCCACCTCAATTTTTTTAAGAATTTTATTAATTCAGTTGGATCATTAGAATTTAAATTCAAACGAAAAATGTAATTAATTTATGAATTTATTATAGGAAATTAGAACAAACCACAACTGCAAAAGTCAGCTCAAACTGATATTTTATTTATCCCCCGGTGGGCGCTGCTGTGAATGGCACATGCTTAAAACAGTCACATCTTTCAAAATGCAAACAAACATTGAGGCTAAGCCTAGCCCATTCGAACGCTGCCTCAGCTAAACAGATTAAAGATCAATTCAAGGTGGCCTATTAGCCAAAGTTTAGGACTGTGAACCCCCAAAGTTGCAGAACGAGAAAAAAATTGTAGAAGAAAGCAATTATATATCTGGTGTAGGTTAGTCTTTTTCGGTACAGTTACAAAATCTTTCTTTTCCACTCAATTTTTTCGAAAATGACATTCCTGATTTCTCCTTTATGCGTGCACATGATCTCACTGGATCGTTATACTTTTAATGATTTTGTAGTAGTTAATTATCGAGGGCTTATATAACTAAACAACAATCCTGCAAGGTATAAGAACAATACAAATGACAGTTGAATAGATTGCTATCCTCAGTTGCAATTGTATGGGTAAGTATAATTAAATTTATTACATTAAGTTTGTCCAATCAAGGGAACTTAGTTCCAATCAGTTGCATTTGCTTTCTTGATTCTCAGTCATTCGCTGAAGTACTTTGATTGGTTTACAAGGTAAGGATGTTGTTGAAGGACAGGCTCCCAATAATCAGAAATATTCAGGTTTTAAGTATGTTCAATAAGAAGTAAATGAGGAAGTTAGAAACTGGCAAACGAAAAGCGTGGCCAGTTGTGCCAGGTATTCTGAGCGTATTCCCATTATTCATGAACACTTTATTCCATAAGAAGTTATCTCATGAGAGGTTAGATCAATGGGGGATTTCCGGGTGCTTCTGTCATTTTTTGATAAAGAAATGCATGACTCGCTGATGGATGGGGGTGTGTGGTTTAGCACATGATTCACTAAGGAGCCCTCTATGATCGTTAGTGAAAGATTTGTGTGGATGCATTGTGGAGGCATTCAACTTCTGGCTTGAAATTGTAAAATTATTAAACAAATAGCAGACTTGTTTGGCTGTTTCTGTAGATCCCTCTTTTTTGTAGAACTTGTGTTATTTTGATATACATTATGTTAATATTGAAACTAAATGTTTGTATTATAGTGCCTTGGCCTATTGTTCAAAGAAATGACTATAGGTATATATTTCAAAGGGGTATTTTGATGGAAATTAAATAAATTTGGTATTGTTTTGCTCAGAAAAAAAAAAAAAAAAAGTGATAAAGGGGGGTCTTCGTTTAATTAGTTGAAAAAAGAGAGGAAGGGACTCGCAGTTTCTTAAAAGAAAAGGAGAAGTGCAAAAGGGTAAAAGACCAAGAGGGGAGTAAATAAAGCCTAGTCTACATAGAATGCACTAGAAAACTCATTTGGTCTTCTTCATTTGCGGCAGAGGAGAGGGAGACAAGAGAGAGAGCAAAGTTTTATTAAGCTTTTGGAGAAAAACCCATTTTTTCCATCAAACCAAAACACCATCACGTCAAGTTCTTTTGCCCCCAAACCTTGACCACCTCCTAATGCCATCTTCCTCAACCGTCCGGCCAGGGAGGTGGGTCTCGACGAGTAGGCCACGGCGATTCCTGTCCTACACGCGCGAGACAGGGAAGGAAAATCTAACTTGTTTCGTGGCTTTTTCACATGCAGAAATTGAGGTATTTTCGAAAGGTGATCAACTACAAACATAAACTAGACTTCTTCAAGTTGATGTTTTGCTTTTGTTTAAAGTCATTTGGATTTAATATGATGAAGTTATGAATTTTTTAAATTTGAAGATTTTATGGTGAAATTCAGTTAAAAGTTTTAATTTGGTTCTTGTATAACATAATCTTGAGCTGCGTATTATTAGAGAATTATGCTTTGGGCTGAAAGTTTGAAAACCTTGTAGGAATTAAAAGAACTCTCTCTAGGTAAGAGAGTTTCTCTATTTGGAATTAATGTGCAGAAAAAATATTTTTTTTATTCCTGTTAGAATTTTTAGTAACTACTCTAAGTTGAGTTTTGAAATTAAAGTCTATATAAATTGCTAATTCTATGATATGAAGATGGGTAGATTTGAATGAAATCTTTTAGTTAGAAAAGTTTGAAGTGAGTAATGGATGCTTTGGTAACAAAATTATAGAAAATGAAGATTTGGAAAATAAAGGAAAAAAGTCGATTTGAGTAATGTTATTACCTAAGAAGTTGAAATTTTCTTCTCTTTTAAATTGAAATTTTGATTATGTAATTGAAGAGTATCATTTTTTAGTATGAATCTCAAACTTGGGTAAGGAAAGAATAAGGAAAGAAGTAAAGAATGAAGAAAAAATGAAGAAAGGTGACAAAAGAGAGAATGAAACTTTTAGTACTATTTTCTTTTGCTTATATGTGTAACTAAATAAAATGAATGGTTGCTTATTAAGTGTTTGCTGTTTTAAATACTATACTAAATGATATATATTTGTTTGTATAAATCTTTAGGTGCAATTGACAAACATAATAAGGGCAAAAGAATAATCCGAGACTAAATTGCGACGCATCGAAGGTGAGTTTCATATTACTCTTAGTAAGCATAATGAAATGAATGATCATGAAAGTGCCTTGACAGTTTGATGATAATTTTATTGACGCGTATACATAAAGAAATGATAATAGAAACATTACGATATGTTGGAAAATATGTTTTGGATTGAATGATGGTGATATGTTTGATTGTGGATTGTGTGTTGAGATAATTGTTGCATTACAAGAAAATAATTTGTAATAAGATAATGGAAAGAATGATCTTGGAAAGGATATGATCCCACCTTGTGTAGGTTGTGACCTAGGTGAAAGGGATCCGAAAATGATAATACCTCACCTAGTGTAGGTTGCGACCTAAGTGGAGGAAATGGATGAATCTCGCCTAGTTCAGGTTGTACCTAGGTGGAGAAGATTATAATACCTTGCCCAGTGCAGGTTATGGCCTTAGTGGAGGGAATGACTGAATCTCACCTAGCGTAGGTTGTACCTAGGTGGAGAAGAGTTACCCCTCCTAGAGTAAGTTATTACCTAGGTGGTGGGGATTTTATGAAATGAAAATGCTAAATGTACCGGTACATGGGGAGATGTCCCGTCATGATATAAATAAGGTCAAGAAATGGAGTAAATTTTAATATTTAAATAAACTATCGTTCTTAGCATTTGCATTGCATGGTATCTTTATTAGAATGGTAATGTTGAGTTATTAAACATTAAATGATTGAAGTCTCCAATGATTGGTATATAAGGTTCAACTATGCAATGGAAGTATACTTTGTACTTTCGTAATAAATCTTAGACATGACTTTTATGAAATACAAGTGTTAAGTTCTTTGATAATTTATTTTATTCTAAAGAAAGACAAATGTTAGAATTTTTTTACATTATTGTGGATATAGTAACCGTTAATCTGAGTAAAATGGTTACTCACTGAGCTCTTTAGCTAATTCTTTATATATATATATCACACAAAAATCCTTTTGAACTTTGGAGATATCAAGTGAACGAGAGATTAAAAGAAAATTCTCTTAGGTGGATTGCAAGCAAAGAGTTTGTTAATTATTTTTTTTTCAATAATGAATGTACAAGTTATGTTTATATGTCTCCATTTTTGGAATGATGTATAATTTAGTTTAATTTGGATGTGGAAAATGGAAAAGGTTGCATATTTGTAGACATTTGGTTTTATCCAAGAATACTTTGTATAAACTGTAAGTGAAGCTATGGTTGTATTTATATGTGTAAAATAAATCATAGAATTTACTAGTAAGATCCAGGTCACGGTTTTCTCCAGTTTTAAGTGCTCAATGTTCGAAGGTAATGGTGCCATTACGAACGGACCCATGCGGTTTTTTCGGGATAGGGTCGTTACAGTTTCATTTCCATGAATTCTAGAAATTAGCAATGTGTAAGTTTGTCCCGCTAAGGTCCGTACAATTAATTAGACTATCAAAGTAATTATGGATGGTTCAATCTTCTACTAGAGTGGTGGAAGAATCACTAGAACTTTTCCTTAATTTTCCTACTGATAAAAAATTTAGCATGAAGTGTGGAGCGTCGTTGGATGATTGTTATTCTATAACAAGTGTTCCTCAACAAGAGATCAAGGATGGTGGCTTTGGCAGGTTCAGATGATATGGCTGCTAATAATGAAGTCATGCTTCATAGAGATTCTCTAACGTAAGCATTCGCCATTTGTAGGAAGGAAAAAGTTAGTTCTAACGAAACTTGACAAAAATTTGAATGGTCACTCACGTAAAAGAATGGCGAGAACTTCCAGGAAGGCCTAATATTAGTGAGAGGCACTTGAGGCTTAACGTACTACCTCTACTCATAACAAGGAAAAATCTACTAACACTTGGTTAAAGTAGTTAACACTCGATAATATAGAGCTCTGCAAATGTGATGCGTGCTTTTTGTTTTTAATTTTTTAGCTTTGGTTCTTGTCACACTGGTTTTTATTCCCTTTATTATCAATACGACGCTTGTCCTTCAATATATATATTTACTTATAATTACATAATTAGTAGAAAAAAGAATTTGAATTTTTTTTTGTTTAATTCTCTTTAGTCTGATGTAATTCATTTAATATCTTGTACTTGACCAATGTTAGTTTGACAAGCAATTCATTCTTCATTTTTTTTTAAATATCGTTAATTTGGACTTCTAGTTGGGTTTTCTCGAATTTCATTAAAGGTTGGGTTTGGGTGCTCAAAATTTCAAAGTTGTTTGGGTTAGGGTTATTTCAGGTTTTAGGTAAGAGCCATATCGAATTTTGAGTGACTCGAGTCGGGTTCAAATTCAATAATATTATTTTAATTTATTTTATTAGCTTATCTGATAGGTCAGGATGAGTTTTCTAGTCCTGATAGATTTTATCACGTCTTCTTAGTATACGTGTGCATGTGCGTGGGAGATAAAACATAATTGAATTAATGATGATAAATACAATGAATTCAATGTGATAGAAACTGAAGAAACATCTTAAATGGTAAATGCACTTCACCTTGTCTTTGTAAACCTATAAATAAACATTTTTTTCTTGTAATTTAATCATATCAAAAGATCTTTCATCATCTAAAGCACAGGCAAATAAGTAGTATTAAATACCATGACAAGTCTAAATATCAATTCAGTTACGATGATCATGTTTATGGCAGGTATAGCAATTTTGGTCTCGCATGGGTTTGCACAACAAGACATCATCGACAAACAACATTGCAAAACCCGGATGGACCTAAAATGTGCTATGGAGATTTTTCAAATTATATTTTGGGATCCGAAAAAAGTAATTATAGGTAAACAATGCTGCCAAAAACTTTTGGGCATGAATGAAGTTTGCCATAATGCGTTCGTAGAACTGCAGGTCAACAGAAAACGTTATAAGGGAAAGGCATCTGAATACCGAAAAAATGGAAAACGAGCATGGAAAAAATGTGTGTCGATTCTGGGTAAGGTTCCAGGTGCTTCTTTAAAGAAATAGGTTTGATTATGTTGAAACATTGAAGAGTACTAATTGTAAAAATAATATTTTCATTCCTTTTGATGGAATTATATAAAAGGCATGCCTTTATTTATGAAACTTGTCGTTTACCTGCTTTCACCATAAAGTAGAGAAGAATGATTGTGTCACAAAGAATAAAAGCAAATAAAAAAGCGAATAAATTTATGCGGAAAAAAATCACACAAATTTGATTCGGCCACCTCAATTTTTTTAAGAATTTTATTAATTCAGTTGGATCATTAGAATTTAAATTCAAATGAAAAATGTAATTAATTTATGAATTTATTATAGGAAATTAGAACAAACCACAACTGCAAAAGTCAGCTCAAACTGATATTTTATTTATCCCCCGGTGGGCGCTGCTGTGAATGGCACATGCTTAAAACAGTCACATCTTTCAAAATGCAAACAAACATTGAGGCTAAGCCTAGCCCATTCGAACGCTGCCTCAGCTAAACAGATTAAAGATCAATTCAAGGTGGCCTATTAGCCAAAGTTTAGGACTGTGAACCCCCAAAGTTGCAGAACGAGAAAAAAATTGTAGAAGAAAGCAATTATATATCTGGTGTAGGTTAGTCTTTTTCGGTACAGTTACAAAATCTTTCTTTTCCACTCAATTTTTTCGAAAATGACATTCCTGATTTCTCCTTTATGCGTGCACATGATCTCACTGGATCGTTATACTTTTAATGATTTTGTAGTAGTTAATTATCGAGGGCTTATATAACTAAACAACAATCCTGCACGGTATAAGAACAATACAAATGACAGTTGAATAGATTGCTATCCTCAGTTGCAATTGTATGGGTAAGTATAATTAAATTTATTACATTAAGTTTGTCCAATCAAGGGAACTTAGTTCCAATCAGTTGCATTTGCTTTCTTGATTCTCAGTCATTCGCTGAAGTACTTTGATTGGTTTACAAGGTAAGGATGTTGTTGAAGGACAGGCTCCCAATAATCAGAAATATTCAGGTTTTAAGTATGTTCAATAAGAAGTAAATGAGGAAGTTAGAAACTGGCAAACGAAAAGCGTGGCCAGTTGTGCCAGGTATTCTGAGCGTATTCCCATTATTCATGAACACTTTATTTCATAAGAAGTTATCTCATGAGAGGTTAGATCAATGGGGGATTTCCGGGTGCTTCTGTCATTTTTTGATAAAGAAATGCATGACTCGCTGATGGATGGGGGTGTGTGGTTTAGCACATGATTCACTAAGGAGCCCTCTATGATCGTTAGTGAAAGATTTGTGTGGATGCATTGTGGAGGCATTCAACTTCTGGCTTGAAATTGTAAAATTATTAAACAAATAGCAGACTTGTTTGGCTGTTTCTGTAGATCCCTCTTTTTTGTAGAACTTGTGTTATTTTGATATACATTATGTTAATATTGAAACTAAATGTTTGTATTATAGTGCCTTGGCCTATTGTTCAAAGAAATGACTATAGGTATATATTTCAAAGGGGTATTTTGATGGAAATTAAATAAATTTGGTATTGTTTTGCTCAGAAAAAAAAAAAAAAAAAAAAAAGTGATAAAGGGGGGTCTTCGTTTAATTAGTTGAAAAAAGAGAGGAAGGGACTCGCAGTTTCTTAAAAGAAAAGGAGAAGTGCAAAAGGGTAAAAGACCAAGGGGGGAGTATATAAAGCCTAGTCTACATAGAATGCACTAGAAAACTCATTTGGTCTTCTTCATTTGCGGCAGAGGAGAGGGAGACAAGAGAGAGAGCAAAGTTTTATTAAGCTTTTGGAGGAAAACCCATTTTTTCCATCAAAACAAAACACCATCACGTCAACTTCTTTTGCCCCCAAACCTTGACCACCTCCTAATGCCATCTTCCTCAACCGTCCGGCCAGGGAGGTGGGTCTCGACGAGTAGGCCACGGCGATTCCTGTCCTACACGCGCGAGACAGGGAAGGAAAATCTAACTTGTTTCGTGGCTTTTTCACATGCAGAAATTGAGGTATTTTCGAAAGGTGATCAACTACAAACATAAACTAGACTTCTTCAAGTTGATGTTTTGCTTTTGTTTAAAGTCATTTGGATTTAATATGATGAAGTTATGAATTTTTTAAATTTGAAGATTTTATGGTGAAATTCAGTTAAAAGTTTTAATTTGGTTCTTGTATAACATAATCTTGAGCTGCGTATTATTAGAGAATTATGCTTTGGGCTGAAAGTTTGAAAACCTTGTAGGAATTAAAAGAACTCTCTCTAGGTAAGAGAGTTTCTTGATTTGGAATTAATGTGCAGAAAAAATATTTTTTTTATTCCTGTTAGAATTTTTAGTAACTACTCTAAGTTGAATTTTGAAATTAAAGTCTATATAAATTGCTAATTCTATGATATGAAGATGGGTAGATTTGAATGAAATCTTTTAGTTAGAAAAGTTTGAAGTGAGTAATGGATGCTTTGGTAACAAAATTATAGAAAATGAAGATTTGGAAAATAAAGGAAAAAAGTCGATTTGAGTAATGTTATTACCTAAGAAGTTGAAATTTTCTTCTCTTTTAAATTGAAATTTTGATTATGTAATTGAAGAGTATCATTTTTTAATATGAATCTCAAACTTGGGTAAGGAAAGAATAAGGAAAGAAGTAAAGAATGAAGAAAAAATGAAGAAAGGTGACAAAAGAGAGAATGAAACTTTTAGTACTATTTTCTTTTGCTTATATGTGTAACTAAATAAAATGAATGGTTGCTTATTAAGTGTTTGCTGTTTTAAATACTATACTAAATGATATATATTTGTTTGTATAAATCTTTAGGTGCAATTGACAAACATAATAAGGGCAAAAGAATAATCCGAGACTAAATTGCGACGCATCGAAGGTGAGTTTCATATTACTCTTAGTAAGCATAATGAAATGAATGATCATGAAAGTGCCTTGACAGTTTGATGATAATTTTATTGACGCGTATACATAAAGAAATGATAATAGAAACATTACGATATGTCGGAAAATATGTTTTGGATTGAATGATGGTGATATGTTTGATTGTGGATTGTGTGTTGAGATAATTGTTGCATTACAAGAAAATAATTTGTAATAAGATAATGGAAAGAATGATCTTGGAAAGGATATGATCCCACCTTGTGTAGGTTGTGACCTAGGTGAAAGGGATCCGAAAATGATAATACCTCACCTAGTGTAGGTTGCGACCTAAGTGGAGGAATGAATCTCGCCTAGTTCAGGTTGTACCTAGGTGGAGAAGATTATAATACCTCGCCCAGTGCAGGTTATGGCCTTAGTGGAGGGAATGACTGAATCTCTCCTAGCGTAGGTTGTACCTAGGTGGAGAAGATTATGGGACCCCGCCTAGAGTAAGTTATTACCTAGGTGGTGGGGATTTTATGAAATGAAAATGCTAAATGTACCGGTACATGGGGAGATGTCCCGTCATGATATAAATAAGGTCAAGAAATGGAGTAAATTTTAATATTTAAATAAATTATCGTTCTTAGCATTTGCATTGCATGGTATCTTTATTAGAATGGTAATGTTGAGTTATTAAACATTAAATGATTGAAGTCTCCAATGATTGGTATATAAGGTTCAACTATGCAATGGAAGTATACTTTGTACTTTCGTAATAAATCTTAGACATGACTTTTATGAAATACAAGTGTTAAGTTCTTTGATAATTTATTTTATTCTAAAGAAAGACAAATGTTAGAATTTTTTTACATTATTGTGGATATAGTAACCGTTAATCTGAGTAAAACGGTTACTCACTGAGCTCTTTAGCTAATTCTTTATATATATATATCACACAAAAATCCTTTTGAACTTTGGAGATATCAAGTGAACGAGAGATTAAAAGAAAATTCTCTTAGGTGGATTGCAAGCAAAGAGTTTGTTAATTATTTTTTTTTCAATAATGAATGTACAAGTTATGTTTATATGTCTCCATTTTTGGAATGATGTATAATTTAGTTTAATTTGGATGTGGAAAATGGAAAAGGTTGCATATTTGTAGACATTTGGTTTTATCCAAGAATACTTTGTATAAACTGTAAGTGAAGCTATGGTTGTATTTATATGTGTAAAATAAATCATAGAATTTACTAGTAAGATCCAGGTCACGGTTTTCTCCAGTTTTAAGTGCTCAATGTTCGAAGGTAATGGTGCCATTACGAACGGACCCATGCGGTTTTTTCGGGATAGGGTCGTTACAGTTTCATTTCCATGAATTCTAGAAATTAGCAATGTGTAAGTTTGTCCCGCTAAGGTCCGTACAATTAATTAGACTATCAAAGTAATTATGGATGGTTCAATCTTCTACTAGAGTGGTGGAAGAATCACTAGAACTTTTCCTTAATTTTCCTACTGATAAAAAATTTAGCATGAAGTGTGGAGCGTCGTTGGATGATTGTTATTCTATAACAAGTGTTCCTCAACAAGAGATCAAGGATGGTGGCTTTGGCAGGTTCAGATGATATGGCTGCTAATAATGAAGTCATGCTTCATAGAGATTCTCTAACGTAAGCATTCGCCATTTGTAGGAAGGAAAAAGTTAGTTCTAACGAAACTTGACAAAAATTTGAATGGTCACTCACGTAAAAGAATGGCGAGAACTTCCAGGAAGGCCTAATATTAGTGAGAGGCACTTGAGGCTTAACGTACTACCTCTACTCATAACAAGGAAAAATCTACTAACACTTGGTTAAAGTAGTTAACACTCGATAATATAGAGCTCTGCAAATGTGATGCGTGCTTTTTGTTTTTAATTTTTTAGCTTTGGTTCTTGTCACACTGGTTTTTATTCCCTTTATTATCAATACGACGCTTGTCCTTCAATATATATATTTACTTATAATTACATAATTAGTAGAAAAAAGAATTTGAATTTTTTTTTGTTTAATTCTCTTTAGTCTGATGTAATTCATTTAATATCTTGTACTTGACCAATGTTAGTTTGACAAGCAATTCATTCTTCATTTTTTTTTAAATATCGTTAATTTGGACTTCTAGTTGGGTTTTCTCGAATTTCATTAAAGGTTGGGTTTGGGTGCTCAAAATTTCAAAGTTGTTTGGGTTAGGGTTATTTCAGGTTTTAGGTAAGAGCCATATCGAATTTTGAGTGACTCGAGTCGGGTTCAAATTCAATAATATTATTTTAATTTATTTTATTAGCTTATCTGATAGGTCAGGATGAGTTTTCTAGTCCTGATAGATTTTATCACGTCTTCTTAGTATACGTGTGCATGTGCGTGGGAGATAAAACATAATTGAATTAATGATGATAAATACAATGAATTCAATGTGATAGAAACTGAAGAAACATCTTAAATGGTAAATGCACTTCACCTTGTCTTTGTAAACCTATAAATAAACATTTTTTTCTTGTAATTTAATCATATCAAAAGATCTTTCATCATCTAAAGCACAGGCAAATAAGTAGTATTAAATACCATGACAAGTCTAAATATCAATTCAGTTACGATGATCATGTTTATGGCAGGTATAGCAATTTTGGTCTCGCATGGGTTTGCACAACAAGACATCATCGACAAACAACATTGCAAAACCCGGATGGACCTAAAATGTGCTATGGAGATTTTTCAAAATATATTTTGGGATCCGAAAAAAGTAATTATAGGTAAACAATGCTGCCAAAAACTTTTGGGCATGAATGAAGTTTGCCATAATGCGTTCGTAGAACTGCAGGTCAACAGAAAACGTTATAAGGGAAAGGCATCTGAATACCGAAAAAATGGAAAACGAGCATGGAAAAAATGTGTGTCGATTCTGGGTAAGGTTCCAGGTGCTTCTTTAAAGAAATAGGTTTGATTATGTTGAAACATTGAAGAGTACTAATTGTAAAAATAATATTTTCATTCCTTTTGATGGAATTATATAAAAGGCATGCCTTTATTTATGAAACTTGTCGTTTACCTGCTTTCACCATAAAGTAGAGAAGAATGATTGTGTCACAAAGAATAAAAGCAAATAAAAAAGCGAATAAATTTATGCGGAAAAAAATCACACAAATTTGATTCGGCCACCTCAATTTTTTTAAGAATTTTATTAATTCAGTTGGATCATTAGAATTTAAATTCAAACGAAAAATGTAATTAATTTATGAATTTATTATAGGAAATTAGAACAAACCACAACTGCAAAAGTCAGCTCAAACTGATATTTTATTTATCCCCCGGTGGGCGCTGCTGTGAATGGCACATGCTTAAAACAGTCACATCTTTCAAAATGCAAACAAACATTGAGGCTAAGCCTAGCCCATTCGAACGCTGCCTCAGCTAAACAGATTAAAGATCAATTCAAGGTGGCCTATTAGCCAAAGTTTAGGACTGTGAACCCCCAAAGTTGCAGAACGAGAAAAAAATTGTAGAAGAAAGCAATTATATATCTGGTGTAGGTTAGTCTTTTTCGGTACAGTTACAAAATCTTTCTTTTCCACTCAATTTTTTCGAAAATGACATTCCTGATTTCTCCTTTATGCGTGCACATGATCTCACTGGATCGTTATACTTTTAATGATTTTGTAGTAGTTAATTATCGAGGGCTTATATAACTAAACAACAATCCTGCAAGGTATAAGAACAATACAAATGACAGTTGAATAGATTGCTATCCTCAGTTGCAATTGTATGGGTAAGTATAATTAAATTTATTACATTAAGTTTGTCCAATCAAGGGAACTTAGTTCCAATCAGTTGCATTTGCTTTCTTGATTCTCAGTCATTCGCTGAAGTACTTTGATTGGTTTACAAGGTAAGGATGTTGTTGAAGGACAGGCTCCCAATAATCAGAAATATTCAGGTTTTAAGTATGTTCAATAAGAAGTAAATGAGGAAGTTAGAAACTGGCAAACGAAAAGCGTGGCCAGTTGTGCCAGGTATTCTGAGCGTATTCCCATTATTCATGAACACTTTATTCCATAAGAAGTTATCTCATGAGAGGTTAGATCAATGGGGGATTTCCGGGTGCTTCTGTCATTTTTTGATAAAGAAATGCATGACTCGCTGATGGATGGGGGTGTGTGGTTTAGCACATGATTCACTAAGGAGCCCTCTATGATCGTTAGTGAAAGATTTGTGTGGATGCATTGTGGAGGCATTCAACTTCTGGCTTGAAATTGTAAAATTATTAAACAAATAGCAGACTTGTTTGGCTGTTTCTGTAGATCCCTCTTTTTTGTAGAACTTGTGTTATTTTGATATACATTATGTTAATATTGAAACTAAATGTTTGTATTATAGTGCCTTGGCCTATTGTTCAAAGAAATGACTATAGGTATATATTTCAAAGGGGTATTTTGATGGAAATTAAATAAATTTGGATTTGTTTTGCTCAGAAAAAAAAAAAAAGAAAGTGATAAAGGGGGGTCTTCGTTTAATTAGTTGAAAAAAGAGAGGAAGGGACTCGCAGTTTCTTAAAAGAAAAGGAGAAGTGCAAAAGGGTAAAAGACCAAGAGGGGAGTAAATAAAGCCTAGTCTACATAGAATGCACTAGAAAACTCATTTGGTCTTCTTCATTTGCGGCAGAGGAGAGGGAGACAAGAGAGAGAGCAAAGTTTTATTAAGCTTTTGGAGAAAAACCCATTTTTTCCATCAAACCAAAACACCATCACGTCAAGTTCTTTTGCCCCCAAACCTTGACCACCTCCTAATGCCATCTTCCTCAACCGTCCGGCCAGGGAGGTGGGTCTCGACGAGTAGGCCACGGCGATTCCTGTCCTACACGCGCGAGACAGGGAAGGAAAATCTAACTTGTTTCGTGGCTTTTTCACATGCAGAAATTGAGGTATTTTCGAAAGGTGATCAACTACAAACATAAACTAGACTTCTTCAAGTTGATGTTTTGCTTTTGTTTAAAGTCATTTGGATTTAATATGATGAAGTTATGAATTTTTTAAATTTGAAGATTTTATGGTGAAATTCAGTTAAAAGTTTTAATTTGGTTCTTGTATAACATAATCTTGAGCTGCGTATTATTAGAGAATTATGCTTTGGGCTGAAAGTTTGAAAACCTTGTAGGAATTAAAAGAACTCTCTCTAGGTAAGAGAGTTTCTCTATTTGGAATTAATGTGCAGAAAAAATATTTTTTTTATTCCTGTTAGAATTTTTAGTAACTACTCTAAGTTGAGTTTTGAAATTAAAGTCTATATAAATTGCTAATTCTATGATATGAAGATGGGTAGATTTGAATGAAATCTTTTAGTTAGAAAAGTTTGAAGTGAGTAATGGATGCTTTGGTAACAAAATTATAGAAAATGAAGATTTGGAAAATAAAGGAAAAAAGTCGATTTGAGTAATGTTATTACCTAAGAAGTTGAAATTTTCTTCTCTTTTAAATTGAAATTTTGATTATGTAATTGAAGAGTATCATTTTTTAGTATGAATCTCAAACTTGGGTAAGGAAAGAATAAGGAAAGAAGTAAAGAATGAAGAAAGGTGACAAAAGAGAGAATGAAACTTTTAGTACTATTTTCTTTTGCTTATATGTGTAACTAAATAAAATGAATGGTTGCTTATTAAGTGTTTGCTGTTTTAAATACTATACTAAATGATATATATTTGTTTGTATAAATCTTTAGGTGCAATTGACAAACATAATAAGGGCAAAAGAATAATCCGAGACTAAATTGCGACGCATCGAAGGTGAGTTTCATATTACTCTTAGTAAGCATAATGAAATGAATGATCATGAAAGTGCCTTGACAGTTTGATGATAATTTTATTGACGCGTATACATAAAGAAATGATAATAGAAACATTACGATATGTTGGAAAATATGTTTTGGATTGAATGATGGTGATATGTTTGATTGTGGATTGTGTGTTGAGATAATTGTTGCATTACAAGAAAATAATTTGTAATAAGATAATGGAAAGAATGATCTTGGAAAGGATATGATCCCACCTTGTGTAGGTTGTGACCTACGTGAAAGGGATCCGAAAATGATAATACCTCACCTAGTGTAGGTTGCGACCTAAGTGGGGGAAATGGATGAATCTCGCCTAGTTCAGGTTGTACCTAGGTGGAGAAGATTATAATACCTCGCCCAGTGCAGGTTATGGCCTTAGTGGAGGGAATGACTGAATCTCACCTAGCGTAGGTTGTACCTAGGTGGAGAAATTATGGGACCCCGCCTAGAGTAAGTTATTACCTAGGTGGTGGGGATTTTATGAAATGAAAATGCTAAATGTACCGGTACATGGGGAGATGTCCCGTCATGATATAAATAAGGTCAAGAAATGGAGTAAATTTTAATATTTAAATAAATTATCGTTCTTAGCATTTGCATTGCATGGTATCTTTATTAGAATGGTAATGTTGAGTTATTAAACATTAAATGATTGAAGTCTCCAATGATTGGTATATAAGGTTCAACTATGCAATGGAAGTATACTTTGTACTTTCGTAATAAATCTTAGACATGACTTTTATGAAATACAAGTGTTAAGTTCTTTGATAATTTATTTTATTCTAAAGAAAGACAAATGTTAGAATTTTTTTACATTATTGTGGATATAGTAACCGTTAATCTGAGTAAAATGGTTACTCACTGAGCTCTTTAGCTAATTCTTTATATATATATATCACACAAAAATCCTTTTGAACTTTGGAGATATCAAGTGAACGAGAGATTAAAAGAAAATTCTCTTAGGCGGATTGCAAGCAAAGAGTTTGTTAATTATTTTTTTTTCAATAATGAATGTACAAGTTATGTTTATATGTCTCCATTTTTGGAATGATGTATAATTTAGTTTAATTTGGATGTGGAAAATGGAAAAGGTTGCATATTTGTAGACATTTGGTTTTATCCAAGAATACTTTGTATAAACTGTAAGTGAAGCTATGGTTGTATTTATATGTGTAAAATAAATCATAGAATTTACTAGTAAGATCCAGGTCACGGTTTTCTCCAGTTTTAAGTGCTCAATGTTCGAAGGTAATGGTGCCATTACGAACGGACCCATGCGGTTTTTTCGGGATAGGGTCGTTACAGTTTCATTTCCATGAATTCTAGAAATTAGCAATGTGTAAGTTTGTCCCGCTAAGGTCCGTACAATTAATTAGACTATCAAAGTAATTATGGATGGTTCAATCTTCTACTAGAGTGGTGGAAGAATCACTAGAACTTTTCCTTAATTTTCCTACTGATAAAAAATTTAGCATGAAGTGTGGAGCGTCGTTGGATGATTGTTATTCTATAACAAGTGTTCCTCAACAAGAGATCAAGGATGGTGGCTTTGGCAGGTTCAGATGATATGGCTGCTAATAATGAAGTCATGCTTCATAGAGATTCTCTAACGTAAGCATTCGCCATTTGTAGGAAGGAAAAAGTTAGTTCTAACGAAACTTGACAAAAATTTGAATGGTCACTCACGTAAAAGAATGGCGAGAACTTCCAGGAAGGCCTAATATTAGTGAGAGGCACTTGAGGCTTAACGTACTACCTCTACTCATAACAAGGAAAAATCTACTAACACTTGGTTAAAGTAGTTAACACTCGATAATATAGAGCTCTGCAAATGTGATGCGTGCTTTTTGTTTTTAATTTTTTAGCTTTGGTTCTTGTCACACTGGTTTTTATTCCCTTTATTATCAATACGACGCTTGTCCTTCAATATATATATTTACTTATAATTACATAATTAGTAGAAAAAAGAATTTGAATTTTTTTTTGTTTAATTCTCTTTAGTCTGATGTAATTCATTTAATATCTTGTACTTGACCAATGTTAGTTTGACAAGCAATTCATTCTTCATTTTTTTTTAAATATCGTTAATTTGGACTTCTAGTTGGGTTTTCTCGAATTTCATTAAAGGTTGGGTTTGGGTGCTCAAAATTTCAAAGTTGTTTGGGTTAGGGTTATTTCAGGTTTTAGGTAAGAGCCATATCGAATTTTGAGTGACTCGAGTCGGGTTCAAATTCAATAATATTATTTTAATTTATTTTATTAGCTTATCTGATAGGTCAGGATGAGTTTTCTAGTCCTGATAGATTTTATCACGTCTTCTTAGTATACGTGTGCATGTGCGTGGGAGATAAAACATAATTGAATTAATGATGATAAATACAATGAATTCAATGTGATAGAAACTGAAGAAACATCTTAAATGGTAAATGCACTTCACCTTGTCTTTGTAAACCTATAAATAAACATTTTTTTCTTGTAATTTAATCATATCAAAAGATCTTTCATCATCTAAAGCACAGGCAAATAAGTAGTATTAAATACCATGACAAGTCTAAATATCAATTCAGTTACGATGATCATGTTTATGGCAGGTATAGCAATTTTGGTCTCGCATGGGTTTGCACAACAAGACATCATCGACAAACAACATTGCAAAACCCGGATGGACCTAAAATGTGCTATGGAGATTTTTCAAAATATATTTTGGGATCCGAAAAAAGTAATTATAGGTAAACAATGCTGCCAAAAACTTTTGGGCATGAATGAAGTTTGCCATAATGCGTTCGTAGAACTGCAGGTCAACAGAAAACGTTATAAGGGAAAGGCATCTGAATACCGAAAAAATGGAAAACGAGCATGGAAAAAATGTGTGTCGATTCTGGGTAAGGTTCCAGGTGCTTCTTTAAAGAAATAGGTTTGATTATGTTGAAACATTGAAGAGTACTAATTGTAAAAATAATATTTTCATTCCTTTTGATGGAATTATATAAAAGGCATGCCTTTATTTATGAAACTTGTCGTTTACCTGCTTTCACCATAAAGTAGAGAAGAATGATTGTGTCACAAAGAATAAAAGCAAATAAAAAAGCGAATAAATTTATGCGGAAAAAAATCACACAAATTTGATTCGGCCACCTCAATTTTTTTAAGAATTTTATTAATTCAGTTGGATCATTAGAATTTAAATTCAAACGAAAAATGTAATTAATTTATGAATTTATTATAGGAAATTAGAACAAACCACAACTGCAAAAGTCAGCTCAAACTGATATTTTATTTATCCCCCGGTGGGCGCTGCTGTGAATGGCACATGCTTAAAACAGTCACATCTTTCAAAATGCAAACAAACATTGAGGCTAAGCCTAGCCCATTCGAACGCTGCCTCAGCTAAACAGATTAAAGATCAATTCAAGGTGGCCTATTAGCCAAAGTTTAGGACTGTGAACCCCCAAAGTTGCAGAACGAGAAAAAAATTGTAGAAGAAAGCAATTATATATCTGGTGTAGGTTAGTCTTTTTCGGTACAGTTACAAAATCTTTCTTTTCCACTCAATTTTTTCGAAAATGACATTCCTGATTTCTCCTTTATGCGTGCACATGATCTCACTGGATCGTTATACTTTTAATGATTTTGTAGTAGTTAATTATCGAGGGCTTATATAACTAAACAACAATCCTGCAAGGTATAAGAACAATACAAATGACAGTTGAATAGATTGCTATCCTCAGTTGCAATTGTATGGGTAAGTATAATTAAATTTATTACATTAAGTTTGTCCAATCAAGGGAACTTAGTTCCAATCAGTTGCATTTGCTTTCTTGATTCTCAGTCATTCGCTGAAGTACTTTGATTGGTTTACAAGGTAAGGATGTTGTTGAAGGACAGGCTCCCAATAATCAGAAATATTCAGGTTTTAAGTATGTTCAATAAGAAGTAAATGAGGAAGTTAGAAACTGGCAAACGAAAAGCGTGGCCAGTTGTGCCAGGTATTCTGAGCGTATTCCCATTATTCATGAACACTTTATTCCATAAGAAGTTATCTCATGAGAGGTTAGATCAATGGGGGATTTCCGGGTGCTTCTGTCATTTTTTGATAAAGAAATGCATGACTCGCTGATGGATGGGGGTGTGTGGTTTAGCACATGATTCACTAAGGAGCCCTCTATGATCGTTAGTGAAAGATTTGTGTGGATGCATTGTGGAGGCATTCAACTTCTGGCTTGAAATTGTAAAATTATTAAACAAATAGCAGACTTGTTTGGCTGTTTCTGTAGATCCCTCTTTTTTGTAGAACTTGTGTTATTTTGATATACATTATGTTAATATTGAAACTAAATGTTTGTATTATAGTGCCTTGGCCTATTGTTCAAAGAAATGACTATAGGTATATATTTCAAAGGGGTATTTTGATGGAAATTAAATAAATTTGGTATTGTTTTGCTCAGAAAAAAAAAAAAAAAAAAGTGATAAAGGGGGGTCTTCGTTTAATTAGTTGAAAAAAGAGAGGAAGGGACTCGCAGTTTCTTAAAAGAAAAGGAGAAGTGCAAAAGGGTAAAAGACCAAGAGGGGAGTAAATAAAGCCTAGTCTACATAGAATGCACTAGAAAACTCATTTGGTCTTCTTCATTTGCGGCAGAGGAGAGGGAGACAAGAGAGAGAGCAAAGTTTTATTAAGCTTTTGGAGAAAAACCCATTTTTTCCATCAAACCAAAACACCATCACGTCAAGTTCTTTTGCCCCCAAACCTTGACCACCTCCTAATGCCATCTTCCTCAACCGTCCGGCCAGGGAGGTGGGTCTCGACGAGTAGGCCACGGCGATTCCTGTCCTACACGCGCGAGACAGGGAAGGAAAATCTAACTTGTTTCGTGGCTTTTTCACATGCAGAAATTGAGGTATTTTCGAAAGGTGATCAACTACAAACATAAACTAGACTTCTTCAAGTTGATGTTTTGCTTTTGTTTAAAGTCATTTGGATTTAATATGATGAAGTTATGAATTTTTTAAATTTGAAGATTTTATGGTGAAATTCAGTTAAAAGTTTTAATTTGGTTCTTGTATAACATAATCTTGAGCTGCGTATTATTAGAGAATTATGCTTTGGGCTGAAAGTTTGAAAACCTTGTAGGAATTAAAAGAACTCTCTCTAGGTAAGAGAGTTTCTCTATTTGGAATTAATGTGCAGAAAAAATATTTTTTTTATTCCTGTTAGAATTTTTAGTAACTACTCTAACTTGAGTTTTGAAATTAAAGTCTATATAAATTGCTAATTCTATGATATGAAGATGGGTAGATTTGAATGAAATCTTTTAGTTAGAAAAGTTTGAAGTGAGTAATGGATGCTTTGGTAACAAAATTATAGAAAATGAAGATTTGGAAAATAAAGGAAAAAAGTCGATTTGAGTAATGTTATTACCTAAGAAGTTGAAATTTTCTTCTCTTTTAAATTGAAATTTTGATTATGTAATTGAAGAGTATCATTTTTTAGTATGAATCTCAAACTTGGGTAAGGAAAGAATAAGGAAAGAAGTAAAGAATGAAGAAAGGTGACAAAAGAGAGAATGAAACTTTTAGTACTATTTTCTTTTGCTTATATGTGTAACTAAATAAAATGAATGGTTGCTTATTAAGTGTTTGCTGTTTTAAATACTATACTAAATGATATATATTTGTTTGTATAAATCTTTAGGTGCAATTGACAAACATAATAAGGGCAAAAGAATAATCCGAGACTAAATTGCGACGCATCGAAGGTGAGTTTCATATTACTCTTAGTAAGCATAATGAAATGAATGATCATGAAAGTGCCTTGACAGTTTGATGATAATTTTATTGACGCGTATACATAAAGAAATGATAATAGAAACATTACGATATGTTGGAAAATATGTTTTGGATTGAATGATGGTGATATGTTTGATTGTGGATTGTGTGTTGAGATAATTGTTGCATTACAAGAAAATAATTTGTAATAAGATAATGGAAAGAATGATCTTGGAAAGGATATGATCCCACCTTGTGTAGGTTGTGACCTAGGTGAAAGGGATCCGAAAATGATAATACCTCACCTAGTGTAGGTTGCGACCTAAGTGGGGGAAATGGATGAATCTCGCCTAGTTCAGGTTGTACCTAGGTGGAGAAGATTATAATACCTCGCCCAGTGCAGGTTATGGCCTTAGTGGAGGGAATGACTGAATCTCACCTAGCGTAGGTTGTACCTAGGTGGAGAAATTATGGGACCCCGCCTAGAGTAAGTTATTACCTAGGTGGTGGGGATTTTATGAAATGAAAATGCTAAATGTACCGGTACATGGGGAGATGTCCCGTCATGATATAAATAAGGTCAAGAAATGGAGTAAATTTTAATATTTAAATAAATTATCGTTCTTAGCATTTGCATTGCATGGTATCTTTATTAGAATGGTAATGTTGAGTTATTAAACATTAAATGATTGAAGTCTCCAATGATTGGTATATAAGGTTCAACTATGCAATGGAAGTATACTTTGTACTTTCGTAATAAATCTTAGACATGACTTTTATGAAATACAAGTGTTAAGTTCTTTGATAATTTATTTTATTCTAAAGAAAGACAAATGTTAGAATTTTTTTACATTATTGTGGATATAGTAACCGTTAATCTGAGTAAAATGGTTACTCACTGAGCTCTTTAGCTAATTCTTTATATATATATATCACACAAAAATCCTTTTGAACTTTGGAGATATCAAGTGAACGAGAGATTAAAAGAAAATTCTCTTAGGTGGATTGCAAGCAAAGAGTTTGTTAATTATTTTTTTTTCAATAATGAATGTACAAGTTATGTTTATATGTCTCCATTTTTGGAATGATGTATAATTTAGTTTAATTTGGATGTGGAAAATGGAAAAGGTTGCATATTTGTAGACATTTGGTTTTATCCAAGAATACTTTGTATAAACTGTAAGTGAAGCTATGGTTGTATTTATATGTGTAAAATAAATCATAGAATTTACTAGTAAGATCCAGGTCACGGTTTTCTCCAGTTTTAAGTGCTCAATGTTCGAAGGTAATGGTGCCATTACGAACGGACCCATGCGGTTTTTTCGGGATAGGGTCGTTACAGTTTCATTTCCATGAATTCTAGAAATTAGCAATGTGTAAGTTTGTCCCGCTAAGGTCCGTACAATTAATTAGACTATCAAAGTAATTATGGATGGTTCAATCTTCTACTAGAGTGGTGGAAGAATCACTAGAACTTTTCCTTAATTTTCCTACTGATAAAAAATTTAGCATGAAGTGTGGAGCGTCGTTGGATGATTGTTATTCTATAACAAGTGTTCCTCAACAAGAGATCAAGGATGGTGGCTTTGGCAGGTTCAGATGATATGGCTGCTAATAATGAAGTCATGCTTCATAGAGATTCTCTAACGTAAGCATTCGCCATTTGTAGGAAGGAAAAAGTTAGTTCTAACGAAACTTGACAAAAATTTGAATGGTCACTCACGTAAAAGAATGGCGAGAACTTCCAGGAAGGCCTAATATTAGTGAGAGGCACTTGAGGCTTAACGTACTACCTCTACTCATAACAAGGAAAAATCTACTAACACTTGGTTAAAGTAGTTAACACTCGATAATATAGAGCTCTGCAAATGTGATGCGTGCTTTTTGTTTTTAATTTTTTAGCTTTGGTTCTTGTCACACTGGTTTTTATTCCCTTTATTATCAATACGACGCTTGTCCTTCAATATATATATTTACTTATAATTACATAATTAGTAGAAAAAAGAATTTGAATTTTTTTTTGTTTAATTCTCTTTAGTCTGATGTAATTCATTTAATATCTTGTACTTGACCAATGTTAGTTTGACAAGCAATTCATTCTTCATTTTTTTTTAAATATCGTTAATTTGGACTTCTAGTTGGGTTTTCTCGAATTTCATTAAAGGTTGGGTTTGGGTGCTCAAAATTTCAAAGTTGTTTGGGTTAGGGTTATTTCAGGTTTTAGGTAAGAGCCATATCGAATTTTGAGTGACTCGAGTCGGGTTCAAATTCAATAATATTATTTTAATTTATTTTATTAGCTTATCTGATAGGTCAGGATGAGTTTTCTAGTCCTGATAGATTTTATCACGTCTTCTTAGTATACGTGTGCATGTGCGTGGGAGATAAAACATAATTGAATTAATGATGATAAATACAATGAATTCAATGTGATAGAAACTGAAGAAACATCTTAAATGGTAAATGCACTTCACCTTGTCTTTGTAAACCTATAAATAAACATTTTTTTCTTGTAATTTAATCATATCAAAAGATCTTTCATCATCTAAAGCACAGGCAAATAAGTAGTATTAAATACCATGACAAGTCTAAATATCAATTCAGTTACGATGATCATGTTTATGGCAGGTATAGCAATTTTGGTCTCGCATGGGTTTGCACAACAAGACATCATCGACAAACAACATTGCAAAACCCGGATGGACCTAAAATGTGCTATGGAGATTTTTCAAAATATATTTTGGGATCCGAAAAAAGTAATTATAGGTAAACAATGCTGCCAAAAACTTTTGGGCATGAATGAAGTTTGCCATAATGCGTTCGTAGAACTGCAGGTCAACAGAAAACGTTATAAGGGAAAGGCATCTGAATACCGAAAAAATGGAAAACGAGCATGGAAAAAATGTGTGTCGATTCTGGGTAAGGTTCCAGGTGCTTCTTTAAAGAAATAGGTTTGATTATGTTGAAACATTGAAGAGTACTAATTGTAAAAATAATATTTTCATTCCTTTTGATGGAATTATATAAAAGGCATGCCTTTATTTATGAAACTTGTCGTTTACCTGCTTTCACCATAAAGTAGAGAAGAATGATTGTGTCACAAAGAATAAAAGCAAATAAAAAAGCGAATAAATTTATGCGGAAAAAAATCACACAAATTTGATTCGGCCACCTCAATTTTTTTAAGAATTTTATTAATTCAGTTGGATCATTAGAATTTAAATTCAAACGAAAAATGTAATTAATTTATGAATTTATTATAGGAAATTAGAACAAACCACAACTGCAAAAGTCAGCTCAAACTGATATTTTATTTATCCCCCGGTGGGCGCTGCTGTGAATGGCACATGCTTAAAACAGTCACATCTTTCAAAATGCAAACAAACATTGAGGCTAAGCCTAGCCCATTCGAACGCTGCCTCAGCTAAACAGATTAAAGATCAATTCAAGGTGGCCTATTAGCCAAAGTTTAGGACTGTGAACCCCCAAAGTTGCAGAACGAGAAAAAAATTGTAGAAGAAAGCAATTATATATCTGGTGTAGGTTAGTCTTTTTCGGTACAGTTACAAAATCTTTCTTTTCCACTCAATTTTTTCGAAAATGACATTCCTGATTTCTCCTTTATGCGTGCACATGATCTCACTGGATCGTTATACTTTTAATGATTTTGTAGTAGTTAATTATCGAGGGCTTATATAACTAAACAACAATCCTGCAAGGTATAAGAACAATACAAATGACAGTTGAATAGATTGCTATCCTCAGTTGCAATTGTATGGGTAAGTATAATTAAATTTATTACATTAAGTTTGTCCAATCAAGGGAACTTAGTTCCAATCAGTTGCATTTGCTTTCTTGATTCTCAGTCATTCGCTGAAGTACTTTGATTGGTTTACAAGGTAAGGATGTTGTTGAAGGACAGGCTCCCAATAATCAGAAATATTCAGGTTTTAAGTATGTTCAATAAGAAGTAAATGAGGAAGTTAGAAACTGGCAAACGAAAAGCGTGGCCAGTTGTGCCAGGTATTCTGAGCGTATTCCCATTATTCATGAACACTTTATTCCATAAGAAGTTATCTCATGAGAGGTTAGATCAATGGGGGATTTCCGGGTGCTTCTGTCATTTTTTGATAAAGAAATGCATGACTCGCTGATGGATGGGGGTGTGTGGTTTAGCACATGATTCACTAAGGAGCCCTCTATGATCGTTAGTGAAAGATTTGTGTGGATGCATTGTGGAGGCATTCAACTTCTGGCTTGAAATTGTAAAATTATTAAACAAATAGCAGACTTGTTTGGCTGTTTCTGTAGATCCCTCTTTTTTGTAGAACTTGTGTTATTTTGATATACATTATGTTAATATTGAAACTAAATGTTTGTATTATAGTGCCTTGGCCTATTGTTCAAAGAAATGACTATAGGTATATATTTCAAAGGGGTATTTTGATGGAAATTAAATAAATTTGGTATTGTTTTGCTCAGAAAAAAAAAAAAAAAAAAGTGATAAAGGGGGGTCTTCGTTTAATTAGTTGAAAAAAGAGAGGAAGGGACTCGCAGTTTCTTAAAAGAAAAGGAGAAGTGCAAAAGGGTAAAAGACCAAGAGGGGAGTAAATAAAGCCTAGTCTACATAGAATGCACTAGAAAACTCATTTGGTCTTCTTCATTTGCGGCAGAGGAGAGGGAGACAAGAGAGAGAGCAAAGTTTTATTAAGCTTTTGGAGAAAAACCCATTTTTTCCATCAAACCAAAACACCATCACGTCAAGTTCTTTTGCCCCCAAACCTTGACCACCTCCTAATGCCATCTTCCTCAACCGTCCGGCCAGGGAGGTGGGTCTCGACGAGTAGGCCACGGCGATTCCTGTCCTACACGCGCGAGACAGGGAAGGAAAATCTAACTTGTTTCGTGGCTTTTTCACATGCAGAAATTGAGGTATTTTCGAAAGGTGATCAACTACAAACATAAACTAGACTTCTTCAAGTTGATGTTTTGCTTTTGTTTAAAGTCATTTGGATTTAATATGATGAAGTTATGAATTTTTTAAATTTGAAGATTTTATGGTGAAATTCAGTTAAAAGTTTTAATTTGGTTCTTGTATAACATAATCTTGAGCTGCGTATTATTAGAGAATTATGCTTTGGGCTGAAAGTTTGAAAACCTTGTAGGAATTAAAAGAACTCTCTCTAGGTAAGAGAGTTTCTCTATTTGGAATTAATGTGCAGAAAAAATATTTTTTTTATTCCTGTTAGAATTTTTAGTAACTACTCTAACTTGAGTTTTGAAATTAAAGTCTATATAAATTGCTAATTCTATGATATGAAGATGGGTAGATTTGAATGAAATCTTTTAGTTAGAAAAGTTTGAAGTGAGTAATGGATGCTTTGGTAACAAAATTATAGAAAATGAAGATTTGGAAAATAAAGGAAAAAAGTCGATTTGAGTAATGTTATTACCTAAGAAGTTGAAATTTTCTTCTCTTTTAAATTGAAATTTTGATTATGTAATTGAAGAGTATCATTTTTTAGTATGAATCTCAAACTTGGGTAAGGAAAGAATAAGGAAAGAAGTAAAGAATGAAGAAAGGTGACAAAAGAGAGAATGAAACTTTTAGTACTATTTTCTTTTGCTTATATGTGTAACTAAATAAAATGAATGGTTGCTTATTAAGTGTTTGCTGTTTTAAATACTATACTAAATGATATATATTTGTTTGTATAAATCTTTTGGTGCAATTGACAAACATAATAAGGGCAAAAGAATAATCCGAGACTAAATTGCGACGCATCGAAGGTGAGTTTCATATTACTCTTAGTAAGCATAATGAAATGAATGATCATGAAAGTGCCTTGACAGTTTGATGATAATTTTATTGACGCGTATACATAAAGAAATGATAATAGAAACATTACGATATGTCGGAAAATATGTTTTGGATTGAATGATGGTGATATGTTTGATTGTGGATTGTGTGTTGAGATAATTGTTGCATTACAAGAAAATAATTTGTAATAAGATAATGGAAAGAATGATCTTGGAAAGGATATGATCCCACCTTGTGTAGGTTGTGACCTAGGTGAAAGGGATCCGAAAATGATAATACCTCACCTAGTGTAGGTTGCGACCTAAGTGGAGGAAATGGATGAATCTCGCCTAGTTCAGGTTGTACCTAGGTGGAGAAGATTATAATACCTCGCCCAGTGCAGGTTATGGCCTTAGTGGAGGGAATGACTGAATCTCACCTAGCGTAGGTTGTACCTAGGTGGAGAAGATTATGGGACCCCGCCTAGAGTAAGTTATTACCTAGGTGGTGGGGATTTTATGAAATGAAAATGCTAAATGTACCGGTACATGGGGAGATGTCCCGTCTTGATATAAATAAGGTCAAGAAATGGAGTAAATTTTAATATTTAAATAAATTATCGTTCTTAGCATTTGCATTGCATGGTATCTTTATTAGAATGGTAATGTTGAGTTATTAAACATTAAATGATTGAAGTCTCCAATGATTGGTATATAAGGTTCAACTATGCAATGGAAGTATACTTTGTACTTTCGTAATAAATCTTAGACATGACTTTTATGAAATACAAGTGTTAAGTTCTTTGATAATTTATTTTATTCTAAAGAAAGACAAATGTTAGAATTTTTTTACATTATTGTGGATATAGTAACCGTTAATCTGAGTAAAATGGTTACTCACTGAGCTCTTTAGCTAATTCTTTATATATATATATATCACACAAAAATCCTTTTGAACTTTGGAGATATCAAGTGAACGAGAGATTAAAAGAAAATTCTCTTAGGTGGATTGCAAGCAAAGAGTTTGTTAATTATTTTTTTTTCAATAATGAATGTACAAGTTATGTTTATATGTCTCCATTTTTGGAATGATGTATAATTTAGTTTAATTTGGATGTGGAAAATGGAAAAGGTTGCATATTTGTAGACATTTGGTTTTATCCAAGAATACTTTGTATAAACTGTAAGTGAAGCTATGGTTGTATTTATATGTGTAAAATAAATCATAGAATTTACTAGTAAGATCCAGGTCACGGTTTTCTCCAGTTTTAAGTGCTCAATGTTCGAAGGTAATGGTGCCATTACGAACGGACCCATGCGGTTTTTTCGGGATAGGGTCGTTACAGTTTCATTTCCATGAATTCTAGAAATTAGCAATGTGTAAGTTTGTCCCGCTAAGGTCCGTACAATTAATTAGACTATCAAAGTAATTATGGATGGTTCAATCTTCTACTAGAGTGGTGGAAGAATCACTAGAACTTTTCCTTAATTTTCCTACTGATAAAAAATTTAGCATGAAGTGTGGAGCGTCGTTGGATGATTGTTATTCTATAACAAGTGTTCCTCAACAAGAGATCAAGGATGGTGGCTTTGGCAGGTTCAGATGATATGGCTGCTAATAATGAAGTCATGCTTCATAGAGATTCTCTAACGTAAGCATTCGCCATTTGTAGGAAGGAAAAAGTTAGTTCTAACGAAACTTGACAAAAATTTGAATGGTCACTCACGTAAAAGAATGGCGAGAACTTCCAGGAAGGCCTAATATTAGTGAGAGGCACTTGAGGCTTAACGTACTACCTCTACTCATAACAAGGAAAAATCTACTAACACTTGGTTAAAGTAGTTAACACTCGATAATATAGAGCTCTGCAAATGTGATGCGTGCTTTTTGTTTTTAATTTTTTAGCTTTGGTTCTTGTCACACTGGTTTTTATTCCCTTTATTATCAATACGACGCTTGTCCTTCAATATATATATTTACTTATAATTACATAATTAGTAGAAAAAAGAATTTGAATTTTTTTTTGTTTAATTCTCTTTAGTCTGATGTAATTCATTTAATATCTTGTACTTGACCAATGTTAGTTTGACAAGCAATTCATTCTTCATTTTTTTTTAAATATCGTTAATTTGGACTTCTAGTTGGGTTTTCTCGAATTTCATTAAAGGTTGGGTTTGGGTGCTCAAAATTTCAAAGTTGTTTGGGTTAGGGTTATTTCAGGTTTTAGGTAAGAGCCATATCGAATTTTGAGTGACTCGAGTCGGGTTCAAATTCAATAATATTATTTTAATTTATTTTATTAGCTTATCTGATAGGTCAGGATGAGTTTTCTAGTCCTGATAGATTTTATCACGTCTTCTTAGTATACGTGTGCATGTGCGTGGGAGATAAAACATAATTGAATTAATGATGATAAATACAATGAATTCAATGTGATAGAAACTGAAGAAACATCTTAAATGGTAAATGCACTTCACCTTGTCTTTGTAAACCTATA
Organism: Bretschneidera sinensis; assembly: GCA_023935145.1. Classification (NCBI taxonomy): domain Eukaryota; kingdom Viridiplantae; phylum Streptophyta; class Magnoliopsida; order Brassicales; family Akaniaceae; genus Bretschneidera; species Bretschneidera sinensis. The sequence continues at coordinate 19,615,833 of CM043703.1, forward strand.
AATAAACATTTTTTTCTTGTAATTTAATCATATCAAAAGATCTTTCATCATCTAAAGCACAGGCAAATAAGTAGTATTAAATACCATGACAAGTCTAAATATCAATTCAGTTACGATGATCATGTTTATGGCAGGTATAGCAATTTTGGTCTCGCATGGGTTTGCACAACAAGACATCATCGACAAACAACATTGCAAAACCCGGATGGACCTAAAATGTGCTATGGAGATTTTTCAAAATATATTTTGGGATCCGAAAAAAGTAATTATAGGTAAACAATGCTGCCAAAAACTTTTGGGCATGAATGAAGTTTGCCATAATGCGTTCGTAGAACTGCAGGTCAACAGAAAACGTTATAAGGGAAAGGCATCTGAATACCGAAAAAATGGAAAACGAGCATGGAAAAAATGTGTGTCGATTCTGGGTAAGGTTCCAGGTGCTTCTTTAAAGAAATAGGTTTGATTATGTTGAAACATTGAAGAGTACTAATTGTAAAAATAATATTTTCATTCCTTTTGATGGAATTATATAAAAGGCATGCCTTTATTTATGAAACTTGTCGTTTACCTGCTTTCACCATAAAGTAGAGAAGAATGATTGTGTCACAAAGAATAAAAGCAAATAAAAAAGCGAATAAATTTATGCGGAAAAAAATCACACAAATTTGATTCGGCCACCTCAATTTTTTTAAGAATTTTATTAATTCAGTTGGATCATTAGAATTTAAATTCAAACGAAAAATGTAATTAATTTATGAATTTATTATAGGAAATTAGAACAAACCACAACTGCAAAAGTCAGCTCAAACTGATATTTTATTTATCCCCCGGTGGGCGCTGCTGTGAATGGCACATGCTTAAAACAGTCACATCTTTCAAAATGCAAACAAACATTGAGGCTAAGCCTAGCCCATTCGAACGCTGCCTCAGCTAAACAGATTAAAGATCAATTCAAGGTGGCCTATTAGCCAAAGTTTAGGACTGTGAACCCCCAAAGTTGCAGAACGAGAAAAAAATTGTAGAAGAAAGCAATTATATATCTGGTGTAGGTTAGTCTTTTTCGGTACAGTTACAAAATCTTTCTTTTCCACTCAATTTTTTCGAAAATGACATTCCTGATTTCTCCTTTATGCGTGCACATGATCTCACTGGATCGTTATACTTTTAATGATTTTGTAGTAGTTAATTATCGAGGGCTTATATAACTAAACAACAATCCTGCAAGGTATAAGAACAATACAAATGACAGTTGAATAGATTGCTATCCTCAGTTGCAATTGTATGGGTAAGTATAATTAAATTTATTACATTAAGTTTGTCCAATCAAGGGAACTTAGTTCCAATAAGTTGCATTTGCTTTCTTGATTCTCAGTCATTCGCTGAAGTAACAAACATGTAAACTAATAATGTGCTGTAAATAAAAGAGTTTAAGGAATAGATGATGCAAACTCTGTTTATAGTGGTTCGACTATATCGGATTCGTTCCAACCCTACATCCACTCTCTTCAAGAAACCTCCTTGAAGTAATCCACTAAGAAACTTAGTCATGCAACTTCACGGGTGTTGCACAATCCTTACAATCAATCCCTTCCTCTCGGAAGCAAAAATCCCTTCCTCTCGGAAGCAAAAATCCCTTCCTCTCGGAAGCTAATCCCTTTACAATAAATATTGTAAAGTAAATGGTAGAGAGACAACAAAGAAAGCTTATACAACTGAATAATATCTTTCTTTCAAGATAAAGCTTGAAGAATGGCTCAACAATAAATATTTCAAAGCTTTTTGTGTATCATTAAGTAAAAACTTGATTGAATGTTTATTCTTCTCTTTTGAAATGCTCAATAGAGTGGGTTTATATAGTCTTGATGTAATATGGTCGCTTTGTACTATTTTGGTACGATTTGGTGCAATTTGTATTGAAATCTCGCGTCTCAACGGTCATATTTTTTGAACTACCAGTCGACTGAGTCAAGTTAAAAATCACATTTTTAAAAGTTATGACTGGTACCATTCAACTGGGTAAGACTTACCAGTCGACTGGGGACCTTCTATCCAAAGTGCCAGTCGACTGGGTTGGTCTTACTAGTCGACTGGGGGCTGTCTATCCAAAACACCAGTCAACTGGTATGAAGCATCCAGTCGACTGTGGTCACGCTGTCCAAAACACCAGTCTTCTGGTGTAAGTACCCAGTCGACTGGGTTGCCTTTCAACCCAGTTTTTCATTCTTATAAAAGGTTTTGATTTTAAAACGTTAGTTTTTAAAACACTTTTCCAAAATGAGCTATTGGACAAGCTAATTACCTGAACAGGTGAGATTTACAACTTGTTTAAATACCTTGTCCGTATACTAGATCTTCTATCTTGACTTGGAGTTTGATTCGGATTGAGTTCTTGCACCTTGATCCTTGGCTGAATGCTTTTATCACTTAATACACTTAGATAGCACTGTTAGCATAATTAAGGTTGTGTTTTGTCATCACTAAAATATAGATGAGGGTTAACAATCCCTAACACCAAAAATGCTTATTTGACATGGATTTCTTTTCTTTGTGGTAGAGGAAGTTCCATTATCCTATGATTAAGGCGATCGACAAAATATTATTGAGGATGATCGGGAAAAAATGGAAAGACTACAGATATGTGCTTATAAGGGACCACGTGAGGAACAAAACAAAACAACATGTTTTGAGCAATAATGTTCCAAAAGGAGTAGATCAAAACCAATGGAAACAACTTGTGAACTACTGCTTTACTGAGCAAAGTGAGGTTGTTTTTTCATAATTATGTTCATTTGAATTCTCCTTGTTTCTCTTTTCTTTTAATGATTTATTAGTCAATTGGTTTATTGTTGGTGTAGAAATATTTCACGATAGGGACAGCAGCACGTGAAAGACAACAATGTCCTCACACGACCGGATCAAAGAGTTTTGCGAGAAAACGAGATGAATATGTTAGTTGATTTGCTTCATTCATCCAATTTTTCATTTTAGATATAGTGTATTGAGTCATTGTTTGAACTCTTTTCATAAATTGTAGGAAATGAAACATGGAAATGATACCGGACGCATAGAGTTTTTTACTGAAACTCATAGACGCAAGGATGGAACGTTTATTGATGAAGTATCAAGACAATTTGTGGTAAAGGTTGGTCATTAATTCAACTTGTTAGAGAAATGATGAGTTTTAGTTTATTATTCAATATGAAAATTTGTGTTAATGAATTCATTTTAACTTAAAAAGAAGATATATATGAGAAAACACCTACTAATCAATTCTATCTGACTTCATCATTCCTTGGGCTTGGCTTTGATTCTCATAAATCTAATGAGGTACAGATGATCAGTGATGCTTCAAGCTTATTCACTTAAACCAAGTAGTAGTTTTGGTCCTTGAAGTACTTGCTGAAATGTGAAAAACACATTTGCTCTTTAGTGCAGGATGTTAGAGAATATAGCCAATACTCTTATACTTCATCTTCCTTTCTGATATATATGTGTCTTAAGCTGATCAATTTACCACCAACCTCCATCAATTGAGCATGGAAGTTAATGGTTATCATGTAAACTACTTGTCAAGCGCAAATAACAAAAAACAGAAAAGGACTGTCTGAATATTATCTAGTATTTGAATATAACATAGCTTACTAGAGATAGGTTTAGTAACTTAATAATAATTTCTTGTGTCATCTAAACGATATGAAGCAAAGAATGATAAAATTTAAGAACAAGAAAATAATACTACAAAGAACTCTTTAGTTCGGATTTAGGTATTATTAGCATGTTAGGTATTATTAGCATATATATCTTTGACCACATGACCGCCCATGCTCGCCGCGTGGTTCTTTTGGCATTCTCTATATCTAACCAAAGGTGTAGTGTTGATGGTTGTTGTTGATGGTGGTAGTGGTGGTGGTGGCGGTGATCTTTGGTTTGATGATCTGCTAATTGTTGGTGGAGGTGTTGCACCTGTGGTTGAAATTGGAGCTGGGACTGGATCTGGCTCTGGATTTCTTCTGGGTTTGTTGTTGATCTGTTGATGTGGATTCAATTGATGCTGGAACAGATGAGGATGGTGATCTTGATCATGAGGTAGGTTTGTTGTGTGGAAGCCGACTGTATCTGCGGCATGAACATTTTGATCTCTTCTTCTTTCTTCGTAACCCAAAGAGCTATCGCCTCTCAGTTCCATTAAATCTGATATTTTTCAATGTAAAACCTTAATCTAAAGTCTTGATCTCACCAATCCCTTTATTAAAAAATATGAATCTTTTTCAAACCCTCATCATTATCTTCATGATTTTTTCTTAAACCATGGGATCTTCCTGTATTCTCTTCAACCCTAGCTAATACACACCACTGTTGTCTAATATATCCAAGAACAAAACTTAATCAAAGAGTTAATCAGTAGATAACAAGGAATTATTCTCTATTTTAAGGATGATAGAAACAACATATGATACTTAAACAATACTATATTAAACCCTAAGCAAAGCTTGTGGATATTCTTAGCAATTTGGAGTGGACTACAATGATACTTTTGCACAAGTATCCAGACTAAATACAATGAAAATAAAAATAAAACTGTAAAGTTTTCTAGCGAAATGAAATCATCACCACAAGTTTCATTTTGAGACAAAAAAAAAGATAATTACCTATTACACACACACAGAAGCCGAAAACTCTTTGGAGCTTCCTTCTCAGGCCTTGGGTGCAAGCCCTGCCTTGATCTTTTGTATAGTAGCAATATCAGTTTTTAAAGACTTGGCTAAAATGTCATCATCAATGCTAGTTGTGAACAATGTCCCAGGAATTGACACTGTTCCTGCGCTTGCACTACCAAAGGCAGAGACTGCAAAAGCAGGTTTTTGCTCATCACTGCTGTACTGAAAATGAACAAGTCTCTTAGGAAACACAAAAATGACTCCTTTCTGAAGCGTCTGTGTAAAGAGCTTGTTAGTAGTGTCAACAAACCCAACTTCAAGGGTTCTTTCTAGTAGAAACAGAAGCTCAGCTGCACGAGGATGGGTGTGAGGAGGGTTAACCGAGCATGCTGGGAGTAAAACTGCATAAGAAACACTAGGTCCATTAATTTTTTTTCTTTTTTTCTTCTTTAGCAGTAATCAAGCCTAAAGATCAAATGATCTGATCTTGCAAGGGAACAGCATATGATACTTATGGATCAGCCCAGGGCAGCCCACCAGCATTTTGCTTTCCCTTTCTTTTTTTCTATAGCAACACAGGGCACCCCACCAGCATTTTGCTTTCCTTTTCATATGGTTCCAAGGGAACAGCCCCAACAGAATCTTATGGATCAGCCCTACTATTTATACTGTGGGCCATTCATATATATCTCTTCATGCTTTTGTGGTATTTGCAGTTGGTTTGGGGTTGCTTTTGTGATTTGTTAGATCAACTTGTTCTTTTAATTTTTCCAATATTTTTTTATATTTATTTTATGTAGTGTTCATACTTCATAGTGTTTCAAATGTTGGTTGTTGGTTGAATGGAGTTAAGGGCTCAAATGGAACCAATTTAAATTGTTTGGGTAATTAGTACTTGTTATACTCGCCCTTGTTTCAAAATTTTGTTAATAGCATGAATAATGTGAAGAGAGATGCTTGAAGTTGAAGAGTGACATTAGCGCTAAGCATAGTTATCATAATCTTACGATTCATACGATTTGATTCAATTCAGGACATAAATGATACTTTCATGTTTTGGACTTTCTAATTGTATGATTACTGGGTAATAATTTGACAAAATTCTTGTTTCAGATAATGTGGTTTTATGGTTGTCCAAATATGGTTGTTTTCTGTTTTTTGCTCCCCTCCTCTTGTTTTTGTGATGCACATGGTGATTGAATTAATGGTTAATTTACCAAATACCTTACACTTTTTTATGTCCTTTAATGGAAATTCAGCCAATTTGGTGATATCTACCAAGAGGAGTATTTTGTGAATTACTTGAATGATGAAGTAAATATCAGCCAGTTTTCATTAATCTATTTGGTTTATTCTGTTTGGATTGCATATTTGTTTTTTATTTGCAGGATGCTTTATGGAAACATAGGGGAAATTCTGCTCGTTTTTCTATAAAATCTTATAAGCAACTTTTCTTTTATGTAACTTTCGCTGCAAAAAACTATTCAATCTTTGGAGGAGTTTAATCTTTGTTGTTTCGTAATTGTAGGTGACAGCTGAAGCTCGTGTGGCCGAACTTGTTGTTGCTTCAGGATCTTCTGATGCTAGCAATAATTTACAAATACAAAATGAGTTTTCACCGAGCTTATGGGTGAAGAAAGTTCTGGTCGTGTACGAGGTCAAGGGTTTGGAGTTACGCCCTCAGCCGTGTATGTACTTTCAGCTTAAATTAGGAATGATATAGGATACAATAGGGCTTATGCTGAAGAGATAAATAATTTGAAAGCACAAATAGAAGAACTCAATCAAAAGCATGAACATCAAATTCAAGAAATAACAACGAAGCACGATGATCAAATGAACAGTATGCAGTCCCAAATGGATGAGTTGAAGTCTTTACTACAGCGGTTGGTTAATGGAGGATCTCATTTTTTATTTCTAAAATAATTTTTCAGACTTCATTCAAATACTTAGTTGTGTACGTATGAATTTATATGTTAATTAACTATGAATGTTTTTTTGTGTAAATTAATGAAATGACTTTTGAATTGATATTTGGATTTTTATGGATTTGATGGTATATACATGTATTGAAGCATGGTCTATATATATTTGTTGATATATATTAAACCCAAAATAGTGTAAAAACGCAAACCAAGTGTATTATGGCGCACAAAAATTGTCAATATTAGGCAAAAGCGCCACTATATTGCGGCGCTTAAAGGTGCCACAATATGGACAATTTTGTTCGTTATATACCGGCACTTCTAAGCGCCGTTATAGAAGTGCCGAAATATGGCGGCACTTACAAGCGCCGAAAAAATGCATATTTCGGCACTTAACGTAAGCGCCGGTACTGGCACTTCGACACAACACATATCGGTGCTTTATCCGACGTTTTTCATAAGTGTTGGTATAACATATTGCAGCACTTTAAAGCGTTGAAATATGCTAAAAAATGTGCCGGCATATGCCATTTATCTTGTTGTGTAAGTCGTCAAATCATGTTAATAATTAAAATAATTATAATTATATTAATAATTTTGTACTAATTTTTTTTAGTTATTTACTGAATATAGTAATTTCGAGAAGAGAGAGAGGTCTGAGTGGAACCAATGTTTTAAAAAAAAGGGTTTGGGGGTGAAATCGAACAAAAAAGCCCAGGGGCGTGATTGTTGAGGCGGAAATTCTATATATATGTTTGTTAGTAACATACCAACCATTAAGCAGCAGTGGTCTAGTGGTAGATTAATACGTTACCATGTTACAGGCCTGGGTTTGATTCCCGGTTGGTACATTTCTCATGCACATGTCTTCTTTTTTTTATGCCTTTTTTTAACCTCCTTTCCACCATTTCCTTTTTTTTTTCCCTCCTTTGTTTCCACTAATTAGCAAATTCATTAAATAGACTCCATATTATATACTCTGCATTTCATTAATATCGTTTTATAACATCATTAGGATTGCATTATCTATGCTATCTAATTTGTTGCTTTTAATATATTTATATATGTGAATTTGTTATACCAATATAAGTGTGTAAACATTAATCAGTAAACATTTGACACTTAACATTGTGTTATTTTTATATTTGTTGGAATTTGGAACGTGTTTGTGTCTTGTGATGAATAGATTGGTCAATTTGAAAATTATAATTTGGTTTTTGGAGTGTGATTTATGATTTATTGATGAAAAATGAGATTATGTGACACCGGGCAGAATAGTGATTATTCTGCAGGCTAGTTTCGGCAAATATCTCACAAGGAAGAAACATAAGAAAAACCCTAAAAACATAGAGAAACACCTCTGGTCTAATTTAAAATTATGCAAATACCAATAATAATGATAATCTGTCTTTTCCGTATGTGACCTCCTTATTTATAAGGTCAAAGTAAAAAAACAAAAAAATCCCCAAAAACATAATCCTGGGGAAAACTAAGGAAATTACTAAAACTAAGCGATTATATTAAGGCAGAATCAACGGCAGTCAATTCTGACTTGAATACAAAAGGAAATTGCAAATGGAAAATTTTCTAAAACTGGAAACTGTAAATTTGAAGGCCTAAAACAGAATCAACGGTAGTCAACCGTTCTAGGTAGTCCACCTGCCATTTTTGCACTGATCTGCCAACTCAAGGGATCTCAGTGCCAACAACGTGTTATCTGACAACTCAGCATCATCTTACTCGGATCCTCCTGCATCAGTCGCCTCGGGTTGGAAAGAACTCGTCCTCGAGTTCACAATAGCTTCATCGGAATCCACAAAACAAGGACTCAGGTGTTTCACATTAAAGACATCAGGCGGCAACCCAGGAGGAAGATCCTTTGGCGTCAGGTCAGAAAACTCTGCTAGTAGCTGCTGCACCTCTGCTGGTAAATCTGGATTCATGTCTGCTGCACTATTCCCACAAGGCAGTAGAGCATGGACCACATCTCCACGCTCAATCTCAGCTAAACACCTGGACATCGAAAGCATATTAGTATTATTGGCTACCGGGGTAGGAGTGGTTCCTTCCCGACGAGGTGCCAACAAAATCTTCTTCCCTTTGATGCTAAGGGAATATGTATTTTTTCGCCCGTCATGAATAACACTGCGATCATACTGCCAAGGTCTACCTAACAATACATGACAAGCATCCATAAACACAACATCACACCAAGCATTATCAAAATATTTCCTACCAATCGAAAAAGACACTAGGCATCTCCTATCTATTGTTACCTCACTGCCTTTATTCAGCCACGACAATTTATACGGTTTAGGATGACGATCTGTCTTCAATTGTAATTTATGGACAGTCTCTTCAGACACTACATTCTCACAACTACCACTGTCAATGATCATCTTGCAAACTTTATCTGCAACTGTGTAGGTCGTGTGAAAAATATTGGTTCTCAACCAATCATCCCCTGAATCACCCTTGGGGGTCAGTAGACTCTTACGAACGACCAGAGTCTCATGGCCATCTCCATACAACATATCTCCATCTTCATCATTGTCATACACAGGCTCTCCAATCTCCTCAGTTTCGTTTACCCCGTCGTCCTCAATCAGGAGATTTTTGCCTTATGACTAGCAGGCTTCCTGCACTCAGTCGATTTATGCCCACGTTCACCACATCTGAAACATCTAATATTTGGGTTAGAGTTACATTGAGGTGGCTGCTGGGCAGGACGAGATTCTTGAGGGTGAACTGGTCGACTACTTTGATCGCTTCTAATCATTAGCCTCCTGTTCTGCTGTTTTTCCATCGCAAGTGCACGCTGGTATGCTTTAGAAACGGTCCACAGTGAGTGAAGGCTGAGGACATCCCGCAAGGGCTGCAGTAATCCCCCCAAATACCGTGCCACCATCTGCTCTTCTGTCTCGGATAAATTATTCCGGGCTATCAATTCATAGAACTCCTCCGTGTAATCATCCACCGATCTCGTGCCTAGCCTCAATGAATGAAGTCGCTGAAACAAGGTTTGAGTGTAGCCGAAAGAAAGGAAGTGACCCTTCATCTTCTTCTTCATTCTCTCCCAATCTGTGATCTTGGCCTTGCCCTGCCGATCGCGTGAGCGCCTCAACTGCTCCCACCACGAAGATGCTCTGCCTTTAAGTTTGATGGCGACCAGTTTCACTTTGACACGATCTGGGACTTCCTTATACTCGAAAATACGCTCTACTTCATTCAACCAATCGACAAATCCTTCGGCCTGTAACGTACCAGAAAACTCAAGCATATCCACTCTGAAACCGAGGTCTCCGTAATGATTCTCCCGACCATGGTGCTCCCAGAATCGAGCAGGATTGTGATACGGGTTTTCGAAACTAGAATCGGAATCTTGATCTTCCATCTCACAATCACCGAAATTCTGCACTGCTAGACGCTGGGTTAACTCTACAATTTGCCTCTGTAAATCCTCAATCATCGTATCCTAAACGTTACGATCACGGTGTGGGGCTTCCTCGTTCGGAACATGCCCACGACGGCCAAGACCACCAACCATGGAAACTGATGAAATCTCACCCCAGGAAGATGCTGAAGCTCTGATACCAACTGACGCCGGGCAGAATAGTGATTATTCTGCAGGCTAGTTTCGGCAGATATCTCACAGGGAAGAAACACAAGAAAAACCCTAAGAAGACAGAGAAACACCTCTGATCTAATTTAAAATTATGCAAATATCAATAATAATGATAATCTGTCTTTTCCGTATGTGGTCTCCTTATTTATAAGGTCAAAGCAAAAAAAGGAAAAATCCCCGAAAACATAATCATGGGGAAAACTAAGAAAATTACTAAAATTAAGCGATTGTATTAAGGCAGAATCAACGGCAGTCAATTCTGACTTGAATACAAAAGGAAATTACAAATGGAAAGTTTCCTAAAACTGGAAACTACAAATTTGAAGGCCTAAAACAGAATCAACGGCAGTCAACCGTTCTAGGTAGTCCACCTGCCATTTTTTCACTGATCTGCCAACTCAATGTATCTCAATGCCAACAACGTATTATCTGACAACTCAACATCATCTGACTCGGATCCTTCTGCATCATTATGTGAATTTGTTATATTATTGTAAGTGTGTAAACAACAACCACTTAACATTGTGTTTGTGATGTTAACCTGTGTTTGTAAAATATTTTGATAAATATTCATTCATAGGTCTTAAGTTAGTAAAGTTTATTGATAATTAATTTATTTATATTATTTTAATTTTTTAGTATTTTTATAATTTAATGAATATTGTTTTATTCAAAATGTTTCAATGTTTCAAAATGTTTACGCCTCAACGTGTCGAGGCTTATACCTCACCTCATTAAAGCAAAACATCTCGTAAAACGTGCTCGTCTATGAAAACAGTGATTGGAACTTTATAGGAAAAAAAATGTTGATGAGAAGTGAGTTGTTGCCACGTGTAATACCGTTTTAAAGATGCTTTAACGGCGGTGCCGGTTTGAAGCGTGGAAATTGGAAGCCGATCTTTTCATGTTCGGGCACTTTTCGTGCCTCGTCCAAGAACACTGCTTATTCGAAGCTCCGTACGCGAAACCGAACGGAGATGGCCACACCCACAAGATTGGTTTCGCTTACTCTCTTGTGGACTTTTGTTCTTTTTGGAACCCTAGCTCTCATTCAGGTTCACTTTGCTTTCTGCTTGTTTCCCGGGAAAAAAAGAACTAGAAAATTAAGGAGAAAGATAAAGAAATTGCCTCATTCCTAAGCTTGTATTTTTTTTTTCTGCTTCTAAAATGTCTTCAATTCAGTTTTTTGAGTTTTTCCCCTTATTTAAGAATCGATTAAGTGATGCTGGGGTCTCATCTGAGCAGAAAATTGTCAATAGTAAGCTCAATCAGGTGTGAATTTTTTTTTCTTTTTCCGGAAGTAGTTTCTATTGAAACAAACAGAACTTAATTTGTGCGTGTGTTTATACATCTTTGTATTTGTATATTTTTCAGGTAGAGGAGGATTTAGAAGGAGTGACGCATAAAGTTTTCTTTGATATCGAGATTGGTGGAAAATCCGTTGGCATGGTTTATTTTGTTTAATGGAAAACTAAAAATTTGGATTTTTTATTTTTCTAATTTTTTGTAAGTCTCCGTTAAAGTGGTGTTCTTTAACAGAAATAATTCCTCTTAATCATGATAAATCTGGTGTGGGAATGGATAATTGAAGTTTACGAGAAGTGCAATGAGCATTCAGTTTTGTAATGGAGTGTAAAGGCATCGTAGCGAATTTGCAGTTGTGATTTTGTGAATCAGAATTTCTTTGAATTGGGGTTCTCTGAAGGGCAGTGTTTCTATTTTGCGTCTCATTTTTGTTCCTCTTTAGCTTCTTGGCTGGAAATGCGTAGTGAACTTTTGTGGTGAAACTCATTTATCATTAAAAAATAAAAATAAAAATTGTAGTGCACTTTCCTGCTCCTTGGACAATTTTTTTAGATATATCAATACAAACTGAGTTATTATAGCAAAGAACTGAGCTATTATAAGTGATTTATTGGTTTGTACTAAAACATGTCAAAAGAAATGTATGCTGTTTAAAGAATATTCTTTGTCAATGCTTAGATACTGATGTTGCTTGGTTGACCATGTTGTCACTACTAACCGCTGTAATAATCTTGTCAGTGTGTATTGGGATGACACTGCAGATTTTTACATTCAATATAAGTATTATTTTGTGTGCAATGGGTATGCCTTAATTAGTTTTGTTCTTGTGATAATTTCTTACCGTGTAGAAAGTATACTTCCACACCCTTACATCCTCTTTTGTTCGATATTTTTATACCATGTTTGGTATTAACGGCTCATTAGCTTCTTGTTTTTTTTGTGGCTCTTTTTTGTAACTTTTAACTGATAGAATGGCATGTAAACATGGATTAATCACCAGAAATGATAGCAAAGCTTCAAAAAATGAAACAATAGCATTTTATCTGAAATCAAAAATGTTTTTTTTGCATGCATATATATGATACAATGTGAATCCTTAAATACCAGAAAAGGGCTTATCAGATATGCATTGTAAACAAAGCATAATAATTTAAAATTATATATCAAAAAGTAAATTGATTTTATTTCTACAGGATATTCAGACATAAAAATTTTGCTTCTTCCATTATGATCTTGAAGAAGGTTACTTTAAATTAAAACTTAATATGCCTCTTACTTTCAGGACGCATAGTCATGGGCCTCTTTGGAAAAACAGTTCCTAAAACAGTTCCTAAAATTAAATCATATTAGTTTGTGATACTAACATGTAACCAAGATAAAAAAAACAAAACTGATTTGAGTAAAAGGAAGGGTGTCTAGGGATTTTCAGAGGCCTGGACCCCTTGATAACTTTTGGAAAGAGAATTGTGCTTGGGAATGATGCTTGGTTTTGATGTTGCATGGATTAGTCTTCTGAAGTTGGCTTGACACCTCTAAGTTTCATCGCCATATAGTGAACTCTCACGTTTCAGGGGAAAAAGGAATTGGAAAGAGTGGGAAGCCTCTATATTACAAAGAGAGCATCTTCCATAGGATTATTCCCAGCTTTATGATCCAGGGTGGTGAGTTTACTCGTGGTGAGAGACGAGGTGGAGAGTCGGTTTATGGTGAGAAGTTTGCTGATGAGAACTTCAAGCTCAAGCACACTGGGCCAGGTAAGCTGTAGCTCTCGTCACACTTAATTCTTTTCCTTTGTGCATTCTGTCTATACAAGGTTTTTAGCTATGTTTCCTGGACTCGAATATGGGTGTTGGACATGGGTACATGTCCAAGTATCGAACTTGTCTATTTTTTATAATTTTTTTCGTAATTTTTCCTTTAATTTGGAGTGTCAAAGTGTCATACCCTTATCCGAATGTCCCGGGGTACCATAGGGTAAAGTAAAGAATCAATGTAACATAGGTTTTTAGTAGATTGTTTTGCATTGAACTTTATTCCTGCTTGCATGCTAGCTATGTTATTTGGACATTATAATGTATTTTCTATTTTCTCCTTCTCCCATTACAACAGTAGCAACTAGCTGGTAATTATGCTTTCATATTGATAGGTTATTTTCTAGCACAGTTTCTAAAATGTATTGTAGGTGGAGGTCTTCAATTTTCTGTTTCTTGGAAAATTGGAAATGGATGCGAATGTCAGTTTTGTGAAGCTGCCATAACTCTCACGAAAACTAGATCAGTAGGGTAAATATTGTCAAATGGTCATGAGTTAGGTTACTTTCTGTGAGATAAGTTTCTTTTTGGGGGGATAGATACAGTGGGGTACATGGATTTACACCATCAACTGATCAAATCATGTATCGTCAATGTTTTTGGCTACATGTGACCATCAGGGTTCCTTGAACTAATGCATTCACTTTTTTTTTTTTTTGAAGGTTGGATGGCCGTCATGTTGTGTTCGGCAAGGTGCTTTCCGGGATGGATGTGATGTACAAGATTGAAGCTGAAGGAAGACAGAGTGGCGTGCCAAAGAGTAAAGTCATCATTTTAGACAGTGGTGAATTACCTTTGTGATGGCCAACTTTATCGTTTGTTGGCCAATGATTTTCAACCTTTTTTCCTCCCTTTTTTTTGGTAAGTTAACAGAGAGAAGATTGAATCCAAGCTCTTTAAATAGATAATCCAAAAGTGACCATTTGATTGAAATAAGGTTGTTAATTTCAATTGACATGTCATTCAATGTTTTTTTAAAATGGTCATTATGTGGTTACTTGAAAATCTTGAGAGCCACTTTGTTTTTACAATATAGATTTTGAGAATGAAACGAAAAGGTGAAATTATCCCACATGACTATAAAACGAAAATGATGCATCAACTCTAATCAATCAAATGATTATCAACTTAACCATAAAAAGCAAAAGAATATGGAAGAAAATAGTATGCTGCAATTTGATAATTATTGTTTTTTATAAGATAAAAAATTTTGAAAAATTACTTATCTATGAAAAATGTGTATCAAGCAAGACAATTATCTTTTTTAAAGTAGCAAGGATTATAATATTTATTTTTTTAAAAGGGTTATCATAATATTTATTGATTCTTGGGCAAAAGCACAAAAGCTTTCAATGGGGAAAAAATTTACCGCTAGAAGGAGGGCTTGAACCTCCGACCTTGTGGTTAACAGCCACACGCTCTAGCCAACTGAGCTATTCCAGCATTAGAAATTGGCTTTCTACTTTAAATTATTAAACGACTAACAACCAGCACAATTGCAAACATAAGTTGAAAACACCCGACGTGGGTTCTCTCTCATTCTTCCTCGGTTCAAGACCATTAGTCCAGTACAGCTTCTTTCAGCCCTCTTTAGGTTCGATTGCTACGCTCCTGGCTTCACGAAGTCTCTCTCCAGTCAACACAGTCCAATGATCACCTCCACAAGTTAACCCTTTTCCCTTACATTTTTGCGTTTTACGGGAAATTTGAGATGCAGGTTCATTGCTTGTGGTTAAGTGTATTGTTCATGGAACTAATTGTAGTAAAGTAAGAGATAATAGGAATTCATCTTGTGGTAAAGGAGAAATTCTTAGCTGCACTGAGTACCAACTGAAAACTTGATTGGTAAATTTTGAAAACTTCACTAACAATATCTATACATACTCAGTTAACATTATTAGTGAAGTTCCCAAAAATTACCAATCTAATTTTCAACCTTACAGCCAATGGATTATGGACTGTGGCGCTACTACGGAATGAGAAAAGTATGCCTTTTTAGCAGCTGCTAAGAAATATCCACAGAAAAATATATATAGGTTGGCGATTAGTTTCCCAATAATGAATATAGTAATTAAACAGAATTTGAGAGCTTTCGTTTTTTGTTTTTCCCTTTTCATGCTTTTCAAATGAAAAATATTGCAATGACAAGCAAGGTGGCATACTCTCCAAATCAAACAAGCAAATTAAACGAATTCAACCAGTAACAGCAATTACCCAATTGTAACAAAAGCATGTTTTTTATCTTCCAGAATCGTATGCCAAACAATTTCTAAGAAGGATAATGACATATTTCAAGAACAGATGACACATTGTTGCCAAGCAGAGCCAAAGATACATTGGGTATCCAAACCTTTAACAGCAAACAATCAAACTAAAATTTCAATGTCCATTAATAGACAGAAATGAAAAATGACAGTAAATAGGGAATTTTAGCATTTCTTCAATTGCTTCAGAGGATACGTCAACTAAATTTAAACTGCATGAGTACGAGCAGTAACACAACTCTCCATACTGTTCCGAGCTGCCCACATAAGTCACAGCCATGTTAAACGGAAATTGTAATCAATACAACTCCCTAGTGTCCACCATTTTTTTTTTATAAGTTCTCCAGATCAAGAGACGATCTTGAACTTAAGATATTAGAGCGGAGACACAAAGGACTCATGCTAACTTGACCACTAGCCAAATCTACTAAAATGAGAAGTAGCAAAGAATATCAGCCAAAGGACATTTTTGAAGAAGCATCCTAGTTTACAACCTTGAGCATATCTTTCTAGAGCTCTATTGCAGCTAGTTTCTGTGATATCAGTTCAGGAACTAAGGAATCCCTCCTTTAAACCTTATTTTAATATAACGATGAAGAGCTAACCAATGGATAAGGAAACAGAACATAAATACCTCAGCCAGTTGGCAGGTTGAACAGGAAAGTAATTGCCGCCATAGTCACTCTCCTTGTAAAACAGAACACATCATTACAAAGAATCTAGGCCAAAACCAACTTTCAAAAGTGAAGATCGACTCAAACCAACAAAAAAAAAATCAAATAGATGGTTTGTTAGAGTAGATGATAATATCAATCAAAATAGATAGTTATTAACTGGAAGATAGCTTGTTATATAAAGTGGAAGTCTCCTGTACAAAGTCATCTCATTACTTGAGAGCTCACAGAATTCTTGTCTCAATTTAGACAGTTTCACCTTCTCATGACATCAAATGCACAGACCAATCCTAGCTTCTAAATTCAACATCTTTACAACCTATTTTACCAAACTTCCTCTACACAACTATTTTCTTACAAATAAATATTGCAAGGTTGCCAGTGCTCTTTGTCAATCATATTCCATACATTCTCCTAAACAAATGCCTTCTAAAGAGGCTGTCAATGGCGATAACTAACAAAGGATGATATATAGTTACTAAGAATTCGGTACGCCCTGGTTCGTGGTACAGAAAAAAGATACGTTACCCACCTCGTATGCGGTACGTTGGAAGTAGACTTAAATGATTTTTATTATGTATAAATACATGTATAAAATTAGGATATTAGATGTATTTATAAATACAATTTAAATAGAAATGTGTGCATAATAATAATATAAAAAATATTAGAGTTTTGACAAAATAGCAAAATCATTAAATATAATATTAGAAAATAAAGTTTGAGCATTCTCGTATAGCCTCTTTTATGTCTAAAAAAACTTTTTTTTTAATTGGATAGCCAATTTTAGGGATGCCGGTAACTATGGATAACACTGCTCTGTGTACTCTGCCTAGTAACATACGCACTATCAATACAAGAACCTAGTATTTCCTAACATCATTAAACAAATTATACTATTAAAGAACAAAAGCAGAACACAATCACTAAAAATCGGAACATAAATACCTCATTATGTCATTGAGTTCAAAGAGGACAATAACCGCTCCTCCTACAACTCATCCTCCTTATAAACACACAAATAAGAAACAAAACGCACCACACAGTTCTTCAGTAACAATCCCAACATTAATAATATAATTATTGAAACATAGGCCCAATTAGTCACATTAATTAAATCATCCAACAAGCTGGGTTACGATAAATAAAATCTTAGATCAAATTAATTCAGTGCCTCCTTATTCTGATATTCCCCCTGTATTAGTAGCATCAGCACCAGTACCCTCCTTGTTTCGCTTGTGAAACGTAGTGGAGAAATTCGAGGAGAGTTCAGAGTAAAGAGAGACAACCTTTGATATGTTGCGGTTGATTTCTTGGATCAAAGCCACGTTCTTCACCATGTTGTCGGGTATCTTTGACTGATGATTCTCGTTGACCTGCTTGATCAGGATTTTGTTCCGGTCCAACACGGATTGCACTTGCCGAAAATTCCGGTTAAATGTTTTCCAGACCTCGGGGTCTCCTTCATCTCCGTCCAGGAAGGCGTCGTTTGAGATTGCTTTTTGATGTTTTTGTTTAAGGCTGTTGTTGTTGCAAGCGTTGTCCATGCTCGATTCAACAGAGGAGGAATCGAGCGTGGTCATGTGAAGAAGTGAGGGGATTTTAAAGTTGAACTGTTGTTTTTTGATAATTTAACAACATTTTTCATGTTGCTGGTGCTGTCGCTATGAGGATATTTTGAGAGATTTTAGATACTAAATCCTAAAAGTGGATTGGATGAGTCGCAATGGGAGGTGAGAGTGAGCTCACGCGACTTAGCAGTGTGATACTATAACTAACACGGTAACACCAATTGTTCACGCGCTATATGTAAGACTGGGGAATGAATTACTTAAAAATATCTTACGGTGCTGTAAGATGGAAAGAGTAAAGTTGTGAAGGTCACTCATAAGAAATGTCCGTTTTGTACACCATGTCTTTCCAGGGAAAATATCTTCCAATCAAAATAACCCAAAGAATCTAAAAAGAGGTAATGCTAGCCTACCAATTACTCCACTTTTTCAAGAAAAGAGTAATGTCATGTCTCGCGAAAAATTGAAGTTTTCTTTTTTATTACTGTTACCCGTCATCACTAGAGTCAGATTATGATTTTCTCATATTTTAATATTTAAATAAATTTTAATATTTAAATAAATTATCGTTCTTAGTATTTGCATTGCATGGTATCTTTATTAGAATGGTAATGTTGAGTTATTAAACATTAAATGATTGAAGTCTCCAATGATTGGTATATAAGGTTCAACTATGCAATGGAAGTATACTTTGTACTTTCGTAATAAATCTTAGACATGACTTTTATGAAATACAAGTGTTAAGTTCTTTGATAATTTATTTTATTCTAAAGAAAGACAAATGTTAGAATTTTTTTACATTATTGTGGATATAGTAACCGTTAATCTGAGTAAAATGGTTACTCACTGAGCTCTTTAGCTAATTCTTTATATATATATATCACACAAAAATCCTTTTGAACTTTGGAGATATCAAGTGAACGAGAGATTAAAAGAAAATTCTCTTAGGTGGATTGCAAGCAAAGAGTTTGTTAATTATTTTTTTTTCAATAATGAATGTACAAGTTATGTTTATATGTCTCCATTTTTGGAATGATGTATAATTTAGTTTAATTTGGATGTGGAAAATGGAAAAGGTTGCATATTTGTAGACATTTGGTTTTATCCAAGAATACTTTGTATAAACTGTAAGTGAAGCTATGGTTGTATTTATATGTGTAAAATAAATCATAGAATTTACTAGTAAGATCCAGGTCACGGTTTTCTCCAGTTTTCAAAATATATTTTGGGATCCGAAAAAAGTAATTATAGGTAAACAATGCTGCCAAAAACTTTTGGGCATGAATGAAGTTTGCCATAATGCGTTCGTAGAACTGCAGGTCAACAGAAAACGTTATAAGGGAAAGGCATCTGAATACCGAAAAAATGGAAAACGAGCATGGAAAAAATGTGTGTCGATTCTGGGTAAGGTTCCAGGTGCTTCTTTAAAGAAATAGGTTTGATTATGTTGAAACATTGAAGAGTACTAATTGTAAAAATAATATTTTCATTCCTTTTGATGGAATTATATAAAAGGCATGCCTTTATTTATGAAACTTGTCGTTTACCTGCTTTCACCATAAAGTAGAGAAGAATGATTGTGTCACAAAGAATAAAAGCAAATAAAAAAGCGAATAAATTTATGCGGAAAAAAATCACACAAATTTGATTCGGCCACCTCAATTTTTTTAAGAATTTTATTAATTCAGTTGGATCATTAGAATTTAAATTCAAACGAAAAATGTAATTAATTTATGAATTTATTATAGGAAATTAGAACAAACCACAACTGCAAAAGTCAGCTCAAACTGATATTTTATTTATCCCCCGGTGGGCGCTGCTGTGAATGGCACATGCTTAAAACAGTCACATCTTTCAAAATGCAAACAAACATTGAGGCTAAGCCTAGCCCATTCGAACGCTGCCTCAGCTAAACAGATTAAAGATCAATTCAAGGTGGCCTATTAGCCAAAGTTTAGGACTGTGAACCCCCAAAGTTGCAGAACGAGAAAAAAATTGTAGAAGAAAGCAATTATATATCTGGTGTAGGTTAGTCTTTTTCGGTACAGTTACAAAATCTTTCTTTTCCACTCAATTTTTTCGAAAATGACATTCCTGATTTCTCCTTTATGCGTGCACATGATCTCACTGGATCGTTATACTTTTAATGATTTTGTAGTAGTTAATTATCGAGGGCTTATATAACTAAACAACAATCCTGCAAGGTATAAGAACAATACAAATGACAGTTGAATAGATTGCTATCCTCAGTTGCAATTGTATGGGTAAGTATAATTAAATTTATTACATTAAGTTTGTCCAATCAAGGGAACTTAGTTCCAATCAGTTGCATTTGCTTTCTTGATTCTCAGTCATTCGCTGAAGTACTTTGATTGGTTTACAAGGTAAGGATGTTGTTGAAGGACAGGCTCCCAATAATCAGAAATATTCAGGTTTTAAGTATGTTCAATAAGAAGTAAATGAGGAAGTTAGAAACTGGCAAACGAAAAGCGTGGCCAGTTGTGCCAGGTATTCTGAGCGTATTCCCATTATTCATGAACACTTTATTCCATAAGAAGTTATCTCATGAGAGGTTAGATCAATGGGGGATTTCCGGGTGCTTCTGTCATTTTTTGATAAAGAAATGCATGACTCGCTGATGGATGGGGGTGTGTGGTTTAGCACATGATTCACTAAGGAGCCCTCTATGATCGTTAGTGAAAGATTTGTGTGGATGCATTGTGGAGGCATTCAACTTCTGGCTTGAAATTGTAAAATTATTAAACAAATAGCAGACTTGTTTGGCTGTTTCTGTAGATCCCTCTTTTTTGTAGAACTTGTGTTATTTTGATATACATTATGTTAATATTGAAACTAAATGTTTGTATTATAGTGCCTTGGCCTATTGTTCAAAGAAATGACTATAGGTATATATTTCAAAGGGGTATTTTGATGGAAATTAAATAAATTTGGTATTGTTTTGCTAAAAAAAAAAAAAAAGTGATAAAGGGGGGTCTTCGTTTAATTAGTTGAAAAAAGAGAGGAAGGGACTCGCAGTTTCTTAAAAGAAAAGGAGAAGTGCAAAAGGGTAAAAGACCAAGAGGGGAGTAAATAAAGCCTAGTCTACATAGAATGCACTAGAAAACTCATTTGGTCTTCTTCATTTGCGGCAGAGGAGAGGGAGACAAGAGAGAGAGCAAAGTTTTATTAAGCTTTTGGAGAAAAACCCATTTTTTCCATCAAACCAAAACACCATCACGTCAAGTTCTTTTGCCCCCAAACCTTGACCACCTCCTAATGCCATCTTCCTCAACCGTCCGGCCAGGGAGGTGGGTCTCGACGAGTAGGCCACGGCGATTCCTGTCCTACACGCGCGAGACAGGGAAGGAAAATCTAACTTGTTTCGTGGCTTTTTCACATGCAGAAATTGAGGTATTTTCGAAAGGTGATCAACTACAAACATAAACTAGACTTCTTCAAGTTGATGTTTTGCTTTTGTTTAAAGTCATTTGGATTTAATATGATGAAGTTATGAATTTTTTAAATTTGAAGATTCTATGGTGAAATTCAGTTAAAAGTTTTAATTTGGTTCTTGTATAACATAATCTTGAGCTGCGTATTATTAGAGAATTATGCTTTGGGCTGAAAGTTTGAAAACCTTGTAGGAATTAAAAGAACTCTCTCTAGGTAAGAGAGTTTCTCTATTTGGAATTAATGTGCAGAAAAAATATTTTTTTTATTCCTGTTAGAATTTTTAGTAACTACTCTAAGTTGAGTTTTGAAATTAAAGTCTATATAAATTGCTAATTCTATGATATGAAGATGGGTAGATTTGAATGAAATCTTTTAGTTAGAAAAGTTTGAAGTGAGTAATGGATGCTTTGGTAACAAAATTATAGAAAATGAAGATTTGGAAAATAAAGGAAAAAAGTCGATTTGAGTAATGTTATTACCTAAGAAGTTGAAATTTTCTTCTCTTTTAAATTGAAATTTTGATTATGTAATTGAAGAGTATCATTTTTTTAGTATGAATCTCAAACTTGGGTAAGGAAAGAATAAGGAAAGAAGTAAAGAATGAAGAAAAAATGAAGAAAGGTGACAAAAGAGAGAATGAAACTTTTAGTACTATTTTCTTTTGCTTATATGTGTAACTAAATAAAATGAATGGTTGCTTATTAAGTGTTTGCTGTTTTAAATACTATACTAAATGATATATATTTGTTTGTATAAATCTTTAGGTGCAATTGACAAACATAATAAGGGCAAAAGAATAATCCGAGACTAAATTGCGACGCATCGAAGGTGAGTTTCATATTACTCTTAGTAAGCATAATGAAATGAATGATCATGAAAGTGCCTTGACAGTTTGATGATAATTTTATTGACGCGTATACATAAAGAAATGATAATAGAAACATTACGATATGTTGGAAAATATGTTTTGGATTGAATGATGGTGATATGTTTGATTGTGGATTGTGTGTTGAGATAATTGTTGCATTACAAGAAAATAATTTGTAATAAGATAATGGAAAGAATGATCTTGGAAAGGATATGATCCCACCTTGTGTAGGTTGTGACCTAGGTGAAAGGGATCCGAAAATGATAATACCTCACCTAGTGTAGGTTGCGACCTAAGTGGAGGAAATGGATGAATCTCGCCTAGTTCAGGTTGTACCTAGGTGGAGAAGATTATAATACCTCGCCCAGTGCAGGTTATGGCCTTAGTGGAGGGAATGACTGAATCTCACCTAGCGTAGGTTGTACCTAGGTGGAGAAGATTATGGGACCCCGCCTAGAGTAAGTTATTACCTAGGTGGTGGGGATTTTATGAAATGAAAATGCTAAATGTACCGGTACATGGGGAGATGTCCCGTCATGATATAAATAAGGTCAAGAAATGGAGTAAATTTTAATATTTAAATAAATTATCGTTCTTAGCATTTGCATTGCATGGTATCTTTATTAGAATGGTAATGTTGAGTTATTAAACATTAAATGATTGAAGTCTCCAATGATTGGTATATAAGGTTCAACTATGCAATGGAAGTATACTTTGTACTTTCGTAATAAATCTTAGACATGACTTTTATGAAATACAAGTGTTAAGTTCTTTGATAATTTATTTTATTCTAAAGAAAGACAAATGTTAGAATTTTTTTACATTATTGTGGATATAGTAACCGTTAATCTGAGTAAAATGGTTACTCACTGAGCTCTTTAGCTAATTCTTTATATATATATATCACACAAAAATCCTTTTGAACTTTGGAGATATCAAGTGAACGAGAGATTAAAAGAAAATTCTCTTAGGTGGATTGCAAGCAAAGAGTTTGTTAATTATTTTTTTTTCAATAATGAATGTACAAGTTATGTTTATATGTCTCCATTTTTGGAATGATGTATAATTTAGTTTAATTTGGATGTGGAAAATGGAAAAGGTTGCATATTTGTAGACATTTGGTTTTATCCAAGAATACTTTGTATAAACTGTAAGTGAAGCTATGGTTGTATTTATATGTGTAAAATAAATCATAGAATTTACTAGTAAGATCCAGGTCACGGTTTTCTCCAGTTTTAAGTGCTCAATGTTCGAAGGTAATGGTGCCATTACGAACGGACCCATGCGGTTTTTTCGGGATAGGGTCGTTACAGTTTCATTTCCATGAATTCTAGAAATTAGCAATGTGTAAGTTTGTCCCGCTAAGGTCCGTACAATTAATTAGACTATCAAAGTAATTATGGATGGTTCAATCTTCTACTAGAGTGGTGGAAGAATCACTAGAACTTTTCCTTAATTTTCCTACTGATAAAAAATTTAGCATGAAGTGTGGAGCGTCGTTGGATGATTGTTATTCTATAACAAGTGTTCCTCAACAAGAGATCAAGGATGGTGGCTTTGGCAGGTTCAGATGATATGGCTGCTAATAATGAAGTCATGCTTCATAGAGATTCTCTAACGTAAGCATTCGCCATTTGTAGGAAGGAAAAAGTTAGTTCTAACGAAACTTGACAAAAATTTGAATGGTCACTCACGTAAAAGAATGGCGAGAACTTCCAGGAAGGCCTAATATTAGTGAGAGGCACTTGAGGCTTAACGTACTACCTCTACTCATAACAAGGAAAAATCTACTAACACTTGGTTAAAGTAGTTAACACTCGATAATATAGAGCTCTGCAAATGTGATGCGTGCTTTTTGTTTTTAATTTTTTAGCTTTGGTTCTTGTCACACTGGTTTTTATTCCCTTTATTATCAATACGACGCTTGTCCTTCAATATATATATTTACTTATAATTACATAATTAGTAGAAAAAAGAATTTGAATTTTTTTTTGTTTAATTCTCTTTAGTCTGATGTAATTCATTTAATATCTTGTACTTGACCAATGTTAGTTTGACAAGCAATTCATTCTTCATTTTTTTTTAAATATCGTTAATTTGGACTTCTAGTTGGGTTTTCTCGAATTTCATTAAAGGTTGGGTTTGGGTGCTCAAAATTTCAAAGTTGTTTGGGTTAGGGTTATTTCAGGTTTTAGGTAAGAGCCATATCGAATTTTGAGTGACTCGAGTCGGGTTCAAATTCAATAATATTATTTTAATTTATTTTATTAGCTTATCTGATAGGTCAGGATGAGTTTTCTAGTCCTGATAGATTTTATCACGTCTTCTTAGTATACGTGTGCATGTGCGTGGGAGATAAAACATAATTGAATTAATGATGATAAATACAATGAATTCAATGTGATAGAAACTGAAGAAACATCTTAAATGGTAAATGCACTTCACCTTGTCTTTGTAAACCTATAAATAAACATTTTTTTCTTGTAATTTAATCATATCAAAAGATCTTTCATCATCTAAAGCACAGGCAAATAAGTAGTATTAAATACCATGACAAGTCTAAATATCAATTCAGTTACGATGATCATGTTTATGGCAGGTATAGCAATTTTGGTCTCGCATGGGTTTGCACAACAAGACATCATCGACAAACAACATTGCAAAACCCGGATGGACCTAAAATGTGCTATGGAGATTTTTCAAAATATATTTTGGGATCCGAAAAAAGTAATTATAGGTAAACAATGCTGCCAAAAACTTTTGGGCATGAATGAAGTTTGCCATAATGCGTTCGTAGAACTGCAGGTCAACAGAAAACGTTATAAGGGAAAGGCATCTGAATACCGAAAAAATGGAAAACGAGCATGGAAAAAATGTGTGTCGATTCTGGGTAAGGTTCCAGGTGCTTCTTTAAAGAAATAGGTTTGATTATGTTGAAACATTGAAGAGTACTAATTGTAAAAATAATATTTTCATTCCTTTTGATGGAATTATATAAAAGGCATGCCTTTATTTATGAAACTTGTCGTTTACCTGCTTTCACCATAAAGTAGAGAAGAATGATTGTGTCACAAAGAATAAAAGCAAATAAAAAAGCGAATAAATTTATGCGGAAAAAAATCACACAAATTTGATTCGGCCACCTCAATTTTTTTAAGAATTTTATTAATTCAGTTGGATCATTAGAATTTAAATTCAAACGAAAAATGTAATTAATTTATGAATTTATTATAGGAAATTAGAACAAACCACAACTGCAAAAGTCAGCTCAAACTGATATTTTATTTATCCCCCGGTGGGCGCTGCTGTGAATGGCACATGCTTAAAACAGTCACATCTTTCAAAATGCAAACAAACATTGAGGCTAAGCCTAGCCCATTCGAACGCTGCCTCAGCTAAACAGATTAAAGATCAATTCAAGGTGGCCTATTAGCCAAAGTTTAGGACTGTGAACCCCCAAAGTTGCAGAACGAGAAAAAAATTGTAGAAGAAAGCAATTATATATCTGGTGTAGGTTAGTCTTTTTCGGTACAGTTACAAAATCTTTCTTTTCCACTCAATTTTTTCGAAAATGACATTCCTGATTTCTCCTTTATGCGTGCACATGATCTCACTGGATCGTTATACTTTTAATGATTTTGTAGTAGTTAATTATCGAGGGCTTATATAACTAAACAACAATCCTGCAAGGTATAAGAACAATACAAATGACAGTTGAATAGATTGCTATCCTCAGTTGCAATTGTATGGGTAAGTATAATTAAATTTATTACATTAAGTTTGTCCAATCAAGGGAACTTAGTTCCAATCAGTTGCATTTGCTTTCTTGATTCTCAGTCATTCGCTGAAGTACTTTGATTGGTTTACAAGGTAAGGATGTTGTTGAAGGACAGGCTCCCAATAATCAGAAATATTCAGGTTTTAAGTATGTTCAATAAGAAGTAAATGAGGAAGTTAGAAACTGGCAAACGAAAAGCGTGGCCAGTTGTGCCAGGTATTCTGAGCGTATTCCCATTATTCATGAACACTTTATTCCATAAGAAGTTATCTCATGAGAGGTTAGATCAATGGGGGATTTCCGGGTGCTTCTGTCATTTTTTGATAAAGAAATGCATGACTCGCTGATGGATGGGGGTGTGTGGTTTAGCACATGATTCACTAAGGAGCCCTCTATGATCGTTAGTGAAAGATTTGTGTGGATGCATTGTGGAGGCATTCAACTTCTGGCTTGAAATTGTAAAATTATTAAACAAATAGCAGACTTGTTTGGCTGTTTCTGTAGATCCCTCTTTTTTGTAGAACTTGTGTTATTTTGATATACATTATGTTAATATTGAAACTAAATGTTTGTATTATAGTGCCTTGGCCTATTGTTCAAAGAAATGACTATAGGTATATATTTCAAAGGGGTATTTTGATGGAAATTAAATAAATTTGGTATTGTTTTGCTAAAAAAAAAAAAAAAGTGATAAAGGGGGGTCTTCGTTTAATTAGTTGAAAAAAGAGAGGAAGGGACTCGCAGTTTCTTAAAAGAAAAGGAGAAGTGCAAAAGGGTAAAAGACCAAGAGGGGAGTAAATAAAGCCTAGTCTACATAGAATGCACTAGAAAACTCATTTGGTCTTCTTCATTTGCGGCAGAGGAGAGGGAGACAAGAGAGAGAGCAAAGTTTTATTAAGCTTTTGGAGAAAAACCCATTTTTTCCATCAAACCAAAACACCATCACGTCAAGTTCTTTTGCCCCCAAACCTTGACCACCTCCTAATGCCATCTTCCTCAACCGTCCGGCCAGGGAGGTGGGTCTCGACGAGTAGGCCACGGCGATTCCTGTCCTACACGCGCGAGACAGGGAAGGAAAATCTAACTTGTTTCGTGGCTTTTTCACATGCAGAAATTGAGGTATTTTCGAAAGGTGATCAACTACAAACATAAACTAGACTTCTTCAAGTTGATGTTTTGCTTTTGTTTAAAGTCATTTGGATTTAATATGATGAAGTTATGAATTTTTTAAATTTGAAGATTCTATGGTGAAATTCAGTTAAAAGTTTTAATTTGGTTCTTGTATAACATAATCTTGAGCTGCGTATTATTAGAGAATTATGCTTTGGGCTGAAAGTTTGAAAACCTTGTAGGAATTAAAAGAACTCTCTCTAGGTAAGAGAGTTTCTCTATTTGGAATTAATGTGCAGAAAAAATATTTTTTTTATTCCTGTTAGAATTTTTAGTAACTACTCTAAGTTGAGTTTTGAAATTAAAGTCTATATAAATTGCTAATTCTATGATATGAAGATGGGTAGATTTGAATGAAATCTTTTAGTTAGAAAAGTTTGAAGTGAGTAATGGATGCTTTGGTAACAAAATTATAGAAAATGAAGATTTGGAAAATAAAGGAAAAAAGTCGATTTGAGTAATGTTATTACCTAAGAAGTTGAAATTTTCTTCTCTTTTAAATTGAAATTTTGATTATGTAATTGAAGAGTATCATTTTTTTAGTATGAATCTCAAACTTGGGTAAGGAAAGAATAAGGAAAGAAGTAAAGAATGAAGAAAAAATGAAGAAAGGTGACAAAAGAGAGAATGAAACTTTTAGTACTATTTTCTTTTGCTTATATGTGTAACTAAATAAAATGAATGGTTGCTTATTAAGTGTTTGCTGTTTTAAATACTATACTAAATGATATATATTTGTTTGTATAAATCTTTAGGTGCAATTGACAAACATAATAAGGGCAAAAGAATAATCCGAGACTAAATTGCGACGCATCGAAGGTGAGTTTCATATTACTCTTAGTAAGCATAATGAAATGAATGATCATGAAAGTGCCTTGACAGTTTGATGATAATTTTATTGACGCGTATACATAAAGAAATGATAATAGAAACATTACGATATGTTGGAAAATATGTTTTGGATTGAATGATGGTGATATGTTTGATTGTGGATTGTGTGTTGAGATAATTGTTGCATTACAAGAAAATAATTTGTAATAAGATAATGGAAAGAATGATCTTGGAAAGGATATGATCCCACCTTGTGTAGGTTGTGACCTAGGTGAAAGGGATCCGAAAATGATAATACCTCACCTAGTGTAGGTTGCGACCTAAGTGGAGGAAATGGATGAATCTCGCCTAGTTCAGGTTGTACCTAGGTGGAGAAGATTATAATACCTCGCCCAGTGCAGGTTATGGCCTTAGTGGAGGGAATGACTGAATCTCACCTAGCGTAGGTTGTACCTAGGTGGAGAAGATTATGGGACCCCGCCTAGAGTAAGTTATTACCTAGGTGGTGGGGATTTTATGAAATGAAAATGCTAAATGTACCGGTACATGGGGAGATGTCCCGTCATGATATAAATAAGGTCAAGAAATGGAGTAAATTTTAATATTTAAATAAATTATCGTTCTTAGCATTTGCATTGCATGGTATCTTTATTAGAATGGTAATGTTGAGTTATTAAACATTAAATGATTGAAGTCTCCAATGATTGGTATATAAGGTTCAACTATGCAATGGAAGTATACTTTGTACTTTCGTAATAAATCTTAGACATGACTTTTATGAAATACAAGTGTTAAGTTCTTTGATAATTTATTTTATTCTAAAGAAAGACAAATGTTAGAATTTTTTTACATTATTGTGGATATAGTAACCGTTAATCTGAGTAAAATGGTTACTCACTGAGCTCTTTAGCTAATTCTTTATATATATATATCACACAAAAATCCTTTTGAACTTTGGAGATATCAAGTGAACGAGAGATTAAAAGAAAATTCTCTTAGGTGGATTGCAAGCAAAGAGTTTGTTAATTATTTTTTTTTCAATAATGAATGTACAAGTTATGTTTATATGTCTCCATTTTTGGAATGATGTATAATTTAGTTTAATTTGGATGTGGAAAATGGAAAAGGTTGCATATTTGTAGACATTTGGTTTTATCCAAGAATACTTTGTATAAACTGTAAGTGAAGCTATGGTTGTATTTATATGTGTAAAATAAATCATAGAATTTACTAGTAAGATCCAGGTCACGGTTTTCTCCAGTTTTAAGTGCTCAATGTTCGAAGGTAATGGTGCCATTACGAACGGACCCATGCGGTTTTTTCGGGATAGGGTCGTTACAGTTTCATTTCCATGAATTCTAGAAATTAGCAATGTGTAAGTTTGTCCCGCTAAGGTCCGTACAATTAATTAGACTATCAAAGTAATTATGGATGGTTCAATCTTCTACTAGAGTGGTGGAAGAATCACTAGAACTTTTCCTTAATTTTCCTACTGATAAAAAATTTAGCATGAAGTGTGGAGCGTCGTTGGATGATTGTTATTCTATAACAAGTGTTCCTCAACAAGAGATCAAGGATGGTGGCTTTGGCAGGTTCAGATGATATGGCTGCTAATAATGAAGTCATGCTTCATAGAGATTCTCTAACGTAAGCATTCGCCATTTGTAGGAAGGAAAAAGTTAGTTCTAACGAAACTTGACAAAAATTTGAATGGTCACTCACGTAAAAGAATGGCGAGAACTTCCAGGAAGGCCTAATATTAGTGAGAGGCACTTGAGGCTTAACGTACTACCTCTACTCATAACAAGGAAAAATCTACTAACACTTGGTTAAAGTAGTTAACACTCGATAATATAGAGCTCTGCAAATGTGATGCGTGCTTTTTGTTTTTAATTTTTTAGCTTTGGTTCTTGTCACACTGGTTTTTATTCCCTTTATTATCAATACGACGCTTGTCCTTCAATATATATATTTACTTATAATTACATAATTAGTAGAAAAAAGAATTTGAATTTTTTTTTGTTTAATTCTCTTTAGTCTGATGTAATTCATTTAATATCTTGTACTTGACCAATGTTAGTTTGACAAGCAATTCATTCTTCATTTTTTTTTAAATATCGTTAATTTGGACTTCTAGTTGGGTTTTCTCGAATTTCATTAAAGGTTGGGTTTGGGTGCTCAAAATTTCAAAGTTGTTTGGGTTAGGGTTATTTCAGGTTTTAGGTAAGAGCCATATCGAATTTTGAGTGACTCGAGTCGGGTTCAAATTCAATAATATTATTTTAATTTATTTTATTAGCTTATCTGATAGGTCAGGATGAGTTTTCTAGTCCTGATAGATTTTATCACGTCTTCTTAGTATACGTGTGCATGTGCGTGGGAGATAAAACATAATTGAATTAATGATGATAAATACAATGAATTCAATGTGATAGAAACTGAAGAAACATCTTAAATGGTAAATGCACTTCACCTTGTCTTTGTAAACCTATAAATAAACATTTTTTTCTTGTAATTTAATCATATCAAAAGATCTTTCATCATCTAAAGCACAGGCAAATAAGTAGTATTAAATACCATGACAAGTCTAAATATCAATTCAGTTACGATGATCATGTTTATGGCAGGTATAGCAATTTTGGTCTCGCATGGGTTTGCACAACAAGACATCATCGACAAACAACATTGCAAAACCCGGATGGACCTAAAATGTGCTATGGAGATTTTTCAAAATATATTTTGGGATCCGAAAAAAGTAATTATAGGTAAACAATGCTGCCAAAAACTTTTGGGCATGAATGAAGTTTGCCATAATGCGTTCGTAGAACTGCAGGTCAACAGAAAACGTTATAAGGGAAAGGCATCTGAATACCGAAAAAATGGAAAACGAGCATGGAAAAAATGTGTGTCGATTCTGGGTAAGGTTCCAGGTGCTTCTTTAAAGAAATAGGTTTGATTATGTTGAAACATTGAAGAGTACTAATTGTAAAAATAATATTTTCATTCCTTTTGATGGAATTATATAAAAGGCATGCCTTTATTTATGAAACTTGTCGTTTACCTGCTTTCACCATAAAGTAGAGAAGAATGATTGTGTCACAAAGAATAAAAGCAAATAAAAAAGCGAATAAATTTATGCGGAAAAAAATCACACAAATTTGATTCGGCCACCTCAATTTTTTTAAGAATTTTATTAATTCAGTTGGATCATTAGAATTTAAATTCAAACGAAAAATGTAATTAATTTATGAATTTATTATAGGAAATTAGAACAAACCACAACTGCAAAAGTCAGCTCAAACTGATATTTTATTTATCCCCCGGTGGGCGCTGCTGTGAATGGCACATGCTTAAAACAGTCACATCTTTCAAAATGCAAACAAACATTGAGGCTAAGCCTAGCCCATTCGAACGCTGCCTCAGCTAAACAGATTAAAGATCAATTCAAGGTGGCCTATTAGCCAAAGTTTAGGACTGTGAACCCCCAAAGTTGCAGAACGAGAAAAAAATTGTAGAAGAAAGCAATTATATATCTGGTGTAGGTTAGTCTTTTTCGGTACAGTTACAAAATCTTTCTTTTCCACTCAATTTTTTCGAAAATGACATTCCTGATTTCTCCTTTATGCGTGCACATGATCTCACTGGATCGTTATACTTTTAATGATTTTGTAGTAGTTAATTATCGAGGGCTTATATAACTAAACAACAATCCTGCAAGGTATAAGAACAATACAAATGACAGTTGAATAGATTGCTATCCTCAGTTGCAATTGTATGGGTAAGTATAATTAAATTTATTACATTAAGTTTGTCCAATCAAGGGAACTTAGTTCCAATCAGTTGCATTTGCTTTCTTGATTCTCAGTCATTCGCTGAAGTACTTTGATTGGTTTACAAGGTAAGGATGTTGTTGAAGGACAGGCTCCCAATAATCAGAAATATTCAGGTTTTAAGTATGTTCAATAAGAAGTAAATGAGGAAGTTAGAAACTGGCAAACGAAAAGCGTGGCCAGTTGTGCCAGGTATTCTGAGCGTATTCCCATTATTCATGAACACTTTATTCCATAAGAAGTTATCTCATGAGAGGTTAGATCAATGGGGGATTTCCGGGTGCTTCTGTCATTTTTTGATAAAGAAATGCATGACTCGCTGATGGATGGGGGTGTGTGGTTTAGCACATGATTCACTAAGGAGCCCTCTATGATCGTTAGTGAAAGATTTGTGTGGATGCATTGTGGAGGCATTCAACTTCTGGCTTGAAATTGTAAAATTATTAAACAAATAGCAGACTTGTTTGGCTGTTTCTGTAGATCCCTCTTTTTTGTAGAACTTGTGTTATTTTGATATACATTATGTTAATATTGAAACTAAATGTTTGTATTATAGTGCCTTGGCCTATTGTTCAAAGAAATGACTATAGGTATATATTTCAAAGGGGTATTTTGATGGAAATTAAATAAATTTGGTATTGTTTTGCTCGAAAAAAAAAAAAAAAAAAAAGTGATAAAGGGGGGTCTTCGTTTAATTAGTTGAAAAAAGAGAGGAAGGGACTCGCAGTTTCTTAAAAGAAAAGGAGAAGTGCAAAAGGGTAAAAGACCAAGAGGGGAGTAAATAAAGCCTAGTCTACATAGAATGCACTAGAAAACTCATTTGGTCTTCTTCATTTGCGGCAGAGGAGAGGGAGACAAGAGAGAGAGCAAAGTTTTATTAAGCTTTTGGAGAAAAACCCATTTTTTCCATCAAACCAAAACACCATCACGTCAAGTTCTTTTGCCCCCAAACCTTGACCACCTCCTAATGCCATCTTCCTCAACCGTCCGGCCAGGGAGGTGGGTCTCGACGAGTAGGCCACGGCGATTCCTGTCCTACACGCGCGAGACAGGGAAGGAAAATCTAACTTGTTTCGTGGCTTTTTCACATGCAGAAATTGAGGTATTTTCGAAAGGTGATCAACTACAAACATAAACTAGACTTCTTCAAGTTGATGTTTTGCTTTTGTTTAAAGTCATTTGGATTTAATATGATGAAGTTATGAATTTTTTAAATTTGAAGATTTTATGGTGAAATTCAGTTAAAAGTTTTAATTTGGTTCTTGTATAACATAATCTTGAGCTGCGTATTATTAGAGAATTATGCTTTGGGCTGAAAGTTTGAAAACCTTGTAGGAATTAAAAGAACTCTCTCTAGGTAAGAGAGTTTCTCTATTTGGAATTAATGTGCAGAAAAAATATTTTTTTTATTCCTGTTAGAATTTTTAGTAACTACTCTAAGTTGAGTTTTGAAATTAAAGTCTATATAAATTGCTAATTCTATGATATGAAGATGGGTAGATTTGAATGAAATCTTTTAGTTAGAAAAGTTTGAAGTGAGTAATGGATGCTTTGGTAACAAAATTATAGAAAATGAAGATTTGGAAAATAAAGGAAAAAAGTCGATTTGAGTAATGTTATTACCTAAGAAGTTGAAATTTTCTTCTCTTTTAAATTGAAATTTTGATTATGTAATTGAAGAGTATCATTTTTTTAGTATGAATCTCAAACTTGGGTAAGGAAAGAATAAGGAAAGAAGTAAAGAATGAAGAAAAAATGAAGAAAGGTGACAAAAGAGAGAATGAAACTTTTAGTACTATTTTCTTTTGCTTATATGTGTAACTAAATAAAATGAATGGTTGCTTATTAAGTGTTTGCTGTTTTAAATACTATACTAAATGATATATATTTGTTTGTATAAATCTTTAGGTGCAATTGACAAACATAATAAGGGCAAAAGAATAATCCGAGACTAAATTGCGACGCATCGAAGGTGAGTTTCATATTACTCTTAGTAAGCATAATGAAATGAATGATCATGAAAGTGCCTTGACAGTTTGATGATAATTTTATTGACGCGTATACATAAAGAAATGATAATAGAAACATTACGATATGTTGGAAAATATGTTTTGGATTGAATGATGGTGATATGTTTGATTGTGGATTGTGTGTTGAGATAATTGTTGCATTACAAGAAAATAATTTGTAATAAGATAATGGAAAGAATGATCTTGGAAAGGATATGATCCCACCTTGTGTAGGTTGTGACCTAGGTGAAAGGGATCCGAAAATGATAATACCTCACCTAGTGTAGGTTGCGACCTAAGTGGAGGAAATGGATGAATCTCGCCTAGTTCAGGTTGTACCTAGGTGGAGAAGATTATAATACCTCGCCCAGTGCAGGTTATGGCCTTAGTGGAGGGAATGACTGAATCTCACCTAGCGTAGGTTGTACCTAGGTGGAGAAGATTATGGGACCCCGCCTAGAGTAAGTTATTACCTAGGTGGTGGGGATTTTATGAAATGAAAATGCTAAATGTACCGGTACATGGGGAGATGTCCCGTCATGATATAAATAAGGTCAAGAAATGGAGTAAATTTTAATATTTAAATAAATTATCGTTCTTAGCATTTGCATTGCATGGTATCTTTATTAGAATGGTAATGTTGAGTTATTAAACATTAAATGATTGAAGTCTCCAATGATTGGTATATAAGGTTCAACTATGCAATGGAAGTATACTTTGTACTTTCGTAATAAATCTTAGACATGACTTTTATGAAATACAAGTGTTAAGTTCTTTGATAATTTATTTTATTCTAAAGAAAGACAAATGTTAGAATTTTTTTACATTATTGTGGATATAGTAACCGTTAATCTGAGTAAAATGGTTACTCACTGAGCTCTTTAGCTAATTCTTTATATATATATATATCACACAAAAATCCTTTTGAACTTTGGAGATATCAAGTGAACGAGAGATTAAAAGAAAATTCTCTTAGGTGGATTGCAAGCAAAGAGTTTGTTAATTATTTTTTTTTCAATAATGAATGTACAAGTTATGTTTATATGTCTCCATTTTTGGAATGATGTATAATTTAGTTTAATTTGGATGTGGAAAATGGAAAAGGTTGCATATTTGTAGACATTTGGTTTTATCCAAGAATACTTTGTATAAACTGTAAGTGAAGCTATGGTTGTATTTATATGTGTAAAATAAATCATAGAATTTACTAGTAAGATCCAGGTCACGGTTTTCTCCAGTTTTAAGTGCTCAATGTTCGAAGGTAATGGTGCCATTACGAACGGACCCATGCGGTTTTTTCGGGATAGGGTCGTTACAGTTTCATTTCCATGAATTCTAGAAATTAGCAATGTGTAAGTTTGTCCCGCTAAGGTCCGTACAATTAATTAGACTATCAAAGTAATTATGGATGGTTCAATCTTCTACTAGAGTGGTGGAAGAATCACTAGAACTTTTCCTTAATTTTCCTACTGATAAAAAATTTAGCATGAAGTGTGGAGCGTCGTTGGATGATTGTTATTCTATAACAAGTGTTCCTCAACAAGAGATCAAGGATGGTGGCTTTGGCAGGTTCAGATGATATGGCTGCTAATAATGAAGTCATGCTTCATAGAGATTCTCTAACGTAAGCATTCGCCATTTGTAGGAAGGAAAAAGTTAGTTCTAACGAAACTTGACAAAAATTTGAATGGTCACTCACGTAAAAGAATGGCGAGAACTTCCAGGAAGGCCTAATATTAGTGAGAGGCACTTGAGGCTTAACGTACTACCTCTACTCATAACAAGGAAAAATCTACTAACACTTGGTTAAAGTAGTTAACACTCGATAATATAGAGCTCTGCAAATGTGATGCGTGCTTTTTGTTTTTAATTTTTTAGCTTTGGTTCTTGTCACACTGGTTTTTATTCCCTTTATTATCAATACGACGCTTGTCCTTCAATATATATATTTACTTATAATTACATAATTAGTAGAAAAAAGAATTTGAATTTTTTTTTGTTTAATTCTCTTTAGTCTGATGTAATTCATTTAATATCTTGTACTTGACCAATGTTAGTTTGACAAGCAATTCATTCTTCATTTTTTTTTAAATATCGTTAATTTGGACTTCTAGTTGGGTTTTCTCGAATTTCATTAAAGGTTGGGTTTGGGTGCTCAAAATTTCAAAGTTGTTTGGGTTAGGGTTATTTCAGGTTT
Source organism: Bretschneidera sinensis (assembly GCA_023935145.1). Taxonomy (NCBI): domain Eukaryota; kingdom Viridiplantae; phylum Streptophyta; class Magnoliopsida; order Brassicales; family Akaniaceae; genus Bretschneidera; species Bretschneidera sinensis. The sequence continues at coordinate 19,651,802 of CM043703.1, forward strand.
TAGGTAAGAGCCATATCGAATTTTGAGTGACTCGAGTCGGGTTCAAATTCAATAATATTATTTTAATTTATTTTATTAGCTTATCTGATAGGTCAGGATGAGTTTTCTAGTCCTGATAGATTTTATCACGTCTTCTTAGTATACGTGTGCATGTGCGTGGGAGATAAAACATAATTGAATTAATGATGATAAATACAATGAATTCAATGTGATAGAAACTGAAGAAACATCTTAAATGGTAAATGCACTTCACCTTGTCTTTGTAAACCTATAAATAAACATTTTTTTCTTGTAATTTAATCATATCAAAAGATCTTTCATCATCTAAAGCACAGGCAAATAAGTAGTATTAAATACCATGACAAGTCTAAATATCAATTCAGTTACGATGATCATGTTTATGGCAGGTATAGCAATTTTGGTCTCGCATGGGTTTGCACAACAAGACATCATCGACAAACAACATTGCAAAACCCGGATGGACCTAAAATGTGCTATGGAGATTTTTCAAAATATATTTTGGGATCCGAAAAAAGTAATTATAGGTAAACAATGCTGCCAAAAACTTTTGGGCATGAATGAAGTTTGCCATAATGCGTTCGTAGAACTGCAGGTCAACAGAAAACGTTATAAGGGAAAGGCATCTGAATACCGAAAAAATGGAAAACGAGCATGGAAAAAATGTGTGTCGATTCTGGGTAAGGTTCCAGGTGCTTCTTTAAAGAAATAGGTTTGATTATGTTGAAACATTGAAGAGTACTAATTGTAAAAATAATATTTTCATTCCTTTTGATGGAATTATATAAAAGGCATGCCTTTATTTATGAAACTTGTCGTTTACCTGCTTTCACCATAAAGTAGAGAAGAATGATTGTGTCACAAAGAATAAAAGCAAATAAAAAAGCGAATAAATTTATGCGGAAAAAAATCACACAAATTTGATTCGGCCACCTCAATTTTTTTAAGAATTTTATTAATTCAGTTGGATCATTAGAATTTAAATTCAAACGAAAAATGTAATTAATTTATGAATTTATTATAGGAAATTAGAACAAACCACAACTGCAAAAGTCAGCTCAAACTGATATTTTATTTATCCCCCGGTGGGCGCTGCTGTGAATGGCACATGCTTAAAACAGTCACATCTTTCAAAATGCAAACAAACATTGAGGCTAAGCCTAGCCCATTCGAACGCTGCCTCAGCTAAACAGATTAAAGATCAATTCAAGGTGGCCTATTAGCCAAAGTTTAGGACTGTGAACCCCCAAAGTTGCAGAACGAGAAAAAAATTGTAGAAGAAAGCAATTATATATCTGGTGTAGGTTAGTCTTTTTCGGTACAGTTACAAAATCTTTCTTTTCCACTCAATTTTTTCGAAAATGACATTCCTGATTTCTCCTTTATGCGTGCACATGATCTCACTGGATCGTTATACTTTTAATGATTTTGTAGTAGTTAATTATCGAGGGCTTATATAACTAAACAACAATCCTGCAAGGTATAAGAACAATACAAATGACAGTTGAATAGATTGCTATCCTCAGTTGCAATTGTATGGGTAAGTATAATTAAATTTATTACATTAAGTTTGTCCAATCAAGGGAACTTAGTTCCAATCAGTTGCATTTGCTTTCTTGATTCTCAGTCATTCGCTGAAGTAACAAACATGTAAACTAATAATGTGCTGTAAATAAAAGAGTTTAAGGAATAGATGATGCAAACTCTGTTTATAGTGGTTCGACTATATCGGATTCGTTCCAACCCTACATCCACTCTCTTCAAGAAACCTCCTTGAAGTAATCCACTAAGAAACTTAGTCATGCAACTTCACGGGTGTTGCACAATCCTTACAATCAATCCCTTCCTCTCGGAAGCAAAAATCCCTTCCTCTCGGAAGCAAAAATCCCTTCCTCTCGGAAGCTAATCCCTTTACAATAAATATTGTAAAGTAAATGGTAGAGAGACAACAAAGAAAGCTTATACAACTGAATAATATCTTTCTTTCAAGATAAAGCTTGAAGAATGGCTCAACAATAAATATTTCAAAGCTTTTTGTGTATCATTAAGTAAAAACTTGATTGAATGTTTATTCTTCTCTTTTGAAATGCTCAATAGAGTGGGTTTATATAGTCTTGATGTAATATGGTCGCTTTGTACTATTTTGGTACGATTTGGTGCAATTTGTATTGAAATCTCGCGTCTCAACGGTCATATTTTTTGAACTACCAGTCGACTGAGTCAAGTTAAAAATCACATTTTTAAAAGTTATGACTGGTACCATTCAACTGGGTAAGACTTACCAGTCGACTGGGGACCTTCTATCCAAAGTGCCAGTCGACTGGGTTGGTCTTACTAGTCGACTGGGGGCTGTCTATCCAAAACACCAGTCAACTGGTATGAAGCATCCAGTCGACTGTGGTCACGCTGTCCAAAACACCAGTCTTCTGGTGTAAGTACCCAGTCGACTGGGTTGCCTTTCAACCCAGTTTTTCATTCTTATAAAAGGTTTTGATTTTAAAACGTTAGTTTTTAAAACACTTTTCCAAAATGAGCTATTGGACAAGCTAATTACCTGAACAGGTGAGATTTACAACTTGTTTAAATACCTTGTCCGTATACTAGATCTTCTATCTTGACTTGGAGTTTGATTCGGATTGAGTTCTTGCACCTTGATCCTTGGCTGAATGCTTTTATCACTTAATACACTTAGATAGCACTGTTAGCATAATTAAGGTTGTGTTTTGTCATCACTAAAATATAGATGAGGGTTAACAATCCCTAACACCAAAAATGCTTATTTGACATGGATTTCTTTTCTTTGTGGTAGAGGAAGTTCCATTATCCTATGATTAAGGCGATCGACAAAATATTATTGAGGATGATCGGGAAAAAATGGAAAGACTACAGATATGTGCTTATAAGGGACCACGTGAGGAACAAAACAAAACAACATGTTTTGAGCAATAATGTTCCAAAAGGAGTAGATCAAAACCAATGGAAACAACTTGTGAACTACTGCTTTACTGAGCAAAGTGAGGTTGTTTTTTCATAATTATGTTCATTTGAATTCTCCTTGTTTCTCTTTTCTTTTAATGATTTATTAGTCAATTGGTTTATTGTTGGTGTAGAAATATTTCACGATAGGGACAGCAGCACGTGAAAGACAACAATGTCCTCACACGACCGGATCAAAGAGTTTTGCGAGAAAACGAGATGAATATGTTAGTTGATTTGCTTCATTCATCCAATTTTTCATTTTAGATATAGTGTATTGAGTCATTGTTTGAACTCTTTTCTTAAATTGTAGGAAATGAAACATGGAAATGATACCGGACGCATAGAGTTTTTTACTGAAACTCATAGACGCAAGGATGGAACGTTTATTGATGAAGTATCAAGACAATTTGTGGTAAAGGTTGGTCATTAATTCAACTTGTTAGAGAAATGATGAGTTTTAGTTTATTATTCAATATGAAAATTTGTGTTAATGAATTCATTTTAACTTAAAAAGAAGATATATATGAGAAAACACCTACTAATCAATTCTATCTGACTTCATCATTCCTTGGGCTTGGCTTTGATTCTCATAAATCTAATGAGGTACAGATGATCAGTGATGCTTCAAGCTTATTCACTTAAACCAAGTAGTAGTTTTGGTCCTTGAAGTACTTGCTGAAATGTGAAAAACACATTTGCTCTTTAGTGCAGGATGTTAGAGAATATAGCCAATACTCTTATACTTCATCTTCCTTTCTGATATATATGTGTCTTAAGCTGATCAATTTACCACCAACCTCCATCAATTGAGCATGGAAGTTAATGGTTATCATGTAAACTACTTGTCAAGCGCAAATAACAAAAAACAGAAAAGGACTGTCTGAATATTATCTAGTATTTGAATATAACATAGCTTACTAGAGATAGGTTTAGTAACTTAATAATAATTTCTTGTGTCATCTAAACGATATGAACCAAAGAATGATAAAATTTAAGAACAAGAAAATAATACTACAAAGAACTCTTTAGTTCGGATTTAGGTATTATTAGCATGTTAGGTATTATTAGCATATATATCTTTGACCACATGACCGCCCATGCTCGCCGCGTGGTTCTTTTGGCATTCTCTATATCTAACCAAAGGTGTAGTGTTGATGGTTGTTGTTGATGGTGGTAGTGGTGGTGGTGGCGGTGATCTTTGGTTTGATGATCTGCTAATTGTTGGTGGAGGTGTTGCACCTGTGGTTGAAATTGGAGCTGGGACTGGATCTGGCTCTGGATTTCTTCTGGGTTTGTTGTTGATCTGTTGATGTGGATTCAATTGATGCTGGAACAGATGAGGATGGTGATCTTGATCATGAGGTAGGTTTGTTGTGTGGAAGCCGACTGTATCTGCGGCATGAACATTTTGATCTCTTCTTCTTTCTTCGTAACCCAAAGAGCTATCGCCTCTCAGTTCCATTAAATCTGATATTTTTCAATGTAAAACCTTAATCTAAAGTCTTGATCTCACCAATCCCTTTATTAAAAAATATGAATCTTTTTCAAACCCTCATCATTATCTTCATGATTTTTTCTTAAACCATGGGATCTTCCTGTATTCTCTTCAACCCTAGCTAATACACACCACTGTTGTCTAATATATCCAAGAACAAAACTTAATCAAAGAGTTAATCAGTAGATAACAAGGAATTATTCTCTATTTTAAGGATGATAGAAACAACATATGATACTTAAACAATACTATATTAAACCCTAAGCAAAGCTTGTGGATATTCTTAGCAATTTGGAGTGGACTACAATGATACTTTTGCACAAGTATCCAGACTAAATACAATGAAAATAAAAATAAAACTGTAAAGTTTTCTAGCGAAATGAAATCATCACCACAAGTTTCATTTTGAGACAAAAAAAAAGATAATTACCTATTACACACACACAGAAGCCGAAAACTCTTTGGAGCTTCCTTCTCAGGCCTTGGGTGCAAGCCCTGCCTTGATCTTTTGTATAGTAGCAATATCAGTTTTTAAAGACTTGGCTAAAATGTCATCATCAATGCTAGTTGTGAACAATGTCCCAGGAATTGACACTGTTCCTGCGCTTGCACTACCAAAGGCAGAGACTGCAAAAGCAGGTTTTTGCTCATCACTGCTGTACTGAAAATGAACAAGTCTCTTAGGAAACACAAAAATGACTCCTTTCTGAAGCGTCTGTGTAAAGAGCTTGTTAGTAGTGTCAACAAACCCAACTTCAAGGGTTCTTTCTAGTAGAAACAGAAGCTCAGCTGCACGAGGATGGGTGTGAGGAGGGTTAACCGAGCATGCTGGGAGTAAAACTGCATAAGAAACACTAGGTCCATTAATTTTTTTTCTTTTTTTCTTCTTTAGCAGTAATCAAGCCTAAAGATCAAATGATCTGATCTTGCAAGGGAACAGCATATGATACTTATGGATCAGCCCAGGGCAGCCCACCAGCATTTTGCTTTCCCTTTCTTTTTTTCTATAGCAACACAGGGCACCCCACCAGCATTTTGCTTTCCTTTTCATATGGTTCCAAGGGAACAGCCCCAACAGAATCTTATGGATCAGCCCTACTATTTATACTGTGGGCCATTCATATATATCTCTTCATGCTTTTGTGGTATTTGCAGTTGGTTTGGGGTTGCTTTTGTGATTTGTTAGATCAACTTGTTCTTTTAATTTTTCCAATATTTTTTTATATTTATTTTATGTAGTGTTCATACTTCATAGTGTTTCAAATGTTGGTTGTTGGTTGAATGGAGTTAAGGGCTCAAATGGAACCAATTTAAATTGTTTGGGTAATTAGTACTTGTTATACTCGCCCTTGTTTCAAAATTTTGTTAATAGCATGAATAATGTGAAGAGAGATGCTTGAAGTTGAAGAGTGACATTAGCGCTAAGCATAGTTATCATAATCTTACGATTCATACGATTTGATTCAATTCAGGACATAAATGATACTTTCATGTTTTGGACTTTCTAATTGTATGATTACTGGGTAATAATTTGACAAAATTCTTGTTTCAGATAATGTGGTTTTATGGTTGTCCAAATATGGTTGTTTTCTGTTTTTTGCTCCCCTCCTCTTGTTTTTGTGATGCACATGGTGATTGAATTAATGGTTAATTTACCAAATACCTTACACTTTTTTATGTCCTTTAATGGAAATTCAGCCAATTTGGTGATATCTACCAAGAGGAGTATTTTGTGAATTACTTGAATGATGAAGTAAATATCAGCCAGTTTTCATTAATCTATTTGGTTTATTCTGTTTGGATTGCATATTTGTTTTTTATTTGTAGGATGCTTTATGGAAACATAGGGGAAATTCTGCTCGTTTTTCTATAAAATCTTATAAGCAACTTTTCTTTTATGTAACTTTCGCTGCAAAAAACTATTCAATCTTTGGAGGAGTTTAATCTTTGTTGTTTCGTAATTGTAGGTGACAGCTGAAGCTCGTGTGGCCGAACTTGTTGTTGCTTCAGGATCTTCTGATGCTAGCAATAATTTACAAATACAAAATGAGTTTTCACCGAGCTTATGGGTGAAGAAAGTTCTGGTCGTGTACGAGGTCAAGGGTTTGGAGTTACGCCCTCAGCCGTGTATGTACTTTCAGCTTAAATTAGGAATGATATAGGATACAATAGGGCTTATGCTGAAGAGATAAATAATTTGAAAGCACAAATAGAAGAACTCAATCAAAAGCATGAACATCAAATTCAAGAAATAACAACGAAGCACGATGATCAAATGAACAGTATGCAGTCCCAAATGGATGAGTTGAAGTCTTTACTACAGCGGTTGGTTAATGGAGGATCTCATTTTTTATTTCTAAAATAATTTTTCAGACTTCATTCAAATACTTAGTTGTGTACGTATGAATTTATATGTTAATTAACTATGAATGTTTTTTTGTGTAAATTAATGAAATGACTTTTGAATTGATATTTGGATTTTTATGGATTTGATAGTATATACATGTATTGAAGCATGGTCTATATATATTTGTTGATATATATTAAACCCAAAATAGTGTAAAAACGCAAACCAAGTGTATTATGGCGCACAAAAATTGTCAATATTAGGCAAAAGCGCCACTATATTGCGGCGCTTAAAGGTGCCACAATATGGACAATTTTGTTCGTTATATACCGGCACTTCTAAGCGCCGTTATAGAAGTGCCGAAATATGGCGGCACTTACAAGCGCCGAAAAAATGCATATTTCGGCACTTAACGTAAGCGCCGGTACTGGCACTTCGACACAACACATATCGGTGCTTTATCCGACGTTTTTCATAAGTGTTGGTATAACATATTGCAGCACTTTAAAGCGTTGAAATATGCTAAAAAATGTGCCGGCATATGCCATTTATCTTGTTGTGTAAGTCGTCAAATCATGTTAATAATTAAAATAATTATAATTATATTAATAATTTTGTACTAATTTTTTTTAGTTATTTACTGAATATAGTAATTTCGAGAAGAGAGAGAGGTCTGAGTGGAACCAATGTTTTAAAAAAAAGGGTTTGGGGGTGAAATCGAACAAAAAAGCCCAGGGGCGTGATTGTTGAGGCGGAAATTCTATATATATGTTTGTTAGTAACATACCAACCATTAAGCAGCAGTGGTCTAGTGGTAGATTAATACGTTACCATGTTACAGGCCTGGGTTTGATTCCCGGTTGGTACATTTCTCATGCACATGTCTTCTTTTTTTTATGCCTTTTTTTAACCTCCTTTCCACCATTTCCTTTTTTTTTTCCCTCCTTTGTTTCCACTAATTAGCAAATTCATTAAATAGACTCCATATTATATACTCTGCATTTCATTAATATCGTTTTATAACATCATTAGGATTGCATTATCTATGCTATCTAATTTGTTGCTTTTAATATATTTATATATGTGAATTTGTTATACCAATATAAGTGTGTAAACATTAATCAGTAAACATTTGACACTTAACATTGTGTTATTTTTATATTTGTTGGAATTTGGAACGTGTTTGTGTCTTGTGATGAATAGATTGGTCAATTTGAAAATTATAATTTGGTTTTTGGAGTGTGATTTATGATTTATTGATGAAAAATGAGATTATGTGACACCGGGCAGAATAGTGATTATTCTGCAGGCTAGTTTCGGCAAATATCTCACAAGGAAGAAACATAAGAAAAACCCTAAAAACATAGAGAAACACCTCTGGTCTAATTTAAAATTATGCAAATACCAATAATAATGATAATCTGTCTTTTCCGTATGTGACCTCCTTATTTATAAGGTCAAAGTAAAAAAACAAAAAAATCCCCAAAAACATAATCCTGGGGAAAACTAAGGAAATTACTAAAACTAAGCGATTATATTAAGGCAGAATCAACGGCAGTCAATTCTGACTTGAATACAAAAGGAAATTGCAAATGGAAAATTTTCTAAAACTGGAAACTGTAAATTTGAAGGCCTAAAACAGAATCAACGGTAGTCAACCGTTCTAGGTAGTCCACCTGCCATTTTTGCACTGATCTGCCAACTCAAGGGATCTCAGTGCCAACAACGTGTTATCTGACAACTCAGCATCATCTTACTCGGATCCTCCTGCATCAGTCGCCTCGGGTTGGAAAGAACTCGTCCTCGAGTTCACAATAGCTTCATCGGAATCCACAAAACAAGGACTCAGGTGTTTCACATTAAAGACATCAGGCGGCAACCCAGGAGGAAGATCCTTTGGCGTCAGGTCAGAAAACTCTGCTAGTAGCTGCTGCACCTCTGCTGGTAAATCTGGATTCATGTCTGCTGCACTATTCCCACAAGGCAGTAGAGCATGGACCACATCTCCACGCTCAATCTCAGCTAAACACCTGGACATCGAAAGCATATTAGTATTATTGGCTACCGGGGTAGGAGTGGTTCCTTCCCGACGAGGTGCCAACAAAATCTTCTTCCCTTTGATGCTAAGGGAATATGTATTTTTTCGCCCGTCATGAATAACACTGCGATCATACTGCCAAGGTCTACCTAACAATACATGACAAGCATCCATAAACACAACATCACACCAAGCATTATCAAAATATTTCCTACCAATCGAAAAAGACACTAGGCATCTCCTATCTATTGTTACCTCACTGCCTTTATTCAGCCACGACAATTTATACGGTTTAGGATGACGATCTGTCTTCAATTGTAATTTATGGACAGTCTCTTCAGACACTACATTCTCACAACTACCACTGTCAATGATCATCTTGCAAACTTTATCTGCAACTGTGTAGGTCGTGTGAAAAATATTGGTTCTCAACCAATCATCCCCTGAATCACCCTTGGGGGTCAGTAGACTCTTACGAACGACCAGAGTCTCATGGCCATCTCCATACAACATATCTCCATCTTCATCATTGTCATACACAGGCTCTCCAATCTCCTCAGTTTCGTTTACCCCGTCGTCCTCAATCAGGAGATTTTTGCCTTATGACTAGCAGGCTTCCTGCACTCAGTCGATTTATGCCCACGTTCACCACATCTGAAACATCTAATATTTGGGTTAGAGTTACATTGAGGTGGCTGCTGGGCAGGACGAGATTCTTGAGGGTGAACTGGCCGACTACTTTGATCGCTTCTAATCATTAGCCTCCTGTTCTGCTGTTTTTCCATCGCAAGTGCACGCTGGTATGCTTTAGAAACGGTCCACAGTGAGTGAAGGCTGAGGACATCCCGCAAGGGCTGCAGTAATCCCCCCAAATACCGTGCCACCATCTGCTCTTCTGTCTCGGATAAATTATTCCGGGCTATCAATTCATAGAACTCCTCCGTGTAATCATCCACCGATCTCGTGCCTAGCCTCAATGAATGAAGTCGCTGAAACAAGGTTTGAGTGTAGCCGAAAGAAAGGAAGTGACCCTTCATCTTCTTCTTCATTCTCTCCCAATCTGTGATCTTGGCCTTGCCCTGCCGATCGCGTGAGCGCCTCAACTGCTCCCACCACGAAGATGCTCTGCCTTTAAGTTTGATGGCGACCAGTTTCACTTTGACACAATCTGGGACTTCCTTATACTCGAAAATACGCTCTACTTCATTCAACCAATCGACAAATCCTTCGGCCTGTAACGTACCAGAAAACTCAAGCATATCCACTCTGAAACCGAGGTCTCCGTAATGATTCTCCCGACCATGGTGCTCCCAGAATCGAGCAGGATTGTGATACGGGTTTTCGAAACTAGAATCGGAATCGTGATCTTCCATCTCACAATCACCGAAATTCTGCACTGCTAGACGCTGGGTTAACTCTACAATTTGCCTCTGTAAATCCTCAATCATCGTATCCTAAACGTTACGATCACGGTGTGGGGCTTCCTCGTTCGGAACATGCCCACGACGGCCAAGACCACCAACCATGGAAACTGATGAAATCTCACCCCAGGAAGATGCTGAAGCTCTGATACCAACTGACGCCGGGCAGAATAGTGATTATTCTGCAGGCTAGTTTCGGCAGATATCTCACAGGGAAGAAACACAAGAAAAACCCTAAGAAGACAGAGAAACACCTCTGGTCTAATTTAAAATTATGCAAATATCAATAATAATGATAATCTGTCTTTTCCGTATGTGGCCTCCTTATTTATAAGGTCAAAGCAAAAAAAGGAAAAATCCCCGAAAACATAATCATGGGGAAAACTAAGAAAATTACTAAAATTAAGCGATTGTATTAAGGCAGAATCAACGGCAGTCAATTCTGACTTGAATACAAAAGGAAATTACAAATGGAAAGTTTCCTAAAACTGGAAACTACAAATTTGAAGGCCTAAAACAGAATCAACGGCAGTCAACCGTTCTAGGTAGTCCACCTGCCATTTTTTCGCTGATCTGCCAACTCAATGTATCTCAATGCCAACAACGTATTATCTGACAACTCAACATCATCTGACTCGGATCCTTCTGCATCATTATGTGAATTTGTTATATTATTGTAAGTGTGTAAAGTTTATTGATAATTAATTTATTTATATTATTTTAATTTTTTAGTATTTTTATAATTTAATGAATATTGTTTTATTCAAAATGTTTCAATGTTTCAAAATGTTTACGCCTCAACGTGTCGAGGCTTATACCTCACCTCATTAAAGCAAAACATCTCGTAAAACGTGCTCGTCTATGAAAACAGTGATTGGAACTTTATAGGAAAAAAAATGTTGATGAGAAGTGAGTTGTTGCCACGTGTAATACCGTTTTAAAGATGCTTTAACGGCGGTGCCGGTTTGAAGCGTGGAAATTGGAAGCCGATCTTTTCATGTTCGGGCACTTTTCGTGCCTCGTCCAAGAACACTGCTTATTCGAAGCTCCGTACGCGAAACCGAACGGAGATGGCCACACCCACAAGATTGGTTTCGCTTACTCTCTTGTGGACTTTTGTTCTTTTTGGAACCCTAGCTCTCATTCAGGTTCACTTTGCTTTCTGCTTGTTTCCCGGGAAAAAAAGAACTAGAAAATTAAGGAGAAAGATAAAGAAATTGCCTCATTCCTAAGCTTGTATTTTTTTTTTCTGCTTCTAAAATGTCTTCAATTCAGTTTTTTGAGTTTTTCCCCTTATTTAAGAATCGATTAAGTGATGCTGGGGTCTCATCTGAGCAGAAAATTGTCAATAGTAAGCTCAATCAGGTGTGAATTTTTTTTTCTTTTTCCGGAAGTAGTTTCTATTGAAACAAACAGAACTTAATTTGTGCGTGTGTTTATACATCTTTGTATTTGTATATTTTTCAGGTAGAGGAGGATTTAGAAGGAGTGACGCATAAAGTTTTCTTTGATATCGAGATTGGTGGAAAATCCGTTGGCATGGTTTATTTTGTTTAATGGAAAACTAAAAATTTGGATTTTTTATTTTTCTAATTTTTTGTAAGTCTCCGTTAAAGTGGTGTTCTTTAACAGAAATAATTCCTCTTAATCATGATAAATCTGGTGTGGGAATGGATAATTGAAGTTTACGAGAAGTGCAATGAGCATTCAGTTTTGTAATGGAGTGTAAAGGCATCGTAGCGAATTTGCAGTTGTGATTTTGTGAATCAGAATTTCTTTGAATTGGGGTTCTCTGAAGGGCAGTGTTTCTATTTTGCGTCTCATTTTTGTTCCTCTTTAGCTTCTTGGCTGGAAATGCGTAGTGAACTTTTGTGGTGAAACTCATTTATCATTAAAAAATAAAAATAAAAATTGTAGTGCACTTTCCTGCTCCTTGGACAATTTTTTTAGATATATCAATACAAACTGAGTTATTATAGCAAAGAACTGAGCTATTATAAGTGATTTATTGGTTTGTACTAAAACATGTCAAAAGAAATGTATGCTGTTTAAAGAATATTCTTTGTCAATGCTTAGATACTGATGTTGCTTGGTTGACCATGTTGTCACTACTAACCGCTGTAATAATCTTGTCAGTGTGTATTGGGATGACACTGCAGATTTTTACATTCAATATAAGTATTATTTTGTGTGCAATGGGTATGCCTTAATTAGTTTTGTTCTTGTGATAATTTCTTACCGTGTAGAAAGTATACTTCCACACCCTTACATCCTCTTTTGTTCGATATTTTTATACCATGTTTGGTATTAACGGCTCATTAGCTTCTTGTTTTTTTTGTGGCTCTTTTTTGTAACTTTTAACTGATAGAATGGCATGTAAACATGGATTAATCACCAGAAATGATAGCAAAGCTTCAAAAAATGAAACAATAGCATTTTATCTGAAATCAAAAATGTTTTTTTTGCATGCATATATATGATACAATGTGAATCCTTAAATACCAGAAAAGGGCTTATCAGATATGCATTGTAAACAAAGCATAATAATTTAAAATTATATATCAAAAAGTAAATTGATTTTATTTCTACAGGATATTCAGACATAAAAATTTTGCTTCTTCCATTATGATCTTGAAGAAGGTTACTTTAAATTAAAACTTAATATGCCTCTTACTTTCAGGACGCATAGTCATGGGCCTCTTTGGAAAAACAGTTCCTAAAACAGTTCCTAAAATTAAATCATATTAGTTTGTGATACTAACATGTAACCAAGATAAAAAAAACAAAACTGATTTGAGTAAAAGGAAGGGTGTCTAGGGATTTTCAGAGGCCTGGACCCCTTGATAACTTTTGGAAAGAGAATTGTGCTTGGGAATGATGCTTGGTTTTGATGTTGCATGGATTAGTCTTCTGAAGTTGGCTTGACACCTCTAAGTTTCATCGCCATATAGTGAACTCTCACGTTTCAGGGGAAAAAGGAATTGGAAAGAGTGGGAAGCCTCTATATTACAAAGAGAGCATCTTCCATAGGATTATTCCCAGCTTTATGATCCAGGGTGGTGAGTTTACTCGTGGTGAGAGACGAGGTGGAGAGTCGGTTTATGGTGAGAAGTTTGCTGATGAGAACTTCAAGCTCAAGCACACTGGGCCAGGTAAGCTGTAGCTCTCGTCACACTTAATTCTTTTCCTTTGTGCATTCTGTCTATACAAGGTTTTTAGCTATGTTTCCTGGACTCGAATATGGGTGTTGGACATGGGTACATGTCCAAGTATCGAACTTGTCTATTTTTTATAATTTTTTTCGTAATTTTTCCTTTAATTTGGAGTGTCAAAGTGTCATACCCTTATCCGAATGTCCCGGGGTACCATAGGGTAAAGTAAAGAATCAATGTAACATAGGTTTTTAGTAGATTGTTTTGCATTGAACTTTATTCCTGCTTGCATGCTAGCTATGTTATTTGGACATTATAATGTATTTTCTATTTTCTCCTTCTCCCATTACAACAGTAGCAACTAGCTGGTAATTATGCTTTCATATTGATAGGTTATTTTCTAGCACAGTTTCTAAAATGTATTGTAGGTGGAGGTCTTCAATTTTCTGTTTCTTGGAAAATTGGAAATGGATGCGAATGTCAGTTTTGTGAAGCTGCCATAACTCTCACGAAAACTAGATCAGTAGGGTAAATATTGTCAAATGGTCATGAGTTAGGTTACTTTCTGTGAGATAAGTTTCTTTTTGGGGGGATAGATACAGTGGGGTACATGGATTTACACCATCAACTGATCAAATCATGTATCGTCAATGTTTTTGGCTACATGTGACCATCAGGGTTCCTTGAACTAATGCATTCACTTTTTTTTTTTTTGAAGGTTGGATGGCCGTCATGTTGTGTTCGGCAAGGTGCTTTCCGGGATGGATGTGATGTACAAGATTGAAGCTGAAGGAAGACAGAGTGGCGTGCCAAAGAGTAAAGTCATCATTTTAGACAGTGGTGAATTACCTTTGTGATGGCCAACTTTATCGTTTGTTGGCCAATGATTTTCAACCTTTTTTCCTCCCTTTTTTTTGGTAAGTTAACAGAGAGAAGATTGAATCCAAGCTCTTTAAATAGATAATCCAAAAGTGACCATTTGATTGAAATAAGGTTGTTAATTTCAATTGACATGTCATTCAATGTTTTTTTAAAATGGTCATTATGTGGTTACTTGAAAATCTTGAGAGCCACTTTGTTTTTACAATATAGATTTTGAGAATGAAACGAAAAGGTGAAATTATCCCACATGACTATAAAACGAAAATGATGCATCAACTCTAATCAATCAAATGATTATCAACTTAACCATAAAAAGCAAAAGAATATGGAAGAAAATAGTATGCTGCAATTTGATAATTATTGTTTTTTATAAGATAAAAAATTTTGAAAAATTACTTATCTATGAAAAATGTGTATCAAGCAAGACAATTATCTTTTTTAAAGTAGCAAGGATTATAATATTTATTTTTTTAAAAGGGTTATCATAATATTTATTGATTCTTGGGCAAAAGCACAAAAGCTTTCAATGGGGAAAAAATTTACCGCTAGAAGGAGGGCTTGAACCTCCGACCTTGTGGTTAACAGCCACACGCTCTAGCCAACTGAGCTATTCCAGCATTAGAAATTGGCTTTCTACTTTAAATTATTAAACGACTAACAACCAGCACAATTGCAAACATAAGTTGAAAACACCCGACGTGGGTTCTCTCTCATTCTTCCTCGGTTCAAGACCATTAGTCCAGTACAGCTTCTTTCAGCCCTCTTTAGGTTCGATTGCTACGCTCCTGGCTTCACGAAGTCTCTCTCCAGTCAACACAGTCCAATGATCACCTCCACAAGTTAACCCTTTTCCCTTACATTTTTGCGTTTTACGGGAAATTTGAGATGCAGGTTCATTGCTTGTGGTTAAGTGTATTGTTCATGGAACTAATTGTAGTAAAGTAAGAGATAATAGGAATTCATCTTGTGGTAAAGGAGAAATTCTTAGCTGCACTGAGTACCAACTGAAAACTTGATTGGTAAATTTTGAAAACTTCACTAACAATATCTATACATACTCAGTTAACATTATTAGTGAAGTTCCCAAAAATTACCAATCTAATTTTCAACCTTACAGCCAATGGATTATGGACTGTGGCGCCACTACGGAATGAGAAAAGTATGCCTTTTTAGCAGCTGCTAAGAAATATCCACAGAAAAATATATATAGGTTGGCGATTAGTTTCCCAATAATGAATATAGTAATTAAACAGAATTTGAGAGCTTTCGTTTTTTGTTTTTCCCTTTTCATGCTTTTCAAATGAAAAATATTGCAATGACAAGCAAGGTGGCATACTCTCCAAATCAAACAAGCAAATTAAACGAATTCAACCAGTAACAGCAATTACCCAATTGTAACAAAAGCATGTTTTTTATCTTCCAGAATCGTATGCCAAACAATTTCTAAGAAGGATAATGACATATTTCAAGAACAGATGACACATTGTTGCCAAGCAGAGCCAAAGATACATTGGGTATCCAAACCTTTAACAGCAAACAATCAAACTAAAATTTCAATGTCCATTAATAGACAGAAATGAAAAATGACAGTAAATAGGGAATTTTAGCATTTCTTCAATTGCTTCAGAGGATACGTCAACTAAATTTAAACTGCATGAGTACGAGCAGTAACACAACTCTCCATACTGTTCCGAGCTGCCCACATAAGTCACAGCCATGTTAAACGGAAATTGTAATCAATACAACTCCCTAGTGTCCACCATTTTTTTTTTATAAGTTCTCCAGATCAAGAGACGATCTTGAACTTAAGATATTAGAGCGGAGACACAAAGGACTCATGCTAACTTGACCACTAGCCAAATCTACTAAAATGAGAAGTAGCAAAGAATATCAGCCAAAGGACATTTTTGAAGAAGCATCCTAGTTTACAACCTTGAGCATATCTTTCTAGAGCTCTATTGCAGCTAGTTTCTGTGATATCAGTTCAGGAACTAAGGAATCCCTCCTTTAAACCTTATTTTAATATAACGATGAAGAGCTAACCAATGGATAAGGAAACAGAACATAAATACCTCAGCCAGTTGGCAGGTTGAACAGGAAAGTAATTGCCGCCATAGTCACTCTCCTTGTAAAACAGAACACATCATTACAAAGAATCTAGGCCAAAACCAACTTTCAAAAGTGAAGATCGACTCAAACCAACAAAAAAAAAATCAAATAGATGGTTTGTTAGAGTAGATGATAATATCAATCAAAATAGATAGTTATTAACTGGAAGATAGCTTGTTATATAAAGTGGAAGTCTCCTGTACAAAGTCATCTCATTACTTGAGAGCTCACAGAATTCTTGTCTCAATTTAGACAGTTTCACCTTCTCATGACATCAAATGCACAGACCAATCCTAGCTTCTAAATTCAACATCTTTACAACCTATTTTACCAAACTTCCTCTACACAACTATTTTCTTACAAATAAATATTGCAAGGTTGCCAGTGCTCTTTGTCAATCATATTCCATACATTCTCCTAAACAAATGCCTTCTAAAGAGGCTGTCAATGGCGATAACTAACAAAGGATGATATATAGTTACTAAGAATTCGGTACGCCCTGGTTCGTGGTACAGAAAAAAGATACGTTACCCACCTCGTATGCGGTACGTTGGAAGTAGACTTAAATGATTTTTATTATGTATAAATACATGTATAAAATTAGGATATTAGATGTATTTATAAATACAATTTAAATAGAAATGTGTGCATAATAATAATATAAAAAATATTAGAGTTTTGACAAAATAGCAAAGTCATTAAATATAATATTAGAAAATAAAGTTTGAGCATTCTCGTATAGCCTCTTTTATGTCTAAAAAAACTTTTTTTTTAATTGGATAGCCAATTTTAGGGATGCCGGTAACTATGGATAACACTGCTCTGTGTACTCTGCCTAGTAACATACGCACTATCAATACAAGAACCTAGTATTTCCTAACATCATTAAACAAATTATACTATTAAAGAACAAAAGCAGAACACAATCACTAAAAATCGGAACATAAATACCTCATTATGTCATTGAGTTCAAAGAGGACAATAACCGCTCCTCCTACAACTCATCCTCCTTATAAACACACAAATAAGAAACAAAACGCACCACACAGTTCTTCAGTAACAATCCCAACATTAATAATATAATTATTGAAACATAGGCCCAATTAGTCACATTAATTAAATCATCCAACAAGCTGGGTTACGATAAATAACAATCCCAACATTAATAATATAATTATTGAAACATAGGCCCAATTAGTCACATTAATTAAATCATCCAACAAGCTGGGTTACGATAAATAAAATCTTAGATCAAATTAATTCAGTGCCTCCTTATTCTGATATTCCCCCTGTATTAGTAGCATCAGCACCAGTACCCTCCTTGTTTCGCTTGTGAAACGTAGTGGAGAAATTCGAGGAGAGTTCAGAGTAAAGAGAGACAACCTTTGATATGTTGCGGTTGATTTCTTGGATCAAAGCCACGTTCTTCACCATGTTGTCGGGTATCTTTGACTGATGATTCTCGTTGACCTGCTTGATCAGGATTTTGTTCCGGTCCAACACGGATTGCACTTGCCGAAAATTCCGGTTAAATGTTTTCCAGACCTCGGGGTCTCCTTCATCTCCGTCCAGGAAGGCGTCGTTTGAGATTGCTTTTTGATGTTTTTGTTTAAGGCTGTTGTTGTTGCAAGCGTTGTCCATGCTCGATTCAACAGAGGAGGAATCGAGCGTGGTCATGTGAAGAAGTGAGGGGATTTTAAAGTTGAACTGTTGTTTTTTGATAATTTAACAACATTTTTCATGTTGCTGGTGCTGTCGCTATGAGGATATTTTGAGAGATTTTAGATACTAAATCCTAAAAGTGGATTGGATGAGTCGCAATGGGAGGTGAGAGTGAGCTCACGCGACTTAGCAGTGTGATACTATAACTAACACGGTAACACCAATTGTTCACGCGCTATATGCAAGACTGGGGAATGAATTACTTAAAAATATCTTACGGTGCTGTAAGATGGAAAGAGTAAAGTTGTGAAGGTCACTCATAAGAAATGTCCGTTTTGTACACCATGTCTTTCCAGGGAAAATATCTTCCAATCAAAATAACCCAAAGAATCTAAAAAGAGGTAATGCTAGCCTACCAATTACTCCACTTTTTCAAGAAAAGAGTAATGTCATGTCTCGCGAAAAATTGAAGTTTTCTTTTTTATTACTGTTACCCGTCATCACTAGAGTCAGATTATGATTTTCTCATATTTAATAATTAAAATCAAATCAAATTAATTAAATTTAGTTTTGTAAATGTAACATTTAATATATTTGAATTTTTATTTTAATTTTTAAATAAAAAAATCTAAATCTAATCGAATTGAATAAAATAATTAGATAAAATGATTAGTTACCTATCAATACTCTCAACAAAATCATATAGTAATTTCAATATTTCCTTCTCTCAGCTTTTTTTATTAAAAAAAATTAAATAAATTTATAGTAATATTGAATGTCACGTTATCAAATAAAAAAGATTCAAATTTAAATTTGTCGCGATATCATCTGGTCACAAAATAAACTTGATTTATATTTCAATTCTCAAATATAAAAAAAAAGGATTTTTTTTTTTGAAAAAAATTGTTTATAGCAAAGCCTAACCCGCCAGACAACTTACAACCTGAATCAAGCTTCAAGCTAAGGAACCCATCAATAAGAATTCAGGCGAAAGGACTTTTCTTGGAAGAGAAATGCAGTTGGGAGGATTATTTATTCTGGATTTTAGTAATTCCTGGGACATGTTCTTTTTAACAAAATGACGTATTCTTATCATCTTATTATAGGCATCACAGAGCAAAATCTAAACCAACAGTGGTAAGGAAAGCTACAAAGCTAGATATGATAAATATCACTTTCTTCCAAGCCTACATCATCATCTAGCAATTCAGACATTAGCTAACAAGGGAAGTGGATGATAATCTGCCATAATGAAGTATAAATCTTCTATTTCTCCTAAGTACAAACACAAAGCAATAAAAGATCTTATATCATTTGCAAGATTTTTTTATCATGCGGTAACAAACACTATTATTTTCCAGATCCACTCAATAAACTTGAAGTCCTAGTATGGAAAATTATTTCACATGCGTGTATACAACATCTTCAATCTCACAAGCTCACACTTACCGGCATGGCTCTACTTAACTGATGACGACAATGCAAATGAACTAGAAGAGAAGTATCATCAGGTTCGAAGTAGGCACCTACTCAACTGGTTTCCTCTTCCTTCCAAGAATTGAAGCTCTCTGAAATCTAGGGCCACCCATTCGCCATTTCTTAAAGGCTGTCATAGAGGATTGAGCCGCCTCATACACTACAAAAAGGCACAACAATCTGGATATTTATACAGAAATAAGGATGGAATATAGATGACACATGCTTGAATAAGTAAAACGAATCTCACAATTTGTTTCTTCTCTAGTTAAAAGTGAAAAGAATTTGGAAGCTGTTGCATAAGCTACAGTGTATGCCTTGGTCAGTATTTCCTTATACCTGATCTTAAATGCAGTTGAGAGCAAGATCCCAATGGTTCTATCACCATCTCTATCCATCAAAATGAACAAATGAACAGATAAAAGCTTAGTAAGAATCTATTTTGTTTCCCGCATGAAAATTGAGTAGCTCAAATAGCATGTTAGGTGATAAATATGATAAACTGTTCATTTTTACCACCAAAAGGATCACAAACATATCATCTAGCTGCGACACATTAGATAAAATGACAGCATCCTTGCTCTACCCAATTCAGATACAATAAAAAATAATTGTTAGAGATCAAGAACCAAAGAGTACCCAACTCTGTATAAAATATCAATCTAATTTTAATGGTGTCTCCAACCTGGTTACATATTAGGTACCTCACTATACCAAATAACAGTAGCTTTCATGCAAATGTCAGGTGGTAGTACTCAGTGACTTGTGTTCAACATTGGTTACTAAAATTTTGAACCTGGTTAAAACTAGTCATGATTTCCAAGGTATGTCAAGAGAGAGTAGAAGCTTCCCAAAATCAAAATGAAAAATAATTAACACTCAAGATGCAACTTTGTTCGTTTTCACATTTTAATGGAGGGTTTTGCTCATCAGTTAAAACAGATAGGATTTGATTAATCAATTGACAACTCCTGCAGGAGAAATTCTCAAGATAACTTAAACTTTGATTTTCAAACTTGGTTTAAGACTCTTTTTGTTGTTCATATAATAAAAGATCATATCAACCCTGGTCTGAGAATATACTGATACTAGGTAATACAGTCAAATGGTTCAGGGCATCATGCACACAAGCTCATAAAGAATTTAAATGCCCTGGCTCACATATTCCCTCTTTCAAATTGACAGACCAAACACACAAACACAAAGGAAACCAGATACCTCTTATAAGGTGAATTGACAAATGCACAATAAAATAAAAAGATCATATTGATTGGCATAGGCAGACAAGGAAAGAGAGTTAGAAAAGATACTCACAATGGTTCTATTTTGCATCCAAATTCATAGAAGTATGGACACCTGGATCTAAGATCCACACATGCAGCATCAGCCTGGATTTCCAGCCTTGTTCTGGTATTAAAAAGCACCATCAAAAAGAGATAAAGAGAACCATATATCGAACTAAATCATCAAACTTTCTGGTATTAAAAAGCACCATCAAAAAGAGATAAAGAGAACCATATATCTAACTAAATCATCAAACTTTCTAACTTAGATTTCAGACAGCTACATGAATACATCATTAACCATGCCTCTACTGTACATAGGGAGCTTATGTAAAGGGTCTGCAACCGTACCACTAGACGATTTTTTTATGGCCTTAGGCCCAGATCTTTAATACAAAGATTCTGGATACAACCCTAAGTCATTCATACCACAAAAATTATGTAAAAGATGCCACTCCCGGCAACTCAGTCCTTAACAATTTCCCTAGGATTGCTATCTCTAGCAGGCAATTCAAATGTCACAAGGAGATATTAGGATCCTCACTTTTGATTGAAACATGCAGGAAAACTTATTGATATAGCTTGCCTCAAGTGTAACTCCTGAGCAAGCCAGAAAGGCAGTTCTACTTTTGCGCCTTGTTCAACCTGAGAACCACATCAAAAAATATTAAAAGACTGTCATTAATTATCCACTTGCATTATGGTCCAATTCTTTGAAACTCACACAGTTTGTTTCCGCACTGGGATCAATAGTCACTCCATTGGCTGGCTTATGGAATACAACTGGGACAAACTGCAAGCAACAACAAAAATCATCATGATACTACAACGGGAGCCTGAGAGTTGAAAGACAGACTATCCAGCATGTGAAGACTGAGGCAATAACCTCTTCTTCCATAAGAATGTCATCAATATCATAGTAAATTGCCATTCTCAAAGGCCCCCATTCGTTGGTCTTTAGTTTCTCAAGTTCTTCAAGACCACTCACAGAGGACCAAGCCTAAGGTAATTAAGGCCCCGGACTATAAACTCTCTCCAGTCTGTAAATCAAGCATTACTGTAACTAACATATGCCAACACAAAGATGTGACAAAAGATATGCAATCCTTTATCTATAACAACAGATGTCAAAGAACAACAAAATTTGAACATGGACACAAATCTGAAAAACACAATTGCAAATTTAATCTTTAAAACTATCTTATTCAGATCAGTTGCAGGAACTAAAGGATCTTATATTCGGCCAGGTTATGCTGCGGCAAACTTATGCTGCATAAAGCATATTGACAAACGGATTATAAGCAAATAAGTGCTGATTTCTTAATACACAATATTCATGATAAACTTGGACCATGGACAGAACATTAATACACCACTATATGTAGCTAATAGCTATGGCTTACAGATCTCAGCTTCACGCAAGTTAATAATCCAAGTCCGGCCCTAAATCAACAAAATTAGAAATACATAGCCAAACAAATAATGAATATGCACATACAAAATTCAAGTAAATATAAATTAACTGCAAAGTACAGTTGAAGAACCAAATTTTTTTACCAATGGTAGGATCGCATGAGATTAGATTTCGATTTTAGTGCAATCGGTTTTATGAGTAATTTAAAGGTTGTGACTATAGAGAGTATCGTTTTCGGAAAATTCAAAATCCGCATGAGTAGAAGAGAGAGAACAGTTACCAACGATGGGGAAGAAATTGCTTGGCCAACGACGTCGGCAGCGCTTCTCTGGTCACGAATTTTTCAGAGAGAATGAGAAGAAGGAGAGAGAGAGTGAGAAGGAAGTTGAATAGAGAGGAAATTTTTCTAGCATGAGGAATTGAACAGAACAATTAAATTAGAACCAAAAACAAATGAGAGTGAGAGAGACAGCATTACCTGAATTTCTAGTGCTCCTCTTCTCTGGATCTAGGTCTCCAGCGAGGGAAGATAGATAAAATAAATTGGAGGGAAACTTAAAAATAAAAAATTATAATTAAAAAATAAATAAAACTCGATGATGTTTTTTTACAGATCGTGGTGTATTATAAATTTGAGAAAATTATGTTAGGGTGTAATTACACGGACATCTTTTTTATTTGTTATCAACTGCATCCTTTGGCATGGTACATTTAATTATTTCAAAAAGTTGACATTAAAAAGTCTGATATAATTAAGATATATCAACAAATCAATTTTTAAAAACAAATATACCTTTAATACTATTTCCCTTTATTTCTCTTTTTCTTCCTCAACCTCTCACTTTCTCTTTTTTTTTTTCTTTTTCTTTTTACCATTTGAGCGTACCTGAAGCTCGAAGGAATTTCCATTTTGCTGCATGAGCAACCATTTTCCCTTAACTTTATTTAGCTATCTTCCTCTTCTTCCTCAACCTCTTGTTTATTTCCCTTCATTCTTCTTTCTTCCTACCGTTAACGAAAATATGAAGGTCAAGGGAAAAATCATCATGGAGTCTGATACTTGCATAATGCTTTCTTGTTTCTTGAACTGCATGTAAAATCATCTTTTCCTATAGCAATTTAAGTATTCCACAATTTTCTTTACTAACGTAAGCATGGAATAAAAAATTGCACCTAATTACATAAGAGAAAAATATGTATATATTGAGTATTTTGTACACATAAGTGTTGCGATAAAATGCATGAATTTTTTTGAGTATTTTGCACATGGACATTATAATAAAAGCTCCCAACTTTCTGAAAGTTCTCATATGGCATTTTTATTTATCACACACAACTTAATTGCATCTCATGTAATTAAATTGGTGAAGTATTTATTTGAAAATATTGGTAGAAAGCCAAATGATACATACAAATTACTTGAGGTCGTTTAAAATAATACATGAATGATATCTTACTTTGCAAAACATGAAATTAGTACACATATGTAATGTAGAATCAGATTTAAACTGAGTTATTTGTCAAAAAAAGTGTTTATCGTTCTTGCGATTTCTCGAATAACCAATAAAAATGTTTAGAATGAATGGATTTTTCGAACGAAAATGACTGAAAAGAAAGATAAATGAGTTTAATCACGTTAAAAGTGACTAGTCTATTGATATCAAAAATCGACTCGTTTAATCCAATAAATTATTTTTTTATTATATTCACAAAATTTGATTGGAAAAATAAATTATCCATAAACTAAAACATGCGTAACCTATCATAATTCAAACTTTAATATCAGTATATCTCTTTCGAATATTTTAACGGAATATTTAATAAATAACGGTGGTGCTTTTTGTTCAGAAATGCATGTGCACCGAAAGCACTTGTCAAACTAGTAATTTTTATATAAATCGTTTTAAATTTTTTCTCCATAAAACAATATAAATTCCTCATACGGAGGATTATAATCATGTTAATAAGTGTTTATTATAAGAGAAATTGTTCCCTTATTTTTTTTCTCGTAGAAACTCTGTAGGATAGAAACACAGATCTTGCCACAACAATCTAAGCAATGGACAACTTCAATGATCAGCCATGGCAGCTACTGTAGAGCCCATCCTTGTGGCTAGTCCAGCGCACACTCAGATTTTGCATTTCAGCTTCTGCTCAACAGAATTTTTTCAGGTTTAAGAATCACCTTTCACATGATTAACTGTGATTTGGATGCATCCAGGCTTAAGACTTACTTTAATGAACCGTTTGTCACTCTAAAATGTGAACTTCATATAAAAAAAATAAAGGGACTAAAAGTAAATAAATTTATGATAAAGAAGCGCTTGCGCAAAGGGTTTTTAAGTTCATTCCTTTCTGTCTCTCCCAATCTCAATCCCAATTTGTTTTGAAGCATGTCCATGTAAAACTTCCCATTCTTCAATTTCTGGTGGAGAGCTCCTGCATAATGCATTTATATAGGGATAAAAAGATGTCTGCAACTTAATCCCACTGAATCTCCCGGTGAAATGTCCACTCGGAGGCATTTAACGTGGTTTTCCCATCGGCAGCAACAAGATCATAAGGTGAGTCCTCCGAAAATTCAGTGGGCATGGACTTCCAATGAAGAGATGGCTTCCACTCAGCTTCTTTGATCACCTTCAGTATCTCTGTCACAACTACTTTGCTCCCCTCGGCAGATAAATGTATTCCATCTCTAGAGAAAAAGAATAAACTAAATTAAGTTCCATGGATAAACTTTTAGATATAAAAGGATAAATTTCAGTCTCCACATGAATTTAAGTGAAGGTTTGGCAGGCGATAAAAGGGTACGAGGAGACTTTTAAGGAATAATACAGGACAATGAAAGATTTGCTTGCAGCTTGTGTGAGCGAAAAAATTAGATAGATGATGTATTGTCAAGCAAACTCACGTAAAGCAAGCAGCCAAATCATCTGTTTCCTGCAGTGCAGTAAAAAGATCAACCACTTTCACACCTAATTCCTGGCACAACTTTATACAAGCTTCTGAATACTTTTGGCATAGCTCATTCGTTCGAACTATCTCACTTAAATATGCACTGGTTCAACAAAAAGAGACATAAATTAGATTTAACAATTTGCTAAGACAAGGAAAACAAGAGATACCCAATATATGCATCAGAGCACCTTTGGTTCTGGCGAATTCTGGCCTCATCCACAGGAAGACAACTCAGAAAAATGATGTGCATTGAGTCTGAAAGGCTCTGATTTTCAAATATCATGTGTTAGAATATCACATACTATTCTTAAAAAAAAAAAAAAAAAAAAAAATGAGCTCCCAATTTGAGTTTGATGTGGTCAAATGGCAACATACAAGCAGAAAGAACTAACAGAATATATTTCAGCATTTAGGGACTCTTTTTCTTTGGCTTCCAAACAAATAAAAGTGCATTCAAGGGCATCTAGGAACTGCAAAGAATGAAACTTTTCTGCCTAATTCCTCACCATGGTTACCAAGAATTCGGTACGTCTTGGTTCGCAGTACGTGGTGTTAGAATTTAAGAGAGTAAAGAGATGTGAGAATTGAAGAGAGTAAAGAGATTGTACAAATGCTTACTTGAGTTCTTATTATTGAGAATACAATTAAGAGTATATATAGGTATTTAAAGGAAAAAGACGTTCCTAAAAACAAGGAAGGAAACATGGTCTAAAGTAAGCCTTAAAACAAGAAATGAAACATGGCCTAAAGTAAGCCTTAAAACAAGGAAGGAAACATGACCTAAAGAAAGCCTTAAAACAAGGATGAATATATGGCAAGTGTGGGTGAAGTGGAATAGTTAGTGACCCTAATTAAAGAAAAGAATATGGACTTTGCCATCCATTGACAGCCCCCCTCAAATTGATGCAGGTTGATCAATAAGCGTCAATTTGTTGCTTAAGAAGCAATGTCGATGGCGAGTGAGCGCTTTAGTGAAGATATCAGCAATTTGTAGGTCAGTGGAAACATGTGGAAGAGTGATAACACAAGCTTCAAATGCTTCGCGGATAGAGTGACAGCCGACTTCAATATGCTTCGTGCGCTCATGATAGACAAGATTGGCCGTGATCTGAATAGCACTTGTATTATCAGCATGTAGAGGTGTAGGATCAGTTGCAGAAAAATCTAGCTCAGCAAGCAAACCTCGAAGCCAAATAATTTCGGAACAAGCAAGAGACATCGCCCGATACTCAGATTCTGTAGATGACTTAGAAACTCTGTCTTGCTTCTTACTCTTCCATGAGATCAATGCATCACCTAAGAACACACACCAACCAGTAATGGAGCGACGTGTATCAGCACAACCAGCCCAATTAGCATCGCTATAAGCAGTAAGTCGAGGAGAATTGCCTGCAGGAAAGAATAAGCCACTGGCAGAAGTGCCATGAACATAGCGTATGATCCTACGGGCAGCAACCAAATGAAGGTGACGAGGGGTCTGAAGAAACTGGCTGACTTGTTGTACTGCAAAGGAAATGTCCGGTCTAGTAATGGTGATGTAGACAAGACTGCCCACCAACTTTCGGTATAAACTAGGATCAGCAAGTAAATCACCCTCCTCTTTGCGAAGCTTGACATTCAATTCCATGGGAGTATCAACAGAAGTGGCCTCCTGTAGGCCAGCTGTAGCTACCAGGTCACTAGCATACTTATGTTGATTGAGTGAAATACCCGACGGACTACGATGCACCTCAAGACCGAGAAAATATGTAAGAGACCCAAGATCTTTCATATGAAAGGACTCAGAGAGATGGGTCTTGAGCTGGCCAAGTAAAACAGAATCGGAACCAGTAATCACAATATCATCAACATAAACTAAAAGAACAACAATACCCATGTCTGATTTTCGAAGAAACAAGGAAGTGTCATACTTGCTCTGCTTGAATGAGAATTGTAATAAATTAGTTCGAAATTTATCAAACCGAGCCCTTGGAGCTTGTTTGAGACCATAAAGGGAGCGACGAAGCTTACACACATGTGAGTTTGGAGAATGAAATAATCCCGGGGGTGGCTTCATATAAATACACTCTTTAAGATCCCCATGAAGAAAAGCATTCTTGACATCCATCTGATGTAGTGGCCAATCATTGGAAGCAGCAAGAGCTAGAATCGTACGAACAGTGGTCATCTTAGCCACAGGAGCAAAGGTTTCTTCATAATTAACACCATATTCCTGTTTATTTCCAAGTGCAACAAGCCGAGCTTTATAACGATCCAAACTTCCATCAGATCGAACCTTGACGGAGTAAACCCATTTGCAACCCAGGGGGACTATAGTGGAAGGACAAGGTGCAATGTCCCAGGTGTGATTGGCCTCTAAAGCAGCAATTTCTTCCTGCATAGCTTGTCGCCAACAATCATGCTTGACAACATGTGAGTAGCATGTGGGAATATCAAAATTGGACAATGCAGCAGTAAGAGCAGAAGCAAACCACCCATACCTATCCGGAGGTAAAGATATTCGAGAAGAGCGACGTACCAAGTGTTCTAAAGGTGCTGCAACTGACTGGAGAATGGTAGGATTAGATATCGGTTGAGCCATCGGAAGAGACTGTGGGCGGGAGCGTCTCGTATATACAATACCTGGTTTAAAGCGAGAGCTGACTTGATGAAGATCTGAAAATTATTGCTCAAAGGAGGGGAGGACCACCGTAGAAAAAGAGGGCTCAGAGGACACAGGAAAGAAATGTTGATTTTCAAAGAAAATAACATTCCTAGAAATACATGTACGATGTAGGGTAGGATCATAGCAAACAAATCCCTTTTGACACACATTATATCCCAAGAATGCACATCTAACAGATTGAGCAGATAATTTACGTCGCTCATGGGGAGGTAAATGGACAAAACATACACAACCAAAGATACGAAGATTATCATAACTAGGTTGTTTAGCAAACAAGCGGAAATAGAGAGACTCCATGTGTAAGATTTGGGAAGGTAAACGATTAATCAAGTGAATAGCAGTTTTCAAAGCCTCGACCCAGAACATTGATGGAACAGATGATTCTAACAAGAGAGTACGTACCACATCAAGAAGATGACGATTTTTGCGTTCGGCTACTCCATTTTGTTGGGGAGTAGCAGGACATGAACATTGATGAATAATGTCTTAATAGTCGCAGAAAATTGATTGTCAACATACGTTAAAAAATTAGTGAAAGTACGAAAAACCTCAGATTTAGAGCGAAGAAAATAAACTCAAGTGAATCTGCTATAATCATCAACGAAAGTCACATAATATTTAAATTTTTCATGTGAACTAACGGGAGAAGGTCCCCAAACATCACTATGGATAAGATCAAAGCAGTGAGAAGCTCTACTAGCATGTAAAGGAAAGGGAAGAATTTTGCATTTACCAAGTTTGCAAGAATCACACTTAAGAGATAAAGAAGAACGTTCTTCATTATCAAGAAAACCAGAGTGCAATACATGAGATAAGATCTGAGTATTGGGATGGCCTAAACGACGATGCCACACCATACTCAGATTTGGAACATTATTGCAAGCAAGAGACTTAATAGACGAAACTGGAGAAATTGCTGGGACAGATAAAAATAGTGGAAACAAGTGCCCCACTTTAGGTCCCTTCGCGATCAGCTCTCCAGTTACCTGGTCCTGTACAACACAACCATCACCAGAAAAGTTAACAACACAATTGTTATCAACTAATTGACCAACAGAAATAAGATTCGTGGAAAGTTGAGGAGCAAGAAATACATCAGTGAATTTAGAAGAGGCATCTCCGACAGCAGTGATTGGTAAAGAATTGTCATTGGCAGTCTGAATGGCAGAAGGACCAACATAGGGTCGAACATGACACAGAGGTGGGAGTATTCGTCATGTGATTAGAGGCCCCCGAGTCTACGTACCAGAGTTTGGTAGAATTTTCACCTTGAAACCCCAATGCAGATAATGCTGAAATTAGCATCTGTTGCACCATTTCGGGTGTGCAGTAATTCGCTGCAGGAGGTGCCGGAACTGGGGAGGCACTGGAAGAAGAGTCAGGAGCTGCGGAGGGTATAATAACAGAAGTCTGAAATGCTTGAGCCTGACGATTCTGTGGGTGGAGACGACATTCTTTGATGATGTGACCCTTCTTCTTACAATAAGAGCAGTATTTCTTGGGACAATTGACAGCAGTATGCCCATATTCCTTACAGCAAAAACACTGCAAGTTTTTAGAATGCATAGGCGGTCTGCGTCCTTGGGCAGCATAAGCAACAGTTCCTAGACTACCATAAGATTGCTCCAGAGTGGCTTGAGTACTAAGACGTTGTTCTTCACGAAGTAACTCACCAAAACAAACATCAAGAAAAGGAATAGGAGATCTATTCAGCAGAGATGAGCGAATAGATTCATATTCCGGGCGTAGTTTCATAAGAAATTGATCACGCCATCTAGTCTCGTGGAGTTGCTGAATAGTCGAAAGAGTGGCAACAGGAACAGCCGCTGTAACAAGATCAGTATAGTCAGTCCAAAGAATCAAAAAGGCCGAGTAATAGTCTTGGATGGAAAGACTGCCATGTTGAAAGGTGGCAATTGCATGCTCTAACTGAAAGCGATAAGCATCATTATCTTGATGATAAACCTTCTTCAGATAAGTCCACATGGATTGAGCAGAGCGATGAGTACGCAAGTTGGTGACAATATATTGCTCCACCGAACCAAGAAGCCAAGACATGATCCGAGCATCAAGCACAGTCCAAGGAGGAGAAGACCCGACATCCTTCGATTGGTCTGTATTGGATGTTTGTGCGACATCCGTGCCATCGATATGGCCCCAAAGTTCTTTTCTCTTGAGGAAAATTTCAAACTGAAAGGCCCACGTAGAGTAATTTTTGCCCGTAAATTTGACACGCACAGATGCAAAGTCCATTGCAAATAAGTGCAAAAAAAATAGCCCGACCAAAAAAATGCCGAAACCACCCAAAGCAGAAAAAAAACAAACTGCCAAAGAGATCTGAGAACAAAAAAAACACCGAGAAATCTAAGACCCAAAACCACAAAACACCTCTCTGAAAATAAAGGATGTTGTGAATGCCGAAACTGCTCAAACCAAAAAAATAGGAGGTGCCGACAACACCAACCCAGAAAGAGAAGACCGAAAAACAACAAAAAAAAAAACTTTCACGTTGGGTTCACCGAGAACAACACAGAACACGCCGAAACACGAAACCGAGAAAAATTACAAGCGAGAGAAGAACCTAAGCAACCAGTTCTGATACTATGTTAGAATTTAAGAGAGTAAAGAGATGCGAGAATTGAAGAGAGTAAAGAGATTGTACAAGTGCTTACTTGAGTTCTTATTATTGAGAATACAATTAAGAGTATATATAGGTTGTTAAAGGAAAAAGACATTCCTTAAAACAAGGAAGGAAACATGGTCTAAAGTAAGCCTAAAAACAAGAAAGAAAACATGGCCTAAAGTAAGCCTTAAAACAAGGAAGGAAACATGGCATAAAGAAAGCCTTAAAACAATGATGAATATATGGCAAGTGTGGGTGAAGTGGAATAGTTAGTGACCCTAATTAAAGAAAAGAATATGGACTTTGCCATCCATTGACACGTGGTACGTGAGAGTAGACTTAAATGGTTTATATTATGTATAAGTACAATTTGATATTAAATATATTTATGAGTATAATTTAAATAGATGTGTGTTTATAATAATAGTTTAGAAGATATAATAGTTCTGACAAAATTGTAAAGCTAATAAACATAAATTTAAAAATAAAGTATGAGTATTCTCTTATTTCTTTTCTTCTATCTAGAAATCTTTTTTTTTAATTTTTTTGCTAAATATCTTAAGAAAAATTTGGATCACTAATTTTAGGGATCCGATGTGCGAATGCACAACGAATCGGAACGTAGGATGCAAATTGCGGTTCCATGGGAGTACAGGGATCCTGATAATTATATTCCAAACAGCATTTCTCAAGCCCATAACTTTTTTCCCCCTTAAATGAGTCTTCTTGTCTGAGTAAATCACTCGAGCATATAAGAGATTGATCTCATGTCATCACTAAAGATCAGATTGGTATTCTTCTTTTCTTAATTTTCTTTACCCCTTGATAAGGAAAGAACATATTGGTACACTTGGTAAGGTTCCATTTAACATCATCTTATATTGCTATGGGAAAAATGATGAATTATTTCATACCCATGCAGTTACTAAACACCAAAGTGATTTATTTAATGATATTAGGAAAACGTTAAGATACAGAATTCTTGCAATATTATAGTCGAAGATCCCATTTGGTGAGTCACAGATCTCTTAGATGGAAAATAGTAACACTGTACACCTTGGCATTAAGAAAATACCTTGAGATGAACTGCAATCTTTCTCATGTTCTCAACATATTCAGGAAGTGGTACATAAGGGCCTAGGCCAGATGAGTGAGGCCCCATTGAATCATTTCCACCGAAATAGGCAATCACCAAAGAAGGCTGTATAGCAGCATCCTATATAGAAAAGAAAAAAGGAAATTAATGTCAGTTTCAGGCACCATTTCAGTAGGACACCCAAACCTATGCACTTAGCAATCTGATAATGAGTGAATTTTTTCTCCTATTATGTAAGTATGAAAACTTTCCTCACATTTAAGTATATCAGGCTACCACGTTAGAATCCACCAAACATGAATAGCACACATTAACAAAAAGTTCATAGTGAATTCATCGGTTGAAAAAAACTGCAACAAATTTGCATAATATACATAACCTTCCACTTCCCCACTTTTAATGAGTATTATTTAGTTAGGTGCAAGGGAATGCAACCCAAGAACATACAATGCATAATAGTAACACAGCTTTCATGAGGTTCAGTGGCTGCAGGAGTGCAGACACATGCACAAATACAAAAGCAAACACATCCATTTATGCACCTACAACATGCATATCCGTGCCCGTTTTGTACACCAGACTAAGAAGAGATATGAATGAGAGGTAGATAAAATGATATAAAATTTATTCAGTCTTACACTTGATACAAAAAGTAAACATATCCTACCCTCTTTTTAATCCTATTATCTTCCTAATCTGGTGTACCAAACAAGTTATGTAATGATTGTCAAAGGTGTAAGCTAATCCTTTAAGGTTGATTCCTGAAAAGACTTCAAAAATGAACCAATTAAACTTTGACAAACTTCCACTGTATCGAGCATCTTTTATTTTTCACATGATCCGAAATGGTATGGCCCATAGTAGTTTTCCCATTAATTGCTACTCAATTAATGCATTTAATAGAGAACCCGTCAGGAAGACCCAAAATATAGTACCTTTGGAAAAACTTTATCGAGAACTTCTATGGCACGCCTGGAGTTCCACCCAAAGTATCCTCGCAACAATATGTCTGCCTAAGAAAGATCACATACAAGATGAGGTTGCCATAGAACATATATAAGAAAACATAGAAAGACTGTTATCATGGAGTATTTGAGAAACTCTTCCACTGAGTAATATTTATACTGAATACCATAATCTTTCAGTTGGTAAAACTGGAGAAATAAGATTCAAATACCCTAATCCAGCATTCCAACTAACTTGAAATTAAGAATATATTTTAATTTGTGTAATGGATATTTTATTCTGCAAGGAGATGTTAGGACTTAGGATTCAATTCAATAATCTGACCAATTTTGAAGCGGAGCTAAATTGAATGGAAATCACTCATTTTTAGTCTAAAATGAATTTGACTCCATAATTTTAGATGATTCCAAAATTTGGAATTGACCACATAGATTTCAATTCAATCGAATTCTTTTGAGCCTTCAAAACACACTAATTAACTAATCAATAATTACACGTTAATAACAACAGAAAGAGAGTTAGGGAAGAAAAAAAACTCACACAGAACAACGCGATCTGCATACATTTCATGGATATTGATCTAATAGTAACAAAGCAAAATTCACATAAAAGTTCAACAATAAATCTCTTAAAAATATCGAAATGCTCAACTAATTAAAATAAGCCAACCTTCTTGGAACCTCATATACAAAAACACGTTTGATTGTGTCGATGTGTTTATATAAATTATAAAATCTCATTATTAACAACAACAAAAAAGATGATGAAATCATAGAAACAGAGAAAAAGTTTTAGAGTTACTTTGCGAGCGTATATGTCGGAGAGAATGGCACCCCAACCGCCATTGCTGAAGCTGAGTTGGACGATGGAGGATCCGAATAGAACAAACTGAGGCCTCATAGGTCCCACCATTTTTCTCTCTCTTTCTAATGGCACCGCAACCGTCTCTGTTTTCTCCCTCTGTTGAGTTTTGACGACGAAAAACGTGAATTTGATTTGAGCACAAATGCCGTTTCTAACTACACGTACATCACGGGAGTGGCCCCAAATTGTGTAAATTCATGTTTATAGAAAGAAATATACTCGCTGCCATAAAATGCCAAGTGTGCTACCTCTTCAAGCCTCTTTTTTCCCCTTAATTGCTTTGATGAAATGTAAGCTTTTCATAAACTTTATTTGTTGAAAGTTAGGCGTATGTAGGCTGTGACTTGTGATTATTTTACCATAACATGTCAATGACACCTTGAGATGGTAATATTATCGCAACCTATATTTTTACACAAAATTATTATGTGGGTATATGGTGTTGAATTTAATTTAATTTATTTTTAATTTTTAATTTTTTAAAATAAAAAATATATATTTAAATTAAATTAAATTTGAATTTGAATTTGAATTTTTTTCTTTCCTAAAAATATTTTAAATTGTTAATAAATACAAGTTGTTGGTTTACCTATTAGAGGAGAGGGATGTCATTATGCTCATCAATTTATTTAGGGTAAACAACTTTCTCATCATCGAGTTTTGAACTTGATTAAAATTAGATTCATTAGTTTAATGATATGATAAGTCTTTCTGGTGTTTTCATAACAACCAAGTTTAATTTAACATTTTGTTTAGAAATTTTATTTTCAAATGAATTGAAAATAAAATTCATTTTAAGAAAATCAAAATGAAATTTTATGTTTAGTTTTCTTATGTTAATTAGTATAATTCATTTGAATTCTTATGTATAAAATGTTTGGAATAAATGAAGAATTTTAAAGATGAGGGAGCGGGGAAGCAATGGAGAAAAAGATGTAAGGAATGAGAGAAAGATAAAATATTTTTGGTCACCACAACTTTTACTCTTTAATTTGTGCAATTCATTTATAAATTCTATCAATTTTAATATAATTTACAGCAAGTTAACTCAATTTTATAATGAATTTATTTTGAAATAAATTTTATAGCTTTTTTTACAAAGATAACAAATATAGATTTACAAATAAATTCTATAAAATTTATGGAATTCATATGTTTCAAGCACACTCAGAAACTCACTTTACTTAGGGTTTGAAAATGAAAAAAAAAAAGTAAATTATTTGGAGAAAAAAATATATTTGAGTTTATGTTTAGGTTCATACAATGGGATAAATTACATGTAATACACGGATAGCATGAACATTTCATATTTTTCTTAATGATTTAAACGATTTTGGTGATTTGTGTTTTTTTTTTAAATTAGTGAACTGGGTTATAATTAAATCAAAAACTTGAGAATGATGATATAATTTACCCAACTATTTTGTGTTATACACTTATAATAGCAAAAACCAACAAACAAAAGAATCTATAACGTGATAAGGGCTTGTTTAATAATTATATAATTACGGGAAGTAAAAATATATAAAAAAAAAAAGTAATGCTTGCTATGCGTGAATTTTGATGATACACTTAGTAATAATAAAAATGAAAATAAAAAATTACTATACTAATACTTATACGATTAATAAAATCAAATTGGGTTTCGATTTTTTCAATTTTGAGAGGAAATTTTAAAATCAATTTAAACTCATCTTAATCATTCAATTGTTTTTGAACGAACAAGATTTTACCACCAAATAAAAACAATGTCATATCATCTTTTAATAATCTAATAAAATGTATTATTGATATGACATTGTTTTTATTTAGTGACAAAATTTTGTCCATTCAAAAACAATTGAAGGGATAAGATGAGCTTAACTTGATTCTATAGTTCTCTCACAAAATTGAGAGAACCTAAATCCAATAAAATCATAACCCCATTGGTATCCAACCCTCAAAATGTCTCATAAACCTCCACTTAAATATATAAATCAAATATTTAAATAAAATTATATATGTAACTCAATTGATTCTAACTCCCTGTATCTTTCTTCCATGTTTTTCTCTCTCACCATACCTGTAATACCTGTATTCGTAAAGTAAGGATAAATAAGTAAATTAATAAATAAACATGAAATTAAAATCATATATTTTACGTAAAGGATTTAGTACTGAACAAAATAATTCTTTAAAAAAAAAAAATTGGGACGTAGATGTTATTAAAAGATTTATGGGATATGGATGTCATTAAAAAAATTTTGGGATATGGATGTCATTTGAAAGAAAAAAAAACTCTCACGTAAGTGTGAGATCAGAAGAAGAAAAAAACAATTGAAATAAAAAAAAAACGTGAATAGTATAAAGTGATGAATAGTAAAAAAAATGTCGGCAGCAGGTGGTTGAAGCAAATTGCCATATATATGTATAAGTTGTATCGTTCAGCGTTCCGTTTCATTCAAATTCTTGTTTTCTCGAAGCAATTAGAAACTTAAAGAAATGCTGGAAGAGTAAAATTTTAAAGAAATTTTTTGTGAAATTTCATAAAGGATCATGAGAAGCTATTAATATCAGAAAGTAATAATATAGTTTTTATTTTTGAATTTTTAGTATATATGAAATTCTCAGGAAGTAAAAGTGGGAATTTTCCAAGTGTGTGGTTTATATCAAATTGAAGAATAAATTAGAAAATTTACACAAATATGATGTCAGGTGTTGACGATTTATAACTAGGGAAATTTCTGAGAGAAACGGGAAATGCAAGAAGGTGATCCACGGGTAGCTTTAAGAGCTACATAGTGAGTTGAATTTACTTTAAGTAGTCTAAAAAATGAAATATCTAGTGATAATATTAAAATAAATTACTGAGGTATGCTTGAGTAATAGATGAAAATTTGATTTATAGGTATGATAAGAAATTTGGACATGTAGGAATATTTTTGGTGAGAAATGATATTTTTGGAAGTCATAAGTTTATTTGAGAATAAAAACAATAAATAAATTATTGATGAGATATATTGAGGCTTTAATATGAATTATGATGAGATGAATTTTAGTGGATCTTAACAAATTTTTATGGATGAATTAGTATGATTTGGGATGAAATTTAGTGGATCTTGGCAAGCTTTACTGGATGATTGATGTGTTGGGATGAGAGAAATTTATTGGAATTTTTGTATATAAATTTGAGAATAATTAGGATTGTCAATTAAGTGTGTTGAATTTATGTTGTTTTTATATTACTATTCAGATGCATATTTCATATCATTGCTCATATGTCTATACACTAAATGAAAATAAAAGAACCGGGAAGGCAGCCGGTCTAATTGAAAAACCGTACCAGCCGGTATATGCTGGAAATGAATCCCGTGACAACTGGGAAGAGCTGAAAGAACCGGGAAGGCAGTCGGTCTAAATAAGAAAGAAAGAACTGGGAGGGCAACCGGTCTAAGATAATAACAACCTGTCGACAGTTGGGAAGACATTCCTATCATATGCATTCATTGCATTGTAGCTGTTTTAATTATTGCTTACATTATTGAAACACTAATGTGTGATGTATTAATTGTGAATTAAATTATAGATGATTGAGTCTCATAAAAAGAGACAGCTATGATGATAAAATTATTGAAAAGCTGAGACGTGGTATAGTGTTGTGAATGATAGTTGAGTCTCATAAAAAGAGACAGCTATGATGATAAAATTATTGAAAAGCTGAGATGTGGTATAGTGTTGTGAATGATGGCTGAGTCTTATAAAAAGAGACAGCTATAATGATAAAATTATTGAAAAGCTGAGATGTGGTATAGTGTTGTGAATGATGGCTGAGTCTCATAAAAAGAGATAGCTATGATGATAAAATTATTGAAAAACTGAGATGTGGTATAGTATTGTGAATGATAGTTGAGTCTCATAAAAAGAGACAGTTATAGTGAGAAGATTTATTTAAATGATAGACTTTATGATGTAAACCTCATTACGAGGTAATTATGAGATAATTGATGGTCTTAAGGTGGACCAATGATTAAGAAGAAGAGATTGATAGTAGAAAGCTGTCATCAGGTTATATGAAAAATAAATGATTAAATATTAAAAATTATTTATAGAATTTGGAATACTTTTAGTAAATTTAATTTACTGAGCTTGTGAAGCTCATTCCTTATTGTACAATGATTTCAGGTAGCATAAAGGACAATTAGGCTGATGGGCCTAAAAGACAGGCGAAAACATTTTCTGTAAGCCACGTGCGTGTCATCATCCTCAGACTAATGAGAAAATAAAATGAAAAATTTATTTGTAAATATTCATACATTTTATGTTATATATTAATATCAGAATGTTATAAAAGAAAGTTTTGTTAGAATATATATACATATATATATATATATATTTTTTATTTGCATATATATGTCGTGCTGGGATTCTCAAAATGTGATGACATTGTTTCGGGGGTGGCCAACCCGGAATGGGTCGTTACAATTTTGGTATCAGAGCATTAGGTTTTATGATTCTGTAGACCGCATAAAAGGTAAGAAAGTGGAAGATTAAAGTAAATTATAATGAACAGTCTGAGGATGACACGTGGACGCACTAGAGCTAGAGTTAGAATTGTTGATTTGAGAGGGCATGGTAGGCCCATAATATTTTTGATAAAGTCGAGGTTGAGTCTGAATCTATGATTCCTAGAAGGGAATATGTTAATAATATGATTGATATTAGTAATATAATTAAGATATGAGAGAATCTGAAGTTGAAAGAGATGAGCTAAGATAAACTCTTACTCATGCTTTTGAGAAAATAAATGTAACAGATGATCGAGTGGATAATTTATAGCATAGACTTGATAAACAGGCTAGTGCAATGCCCGATATTGTTTATCCAGTAATGGTAGACATTTAAAAATGGAGAAAAGTGAGTTTATGCACGAGATGCAGGGAGATATAATTAAGCTAAATGCTTTGTTGAAAGGATCTATGAATCCTTTTATGCTTGAGTTTCGGGAGAAATGTGTAAAGAGATTATTTGGTATGTTACAATGACTGACAAGCAGATGGTTGTCTTTGATTCTTTTGAATTAGAAGGAGAAATTTTAGAATGATGAGAGGATACAGATGTTGATAGACCCTTAACCTAGACTAGGTTTAAGGAGGTTTTTTTTTATAAATACTTTCTTTAGACTTTTAGAGCCCAACAAGATGAGATTTTATGTATTTGAGGCAAATGGATTGACTGTGGCTCAGTATGATAGCAAATTTATGGTTTTGTCAATGGTTGTACCAAAAATGGTAGACTAAGAGGAGAAAAAATGTAAGAGGTTCAAAGATGAATTATATTTTAAAGTTTAATCGAAACTATCTTACATGAGGCATATGAATTATGGTAGATTGGTGAATATATTATTTCAGATCGAGAGAGATGTGGGGGAGTTTAAGGGAAAGAGAAAAAGTGATTAAAGAGACTTAGACATAAAGGTTATAGAGGTAGGGATAGTATGAGTATACAGGGTGAGAGACCACCCCAAATGAGGCATTCATTGTTACCAAAAACTGAAGAACAGAGTCAGAAGCAAATAGAATATGTTGCTTTTGTGTTTCAAAATACTATTGGTGGGACTCTTAGATTTGGGAGACAGGATATGGAAACTAGATGTCATGGCAGAGGAAGTAAGTATGCTACCAAGTGGAAGTGGCAATTTGATGTATGATTTTGGGACAAAAGTTTGCTATAGATGAGATATTTATCCCAGAATTTTCAAAATTGAAGTGCTTTATGTGTAGAGAAAATGGACATGTTAATTTTGGTTAATCTTGATGCAACACATTCTTTTGCATCCAGTATTCATATAAAGTCTATTGAAGTATGTATTAGTCCTTTGATGCAAAAATATTTTGTTGAAGTTTTCACTAAAGATGAAAGGATAATCATAAATGTTTACAGGGGTTGCGTGATTCGTATCAGTGATAGAAAATCTGAGAATGAATTGATTGTCAACGTATTACGCTTGGGTTGATTGTTCCAGAAAGAATGTAGTGTTCAAAATATAGACATAAGAAGTTTAATTTTTAGAGAGAACATAAAATATTATCGAACTATCCTATTTTTCTCTGACCACTAGGAGATGGTTGAAGAAAGGATGTGAGGAGTAGTTGGTATATATAATGGATTCTAAAAGGGAAAATAAGAAGTTAGAAGAAATCTTGGTAGTGAAAGATTTTCATAATGTGTTTCATGAAGAGTTGTCCAGATTGTCTCCCAGTAAGGAGATTTAGTTTCCTAAAGATGTGATTTTGAGTTCAACATACATATCTATAGCACCCTATAGAATGACATCAGTTGAATTGAGAGAGTTGAACGTACCGTTTTAAGAATTTTTGGATAAACCATTTATCGGACCTAATAAATTTAGGGAAGCCCATGTGTTGTTCAGTGAAAGAGAAAGATGGAATGATAGGAGTATGTATAGACTATAGATAGTTGAAATAAAAACAAATATATTTTATCCAAGATAAATGAATTGTTTGAGCAGTTACAAGGAGTAAGAGTGTTTTTTTTAAGATAATCTGATATCAGATTATCACCAATTGAAGATAGAGAAGAGAGGTGTGCCTAAGATTGTTTTTATGACATGTGATGGTCATAAGTTTCTAGTGATGCTATTTGGGTTGACTAATGTTCCAGAAACATTCATGAACTTGATGAATCGAGTGTTTAAACCATATCTTCACAAGTTTATGGTTGTATTTGATTTTCTGATGTATTTTAAGGAGGAAGAACAATATGTCAAACAATTAGACGGTGTGTTGAAGATTCTAAGGAAAAAGAAATTATATACAAAGTTCTCTAAGTATGGGTGTTGATTGAATGAAATAACTTCCTTGGAAATGTAATATCGGGAAATGGATAGCAGTGGATTTACAAAAGTTAGAAACAATGTTAAGTTGGGAGAGACCAACTAATGTGACTGAGATCAACATCTTCGTAGGGTTGGCTGGTTATTATAGAAGATCTTTTCAGAAATTTTTATTTTTGAAATATGGTTGAATAGACTGACCAGGGAAAAAAAAATGGGATTTGTATGGTGAGGGAAGTGTGAGGAAACAAAAAAAAAATCCAATTGGATATATTGACTACAACTCCAATAGTGGTGTTTTCCGTCTGGTAATAAATGATTAATGGTGTATAGTGATACGTCACATCAATGATTGGGATATGTGTAGCATAGGAAAGTTGTGGCCCATACTTCTAAGAAATTAAGGATTTATAATAGAAATTATCATACTCATAAATTTGAGTTGACTATTATAGTATTTACTTTAAAGATTGGAGACATCATCTGTATGGATGCCACTTGTAAGATATTCATGGGTTATAAGAGTTGGACGTACTTATCTACCTAGAGAGAGTTGAATTTGAAGTAAAGATGGTAGATGGAGTTGATTAGTAACTATGATTGTACAATTCACTATCATCTAGAAAAATGCAAAGGTGATAGTTGATACATTGAGTAGAAAGTTTACAAGGAAGTTAACTGCTAATGGGAGCCTTGATGTGAAATTGATGAGGGATTTAGAAAATTGAGAATGAAGTAGAATACCCGTAGTAGAGGATCATGGATAAAGAATATAGTTATACAGTCATTCATAGTAAAATGGTTTAGAGATGCAAGGTATAGATGAAGAGATAGAAAAGATTAAGTATTGAGTACAATATAAGTTCAAAATTTGAAATGAGGATATTCTGGATAAAAATAATGTTTCCAATAACGTAGAGTTGAGAAAAGAGATTAGGAGGGAGGCACATAATGATGTAGATTTGATGCAATTAAGTAACAATAAGATGTATAGATGATAGAGATAAAATTTCTGGTGGTCAGGATTAAAGAATGATGTAGCTGAGATTGTAAGATTGTATGGAGCACCATT
The DNA here is from genome assembly GCA_023935145.1 of Bretschneidera sinensis. NCBI lineage: Eukaryota > Viridiplantae > Streptophyta > Magnoliopsida > Brassicales > Akaniaceae > Bretschneidera > Bretschneidera sinensis. The sequence continues at coordinate 19,693,154 of CM043703.1, forward strand.
AAGCATAGTATCAAATTTGTATTGGACGACACCGATTAAGACATTGTATGGTAGGAAGTGTAGAATTCTTATATGTTGGAAAGAAATGAAAAAGATAAATATATCTAGTCCATCAATCATTGAGTTAGCAGCTGAGATGATCAAATTGGTTAAAGAGAACCGTAAAACAGCACATAGTAGATCGAATGGCTATACTAATAATAAAAGGAGATCTCTTAAGTTTCAAGTAGGTGATTGGGTGCATTGAAAAATATCTCAATGAAAAAGTATATTGAGAATTTAAACAGAAAAAGAAAAGTTGAGTCAGAGATTTGTGAGACCTTGTGAGGTGGTTGAGAAAGTTGGACTAGTTATGAATAGCTTGGATTTGCCTCCAGAATGAAAACATTTATATTTCATGTTTCACTTTTAAGAAAGTGTTTACATGATAGTTCGAGCTAAGTTATAGAAATTCAGAAAGATTGGATGTACATACAAGTATCAATAAGGATTTTAAAGAAAGGAACAAGTTTTGTACAATAAAGGAAATTGCATTAGTTCAAGTACTGTAGCAGAATAAGGATGTTGAAGAGATTACGCAAAAGTGTGAGACAATTATGAATAAGTATTATTCACAATTGTGTCTGGAGTAAAGTAAAGAAATTTCGATGACGAAATTTTTGTAAGGTGAGTAGAATTGTAATACATGTATTCGTAAAGCAAGGGTAAATAAGTAAATTAATAAATATAACATGAAATTAAAATCATATATTTTACGCAAAGGATTTAGTACTGAACAAAATGATTCTTAAAAAAAAAAAATTAGGACGTGAATGTCATTAAAACATTTATGGGATATAGACGTTATTAAAGAATTTTTGGGATATGGATGTCATTTGAAGAAAAAAAAATCTCACGCAAGTGTGAGATCAGAAGAAGAAAAAAACAATTGAATTAAAAAAAAAACGTGAATAGTATTAAGTGATGAATAGTAAAAAGTGGTGAATAGTAAAAAGTGAGGAATAGTAAAAAAAAAAAATGTCGGCAGCAGGTGGTTAGCCTTGCTGCCAAGTAAATTTATATGGGAGAGAGTTCTCCACATTTTTTAAATGTGGAGACTTTTTAAAAGGGTTGAAAAAATTTTGTTGGAAGGGCGGTTGAAGCAAATTGCCATATATATGTATAAGTTTTATACTGAACGATCAGTGTTCAGTTTCTTTCAAATTTTTGTATTTTCAAAGTAATTGGTGACTTAAAGAAATATTGGAAGAGTAAAATTTTAAAGAGATTTTCTGTGAAATTTCATAAAGGATCATGAGAAGCTATCAATATCAGAAGGTAATAGTGTAGTTTTTATTTTTGAATTTTTAGTATATATGAAATTTTCAGGAAGTAAAAGTAGAAATTTTCCAAGTGTGTGATTTATATCAAATTGAAGAATAAATTAAAAAATTTACACAAATATGATGTCAGGTGTTGACGATTTATAATTAGGGGAATTTCTGAGAGAAACGAGAAATGCAAGAAAGTGATTCACGGGTAGCTTTAAGAGCTACATAGTGAGTTGAATTTATTTTAAGTAGTCTAAAAAAATGAAATATCTAGTGATAATATTAAAATAAATTACTGAGGTATGCTTAAGTAATAGATGAAAATTTGATTTATAGGTATGATAAAAAATTTGGACATGTAGAAATATTTTTGGTGAGAAATGATATTTTTGGAAGTCATAAGTTTATTTGAGAATAAAAGCAATAAATAAATTATTGATGAGATATATTGAGGCTTTAATACGAATTATGATGAGATGAATTTTAGTGGATCTTAACAAATTTTTATGGATGAATTAGTATGATTTGGGATGAAATTTAGTGGATCTTGGCAAGCTTTACTGGATGATTGATGTGTTGGGATTAGAGAAATTTATTGGAATTTTTATATATAAATTTGAGAATAATTAGGATTGTCAATTAAGTGTGTTGAATTTATGTTGTTTTTATATTACTATTCAGAGGCATATTTCATATCATTGCTCATATGCATATGCACTAAATCAAAATGAAAGAACCGAGAAGGTAGTCGGTCTAATTGAAAAACTGTATCAGCCGGTATATGCTGAAAATGAATCCCGTGACAACTGGGAAGAGCTGAAAGAACCGGGAAGGCAACCGGTCTAAATGAGAAAGAAAAAACCGGGAGGGCAGCCTGTCTAAGATAATAACAACCTGTCGACAGGTGGGAAGACGTTCCCATCATATGCATTCATTGCATTGTAGCTGTTTTAATTATTGCTTACATTATTGAAACACTAATGTGTGATGTATTAATTGTGAATTAAATTATAGATGATTGAATCTCATAAAAAGAGACAGCTATGATGATAAAATTATTGAAAAGCTGAGATGTGGTATAGTGTTGTGAACGATGGCTGAGTCTCATAAAAAGAGATAGCTATGATGATAAAATTATTGAAAAACTGAGATGTGGTATAGTATTGTGAATGATAGCTGAGTCTCATAAAAAGAAACCGTTATAGTGAGAAGATTTATTTAAATGATAGATTTTATGATGTAAACCTCATTACGAGGTAATTATGAGATAATTGATGGTCTTAAGGTGGACCAATGATTAAGAAGAAGAGATTGATAGTAGAAAGCTGTCATTGGGTTATATGAAAAATAAATGATTAAATATTAAAAGATTATTTATAGAATTTGGAATACTTGTAGTAAATTTAATTTACTGAGCTTGTGAAGCTCATTCCTCATTGTACAATGATTTCAGGTAGCATAAAGGACAATTAGGCTGATGAGTTAAAAGGCAGGCGAAAACATTTTCTGTAAGCCACGTGCGTGTCATCATCCTCAGACTAATGAGAAAAGAAAACGAAAAATTTATTTGTAAATATTCATACATTTTATGTTGTATATTAATATCAGAATGTTATAAAAGAAAGTTCTGTTAGAATATATATATATATATATATATATATATATATATTTTTTTTTTACATATATGTGTCATGCTGGGATTCTCAAAATGTGATGACACTGTTTCGGAGGTGGCCAACCCAAGATGGATCGTTACAATACCACTCAAACTTAACTTTTTCATTCTTCTTATCTCTCTTATTTTCAACCAATGCTTTTATCTTCTGCTACTCTATTGAGACTTAACCTCTCCACTCTTTTTAACTCTCTTATCATCAACCTATGTTAGTATATTGTTTTATCACATAAAAGAGCAATCAACACATGCGTAACATTTATATAAATACTAGTGTTGATTAATTCAGAACGAGTATATGATTCATACGAGGAAGAAAAAAAAGAATATACTACATTAATATCACTACTGTAGCATTAAATCTAGGGTGAATTTATTGGTAGGGTGGGTGCAGAGTTATACTTGTGACCGAACCTATATGTAGCAGCGTAATATGAATGCAATTTATGACAAGTTTAATTATTTCCCAGTTGCTCACAAGTACGAACTTCAAACCAACCACGCATGGTTCGCAAGTACTACTTGATATCAATGCTTGACAAATGCATTTTGAAGATCTTACTATCACCCAACAGGCAAGACAGAGAAAGGCATTATTTCTACATCTATCTTTTTTTCTTTTAATGATTTTTATTTTAAAAAATTGATGGGAGAAGATATCAAATTCAGTAAGACGAGAGCGTTGGACAAGATGTTTTATTCTAATGAGACGAGAACATTGAAATATTTCAAAATTTTAATAAAATAATAATAAATAATTAATTAAAATAACATAAAAAATAATAATTAAATTTTAAATGAATTAATTTTCAATAAATTTTAATATTTTTATTAACTCTAGAGCATATAAATTATAATCATGATTTTATAAATATTAATATATATGTATTATAAATATATATTTTATACTGTTGTAACTTGTAAGTGATTAATTAAATACTTTGTAATTATTATTAAATCAGATAACATGTACTTTAATAAATATTTATGAAGTATAATGATATTACAATAAGAATACTCATTTGAGGATAAGCTTGAGTCTTAAACTTGATTTTTTTTTGTTTGAGATTTTTAAAGTTTTTATAAAAACTTCAATCGGGCGTCCGCTCCAATCACTGAGGCATAAAAGACGTACGTCTTGGGCATGGACGTAAGCCCTTGAACAAAAAACGTACATCCAACGAAAGAAAAGTCGAAAATTTAAGCCTCATGGCGTTTTGACTACATTCTGCATCTGGGCGAGCCCAGAAAATACTAATAAAATCCAAATCTCTTAATTCGAAAATAGCCACTAGACTTGGAGACTCGAGTTTTATAATACCTCTTAGGGTAGAAAAAATTATTGTCTAATTTTGTTCAAGGAATGATACATAACACAATATTTTTCACGATAAACCTTTACTACATGAATCTTTCATGAACTTGTGCTTATCTTGTAAAGACGTATCCAAAACCTTTTTTTTGGGGTAAAAAATGTTTGGTCAAATTTTTTATCATATAACCAAAAAATTCTCAAATTGTATTTAAATTTCTTTAAAATAACTAAAAAATACTTAATTTTTTGAGTGATCTTGTAGATTTTTTTTGGGGTTTAAAGTTGAAAAAATATGCTAAAAAAATCTTAGAGCTTTACTGACGGTGCCAATATAACCTATAAATCTGCTGGTAAAAATCCTTATTTTTTTTAAAGAAAATGCTATATTGCATGAAAAACGCTACAGTTTACCTATTTTTTATTTCATACTCAGGTTTTTTTCTAGCAAACTAAATCTTGTCTTTGTCTATGTTAACATAGGGATGACGGACGATAACTTGCAAAATAAATTACCATTTTACCTTATGCTAACTAAGACATGTACAAAGTCTATTTTGTCATATAAAAAAAACTTCAAGGTATGAAATAAAAAAACGAGCATATTACATGGTATTTTATGCAATTTAACCATTTAAATATGTACGGTAAAATAAACTTTTATTTTAAAAGTTACCGTTCACAAGAGAAGCATAAAGTCTATTTTGTCAAAAAAATTCACAGGGTATAAAATCACCCCAATCTCCCCTTCTAAACCCGTCTCTGTTACCACCTACAAGTGTAGTGTTGACATTCACGATTCATTTAAACAAAACCCAGAAAAATACAAAAGAAAGAGAAGTTAAAAAGACCAACTCCCAGAAGCTTGCTTCCGTAATTTAGGAATTGAGAGAAGCATCAATTTCCAAAAGTATTATAGTTATAAGTTAGCTTTACCAGTGCTATTGTCACTATGCAATTATCCACCCTTAACGCACATTTTGATCAAAAGTTTATAGCTCATCACTCTTTTTTCTTCCCCTACCTGCGGTGATTAATTCTCAATCATGTCGGTGAGAAATCCACACTACAATATTTATTGCCTTACTAAGTTTAAAAACAACAATATTTATTTTCTTTAAAAGTTTAAAAACATATATGATTTTAACCAAAAAAAAAACGTGTAAATGAAATGAGTATGCCCAAACTGCAAAAACTAATTACTACTGTTAGTTTCCATCCATTACAAAATATTGTCAAATACTTCATTGTTGTTGAAAAGTACGAGCATAGAAGAGATGGAACCTACATGTAAGCTTGTGTTTTGCATTGCTAGGCCATTCCATGGTTTTTGGCTAGCTGCCCCCTATGATCTTCCGAACAAGAGCCTGCCTTGGACCTCTTTTACTTACTGATGCCTCTAGGACCAGGGTTGATCCAACTGATAAACCTAGCCAATAAATCAATGACCAGAAAGTGAAATTAAATACATATGCAAATAACCTTGTTGACTAGTCTATTTCATGCATCAAACACTAGTGAGACAAAGCTGGAATTGAGTTTTATATCCACCCAACGTCAGCCCACCTCCTTACCCTGTCATATGCACCCAAAAAAAATCATCAAACGGCAAAATGAAAATGACAATCAGCTCCATTACCATATTCAAAGTTACAACACAAATATAAGGAAATAAATTAATATAACAAGCTTCTTTGTTATCAAAGCTAATATCCCAAGAAACAGTTTCTTACAATTCATCACTTTGTCCCACGTATGGGGTTTTACAACAGAATCTTTAGTGTAAGAATGTTTATGCATGCAAGAAGATGTAAAAGTACAACAATTATTTGCTCCTTTTCGAAATAAATAATCACGACATCAGTCCGTGAACAACCTGCATGTAAAGCAAGATCTGAACCACGGTGAAAAAGAATATGAGTCTCCTATGGTAGCGAAAAAATGATGCAAGAGGAAGAAACAGTGTCTTCGAAACTAAATTTCTTTTAGTTCCTGGTTTCATAAAGACAAAGCTTTCCTGAATTGTAAGAGCCACAAAACTATCTGCATTCCAAAAAGCCGTGCTTCCAACAAGACCTCCTCCAACCAGACATTTAGCCAACATAATAAGGATTTCTTTTGTAACATCTTTGCCTCCATAACTGCCTTGGAAGAAATCTTCCCAATGATCAAGAATGTCTCGAGAGAAGATCCCTGCAACTATTTAGAAAGCGTTCAAATGGGTAAAATTGGAATATTTACTTGCTATGGAAAACTGAATCCAAGTTTTCCCCCAACTTAATCATGAAACTAAATAAATAGGTTAATTTAGGGTCTAATCCTTCACAACCAAGTGTTAAGAAGGCAACAAAGTAGTGAAGTAATAGAGAATACCAATGCATTATTGACTGCTCGTAAACAGTCATTTGTCTTCAGCATTAACAGAATTACACGGGGCAGCCTCCTAAGAAGCTCTGAAATTTGAGAGAAATACTGAGATGCATACATCTGCCAGAAAGAACGGTATTGTCAAGTAAGTGTTAAGAACCAAATTTTATCAACCACCCATCCTATCCACATGACAAGAAATTATTTGTATGAAGCACAAAGCTTTCTTTCAAAGGATATTTAGGACAGAAGTAAGAATAAAAAGAAACAGGTGAGTAAAATCATTAGTAATAGTAGGAACTCTGTCTGGCATAAACCTCAAAGCAGTAAACAAAATTTCCACAAAGCAATAACTTCTCAATAGAACCACCTGTAATTCATCACTATCAGTGCCTTGTATGACCAAATGATCAACAGCAGAATCGATGACCCTATTCCATGGCCTCATGGTAAGAATTCCTGCAAATAGTGGGTACAGATCCTCCCCAGCACCCAATTTCACACTGTTTTCCTTTATGGCATTAGCATCGGCAAAAATCAAGCCCTGTAACATATGTTAAAACAACAAAGAACAGTATGTAGTTGCTGACAACAGAAAACATAACTGGGCATGAACAAAACCAATTATATACCTTCCACAGTGCAGCATAGTTAATCCTCGTGGAAAAATCAAGTTCCTTGTACAGACCATGGTCCAGAAGTACCAACTGCGGTTTTCTCTTGCCTGCAGATGAGAAGGAAAAATGAAAATATTAAGACGGTGAAAAACTCCATATGAAGTGTTCATGGGAACCAAGTTTACAATTGACAGAAACAGGCTTTTTTCTAAATTACAAGAGAATCCATTCAAGTATTAATAAATAGAACAATAGAATAAGACAGCATTGCCACTACAACCCACAAAATTCAGGCTGGAAGGGTTATCAGCAGAGTAGGAATATGTTTGGAAGGATTTCCAGTTGCCATCTCTAGCACAGATGCATGCATGCTTTCATACAGATAAGATTGCTGAAAACTAACAGAACAAAAAAAGATTCAACACTCTCTCTTCTCCGATGCAACTAATATGGGATTGATTAAGCAATAGACTAACCAACGAACTGAAGAAGCTGTTAGAGAGATGCTCAATGGCAATGAAAATTCTCACCTATTATGCTCGTTTTTCCAGAAGGCAACGGCTGAACTAGCAAATTGGCAGCATGTGGGTCACAGTGCACAAATCCATGTTTAAACATCATCTCAGCAAAAGCTTGACTAACCTGTAAATGAGGGAGATTGAACATATCGAATCTCTCTTTTATTACTTCTACAAGCAGATAAGAACTTAATCTTGTCAAGAAAATTAAAATATGTTGGTTTCTCATTCTCATGATAAAATTTGGGTAAATTACAAATACATCCTCAGGTTTTGACCATAATTACAAACCAGTCCACTAGTTTCTCAAAAAGACAACTAAATCCAGCCATTTAAGGTCACTAACGAAAATTACAAAAATTCAAAATGGTCCTTATATTTATTTAGGCCTTCTCACATTGGGAGACCCACCTCAAACCAATTTATATGACCTCCCTCTGTCAAGCTATGATTCTGTATTTGTTCGTTCTCTCTCTTAATGAATTTTATTTTTTTTATCAAAAGGAAAAAGAAAATAATTCAACCAAAACAAACTCAAGAAATGCCAAAAAGACAACTTTGACTAAAAAATTCAAATATAATGTCAAAATACTTTAATGTTCATTATCAAGTTTTATTAAGTCTAGAAAGGATTATAATTACCTGTCCAAGTGAGTTCCTGCAAACATATATACCTGTAACCTCTCAGCTAATATGGCCTAGCTGCATTAGGTTTCTGCATATAATAATCTACTAGGTGCAACGTGAAACATAATGGCCTTATACTCCAGCAATATTATCACTAGTACCCTTATAGCCAACCTACCTATCCAAACAAAAACATTTTGTGACATCCTACATTCCATGGCCCAGTATATGAACAACTTAAGTGCACATCTATTTTGCAGATAAGTACATAACTAGGTGTTTTATTCTATGTGCTTGTTGAATTGAGACTATTTAGTCTGTTTTGCGTGTGGTATGTTCCTATTTTCTATAAATATTCATTCACCATAAAAAAAAAAAAATTGAATCATCAATCTAAAGGCAAGTTCGTGTGCATTTAGACATTGTTCCAAACAATTGGTGTGCATTAAGTAACCAATATATTGATGTTTTTAAAAAACTGCAAAAACCGTCATGGTTAATAAACATTCTCTTAGTTGCATTCTTTTTACTCTCTTTTTTTAGCTTACTTTTCACTCTTCTTTTTTTCTATTTTTAAAATCTATTTCAAGTAACTCATGTAATCATTTCTTTATCTTACCGAAACTTTCTAAGTTTAGAACCAATTTCCAGTTTCCAACTAAGCTCTCAATTTTAAGCACAAAAGAGTATCAAGAGGCCCATGAAATCTGAATCAGATTATTGGGTTTCAGAGTCTTACCACAAACTCCCGAAATCACCTCCAACATCCTCGTTCATTTATGATGTCGGATCGCGTTGAATTATGTTTAGTAAGTATTCTCCATGAACTCACCATGTACAATCCATAAACCCCACCACCAAGATCTGTACGCATTCAGATCTCACCGACAATTCGCACTTCATAGTTTTGTTTTCATCTTCTGGGTTTCTATATGTTTAATCAATAATTCTCATGGAACTCAATCTAAAAGTATGTGCTTCTCACATGAATCTTAATGTCTTGTCAATTTACAACAATCACAGACATCCAAGTGTAATCTGGCAATTTTCTGCATGAAATTCATCTCACGTGATGCCAAATCAGCGATTCCCTCAAGTTTATTAACTGCCTTAGACAATTTGCACAAATTTTTTTATAAAGAACGATTTGCACCTATTGAAATGTACACAGCAAAAGTTTCAGGTGGACTGAGGTTTTCTGAACCTAATAGACCTTATACTCAAAACTAAGGATGTAATTATAATTTACCTGAAAATTTATCGAATAAAATACTAGGCGCAACTGTATGGGCCAGTTCGAAACAAGCCGTACAAGTATCAAAGATCATACTATTATCCAATTACATGGTCCTCAATCTCCTGTACTAAGTAACCAATATTCTATGGCCAAATATATGTTCACAAAAGTACATTAATTTAGCATATTATCAATCAAGCGGATCTCTAAAAGGCAAAAGTAAATGTCCTCCATATTACAAGGCAATTTCTTAACAAAATTACTCTAAACCAATGCAATGTGGCGAATGTCAAGTTCATAAACTTACTAGTTTTGCAACTTCACTAGGTTGAATTCCAAGTCCTCGAATTGTCTTCACATCATTCACTTGAGCACCATCTATGAATTCCATGGTTAGCAATTTGGAGGTGCTTAAATTCCAGTGCACCTTTGGTGCATATACATAGTCTGCAATATGGGGAGACAACTTCCGGAAATTATCCAAACATTTCTCACTGTTTTTGGCCTCAACCAAAAAATCAAGTTCCTGATTGCCACAAGTACAACTCTTCAATCTCGTTGACAATACAGCACATAAAAATTGCATGACTGCATAATAATAATCATAACATAAAAGAGTCCATCATCATAAGGATACAGCCAGCTAAAATTTTGTGAAACTATTGGTGTAAGACATAAATCATGTAATACAGGGAGTATTAAATTAACTGAGCCAAACTAGGTTAAAACAAGAACCTTTAAAACAACTAATGACTCTTTCTACTCTAAATCAATTCTCAGTCCACCCCAAGAACTTTTAGATGCTATAATCATTCATCTTCTTCCACAATTCTACAACTTCTAACTATGGAAAGAACATATCAATTCTATTAATGGGCAACATAACATATTTGCCAAATTTCAGAGTGTCAAAAGGTAGTTGAAGAATGATATCAGACAAAGCTTAAAAGAAATACAAATCCTCAAGGTCACAAATCATGTCCAAGGGTGCGAAGGAGTTCCAAATTTCCAAAATTTGAACTGCAAGACCTTACAGACTTGGAATTAATTCGAGAAAATTGATGGATCTTTATAGACGATGAAAACAAACATCAAATAATAACCTTGATTAGAAATACAAATGCTTTGGAAGAGAAGCCTAATCAGAAGGCTTTAACAAAGCATACACCAAATAGCTTGAAGCCTAGGTCCCTCTTTATACAATCATAATGTGCAAAGTGTATCAAACAGAGTAGAAATATATATGCATTATATAGTAAGAACAGCATAGATGTCTGCATCTAAAAGAATTGAATTAGCAAATTTACAAAGAATATATATGTATGAATCATAGGAATCCTAAGGGAAAAGATAAAATAGAAATTGAGCATGTCTTAAAGCTACTTGCCTTTGGTAAACTTTCACTCATTTCCTCGACCAACCATCTGCATATATAAAAGAAAATTTAAATTAATATTAGCAGTTTTAAGACATAAACCCACTCATAATTAGACGCATGGAAAGACCCATCTATAGATTTGAAAGAAGAAAAAGAAGAAGCAATCTAAGACCATAGAAACCCATTATATATTTGTCAAATCAAGATTTGAATCGCGAATTGAAATCTTAATTTTGTGAATCAGGAATCATAAGATTTGGAACAAATTCTCAAAATCAACTGTAAATGTAATGTAATACATGTTAAACAAATTAAATACATTGAAAACTGAAATAAAATAAGTTAGAAATTAATTTACGAGCGATCATGTGAACTAATAGGAAAGGCACTCAATATGTTAGTATATCTGTATCATATAAATGCTTCATGAAAGTATGATAAATTGTTTGTTGGAAATTGGAATAAAAAAATATATTGTTATGAACAAAACAAAATATGTATATACATTTAATTTATACATACATATGTATGTGTATGTATAAGTAAGTATAACGTTTATTGGAATGATAAAAAAAAATCACTTTGAAAGACCAGACTTTAAAAGAAAACTTCATACTCAACACTCCATGCTTCCAAATAAGCTATTATTGGTTGAAATCAATTATAAGAATGCTTTGTGGGGTTCTTTGTCTCTTTACAAAAAAAGTTCAATAACCCTTAATTTCTAGAACTTCTTAAATGATATAGAAAAATTAAAGGATTGTGCTTTTTTAACCGTCAACACAGTCTAAAAATTGAAGAAAAAAAAAGTTTCACTATTGGATAAATCGTACGATTCGATTCGTATCATACAATTAACCACCATTCAGGATGAACTTCATTTTTGCATACCAATTCAAACCGTTTAGGGCTTGAATCAAATCAAATCGTACAATCCGAATCATGAATCATAAGATTTTGACAATTATGACCCACTCATAAAAAATATGTACACAGAGACACAGAAAGACACATCCATAGACTAGAAAGGAGAAGGGATGCACATCCTAGAGCAACCAGATTTAGCAAGCACGTGATGATAACCATTCATCTATTTATTGTCAACTACTACTTACAGTCTAGGAAGGACAAGTAACAGGTATGAATAGCTCTACCTGTAATCAAAAGAATGGAAAAAACGATGTAGGGTGTACACAATGAATTCCACAGTGGCATGATCTGCAGCCGCAGTATCTGTCATGTGAGTGTGCTGAACCTGAATATCGAGAAAACAATTTGGACATGAAAGGTAAATACACATAAAATAAATTCAAACCAAGATCTGCATAATTTGCACGAAAATTGGTGCCACCTAGCATATATATATCCAACATGGGGTGAAAGTGGCAATAATTGAGACCTTCACAGCAACTTTTTGGCCATCTTGCGTACAAGCAACATGAACTTGTGCAAGTGAAGCACTTGCTATTGGAACAGGATTAAATTCATTAAAAACCTGCACGTGAAAAGGTTTGAGTCAGTGAGCAAGTCTAGTATCTCCAATGAAATTATGTAATAATTCGATAAAATAAATAGCAAATCGCATGGCCACCAAAAGTCACCATGACATTCAAGTTGATTATGAGAGATACAGCCTTAAAAGTTACAAATAACAAATCAGCCTGTATATTTGTATATTCTCATGGGGAGAAAAAAAAATAACTTTCCAAGAATAAATCAAACCAAATGCGTACTTTATCTGGTGTCTCTCCAAGCTCTTTCTTAAAAACTTCACATACTTGATCATACGAAGAAACTGGACATTTGTTCAACATAGACTCCCTCATTGTTTGGACATACTCTTGAGGTACTAAGTATTCCTACATAAAGAAAAATAAAAGTGGTCATTTTATGCTCAAAATTGAAGACCATTATTCAGATCAAGCAATTATTTTGCAATCCCAAGAAACTCATTTCAAACTTTAACACGGTGTCTTTTCATTTCCTTCTCATAGTTATCTAAAGACGTAGATTGAGAGCATACCAGCTGGGCAATATGTTGACCAAGTTTGATGTATATTCCTCCATTCGTGAAACAAAGTTCTTGAAGCTTACGCGCAGACCTCAGGTGGACTTCATGCTTGACTCTTGACCTCTCGCTACTTCCTTCCGGAAATCCCCATAGAGAATATTCATAATCTAACAACAGTATGCGTATAGACAGCATTACTACTATGTAACAATCATTATATATGTTCAAATATCTACACGGGAAAGCTAGTACTAAAAGGCTATCAAAAAGAGAATATAAAGCACCAAATTCAGCACAGAATTTTTCTTTAAAAAAATATAATAATAAAAAAAAAATGTGTCAACCCAATTAGTGAAACTGATTGTAAAACCCTAAACACTCAACATGATTCCATACATATGAAATTAAAATTACTTTAGATTCTGATATAAGTAACCAAAGTTAAGTTTATACATTGATTGAATAAGCCAAGCCATTAATTATTTGTTCCTCAAATAAAATAGTCCATGCAATCCACAAATTCCCTACAGATAAAGTGTTCTTTTATTATTATTATCCAAATATACACATTTCTTAAAGATTTTAACTTCAAGTTTAGAGTAAGTTTGGAACAAATGCATTCCATAAGTTTTATAGAATTTATTTACAACCCCATACATAGCTTGTTGCAAATTCTATCGAAATTGATAGAATTTACAACTGAATTCAAAAATTATGTTTGACCAAAATACTCTCCTTTGATTTCTTCGTTTACTTCAAACATGCTAGACATGATAATTCAATTGAATTCTACCATTTAATATATTTAATATAAGAAAGTCAAAACAAACTTACCAACAAAAAATATAAGAAAGTAAAACATATAAATTTATTTCAATTCATTTAGAAATGAATTCTTTTTTTCAATTCACTTGAAAATGAAATGAAATTCGTTTGGTTCCAAACGGAGTGGTTTTTTATAAGTGATTCCAAACGGAGTCAGAGAAATATATTCACCAAATTTCAAAATCTCACTACTAAAACCAAAACGAAGAAAAACTTGCCATATAACAACAAAAATAAACCAAAAAACAATAATCAAACCAGAGAATTAGCACTTAATTCAAAGCGAAAACCGAACTAAGAACAAACTATCTCAAAACTGCAAAGCCAATACCGAATGCAATGGAGGCGGCAGTTACGGAATCCCGGAAAAGGCGGAGGGGCACGGCGGTGCATAGCTTGAGAGTGGTCGCAGGATCTTCGGAGGCGGCCAAGGTAGCTGCGCCGACGCCGCCGCAAATCGCAGTGGCAGCCACAGCGAGCTTGGCTCGGGTGCGCCACAGGGATCGCGTGGCCATTTGTGTTCGTTGGAGAAAACAAATTACAAAGCGAAAGCGTACCACGCAAAGCACACAACGGGACAAGTGAGCGAAATTGACTCGTTTGGGTTTACGCTTGTTTTGGTCCAAGTTAATGACCACTATGAACATATTACGCTAAGTAAGCCACTATTGGGCCGCTCAAAAAAACCCGATTATCCAAATTGGGCTGGACGTTGGTCAAAAGGAAAAAAAAACATTTTATGACTTGTGGATTCTGTTGCATGCTGTGTCTATCTTGTTTTTTCAGTTTATTTTTCAATAAACAAGATTTTAAACATTCATTTATTCAAACATTAAAATCAATTTAAAACCGATACATTCATTTATTCATTTATTTAAAAAAATTGAGTAAATATAAAAGGTAACTTTCTCTCATTCTTAGTGTGAGCAAAATTTGATCTTTAATCTCTTGTACAGTAATAAACGACTTTGATACAAATTAAATTTGATAACGTCCACAAAAAGAATTGCCTATTGGTAGAAGTTTACAAGTCGATTTGAAATGGTTTCAAATGCTTTCATAAAGCTTAAAGTAGCATTTCGAACGGTTTTTTTAATGAAAAACTGACTAATGCTTTTTTATTTTTATCTGTAATTTACAAATTGATCAATGCAAATTAGTTTAAAATACAATAGATTACTAGCTCAAAAGTTAATTTCTTTTGTATTTGTTTTGCAAAACTGACTTCTACACATCTGTTTTAGAGAAAATGATTACAAGTTAAAAGGAGATCCCAAAATAAGCTAAAAATTCAAAATGATAGTGATGGTCTGTCTATAGCTTTGAGGTCAAAGATGATAGTTCAAGTGCCTGACCCTCTTCTTCTTGTTTTTTTTCTTACTGCAAGCAAGAACCCAGAATAATAGAAAGCCTTTAGTACAGCCCAAATCCAAAGAAATTTAAAAGAAGGGCGGCAGGAAATAAAAAGAAGAGAGTGCCCCTGTGGAGCAAGAAAAAGAATTATTAATTGATTGATCAACATCATTACTGCAAGGGTAGGCCCAATTCTTGACCTCGAGACTCCAAGGATCAGTGGATGATTGAAAAGCGACGGAGTTCAAAGAATGACAGAGACTTCAGATCAGCCAGAAGAGGAGAAATACCAGGGGGGGGCGTGTCCCAGGATTAATTCAGATGTGAGGAGAGGGGCAGGGGACTAAACACCTCAACTGCTTTAGCTTCAATTAAACTGGGGGGAAGATAACAGGGAACGAAGGTTAGCAAGGAACTCCAAAAGAGTGTTAACACGTGACAACTTTTGCATCCGAATTCAATCTGCAGACCAGTGTTTTGAACAATGGCGAATCCAACACCAATAAACAGCAGTTTGGGCGATTAAAGCCGTCCGGGAATACTTTCCAGTCAGGAGAGGAAGGGGGAGCAATGAGGAAAGGTGAGCCAGGGTGGGAGGGGTAGTCCCGGGTGGTTGATTTGGGTGTGGAGAAGAGCAAGGTTTGTGGAGTGTGGTTTTTATAAACTGATTCTCTAATGAGAGCCCGTTTAGTACACGAGGAGGAAAATATTTGCAATTTTAATGTGCCCCACCAATATCTATCTTTAGTTGCAGAACAAGCATGGAATTACAATTCTATGGCAGCACAAGCATGCTTGCAGAACAAACATGGAATTACAAGCCCCTTTTTCAAAAAATTGTAATTAATACACATTGAGAAGAAACATCAATCTTCTCATTTTTCTTTTTTACCAAGCGATAAAAAAACGCTTTTCACTCACTTTTCTTTCACTCCGTCTTCATTCCTCCTATTATTCCTCTCGACCAATCATAACCTAAAAGTTCCACACTTATTCAACAGTACAGCTTTCATCGACTATATCAAGACACTAGACTTTTGTCCAAAATTCAATCTGCAAGCTACAATACAATCAGTCGTACCAAACTCAAATTCTTCAATTCTTAAATTTTCCAGACTTCCAAATCAGTTGTTTTCTACTTAGCCACAACCAAAGAAAATTCTAAAACAAAACTATAAACCATTATGGCGTTTTGGTTTACCATGAGCAGTTATGGATAGTTACTGGCTGCTATTACGGCTTGTTGGCAATCAGAGAACTTGAAGTGATATGGCAGCAAGTAGTACTGGGGCTGTTTCTTGCACTCGTCACCAGTTCTCGCTATACTTCAATAAGCTGAATTGTTCATAAGCAACAAGTATATGTAGCATACTTAAAAATCAAGGGTACTAGCCTTAGAGGACCCAGAGCAACTACTGGATGTTCCATAAGAAGTCCCACTGGAGCCATCAACAGGGGCTTGATTTAGACATTCTAAAACCAAAAACCTGCGTTTCTGCAACTTTATTGAAAAAGTTGTTGCCTCAAGAATCACTGGAACCTGCTGACAAATTATAAAAAATCAAAGTAGGTAATGTGACCAGAATAAGCCAAATTGTGCCTCATAATGACCAAGTGTTGTTTATGGAATCCTTCACGTAACAAACATCCAATATATCATGACTAGTGCAAAGGATGTTTAACATTACCTGTGTATTGATACGCGCTACCTTGTGTACATTGAGGAAGCCAATCATATCCTGGTAACCAGTGAGGAGTTTTGCCAATTCCTTGTCTTCATCTGAAGAAAGTATTCATTAAGAACTACTGTGAAATGCAATTGAAGTCAACAACACAATAGGAGTAGCATTTGTAGAAGCTAACAATAAACCTGGTATTGCTCTGACAGAAAGCAAGGTATCTGCCATGTGTTGCCATCTTTTGGAGAAGGATAGTGAAAGCAGGGAAGGTGGAAAGGTTATAATAGCAACTGCATTTGAAGACTGTAGCATGCTTTTGAGAGATCTAATAAAGGAAAGCATATGCCATTCCTGCAATAATAATACATTAACAGGAGTAGTAAAATAATAATGCTTGGCAGCACTGCAAAGGAACTCTGGAGTGGAACTATCATCAAAATGGATTTAGAAGAGGAACCACATGTAATGTAACTAGGATTGTCTGTGATATGAAAGGTGCAAAAGCTAAGGATACCCTGCTTTCAAGAATGACTTTCCAAAGAGCAAAAGACCACAGAAATTTACAACAATTCAAGAAATAATTTAAGGCAAATGAAAAAAAAAAGCAATTTTAAACCAGAGGTCGAAGATGACTAAGAGTTCAAGGGAAATATGTGATTGTAACTGACCTTGTCGGAATATTCACATTGTGGAGCACAGAATGACTGAATGGCAATTCGACCAACGCACGAAAGGCTACCATCATTTCTGTGGATATAACCAAAAGAGGGTAAACAAAATGCATAAAAGACCATGCAAATGCCACATAGATGAATCTTACAAAACAGATCAGTTTCATGATAAGTGAAATACTATTTTACTAAAATGAACCTAACAAAGCCTCTCCACAGAGCTATAAGAGAGATGGAATATAACAAAAATAAATAAAGGGGAAACAGACAAATTTGATAGAATGCTTAGCTGTTTCCTTAAATTGTGAGGGTCAGCGCATAAAAGAAGAGAGTTATTAAACTCAAAAGAGACAGGAACTTAATTTACAAAATGTTGTCTCATGTCTGTATGATTTGATTCAAAGCATGTTTAGTAACTGCTACAGCTCCCTTGTTTGGAAAGAACTTATGACAAACACTGACATGCCAACATTTTATCACATGTCACCATTACAATATTCTATTATCAATCATTTTAATCTCTACTAATATCACTCAACAGCAAACATATATCTACCAAATATAAAACTGAAATTGCATATGCTGTGAAAGTGTCTGACAATATATTAATTTAATCCTTCCCATGCTATTCAAAAAAAGAAAAGAAAATGCATTACCCTCAAGATGAGCAAGCTACCTTGGCATGTCAAGAAAATAATTCACATGCTTTAGATATACGACCAAAAATCATACGATCATACCTTGGAAATTGAGCTAAAAATGTGGCACAACGATCTCGAAGAGCAGCAAGATTTGAAGAACCCTGGATGCTAACGCAATCTATGCGATGCCCACTGAGAAAGTGCCTCTCCAGGGGCTTCCGCAAGTCAAAGTCATTGCAGTACTCATGCTTACCATCTGCACCAGTATAACATAATTAGGATCACTCAGAATTGCTCTCTTTCAAGCATAGAACTTATACAAAATTTGAAATAACATATTAATAAGTAGACGTAACATAGACAGCTTTGTCTGCAACATCCATAACACCAGAATCATCATATGCACCATATTTGCCGCTAAACTTGAAATGACTGGAGAGTGGCCAGTTCATGCAAAGTGCTGTTTGTTGAAACTGTATCAAGGCTCTCTCCAAGGATCCTGCTTGGCAAGGCGAGCACTAAAATATATCGCTGTCTAGGGTTATATGGAAACTAAGATATATCTGTTTGTCTAGGTAAAATCGTGCTGCTAAGGGCCAAGAGTAGAGAGGAACAACTGAAGACTGCTTACTTAGGTGGTAGGTTTGCTTTTATATCTTAGAAGAAAGATAAAGAACACATACGATGTTCATTTCCCATAATTATGAAACTCTTCAAAATGGCAAAGGCAATAATGCACTTCTTAATAACAGATTCTGAACTGAAAGATTGAGGAGATGATTGTAAGTTCGACTTGGTGAATTGGTAGATTGAGAAACAACCTATTGAGTACAGCGGATTGGGTATTAGCTATTAAATTCTTATGTCTCTTTAACAAAGCACTTCTTGGAAAGTGGCTCTGGAGATTCCATTTATGGAGGGTGGTGGTGGCTAAATACAATACCACTCATAATGGGTGGGTATCAAAGGAGCGGAAGTGGAAATTGAACAAAGATGGGATATTCAATGTTATATCATTATATAATTTTCTTCGTCCTACTGTTCAAGGGAAGAGAAAATCTACTTACCCTTGGAGAAGCATTTGGATGACTTCCACTCCTACAAAGGTGGCTTTTTTTTTTTGCTGGGGTAGCTTCTTGGGGTCGAATTTGACTATTAAGAATCTCAAAAAGGGAATTTTTCTTGTCAATAGATGTTACTTATGTAAAAAATGATGCTGAAACAGTCCAGCACCTTTTGCTTCTGTGCCTGGGTGAGACAGCTGTGGAAATTGGCACTTTCGGTGGTGGGTATCTCTTGGAAAGTTTCGGGGTGGATTGAGGAGGAGGTTTTGGTTTGGAGGGGGATTCATTCTGCAAAAGAGAAGAGGAAGGTTTTGGCTCTAGTTTCACTTGCTATTTTTGGGTTGGTATGGTGGGAAAGGAATAGAAGAGCTTTCGAAGGGGTGGAAACCTCAATTCATACTATTACGGACAGAGGGTTAAGTACTTTAACTTTTTAGTTTAAAGGAAAGTTTGATGTAAATGAACTTGATGTTGTTGATTGTCATGTAATTTGAGTTGTCAGTTTTTTGTACTTGGGTTGGCATTCCCTTGATGCCCTTGTCTATGCATACTTATGCTCCTATAAAAATAATAATAATAATAATAAATTTTGAAGGCAATGATCAAATATTTACATGAACTTATAGTTCAAAGGACATGTAATACGATCCACTAGAAAACAATTTGTTACTTAAGCTTGATTTAAACCAAAAATCAAGAAGCATCGACATTGTTAGAAAAGTAATTTTATAATAGAATAATTCTAAACAAGCTAACCTCTATGACCATCAAAATTCCGCTGATTATCACCAAAATACTTCTTATACTGCCAAGCAATTCTCAATCTGTTCTCCTACAATTTCGTGAAAGACACTATTTAAATTCTTAAAATTCACCCACACAAGCAATCAATAAATAAACATATAACAGACAGAAGGAATTGGAGATAAGGGGCACCTGATCTGGATCTGGATTACGATCGCGAGATTTATCATCTTTGGACAAGGCAGGACTTGGCAAAGTACCCATAAATCCTCTTGGGTCTTTGGATGGACTAGCATAAAGAAGAGGTTGGTTATGAACAAGTCCTTGAGACATGAAATTCCTTAACAAAAGCATATGATGAGGCGCTTCTGGATCTTCCATCACCATGACTAGGCTTCCCAAAGGGAACCCACTGCCTAGTATCTCTATATTAAGGTACGATAAATTAAGTACTGAGAAGTGAAAACACATAACTAAACTACAAAGTTGATACGAAGTAGTGTAATAAAATGGGGAATCGGTATCGATTTCATTGCTTTCTTTTCCACATGTCTATACTAATTTCATTTGAATTAAAGAAAATGCAATTAAAATGAAAAGCGAGGAATTTACTGTCAAGGTCAGGTATCCCGGACGAAACAAAGATCGTGCCATTAGGACCACACTTGAGCCCCGGTGTCTGAGAGGACGGTACAGCCGATATGTTGCGAGAAAAGCTACTTGTCCGCATCTTGTTTGTAGCCATGGGTTCATCAAATATATAAAAATAAAAATAAAAAATCTCTACAAAGAGCAGTAAAAAAGGTTGATGGAGCTCCTCCTGGTCTTAGAATTCTGGCAGACTTTGAAGTGCAACATCCAGTAGGTAACAAGAAGAGAACAACATGAAGTCAATAATAGTTCTTGGGGACAACAAAACGAAAAAAAAAATTATAACGGAATTAAACATAAAAATCACCAACTTTAGATTTCATTGTTTTCAATTTAGTATGACCGAGAATTTCAACTAAATATTGTGATTTAGGCGCGTAAATTGTGATTTAGACGTGTTTGGTTGCACGTAATTGGAATTGATATGGAATTCTAATTCTATGGAATTACAATTCAATGAATTAGAATTCCATGGTGTTCCAATTTCGTTGTTTGGCTCAACGAAGCTTGGCTCTACCAAATTGTATGGCCCTTGGCATCTATATAACTATGAACAATCTGACTATGAAATACTCGAGTATCAACATGCCGACATCTCACGAAACAATAAAATATCATCAGACCTTTAAACTTCATCAAATACTCAAGTATCAACATCATGAGATCTAAATGAACCAAATCATTCTTCAACCACATTCATCAACTCATACTAGACCAAGGATAGGATAACATTAACTACAAATTTGGCAGGTTTTGTAACCTCATGGCAGCCTCATTTGCCAACAGCAAGCTACATCGACCCCTTGAACATATCATTTTTTTTCATTACAAAGATTTATAGTGATTATTCGCTACATCAAGTCCACTGCAAAAGATACAGCCAATCATCATCATCACTAGGGGTGAGCATGAAAACCGGTGGACCCGCGAACTCAACCAAACCGGTATAATGAGTTGGGTTGGGTTGGGTTGGGTTGCGTTGGGTTTGGGTTTTTTGAACCCGGTGGGTTGGGTTGGGTCACTGGCTAAAAAATTTCAAACCGACCCAAATCAGTAACCCGATCATTATATAATTATATTTAAAATATACTTAATTTAAGGATTAATGGACTACATTCATGTTCTGGTAAGTTAGTTTGGATTGCAATATATATTTCATGTGCGTGTGTGTATCATTTCTTTTTTTTTATTTTTAGAAACCCTCCAACAAAAAATGATAGTTTTCATAAAAAATATCAATTAGAATTTAAATATATGAGGAGTATATTTATTTTTAATACTTTTTAGTTGAAGAAGACCATTTGTTTTCATAAAATTATTTCTTTTAGACTTTCAATATGCTTTTCAAAAGCTTGTTAAATTGATATTCTTATCCTATGTTCATTCACTTTATATTTTTTATATGAAGAAACTTGGTTATGGAGATTTCGGGACCAAGTCTATACTAGTGTTGAAGTTTTGAAAACTTTGATTAACCAAACTCTTTTAAAATTTAGTTTCTATTTACTTTTGCATGGTTTGAATTAAATTAAGGTTTTTTGAACTTTGTGTTAAGTGATTTAAGGTACTTAATTTGTAAATGATGGTTTGTAAGATTTAATAAATTAATGTATGGATTTGATTTTGGATATAATGAATGATGAATAATTATAGTAAAATATTTTTTCTTACGCAATATGTTGCATTACTTTTTAAGTGGAAAAAAATACTAAACCGACCGATTTGAATGGATTGGGTTGGGATTGGATGGGTTCATGGGTTGAAATTTTTTCAACCCGGTATAATTGGGGTGGGTTAAATTTTTAGGTTAACTAGACCCAAACCAACCCATGCTCACCCCTAATCATCACGAAATACTACAGATACCATTAAAGGTACAGCATTTCCCAGATAGTTACCCCTTTTATTTTGCCATCTCTAGTATGTTTTTATTTTGAAAAAATATAGATCTCAATAATATATCAGTCCATCAGAATAAAATATTAGCATGACAAAGAACACAGGGAACACCCATTTAACCAGTGCAACTTATCAAACTGTTCAGAAAGTTGTCAACTTGAATTTTGCATCTCGCAATTAATGGGTATCCAACAAGCTTCATATCATCTAACTGTAAGATGCACCTCCAATGGGTTTTAAAAAAGATGAACATGCGAATTTATTTGAATTTTAGATGGCAGGCACACAACAGGCGCACCTCTATGATACATAGATAAGAGGAACAGCTACAGTACTAACAAATGAAAAGTTCTATTCTGGTATTTGAGTACAAAAATTGCAAAACTGTGCAATGAGGTTTGAGAAAAGGATGCAAAGGGAAGTATACAAAGCATGGGTAGAACATCAAAGTGAAGGGAGCAGCGTTGTATTCAGACTAAACAACAGAAAGAAAAATCTGTAGCCAACAAAAATCTAGTGGTCTCTCCATTGGTAGGAGGAGTACATACAAGATCTCTGAGAACAAAGAACAGCAGTTGTATGGATGAAAGTTTAGTTAGTCACACAAGTTACACTAAGTACAAGACATCTTATACCTCCAACTTCAGGAAGAAAAAAAAGATATAAAACAAGGGAAAACCAACGAATGTAAGCAAACCTGGTCATTGAGCCAATTTGGATTTACAAACAAGCCTTACTGCAACAGATCTCCCAAATATATCAAAACACAACTAGTTTATAAGGAATTAAAACTAAGAAACTATTTCAACATGCAAGGAAGCTAAATTCTGCGGAAGATGAACAACTTCAGACTTCAACTTGAACAAAAATACAGTTTCCAAAATCAGTTCAGCCTAATTAAGCTTCCACTAATTAGAAAGGTTAGACTTCGTAAACCATCATATGAACATGAAAAAGATACTTTAGACTTATGTCCATCCTTAGCTTCACAAGTTCACAGATATTTACATAGAATTGGTGGCTGTGATAATTGATTACAGATAAGTAACCAAGGATCTTCAACAGTTACAAGCAGTTTGTAAAGATATTATACAAAGAAAGCTATGCCTTATGACCAAACAAAAGGAGAGAGCTATGCCATTGTTCAAGTTGGAAATTTAATCTCCATACGGGTGAGCTTGAACTCTTTAATGTTGCTTGCCCAATGGTGAATCGTACTAATGTGTATAGATTAGCCCATAATTACTAGGATCCCTATACTCCCCTTGAAACCACGATAAGGATCCTACATTTCGATTCATGGTATATTTGCGCGGCAGATCCCTAAATTTATGTTTTCTAAAATTATGTTTATTGACTTTACTATATCATAAAAACTCATGTTATCTTCTTAACTAGTATTATGACCAACTATATTTAAATTGTATTCATAAATACATCTAAATATCTAATATCTTACTTTTATACATGTGCTCATATATAATAAATCATTAAGTCTACCCCTATTGCTTACTAGGTGGATAACGTACCAAGTTCCCGCACCCGTATTGCAAACTAGGGTGTACAAGTTTTTGGTGACAATGGATTAGCCTTGGCTGTGATATTATGGTACGGCCTAACTTGGATTCTGACTTACTTGGGCAGCTGGATCATGGTAACTGTTTTTATCAGTTTTAGTAATTGAATTAACAAACACCTTTAAAGGAACCATGATTTTGACTAATCGGTAAGGTCTCTTTATTTACTTTAACTGTCCTGAAAAGAAAAAGATGATATGCTTATCATCTTTGTTGAAGCTGTCCATCATTGTTAAAGCTTATTATATCTTGATTTTGACATTTTTGTTATGCTTGCCAAAGCTCAGGTTGAGCTTGTTCATAATTGGTCGGTGCATACTACAATTGTTCACAAGTATGACTGAGCAGAGGATGTAGTTACACAGCTCTATAACTTTTCTCCTTGGCAAATAACCAAAGCAACAATAAAATGCCACAAGAAAAATGCAGCATATGCTAAAAGGTCAAGTATTATTATCTTGTATTTGCTTTCTATTTATATACTTAAGAAACCAAAAAATTAATAGTACTAATTAGTAATGACCTATAAAACTCTCTAAAATATATGCTTAGTAAAAATTTCTGGTCAAAATAAGCTGATCATTATCAGGAGATCCCGAACTTTATTTTGTCCTTTTAAGGGCAAAAGCATTTATAGCAAAAAGATTAATGCCTAAACTTAACAAGACAAATTATCAAACAGGTTACGCACAATAAACTTTGAAGAAATATATATCACCAAGAGGTTCTAATTATTGAAACTTCCCCAGCAAAGGACACTTGAGCTACCTATTACCGTGTTATTCAGGGTAACAGAACTATATGTTAGGATGTCAAGCCATTATGACTTGACTTCTTAATCAAACAAACCCCTATAATGGCTTCATTACTCCCTTTATCGTGATACACACATACAAGTGAATAAAACAAAAGTGGGTCAATTTTTTTATAGCCTTTGAATGGATAGCCTTTGCTTTCTGCTTCAAAAAAAAAATTTATACTTCGTAACAAAATCAAAATTAGATTTCTAGTGTGCCAAATTATGTGTAATCATAGACAAATGGACAATGATTTCACAGAAATTATCAAATGGATCATGGAAAACAAAATTCGAACAATAATGTAGCAAAATAAGTTTATCTCTAAATTTGAATGTATTCTTAATTTGATGGAGTAGCTTTACATCACTTCCAAACCTAAAGAAAAAAGTTAAAAATAAACTTGGAGCCACAGAGAGAGAGAGAGAGAGAGAGAGGAAGAGATAGAGAGAGAACTCACTCAGAAATATCCGTGGCTGGAACTGAGTTCACCAAGAAATTTCCGTCGCCGGAGCTCAGTTCACGGATAAATAGCCGCAGCCGGAGGTTGTTCTGTTGTCTGCTAAAGGTAGTCCAGAGGGAGAAGAGAATAAACCAAACTGATCGTGAAGCAGTGAAGCAGGGGTGGAAGAATCGGACTGAATTTGGAATGGTTTTAACGGGCCATTTCGAATTCCAAATTCAAGCCTAAGCCCAAAGCCCAACTAATGTATTCAAAATTCCAAAATCCAAACCATGGATTTGGAATTGAATTTAAAAAAAAAAAAAAAAACATTTGGAATTGAATCTTGATTTCATAGAATTGTAATTCCGTATCCACGCATCCAAACATATTGTGATGTAAAACTATGAAGATTATACATCAATTTACTTATATAATTATTTGTAAAATTTGACATTTTATTCATAAATAGTGTAGTTTTTTTTTATTAGTGCTGAATATTAAGAGTGTGCTAACTCTTTAAATCGGTTTATCTTAAAAACTTAACTCAACCCGCTAGTGTTTAATTGGAGAAAACCTCAACTTGTAACTTAGTCAACCTAATCGAACCGATTTAATTCTTTTTTATTTTTTATTTAATTTATTTTTTTTCAAAAAAAAATAATGCTAGTATTCTACTACGATGGCTCATCATCTACTAGTTTTGATTTCAATTCATGTAAAAAATTTATTAACATTTTACAAATCCGCGACATCGACAAAGTTCCAAAATTTATTAAATAACTCAATACAGACCAACTAAATTTAATACAAACAATAAAAAAGTAAACAAAAGTAAATTGTTCAACACTCATGCAACATAACTTTTAATATTATATATATAATATAAGTTACTGGATTACTCATTTAGGCTGATTTATACAAATTCAAAATTGCGATTCAATTTAAATTGTCGATTTATGTATTTTTTTCATCCTAAACCCAAACCCACACAAAAAAAAATTGACTCTTTCACACCATTAATAAAATATATGGATATAAATACTGAAATTGACAAAAATAAAAAATTAGAAAATATAGGAAAGTGTTTAATGTTAGTTAAGCTACTTAGATTTAAAGCTATCTTAAGAATAATAATTTTTCTCGTACAGTGTAAAAGTTGATGTGGAAATTCTATTCCCAAGAAAACAAAACAGTAAAGCTCAAGTTTTTTAGTCTTCACTTGCTTTCCTTCTTTTTCTCAAGAACCAAACATCAGATTCAATGCCTGGATTTTAGGATCTTATCATCTTATAGATCCTGTCTTGTACCTCACTACGTTCAAGAGAGTATAGCAAGGCGGAGCAGTGTTGCCATAGATGATCGGAGTTCCAAGCGTACAAAACGCACGTGTGATTATGGCTAATAAGAAGGTCATCTGTACCATCCCCTTATTGGGCCAGGATTGAACCTAGCTGGATGTGATGGGCTTAATAGAGACCAATAGGAAAAATAATGAATGGGCTCACACAAAAATGTTTAGTGGCAGTTTCGTCATTCGTGTGATGTAGACTTTCCTCTTTTGTATTAATCAAAAATTAATTTTTTGTCAAAAAAATTAATTATATATAATTATAAAAAATATCATAATAAAAATACTATCATTCAAATATCAAATAATAAAAATAATATATCACTCACATCAACCAATTAAAAAGAGATTGAAAATTTTTAAATTACCCTCTTAGAATTTTTAAAAATATAAAAAAAAAAATTGTACTGTAATTTTTCGAACAAAACAATTGAAACGAATCAAAACAGATCGAAACAAAAAATGAATCAAAATATAAAGATGTTTCATTTCGGTTTAATGCTGAAATTGAAAAGTTTCAACCGAAACGAAACTTACAATTATGAAGAAGATTTTAATGGTAATATTAAATTTTTTACTGAAAATATAAATTTCTGAACCTCATAATTATATTAATATTTTAATAAAATTTTAAAATTTCCATATGATTTAAACCCAACCTTTTTATAACCAAGCCAATAAATTTTGAACTATAGATTAACCTTAACGTATCTGATGTTTCATCCTCCAATTCAAACCTTTCGGTCAGCTCCAAATACTTGGGGATTGCAGTTATCGTACCAGTCGCAGCTTCATC
This sequence comes from Bretschneidera sinensis, assembly GCA_023935145.1. NCBI lineage: Eukaryota > Viridiplantae > Streptophyta > Magnoliopsida > Brassicales > Akaniaceae > Bretschneidera > Bretschneidera sinensis. The sequence continues at coordinate 19,720,696 of CM043703.1, forward strand.
CCTATGAGTCTGCTTTCGTTCCCGCGTCCTGACTGATTTCCGTCTCAACAGGTGAAAAAAAAAGTGCAATACGTCAATCCCGTATCTTCTTATTTTCTAGAAAGTGAAATATTAAAACAAACCCCCTCTTTTCGTAATTAAAATTTAAAACCCCTAATTCCTCCGCGTGTGATGCGCGTGTCTACCTGATTATAACGTATGCTTTCTCTTCTAGAAAAAAAAATCTTTTCGTTTTGTTTTGTTTTGATTTTTAAAAACAAATTTCCTTGTTACGTGGCGAACTAAGCTAAAGGAACCACGAAATTAGGAAGTTATCACAAAAACAGTAGCAAAGATGTGATAACTTCGTCTTTATATTATTGTTTTGGTATCAATTCGGAAGCTTCCATCTAATCTCTTACGCTAATGTTACACACGTGAATTATAGCTCCAAACGTAGCAATTAAGTATCAAGTGGAAAACTCTGTGAGAAGCTTCCTTAGTGAAGAAGGTCAATTAACATTGACAATTATTCGTGTATATTTCACTTTATTAAGAATTTCCTTAATTTACTTACATTGAAAGGTTAAAGAATAAAAAAGGCAATTGGATAGATACACAAAATTCTCGTGAAAAAGGTAAATAAAGATGATTTACAATTCAGATGAGACTGTAACATGTTTAGAGATGGGAAATAAATGAGTCAGATTGATACAGATCAAATTTTACAGGTAATTAGTCGGGTATAAGTTAAAAATGTTTATTTCTTAATGAGTTTTATTTTTCGTGCCATTAGGCCTCTCTAGCACACCACTGACACTCATATGACGCACAATTATCGTACAACTAGGCATACTTACTATACAACAATCACAAATATTACCACACAACTCATTCAAATATCAACTCATAAATAGCAACCATGCCAAATGTTGCCGTAACATTCTCCCCCACTTCATTCTGTCGATCCCCTCATCGATGCGCAACATAAGAATTAAAACTAAGTTTTCACATAAAACTTTATGATATCTTCCACTGATCCATGTAGCACCACGCATACCGATCTAAAGACTTACTAGTCGCTCTCTTATCTCTATGGATTTAATCGAAGATATACACTCACACTTCTGCTTCCACTTTACTTAAGCTAGAATCCGTTATTTGCCCTTAAAAACACACGAGTTCAACAGTTAAGTGTTGTTTAGTCAAACAGTAGTTTTGGCTTATAAAACAATTTTTAATAAAATAATAGTGAAACTAAAAAACTGTTATATTTAATAAAACAATAATGAAAATAATTTTTTTATACAAATTCATTTAATTTATTAATTATTTTCTTAAATAACTATTTCAAAATAAGTTTACATATCCTTTGTCTATAAAAGACAAAAATCATTTTATAATCTTTCTCTAGTAATTACAAACACCCCTTAAACGTGCACAAACCCAATTCAGATCTTGGAGTGACGCCGCGATAAGATTGAATACACCAAACACATCGAAATAAACCACTTATGTAGGACTGATGTGTATATGGCCCACAATTAGGCCTTGATGGGCCACATACGATGCTTCTATAAAATTGGCCAGTGTGTGATATTTGACTCTTTGGCCCGGCTAGAGGCGGCTCCAGGTAGATATGGCCATTTGTTGTCTGCTTGACTACTTGGCCAAGAAGGAAAAATAATTTCTCCATAAGAGCACTAAGATATTAAAAATATGAATCCACCTTTTTAAGTTTTGACTAAAACTAATTAAAATAAGGCTGCTTGCCAATTCCACCAAGAAAAATAAATATATATTTTTAATTGTATGATTTATGCAAGGCAAAGATGGTTTGATTCAGTTTACAACTGAAAACTTGCATAAATCTTCAATTAAATTTTGTCCAAAGCAATGACAAAATTCATGGATTTATTATTGTTGAATTTAAGAGAGGAAGTGAGACAATACAAAAAGAAGAATTGTATTGAATGATGTGATTTACTTACAAAGGGAGCTATCCTATTTATATAAGCTAATAGGAGAAGCAAAGCTATACACAACCAATGTGGGATTATCCTATTTATACAAGCTAATAGGAGAAGCAAAGCTATACACAACCAATGTGGGACTAAGCCCATATAATACATTAACATCCCCCCTCAAACTCAAGGCGGTAAGTGGGAGGTGAACTTGAGTTTGGAAACCAGAGAGTGAAAGCGTCCGGGTGGATGAGCCTTAGTGAAAATGTCAGCTGTCTGATCGGCTGAACTGACGGATTGTAGACGAACCGTATTCTGGAGAATGTGATCACGGATGAAGTGGATATCATTCTCGATGTGTTTTGTACGCTCGTGGAAGACATCGTTGTGAGCGATCTGAATAGCACTCCTGTTGTCACAGTGTAGGATAGTGGCAGCAGGAGAAGAGATACCCATGTCAGCGAGTAGCCATCGAAGCCAGAGAAGTTCTTGAGTTGCATCAGCCATGGCACGATATTCAGCTTCAGTACTGGAGCGAGCAACCACAGTTTGTTTCTTACTACGCCAGGAAATGAGAGAATTGCCCAAAAAGAAACAGTAACCAGTGGTTGAACGTCTGTCGGTGGGGTCTCCGGCCCAATCGGCATCAGAATAGGCTTGTAAAACGGGGGCAGACTGTGTTGAGAAATGAAGCCCATGAAATAAAGTACCCTTGACGTACCTAAGAATGCGAAGAACAGCCGAGTAATGGGTGGTCCGAGGAGCGGACAAGAACCGACTGACCTGATGAACGGCATAGGCAATGTCAGGGCGAGTGACAGTAAGATATACAAGACTTCCAACCAGTTGACGATATAGAGTGGCATCCTGAAGAGGTGAACCATCGAGTGGGGTAAGTCTGACATTCGGCTCGAGAGGAGTAGTGGCAGTGGTTGAGTCAGTGATCCCAGCCTTGGAAAGGAGGTCCGAGGCATATTTGGCCTGAGAGAGAAAAAATCCATCAGAATTAGATGAGACTTCGAGGCCAAGAAAATAGGTGAGCACGCCAAGATCTTTCATCTCGAATTGGCCACTGAGAAACTTTTTGAGTTCAGAAATACCATGTAGATCATCTCCAGTAATAACCATATCATCCACGTATAGTAAAAGAATGATAATACCGTTGGTATTATGGCGGATAAACAGAGCTGAATCATGAGCACTCGGTGTGAACCCAAACTGATGAACGGTAGTGCTGAATTTGGCAAACCAGGCACGTGGAGCTTGTTTCAAACCATATAGGGCACGACGAAGGCGACAAACTTTGTTTCGAGGGGCATCCAAGCCGAGAGGTGTATGCATATAGACTTCCTCAAGAAGATCCCCATTGAGAAATGCATTTTTGACATCCATTTGAAATAGAGTCCATCTTCGAATGGCGGCGACAGTAAGGAGTGTACGGACAGATGTGAGCCTCGCCACTGGAGCAAATGTCTCTTCATAGTCAATGCCATATTCTTGAGCAAATCCCTTAGCAACAAGTCGGGCTTTATATCGTTCAATAGAGCCATCAGAAAGTGTCTTGATCTTAAACACCCATTTGCACCCAATAGGAGTTTTTCCAGGGGGCAGATCAACAATATCCCAGGTATGAGTTTTAGCTAGGGCCTGAAGTTCTTCATCCATTGCTTTCTGCCAAAGTGGATTAGTACTAGCCTCCTTATAGGATTGAGGCTCATGCAGATGAAGTATAGTGGAAAAACAATGATAATCACAATGGTAATCAGCAAGATGAGAAGGGGGATGAGTTACCCTGGTAGATCTGCGGGGGTGATATGGAGGATGGCTCTCAGAGGGAGTTGGTGCAGACTCATCAGACATAGGAATATCCTCGGGCACGACCGATTGAGTCGGAGAGGTGAGTTCAGTTGAGGGTTCTGGAGCTGGAGCTGGGTCCGGAACGGAAGGGGTGATATCGGCTGGTGATTCGGAGGTGGTCTCAACAGTACCTGAAACTGGATTCTCAGGAAATAACTCAATAGATGGATCAGTAAAGAATCTGGAGTTAGTGATGGTTGACATGTCAAATGACTGTAAGGAAGAGAACATTTGATGTTCCCAAAAAATGACATGACGAGAGATACGAAGAGTTTTAGAAATAGGATCCCAGCACCGATACCCCTTATGTTCAATACCATATCCAATGAAACAACACAGATGAGCCCTTGGTTGTAATTTGTTGTGTTCATGTGGTTTGAGAAGAACAAAACAAGCGCAACCAAAGACTCTGAGGTTAGAGTAATTAGGAGATTTACCGAAAAGACGCTCGAATGGAGACTGATTTTGGATTGTAGCGGAAGGGACACGATTGATTGTGTACACTGCGGTTAAGGCAGCATCACCCCAGAAACGTTCAGGACATGATGACGAAATGAGTAGAGCACGAACAGTGTCAAGAATATGTCTATGTTTGCGTTCGGCTCGTCCATTTTGTTTGGAGGTTCCAGGGCACGAGCGATGGGGAAGCGTGCCATTTTTGTGAAGTAGGTTTAGAAAAACACGGTCTTTATATTCCATTGCATTATCTGAACGAAAATTTTTGATATTCCGAGAGAATTGAGTTTGAACCATAGAAGAAAAATCAGAATATATTTGAAAGAGTTCAGATCTGCTTTTCATAAGAAACAACCAAGTATAACGAGAATAGTCATCCACAAATATAACAAAATAACGAGCACCACCCATGGATGTATGAGGAAAAGGCCCCCAAACGTCAGAATGTACTAAATCAAAAGGTGCAAGGGAAACAGACTGACTCTCATTAAAAGGTAAAGCTGATTGTTTTGCAAGTTGACAATGAATACAATGAAAAGACTCATGCTGAAGTGATCCTAACTGACCACTAGAAATAAGAGAACGTAGAGGGCTGGATGAAGTGTGACCTAACCGAGAGTGCCACAATTCCACAGGAGAGAGTGCTGGGATGGATGCGGCTGATTGGTTTGGTGATGGTGATGATGGGACTTGGAGGTGAGTAAGCTCAAAGAGGCGTCCAACTTTACGGCCAGTTCCAAGGAGTTTTTCTGTCTGATGGTCCTGCACACAACAACCAGTAGAAGAAAAATGCAAATCAAGTCCAAGATCACATAGTTGTCCAACAGATATAAGGTTAAGCGTAAGATTAGGAACCAAATATGTGTCAGGGAGAGACAGATGAGAACTGTCAACATGTCCAGTGTGACTGACCAACATATTTGATCCATTGGCAGTGTGAATAGTAGGTGCATGCTCATCACGAGTTTTAAAGGAAAATATGGAGGCATCAGAAGTCATATGATTGCAACAAGCAGAATCAAAATACCATCTGGATGTACCTGGTGTAGCTGACATGGCTATATTGTTACCAGTTTTAGTTAGAGCCTCGGTAAGAATGGTGCATAAACCACTCCAATCAGGTGAAGAGCTGGATGAAGTTGGTGTAGCATCAGTGGCTACAGCAGCAGTATTCTTTGACTTGGAATAGAACCGATTGTATGAGCCTCGTGAGCGATATTGGTTCCTATTTGACTGATTTCCAGAAGGAAGTTTAGGGTAGTCTGCAAGATAGTGACCCGGTTCTCTGCAGACTTTACATAGGCGAGAAGGACATTTGAGCAATTCATGCCCTTGTGAATGACAATACTTGCAATATAAGGGCTTCTGGTATGAGTTTGTCTTGGTAGCTTGTGTGGCAAGAGCAACGGGTGCTGCAAGGGCAACATCTGTATGAGATCCCTGTAATGTGGCGAGACGTGTTTCCTCACTGAGTAGATCAGAAAGAACGTCGTTTAAGGGAGGTATTGCGCCTCGGTGTAGGATTGAAGCTCTTACAGGTTCAAATTCCTCTCTCAAGCCCATCAGGAATTGCATAATGCGTGTCTCAGTTCGGTACTTTCCATGAACATTGGCGTCTTTTGTGCATTCCCAAGTTGGCTCAGTGAGAGCTAACTGGTTCCACACGGCAGTCATCTGAGATAGAAAGCTATTGATAGTTTGTCCAGGTTCTTGGCGCATGCTATGAAGGATGGAAAGAAGACGATACCGATTTGAGATGTCTGCCCTGGTGTAGCGGTGTTGGAGAAGATCCCAAGCTTCTTTAGCTGTATGGAGTGTACCAAATTGAAGTTTGATTTCTGCGATAATAGTGGCACGAAACCATGTGAGAATCTGGTGATTTTTGCTATCCCAGTCCTCTAGACGGTCAACATATTTGTCAGCATCTTCATCGTCTTTCTTCTTGGGTTCAGTGATATCTCCAGTCACGTAACGTCACAATTTATGTCCACGGAGGAAACCAGACATTTCTTGAGCCCACACAACATAATTAGATTCATCCAGAACAGTAGTAATAACCCGGGGTAAGTACGATTCAACCATAGGCACAAAGAGGAAGGTGAACCTCCAAGAAACCGGTGATGTGGTGATCAACTGATGATGTGGTGGTCAACGGGTGACGTGGCACTGACGTGTCAGTGAGGTGGCGTTGATGTGGCTTTTAGGGCTGACATGACAGCAGCGTTTCTGAAACAGGAGTGGCAGCAGATGTGATGTCAACAGGTGACGTGGCACTGACGTGGCAGTGAGGTGGCGTTGATGTGGCCTTTAGGGCTGACGTGGCAGCAGCGTTTCTGAATCAAGAGCGGCAGCGGAGATGATGTCGATGAGACTCCGACTATAGTGATGACCCAACAGGTATGAAAAGGATATACTAAAAGTTTTTCTGATGTGAATGATCCACTAATAGTGGCAATCACAGAGCATACTCAACTCTTAATATACCGAGAATTTCTGATGTGAAGGATCCACTAATAGTGGCAATCACAGAGCATACTCAACTCTTAAAATACCGAGAACCATTATGGCTCTGATACCATGTTGAATTTAAGAGAGGAAGTGAGACAATACAAAAAGAAGAATTGTATTGAATGGTGTGATTTACTTACAAAGGGAGCTATCCTATTTATATAAGCTAATAGGAGAAGCAAAGCTATACACAACCAATGTGGGATTATCCTATTTATACAAGCTAATAGGAGAAGCAAAGCTATACACAACCAATGTGGGACTAAGCCCATATAATACATTAACAATTATAATACATTCTGTAGACCAAGGTTCAAATCCAAGAGGGGTGAATTGGATTTTAAAAACTTTTTGCTAAATAACTTACAAGAATAACTCATAATGAATTTTTCAAAACTTTTGAGAATTAATGAGTTATATTGATGAATTGAATTTGCTGTCTTGTTTTTTTAAAATGCTCATTGAAATGAGTTTTTATAGTCTCGAACTTATATGGCCGTTTGATACCGACTTGATAGGTTTGGAGCATTAAATGCTCAAGTCTTGCGTCTCAAACGGTTATATTTTTGAATTACTGATTGACTGAGTCCTTATACCAGTCGACTGAGTCAAGTGAAAAATGTTCACTTTTAGGCTTAGGGAAAGTACCAGTCGACTAGATCATAAGATCAGTCGACTGGGAACTTACTGTTCCTTTTCCCAGTCGACTAGTATAGAGATCCAATCGACTTGGTTGTCCTTAAATCCAGTTTTTATGTTTCAAAACAGTTTTTGAGTTATAAACATTTTTGTATTTTAGTTCTGTCATAGCCTTTTGTGAATTGAGCGATAGATCAAGCTAAGTAATTGAAATTTAGAAATTTACAATGTGAAACAATTACCTTAGCGTCTATTCTAAATCTTTTGTCTTCTTTTGGTGTCCGAGCGTGGTGAATTGGGTTTTAAAAACTTTTTGCTAATTAACTTGCAAGTTTTTTTAAACAGTTTAATACGCAAAGCACACAATCAAACAATATAATTGAAAATAAAGGAGTTAAGGAAGAGAATATGCAAACTCTATTTATAATGGTTCGGCAATATCATAATCTTTTTTTGCCCTACGTCCACTCTCTTTAAGGAATCACCTTGAAGTAATCCACTTAACATTAGTCGAGCAACTTCACGGGTGTTGCACAAACCTTACAAACAATCTCTTCCTCACGGAAGTTACAACGAAGTGTTTTGTTGTTATTTATCTAAGTTTCAAACATGTCCAAACATGGTCTAAGTTTGGTTAATGTCTAAACCAATTGTGGGATATCAAAGTTCAGCAAGTTATAAGGTTGCACACATGTGTGTGCTTCAATTTTGAGCATGGGAAGGTCAGACACACTGCTGTAGAAGTTTCTGTCCACAGGCAGGAGGTGTGCGAACAGCATCAGGAGGCTGCAGCATCAGGTCACGCCGCAGCACACAGCACCACACCAAAACACACAGCATCACTTGGAGAGTGATATAGGGCTGAGATTAAAGGAAGAACATGATCAAAGGGAGGATAATGACTCACAAGAATGTCCAAGAATTAAAAGGCTATAAAAAGGGTTTCTTAGCCTCATTTCAAGTGGTGGAAAAGGTGTGTGAGAGAACCACACAGGTTGTGACATTATGAGATCATTGTAAACACAAGAGAGAATTGTTTGAGACACATAAACACAAGATGGACTCTTGTAATGAGGCTGGTTGTAAAGAAGAGAGGTTAGTAGAGAATTGATAGAAAGCATTGTAATAGGTCTATCACTTTCTCGTTCTCTTCTTGGTTCTTCAAGAACTTGGATTCTTGAAGGGGATTGCTGTAACTTTGTAAGAACCATTGAGATAGTGCAGAGAGTTTGGAGAAACTCACGGGGACGTAGGCATATTGCCGAACCTCAACAACAAATTACTTGTCTTCTTTCTTTCTTTGATTTTCTGTTGTTGAGTTCGATTGCTGAAATTCTTTCCACAAGTCATTCAAGACTTGGGTGTTTGGAAGATCACCACCTGGGCAACTTGTCAAGGTGATATCCAACAGTGGTATCAGAGCACAACAGCTGGTTATCGGAACAAGAAGTAGAAGGTACGGAGCCAAGACTCCAAGAATCAAATATCAAACTTCTTGGGTGATTCAAGAACGGTGTAAAGATCAAGATCCGGTCGTGTTCTTGAAGGTTGATTCAAGAACGATGTTAAAGATCCATCTTCGATATGTGTTCTTGAGGTTGAAGAAAGTAGTTGTGGTTAGTGCACAAATCTAGGATCTTGTCCGCAAAAGATGGCTTCAAATTTCTGTGTTGAGAAGTTTGATGGAAATGGGGACTTTACCCTATGGAAGCGGAAGATCAAGGCGGTTCTAATGCAGCAGAAAGTGGACTTGGCTATTGGAGAAGATGATGCTTTTTCAGCAAGTGTCACGGAGAACCAGCGGACCGAGATGAAGAAGATGGCCTACAGCACCATTTTCTTGCACATGTCGGATAGTGTTACAAGGGAGTGCGGAGACTCGGAGGATCCGGCTATCATATGGAAGAAACTAGATGAGTTGTTTCTTACCAAAACTCTCCCTAACAAAATTTATCTTCTTAAAAGAATCTTTGCTTTTAAAATGGACCCTAGTAAGGAGTTGCAAGATAATCTTGATGTCTTTAATAAGCTAGTTCAAGATTTGAATAGCTGTAGCATTTCTTTTCCGGATGAACAATTGGCTGTTATTTTATTAAATCACTTCCAGATTGCTTTGATAATTTGATTAATGCAATTGAGTATGGAAGGGATTCTTTGACAAAGGAGATTGTGATCAATGCTATAAGGGCACATGATTTCAAAGCCAAGATGAAGGAGACATCAAGTGGTGAAGGGCTGTTCATAAGAGGAAGGCCAGCAGCTCGGAATGGCTGTAACAATGGCTACTACCGGGACAATGGTAGAGGAGAAAGCTATAGGAGAGCACACTCTAAACCAAGGGTTGGAGGAAGGAGGTGCTTCTACTGTAACAAGGAGGGCTATTTCAAGAAAGATTGTAAGAAGAGGATGTGGGATGAAATGAGAAGCCATACCAATAATGGAGAGGCTTCGGTTTCCATGGGAGAACAGCAAGGTGATGATGTTCTTGTTGTGTGCTCGGATGTGAGCAGGAGGCAAGGCAGCGAAAAGTGGATTCTTGATTCTGGGTGCACTCATCATATGTGCCCTCACAAAGAATGGTTCAAGAATTTCAAGGAGATCAATGATGAAAGGGTCTTCTTGGGGAATGATAATTATTGCCAAGTGAGAGAGATTGGAGACATCCAATTGAGGATGTTTGATGGAGTCACAAGGCTGCTAGAAAATGTGAGGTATGTTCCAGATTTGAAGAGAAACTTGATCTCATTGGGGCAGCTGGATTCCATGGGCTATACATGCAAGATAGAGGGAGGAAAGATCAAGGTGGCCAAGGGATCTTTGGTAGTGATCAAGGCAGCAAGAAACGATGGACTCTATGAGATGACTGGAGAAACAGAAACCAATGATCAAGCAGCAAGCTTAATGGCTGAACTGGACAAGGTAGCCATTTGGCACACTCGCTTGGGACACATGAGCGAAAAGGGCCTGCAAGTGCTTAGCAAGGAAGGTCTACTTGGTGGTGACAAAGTAGAAAAAAATGGATTCCTGTAAGAGCTGTGTTCTTGGGCAGCAACATCGGGTCAGCTTCAACACCGGAGTGCACAAGTCTAAGGGCATTCTCAACTACATTCATGTGGACCTTTGGGGACCAGCAAGGACACCAACACAGGGAGGTAACATTTACTTTCTGTCTTTAATTGATGATTATTCAAGAAAAGTGTGGGTTTATTTGGTGAAAAATAAATCAGATGCATTGAATAAGTTAGTGGTGTGGAAAGGGCTGGTTGAGACTCAAATGGGTAGAGTAGTTAAGGGGATAAGAACCGATAATGGCTTAGAAATTTTTAACCAAAAACTTGATCAATTCTGTAGGTTAAATGGCATTCTAAGATATAGGACGGTTGTGGAAACCCCTCAGCAAAGTGGAGTTGCTGAGTGGATGAATAAGACCCTTAAGGAAAAGGTTAGGTGCATGTTAAATAAATTCGGATTACCCAAATATTTTTGGGGGGAAGTGGTGTCTACAGCTGCATATTTAATTAATAGATCACCCTCTAGGATTGTATACCATAAGACTCCCGAAGAGTTGTGGAGTGGAAAACCCCCTGAGTTGGACAACCTTAGGACTTTTGGGTGTGCTGCATATGCATTCCAAAAGGAGGACAAGCTTAGCCCAGGATCTAGAAAATATATGTTTCTAGGATATGGGAAAGGGGCTAAAGGGTACAGGTTGTGGTCCTTAGAAAAAGAAGGATTTAAACTCATAATAAGTAGGGATGTTGTCTTTAATGAATTATTATTTCCCTACTTGGAGAAAACTAACCCTGCAGGGGCTAGTAAGCAAACCAATTCAGAAATTGTTGAGCATAGCATGAAGGGAGATTCTGTTCAGGTAGAGCAAAGGAGGCAAGAGAGTTTGGACCAGGTAGAGCCCTTGGATGATTGCCAAGCTCAAGAAACTCAAGAAGAGGCTGAACAAGAAGAGGATGCTGCAGCAAGTCAGAAAGACTTTCACTCATAAGAGACCGGGAAAAAAGGCTGGTCGGACCACCTTCAAGATGTGGGTTTGCGGATACTGCGGATGCAGCAGCTCCTTGGAAAGAATGAGGGATAGCTAAACCAGAAACTTACACGGATACCATGGAGTGTAAGGATTCATCAAAGTGGCAGCTAGCTATGGAGGAAGAAATTGATTCTTTGAAGGAGAACAACTTTTGGGAATTGGTGAAAATTCCAGGAAAACAGAAAGTTGTGGAATGTAAGTGCACTTACAAGATCAAAGAAGGGTACCCTCCAAGAGATAAAGTCCGGAACAAGGCTAGGCTGGTGGCGAATGGGTTCACAAGAAGAGGAGACATAGGTTTCACAAAAACTTTCTCACCTGGACACAAGGTGGAGAAGATGGTGAGTATCCTCACCTATGTCATTGATGGGCTATTAGTTTGGAATAGCAGGAAGATGATGGAAAGGTTTACATCTCAACTCAGTGAGGAGTTCGAGAGGAAGGACCTCAGCCTTGCACAAAAGATCCTTGGGATGAGGAGAATCATCCCGGAAAGGAAGAGAAACAGGTCAAGTGTTTCTTGGGCAATGGATGTTTTCAGCAAATGTGTGAGTAATCCCAGAAAAGAGCGTTGTCTTGGGATGAGGTGGTTGCTGAGGTACATGGAGGCTCAGTGGCAGCCAGTTGTAGCACTCATAACAACCAGGGCAGAATGCATAGCGGCTACGGAAGCCATAAAGGAGGCTATGGGGTGCAAAGGGTTGTTGGACGAGTGGGGGGGTCCTAAACGAGCAGGTGGTGGTATATTTGGATAGCCAAAGTGCGGGGCACTTGTGGAGGTATCCAGTGTTCCATGAGGGGATGGAGTATATGGATGTTTGGTATCATTACATTCTAGAAAATGGTACAGAAGGAAGCATTCATGTTGACAAGAAGACCACTGAGAAAAGTCCTGCAGATTTAGGCACCAAGTTTCTACCTCTAAGTAAGTTCAATCATTGCCTTGAATTACTTAGGATTGGAGTTAGTTGATTGATGACTCAAGATGAGTTTGGATCCCGAAGCTTTCTGCACAATGGTTCAGGTTTTTGAACTCTTAGACAAAGGTAGAGATTGTTGTTATTTGCCTAAGTTTCAAACATGTCCAAACATGGTCTAAGTTTGGTTAATGTCCAAACCAATTGTGGGATATCAAAGTTCAGCAAGTTATAAGGTTGCACACATGTGTGTGCTTCAATTTTGAGCATGGGAAGGTCAGGCACACTACTGTGGAAGTTTCTGCCCACAGGCAGGAGGTGTGCGCACAACATCAGGAGGCTGCAGCATCAGGTCACGCCGCAGCACACAGCACCACACCAAAACACACAGCATCACTTGGAGAGTGATGTAGGGCTGAGATTAAAGGAGGAACGTGATCAAAGGGAGGATAATGACTCACAAGAATGTCCAAGAATTAAGAGGCTATAAAAAGGGTTTCTTAGCCTCATTTCAAGTGGTGAAAAAGGTGTGTGAGAGAATCACACAGGTTGTGACATTGTGAGATCATTGTAAACACAAAAGAGAATTATGTGAGACACATAAACACAAGAGGGACTCTTGTAGTGAGGCTGGTTGTAAAGAAGAGAGGTTTGTAGAGAATCGATAGAAAGCATTATAATAGGTCTATCACTTTCGTGTTCTCTTCTTGGTTCTTCAAGAACTTGGATTCTTGAAGGGGATTGCTGCAACTTTGTAAGAACCATTGAGATAGTGCAGAGAGTTCGGAGGAACTCACGGGGACGTAGGCACATTGCCGAACCTCGACAACAAATTACTTGTCTTCTTTCTTTCTTTGATTTTCTGTTCTTGAGTTCGATTGCTGAAATTCTTTCTACAAGTCATTCAAGAATTGGGTGTTTGGAAAATCACCACCTGGGCATCTTGTCAAGGTGATTTCCAAAACGTTTAATCCTAAACACTCTAAGAGTTACACCGACTCTTTCTCTTTACAATAAATGGTAATAACTGTAAAATAAATGGTAGAAAGATAGCAATGAACGCTTTTACAAATGAATAATATCTCTCTTTTAAGAATAAGCTTGAAAAATGGCTCACAATGAATTTTTCAAAGCTTTTGAGAATTAATGAGCTATATTTGATGAATTGAATGCGCTATCTTGTTTTTTTTAAATGTTCATTGAAGTGAGTTTTTATACCCTTGAACTTATATGGCTGTTTGATACTAACTTGGTAGGTTTAGGGCATTTAATGTTCAAGTTCCGCATCTCAAACGGTCATATTTTCGAACTATCGGTCGACTGGGTCAAGTGAAAAATATTAACTTTTAGGCTTAGAGAAATTACCAGTCGACTGGGAACTTACTGTCCCTTTTCCCAGTCGACTAGTATAGAGACTCAGTTGATTAGGTTGTCCTTAAACTCAATTTTTATGTTTCAAAACAGTTTTTGACTTAGAAACATTTTTTTTATTTTAATTTTGTCAAAGTTTTTTGTGAATTGAGCCATAGATCAAGCTAGGTAATTGAAATTTAGAGATTTACAATGTGATTCAATTACTTTAATGTCTATTATAGATCTTCTGTATTGTTTTTGTGTCTCAGCGTGTTGAGTTCTTGCATCTTGTTTTTGTACTGAATGCTTTTACACCTTAAACATTTTGATAAAACTATTAGTGCAATTTGAGTGGTGTTTTGTCATTATTAAAATCAAATACGGATTAACACATTCCTTATTATTTAAAAAAATATAATGCTACTAACAATCATTAATTTTGTAATTATCTAAACTTAATCATTTATTTTATATTATATATAAATATATGCAACTCTTACGCATAAATTTATGCGTAAATTTATTTCATAAATTCAATTTTTTAAAAAAAATAATTTTTCATTTATTTCATCAATAGTTTTTCTAAAGATGTTTAACCTAATTTCTTATTATAAAAAAAAAAACAAAAACCATTTTATAATCTCCTGCCATACAGTACCCTAGAGTAATTATTTTTTTGGCTTAATTACAATTTTTTTTTAAGTTTAAAGTTAAGTAGTAGTTTATTATTTGAGTTTTTAAAAGAAGTAATTTAACCATTGATTTTATTAATTTGAAGCAATTTAACTAATTGGTTTGATTTCAACAAAAGAATTATTAAAAAACTTAATATATTTGCTAATTTATCACGTCAGATAGTTAAAATTACCGAAAAACTTAATATATTTGTTATCTAACCTGACAAGTTAAAAAACATTTTAAGTTTTCTGATAATCTTTTGATTGAAATTTAGTCAGAATTGATCTGAATCAGACCAATAGGTTGAATTGCTCCAAACTAATAAATTCAATAATTAAATTGCCCATTTTGAAAATTCAGAAAACAAACAACTACTTAATCCTAAATTTTAAAAAAATTGCAATTAAATCTTTTTTTTTTTATCTTTTAAAACTATATTTTAATCTAATTGATGTTCGCAGCAACACATTTTACTAGTGAATCGCATGGAGTCTGATTTTTTGAATCGGGTATATGGTATGTCCAAAAAAAAAAGTTTCGGGTGTTTGACCATCGGAGAATCCAACAACAATGCCTTGTGGATAGATCATAAAATTCAAAATCACATGCACAGCTCACAATACTGCAAATCAGAAGCTTTAAACAAATGTCTTAAGATTCGTTAGGACAAAATGTTGCATGTGCTCACATGATCCCAATCGGTCGGTTCCACCATACCCGCTTGATTGGTAAGAAATACTATTTTAGTAACTGACACCACAAATCAAAAGGAAATACAATTAAAATTTTACTTTATTATGAAACTGCACTAAACAAAAAAGAAAAAATTACATAGACAAATGAATGTTGAAATACATGATGTTAAATTATATGAAAAACCTTTATCTCTAAAGTAAAAAATCATTGTATCTTTAAATTTAATAATCTAATTCTCTTTCTAAAGTCACGATCATGTCTCTCTCTCTCAACTGAAATCTAATTCACAATCTATTACTAATTAATAATCGATTATAAATTTATTTATCAAAAATACATAATTTGAAATGAAAAACATTAATTGTTTGTCAATCGACTTTTAAATGATTTCAAATAATAAAAATTAAATTTAAATTAATTTTTTTGATAACTTACGAAATTTAATTTTTCTTGTTATGAAAAATAATGTGTAAGCTACGAAATATGAGATCAATATTATGAAATTTAATATTATTTTTAAGTTACGAAAAAACAACATATAAGTTGCAAAATATGAATGCTAAGCTACAAAAAATATTCAAGTTACGAAAATTAAGACACAAGTTATAAAATATAAAGTCATGGTAGTGAAATTTGACAATACTTTTTGTTACAAAAAATGTTTAGGTTACGAAAAATTAAGGCAAAAAATATGAAGGTTTAGTTACGAAATTTGATATCAATATTACGAAACTTGATATTATTTTTTAAGTTATATATATATATATATATATATATATATATATATATATAAAGGTTAAGAAATATAAAGGTTAAGTTACAAAAAATATCCAAGTTACGAAAATTAAAAAATATGTTACGAAATTTGATAATATTTTTAAGTTACATAATTTAAATTTAATTCTTATTATTTAAAATAGCTCAAATGTCAATACACAAACAGTGAATTTTTGCATTTCAAATTACGTATTGATTGACAAATGAATTTATAATTGATGATCAATTGATTAGAGCTGTAAATTTTATTGTATAGATTTCCGTTTAGAGAGAAAAAAGTTCTAAGTTTAAAAAAATAAAATTCATTAAAAATTATTTTTACTTGTGCAGGTTGGGGTGTCTCAATGCACAAATACATATACAAGGGCAGGGCTCCTTTCTAGATACTCTTGTAAAATTAACACTAAAAGATGTCGTTAGTTGTCCTTTAAGTCATTTTTGTTGTTGGCCGTTAATTTTAGGAATGTGATAGAGAAAAAAAATATCAAAGAAAAAGCAGGAGAGAGAGAGAGAGACTCCTCTCTAATTGACCGGTAACTTCCCCGTGTCGATCACTGGTAGTCCTAGGAGGACAAGTCTAGTCAAAACATTGAACCTTGGCCTGCACCTCCCTTCCCCAACCCTTCTAGAATTTTTCATTTTTTTAATTAATAAAATTTTTCTTTCATATTTAAACTAAAAAGAGTTTTTTGCAAGTCTCTCCAGTCTCACCTATCTCTTTAAAGCCATTCTATTTCTCATTAGCCTCTCAACTTTCCCATAACGTCTCTCTGTACATAAGACCAAAAACCCACCCCCAAAAAAAAAGAAAAAAAGAAAAAAAAAAGAAACAGAGATGGGTTTTTCAAAGGAAGAGAAATCAAAAAAAGTATTGAGAGGTGTAAAAACGGTGTTTTTCTTGATCACCATGTTGATCTCCTTGCTTCTATTCTCTGCCCCTCTTCTTCTTGTAATCGCGGATACCCTGCTTCCCTCTGCTTTGCTATCCGCTTCACTTTCCCCTTCTTCTTTGTCTTTTGAATCTCTCTCTTCTCATTTTAGCAACTATGATTTTCGATACTCCCTCATCGATATACCTCTCATATCCATCATCAGATCAGCTGTTATAATATGTAAGTAATCACTAAAATTTCCCTTTTTGCAACAAAAGTAGCCATTTTTTACAACGTTTTCTGGGTTCAAGTTTGATCAAAATTCTGTTTCTATTTTGTAAGCAGAAAACATTTCTGGGTTTAATTAACGATTGTTATTTGTGGGTGATTCTTTGTTTTAGGTGTTTATAGCTTATGTGATGGGCCAAGGCTTTCCAGAGGACCGTATTTGGGGATAACGACGATTTTCTCTGTTTCGTCTTTGATTTTCGTTTCGTTAAAGGCTTCGTTTGTGTTCAGTAGTACTGCTTTGAATCAAGAAGGAGGATATGTTAGAGCCATGGAAATAGCTTTGTTTGTTTGTTCGCTGGCTTTGGCAATTGGCCATATTGTTGTTGCATACAGAACAAGTTGCAGGGAGAGAAGAAAGCTTCTTGTTTACAAGATTGACATTGAAGCCGTAAGTCACCTATCTTTCTCCTCAATTTAATTAATTAAATAATTACAAGCATGCTCATCGATTTTATAAAAAAAAATTAAAATATAAGATTAATTTAGTGGTTATTTATTATTATTATATTATTGCACAACTATTCATAGGAAGATCTCGACCGTTGGTTTCGCAGTCCCAAATTGTGATTTAAGTCTTAGTACGCATCAAACCAACCCCTAAAGGAGTTGAACTTTTCTATAAAAGAAAAAAAAAGGAGTTGAATTTTGTTCTTAATTATATTCTATATAGTAGAATTCTGTGCGGGGGTTGGGTTTTGCCTAAGGATTTTAAAGTTTTAAAGCTTCCATTTTGATTATCTATTTTTAGAGAAATTTTTGTATGTATAGGATGCAAAACTCTTTTTTATATTGAAGATGAAATCTTTTTAGTAATTTTGAGAAACACTAATAACGTATACAGAACGTTTGTAGTATACTGAATTAATATTACTCGTAAAATTTTTAAAAATTAACAAATTTTTATCCTCGTGCAAAATTGAGTTTTAACACCAAAGTGCAATATCTCTTGTTTTGAACATTCAAACCAACAACAAATGAAAAATCTTCTGGAAAGTTATTTTTCAATGCTTAACTGTTAATTATATTATACAAATAGAATTTTTCGAGGGTTTTACCCAAGGATTTTAAAGACTTAGAGCTTCCAGTTTGGTTTTTTATTTTGGTCATTCAAACCACACGCGTATGAAAATCTTCTCATCCATTCGCCATAGCATCATATAATAGTTTTTTAAGGTGAAACAGTAATATATTCGTGTAAATTCAGTTTAAAATTAATTTTAAATTAAAAATTAATTTTTAAAAAATTATCAAAAATTTAATAAAACTGAATAAATTTTTATTAAAAAAATTGATTTAATTTAATTAAGTTTTTGAAATATTACAGATAAGTGTTTCTTTAGGATTGTTTCTTTGGTATAAAGACCATTAAGAGGGCAACTTCACAATTCTTGGCAATCTTTAACACTGACCTTACCCAACTTGTGACTTGTGAGGCCATTAGTTTACTTTGAAAGCTTCAACCTCAAATGGCAGTTCATTTCGGTCCATGACTGGTAAAATTTTAACATTTTCATCAAAATTCACCACTAATAAAATAATACAACTTTAAAAGGGTGAGAGATAGCATGTGATTATAATGTTTTAATCTCTTTTTTTTATTTTATATTTTCCTATATAGTCCATGATTTATTCAGTTGATCTTCTGTCCCATAAGTCAAAATAATACATTTGTCCATGAAAAAAGGTCAAAATAATACAATTAACAAAAAATCTTGTATCAGAGAATCTGATATGGGCAGCTGTCCCTTAGCACTTTGGGATGGGAGGGACTATTTATATATTGACCAGATGATGGCAAGTGCCAATTACTTGGTACTGTCCACATTTTGTCACATCAGACCATATTCTTAACAGGGGGAGCATTTTCTTAAAGTATCCTAAATTGTGTGTGAAGGCCGTGTGCTAACCGTTTAATGTAGAGTAACTTTTCTTTTCGATAGATTAGGTTTAAAATTAATATTTTATACACGATTGAAATTTTATTAATAATTTTAAAAAATTTTATTGGTAATATCATATTCTGAATTTCGTATTTATACTAACGTTATCAATGAAATTTTTTAAAATTATTAATAAAGTTTCAGACATGTTTAAAACATTAATATTAGATCCGGCATAACTAAAAAAATTTGGTAAAAAATAGATAAGTGTGTCCATTTGTTCATAATCTGAAACTTTACTGGTAACGTTATTTTTTTAATTCGCTGATAATGTTATATTATGTTTCTTTATTTTTAAACTCTTAGATAAGAATTTTTTTTTGTTATTGATAATTTTTTAGAATTTCACTGATAATGTTAATTGAATATGTACGAACGTTACTAATAAAAATGTTAAAACTTATCAATCAAATTTTCATACAAATGCAGTCAAGAGTCTCTCGTGATCTACTTTTCATTAATCTCATTTTTTTTTTCCTTCCAAACTTTCAAGTTCACATGCTAATTTTAAATGAATGCATGAGAGCATGAGTTAATTATTGTGTATGGCATGTGCAGGTTTCAGCATGCAAGAATGGATTTCCTAGGTATCACAAGTTTCTCCTAGAAGAAAGAGTGAAGTGAAGATTAACAATGAAGAAATTTCATTTCTTAGAGCTAACATGGGATATGTTCACTTTCTTGAGTCAAAAGATTTGAAGGTAATGAGCATGATGATCACCCATGATTTTGTTACAGATATATCCAAAAGTTAACTTACCTAGAGATCAGAGAGGTGAACAGAACAGGCGGAGACTAGTAAACGACAATTCGTTATAGGATATGATTTCTTTGTTCATAGTCCGACTTGTACAGTTTTTGTATTTGTAATTTTTATATATGAAAAAGTTGGCCAAAGGCCTCTTTATGTCAAATTCATGCTCCAAATTAAAAGATCCACCACCAACATATTTATTTTTTGGTCAAACTTAAAGCCATTCAAACAGAATCAGAGGTGGCTGGTCTTCCAAAGAGAGAAAAAAAAACTTGGGTCAAAAGTGATTTGCCTTTGAACAAAGTTTCATTTCTTCCGAGTCAGATTGATCATAATACTTTGTTTTTTTTTTTATTTTAAAGTAAATCGAAAATTTAAATAAATTTAATTATTTGAATAATATGATTAAAAAAATATTTTAGTTGTCAAATGATCAAAAAAAATCATACTAAGATAAGGTTGGGTGTACAAAGTTTTGTAATTTTCTGAATCTATGAAAAGTAAACGAGTGTTTTTTAAATTTGCACTAAAAAATAAATTAAATAGATGATTAAAGTTGAATTAATTTAAACTGAATTAAAAAATTACATTCAAAATTAAAATTGTTTCTGTTTAAAGTGATTAATGGGCCGGTAAATTAGATATTTATGATAAATAAAATTTAATTTAATCTGAAGTGATTTTAAGATAAATTTAAAAGTTTACCAACCAACACGGTTGGAATGAATTTGTAGCAACCCTGCAACCCATAGATACCTCACCACTTTTCAGACATGGTAACAACCAGTAAACAGATGGTTAATGGACTCATATTAGTCTCCCCATATAGCACAAATATTTGTTCTTACAGCCACCCTTCTTCTAAACATCTGCCAACACAGATGGTTAATGGACGCAAAAATTAAAAAAAAAATTCATTTCAATACAGCATCGTTTGGGCGTATTCATTTCCCCGATTAAGAGAGGGAATTATCAATACACCATCGTTCCAGATCGTAGCTGCTTCTTCTTCGCAAACGATGTCGTCTTTCCCCACCTTCTGAATAGAACTTTTCCAAACGAAAGAAACGGCGACGTTTTCTTCAAAGACCGCATGGCCGTTGCTTAATGCCGGTTTACCTTCGCGTGGCATTTTCTCCGAACAGAATCCCCTCTCTCCCGCTCTATCATCTCTGAGAGAGAAATAAAGTGAGTGATATTCAAAAAGAAATTGAAGAAAATGAGATATAACTTTGATCTTTTGGAATCAAAGGTGGATTCGTGCCGATCTCCGACGCCGAAAGACGAGGTCCAGTAGGTCTCGCTCCAGAACCACCCGGCGTTCACCTCCCCCTCTACGTCCGCCGCCGAAGAAATCGGCGCCGTCTCACGATTCCCAAGGAACCTGACAGCGTGGGACGGAGCGTCGAGGCTGTACTACTGGGACTTCGTCAAGCAGTGCCTCCACCGCTTTGCTCTTCGCTTGGGCGAACCCGAACCCACCTCTGTCCTCGCCGCCTCCCCCTCTAAGGTCCTCTCTTTCTCTCTGTGTTCTGTTTGGCATTCTGGAAAGTTTAGTAAAGTAAGGAAAGGTAAAGAAAATGGAAATGGGAGAGGAAAACTGTTTCCAGAAGCCAGAATGACGCATTTTGTTTACTTATTTACTTATTCTTTGCCTATTTAGTTCTCAGAAGTTTCATGTATGGAACACTTGAGCGCATTTTTTTTTTGAGTTTGCCGTTTAAGTTAAGGACTTACTATGTGCAACATGTTTTGGTGGACTGTTTCTATGCATGTATAGATTGCATGCTTGACTGCCGACATTAATTGGTTTTATCTTTTATTCAGCTTTTAAGTGCATTGTTGTAATGGGAGTAAGTTATAGCTACTGCAAGCAGATGTGCAGCTGAACTTTGTGGTTAGTAAAATTTCCATCAATAGAAATGGATCTGCAATGCTCCTTGCCGGCTCAGATGGTCTATGCGTCATGTACCTCTATGGACGGAGTTCCATGAAAGACAACGCCATTGTTTGCAGGTAGTGATTGGTATTGGCAGTATGTTATTCATTCGTTTTGCATCTTATCCATACTGAATTTGGGTGTGTCTAAAAGCAACTCGGGTATGGATCTCTGTAGTAAATAACAGCGTAGTAATGTACACTTTTTTAACAAGATCATTTGAATTAGAAAGTGATCCCACTAAGTCCCACATATATGTGCTATTAAATAAGTGTAATACACACTGAACTACACTGAGATCCATACTCAAGCAACTCTAATGAAGAATGCCGTGGGGCGGTTACCAGCACATTTTACATTTAGAGTAACAATTCTTACTGTTGCCAAGCAATGTTAGAGACTATAGTCTCTTTAGTCATTCCTGTGGAATACGGTGAAATTTGTGCCTGAATATTTTAAAATGATCGATCTATGTTTGTTGGTTCATCAAATAGTTACCTGAAAGAAAATGATATGTTAATGTATATATATATGTACACAATTGTAGGGGTGTGTTTTGCATTTTTGATTCCTTTGACATTATTTTACCTTAGACACAAGTTTATTTATTTATTTTTTTTAATTAAAGATAACCATTTCATTGCTAATTTTTTTACAGGACCGTTTCAATTGGTTCACAAATATATTTCAACAACAGCAATGTAATAGGCACACTACAAGTTTTGTGACACCCTTACAGTGACGCCCATGTGGGAATTCTTTCTTCTGATTTAGTTTTCAGGTATCACAATTTTTGTCTGATAAGTAAAAGTATAATTAGAAAGGCACAAGGGGCGCCAATCCATGTAAAAAATTATTACAATACAAGAACTCTATAAAGTCTGATCTCATTTACAAAAAATAGTCGTTAAACTGAAAATTAAAAGTATGTAACCATCTATCTTTAACCAAAGCTAAAGGTTTCTCCTCCCTCTCAAAAGCCCTACGATTTTTTTCTTTCCACACTAACTAAAACATTGAGTGTAGAATCAATGCTATATCTTTCTTTTCTTCGTTATGCCCACGGATACTTCTCCAAGTCCCTAATACTTTTTCGATGGTATCGGCCTCTAAGTCCTTAACTCTTTTTCAATGTCATCGGCCTCAACCCAAGAAATACTTGAGAGTAGATAGGCCATCTCCCAAAAGTTTCCTAGTCCAAGAACACTGTAAAAAAAAAAGATGATTAATGGATTCGACCCCTTCTTTACAAAGATAGCATCGGATATCGGTTGACTATAAGTTTAACCCTCTTTTACAAATTGTTAATAGTCAAAATCCTTTCCCATACCGCTTCCCAAGCCAAAAAGCAACTTTTAATGGAGCACTAGTTTTCCAAATAGCCTTCCAAGGAAAGGTATCCCTCCCTCTCATCACGGTGTTCTTGACGTTTACCTTATAGAACGACTTAACATCAGACCTTTTCTCCTTAAGATTCCATAAAATCCCACCTTCTCAACTTTAATCAACCTTAGACCCTTAAATCTTCTCAAAGGAACCATCAAATCTATTAATTTCCCAATCTTGTGCATTGCGGATGAAGTGGATCTCCCACACCACCTCAACATTAGCCAAGGAGAAACAAGAACTAATCAAAGCCTCCTCCTTTCCAAAGCGAACATATCCGGGAATTGTTCCTTGAAAGGCATATCTCCACACCACGTATTTTTATTTGGTATCAGAATTCTTATTTGGAAGTGTTTGGATGTTATTAGATTGGTGAACAAACGTATGGTAGGCATCTTGATTGGTCAAATTAGACGGAAAATATTTGGACAAGAGAAAACAAAAAAGATGCTGGAGCTGATTAGGTTAAAATATTTCAAATTATATATGAAATAGAGGTGTAGTTCTCAAAAAACAATGCTTGCAGTTCTGTATTACTCTGTTCTGGTTGTCAAATTGGGATTCTCCACCTTCTGGCCAGATGGGACTGTTATTTTAATTTTGAAGTTAAACTTATTCCTTCTTTTTCGCCCATTGGGCAGGGGGGCGAGGTTGGGTTGGGTGGTAGAAAGGGGAAGACATGAGGGACTTGTTTCAAGCTCATTTTATATGTTCAATTCATTTCAATTAGTGTGGCACATCTTGTCAAGAGTCTGTCTTATGAAATTTACTTTCTAATATTCATGTCAGCTTATATGTGTCAACTTAAAATTTTGCAACCGAATTTTGATAGAAGCGCTCCTGTTGTGATTATGTTTATGAATGGGGTCTTTCTGATTTATTGTAGTGTTTTTTGTGTTAACTTACTACTTTATCTTTTTGGTAGACTTTTTGATTTGTCTTCAGATCTTGTGCAACCAGAGCAAGAATATTATCTACAGCCTGTTGAACGAGGAAGATCTAGGAGCGCTGCTTCAATCTGCTCTGTTGATTTTTGTTTTGGGGGAGACCACTTGTGGGACAGGTTCAGTGTAAGTTCAGTTTAGTGCAAGGCATTTTATGTTACAAATAATGAGATGCTAATAGTACATTTGGTTAAACCATCATCAAATTTGGGATAATCCTAGTGCTCCGTTGTTCATTCATGTCTACTACAAGACTACTACTACATTGGTCTGTTTTACTGTGGTTCTGGATTCTGGAAATTTTCTTTTCCACTCTCTGTTATTATCACCAAATTTCCATGTCTTTCATTGCAATTAATTTCATGGTTCATTTGGATTCATGAATTTGGAAAACATGTATTTGTTTTTCAAATTAGTTTAAGAAACTTTGATTTAATTCAAAGGCTAGAGCTTTTGCAGTATAATTTAAATTCATGAAACGTTATGAACTTGCAAATTTGAAATACATGAGAGAAAGATGGTATTTCAAATTCACAAGTTTTTAAGATTTGAATGAATTCATAAAATTGCAAAATCCCAAGATTTTGAATTGCATCAAAGCTTTTTAAACTAAATTAAAAATACATATACAATTACTTCAAATTCATGAATCCAAATACAATGTAGATGAATTTGTTTCATCATTTGGATTTGCTGTTGCTTTCGAAGACATGAAAGGTCTTAACTCCGAAGTCTATGTAGTTGTCTGTTGCTCAGTGCTTAATTTATATCGCTACCCTCTTCTTAATACAAATTTACGGGATTATATTAGTTTATGAATTATGATATTATTTTTGCAGCCCTCTCTTTTTTCATTGTAGTGCGAAGTTCATGATAAATAATTGGGATTAATATTTTCAATCTTTAAGTAGTTTTTTTCATTTGTTTATCCATTTTTATACCTTTTACAGGTTTTTGTATTATTCAGTGATGGTTCAATTTACATCCTTTCCCCAGTCGTTCCATTTGGAAGGTACTTCAGATCTTGATTCTGCTCATTTTTTTCCTTTCATTTCAGTAATTCCCGTGACAGGTTAT
Organism: Bretschneidera sinensis; assembly: GCA_023935145.1. Lineage (NCBI taxonomy): Eukaryota > Viridiplantae > Streptophyta > Magnoliopsida > Brassicales > Akaniaceae > Bretschneidera > Bretschneidera sinensis. The sequence goes on from CM043703.1 coordinate 19,745,765, forward strand.
TATGCTAATAGGCTTCTCTGCAGGCCGTAATAGGTTGGAAGTATAGTGTATTATGCTCTTTTAACTTCTAAGAAAACCAAGATGCTTGAGAAATGGGACTTAAGGATGGTTTAGATTTTACCTATCACTATGTAAGACACTAGCATGGATCGTGATGCTCTGTGCATCACTTAATGGTTCGTCTGGGAGCTTCTTTGTGCTAATATTTTTTTTATTATACAGAACACCCTTTATATGCCAATACTGTACACAGCCTGAAATATTTGACAAATTGTTCTTTGCATTGTGTCCATTCCATTGATATGGCTCTGACATTGACTGCTAGACTTGATAGATTACTGAGAGGACATGTTCATTTGCTTCCTTGCATGCTGACTGACTATTAATTGTTAAGGTCAATAAACATGGGATGTTATGTTCTACAACAGTGTCTACAAATGGAAATCAATACTTGAGATTTATAGTGATGCTCATACGTTTGGGATGAAATCAGCCAATTCAACAGCTGTTAGTAATTCTAATTTGGAAATCTCTTGGTTAGAAGCTACATTTCCTGAGTTAGCTCAACAAGAAATGAACAGAGGAAACCTATCTACACTAAAAGCCCATCCTTATGCTTTATTTGATGCATCATTGGCTTTGCAGGTATTTATAATTTATCTATACTTTTACCTGTATACTTGCTGCTTTGCCTATGTTGCGTGTATGCTATACAATGTTTGAAATACCTGTGTCAAATTAGGCAAGGTATGGATTTGAGTCAAAGATTCATGTCAGATGTGCTTGCTGTCAGATACATTCCCTGTAGCATGTTTAGGAAAAGTGAAAGATGAACTAGTCATTAGCTTGCTGGATGTTTCTTGAACTTTTCTCAATTCATTTATCTGTTAGATGGACATGATAGAATGGATGAACTGTTTATGTGGGAGGTGCTATTGTACATGGACTATTAACTTGCCTGGTTGTATTCTCTCCCAAATATCATTGTCATAATTTTGTCCTGTTCGAGGTAGATTTTTCTCAAGCTTTTTGATTTTATTTTGCATCTGTTGGCTGATACTTTACCTATTGTTACAATAATCTATCGTGCTATGCGACAGTGCAAAGAATTGTGCTTCCATAAATTTTACTTTCAGACTTGTAAACCTTGTGGTTCTTTTCTGAAGGGCCAGTAGCCTAGTCTGGGTAGATTTGGTTGTGATGAATTTACTATTATCTGATTCAAGATAATATCGAATTCTGGAGTTGTATTGTCACCTCTAGAATTAAAGTCCTCTTGAAGTCCATTGGCAATTCGAAGCAGCCAAACTATCTTACCAGAATTGAGGCCAATGTCATGTTTTCCCCTCTGTAAAGTAGTTTTAGGTTAGAAAAAGAACGGAGTTGGGTACTGTTTATCATTAGGCTCCAAAGTCTGCCATAAGAAAGTATTGTCAAGGTAAAACAATAGCCAGTCTTGTGTTTGTAAATGAACGCAATTCCTCTGAGTGTCCCCCAGAGTTATAGTTTGGACTATGTTAGAGTGTTTCAATGTGTACATTGCATTGTTTCGGTAAAGTGAAAATTACCCTGCAAAACTTTATAAGCATCATAGCACCTTGAAAACCAACGAAATTTTGTGTTCTCTTTCTTTCCAGGGCCCTCTACGTAAAGTATGTCACGGTGAAGAAGATGAAGCTTTAGCAGTTCGAGGAGCAGAATGTGAAGGTCGTGCAGTTAATTTTCTCTATAATTTAGTCAGCAAAGACTCAATTCTGGTGACCGCCTGGAGTGGTGGGCAATTGCAAATATATGCCCTAGCTGATGAAATCCAGCCAGTGTGGATATTTGGTAGCCCACCTCGTGTTTGTGTGGATTCCCATGACCATATTCTTGGTCGTGCCATGATTTCTGAATCAATCTCCGGTGAGCTTTCTGTTGTGAAGCTTGATCATACAGTTTGGTTGGGGCATCCACCCCCCTTATTGAGACTGGCTATCGTGGATTTGGCCTTGCCCAGAAAAACCAACGATGGTTCCCTTATTGCAATATTTGCTGATCCCCTTATGCCAGAAAGAACATATTCCCTTCATGATGGGGGGATAGATTCAATAGTGTTGCATTTTCTTCCTTTTACAAGTCAGACCAATGGAAAGGATGAGAGTATCAGAACTTTCTATTGGGCTTTGTGTCACTTTCTGATTCATTTGGGTACTCGTGGATTGTGGGAGTCACCTCCACCAGAGAATGTGTTGTGGTAGAGATGAAAACATGGGATCTATTGCTTCCTATTCATGTTGATACGGATAAGAAATCTGTTAGCATGGAAGAGCATAAAGAGATAGGTTCTCCAGATATCATTAGTAAAGAACTCCTTAGCGGTCCCAATGTGGTTCTTGTTCCTCAGGTCTCATTGAATCTACGTTCTGTTGCTGCTGATTCTATTGAAGGTCGATCAACCCTTCATCAGTATTTCAAGCTTTTCCACGAAAACTATGTTGAATACGCCCATAAGGTGAGAATATACCATCTGGTTCACATGCAATTATGATTTTCACTTGTTTTGTTTGCCGTTCCTGTCTTTTTTATTTTGATACTTGTCTTGAATAAGGAAGATATGTTTCTCATTAATATTTTTGTGACACTGCAAGAAACTACATTGATTTTAAATTTAAAATCATACTTTTGTGTGTTGCAAAATGTTTGAGCAAACCTTTAGAAAAATATAGAAGCTAAAGCTTGTAGAATATTAGGGGATCATGATAGCCCATCTAAGTCGAAGAAGCTAAAGGCGAATGTCAGCAGTAGTTGATTATAGATGTAGAGCAGCTCCCAATCTGTCAGCAGGGATGCTTTTATTAAAGTTTAGGAGTTGGTAAGGCACCAATTAAGTACAGTTGATCTGCAAGAGGAACCATGGGTATGTGCTTGAGATTCATAGTGCTCTGCACTGCCGTTTTCTTGCAGTTTTTGCTTTCTGGATGATTGCCATTTATCTCATTTGGTCAAGCTCTTGCATTATATTGATTTTACCTGTTTAAAGCTGATTTGGCAAGAATTTGAATAAGATATTATTTGAATGTTGTGAGTTCTACCAAAAAAAAGTATGCTGTTTTGTGTTTATGGTCTGATTTTTTAGGGGAATCCAACTTTTCTAGTAAGTTCCCATAAATTTTTTTTCCTTTCTTCTAATTGTGGAATATAATTAATTTTCCCCACCTTCTTAGGCAATCTAACTTTCCTGAATTGAGGAGATGTTAATTTTGCTTATTTGGACAATTTTGTCCTCAATACAATTACACAATTTCCACATTGCCCCTGTATATATTTGCTACCAAAACCCACTTATCCCATTGTACTCTCATGTTTCTTTCCCATGCACTGCACTCTCTTTTTATGTATTCAGTAGAAATAGTTTTGGCTTGAAATAATTAGAAATTGTCTAATCTATTACTCATTAGTAGAATATTGATGGATATTGGCTTGAAATAATGAGACATGGATGATAGACATCTGACCGCCACAAACTTTGCTTTCATGCCCATAGTTACCAAGAATTCAGTATGCATTGGTTTACGGTAGCTGCCCTGTATGCAGTTCGTTGGGGGTAGGCTTAAATGGTTTATATTATGTATAAGTACTTGTATAAAATTAGGGTATTAGATATATTTATGAGTACCCTTATGTATAAGTACTTATATATTTGCTACCAAAACTCACTTATCTCATTGTACCCTCATGTTTTCTTTCCCATTCACTGCACTCTCTTTTTATGTATCCAGTAGAAATAGTTTTGGCTTGAAATAATTAGAAATTGTCTAATCTATTACTCATTAGTAGAATATTGATGATATTGGCTTGAAATAATGAGACATGGAAGAGAGACATCTGACCGCCACACACTTTGCTTTCATGCAATCACGCCTTTCTTCCACAGCAATGCAAATCATAATAAATACTCCCTCCATCCAATTTTATGTGTCACACTTTCTATTTTGGGATGTCCCAAAATAAATGTCACCATAGATATTCATGACTTTCCCATATTACCCTCCCTTTTATACAAATAAAAAAATCCTAAAAACATTTACTTTACTAAGCTTTTTTGCCACTCTGTTTAAGTCTTCTCTCTCTCTTATCAGTGTGACACGATCTCTTTTCTTAGTCCTCTCTCTCTGCTTCTTTTGCCAATTTTAGTAGGCTTTACAGTCCTATTTCACTTTGTTCATGGAATTTCGTTGACAAGCTCTGGTTTTTAGATTTATAAAGGCTTTTGACAGAATTTATGTTCACCACCAAGTTTAATTTTTCATGTGCCACAGATTTTCTTCATTTTCCCTTTCAAATAGTGGTTGAAAAGCAAAGAGGAGCTATTTTTACTGGTTTTCTTTGTTCTTGTTTAGTTTTTTTATTTTTGAAATGGAATTTCTCTTCTAGCAAAAATGAACTCACTGATTGTCTTGAGAGGCCCAAGTAAACATCTTGGAAGAAATTTCCTTTCTAAAAAAAATGAATTCAGAAAACAGCAAAGTGTAGTTTACTGCTAAAAGAATTTCACGAAAATTGGAGAAAGAATCACAACATTAAAAGCTTGAAGCACGAAATGAAGATGAACAATAGAAAAATCCTGGAAATAGAGAGAATCAAGTGATGCATAATCTCAATTTTTCGTTCAAGATTGACCAGAAGGAAAGGAGGGAGGGACCACAAAGCAAGGATAAAATTGAAAAAAAATAAGGCTAAAATTGGAAAATAATATTAAGGGCATGATGTCTCATGGTCTAATTTTGGCTTTCTTGAAATTTGTGCATTATTATAGTTCTGGTGATGGGAGAGAGAATATTAAGGGTATGATGTTGCATGGTCGAATATTGGTTTTCTTGAAATTTGTGCATTATATAGTTCTGGTGATGAATCTAGCTTCCATTATTGATTTTGACTTTTATTAGTTTTTCTTTTATCTTGTAAATTAGGTTCATTGTCAAGTTCGTTTTAGAACTTTAAACATTTTCAATTAGGTCCAATAAAATTATTTAAACCTTTTGTCTTTGTTTTTAGCAAAACAACCCAAAAGGGCCAGCTGACCATAGGGTAATTTAGTAATTTACAGCTGAGAAAGTAACTTTCCCGGTGGGAATTTAAATAATGGAATTAAATTTCCCATAATTTAATTATTACTTTTGTAGAAAAATTAAACATTGGAATCTCATATTTCAAGTAACACGATTCTTGATTTTGAGAAAGTTTCCTTAATTTTGGAATGCAACTTTTACAGAAATCTAATGGCTCTTAATGTTCATGGAATCGAAGCTAACTTTGCTGGTTCCTTTTGCCTATGTAATCTTGGTCAGCTTTCAAATTCCAATACATTTTGGGTTTCATATCCTTCAAATTCACTATTAAGATGGCAGTTCATTTCTAGCTTTACTAGGCTACCTCCTCACAGTATCTAATTATTTATTTGGTTATTGTGCAGACGATTTACAGGAGTTGACCTGGATGTGTTGCTTTCTTCTATTGAAGCTTTAAGAGCAAGGCTGAGAAGGTACACACAATCTCCAAAGAGTGCTGTTGGGAACCAGCAAAGGCAAATATCAAGGAAGAATTATGTTCAAGATGCTCAAATATCCCAGCTGAAATCTTCAATTGCTAAACTTTCCCTTGTCAATAGTGAGAATTCAAAAAAGGTTAAGCTTGTTGAATCTGCACTAAGAAACTAGGAAAGCAGCAGAAGCTGAAACCTAGTCGTTTTTGTTCAGCAGTTTGATTCATTGGATACAATGTCAAATCTCATTCTACTGTGGGAGATTCTTTCGCTGCTCCTGGGTGTTTATGGTTTTGCACAAGAGGGTTATGTTTCTGGCGAAATAGATCAATTGGATGCTTAGAAGATTGTAGATGGTACTACTTTACAACTCATGGGTCTATTTTAGCACATCTGCTGGCAGACGGTTCTGATAAAGATCAAAGAACATGCAGTCAGTGTGATAGCCTATATGGTTTAAAGTCATTACACATGAAACTTCATTTTTTGTCTTGGTGGAGTGTCCTCTTGTTGTATGTGTATTGATAAATGAGTGATGGAAATGGTAGATGGTAATGATTGGAGACATGTTAAAATCTTCTAATATGAATCATGATTGGACAATGATGCTATATGTAAAGAATTATTAACATGCTTTGTAATGAGATATGCCGCTGTTATGTTGTTGTTAGGCATCATCATAGTGTTAATGTTGTGTTTCACTTTTACATTGAAGAATGGAACCATGTGATTCAGGTGAGGTTTATATGATGGCTGGTCCAATTACAGAGATCAATGAAGACTGGGCGATGTGGCCCGTTCTATGGGCTAAGGTAGACTTGCATTCTTGGTTTTGACCCAAAATAGTGGGCTGTAGTCTTATTACAGTTGCACGCAATATGGCTTTTACCTCTTAGCGAGTGTTAGTACTGGAAAACAGAGAGCCGCCCATTAACGGATTCAATTGATTTTTGTTGTAGCTTCTATAGCTCCAATTCTTCTTGTCTAATTCCCTAATTAATATATTAATATTATTACTATTTAAGAGAGCAGTGAGGACTCCCTCTTTATAATCTTTAGATAAAAGGGAAAATTTTTATAAAAAAAAGGCAAAAATTAAGGCCCCCTCTTTATAATCTTGCATGTATTGAAGAATTGATGAACTACTAAAAACTCTACCATTCCGCGCCCATAAGAGAGGAACTCTTCACGCACTTGCAATTTGAGGATTTTATTGATAGTTACTAGCTTTCCTGCCTTCTCTTTTGAGTCTTACTCTTTACATTTGCCTAACAGCTTAGGACACATTTCTACGTTGCACAATAATTGGATATCGCTTCTGCGTCCTGGTGGTTGGGAAGAAAACCAACTTATCTTCTTCAGCAGGAACCCAACTGTCCAAAAAAAAAATGGAAATACAATTAAATTCAGTCCCAACAAAAACCAATATACACAGATTTTTATATAACATGGTCGACAAAAATGTAAAAATACACATGCCTTTATATTATAAACACGGATTAGGATCCTCTACGGTTGAAATTTCGTGCAGAAAACCGAAAAACATACAATACCTGAAACGAGTGACTAGGTGGTGAAGGAAAACAGAGAGTTCAACTCTAGCTAGCTCGTATCCTGGGCACAGCCGCGGCCCTCCTCCAAATGGCGTGAACACATTCCCAGGGTTTGTACTGCCTGAATTGTTCTGTTCATTTTTTTAAATCACTAATTAGCGATAAGCACAATTACGAAGAAAAAAAAATAAAAGCGATTGTTGAAAGTAATTGAGATAAGATAAAAATGTACCTGCCATCTCCATGGATTAAAAGAGCGAGCGTCTTTGAAGTGATCCTGGTTTAAATGTACAGCCCTAAACGATGCAAAAACCTTCCATCCCTTTGGAATTGTGTACCCTAATTTTATAAATTCATATACATTAAGATGAAACTTTTTTTTTCCTAACAAAAATTAAAGGGAACTTCTTAGTTCTTACCTTTAATATGGATATCTGTCATTGCTCTTCTAAATACACCACTAATTATGTTTGCCACACGCAATGTCTCATTAACAACCTGAGAAGTATTATATGAGCATGTAAGAATTGTCAAGGATAGCTACCGTTAAATTAAAGAGCCTTTTTCAGTATATTTACTTACACATTGAGTGAATGGCATTGACTTGTAATCACTCCATTCAAGAGTCTCCGACTCGCTTTTCTTTGCCCTAATTCCTTCATGCTCTTCCTGCCAAAGTGACATCAAGTGCCAACTATCAATAATTACAACATGAAAATGGATTACTCCTTGTTATTTTTCACATTTGCCAAACATGAAAATCTTCCCAAGAAAATGTTGTTCACATAAATTTAGGTTCTAGTATACCATGCAGAGAAGCAATTAGCAGAAGATTAAATGATTAATTCCAATGTTAAATCAATAAAATTTTAAAATACGCTTTCAAAAATCAAGAGTCTACATATTTGAAAAAGGAAAAATTACAAAAACAACGAAATAATTCAATGCAAGTTACAATTACACTCCTTTATATTAAAAGTATGCTATTACACCCATAAACTTCAACTATAATTAGTTTAGATTGATAAAAAAAAAAATCACCTAGAAAAATGATACTTCAATCCGCTAACATTCAATCTTTGACAAATGATCATTAAGAAACCTTTTTGACCCAGTGTGAACAAATCATCGTTAAGACTTAAGGTTTCATTAATATATCTTTAATATAATAAGGTGCAATTATAGTTAACATCAAACTATATGACTGTTTTTGTAATTTTCTCTTTGAAAAATCAAAGTGACACATTGAGTAATAAATATACAACATGGAGGAGTTATGAGTCGTTGTCTAGCCCATGGGACTATGTGGGCCTAAAACGCAAGAGTATCCAAACCCTAAAGTTTTGAACACTAATAAAAAGGCAAAAAGACAAATCCAACTGTTAAAGCGGTGAGTGAGGGAGTAAAAACTATCCTAGGAATCAAATTTGTCTTTAAAACCTTTTCACACTTGGGTGGTGACTAGGTGACATCATCACCTCCTGCTCTCATTACTCCTTAACTTAACACCGTCTGATACTCCTCTCCTTGAAATCAGCACCGCACGTTTCTCGATGACCCTTCCTTACCTAGAGACCAGTGGGTCCGATTCATGTGACCTGTCGTACAAATAATGACGAAAATGCCCATGGAGGTAAGGTAGTTCTGGTCGTTCAAAAGAGAGACAATTTGGTCAAACAGCATAAAGTGATCAGATTCTGACACGTCCTCAGGGAAGGTGAAACTTTTAAATTTTACAACAGCAGCATCTGAGGCGTGAAGCTTGGAAGACATCATTTTGTCCGGTTAGACGAATGTTGTTTCAACTTTGTCTTTCGATCTTTACTTTTTGCATCTACTTTTGACCCACATTATAATAACCCCGACAAAATTTATATAAATTCTTTTATACGAAAAATCAAAGATTAAAATTTATCACTATTAATTTTATTGTGGTAAATAATTTTTTTTTTAAAAAAAAACTTTACATAAGTTTTACCATAATACACCTCTCAACATATAATTTACTTGCTTATGGTTAAAGGGTATTTTTGTCATTACAAAAACAATTTCTTTAAATAAAAATGTATTATAGTTAGAAGTAATTTATTTTAAAACTTTTTTAGATAAAAAAATTGAAATTTTCCATTGTGTTCGGCCACAACTATCATATCGGAATCTGAATTTCCATCTATGGACTGTAAACTCAAAAAATATGATTTTGAAATTCTGAATTTGCTCTCGTTAAAAAAAGATTTTTGTTTTGAACAGGTTATTTTTTACTGGAAGAAATTTTACTAATAACTATACAAAAGTTTACAAGTAAATTTTTTTAAACTTAATTATTATTGAAACATGTGTTACTTTTTTAAAAATTCAATTTATATAGCCATGTGATCACGTTATTCCCTCTTTCATCTCACCATCACAGTGTGAATGGTTGATAATCTAGATAACGAAAATGAGGTTTCTATTTTTTCTAAAGAGGCCACTCAAAACATGATATGGGCATTAGGGTCCACCAACACCATGTTTTGTAAAACTATTTTATTTATTTTCTTTGATGAGAATTTTTTTTTAAAAAAAACTGATTTTATTTTTTTACCTCCAAACAGGGTAAAGGACTCGAAAAAAAACTTGTAACGAGGTGACAGAAGAAAGAAAAAAGAGCATAGTAGTGGGTACCTTGAGCTGAGCCAAAGCAAGAGGGCTCTCTGTGAGGAACTTGACAGCAAGAGTCATGATAGTAGAAGTGGTTTCATAGCCGGCGACGAGTAAAGCCACCAAGAAATCCACTATTTCTTCATCGGAAAAGCCATCGTTGCCGGCCAACAGAGCTCCTAACATGTCATTCTTTTTTTCTCCTGCCTCGAATTCTCTCCTCCTTTGCCTCACTATCAAGCTCAATGCCTCTGCCACCTTAGTCCTCGCCTTCAATATTAAATTAATTTAACAAATTCACAATCAAAATTTTCATATTCAATACAATAATCAAATAATGGGCACCTATATGTCAGTGTACAAAAGATGAAAGAACAACGAATTTACAGAACAATTGTAGAAATAAAAGGAAAAAAAAAAACATACTTTAATGGCTTTGCGGTAAGTGGTGGAGAAGAGAGGCAAAGGGACGGTGAAGAAGCCTTCAATAACAAGAACGTACTCTTTCCTCAAACTCTCACTCCATTCACCTGGATCAAAGCTCATCAGCTGCTTTATTGTCAACTCAAATGTTATCTGCATTTACAAAAAAAAATTAAATAAACTTATTTACTCCACCATACATGTATCCATACTTGTATCCGGAGTAAAACAAAACATTTAAACGGGAAAAAAATATTATTAATAATTTTATTAATAATTTTTTTTATATTCAATTAATATTATTAATAAAATTTTTAAAAATTATTAATCAAAATTTTATTTGGGATAAAAATCTTGTTTCACACGTATATGAATAAGAATTTTTCCAAAAATATATAAAAACATTCTCAAACTAAGGTGAGAGACATTAAAAAATAAAATAATAATTATGAGCAAAACTATATTTATATATTAAAAAAAAGCTTAGAAGTGAATCAATGATTTTAGCAGTAAACTTTTGTCGTGCTAATTGTTGCACGCTTCCCATTGAATCTGAGTCACATACCAACCCATGGGTGAATCACCACCGTACAATATGAAAATAGATTTTTTTTATAAATAATGAAGGATAGTGATTCAGTTGTGAACCAAGGACGTAATCCAGATAAATATTTCTCATGGGTGTGTATACATAAAAGAAATTCTAATTTTCAAAAATCAGCAATCAAGGTGACTCGGGTGATTCGGACGATCCACATCCGAGTCAACTCAGTCGAATCATATAGCACTTGCATTACTTATGATTAAAATTACTATGAAACAGTACCTTCTTAGCTTCTTCCATGAGGAAGATCCGATCGGTCCAGGAATCCAAGTTGAGCCGGACCAAGCGGTCTATGTCGAGCAAGAGATGGTCCTTAATGATGGACGAGTTAGCAAAACTCATCGTGAGAGAATGCATTCTCTTGTGCAAACTACCTTTCATCAACAACAGCGAGTGCTTCCCAAGCAAGTTCGATATTGAACCGGGATAGCTGCATTCGAAAAGCTTCCCTTCGTTCTGCACAATGAAACGGTTCGTTTCCGGGTCGGCCGAGAACACAGTCGGTTCGCCGAAAACGTGTGTCGTGAAGATCGGTCCGAACCGACTCACCCGCTCGTCGATGAACGGCTCGGGGTTCTCCGTCTTGTACGCCGAGATTAGCTGGAGGGTCTCGCCCACGAAAGGGAGGCCCAGGCTTCCCGGCGGTAGGCGGAGTCGCCGGTACCGGGAAGTACGGAAGAGGAGGAGAAGTACTGCGGAGGAGAGAAGGAGGAGGCCGGAAAGATAAAAGATCAAGAGCTCCATGATGAAAATGATTATTATCGCGCGGGTGAATAACTAAGCATATACATACATATATCTATGTATTTTCTGTGTGTATCTGTGTATGTATTTATAATGGAGGATTGAATGAAGAGGGACACACGGGGGGTGTTATCTGCTAAGACACTGTAGAGAGAGGGAGAGAGAAGTGGGGAAGAAATTAATGTCGGATATTTTCGTATCTGGCAGTTTTCTCTCTCTTTTTCTTTTACACTTTTTGTTGGTGAGGAATGAGGATAAGACTCGGAGAGGGAGAAAATGGAATAGAAATTGGTTGAATTTTTAGAGAGAATTGGGAAAGCTTATCTGGCAGGACATCCCCACAAATCTACAGTACAATTTAGTGATTTACTGTATTTAATATAAGGATTATAATATAGATTTTGAATTTAAAGCCTTTAAGAATTTTGAGTAATTTAACTTGCTGACGTAGATTTGCAACTTGCTACTCCTTTTATACTGACATCCCCACAATTGATTAGAGCTATATGGATCTTTCCCATCAGATCCATGTTGTGGCTCTCATTCTACTTAAATCCATAGAAAAGTATGCAGCCTTCTACAGACCAAAAGAAAAAGAAGATAGAAAGTATAAATGGTGCAACATTTTCCCCATTTTAGTAAAGCTTGGCTGTCATTCATTTCATCTTTTATTTTTTCATCCACAAACCAAGTTAACAAAAAAAAAATAAATCATTTTATGGTAGTATTTTGAAATTTTTGTTTTTATCCATGTTAAAATTTATTCGAGTTTTATATAATCACTATTTAAATATTTACAATAATTTAAATAAGCAAAGAAAACATATAAACAAATTGAGTAGCTATGTATCACCACTTTTACATTTTACATTTTATTTTTATGTTTTTGTCTTAATTCGAATAGCAATCGAGAAATATTAAGAATGAATAGCAAAACGTACAATCCCTTATTTATTAATGAAAATGCATCATGTATACGCAAAATGATTTTTTTTTGGTTCCTCCTTGTTATCACTCAATTCCTATCAAATTACCACTCGATTTTTGGGGCAAAAAAGAATATGCATTTTTACTGTCCATTCTTTGTGTATGCGTATCGGATTATCATGTTTGAATTGTAAACAAAGAGACTGATTTCAATGATATTCAATTACCATATAGGTTACCACAAAATAAGATAATGAGATACCCTTACTCTGATTTTATTCTTTATATATATTCAAAAATATTAGTAATATGTAAATAATATTAATAAATAATAAATATGTTTAGCATAAAATAATAATATTAATATATAAATAAGAAAATAAAAATATAACTATATTAGATTATTATAATAATAAAAATATGATATTTTTATTAAATAATATCAACATAATAAATAATATAGTAAAAAATAATATCATAAGTATTATAATAAGATGATATTATAAAAAATTAATTATAATATCACAACATTATCCTAATAATAAAATATTAATTATATAATAAATTAATAATTAAATAGTTATATGCACATGTAATTTTAATTTGATTCGGTGACAAAATTAGAAAATTTACAGCATTCTTTTTTGGATTACCGGTAATTCATAGGTTAACTTAAATGTGAAAACTAAACACGATGATACGAAGTTACAACTATTTTATTTCGATTTTTAAATTACTTTATAATACGAGATTACCCTGTCACTTGAACCAAACGTTCCATTAAAACTTTTTCCAATGAGGCATGTGTAGTGTTGGCCACTTGTGACTTGGCCGACATTTTATTACTATTGTAAGTTCACCACTAATTCTCTGACATGTGCATCTTGATTTAAAAAAAAAATTAGTATGAGCTCCACAAAGATAAAGAAAATAGATAGCAAAATAGTGGTTAAAATAATCACATAACAATAAAAGACATGAGATTTATATAAAGAAGAGAAAAATTCATTATTAAATATGAAGAATATAAAAATTAATTATGAAAATTTTAAATTTAAACCTTAATTAATGTTTTTATATATAAACTTGTAATCAGTCCAACCATCCGTTTCGTGAACTAAATCTCAACTTTTTTTCCCTTTAAAATCATTTTAAAAAATTTCAAATCCAGCGCGGATCTTCGAGTTGAACCGAAATACAAAATATCTTAACAACCTTCATCATATTGCCTTTTGGATCTAGCTTATATAGATTGGTAATTTGGTTCCAGATTTGAAGGTTTGGTAGGGTAATATAGAATCAACTAATTATTAAGTAGATATTATACTATTGTGTGGTTTGAGTAATGAGATTAACTCAATTTTTCCTTAAAAAAATTGTTTTAATCTCCATTTAAAGCATTACCACGACTAAACGAATGTCACATAATGCATATCTGTATAGTATGTTTATGTACATCAATTATCATGGCTTAAAGCAAATAGATTGTCATTATGCCTCCAAATTGTCCCATTTAGGGGTAAAACTGAGTTGAGCAGCTCGACTCGCTCAAGAGGCTCAATTTAAAAAGCTCGGTTTGAAACTCGATTAAATCGAACTTGAGCTTGAGCTTGAGTTAGAGCTATAATTTTGGTTCGTTTAGCTTATCGAGTTGAACTCGAGCAATATCAAACTCGGCTCGTTAATCTCGCGAACCAGCTCGATTTAATTAATAAATTAAATAAATAATATATATACTATATTTATTTAATATATATTATAATATATATTTATTTATTTTAAAAACATATATATTTATTATTTTATTTCGAAAAACTCGGTTCAAAAAACTTGGTTCGAGTTCGAATTGACTCACAAACCGAGCTTGAGTTTGAATTTCAACTTACGAGTGAACTCGAGCTCGACTCGAATAAAGTTTTTATTCACGAGCTGAGTTTGAACTCCTCTCAACTCGAGCTGAACTCGGCTCGACTCGAATCCACCCATAACCTTTATATCCAAATGTTTGCTTTTCCTCTGTTAAGAAAAGGAAAAGTGAAAAAGCTAAATAAAAGATAGTTTTCTCTTCATATATTACTTAATCTCTTCATTTCCATTGTCATTATTAACTCCAAATTATCATTAGTAATTACCATAGAAAACTAATTAATATTCTTAAACTGCTCCAGCCAAGAGAAGTGAGCTCCAACAAATGAAAGCTTCTAAAGATAGATTAACAACCGGCCACGTGTCGAAATATAAGGACAGGTAGTTCGCAATTATAGGGTTTGGATCTTTAACATGAGGTGATGATATATACCACATGTTGATCCCATTCCCATCCCACATGGTCCCCATTAGGGACATTAAGCTCTCCACCCACTAGACAACCCCATAAAATAATGATGGATCCCTAACAAGTAAACCACATTTCCAACCACATTTCTCTTTTAGTATATGTTTAGTAGAAGAAGCTTTTGATTACAGGAATCCCATCATGTGTTTGTTCACTCTCCCATCTTTACTTCACTTAAAAGTTGTGCAAAAGCATGTATATCTAAAGTTTCTATTTAGCTTGATGCCTCAAGTCTAAAAGCTCCTATTAGTAGGAAAGAAGAATTGGAAGAAAATAAAAGAGAGTGAAAGAATGAGGTCATCTTTCCCTTTGTAAATATGACGGAAAAATGAAAGCAAATAAAAAAGACAATAAAAAGTTATTTATGTTAATTTTCACTCCCCAATCATTTTAATTTAAAATAATTATCATTTGTTCATATGAAAAGAAAACACAAATAATTTCACTCTTATTTATCACTATACGATAGAAAAATTATTGTTTTCTTCTCTCTTTTTTCCTTCCTTTCATTTTTCTTTTCTATTAATCATAACCTATGTATTTGGGTACCTTGAGATCTGAGTCGATTCAATCCCTATGTCAAAATCGAGAATTATTGTGGTGTGGGTTAGGTGGGACTAGAGCATATTAGACTAATTGTTGTAAGTAAAAAAACATATAACTGAAAATATATTATTTATTTTTGTGGTTGTTAATACTAAGAAGGAAAACAGAGCATGCTCAAATATGTCAATTATATACTTAGATTGAGAGAGAAGATAATCTTTTGGAAAGGAGGCAACTTCTATTCCCAGAAAGTAACGCAGTGAGCCTAAATCCTTTATTGCAAAACAACGAGCTAACTCTGACTTTAGTGCTACAATCCCATCAACATCATCACCAGTAATAATCATATCATCAACATATAAAGAAAGCATAATACGACTGATAATGGTATTTTTGATAAATAAGGCTGAATCATGATAGCTAGGACGGAACCCAAGTGAAGTAATCATTGTAGAGAACTTCGCGAACCAGGCTCGAGGTGCCTGCTTGAGACCATAAAGAGATTTTCTAAGCCTGCAAACTTCACCAGGTTGATAAGTAACCCCTGAAGGGGGTAACATGTAAACCTCTTCTTGAAAGTCACCATTCAAGAAGGCATTTTTAACATTTATCTGAGATATATGCCAACGACGAACAGAGGCGACTGCAATGAGGGTGCGAATTGTAGTCATTTTTGCAACCGGAGCAAAGATCTCCTCATAATCCATGCCACACTTTTGAGAATATCCCTTAGCAACCAACCGGGCTTTGTATCTTTCAATAGACCCGTCAGACTTGGTTTTGATTTTATAAACCCAACGAGAGCCAATCGCTCGTTTACTTGGCGGAAGAGGTACTAAATCCCAGGTGTGTGTCTGGTGTATCACGGTAAGTTTCTCGACTACAGCCCGTTGCCAAAGCGGATCACAAACTGCCTCTCTATAGGACAAGGGCTCAGAAAGACGATGAATAGAAGCTAAAGTGGAAGCAAAAAAGCTAGAATAATAAGAGTAAACAAAATCTGGTAGTTGAGTGGATTACGAATACGTGTAGGATGAGCAAGAGGAGGAGCCACAGTCTCAAGAGATGATTGGGTAGCTGTAGGAGGAGAGGGAGCAATAGATGTATCGAGAGCCAAGGTACCAGTTGTTGAACTATCAGCAAGAACTTTGCAAGAATCAGAATCTGAAGTAGGAGCAGGTGAGTGTGAAGCAAGGGTTGTGACATTATCAGTATCAAGAGTGAAGGGATCAATATGAATAAGATCAGACTGAGTATATTATGAGAACTAACAGGAATGGAAAAGAAAAGTATATGCTCAAGAAACTTAACATGACGAGATACATATAATTTTTTACTAACTGAATCATAACAACGATATCCCTTTTGACCTGCACCATAACCCAGAAAGACACAAATAGCGGACCGAGACGACAATTTACTACATTTAATAGAAGGCAAAAGGACAAAACAAGTAGATCCAAACACGCGCAAAGATGAGTAATCAAGAGCACGACCATATAATTTTTCAAAAGGTGACAAACCTGAATTGTGGGAGGTGGGAATCCTATTAATCAAATGAGTAGTAGTAAGTATGGCTTCTCCCTAAAATTCACTAGGAACATAGGCTCACAATAAGAGAACAAACAGTCTCAACAAGATGCATATGTTTTCTTTCAGCAACATCATTTTGCTCAGGAGTGTCTGTACAAGAAGTTTGGTGAAATGTTCCATCGAAAGCAAGTAATTCAGAAAAATCTTTAGAAGTATGTTCCCCACCCAAATCACATCGAAAACTCTTGATAATAGCCAAATGTTGAGTTTTGACAAGAGCACGAAAAGTATGAAAAATAGTAAAGAAATCAGAACAACGCTTCATAAGATAAACCCAACAAAAATGAGTGCAATCATCAATGAAGGAAACATAATATCGCGACCCCCATTTGTGGGTATAGGAGAAGGTCCCCACACATCATAATGAACAAGATCAAATGGTGCAAGAGAAAAAGAAATACTTCTATTAAAAGGTAAAGCAGAAAATTTTGCCAATTCGCAACCACTACAATCAGAAATATCATGAGTTTTCACATTTCCTAATGCTCTTGTAGAAGCTAAAAATGTAAACAAGATGCTGAAACATGACCAAGACGAGAATGCCATAAATAAAAAATTAGAAAATGAATAATTCAAATGAAAAGATGACAAATCAACACTGAAAGCTGCAACTTCTGGTACTTTGAGCTGATTCAAAACATAGAGTCCTTCTTGCCCACGGTCGATCCCAATTAACTTCTAAGATTGCAAGTCTTGCACAAAACAAGTAGTAGAGAAAAAGAAAACTGAGTATCCAGATTCACATAATTGACTAACAGAAACAAGATTCAAAGTAAGATTAAGAATGTAATAAACATCAGTAAGAGACAAACAAGGTGTGACAATGGAACCGACACCTGCTAAAGGCATAGGAGTACCATCAACAGTCATAACTAAAACAGAAGAGTTGGGAGATAAGGAAACAAAGGATGATAAATCAGGTGACACATGATGAGAGGCTCCAGAGTCTAAGACCCACGAGGAAGACATACATGAAGAACCAGAGGGTGACAAACCTATATGAGAAGAGGCAAACATAGCATGCGGTTGTGTGGCAAGGAACTTCTGAAACTGTTCAAACATATAGGGGTCCAATGATGGTGCAACCATAGCAGTATTAGGCCGAGGTGGCCTGAAAGTCCACTGCTATGATTGATTTCCAGACTTCCATGTTGGAAGAACTTATGATGGCAGTGGTAGCTGTTGCTTTTGTTGTTATTGCTGGGGTTGTTGTTGCTGTCGGTACTGCTGCTGTTTGGCTCTATTCAACAGCGTAGGACACTGAGCCTTCCAATGACCCTTCTGCTTACAGAAACTGCATTTATCAGGAGCAACCCTCAAATTCGACCTATTTTGATTACTGGGAGGCAATTGTTGATACGTTGGTGTTGCAAAGACAGAAGGATTAGATATTGGAACAATCCCTTTCCCTGCATGAGACTTCAGGCGTATCTCCTCTACCAACAATTCACTAACCACCGAGTCCACTGAAGGAAGTGGATTGCGATGCAAAATTGACCCACACATCCCTTCAAAATCATCACGGAGCGCCATTAGAAATTGAACTAGTTGTTGTTCTTCTCTTCGGACAATGTAAGGAGTAAACACCTGCAACTCTTCCAATTCTGTAAGTGCTGATTGGTCCCATAGGTCGGTCATAGCAAAATAAAATTCCTGAATGCTCATATTTTTCTGCTGAAGGCCACGAATATCCGTCTCTAACTGGTATTGTTTTGCAAAGTTAGACTATATGTATAATCTTGCCAGATGCTCCCAAACTTCTCTGGCAGTCTCATACTTCGCCAATTGAGTGCCTATCGAATGCACGACAGAATTATTAATCCGAGTAATAATCTTCGAATTATCTGCATCCCAAGAATCCAAAAATTCTGCATAATCGGTAGCCTTCTTATCAGTAGACTTGACCGAAGTGCTTGTGATATAACCCCACATCTTTTTGCCTTTCAAAAAATTCTTCATTACTTAACTCCAATATGAATAATTCTTGCCATTTAATTGCACATTAATAGACTGCAGAGAATCGTCTCTAGCCCCAGCCATTACAGTACCGAAGATAATAAACAGAGATGTAATTCAAATCAGAGTTAAGAAAATAAAAGCGGAATTGAATTATATTCCTTCTCTAGTTAACAAAAAACCACCACTCTCACACGCGAATTACAATTCACAATCCAGCCAATCATGGGTTTCCTCTCTTGGTTCAATGGTAATCCGTCGAATCATCAAAACCCAAGAAGCAAAACCAGAAACCCGAAACGCATTCAAAGGTAATCCATCGAATCATCGAAACCCAAGAAGCAAAACCAAAAGCCCGAAACGCCAGCCCCATGCATGAACAGAGCCGTGGAAGTGCCCCGACCAAAGAGTGTAATTGTATTTGAGTTCGGGTCGGTGGCGGCTGGGTTTCCTCTCTTGGTTCAAAGGTAATCCGAAACCAACTCAAATCGAATCATCAAAACCCACGAAGCAAAACCAGAACCCCGAAACGCCAGCCCCGTGCATGAACGACGCTGTGGAAGTGCCCCGAACAGAGAGCGTAACCGTATTCGAGTTCTGGTCGGTGGTGGTTACCGCATACAAGGTGACTCTTACCGGGTACTGCCCCGTATCCGACGATCTCGAGCCCTGCCGCTGGGAAATCCTACCTTCAAGCTGAGCCGACGTGCCAAAGTTCAGTTTCGCGTGGTCTTTTGAGTAGCAAAATTGAAAGAGAGAGGAAAAAAGATAACTAGTTGTAGGAAAAGCGAGAACCAACAAATATTTTTATTGAATCATGAACAGAGTCAACAAACAAACCCTTAACACCAATACTAGGCGAACAATTGTGGCTCTGATACCATGTGAATACTAAAAAGGAAAACAGAGGCTAGGGTTCTCATTAGCTGAAGAAAGTCTATATAATACATCAGAAAGCAAAGTTTATATAGACTAGTAAAATAAGAAAGAAAGACTATTCTACCCTTAATAAAAATAACAAATAATAGTAACTAATATAATTAACAGTGGTATGTTGACAAAAAGAGATCGAATCCGAGTCCTTTAGAACAACTGAAAATATAAATTAAGTTAAAAATTAAAATTCTTTGTGTTCTTATTACTCTTATTGTTCAATAATGTTTGTCCTATTGCACCTATTCATTCAATTAAATTATTAATTTTTTGTTAATTTTAAATTAATGAGATATCCAAATTTTATATAATATATTAATTTTTAAAAAGTATTTTTTTACAATTCTAATTAAAAATATATCTAAAATTGAAGATCAAAATAATATAAAAAAAAATAAAATAGACAAACAATGTTACTTGGCATCATCCATTCAAAAAAGGAGTTTAATGGGATATTAGTAGTAGGTTATAAGGTCCTAGTCATTTGGAGACAAATTAGAAGCCCTGATTTGCGGGATTTCGACAGAAATCAACTTTCTATTAAGGTTATGGATTCTGATTTCCATTACTACGTTTTCTTGCAACAACAACAGTACCTGTTAGATTGTGGGAATCAAACCCCCATTATCAAGATCATTGTCTTACCATTATGGCATCTGCCCTCTAGCGTCTTCAAACTTGCACCAAATTAATTAGTTAATTAATTAATTATCTGTTCATTAGCATAATCAACATGTTAATCATATACTGAAACAAATCTAGACTATAGGATTAAGAAAATATTATATAGTCTCTTATGTATGAATCTTCTGCTCATTTTTATGCACTCGGCAATAATTCCCAAGTTGATTAATTTAAAATCATCATGCATTTGACAAAGAGCATCTTCACTATCTCGTGACTAGACTGAGTACCAGTTGGTAAGCACTAGTTTTGGTTTCTGTCAAAATAATTTTGTAGTAAATCGGCAATAAAATTAAAAATTGTTTTGTGTTTAATAAAATAATTGTAAAAACAGTTTATCTGACAGAAAATAAAAAATTCAATTTTGTAAAAACAATTTTTTTACCAGTTTTGATTCTCTACATAAAACATTTTTTTTTTAGAAATGTTTGATTTAATTTTTATTTCTTAGAAATATAAACAATTTTATGATCACTATATATCAAACAATACTTAGCAGTGTGTTGCAATTCACTTATTCATAATTAATGATAATTGTTGTTGGTTAAACTCTATTCTCCAATCAAAAGACGACACTCATCGTGTTAGGGGTAAAAGAATCATTAGTCAATTAGGGTATTAAATATCCACTTAAAACGAATGTGTAAAACTACACCAAACCCATCGTGAGATCTTAATCCCTCTTCGATTCGTCTTCCGACAATTCATATTCTCTCATAAATGATTCTCTTCTTTTTTCACTATAAAATGAAAATTCAAAATATCATATTCAGATTTGAAACTCAATTCACTTAACTCCCTCAATGCAATTTATTTTTAACAATTATATTGATTTAATCCTCTGAGTGATCCCTCAAAGATAAATTTTGGACCTCCACTTAATATATTTCTTTGTTCATGTTACCAGAATTGAGAGAGCTAAAAGTAGTTGGGCAATCAATCCCTTTGTCACTGAGAAATATTTTGTTAGATCGGATCTAAAACATTAGTTTTAGATCCGTATAAAATTTCACTGGTAATTTAAAAAAAATTTATTGATAATATTATTTTTTGGATCTCACATTTATATTGGTATTACTAATAAAATTTCAAACGGATCTAAAACTAATGTTTTAAATTTAATGTAATTAAATATTTTTGCACTCTTCTACCTTCCTCAAGTTCCTAGCAAGTCCCACAACGTACTACCCATTGGTGACTTAACAGTTTATTTTATAGAAAATAAAAATTTTGTTTTTTCAAAACGTAATTTTTTTTTCAGTTTTGATTCTTTACATAAAATATTTTTTTTAAAGGTGTGACTTAATTTATATTTTTTATAAATAAAACAATTTTATAATCTCTATATATCAAACAATACTTAGTAGTGCCTTGCAATTCATTTATTCATAATTAATGATAATTGTTGTTGGTTAAACTCTTTTCTCCAATCAAAAGACGACACTCATCGCGTTAGAGGTAAAAGAATCATTAATCAATTAGGGTATTAAATATCCGCTTAAAATGAATGTATAAAACTATACCAAACTCATCGTGAGATCTTAATCCCTCTTCGATTCGTCTTCCGACAATTCATATGGTCCCCCATAAATGACTTTCTCCTCTTTCTACTATAAAATGAAAATTCAAAATATCATATTTAAATTTGAAACTCAATTCACTCAACTCTCTTAATGCAATTTACTTTTTATAATTATATTGATTTGATCGTCAGAATGACCCTTCAAATATAAATTTTGGATCCTCACTTAATATCTTTCTTTGTTCAAGTTATCAGAATTGAGAGAGCTAAAAGTAGTTGGACAACCAATATCTCCGCCACTCTTATGAGGAATATTTTATTTGAAAAAAGTTTGAAACATTAATTTTAGACCCGTTTAAAAGTATTTTTGTACTCTTCTACCTTCCTCGAGGTCCTAGCAAGTCCCACAATGTACTGCCCATTGGTGACTTGACATTCGTTTTTGGAATCAGAGTAATTATCTTTGTGGGTTCAATAAAAAAATCTTAGATTTTTTGCCTTTTTATCTATTATAATAAGCATTGTTTTCCTTTTAATTTTTATTGAGATAATAAGCTTACATTTTGTTTATTAAAAAATATTGAAATAATAGGCTTTGCAACTCATAAATAATGCAACATTGCCCCCACAACATCTCGACCCACGTGTGAGGTGACAGTTTATAGCTGATGAGGATGGGCACGATATGTCTTTCTCATGAGCCATAACTACTTGTTCGGTTGCTCCTCACTAATTATTTAATTTACTTGTCAAAAGAATATTAAATTAATAAATATGTAATCCAATTGTCCAAACGATCTAATTAAGTCGAATCCGAACTTGTACCACTAGCCGTGCTCGATCTATCAACTACGAGTTTTACTTTGATCCGACGAATCCTAACCAATTTGGTTAAAATTCAAATAGGACCCTACCATATCTGATTATCTTGTCACTATATACCCACTTGATGCGTTGCATAATTCACATTCGTTGGTGCGGTTTAAGTACTGAAAGGTATTGATCGTGAAAAATGTTACGGTGAACAGAGTTTTGGTTAATTTTTACTGTCCTTAGTAGCCGAAGAAGATTGCGTATTCGTACGTGGGACATTAACAATCTTGTACCACAGATGTTACACACTTGCCGACAACATATTTTGTAAATATTTATATATACTTAATTACTAATATTTATGAATTATGTAATAATGATTTAACAATTAAGATACTAATAATTGATTTTCAACTCTCAAGATATCATCAAACATTCTTTTTGATCATCTTTAAAATTATCATTTTAGTGTTTTTAAGTAAAAAAAAAAAATATCTTTTAAGCATTTTATACTACTATTTTAAAGTAACTTATTTTATAATATTAATTGATCATAAATTTTATTTTCTTGTATAAGAGTATTCTACTTCATTAAATGAAGAAAAGAAAATATTTCGTTTATTTATCTGCATGTTTTTTTGGAATGATAATTTGGGATAAGAATTTTTTATCCAAAAAAGTAAAGGTCGTTTTTTTGTTTATCTGTATTGTTTTTGTGATTTGTCAATGCATCGAAAAAATTTAAATTTTAAAAAACAGAACGTAATAATTCAAGTAAATAAACAAAAAAAATGTTAATATTCTGGGTTTAATTTCAATGGCTACTCTCTCTTTTTTGCTAATGTAAGGCATTGAAATCCTTCAATTAATATATTAGAAATCACCCTTGAGAGTAGCTGATCGAGTAGGCTACAATTAAGTCAGCAAAGATTCAAGCTCACTTATTTGGACCACAAGGGTAATACCATGAGATGGTCACATCTTGTGGGGCATAAATACGTCGTCGTACCTAATTATAAAGAAGAAAAAGGACCACACAATCTCATCAAATCTTACACTTGATTTATATTCTTCCTTGAAGGCGACCAAAGAATTCATTCCAATTATTTTCAACATTACAAATCAAATAATCTGTGTTTCATTCGGAAAAATGAAACTTTTCATCTACCCATAAGGAAAAATTACCTAACAATTCCATGATTCGTGTAATTATAAAATGATGCATGAATTTTCTCTTTGTGTTTTTTTGGGTTAATACTATTTTTGTCCCATGAGTTTTTATCACTTGCAACAAATTTCTCAAATATTTAAAATCAAAAAATTTCCCCCCTCAACTTTCAAGTAGTAACAAATTGTCACATTTGTTTAATTCCTTAGTTAAATTTGACCGTATGCTTTTACCACATGTGTGAAAAATCTGTTAGATTTAATTGAGAAATTGAATAGATGAAACAGTTTGTTATAACTCCAAAATTAAAAGAGAAATTGTTTGATTTTAAAGTTAGGGGTAATTTGTTATCAATGATAAAAGCCAATTAAGGTGCAAAAATAATATTAACCTCATTTTTAAAAGTGAATTCATATTCTTATATGATACTGACACCCGACATAACAGGTACTCTTACACCTAATGAAGTGCAAATTTTCTTTCCAAGATATGTGATTCACGAGGAAATGTCTATTTATGATATGTTAGACAAATATGACTAATCCATTTTTTCATGTTTATTATTTTCTTTGTTTATTGAATGGAGAGGGTTGTTGATTAAGGAACCCAAGAGGAGTGAATTGAGTTTAAAAGTTTTTATATTAATTGAAGCAAGCAAGTTTAAAGAAAGAAAACTATAAACAACAAATATAAACATGCTAAAAATTAAAAAGAGTAAAGAAGAAGTGCTTACAAACTTGATTTATAGTGTTTCAGTCACTCATTGTGCTTAACTCACAACTTAAGAGATCTTCTTGATAGTTCTCTTTGGTAATCTAAGTTAAAAACACAAAAAAGAACCTCAAGGTGCTGTCCAAACTCTTACAAGAAAATTTTCTCTCACAAGAAATATTTTACTAAGTTTTTAACACCTAAACAAATCTTTCTAAGAGTTACACCAACTCTTTTACAACTTAGAGAATGGAAGATTGTTTTTGGTACAATAAGAAAGAGATCACAATGAATGAGTACGACTCAAATTTTTCTCTCTCACAAGCTCTTGGCTTTAAGAATGGCTCAATTTCAGATTTTGAAAACTCAATGAATCAATTAATGAGCTCTTGATAGTTTTAGTTAGTTTTAAACACTCATTGATGATATATATTTATAGTTCTAATTCCTACCGTTAGAGACATTAAATGATTGTTTGATGCATTAAATGCTCTGTATCGTGTCTCTAATTTTGAAAATTAGCCGTTATTTTTAATAGTTCAATCGACTGTGACTTTTGTCCAGTCGACTGTTACTTTGAAATTTTGAATCAATAAGATAGAAGTCGAGGGTTCAGTCAAGTGTGAGATTCTTCTAGTCGACTGTGAAAAATCTTCGACTCTTCTACAATCGATTGCAGAGTCTTATAGTCGATTGCCTTTTGGCTCTAGAAGTATGAGCTACAAAAACTTGAGCCTCCAATCGACTATAGTACTAACCCAGTCATCTGTGGCTATCCAAATTCTCAATTTTACTTAAATACTTATAGGAGTTTTGAATCATTGAACCGATTTTTAAGTACGCCATTTCAGAGAAAACATTTTGAGCTATACTAGAGCTAAGAGATGAGAGAGAAACAATAAAGAAACCTAACTATGAAAAAGTTTTCAAATATCCATTAACTTCTTCTTTGAAAGATCTTTAAGACTTTATAGATTTTCATGTGCGTGTCATACATTTTGTGTGTGTGTCTGACACCTTAACTTAGATAAAAGATGATTAGCTCAATAATTATGTATTGTCATTGTCAAAATCAACTTGAGGTCAAGAGAGGCCTCCTTCATATTATATGATTCATGTGTTGAACTTTTCAAGCTGAAATTGATATTACTAGTATGAATTATTAAGTTGTTTAGAAAGGATTGACAAATTCTTGATCATCCTAAGAGTTTAAATAGTGATGGATATTATAATTAAAACAATGTTGACATTCTTGTCGTTTGTTAAGTTAATATGTAAAGTTCCAAAATTCAAGTTTAGTAGATAAAATCATTTGTTGTCGTACAAATGTTTTTAAATTGAATTTCATTGGCACCAAAAATCGAACAATAATGAATGAGATATGGACACTTTTCATTGTGTAATCTATCGGGCAAGCCTTCAGTGATTTTTCTTTTTAAAAAAAAAACAAAAGCCAATAAAGTTAGAAAAATCAATATTTAGAGTTGATTTTTGATCATTTTAAAGTGAGAGTAAATGGTTGTTTAAAAATCCAAAATGTATCAATTTAAATCATACAGTTATGATTTAAATAAAAAAAATATGTGAGATTAAATCAAAAGACATTAATTTAAATCAAAGATTGTGATTTGAATAGAAAATGTGTGAGATTTTAATTAGTTTTTAATTATTTTTTAAATAGATACAATCTGATCCGTTAAAAACTAACAAACATGATCGTAAGACTCCCATTAAATCTGAAAAAAAAATCATGCATTTTCAATTGGAAAAACATATATTTCTATAACTATTTGAAGAGGTGCTTCTGCATGTAATAATACTCATCTCTCCCCACTTTCATAACACAATAATTTTTCATTCTTTTTTCTTTCTCTCAAAACTCTACCAGAATATTTTTATTATTTTAAAGTAGAATTAAATCAGAAGTTTTTTAGATTTTATTGTCGAAAAACTTTAAACAATAAACTTAGTTGTATCTTGGATGACTATTTATTTTCAACTCAAAACAAATTTATTTATACAAATAAAAATGAATAAAACCTTAAAAAATATTTACAATACGCATCTAAATATTGATTCTAAATTTTTTATGATAAATAATTGATCCAATTGTGACTATATAAATTAACAACGGAGATAGAATAATGAAAGACCCATATCCATGCAATTGTCAATTCATCTCTCATTGACATGGGTCGAGTATCAAATTCCTGATTTTATTTTTGTATGAAGATAATGATGGGTGACCCTCTAATTTTATCATCCAAATTTATTATCCGTGGGTCCAATGAATGGAATTTTTTGTTTTTATTTTTATTTGTTATCATTCGAATTTTTCAATATTGTCTGAATGAGTAACGTTGACAGTAAAAATATAGTTATTCATAACCACTCATTAAAAAAAGATTTTTTATTTTATTTTTATTACTCTGAAAAATATGTTTTTATTTTATTTTATCTTTTTCATTATAATGGTGTTATATTTTAATAAAATAAAATTTAGATTATTTAATTTAAATTGTGTTTTTCATTTTTTATAGAAATAATCCAAAGCATAGCAATAAAAATTAACAAAAAAATATCAAATCGATAATATTTCTTAAAACAGTTTTGATCAAAAAATTGTTTTCATACTAAACGTATTTTTATTTTCAAAAAACCATTTTCTGTTTATGAAAACAGAAAACTGATTTCGAACTAAAATCACAGCTTGATTTACAGGAGAGAACAGTGTTGAATTTCTTGCTTTTATAAGAGAAGCTTTAAAGCAGACAGTGACGTTGAGAATCAACTGGATGGTCAACCACGAGACACGAGGTCTGGAGGCACAGGTGTGGAAACTGACAAACCGCAAGTTTTGTTTGTACACTTCCCAATGTCTGCTCTTCACACGAATGGCTTTGTCAGAGGTGCACGTGTGCTCTCATTTATTGCTAATTAAGACAGTGACTTTAAGAGAGAGAGAGAGAGAGAGAGAGAGAATGATCACATGCATTTTGGCTCAAATATTGTTATAGCCCTTTGTCTGGTGGTTAAATGCAGAGTTATTAATTTCAAAACCGATGAAACGTTTTGGTTACGTTGAAATCGAAATATTTTTATATTTTGTTTTTTTCTCAATTTGTTTTAATTATTTTAATATGTTTTCAATTGAAATATTATAATATTAAGTTTTTACATATTATTTTAAAAAAATAGTTTGAGAATTTTTATTATTTTTCAGATTAATAATTGAATGATAATTATTTTATTATTATATATATATGAGTTGTATGTAATTTGATAATAAAACAAAGTTTCAATTTGGTTTTATATAGAAAAAATGAATTATAATTTATTTTAAAGTAAAAATTTAAGTAGGATTAATTTACATATCTAAATAGTGATTGTTTTCTTATGATTTATATTTATAATTATATATATTTTGAAATATATGTAATCTGAAAGATACGTAATTGAAAAAATTGTTAAATCCAAAATAACACGCTGAAACCAAAATATTTTATTTAAATAATTAAACTAAAATATTGTCTTGAGAGGACAGTATTAAGATCTAATAGTGTTTACAATTAAATGACTTGAGGGGAATCAAAATCCAACTAGTATTTTTGTTTCTTGTTGAATTGGGATAGACTAGTAGTAATTAAGGTTAAATATATATTTTGATTATTTAATTATTGTTTGAGTTTTATTTTAATCACACAACTTTCAATTATATTAATCAGTTTCTGTAATTTTGTTTGTATTTTCAATTCAATCCTTTCAACGAATTTGGTTTTAAATTCAAGTCGGATTTCCAATTCATAAAGGGAGAATAAGAGGTTTTTATTCTCCTTAGACATGAATTTCCCAACTAAAATGAGATTATTAATCACTTCAGCGCTGATCAAATGTTGAAGTGAAAATCTGACGTGATTCTAAGATCGAATTTAGGACTTGATTGATATAATTAAAATTTATGTAACTAAAATAAAATCCGATCGATAATTATTCTATTAAAATAGATATTTAAACAGTAATTAACTACATTCTTGCTTAATTAATTTGTTTGAGAAGTGTAATTACTGGTGATTAAGGAGGAGTCAAACTCATTAATCATGGATTGGTGGATACGACATAATATCTTTTCGTATGCGATTAGTCTGCTAAAGTTGCTAATTAATGAGTGTGCTTTCGACTGATGATAATTAGTTGATGAGTTAATGAATTTGGAGTGATTTGCAAGTTTAAATTAATTAATCACTTCTCCCATTACCTTTCCACGTTTTGTACCCTATCTACTTAAGTATATAATTAGTCACTCACATTTAGTTATTCTGCTCAAAAGTTGAGTAATAATTTTTGGGAAGATAAATAATAATTTTGGAAAACTCAAATAGTAATACAAAAGGAGGAGGGACATTAAGTAATGTAATCTATTTATCTTAGGTGACCATCCAATATTCTAAGAACCAATCAATGAACCTACAAAAGCTTTTTTTACACTTCAAATTGTAATTTATTAATTTTTTTGTTTCTTGTGTAGTTTCAAATTCAAAATTGAAGGAAAATTATATATATTTATAATTTGGTGTAAATTATAATTGCATATTTTAACATTAAAATTATATTAATGTATTCTTAAACTCGAATCATAGTTATTTTAGATGGGTTTAAAGATTTCATAACGATTATTTGTCAATAATTAAATGTTAACAAACTAAAATATATTCTCTTTAGAAGGGTTTGACTCGAGACTGGTCGAGTATAAATACTAAGGTATTCGAGCTCGCATTGACTAAAAATGAATAAGCTTGAGCACAATCAATTTTATTATTGCTTAAGCTCGATAACAAACGAGTCTATTCGAGCTCGAGCTTGATCTCGAACATAAACTTTAATTTTAATAAATAAAAATATTAATATTAATACAAATATTGATTCGAATCTCGAGAATATCTTATCGAATTGTTCGAAAGCTTTTTGAATTGGTCCTTAAAGTATTCGAATTCGGTTTAATAAACTAAATTAACATAATTTTAAATTCAAGATCAATCAAATTGAGATTTAATCAAACTCAACTTCCAACTCAAATTCAAATTTAAATAACTCAATAAAAACTTAATTGGAGCACATCCCTCTCACATTATCTTTACGAGGGATTTTAAGTCAACAAGACCATCCATGTATAATTGCTAAGGATACAGCTAGCTAGGCATCTAGTGCTAAGGAAAGTTTGTAATGACCTCTCTGTGCGTACTCTGATTTTTCCAGTTTAGTAGAGTAGTGCGTACTATATAAATTCCTTTGTCAAAAAAAAGAAAGAAGAGGAAATGTTTTTTTTTGCCTCTATTTTTCTCTCTCTAATAATCAATTTTGTTTTAGTAATGAATAATGGTACATATTCAAAAATAGGACTAGGCATGGGTCGAGTTAGGGGAAAGATTTGATTGAATTCTGTTTGAGTCAATAGAATGGTACCGGTGCTAATCGGACGCGGTTGTCTTTACATACATTTCGAACATTTTAATAGTAATTATTACTATGTTTTTCACCATAGTTATAATTTGATTGTTTAAAGTATATGTTTGAATGTATAAATTAGTGTCTCTTAGAATAGCCAATATGCTTACTTGATTGAATTCCTATTTGGGTCAATGGAATGGTACCAATGTTAATCAGACACTCTTACGAGGTGATCTTTACATAAATTCTGAACAATTTAATGATAATTATTATTATACATTTCAACATAATTATAATTTGACCGTTTAATGAATATATTCGGATGTACAAATTGATGTCTAGTAGAATAGTCTATTATACTTTATGGTATTGCTATGTTTGAAGATAACACGAGAAGGACCAAGCTCTTCTCAAACACAATTGGGAGAATTTTTTTTTTCAATACACATTTGGATAATTGTCACGTTAATATTATAGATGATGTGACAATTATTTATAGGTGCATTGAGAGAAAATTTAACTTTAATTGTTAGTGAGAATTTGCACCCTTATATAAAAATAAAAGGGTAAAAATATCGTGTATATGATGATTTTAATATATGTACGCTAAATTTTGATGTGCAACAACAATTATTATGATTTTTTTCTTTTTTTTTATTAAAATAAACACATAAAAAATAAAAATAATTTATAGTACACATCAATTCAATATGATAATTAATTTTTTAAATGCAAATTAATAATCATATGTAATTCTTCTTAAGTATCATTTTGTGGTTTCAAAATTTGAATACTTTGTTTCGAGTTAACTTATGCTAAATTGTCTTATACTACGTAACATTTACCTATTCTGTTTTGTGTTAATGAAATTTTATGCTTGATTGGTACTGAAATCATAGGAAGTTTTCTAATTGGAGATGGGTGTTTGAAAAAATATTAATCTTATGTACTATGCAATGTCTTTATGGTCGTGTCTGAGACTCAACCAAGCGATGCCAAAACACATTGGGGCACTTGAAGTTAGGTGTTTTTTTTTTGTAGCGTGCGTTTTTTTGCTTGGGACATACGCCGTGAATGCAAAAATTATGCCCAATGAAGTTTTTAAAAAAGGTTTAAATTTTAAAAAAAAAAAATACAAATTAAAGACTCAAACCCACGATTTAATGAGTTTCGTATGTTTTAATCATTAAACTATTGTTTTTATTGTAATATCATTATACTTCATAAATATATATTATATATTATCTAATTTAGTAATAATTACAAACTATTTAATTAAACACATACAAATTACAACAATATAAAAATATAATTTATATATAAATATATATAAATATTTATAAAATTATAATTATCATACTATAGAGAGTTAATAAAAATATTAAATTTTACTAAAAATAAGTAATTTAATTTAAATTTATTTTTTTATGTTTTAATTATAATAATTAATTAATATTATTTTATTAAAATTTTAAAATATATTTAAATTTCTTTTTAAAACAAAACGTTTTGTTCAATGTTTTCCTCTAAAAACACTATAACTACGCACTAAAATAAAGATCAATCAAGTGATAAATCTTTGATTGACATTGCCGGCCGTATTCCCTGAGATGGATTTCTTTGTCTCTAATCACGAAGTATTAGACATAAACCCACTTTGTTGTTTGTCTTTAATGCCTCGTCCTTTGCTCCAATACTGCAGCAATTTTATGACTACTTTCTTCACAAGCAGACCAAAAGGTCAAAAAATAATTTCTAACCTAACTTAGTGGCCTGTACGTGCACCAATCATTGTCTAACCTAATCAACTTGATTTACTTTCTTCTTTGACAAAAAGAGGTTAAAACAGCAAAAAGTTCTATTCAGGGTTAGCATCTACTGTTTATCTTTTTGATTTAGAGATCTAATGCTTCTTGCTTTTTTGCTTTAAAAACAGGGGACAATGCTACGTAATTAGATGCATATGTTGGGTTCAATGTAAATCATGCACTACACTGTCAACTTTCCTTTCTTTGGTTAATTTGTCAAGAAAAATGGCTGTACCATATGTTCATATTTCTACAAAAGTATGTGAATCCAATTTTCCCCTATCAAGTCATGTCCTTTTCATTTCAAAGCTAGCTAGATAGGTGCAATAACCCTTTTGATAAAAAGAAAAATGGAAAAAGAAAGAAAAATTGGAATGCTTTCTATGCATGTGAATTTTCTTTTTAAAGTAAAAAGAAAAAAGAAGAAGAAGAGAAGAACATGAAATTAAGTTGTGAATACCCCTCTAACAAACTTGAAAAAAACTGAAAAGGTGCAAAATTCTTTTACCTTGCTTAATCCTTAGTTACTAAAACCCATAAATTACTACCGAAATTTTAATGTGATGGTGAGGTTGGTGTAAAAATTGATATAAAACAATTTATCTCAAAATCATTCATAACAAGATTATAGAATATCCAATATGATATGATTAATTTTATAGTGTACCTGTTTTGGACTCTATAGTAAATTACACAGTGAAAATCGAAAATTCTTACGTAGTCACACAACAAGAACATCGAATCTTTAAACAGTTAGTAGAATTAAAATAAAAATATTGTATAGTTATGTCTGTAACATGGTGAGGAGATTTAGCTATCAACCTTTATATAGTATTCAAATGGATTGCTCATCAAAACGTTAATGGGTTACTATGGTCCATACTAATCAGTCCACACTTAACACATATACAAGAGTTAAATCCAATTAACAAATCACTTTATATGAATTCTTTTTAAATTTTACCGTTTTTTTTTATCATAAATTAGACTCGAGTCCTCCCTATCGATAAAATGAGACCAGTGTTGGTAATTTATCATCAACTTAAAAGCTTATTTTTATGATGGTGCATGTAATAATAATGCCCATTTTTACACTTTCATGGGTAAACCCTAATTAAGCTAAATTCATAGAGGCAATTTTAACCCACCACAAGGGCATGTGTACTAAATCACTGCGGCAGAATTCCAACATCATCAAAGACTGAAATTTTGTTGGAACTGACATTTTAAATGATTAGTGTTGGAATATAGAATTGTGATAAAAAAAACGATTGAATTATAGGCCTTAATAATCATGATTAACATAAGAAATTAAATACTTTTGCCTTTTTTTCAGTTTGATTATGATGGCACTTTGTAGTCCACTCAAGCATGTCGTTGGCGACCATGTGAAAATCACATGCTTCACTTTCCGGCAACATGTTTCGACATCGACACGTGTGAAATCATGGCATATATTTATCTAATAATTCTCTTCTTTACAACCTATCATCTGTTACTCATCAAAGATTAATAATGTTAAAGCTTGATTAAAAAACCTATACTGGTTTTTTTTTATAAAAAAATTTAACCTTATTCATGTTGAGAAATCTGACATCTCAAAATAACTACGCAATTATCATAGTAAAACTAAAAAAAAAAACATAATTTTTTAACGTGATTCGACAACTCTTGCCTACGTCCACAAGCTAATCATTATTTCATTACTTTTGTAACTTTTGGATGGAGAAAAGCTGCTAAAACTCATTATATCACAGTACACAATTTTTTTTAGACAAAATTACGTGAAAACTCTTCCCATATTAGTGTTTGGTTGCTATACTCCCATCTGACCAACTATTTCGGGTTAAGGAATAGGAGTGAGAAACTAACTCTCTTTATGCCTATATCTATAATAATTAGTACCCACATCTTTTTGTCGCATAGACGATGTGGGATTAGAACAATTTACAATAACACTTTTCTTTAATGTGAGATTTGAGAAGTATACTGGCACGCCAAAAAACGGACGTGTAAATTAATTCCTTACTATAAAAATTATCGTATGAAATATAGTGGAAAACAAATGTCATTTCCCACATAGGATTGTAAATTAATTCAATTAAACACTTAATTGTTAAAAGAAAAAATATAAATAATTAAACTAATTGGAGCTTTTTTTAAATGATTAACTAAAAATTACTAATAATGAAAGACAACTAAAATATTATTCAAAATTGATTAAACTTTGTAATAATAATGAGAAAACTGATCAAATGATCATTTTCCACCACTATACATGAAACGATGAATCAATATCAAAGTTATTCCCAAATTCCTAATAAATTACCAACCGTAGATAATAATAAGCTCTATTACCTAAATATTTCCTTAGTTTGTCGTTAAGTAAAACAAGCTCTTTACTTAATCTCTATCTATTAAATAACCTAAAATAAGCTCTTTAAATTTAATTTAATAGAAGCATTAGGTTAAGAAAGATAGGTTGGTCCAAGAAACAAACGCATAAGCTCGGTTCATTTATCTTGAGTTATGTTCCATAAAATAATCACACGAAAATATCCCATCATTAGTGATTACTAATTGCTACCATTGATTAGAAATTCAAGACAATTACGGATCAAGATTCCTAACCTAGCAATAGATAATTACCCTATTTCATTTGGTTGGCCACCCCGAATAAAATAAAATAAAAATCATAAAGAATTCTTATGGAAGAACATAAACAATTTTATTAGAAATATAGATAATATCTCTGAATATTCAATCACAAAATCATGTCTAGGGCTTTGAAATCACCCTTAACCAAAAATAAAATTAGCTAGATATAATCCTAAAACTAAAAACAAAATAAATATTCAAAGACATGAAAGATGGGAAGAATGAAGAATGAACGCGAACAATAGTAATCTTGAAGAGTCTTCTATGCAAATGAATCTCCTTGATCACCAATAACAGCTACGTTCTTCCCAATTTTCTCTTCTTTTTTTTTTGTCTAGGAAAAATCTCTCCCTCTACAAGGCAAAGGCAGCCGGCCTTATATAGGCAAATTCCTAGAAAAGAAAAGGAAAGTACAATAATACTATTCCTTCTAGGAAAAAGAAAGACACTGAAATGGGAAATACTTCTAATACTAGGCAAACATGAAATAGGAAAGTAACTAAAAAGATATATAACACAAACTAGGAAAAAGTGAAGCCTAAGAAAAGGAAAGACATTGAAATGGTAAATACTTCTACTACTAAGAAAACATGAAATAGGAAAGTAACTAAAAGGAAATATAACACAAAATAGGAAAATGTGCAGCACAAGTAAAACTGGTATATATATGAAGACTCACAATATTCATTAGGGTTTTTTTATTGCCCCTCTCCAGCTATGCGGGTCGCGGCCCAAGAAAAGTATGCCGTGGCTCATGTCTGTAGACATCCCCAGCCAAACTCCAAGGAACAGTGTAACGACCCATCCGGGACGAGCCACCCCCGACACAATATTGTCACATTTTGAAAATCCCAGTACGACATGTATATGCAACAATAAGAAAAAACACCAACATAATTTTTTTTTGATCAATCCTCAACCCTCAACAGGTGAGATACATCATTCTGATCTTGGCTTTAACATTATATACAACGTAAAATGCATGAATATTTACAAATAAATTTTATTTTATTTTCTCATTAGTCTGAGGATGTGGACACGTACGTGAATTACAGATAATGATTTCGTCTGAACCTCAACTCACTAAACTATCTGTCCTGCCTGCTACCTGAAATCATTGTACAATGAGGGATGAGCTTCACAAGCTCAGTAAATTAAATTTACTAGAAGTATTCAATTGGTATAAACAGTCTTTTAATATTTAATCATTTATATCTCATATAACTTGATAATAGCATTCTACTATCACTACACATATCATAAGTCTCATTCTCTACCAATCTCTTCTTCTTATATATTTGTTCACCTTAAGACCATCAGTTATCTCATAATTACCTCGTTATAAGGTTCACAACATCTAGTCTACCATTTAGATAGTTCTTATCATATCATACTTTTATGTTTCTTTCTCACCATAACTGTCTCTCTGTGAGACTCATTCATTTTTAAATAAATTTACAATAACAAACAACACTTCAGTATTTCAGTAATACAATCAATATTTAAAACAGATGCAATGCATAAATTATTATTAGAAAACGTCTTCCCACATGCTGACATGTTTTTATTTTTGACCGATCCCCTCCCGGTTCTTTTGTTTCAGCATATACCGGCTATCACGATATTTATTTCCAGCATATACCGGCTGTCACGGTTTTCATTTATTTCCAGGATATACCGGCTGTCATGGTTTTCATTTATTTTCAATATATAACAGTTGTCACGGTTTTTCAATTAGACCAGCCCCCTCTCGGTTCTTTTATTTCATGTATATGCATATGAACAATGATATGAAAATATGCATATGACCAATAACATAAAAAAAAATACGAATTCAAATATTTAAATTGGCTATCTTGATTATTCTTAAATTATTATTAAAAAAATTTCCACTAAATTCTTCTCTTCATAAATCACATCAAATCATCCATCATAGCTTGTCAAGATCTATTAAATTTTGTCTCCTCATAATTCGTATCAAAACATCAACCATAGCTCATCAAGAATTTCATTTATCACTTTTATTATTAAATCAACTTGTTATTCCAAAAAGATTATTTATTATATAATAATTTTTCTACATGTCCAAAATTTCCATCATACCTATCGATCAATTTTTCATCTACCACCAAAGCATAAGCTAATAATTTATTTTATATTATCACTAGATATTTTATTTTTATCTAGATTACTTAAAGTAAATTTAACTCACCACGTAGCACTTAGAGCTACCCGTTGATCACCTCGTTGTCTTTCCCGTTCTTCTCAGCAATTTCCTCCAGTTGCTGATCATCAACACCTGACATAATATTTATATTAAATTTCTAATTTATTTTTCAATTCTTCATAATTTACACCATTTGAAAATTCCCACTTTAAATTCTGGGAAATTTCATGTAAGCTAAAAATTCAAAAATAAATATCACATTATTACCTTTTGTTTTTCTTAGAGCTCCCTGTAGTTCTCTATAAAATTCTTCCATAAACTCCTTCAAAATTTTGCCCTTTCAACCTTTCTTTCGGTCCTAAAGTGTTTAGAGAAAATGAGTAGTTTGAATTGAGGAAAAGAGAAAACCAAAGATTTGCTAAAAAAAATTAAAGTACAGTAATTTTTATATATATATATATATATATATATATATGCAAACATTTGCAATCTGCAGCTTCCAAAATGCTCCACACAAGGGAGTCTTACTGCCTTACATGCAGTAAGGTTTTTATCTCCAGGCAACACGTGTTGCCACCTGTGGCAAGATTTTTTTTTTATAAAAGAATTATTTTATTCAATACTAAATCCTTCGCGTATATATATATATATATATATATATATATATATATATATATATATATATATATATATATATATAATTTCGTGTTATATTTATTAAATTACTTCTCTACCCATACTTTAAGATTACGGGTATTACAAACAGACGGCCGCAGTATGCAAAATCCATGCTGCGGCACGCGTCCTTATTCAAATTCAGCTATTTTCCTTTGATAAAACGACGTCACTCTCTCATTCTGACTCCGATTTTCGAACCGTTTGATCCTAGACGTTCTAGATCTTCTTGCCAATATTATTTTTTCATCTAAATATTATTTTTAAGCACATGTGACCTGAAAATACCCCAAAAATACATGTGATTCCGAAAAACATATTTTTAAGACAATTAAGTAAAAATGCAAGATTTCAACCTAATTTCCCACAAATAATATCGATAAATCACTAAGTATTAGTGTATTTTCAAGTACTCATCAATCTTAAAAAGGCTAAAGAACTTGCCGCTGCATTTAGAGTATTCCAGATAACTTAAGTTCCTCGGGCAGAGAATTCGAAAACTGATGCTCTAGCCCGACTCGCCTCCTCTTGGTAGATCGAGCTAACCCAAGCTGTCTACCTTGAGACTCTTGCCACCCCAAGCATTGATGAAGTACCTATACTGCCAGTAACTGAAGAAGAGACGTAGGTAGACCCGATCTTCCGGTATTTACGCGATGGTCAGCTTCCTGAGCAGAAAAGTGAAGCCAGGAAACTTATCTCTTGTGTTTTCTGATACGCAGTCATAGATGAATAGTTGTACAAAAAAAGTCTCACGACTCCTTATTTAAAGTGTCTCGAGCCTACTGTGACTGATTACGCTCTTCGAGAGGTCCACAAATGGATCTGTGGGAATCACTTAGAGAGCCAGACATTGGCCTTCAAAGTGCTTCGTCAAGGGTACTACTGGCCCAAAATGCAGAGAGATGCCGCAAAATTGGTTAAGAAATACAAAAGCTGTCAGCATTACTACTCTATGCCTCACAAACTGGCGAACGCTCTTACCTCGATCACCAGCCCACTTTCCTTCGCCATGTGAGGAACGAATCTCCTTAATCTTTTCACCGGGGCACCCGGTCAGAGAAAGCATCTTATTGTAGCAATAGATTACTTCACCGAGTGGGTGGAAGCAGAACAACTCACCAGTATAACAGATCATCAAGCTCAAGGTTTTGTCAAAAAGTCCATAGTCTGTCGCTTCTGCATACCCCAAATATTGGTCACTGATAACAATAAATATATTAACAGCACCTGGTTCAAGGCATTGTGTGAAGAGTTTCGCATCGAGCATTGATTTTCTCAGAAATATGGATAATAATCTATGAATATTCAATCACAAAATCATGTCTAGGGCTTTGAATCACCCTTAACCAAAAATAAAATTAGCTAGACATAATCCTAAATTTAAAAACAAAATAAATATTCAAAGAATGAAATATGTTGAAGAGTCTTCTATACAGATGAATCTCCTTGATCACTAATAGCAGCTACGTTCTTCCCAATTTTCTCTTCTATTTTTTTGTTTCGGAAAAATCTCTCCCTCTTACAAGGCAAGGGCAACCGACCTTATATAGGTAAACTCATAGAAAAGAAAAGGAAAGTACAATAATACTACTCCTTCTAGGAAAATGAAAGACACTGAAATGGGAAATACATCTACTACTAGGAAAACATGAAATAGGAAAATAATTAAAAGGAAATATAACACAAAATAGGAAAAAGTGCAGCCTAGGAAAAGGAAAGACATTGAAATGGGAAAAACTTTTACTACTAGGAAAACATGAAATAGGAAAGTAACTAAAAGGAAATATAACACAAAATAGAAAAAAATGTAGCACAAGTAAAACTGGTATATATATAAAGGCTCACAATATTCATTAGGGTTTTATCTTTATTTCATTCTCCAGCTATGCGAGCCGCGGCCCAAGAAAAGTATGTCGCGGCCTGTGTCAATAGACATCCCCAGCCAAACTCCAGGGAACAAACGACCGTAGCATGCAAAACCCATACTGCGGCACGTGTCCTTCTTCGAATTCAACTATTTTCCTTTGATAAAACGGCGTTATCTCTCTCATTTTGACTCTGATTTTTGAATTGTTTGATCCTAGATGTTCCAGATCTTCTTGTCAATATTATTTTTTCGTCCAAATATTATTTTTAAGCACATGTGACATGAAAATACACAAAAAATACCCGTGATTCCAAAAAGTACATTTTAAAGACAATTAAGTAAAAATACAAGATTTAAACCTAATTTCCCCCAAATAATATCGACAAATCACTAAGTATTAGTGTATTTTCAAGTACTCATCACATCCCAACAAATTCGTTCCTCGACTCAAATCCCCAAATATTTCGATCCCAACACCCAACAAATTCCTCTCTCGACTCAAATCCCCAAATATTTCGATCCCCATGCTAGTTTTCCTCCACCCGATCAAAACCTCCCTATTTTAATTGGGCCTTCAATACCGTTTAATCAGATTTTGGGCCTAATCTTAGCAATCCTCCACCGAGGCCTAAAATTTGATCTTCAACAAAACATTTAACTTGCTTCTTCATCGTATCAAATCTCTGATTTTTTACCATTGTCGAACCTTAATTCTGATACCATTTGTTGGGAATTCTGACATCCCAAAACAACAATGCAATCATAATAGAAAAAATTAAGAGAAAAAAACAAAAGAATTTTTAACGTGGTTCGACACTTCTTACCTACGTCAACAGGTCAAGCATTATTCCACTACTTTTGCAACTCTTGGATGGAAGAAAGCTACTAAAACTCACTACATCACAATACACATTTTTTCTAGACAAAACTGTGTGATCAACTATATTGGTGTTCGGTTGCTACACTCCAATCTGATCAACTATTCATGGTTAAGGAATAAGGATGAGAAACTAACTCTCTTTATGCCCATATTTATAATAACCAGTACCCATATCCTTTTATCACATGGACGATGTAGGACTAGAACAACTTACAGTAATACTTTTCTTCGATGTGAAATTTGAGGAGTATCTTAACAACTCGTACCTTCAAAAGCCGCTTCTAGTTTGATCCAGATCTCTTATACAGTTTCACATGATTGAATCTGATTAAACTGATTCTTGTCGATTCCACAGTAGAATAGGTGCATAGCCTTATTGTTGACCTCCTGTTGAGCTTTTTCAGCTACATTGCATCCATCTTCATCTTTTTCAATTTCAATATCTTCAATCTTCTTGGTGTGTTTGTGAAGGCTTTTTCTAATTACTCTTCAACAGTTGGTGTCGCTGTTCTTGATAAAAACCATCCATCTCTTCTTCTAGAATGAGTAATTTGATCCATCAAATATTGTAGGGTTAAATCTAGTCAGTTGCTCAGTATCAGTAGAACCAGTTGTAATGTATAAATTCATATTTCAAGAACTCATTGATTGTTAGTCAAGCAGAATGGAGACCTACTATGATAATAATTGTTAGAAAAATCAAGAGGGGATGAATTCAATGTGATTAGCACAATAAGATCAAATCAAATTATTAAAACTGAGATCAAAAGACTAGCCAAAATAATGAGTTAAGGAAGAAGATAATTAGACACAGACTTTTATAGTGGTTTGGCAATGTGCCTACTCTACTTCTTCAATAGGCTTATTTGGTTTACTGAGTTCCACTTGTTGATTAATGTTACACTTGCTTACGTTTAATGGATGCCAAGCAAACCTTACACAATTCTTGAGTTTGAGGGTACCAAGCAACCTTACAGAGAGTCACACTCTCACAACTCACAATCTTATAGCTCACTAAATAAACACTATACACATGGTAGTAAACTAAATTGATGCTTGAAATTGATGTTGTAGATTGATTTTTGGCTTTATACATGTGTCTACTATTTATTAGCCTTAAGTTGTTCCTTCAATAAAGGTAATTCTGAAATTTTCCCCTTATGATTTCGAAAAATCCTCTAAACTTATGACAGACATCCTCTTTAAATATGGATCTGTCTGACTTCCAACAAGTATCTTCAGATATCTACCCAGATGTCTAGCTAGCCATCTAGCTTCTATGAAGACCGGGGCTCTTCAGGGCTTCGGTCTTCAAACTAGGTTATCAATTTTGTTAGGCGCCTAGCTCCTCTCCCAGGTGCCTACCCCTGGCTTGGAGCTCATTTGAACAATTTCTTCAACAGGTGCAAGTCTTTTTGTAGTCTACCTTTGTTAGGTGCCTAGCCTACTGTCAAGTGCTTAGGCCTCTGCAGCTCCGTTCCTTGGTTTCCGTAATCTTCTTGGATTCTACAATCTTCTCGGATTCCTCAATCTCTCTTTGATTCTTCAATGAATGTCTGATTCTGTCATCTGACAATAAATGTTTGATTATGCAATCTGATAATATCTTATTCTGCAATCTAATAATAAATATCTTGTACACTTAAGTAAACATATCAGTAATAACAATATGGTTTATTTACATCAAAATCTCTTAACCGGAGATTAAACATAAATACCCTAACAAGCTTATTTGTATATAGTTGAAGCATTAATTAAATTGATAATCACATTTTTTTA
Organism: Bretschneidera sinensis; assembly: GCA_023935145.1. Classification (NCBI taxonomy): domain Eukaryota; kingdom Viridiplantae; phylum Streptophyta; class Magnoliopsida; order Brassicales; family Akaniaceae; genus Bretschneidera; species Bretschneidera sinensis. Next base: position 19,787,723 of record CM043703.1, read on the forward strand.
GAAAAAAAGAAAAGATTCTAATTTTAAATTAAATTTTGGATTATGAATTAATTGTTAGTCTTAATTAAAATATATATATATATTTTAATAATTATATATGAAAAAATCAAACTTAAAACCTTTAAAAATAAAAATATGATTATCAATTGAGTTATGAGAGTTTATAAGTAAATTAACTCTTGTTAATCCAATAATACATGATGGTGCATGTAATAACAATGTCCATTTTTACTTTTTCATGGGTAAACCCTAATTAAGCAATTCATGGAGAGAATTTTTACCCATCGCACGTGCATGTACTGAAAATCACTGCGACAGAATTCCAACATCATCAAAGATTGAAATTTTGTTGGAACTGACATTGTAAATGATTATTGTTGGAAAATAGAAATGTGATAAAAAAGATTGAATTATTGGCCTTAATAATCATGATTAACATAAGAAGAAACACAAAGATGAAAAAAAAGAAGAATTAAATACTATTGCCTTTTATTTTTTTTCAGTTTGATGATGATGACACTTTGTAGTCCACTTAAGTATGTCGTTGGCGACCATGTGAACATCACATTCTTCACTTTCGGGCAACATGTTTTGACATGGACACGTGAAATCAAGGCATATGTTTATCTCATAATTCTTTTCTTTACATCTTATCATCTATTACTCATCAAAGATTAATTATGTTAAAGCTAAAAATTATAGCACTATACAGTTCACGAGAATAATGGCTTCGAAAGTGGTTGCCCTTTACTAATTCAGTAAAAGATTTTGACTTTTTTTTTATCAACAGTAAAAGATCAACTGTAATTAAAAAAAAAACTGTAGTAAAAGATCCAACTTTGATCATTGACATTCAAAATACAGAAGTAGCTCATGATCCAACACATAAAATCAGATGTTCTTGTTTCTTCTTTTTAACCTGCTACATTCCATCTTTTTTAGAAGTAAAGTTACACAGAGAAACAGCTTTAATTGCTCTCTAGCTAGTAGTAATAGAGAGTGGTAAAGAAATTCAGGGAATGATTAGATCCAGGAAAGAATTTGTTATGAAAGGTTAATGCATATACATAAACCATATAATTTGCTATTGTCATTCATTATTTAACTTATATTTATGAATAATTTGTTTATATTAAAGCTATACATGAATGAATTTGATCTTCCTCTCAAAAAAGAAAAAAAAAAATCTTAGTCCTTGTGGATCCTTTTTTAGTTGCCCTAATTAGGCTTGGGTTTAGTTTAGATTGTTCAGGTACTATTGTATCAGATGATGGGTTGCATAGTTTAGATTTTTCCATCCCCTCCCTCTTCTTTCCTTTTCCTCTTCCTCTTCTTTTCTTTTACTTTTCTTCTCCACCAATCAAAACCATAATGATAAATTAGAGGAAACTTGTTGAAAGATTGAAACTACCTATTTTCATAACTCAAATGGACGTAGAGCACAGGTTTACGTGATCTGTCCTATGGGCTATGGCAATTATAGTAAAAGTAAAGTAAACATTCATCCTAAAGAGAAGCATTTTATTCAGCATTTGACACAAATCAGATAGAATATTTTTCAAACAATATTTAACTAGTGACAGGGAAGGACTGGTATCAGGTAAAAACATATATATCAACAAACATAGAAATCAGCATTGACTACAGCTTAACCAGACTGTTACAGACTATGGTACCTGGCAGCATGAGGCATGAGAGTGGGCTTGTATGGGAGCCTCCGTGTTTATGGTGTAATTTGTTTTTTGTGGTTTGCTTCTCTGGGCCTCTCTTGGAACTGGTTTCCCCTCATTTGTTTGCCTTTTTCTTTGTGTTTTTCTTTCCTTCTCTTTTCTGGTGAACTAACGGTTGTATTGTTTCCTTGTGTTCTTGTTTTCCAATCCAAACATAGAGAGAGCAGATATTAACACAAGGTTCAAATTTACCAGTATGCAAGTATTTCATGTTTATGCAAGGGAAACAGAAAAATCCGCAGCTAGTCTCCTCTACAAAGTAGTCTGCAATTCAAGAAGTTGTAAATATCCCAGGGGCTCTAAACTCATTCAACCGCAAGCGGAACCATGTATCCTCTCCATCTGTAGATATTTAAAAATTAAGTTGACCTGAACGCTTGAAAGATAATAGTCTTTGATTTCAATAAAGAATCCAGAGTATCAGAAGTAATGAGTAACATGATTGCATCTGTTAGATATTTAAAGATTTGAAGTTTAAGCGACTCGAAAGACAATAAGACCTTTGATTCAATTAAAGAATCCACAATCACCAGCAGTAAAGAGCAACACAATTGCACTATGTTTCATCATGTAAGGCCATTCATTTAGTAGTTTTATCAAACAACATAAAATAAATTATAGTTCAACTGAGATAGGTAGCATATATGCAGACTGAATACATAAGCAGCCTTACATGACTATTAAACAGCACTTAAGAGCTCGATTTTCTTCTGCCTCAGAAAACGAACCACACACAAGGTAACCGAAATGTATTATATAACACAAAGTCCATAGTTTGCTGCCTCACTCATGTAGGACAAGACATATAAGGAATTCCAGCTTCAGTCATCATCCTCATCTTCTTCTTCATCCTCCTATATGGATGGACCAGCCAATTTATATCAGGACTGACTAACAGAAGTGTGTACAATAATATAAACAGTTAATATGAATAGTCCACCACTAAACTACAGAAGTCCAATTTCTGTTATTACCAGCAATAAAGAAAATGACATTCTATCGATACAGCACACTTAATGAAATGAGCCAATGGAAGAGTCAATTAAACTACAAAGATCATACAATTCTCCTTTTAAGCAAGACTTCTAGATCATTGACCATGTAAGCATACCAGAAATCATCAATTACACTGATCTCAGACAGCAAAGGTTCTTTACAATCTAACAGGAGTAGCCATTTTCTTTTGGGAACGTTAACTCCACTCTTAATGCCTTAATGGGGGAGATTAGCGGTCTTGATGAAAATGAGGTTAGTGTGGGCCTTACTAGTGAAGACAAGGAGAGAAGGGTTTGGGTCGAGAAGGAATTTTCCAAGATCATCTCTATGGAACAAATTTCGTGGCAGCAAAAATCTAGATTATAGCTCCAGGAAAGTGATAAGAATATCAATTTTTTCACAAGATGGCTAACAATCATAGAAGGCACAATTTTTTAGCTCCATTAAGGTTGATGGCCCTGGTTTATGGATGTGGGGAGAATGAAGGAGGCCATATGTGGTTTCTACAAGAATCTTTACAAGGAGTCTTGCACCTTTAGACTAAATTTGGATTGGATGGATTTTGATTGCATTAATAGTGAATGGTGGATTGGCTCAAAAGATCCATAGATGACGAGGAAAATCTTGTTGCTCTTCAGGATTGTAACAGTGATAAAGCTCCGAGACCCAATGGATTCTCTATGGCATTTCTTCAACATAATTGAGAGATTGTGAAGGGGAACATTGTTAGACTTTTTGAGAAGTTGGCGAGTTTGTGGAAAGCCTTAATACTACATTCATTGTCCTTATTTTGAAGAAGGTTGGCGCCACCAATTATTAAAGACTTTCGTCCAATTAGTCTTGTTGGGTGCATTTATAAGCTCATTTCGAAGCTTCTTACTTTGAGATTGAAGAAAGTGATTGGGAAAGTTGTAAGTTCTCAACAAAATGCTTTCATTGAGGGAAGGCAAATTTTGGATGCTGCATTAATTGCCAATGAGATTGTGGATGCCCATTTGAAACAACGAAGGGGTAGATGATCTGAAAGCTTGATATGAAACAAGCTTATGACCATGTTTGTTGGGATTTTGTTTTCTACTTACTGAAAAAGATAAGTTTTGAGGAAAAGTGGTGTAAGTGGTTTTTGAGGTTCATTGCTTTGGCTTCTTTCTCCATTTTAGTGAATGGGAATCTTTTCGGTTTTTTCAAAGCTTCACGTGGTCTTAGACAAAAGAACTTGTTGTCAACCTTTTTATTCACTTTGGTGATGAAAGTCTTTAGCAAGATGTTGTCAGGAGTAGTTGATGAGGATCTTTTGAGCGCGAGGTGGGTAGAGTAGATATGAAAGGATTGTGAGAGTGTCATCTTTTCTTTACCGATGACACAATTATGTTTTACGGTGCAGAGGCGGTACAAATCTTTTAATTTAGATTTGTCCTTCGCTTTGAAGCTGTTCCCGAGCATAAGATCAATCTTAGGAAGAGTGATTTTAATCTCTTGGTAAGAACACTAATGGCTTTTGCTACTTTATTGGGTTGCAATGCATAATCCCTCCATGTACTTCCTCTTGGGGAAAAATTTCAAAGATAAAAGTGTTAGGGACCCATTGTTGAAAGGATTGAGAAAAAGCTAGCCGAATGGAAGAATTGCTATCTTTCAGAAGGAGGAACGACTTACTCTCATCAAAAGCATCCTTTGGACCCCATATAGTTTCTCTTTTCCCTATTCCTAGTTTGATGGATAATCAGTTGTAGGGCATTCAAAGAAGATTCCTTTACGGAAATATGGGGAGGAATACAACTATCACTTGGTTAAGTGGGGGTTGTCAAGCAACCATCAGAAAGAGGGGAGCTAGGCCTAAAGTGTTCACTTTTTTCAATAGATTTCTTGGTAAATGGTTATAGCGCTTCATAGTGGAAAATGATCATCTTTGGAGGAAAGTGGTTGATGCTGAGTTTGGGATTGAGCTTAACAAGTGGATATCTACCGGGGGGGGGGGGTTTAGAAATGAATCAGAAAAGGGCACAACATTTTTTTCCTTTTGTTTCATTTTCAGTGGGCAAAGGAGAAAGAACCCGACTTTGGCATGACATTTGGTGTGGGGAAACTTCTTTAAAAGATCAATTTCTAGATGTTTATGCTATTAAGAGAGATAAGGATGCCCTTATTAGCTACGTTGCTCGGACTCCTTTTTTGACACGACATGATATGGGTAAAGGTATGGGATCTGTGTCAGATCCTTCCCTAAAACTTTTACATGCCTTGTTCTTAACCCAGAAAAACGAAAGGAAACAAAAACAGAGCAACTCATCTCATAGACCAAAATTACTTGGATTGCAGATGGGGGCGAGAGAAAGATGTCATAGTTAAGGACAAAGAATGAAGTAGCGGATCTGGGAGAGAAAAAAGTCACAGTTGATGAGAGAAAGGTGTCGTTGTCGATGAGAAGTGAGGTGTTGTCGTCGATGTGAAGTGTGGCGTCGTCGTAGGTGAGTAAGGAGGTGTCACTATCGATGAAAAGTGGCGTCACCGTTAGTGAGAAGGGAGGTGTCGCCCTCGGTGAAAAGATAGATGTTACTGTCTAGGAGAACTACGAAAAGAGATGGCGCCATTGATAAGGAAGAAAATTAAGATCAAGGAGAGATAAAGAGAAGCTTTTCGATATTAGATAAACAAGAGAAGTGGCCAAGTGGGTGTAGGGTGAGTGTTTGAAGAGAAACACGTGCTAAGAGAAGTGTTTGGTCTGGTCATTATTTTTTTTATTCTTTTTATTAGTAAGATTTTATAAGTCCTACACCTACTACTCTTTTTACGGGCTGAAATTCTTTGAACTGAAGGGATGAGCTTACAATCGTTTTTGTTTGTGAGCCCAAATCACGAGACCTAGGATGTTGGCTTATTATTTGTTATGTGAGCCAAACATTAATAAATATGCACAATATTATTTCTTTTCTTAGATAAAATATCTTTAGCACTAATGAATTTCTAACGTGTCCGTGTTTGTATCCACTTTTTTCGACCCTTTTCAAATGTAACCCTGAGCCTTAAATTTGAGGAAATTGGCGAGTCAACGCTTAGATACATATCCACATCCTTCATCCGCACCCAAGTCCGAGCAACGTAGCTTATTTGTTCATGCATCTCTTCGTCCAATGATGTTCTTTCTTGTGATGTTTATCTTACCCACAATATTCATGACATGATTGAGAAAAGAGGATATGGCATGGTAAAGGCTAATCCGAAAAAAGGTTTCGAGGTGAAATCCTTTCATAATGTCTTTTTTATAAGCGTCCAATTGAAGGCCTCGCGAATTTTCAATTGGAAAGTTGTTTGGACTTCGTATTGTTGGGAATATGACACCCAATCAACAATTACACAATCACAATCGCAAAAATAAAGAAAAATAAACACAAAAATTTTAACGTGGTCCGGCACATCTATTCGCTTATGTCCACGAATCGATCACTATTCCATTCTTTGCAACTTTTGGATTGAGGAAAACCTCTAAAAGTCACTACACCACCCTTTGCAACTTTTGGAAGAAGGAAAACTGCTAAAACTCACTACACCACAATACACAATTTTTCTAGCAAAAAATGTGTAAAAACTCTCCCCAATCTCATAACCCAAAACCTCAATACACCTAATATTCACTCAACCCTTGGATCCTTGTAAAACCCACTTTTACAAGACATATTAATGTTTGGTTTGCTAGACTCTACATCTGACCACTATTCCTGCGTAAAGAATAGGGTGAGAACTACCTCCCTTGATGCCCATATTTATAGCCTTCAACAATTTACCCACCAATTCTCTTGAACTTCAATGCATGGTCAAAATACTTAATTAAGTGTTGGTTATCGAGATGTATTGGTCTTCACACAAAGTCACTTACCAAGATGTATTGGTCTTTACACCAGCTATACTTAATTAAGTTCTTGATTACCAAGATGCATAGGCCTTCACACCAAGATAGTTAAAGTCATAAATAATGAGTCACAAAAAGGGTTGCCTCCATTCGATCAAAACTTGATTGGCTTTCTATTTATCGTTCAAATTTTGGGCCTAATCCCAACACTTATGCCCCTAAAAATGTTAGTTTTTTTTTTTTTTTTTTTTTTTTTGGGATGCTTATTAGATATAAAAATACTAACTACTGATAATCTTCAAAGGGGGAAAATGATAGTTAATAGATGTTACATTTGTAAAGAATGTGTCGAATCTATGTTTCATCTTTTATTGGAGTGCCCGCTGACTAGAAGTTTATGGGATATGTTTTATTGCACTTTAGGTATCTCTTGGGTGGTTGCCGAGTACTTTAGAGATGAAATTTGGGTTTGGAGCAGTATACAAGTTTCAAAGAAGTCAAAGAAAGCATATTCTTTGATTCCCCTCTCTAATTTTTGGCTTGTTTGGAATGAGAGAATTAGAAGGACTCTTGATGGGGAGGAGAGATCATTTGAATAGTTGATTCAACACCCCTAGTTTTTGGTTTACGAGTAGACATATTGTAAATGACGAAGATCTCGTAGATTTTGTGGATTTACTTTAATGTAGATAATCTTTGTTCTTGGGTTGCACCCCCTTAGTGCTTTAATTATACAACTTTTAATTATTTAAAAAAAAAGAGTAGCCATTTAAGAACTCTTACAACTCGGGACAACCCTCAAGAGAGAGAAGCTAGAGAATGACCTTTCCCAACAAGAATCAAACAGAAAAACTGTCATATCAATTTCTCAAAATAAATGCAACAATTTGATTCCAAATTTTGAATTTCTTACTCAACCAGTTAGTAAACTGCAAAACACAAAATATATATATATAAAGAACTCATAACATACAAGCATATCACAATACATACGCGGTAACGGGTGAGTACTTGTGCCTGAATGAACAAAATCCAAACGGAATGTTTATATATCAAATTGATTGAATCCAAACATTCTGTTTGCACAAAATCCAAACAGAATATTTAAATGTGAAGTTAAAAAAGAACATCAAATTGATTGGCTTAAACTAATAATTTTGGGCAATTGAGATCAGCTTATATATCTAATTTTCCAATAGAAATTAGAAAAGGTTCAGGTGATGATTGGCTCGACCTAAATTATAATGATAGGACTAAAATTTAACTATCACACTTGGTTTCTTTTTCGGTGGGTATCAAAGAAAGGGTTCAGCTTTGGCATGATACTTGGTGTGGGGGACACTCCTTGAAAATTCAATTTCCATAAGTTTTAGCATTTTATGCGTGATAAGGAAGCTCTCATTGGTTCTTGCTTTTCCTTCTCCAATGAGATGGTTTATTGGGATGTGCCTTTTCTTCGAAATATCCATGATTGGGAACTTGATTGTTGGGAAGTTCTTTGAGGCTTTGTATGATGCTTGTCTAGTTTTGTCTAGAGAGGATTTAGTCCGTTAGAAGGTTAAGCTGGAAAGAGGCTTTGAGGTGAGTACTTTCTATAAGATCCTTTTTGAGGAACTTCCATTGAACGGATCCCCACTTTTCCATGGAAAGCCAATTACGCAAGACCCTAAAAAAGTTAGCTTCTTTGCTATGGAAACCTCTTGGGAGAAGATTCTAACTATTGACAATTTACAAAGAAGAGGGAGAACAATTGTTAATAGATGCTACATTTGTAAAGATAGGGCCGATTCCATGTCTCATTTTTTATTGGACTGCTCTTTGACTAGAAGCTTATGAGAGATGCATATAGTGTTGTGGGTATTTCTTGTGTGACAGCCAGCACCATGAAAGATGAACTTTGGGCTTGGAGTGGATTACATGCTTCTAAGGAGCTTAAGAAGGCTTACTCTTTGATTCATCTCTCTATTTTTTTAGCTCGTTTGGAATAAGAGAAATAGAAGGGTTTTTGATGGAGGAGAGAGGCCTATACGGATGATTAGAGATAGATAGTTTATTAACTTTAGTTTTTGGTTCAAGAGCAAATTGTTTGTGAATAATGAGGATATTTTAGATTTTCTAGAGCTACTATCATGTAGATAGTTTTTGTACTTGGGTTGCACCCCTTGGCGCTTTTTTCTTTACATACACATTTTTTTTAATCGAAAAAAATTATCACATGAAAATTTCGCACATCCAAGAATTGAGAAATATCCTACACACCAGGCAATATAAGGATCATAACTTGAATAGCTTACCTCTGCACTCTCCTCATCATCTTCATTATGCACATTGGACTTTGACCTGTCAGGCTCTTCTTCGTCATCATCCATACTTTCCTGAGTGAAGCATTAGCGAGTCAAAAGAGTAATCCAAAGATGAAGGAATAATGTATCTCTTTCTTGATTGTGTGAAGGGACAAAAGTTACCTGTTTTTTGTTGTATACTGTCATAAGCTTTTCATATTCTGATTTTCTTTTTGCTGCTTTTGCTTCGTATGGAGCTTTGTCCTGCCAAACACAAGCCCAGGAGAGAATCAGGTTCAAATTCAAGGAGCGTCAACATTTAGAAACCAAGAAATAGAAGGAGAATAGAACTTACTAACAACTTAATATACCCTTTAGCATAACTAGTTATTTCAACTAATTCATATATTGCTAATTTCCAACTTGCAACATCAATTACAGATGCATGTCTGAAAATCCAGCACCCACTCCTATAAAATCTTCAAGCCCATGCAACAAATACCATATAACCTAGGACTCCATCGTCTACACCAGAGTGGCATTGGCTTGACCAGGCCATCAATTTTCCAAAGCCCTTGAATATGTATTTGGTGCATAACCAGGTCCAGTAGGAGCCAGAGTGCACGGTTTATGCATTACCTTTGCAGACAGAATTCATAGGATTTCCAAGTTAAAGAAACCACTTCAAGAGGGGGCATCATTATTCATTGTTCTTAAAACATCCGGTTAATTCAAGCTACTTCCTAGAGATATTTAGCACTTACCGCTTCAGACAAGGATTTCCACTTCGCTCCCCCAGCTTTCCCAACCTTCAGTCATATCATCCAATAGTCGAATCAGTTTCTCAATTCAGATAAAAAAAAAAACCTTATCAAACTGAGTAGCGACAATTTTGAATTAATTTAACAGACGATTTTAGTTTAGTAGTTACAGCTGAGACGGCTTTCACATTTGGATGCTCTTGCTTGTAAACCTTCCTGAACTCTTCTCTGCAGTGTTTACGAAAGGTACCAGTGTGATATAATCTTCCAAATACGCTGAAAATTTTGTCACTTTATTTAAACCATATATCTGGGATTCATTATGTGAGAAACTTACAGGAAAACAAAGAAAGCAGTAGCAGGCCTCTTGGGTTTGTTAGGATCTTTCTTGTCCAATTTGACTTTCTTGACCAATTTTTCACTACCCCTGCCAGAACTGAGTGCAGTCTTTCGCTTTCCAACCTTCCTGAAAGGAAGAAACTTATACATGACTCCTGGATTCACTCAAAAGATATTGGAATGGTAAAAAGCCAAAACGAATCAAGCACCTCCCTAAAAAGCTATCTATGAAAGGCAATATTACAATAGCAGACTTATGATTAGCATCAAACACTAACCTGTCTTCCACAGGCTTTGATACTTCAATTTTGTCCTTCCTTGCAGCCCCTTTGCCCTTGGCAACCTTCATTTTTAGAAGCAAGATTCCTAAAACAAAATGATTGAATTAAGATCACTGCCGTCATTGTGGACTCACCATTAAAATATAAACGACTGATAGATCAAGCAATTAAAGGGCACAGATTTGATCAAAGCAAGGTTAACATGATCATAGACAACACTGGACATAATTGAAATGTTTCATGTAAGATTAAAATGGCAAGACCACCGTGCCCAATTGCAACAACAACAAAAAAGTATAACAAGGGGTTTATATTATAGTATCAACTGCCAGCACTTTTGGAAACTGCAAATCAATTCCTTTGCTAAGTTAATTAAAAAAAATTCCACCCAAGAAATCCTAACACAATAGAGGATCTTTAGCTTAAGGTGACTTTTCGATTTTCTAGGAAAGAAAAGCAACATATAACATGAAATTCGAAGTTTTGTTTTCTCTCCCCAGCAGCCACACAATACAATAAAATAATTAAACTACCCAGATAGCTTTGTTCAAATCAAAAGCAGCCCAGATATCCAAACTTGGAAAGAATAAAAATTATGTAAGGAAGACAATATTATATGCAGGATCATAATCAATACTTAACCAAAAAACACAACAGCAAGTGAGCAATTGCAACAAATAATTGGAGATTGAAGACCAAATATAAGAAACAAACTTATTCGTATTAAAAAAGGGAAAGAAAAAAAAGAATCACATACCTCCTCAATGGAAGAGAAATGAACTGCCAAAAGATTGACGAAAAAAGCAGAGGAAAGCAGGGAGAGAGAGAGAGAGAGAGAGATGCCAAGAAGATATTTGTGGGAGGTCGGGTGAGTTACAGCGTGGCAACTCATTGGGTCAATGTGACGTTGACTAGAGCATTTTGTCGCTTGTTGGGTGTATGATTTTGTTACCTGCATAGAATCTAGCAATCTCACCTCCTGGGTTTTGATTGGTTAATTAGCATGAACTCAGAGGTCGAAAGACATGAAGCGTGAACACGTGTTACGTATTTTCTAGCAACTGTAGCAAACTAAGACATCTGTCTCCTGTCTGTCAGGTAATGATATCTGTTGGATTTTGTGTAATCATTTTATCACCTGCAAAAATGTATGGTATCAGTAGAAGACACCAATATCCAATGTAATTGAGTACTAATTAATCTTATCTCTTATTAAGATTTTTTTTTTTGAGAATAGTACTATAAAACTTAGTAAATACTAATGCTACTACATGAACGAATATTATTTAAAGATTAATTAATGTTTTCTTACTATGTTTTTTATATATAAATGAGAAAATTGAATTAAAAAATATTATAATTTTATTTTGAAGGATAAAATTTTAATTTTCAAAATGTATAATATTAGTAAGAAACATAAATGTTGTTTTAACAAATTTTAATATTTTAATTAATTAACAGCTGTTGGTTCATTGGTTATCATTGTGATCAACAACTCTAGTATGAATAAAGAAAGTTATTATACGTTGAAAATTTTTAAAATAAATTAAATAAATTTTATTTTTTAAATTTTGTTAAGAATATACAGGGAAAAAAAAATGTTGAGAAAAATTGATATACAAAATAAAAAATGTTTTCTACAATAAAACATACCATAAACTTCTTTAGGCTTCAAGATCTTCTCTCATTATAGAATTTAGTAACAACCCAAGATATTGTCAAAATTTCAACATCTCAGCCCCAAAAATTATGAACAACACAAATTCAAAAATTATAAACAAGCGAGAACCATAATTAGCAATCGAACATATCCATAAATTAGCAGCAACACAAACCCAAAACTTATGAACTGTTCCCAATCCATAAATTAGCAACATCGCAAATGAAGAAATTAGAAAGATTTTCGTAAGCATTGACAGTCGAGTAAATCAAATACTAAAAATGGATAAAAAAAATTAAGAAATTATCTCGTCAAGAACCATAAACAAAGAAGAAGTTAACTAAAGATTTTTGCAAGAAATAATTAATAATTAAACAAGACATAAATTTCGCCTTATCAAGAACTAACCCATCTATTAATTTCATTCAAGAACCAAAAATAAACACTCACGAAATTTTAGAAACATGAAAATTCAAAGTGCAAATTTGTGCTCAAACTGTTGGCCATGAAAAAATGAAAATAATATGAGCGAATCGACATGAGGAGTTCGTCACAGGAGAGATGATAGAGTATTTGAAAACACAATGAAGGGGTGTAGAGAAGCTAGTTGCGTGAAAAGAGTCTTCAAAGTCATTTAATGAGTAAAAGAAGTGGTCGTTTGAAATAAATCCATTATAGTTTCAAAGAATACTTTTTATAAGTTACAAGTCTATAAAACAGGACTTATTGCAAACACCTTTTCTAAAAATAAGTAAATACTATTTACCTCAAAATTCTTTTAAGTAAACTATTCTTATCAAATTGTAACGATTCATTTCGGGTTATTCACTCTCGATACGGTATAGTTACTTTTTGAAATTTTAACATGATACACACATATATATATATATATATAATAATAATAATATAAAAATATCAATTGAGTTATCTACATACATAAATCCTCAACTCTCAACATGGGAGTTACATCATTCAGATCTTAACTGAACACTGAAAAGTATATACAACATATGATGCATTAATATTTACAATATATTTTTTTATCATTAGTCTGATGATGTGTACCACGTGGCTTACAGATAACGATTCAATCTTAATATCAACTCACCAATCTATCTGTACTGCTTACTACATGAAATTATTTGACAATGATGAGTGAGCTTCACAAGCTCAGTAAATTAAATTTATTATAAATATTCAATTTGCATAATTATTCTTCCAATATTCATCTATCTATATATCATATAATTTGATAATATCATTCTATTATCACTACTTATATTATAATCACCATCCTTTATAAATCTATTTTTCTCATATATTTATTCATCTTAATACTATCAATTCTGTTTAATAATTACCCCGTTATGAGGTTCACAGCATATAATCAATCACTCAGATAATTTTCATCATATTATATTTTCATATTTCTTTCTCATCATATTTGTCTCTCTGTGAGACTCAATCATCTATCAATAAATTTACAATCAAGAGTAATACTTTAGCATCTCAAGCAATAACAATCAATATTTAAAGCAAATGCAATGCGTGAATGTAAATATTATTATTATTTGGGAACGTCTTCCCACATATCGACATGTTTTAGCTTAAACCGGCTGCCTTCCCGATTCTTTTATTTTCATTTAGACCGATTGTCTTCCCAGTTATTTTATTTTCAACTAGACCGGTTGCCTTCCTGGTTCTTTTATTTTCATTTAGACTAGTTGCCTTCCTTATTATTTTATTTTCATTTAGACTGACTACCTTCCTGGTTCTTTTATTTTCGTTTAGACCGATTGCCTTCCCGATTCTTTTATTTTTCATGCATATGAACAATAATATAAAAGGCAAGCATACATTCAAATTAACTATCCAGTTTTTTCCCAAAATTATTAATTGATTATATTCGTTAAATTTTCTCCTTATATATCATATCAAATTATCAATTATAACTTGTCAAGAATTTCATTTATTTCTTCATTACATATTTAATCAACTTATTATTTTAGTAATATTATTTCTCATATAATAAATCTCTAAAAAATCAATTATTCCTATAATATCCATCAACCAACTTTCATTTATCATCAAATCATAGATTATTTCATATTTATCTCGATTACTGAAAGTAAATCTAACTCACCACATAGCATTTAGAATTACCCGTGGATCACCTCATTGCATTTCCTGCTCATCTCAGCAATTTTTTTCCGATTATTGACCATCAACACCTGACAAAATATTTGTATTAAAATTCCTAATTTATTTTTCAATTTTTCATAATTCATACCTTTAAATTTTTACATCAAATTATAGAAAATTTTAATGTATACTAAATTTCAAAAATAAAATTTCACATTATTACTTTTTGTTTTTCTTATAGCTTTTCTCGACTCTCTTTAAAATTCACCCATAAACCTTTTCAAAATTTTACTATTTTAATCTTCAAGTGTTTAAAAAAATAAAATGATTTAAATTAAAGAAACAAAAAAAATCAAACAGAATTTAATAAAACTAATAAGACAAAACAATTAAAAACATTTTTTTTTATATAAAATCTTTAACCGCTGTATCCTCACCTTGTTGAGTGTCCTCATTCTTTTAACATTTTGATTAGTGTCACAGGTGACAACACCTGGACACTTTGGTGTCTTACACCATTTTTTTCCTTTTTTTTTTATCCTTACTTTATCTTCACATGAACAATTCTTTTTTTTTCTTTACTTTATTCATACCTGTACAATTTTCGTTTTTTAAAGATTATTTTATTTAAAAATAAAGTTTATATATATTATTTTAATTTTATGTTTTTTTATCAAATTATTTTTTTATTTTTATTTTAAGAATACAAGTATTACATAAATATAAGACAATTCAATTTTTTTTAAAAAAATTGAATTTAATCCCATTTAAAATGAATTACAAACATGATCAGCAGTAGCCCAGCAGACCTATAGCCCTGCGATTGCATCAACAGTAGCCCAGCAGCTACACTACGCAAATGGCCGACATACAGCCAACCTGCGACCACTTTACGGCACCCACTCACCTACGTCTGCCACCAGCCACCCTATGGCCGCACTACCGCCACCCTACATCACTCTCTCTCTTGAGCTTGTAATCATGCTTTCCACTGGCAAACGACTATAAATGGGCCAAGGTATGGACTTCAAGACAGAGACACTTTTTGACACTTACACTTGAATTACTTGGGCCCTCGGTTCCTCTTTCGAACCCTCGACTTTTCTCTTAAATATTTGCTGACTTAAGCATCGGAGCGCCCTCGGAGGTCTCCCCTTCCCCTCCTTCCGAGGGCCTTCATTCTTGTCACTTGTGCAGGGCCCAGGCCGAGTCCTCTCTCAGGCCAAATCCCCACTTAGGTCACGTCAGCTTCCAGGCTACGTCAGCATCGGTAGTTTTTGGCACCAATAGATTGGCGCCGTACGTGGGAAACCACAATCTCTCGCTACAGTAGAAGCGAAGAAATCTAAAGAAATCATCTGTTGTAATGCCAAGCCGTTCGACCCCATGCTGCACACTTTGAAGTTTAAAGTGCACGGCCGAGCGTTTGCAAGTGTGCTCACACCCTCGGCCTCGGCATCGCCCTCAGCCTCGGCCTCGCCTCAGCCTCGGACTCGCCCCAGCCTCGCCTCAGCCTCGGCCTCGCCCCAGCCTCGGCATCGCCCTCAGCCTTGGCCTCGCCCCCAGCCTTGGCCTCAGCATCGCCCTCGCCCCGGCCTCTGCCTCTGCATCGCCCTCGCCCAGGCCTCGGCCTCGGCATCGCCCTCGCCCCGGCCTCACCTCGGCCTCGCCCCGGCCTTGGTCTCAGCCTTGCCCTCATCCCGGCCTCGATCTCGGCCTCGGCCTAGCCCCGGCCTCGGCCTAGCCCCGGCCTCGGCCTAGCCCCGGCCTCGGCCTAGCCCCGGCCTCGGCCTCGACCTCGCCCAAAGTCCGAGCGTATGAACCGTGCTGTATACGCTCGGCCAAATCTCCTCTAAAGTCCGAGCCTTGCTTAACGTTCATCTCGGCCTCGGCCTCGGCATCGCCCTCGCCCCCGGCCTCGGCATCGCCCTCGCCCCGGCCTCGGCATCGCCCTCGCCCCGGCCTCGGCATCGCCCTCGCCCCGGCCTCGGCATCGCCCTCAGCCTCGCCCTCGCCCCTCGCCCAGGCCTCGGCCTCGGCATCGCCCTCGCCCTCGCCCAGGCCTCGGCATCGCCCTCGCCCTCGCCCAGGCCTCGGCCTCGGCATCGCCCTCGCCCTCGCCCAGGCCTCGGCCTCGGCATCGCCCTCGCCCTCGCCCAGGCCTCGGCCTCGGCATCGCCCTCGCCCAGGCCTCGGCCTCGGCATCGCCCTCGCCCTGGCCTCACATCGGCCTCGACCTCGCCCAAAGTCCGAGCGTATGAACCGTGTTGTATACGCTCGGCCAAATCTCCTCCAAAGTCCGAGCCTTGCTTAACGTTCATCTCGGCCTCAGCCTCGGCATCGCCCTCAGCCTCGGCCTCACCCCAGCCTCAGTCTCAGCCTCGGCCTCGACCTCGCCCAAAGTCCGAGCGTATCAACTGCGTTGTATACGCTCGGCCAAATCTCCTCCAAAGTCCGAGCCTTGCTTAACGTTCATCTCGGCTTCAGCCTCGGCATCGCCCTCAGCCTCAGCCTCAGCCTCGGCCTCGGCCTCCGCATCGGTCTCAGCCTCGGCCTCGGCCTCGACCTCGTCCAAAGTCCGAGCGTATGAACTGCGTTGTATACGCTCGGCCAAATCTCCTCCAAAGTCCGAGCCTTGCTTAACACTCATCTCGGCATCGCCCTTGCCCCGGCCTCAGCCTCGGCATAGCCCTCGGCCTCGGCATCGCCCTCAGCCTCAGCCTCACCTTGGCCTCGGCCTCGACATCGGTCTCAGCCTCGACCTCGCCCCAGCCTCGGTCTCAGCCTCGGCCTCGCCCCTGCCTAGGCCTCGACCTCGCTCAAAGTCCGAGAGTATGAACTGCGTTGTATACGCTTGGCCAAATCTCCTCCAAAGTCCGAGCCTTGCTTAAGGCTCATCTTGGCATCGCCCTCGCTCCGTCGGCCTCGGCCTCAGTCTCAGCCTCGGCCTCGGTATCGCCCTCAGCCACGCCAGCAGTTACTAAGTGTGCACGGCCGAGCGCCGTAGTGCACATGCCTCTGTCCCAACGGTTGCTAAGTGCACACGGCCGAGCGCCGTAGTGCACATGCCCCTGTCCCAGCGAATGCTAAGTGCACACGGCCGAGCATCGTAGTGCACATGCCCCTGTCCCAGCAAATGCTAAGTGCACACGGCCGAGCGTCGTAGTGCACATGCCCCTGTCCCAACTATTGCTAAATGCACACGGCTGAGCGCCGTAGTGCACATGCCCCTATCCCAGCGAATGCTAAGTGCACACGGTCGAGCGCCGTAGTGCACATGCCCCTGTCCCAGCGTATGCTAAGTGCAAACGGCCGAGCGGCGTAGTGCACAGGCCCCTGTCCCAGCGAATGCTAAGTGCACACGGCCGAGCGCCGTAGTGCACATGCCCCTGTCACATTGATCCCTAAGTGTGCACGGTTGAGTGCCATAGTGCACACAATCCCCACATTAGTGCGCAACTGTGCGCACTGCCAAGAGAGCACGCGCACACTAAAGTCCGAGTGTGTGCACATGTGCTCGGCCAAAGTCTGAGCCTCATCCGAACTTTAGTGCACACAGCTCCTGAATCAGTGCACAACTGTGCGCACGGCCAAGAGAGCACGCGCACACCAAAGTCCGAGGGTGTGCACATGTGCTCATGCGCTCGGCCAAAGTCCGAGCCTTGCCCAAGCCTTAGTGCACACTAGTGCACACAGCCCCTGAAATAGTGCGCAACTATGCGCACAGCCAAGAGAGCACGCGCACACCAAAGTCCGAGTGTGTGCACATGTGCCCATGCGCTCGGCCAAAGTCCGAGCCTCGTCCAAACTTTAGTGCACACTAGTGCACACAGCTCCTGAATCAGTGTGCAACTGTGCGCACGGCCAAGAGAGCAGGCGCACACCAAAGTCCGAGGGTGTGCACATGTGCTCATGCGCTCGGCCAAAGTCCGAGCCTTGTCCAAGCCTTAGTGCACACTAGTGCACACAGCCCCTGAAACAGTGCGCAACTGTGCGCACGGCCAAGAGAGCACGCGCACACCAAAGTCCAAGGGTGTGCACATATGCTCATGCGCTCGGTCAAAGTCCGAGCCTTGCCTAAGCCTTAGTGCACACAGCCCCTGAAACAGTGAGCAACTGTGCGCACGGCCAAGAGAGCACGCGCACACCAAAGTCCGAGTGTGTGCACATGTGCTCATGCGCTCGGCCAAAGTCCGAGTCTCGTCCAAACTTTAGTGCACACTAGTGCACACAGCTCCTGAATCAGTGTGCAACTGTGCGCACGGCCAAGAGAGCACGCGCACACCAAAGTCCGAGGGTGTGCACATGTGCTCATGTGCTCGGCCCAAGTCCGAGCCTTGTCCAAGCCTTAGTGCACACTAGTGCACACAGCCCCTGAAATAGTGCACAACTGTGCGCACGACCAAGAGAGCACGCGCACACCAAAGTCCGAGGGTGTGCACATGTGCTCTGCGCTCGGGCAAAGTCTGAGTCTTGCCCAAGCCTTAGTGCACACTAGTGCACACAGCCCCTGAAACAGTGCGCAACTGTGTGCATGGTCAAGAGAGCATGCGCACACCAAAGTCCGAGTGTGTGCACATGTGCTCATGCGCTCGGCCAAAGTCCGAGCCTCGTCCAAACTTTAGTGCACACAGCTCCTGAATCAGTGTGCAACTGTGCGCTTTGCCAAGAGAGCACGCGCACACCAAAGTCCGAGGGTGTGCACATGTGCTCATGCGCTCGGCCAAAGTCTGAGCCTTGTCGAAGCCTTAGTGCACACCAGTGCACACAGCTCCCGAAACAGTGCGCAACTGTGTGCACGACCAAGAGAGCACGCGCACACCAAAGTCTGAGGGTGTGCATATGTGCTCATGCGCTCGGCCAAAGTCCGAGCCTCGTCCGAACTTTAGTGCACACTAGTGCACACAGCCCCTGAATCAGTGCGCAATTGTGCGCACGGCCATGAGAGCACGCGCACTCCAGAAAAGTCCGAGCCAATGAGCTGCAATGCTCACGCTCGACAAAATTCTCCAGGAAATTCGAGCCCCGTCAACGCTCGGTCGAATCTCCAGAAAAGTCCGAGCCAATGAGCTGCAATGCTCACGCTCGGCAAAATTCTCCAAGAAATCCCAGCCCCGTCAACGCTCGGTCAAATCTCCATAAAAGTCCGAGCCAATGAGCTGCAATGCTCACGCTCGGCAAAATTCTCCAGGAAATCCGAGCCCCATCAATGCTCGGTCGAATCTCCAAAAAAGTCCGAGCCAATGAGCTACAATGCTCACACTCGATAAAATTCTCCAGGAAATCCGAGCCCCGTCAACGCTCGGTCGAATCTCCAGAAAAGTCCGAGCCAATGAGCTGCAATGTTCACGCTCGGCAAAATTCTCCAGGAAATTCGAGCCCCGTCAACGCTCAGTCGAATCTCCAGAAAAGTCCGAGCCAATGAGCTGCAATGCTCACGCTCGGCAAAATTCTCCAAGAAATCCGAGCCCCGTCAACGCTCGGTCGAATCTCTAGAAAAATCCGAGCCAATAAGCTGCTCTGCTTACGCTCGGCAAAATTCTCCAAAAAATCTGAGCCCCGTCAACGCTCGGTCGAATCTCCAGAAAAGTCCGAGCCAATGAGCTGCTCTGTTCACTCTCGACAAAATTCTCTAGGAAAACTGAGTCCCATCAACGCTCGGTCGAATCTCCAGAAAAGTCTGAGCCAATGAGCTGCTCTGCTCACGCTCGGTAAAATTCTCCAAGAAATCTGACCCCTGTCAACGCTCGGTCGAATCTCCAGAAAAGTACGAGCCAATGAGCTGCTCTGCTCACACTCGGCGAAATTCTCCAGGAAATCCGAGCTCCGCCAACGCTCGGTCGAATCTCCGGAAAAGTCCGAGCCAATGAGCTGCTCTGCTCACGCTCGACGAAATTCTCCAGGAAATCCGAGCTCCGCCAACGCTCGGTCGAATCTCCGAAAAAGTCCGAGCCAATGAGATGCTCTGCTCACGCTCAGCAAAATTCTCCAAGAAATCCGAGCCCCGTCAACGCTCGGTCGAATCTCTAGAAAAGTCCGAGCCAATGAGCTGCTCTGCTTACGCTCGGTAAAATTCTCCAAAAAATCCGAGCCCCGTCAACGCTCGGTCGAATCTCCAGAAAAGTCCGAGCCAATGAGCTGCTCTGTTCACTCTCGACAAAATTCTCTAGGAAAACTGAGTCCCATCAAAAGCTCGGTCGAATCTCTCCAGGAAATCCGAGTCCCTTTAAGTGCTCGGTTGAATCGCCAAAAACGGGGGCTTTGGACCCCTTCGATTCGATAAATTTGCCATCAAATTCGTACAAGTATAAAAAGGAAATAAATTCATACGAAGGCAGGAATATTAAAAAAGGGATAATTTATTACAACCATTTACAACTAACGACCTCGAAGTACAAATGAAAGAGGACCTTAACGGCCTCGAAGTACAAAGAAGATGATGGAAACCAAAATATTTCAGGAAGCGCCGGTCAGATAGCTTCTCCTCCCCCTTCAGGCTAAATAGCTCCTGGCAAGCACTCTAAAACTTCTTGGGCCGAACCTGAGACTGAAAGCACGGACTATGATCAACCCCAGGTACAGGAGAACCCTCGCCAGCTTGCAAGAAAAGGGTAACCGCGATCCCCCTTATCTTACTGCCACCAAAAGAGCCACCGGAAGAGAGGCTGCAGCCTTACTCTCAGCTTCCTAGGAGCATGCAGCCACACCCCTCTTCCTCTTCTGTTCCTAGCAGGCCAGGATGTGAAGGCCCCTCCATCCAGAGACACGGCTCAACTCCTCCTCCGACTCCCACTCGGAGTCTGGAAGAAGCCCATGCCCCCACTCGGAGTCAAGAAGAAACCTGAACCTCAATTTCAAACTCTCACCGTGATAGTTATCCTCAGAAAATGCTTTTCTCTCCTCATTTCAGAAATCACACTTGTTTCTGCTTAAAACAAAAGGTGTAAGAGGACCCTATTTATAAGAAGGGAAAACGCACTTAACGAGGTAATAAATGCAGGGAACGGAAAAAGACACGACTCTCCGGTTTTTGAGAAGAACTCTTCACTTCTCCAGACGACTTCTCGCCTTTCGAGAATGACGTTTCGATTCCCAGGGAACGTCATTCAAGCCCCCGCTTAACCGCGCGACCCCGAGAAGGCTCTTCGCCTCCCCAGGTGACCCTCCGCCTCCCACAAGCAACGGTCCACCTCCACAGGCGAACCCACTCAGCATCCATGGGGGGCCCAACCCACAAGGTACTTCCTAAAGCACATAAAGGTACTCCAGGAAGTGGGGAGCTTGTGATGTGGCCCAAAATACTCAGGCCCAAAATAAGCCTCCAGATACTCCAGTCCAACGAGCGGCCCATTACCGGCCCAAACAAACCCCAAGCCCAACTGGGTACTCCAATCCAGCAAAAGACCCATGCCAGATAACCGGCCCATGCACTCTCCGGCCTAGTAAAGTCTCCTGGCCCAAAAAGAACGGGGCCTGCTAGACCTATAGCCCTGCGATTGCATCAACAGTAGCCCAGCAGCTACACTACGCAAATGGCCGACATATAGCCAACCTGCGACCACTTTACGGCACCCACTCACCTACGTCTGCCACCAGCCACCCTATGGCCGCACTACCGCCACCCTACATCACTCTCTCTCTTGAGCTTGTAATCATGCTTTCCACTGGCAAACGACTATAAATGGGCTAAGGTATGGACTTCAAGACAGAGACACTTTTTGACACTTACACTTGAATTACTTGGGCCCTCGGTTCCTCTTTCGAACCCTCGGCTTTTCTCTTAAATATTTGCTGACTTAAGCATCGGAGCGCCCTCGGAGGTCTCCCCCTCCCCTCCTTCCGAGGGCCTTCATTCTTGTCACTTGTGCAGGGCCCAGGCCGAGTCCTCTCTCAAGCCAAATCCCTACTCAGGTCACGTCAGCTTCCAGGCTACGTCAGCATCGGCAGTTTTTGGCACCAACAGTTTGTTTATGAATTACTGATAATCATAAAAGTAATGTCGTGAATTTTTCAATCTTTCCCTAAATAAAAAAAGTTTTAGTTCTATACAACTATATTATTAAATTCGTGTATTAAAGTATTATATATTTGTTTGTAAAAAATTTAGTTATTTTTATAATAATCTAATATAGTATTACAATAATAAAATTTTGTTTTATATTTTTATATGGTAATATTACTCTATCTGTCTCATAATTTTAGTCACTTATCGTTTTTTTGATTTAAGCTTAACTTTAATTATTATTATTATATATATATATGTATTATTTTAAAAATATAAAAAAACATTTTTTTAAAAACTTTTAAACTCTATTTATGTATATATATAAAAAAATTAATTTTACTTAATGATTTAACTATATAAAAAAATTATTCATTTAATTAATTAAATAATAAACGTAACAAAAATTATGAGACAAAAAGAGTATTATTTTATATTTTATGTTGTTTTAAAATAATATTTTTTTACACAACATTAATTATATTTTACTATTAATATCAGTATATTTAATTATTTATATATTAATATTATTTTATTAATTTTTTATTATCTGTACTATGATTAAAGGAAGATGATTATTAATTTGAGAGTAAGATAATTATTTGACTTAGAAAAAACAAACTCTCCTAATAACCGTCAACTTTCTATTCTTATCCGGGTTTTACTTTTATCTTTCTCACTTTCACTCCACTCTTAACTTTTAACTGCTGTAAACTACACAGAACTAATAATTGCAATCATGTTCCATTATCCTCTCTTTTTTCTTTTATCTAATAAATCATTTTTTTAATACATTTTAAAATTTTAATTTCTTTTATTAACATATGTGTACGTGTCACACCACGCGGGCAACCAATCTGTATTTTTTTTTAAAAAAAAGACAAAATAACAAAAGATCCTTAAAACCGAACCAGAAAACGTTAAAAAAAAATACCCAATCAGACCCACATAATAAGGTGAAGAAGAAGAGGCCATCCACCATCCAACATCGCCCACCAACGGACAATAGATAAGGCTAAGATAAGGCCCCCTTCCTTCCACCCTTCACATCGGTAAAACGAATAAAATAAATAAATAAATAACCAAACGAAACTTAATTAACAACTGAAAAATGAGAGACTCATGGTTACATAGGGTATATAAGATTAAAATTTAATTAATAAAATTTTAAAATTTTATTAATAACAATTTTATGTATTTAATTAATATTATCAATAAAAATTTTAAAATTTTCATTTGATAAAAAATCTTATTTTTTAATCCACACAAAAATTTTCATTTAAAAAAAGTGTAAAATAATATACTTCATTAGTTTTGCTTGTATTATATATATATATATATATATATATATATATATATATATATATATATAATGAGAGACTCTTGGTTACATAGGGTATATAAGATCAAAATTTAATTAATAAATTTTTAAAATTTTATAAATAACAATTTTATGTATTTAATTAATATTATCAATAAAATTTTTAAAATTTTCATTTGATAAAATATCTTATTTTTTAATCCACACAAAAATTTTCATTTAAAAAAAGTGTAAAATAATATACTTCATTAGTTTCGCTTGTATTATATATATATATATATATATATAAAATGAGAAACTCTTGGTTACATAGAGTATATAAGATCAAAATTTAATTAATAAAATTTTAAAATTTTATTAATAACAATTTTATGTATTTAATTAATATTATCAATAAATTTTTTAAAATTTTCATTTGATAAAAAATCTTATTTTTTTAATCCACACAAAAATTAAAAAAGTGTAAAATAATATACTTCATTAGTTTCGCTTGTCTTTTATATATATATATATATATATATATATATATATATATATATATATCACACTTCCCCTGCTCCATCCCACCGACCTATACCCCCCAGCCATGGCCACCATTACAGCTGCCACCACATCGCCATTCTTCGGTACCCGTATCCAAAATCCGATGCCAAGATCCGGAAGGTTCCAAGCCCTGTTAGGATTTGGAAGCAAGAAATCATCAGCACCACCACCACCGTCAAAGAAAACAAGTCCAAAACCAAGCACTGACCGGCCCGTTTGGTTCCCGGGGGCCACGCCACCCGAATGGTTGGATGGGTCAATGATCGGGGACCGGGGATTCGACCCGTTCGGGTTGGGTAAGCCGGCGGAGTACCTGCAGTTCGACTTCGACTCGCTGGACCAGAACCTAGCGAAGAACGTGGCAGGAGACGTAATCGGGTTCCGGGGGGATACAACGGAGTTGCGGCCGACGCCGTTTCAGCCGTACAGCGAGGTGTTCGGTTTGCAGAGGTTTAGGGAGTGCGAGTTGATCCATGGGAGGTGGGCCATGTTGGGTACTCTTGGTGCCATTGCCGTTGAGGCTCTTACTGGAGTTGCATGGCAAGATGCTGGAAAGGTATCTATTCCTCTTCCTGCAAATGGTAAATACAACATTTGTGGAATGATTAAAAAAAAAAAAATACAAGCACAGTATAAATTACACTCATTTTTAACACTTAATAATGGATCGAGCAGTACCATGATTAATTTGTCTTTCTCTACAAAGAAAACATTTTTTTTTGGCAACAAATACGGTCTTTTAAAAGTATGTATTATTTAAAAAAGTATGTAATATTTTTTATGTAGACTTTATATACTTTTTTTTAACAATTACTTAATTACACACTCTAAGAAGATTGAATCTCTTAGATCTCACCCTTAATATTTACCCCATTTGAGGAAGGAAAATATGTTAATTAATTAGAAGAATTTCATTAGACTCTGTTGTTAATTAATTATACACAGCAGGTGTAGTTAAATTTTAATGTTGTCTTGAAATATAAATAAATAATGTTTGTGCGGGAAAAGATCTTTTATAGTTAAGATATGTTTTGTTGGTGCGGTTGAGTTTTAATGGTGAATTTAAAACTCATCTCATTAAATTTTCAATATTTAATAAAGTAATTTTTAGATCCACAATAAAAAACATCAACGAGAAATTTTTATCCGGTCAAGTGAAACCTTAATACATTAATTTTTAAAATTTTTATTGATAATATTAATTTAATTTATATAAATATTATCAATAAAATTTTTTAAAATTATTAATCAAATTTTCACAGCAAACAAAAATTTCTCTCATTGCAAACTTTTTCAAAATTACCCATCTTCTTTAGGGTGGATTAGGAGGTGAGAACAAAAAAGAGAGAAAAAACATTAAAAAAAACTACTACGTCTAAACACAAACTATTACCAAGAAAATACGTACAGGGCAAGGCACAGACAGCATTTTGTTCACCGTGTCTTCCTGCTATCCAAGCAAAATTTGTGATAAAGCAATTACTGAAGATGACAAATCGACCATGATGATGATGTTGACAACAACAATAAAGACATAAAATTCAATTATTGGTAATTAATTATTTTTTTATTAGGAAAAAAAAAAAGAAAAAGAGAAAATAGAAGAAATTAAATAATGGTGGCTTAATTTTGACCAGGTAGAGTTAGTGGAGGGATCATCATACTTGGGCTTTACACTTCCTTTCTCATTGACGACATTGATATGGATAGAGGTACTAGTAATTGGTTACATAGAGTTTCAAAGGAATGCAGAGCTTGACCCAGAGAAGAGGCTTTACCCTGGTGGCTACTTTGATCCTCTTGGCTTAGCATCAGATCCTGAAAAGTTAGAGAGGCTTCAATTGGCAGAGATCAAGCACTCTCGTCTCGCTATGGTAGCTTTCCTCATCTTTGCAATTCAGGCTGCTACCACTGGAAAAGGCCCCATCAGCTTTGTCGCCACCTTTAACAAATGATCACCTACTTTAAGAGAATTTGTATAACATAATTTAACTCTGCAATGGATCGTATGTATGTTCTTGTACTATATTGCGTAAAGTGTGTGTGTATATATATATATATATATATATATACACACTAGTAAATCGTAATGTCTCAACAGAACCTACCCAAGGCTAACTGCTGATCTTCATTAATTGCTTATGACATATCAGCATCGTCCATAGAACGATCAGATCCAGGAACAGCCACTGACATTGCAAGAGCCTGATCAAGTAAGGCTTTCTCATCAAATCAACTGTATATGCCATCCCATGATGTTGAGAAAGCAATTAATATAAAAAGAGAGAGTTTATGTTGAAAAAGTGACATTCAAAGCAGTAAAAGTATTGTAGGTGAAAGTCACTAACCATTAATTCAGTACTTTTCTCAGTTGTTTCAGCAGCAATAGCATTAGTATGCTCGGTATGGTTATATATATCCTTTGAGCAGCTTCTTACGCAGCCTTTATGGCAGTAGCTTCTCGAGCAGCTCTTGACGGGTTTGATATTTGTCCATTGCATGAATAATAAAAATAAATCGAAAGAAAATAATAAAATACGATATATTCATGTTCATTCTAAAACAAGAATAAAATTACGTCATGTAAGAAATTTTATTTTAATTAACCTTTCAAATCTATATAAAGAGTATTTATAAACAACTTAAAAACTTAATTAAGATTTTCGTCTTGCTGTTAATTGTGGTTATTCATGGATCCAAACCTAAATCATCGAATAGAAAACTAAAGTTCAAAATATTCATAAGATCTAACAATAAAAAGCTTTGAACCTTATTTTTACCCACTCACCGAAGAGGAGACCCATAAAATATGTGTCAATTATATAACACCCTTTTAGCGGCAGCTTCTTGCCTTTCTCTCTCCCCTTCCCTGGAAACTCTAAGTGCAAGAGCCAACTCAAGATCAAAATTGAGATTTGCACCAAAATCAAAGTTTCTACCTACTGCACAAAGCCACTCCCTCCTTCACCACCACCAATGAATACAAGTGCGTTGCCGGAGGTTAAAGAATTATGGGTACATTTTTTTTCCAAGGCAAACTTTTTGTTAAAAAACATGTCCGGTAACTTTTACATTAATAAATATCCTAAAAACAGATTAATTCATCATAAAAAAATGTGTACTTAAAATTATATATTTGAAATATGTAATAACTGTATTAAGCATAGTTATAAACTGTCTGCTTTTTTTTTTTTATCTCAATATTTATTTCAGTGCTTGATGGCTGTTGGACAATTGATTGTTGAGCTTTTTTCTTTTGTTTGTAAAAACAATGGGAATAGCTGGGATTTTTGTAGGTAATGGAAGAGATGCATGCTCATGGTAACTTGTGATTTGTCTTTTAATATGAAGAAATGTGTCTTCTGAACTTGTATTCAAAAGACATATTGAATACTCATCATGAGCACTCCACCTGATCCGAAATCTAACATGGTGAAATAAGATGATCACTAACTTAAGCTAGTATATTCCAGGGATTCTCTATTATAGCTTTAGAAGCCACAAACCAATTAGAATTGGTAATATATACTTATCAAAGGAGCATAAAAAATGCCCATAGACTAAACATTGTTTCCTTTTATTCTCCCCCCCCCCCCCCCTCCCTCTTAATTTCTGGGGAATCAAACAGAAATTATCCATATCCATATACCTATATTCATGATCAATCACCTCAAACACCACAAAGTTTTTGAAGCCAAACATCTGCATACAGAACTTTCAAAAACCTCTTATTTATCCCAAGTGATCTCTTCTACTCTTCAACAAAATGACTTCACAGAATAATTACCATCAGTGCAATATTTCCAAATCATTTTATCTACCTTTTCTTTGCACAAAACAACCTTATTAATGATAGACCATCGCTTATTCTTTTTCCTCAACTCCCAAATCAAAGATTCTTCTCTTCAATTTAACATTCCAATGCCAAACATTTTTCTCCCAAAACCTAAATTCAGATATAGTTCCTGTTTTATTAACAGCCAAAGAAAAGAATCCTTCGGAATGCAAACTCAAAGTTAAATTGTATGGCGGCTCAAAAAAAAATTGTATTGTATGGTTGCCGTTTCTTATTTATTTATTTTTATTTAATAAAAAATCAATTAACAAATAAAAAAAATGTTTGGTTATTCTATTTCTAATTATTTTTGGCAATATTTTCAAAATGGAAAAAGAAAATAGTTTGGAAACAGAGTAAATAAGCAAAGACATAATATACATATATAAAAAATAAATAAATAAAACCCCTTTTCGATTGAAGCATGACAAAAAGGATCTGGCAGTGATTGCTTGAGACTATGAGAGAGTAGAAAATCATCTTCCTCTTAATAGTCATCGAAAATCAATAGAAATCGATTACACAAAAAACATAAATTGTTATAAAAAAAGAGGCTCGAATTGATCTAAGACTAATGGCAATTGATGAAACTTACCTTGTCAGTGAGTTAGGGTCTCAATGAGGGAAGAGAATCAGAGTATAATATTGATATCAATTGATTCAGGATTATGACATAAATATTTATTTAAAATTTAATTTTAAATAAATTCAAATAAATTTTTGATATAATTTTGTTTAAACTGTAGAATTAAAATAATTTTTTCTTGAAAATCAATTAAGAATTCAGTCCACTTTTTTAAGTTTACTTTTTATAACCCTAACATTATTATATGGTCCTATACTCCTCAACAATCCATATGCCAATGCATAGCCCATAACCTCCCAAAAGACAAAACCACTCCATAGAAATCAAATGCCAAATACTTAGTAAGCAAAATTCCCCACGAATTTGAAAACACCAAAAAAATGAAAACTAGTAGAATACCATAGAGACACCGATAATATCGATCAAATCCAACCAACTAGATCTTTTTTCTGTCTAAACCCCTGTTTAGCAAGAATACCAACCATATAAAATGCTTCTCTTAGGGGTTGTTTGGTATGAGGTACAAAAGTGAGGCATGACTAAATTAGTCTCATATAAACAGTTAATTTCATGTTTAATTGGAGGGATTGATTGTTCACATGGGATTAGGGTGAGACAAACTTAGTCCTAATCCTATGAAATCTGTCCAACCCTTGAAAAAAACTTATCCTACCAAAACTTTTTTTGTTCTTTCTATACCCTCTCTAGTTCATGCTTCTTCTTACTCTTCTATTTTTCCAACAAAATTTTGGTGAATTTCATACCTTTCTGTTTTCCCTCCCTCATTTTCATACCCTTCTCTTCTTCCCCTATCTTATTTTTTGGAGAATTTCAAGTGGCACCACCCACACCATCAGCATCAGGAGGACCTCGCGATATAAATCCACTAAGTTTCGTCAAGATTTTCCATTACTACCGTTGAAAAATCAAGCCACTAGAATCTGACTGCACCATCCGCTTTGAAATTCTGCAATCTATTTGGATTTGGTGTTCGTTCGCCGAAATTCCGCCGAAAAACGGTCGAAAACCATCAAACTACTGTGACCTTCACAATCGTCGATCTACTTTTTCGGTGACTTTTAAGTTGAGCCGCTGCCATCATTGAACTCGTCTTGAATCGATGACCATAACCTATGAAGAAAGATGAAGAAGGAAGAGAAAGGAGATGAAGGGAAAAAAAAACTCTCTCTGTCGTGAAACAGAGGAAGAAGAAGAAAAATGAAAGAAAAAAATTAAGGTTATATATATATATATTTAAAGGATTTATAAAAAAAAAATGAGAAGAAAATTTTAATCTTATATTTGTTATCCCACTATAATCCTAATCCTAATCCTATCCCATTGCAATCCTGTCCGTGAACCAAATAGACCCTTACAGTATGAACAATTTGAACTTTGCCTAATTGTTGTAATCTTGCCTAGATATCGATGAACACATTATTGAATCTCCACGGCCTATATGAACAACCATTAGATGATAAATTACCTTAAGTTTCTATCTAACATTTTTCAATTGCCTTGGTTATGATTACAGTTTTAAACTTCAAACATGTCTATAGGTTATATGGAAGAAGTGAGATTGTTTAGTTTCTCTTCCACATAATAAAGCTTTTGGACTTAATATTATGGGTATTGTTTAGGCATGAAGCACAAAAAATTAACCAAACATATGGCCAGTTTATTTTAAATAAACTCCAACTTTCTTAACAAACCAAATATAAATTGAATTCCATAAAAACTACAAAATTCATTTAAATCAAATGGTCTGTTAGTAAGGATTTGGCATTGATTCAATTGTATTTCTGGGTGAGATAACAATGTTTCGTATTTCTCTGGAATAGGCAGTGATATTTATCTTACATACAGCAACTGATATAAACAAAAAGGTGATTAAGAAATTTAAGAAAAAAAGTGAAGGGTAAAATCAGAAACGGAAGAATACCATCAATACCATTATTTAGCTTACTTTAATAGTGTGTGTATATATATATATGTGTGTGTGTGTGTGTGTGTATACATGAACATATACATATATATGTTAAAAATATTTGTGTATGAATGCTTTAATTCTTGTTACTAAAAATAATTTGTACTAACAATTAAACAAGAAATAAAGGACAAGAAAACTTAGCTATAGAGGTATGCAAAATTGTTGTCCTTAAAGGTAGATTTTGCGTCCCCGAAGTCTTTGAATTGGCATGTTTCGTCTCAAAGTGTTTACCCTCTTAAATTCAACTATAGTAATCATTTGTATGAACGTATATCCACTACAAAGGCTAAAGGATTGCTACTGGAAATTCCTTGCTACTTGTACTTTATAAGACTCTCTAAATTGTCAAGAAATGATACTCACAAAGAAGAGAGAACATAGAAAAATGATTGTTGTGTACTCTTAAAAATGGGAGAGGAGAAGAGTTTATATAGCGTTATCTCCAATGGTTAGTTTGACCAATAACGGCTAGTTGGACCATAACGGTTAGTTTGACTCCGACGGTTAGTTTGTCTTCAACGGTTAGTTTGTCTTCAATGGCTAGTTTGACCACAACGGTTAGTTTGACTAAGATGATAGGTGTTTTGAAACACTTAAAAATAAATCTAACAATCCCCTACATGTTTTAAAACACTTTATTAACAGTAGCAATGAATACAAGGAAATTATGCATTACCGATAGTGCCTTTCTATAGACCAAGGTACAAACCCAAGAGGGGGTGAATTGGTTTTTAAAAACTTTTTGCAATTAACACACAATTTTTTGACAATTTACTCAAGTAAAGCACATAATAAATAAGATGCTTGAAATAAAGAAGTAAGGGAAGAGCATATACAAACTCCTTTTATAGTGGTTCAGTAATATCGGAATCTTACCGACCCTAATTATAGTCGAGCAACTTCACGGGTGATGCCCAAACCTTACAAGCACTCTCTTCCATAAAGAAGTTACATGGAAGTGTTTAATTCTAAACACTCTAAGAATTATACCAACTTTTTCTCTTTACAATGATTGATATTGAATATAATGGAAAATAAAAGAGATAGCAATAAATTCTTTACAAGATGAAGATGATCTCTCTTTTAATAACAAAGCTTGATAAATGCCCCAAATGAATTTTTTCAAAGCTTTCAAGAGTATTAATGAGCTGATTTTGAAATTGAATGTTCTTGCTTGTTATTTAAATGCTCATTGATGAGGGTTTTTATAGCCTTAGCCTTCTATGACCGTTAGACACAGATTTGGTAGGTTTGGAGCATTAATTGCTCAAATCTCGCATCTAGATTTTGAAAACTAGTTGTTTTTCTCGACAGGACAATTAACTATGAAAAATGAACAGTTGATTGTCCTCTCTTGAATTTGAAATTCTGGGCTTAAAATGATTTGGACAGTCGACTGTCTAAATGGGCACTCGACTATGAAACTCTCTGTCTCTTTCACAGTCAACTGTATTTTGATCTACAGTTGATTGCCCATTTTGTTTTCAAAATGGGAAGTTTACAAAGAATTGGACAGTCGACTATCAAAATGGACAGTCGACTGTGAAACTCTCTGTCTTTTTCATAGTCGATTATCTATTTCCCACATTCAACTATCTATTTTAGTTTTTAAAATGGTCAGTTACAGAGACTTAACAGTCGACTGTCGAAACTCCACAGTCGACTCTCAATTTTAGAAAACTTAGACTTTTAAGTTAGTTTTTGACAGAAATGAGTTTTTGATTAACCAAAACATTTTTCGAAAGAGTTTTTGAGCCAAGATAAAGCTAAGAAACTAAAGGAGAGGTTTACATGTAAAGGTAAACTACCTTAGAATCTAAACTTAGTCTTCGATTTTCTTTCGAATGTCTCTCAAGTGTAATCTCTTCTTCTTTATGCTTGAATTACATCTTATCCTTGAGTTGGATCCTTAAGCTTAATGAAAAATACTTAGATAAAACTATTAGCATAGTTAAAACACTGTTTTGTCATAATTAAAATCAAATAAGGGTCAACAATCTCCCCATTTTTGATGATGACAAAACTAAAATGAGAAAAATAGTTTTAAAGACTAAGTGTTGGGTTTTTACAAAAAAACGGACAGAGTCTCCTTTGTTTTTAGGGTAAAACCAACTTGTAAAAGCATTAAAAAGAAAATCCAACCAAGCATATATATTAACTTGTAAAAATGGAACAAGGTTTCCCCTTAATTTATGCATACATACGATCCTTATTGTCTTGTTCTTTTTCTCTGTTTTCTCTTCTTTCTCTATTCTCTATTCTCTATTCTCTTTTCTCTACTTTTTCTATGTTTTCTCCCCCTTTTTGCCATCAACACAAAAGAGTCGAAGAGATACACCAAGATATATATACATTCAAAGATAAGCAAAGAGAACATAGAAGTTAAAGCTAAGACATGGCATTATATAAAAGTTCAAACCAAGAAAGCTCATGAAAGAGCAAATTTCCTGAAAATATGTGTCGTGAGCTCAAGTAACTACTATAAGAAACATAATAAGCTTATCTAAGATAGATAGAGTATGCTAAATTGAACTTACATACAAAAGTTTAACCCAAAATAAATACCGAAAGAGCTCCCGGGAAGAATCAGAAAACTGATACATGAGCTAAAGGTAATAATACTCATTCAATATCTAAAAGAAGAGCTAGGTTGCCAAAACACATTTATTAAAAGAAAATAAATAGCCGAGGTTCCCATAAACCTAGCAAATAAACAGTGTATAACTAACAATCATCATGTCATTCCTGAAAATATGTGTCGTGAGCTCAAGTAACTGCTATAAGAAACATAATAAGCTTATCTAGGATAGATAGAGTATGCTAAATTGAACTTGTATACAAAAAATTAACCCAAAATAAATACCGGAAGAGCTCCCGAGAAAAATCAGAAAATTAATAAATTAGCTAAAGGTAATAATACTCATTCAATATCTAAAAGAAGAGCTAGGTTGCCAAAACACATTCATTAAAAGAAAATAGACAGTTGAGGTTCCCGTAAACCTAGCAAATAAGCAGTGTATAGCTAACAATCATCATGTTATGAAGTAAAATGCATAAAAGGAAAAATACATGTCCTTGCAAATATTTTGACATATTTCTAAAATAAAAAACAATGAAAGATATCAAGGGGCGTCCGAGGGTCGATGAAGCCTCGTGATCTGGTCTCTAATCTCCTCAAGCTCACCATTGATGATATTGAAATGAGCATTCATTGTAATGAAATGGAGGAAATCTCATCCTTGAATGTATTATAATGTATTATAATATGATGACCTAGAATAGCTAACGCCAGCACCAGTAGTTGTCTCATTCTCGGGCTCATTATCCTCTGCTATACTCTCATCAGTGGGAGCAACTCCATCAGGTTTTCTTCTCCAAATCTTCTAAGTTGGATCATAGATGGCATATACAGTGTGCTCCTAGGTGAACTCCTCTAACTGAATCAACTTCATCCTAGTGAAAGTGGACTTATTGAAGACATCAGTAGTAGGAAACTCCATCTTTTCCTCTCCAAAGAGGGAAACCCCATAATACTTCAGAATTCTGGTGATGAGTATCCCAAATGGTAGTCCACCCAACTTCTTCTCAGCCCTCTCAATCATCTTAGCCATAATCAGACTATAGATGTTATATTGAATCCCATTCATCAAGTTCCATAGGATGTATACATCTAGCTCGCTTAAATATGTATGGCTCCCATTCTTGGGAGATATGTAGTAACCAATGATTAAGTGAACCACCCGACTAACTATGGTTAGGGCACTGGTGTCTTTAAAGGTGGCGCCGAAGGTATAGGTGGGGTTACCTCTAAGGATCCTAAGAGCTCCCTACTTGTCAAAGTCCTCAGCCCAGTTGAAAGTGTCTACCCACTCTTGACCACACCTGGGTATTTGTAAGATTTCAAACAACATGTTTTCATTAACTAAAATGGTATTTCTTTTAACGAATGTGTTGAATGATAACCCAACAGAGGAGGCTCTCTCAAGATTGGCATAAAATAGTCTAATTAATCTAGGGTATGCAACTTCAGAAAGAGTGACTATAAGTTCCCAAATGACAATAATAAAATAATGCTCTATGTTCATGTCATTACTTTTTAAATTCTGAAAATCTATCAAGCGATCCATTATAATTTCTTTGCTAAAGATATGGTTGTCATATCCTGATTTTGCAGCAGCATTGATGAAGAGATTGTGGTCCACAACCCCTTTCTGACGTTTTTGCCCTACGCCATTGCCGCTTTTTTTGGAGCTCGAAGAGGGTACTGTTTTAGGCATTTTTTGGAGAAAATAAACTGTGGGATTGATCAAAAAGTGTAGAGAGAGTGTTTCTTTGGAAGAAATTTAATGTATTTTAGGCTAATTTGGTGAGAAATCATGAAATTTCAAAGAAAAGAGAAAGGTTATGCGAATAGGGTTTGAAAAATTGGGGATTTTTGAGGTTGAAGACGAAGTGCAGGCTTTATAGTCGCGATTGGATAGTTGACTGTCAAAAAAAGGCAATCAACTGTCATTTTTAAATCAAAGGACCATATATAGACTCGCGATTGGATAGTCAACTGTCGAAAATGGGCAGTCGATTGTCCTTTTTAAATCAAAGGACCGGACAGGAGGGACAGTCGACTGTTCATATAGACAGTTGACTGTGAAAGTCTCTGTCCCTTGCACAGTCGATTGTACGACACCATGTTCATGTGGACAGTCAAAGGCGAAAGTCTCTGTCCCTTAGATAGTTGACTATCAAATATGGACAGTCGACTGTGCAATGTCTATAATTGAAATTTTGAAAGAATTTTTGCAAGGATTTATTGCTCTATGCTATTATTAAGTGAGGGAACATTAAATTTGGGGTTAATCTTTATTCACTTAATAGCAAAAATGCACATGATGAATGTTGATGCAATCAAACACACATATAGTCATAATTTTTTAATCTCATTAACAGTCTTATTTTGCAAAAATTGTCTTCATTTAAAGGTTTAGTAAGGATATCATCAATTTGATCTTCGGAGGGAATGAATTCTAGTCTAATATCACCCTTTTGAGCATGATATCTTATGAAGTGATGTCTTATCTCAATGTTTTTGGTTCTAGAATGCCGAATTGGGTTTCTTTGTCAACTTGATAGCGCTAGTATTGTCACAATGAATTGGAATGTTTTGAAAACACATGCCATAATCTTCTAGTTGTTGTTTCATCAATAAAACTTGTGCACAACTGTAATACTCGTATTCGTAAAGTAAGGGCAAAGAGGTAATTTAATAAATATGATATGATATGAAATTAAAATATTATATTTATGCGAAAGATTTAATATTGAATAAAATAATTCTTAAAAAAAATATTTGGACACGTAGGGGCGTAGTTACAAAAAGAAAAAAAATAATTAAAAAAAATTTACGTCCAGATAGAACAGTAGAAAAAAAACAAAAAAAATATTAGATTTAAAAAAAAATGTCTAGATCGTAGTGATTGGCAGTAGAGAGAAGAAGGAAAGAAAAAAAAAACAAAAAAAAAACACAAAAACGTGGCAGCACCTGTTGCCAAGTTTGGTTAAATGCCTCCAAGTGTATTTTGGTTCCTACATGCCCTCCAACACATTAAAACGTGGAAAACTTTGGATGGGGGGCTGTAGATATTTTTTCTAAAAAGCAAACTTTGGTTTGTATATATATATATATATTTTCGTAATCGTGATTACACTTAACCGTTTACGTTAGTTTTTCCTTCAAATTATTTGTTTTCTTTAAATACTTGGAGACCCAAAGAAAAGTTAAAATAACAAATTTTTGAAGGAGTTTAGGTTGGAATTTTATAGGGAATCACGAATAGCTATCAGAAAAGCAGAAGGTAATAAAGTAGTGTTTATTTTTTTGAATTTTTAGAATTTCCTGAAATTTTTCCGAATTCAAAGTGAAAATTTTCAAAGGGTGTGGTTTACGAAAAAAATGAAGAAATAATTAGAAATTGAATACAAATATTATATTAGGTGTTGGCAGTCAGTAATTGGGAGAAGTTTCGGAGAAGAACGAGAAAAGCAAGGTGGTGATCCACGAGTAGCTTTAAGTGTTACGTGGTGAGTTGGATTTACTTTAAGTAGTCTAAATAAAAATCAAATATCTAGTTATAATATTGAATTTAATTGCTAATGTATGATTTGGTAGTAGATAAATATTTGGTTGATAGATATGATATGAATATTGGACAAGTAAAAAAATTATTGTGTTAGAAGAAATATTATTAGAAAAATAAGTTGATATAATAATGATGGTGATAAATAAATTCTTAATGAGCCATGATTGATGTTTTGATACGAATTTTGAGATGATAAATTTTAGTGGATCTTGACAAGCTTTAATAGATGATTTGATGTGATTTGTGATGAGACGAATTTAGTGAAATATTTATATAATTAGATTAAAATCATAATAATTTGATGTGATTTGGGATGAGAGGAATTTAGTGGAATTTTTATAGAATTTGATAAAAATCATGATGATTTGACTTGATTTGGGATGTGAAGATTTTAGTGAAATTTATTTCAATAATAAATTTAAGAATAATCAAGATAACCAATTTAAATGTTTTGAATTTATTTTATTTTTATATTACTATTCATACGCATATTTCATATTATTGATCATGTGCATATGCATTAAATAAGATAACCGAAAGAACCGGGAAGGGGTCGGTCTAATAGAACAACCATGATAGCCGGTATATGTTAGAAATAAAAGGGACACCGTGACAGCCGATATATGCTGAAAAAAAATTTTGTGACAGCCGGGATAAGCTGTAAAGAACTGGGAAGGAGCTAGTCTAAGATAATAATAACCTGTCGACAGGTGGGAAGACGTTCCCATTATAATCATTCATGCATGACGTCTGATTTAATTATTGCTTGCATTATTGAAATGCTTATGTGTAGTGTGTGATTATGAATTAAATCATAGATGAATGAGTCTCACAGAGAGAGACAATTATGGTGATAAGATTATTGAAATATTGAGGTATGGTGTGTTATTTTTATGGTGATAAGAACAATCTAAATGATAGACTTTAGGATGTGACCTTCATTGCGAGGTAATTATGAGATAATTGATGGTCTTGAGGTGAATTAATAAATAAGATGAAGAGAATGAATATTATGACATGTGTATTGATAGTAGAGTGCTAGCATCAAGTGTTTGAAATACAAATTGTTTTAAATATTAAAAGACTAGTTACAAATGAGTACTTTTAGTAAATTTAATTCACTGAGCTTGTGAAGCTCACTCTTCATTGTACAATGATTTCAGGTAGCAGACAGGACGATTAGTCTGGTGAGTTGAAAGTCGGACGAAATTATTTTATGTAAGCCACATACATGTCAACATTCTCAGACTAATGGGAAAAGAAAACAAAATTTTTATTGTGAATGTTCATGCATTTTAAGTGGTATATATATTTACGTTAAAGATCAGTATGATGTAACTCTCCTGTTGAGGCTTGAGGATTTATGTAAAAAAAAATTCATTTGGAGTTATTTATATTTTGTTGTTGCATATATGTGTCGTGCTGAGATTCTCAAAATGTGATGACATCGTTTTGGGGGTGGCCAACCTGGGATGGGTCGTCATAATTTTGGTATTAGAGCATTAGGTTTTTAAGATTCTGTAGACTATATAAAAAGTAAGAAAGTGAAAGATTAAAATAAATTATAATGAACAGTCTGAGGGTGACATGTGGACGTGCTAGAGCTAAAGTTAGAGTTGTTGATTTGAGAGGGGGTTGTAGGCCCCACTATTTTTTGAAAAATCAAGGTTGAGTCTGAATCTGTGGTTCCTAGAAGAGAATGTGTTGATAGTATGATTGATATTAGTAATATAATATATATTAGTAAAGGTGTGAGAAAATCTGAAGTTGAAAGAGATGAGCTAAGATAAGCTCTTACTCATAATCTTAAGAAAATGAATGTAACAGATGATAGAGTTGATAGCTTATAGTATAGACTTGAGAAACAGGCTAGAGTAGTGCCTGAGGTTGTTTACCCAGTAATGATAAATATCCAAAAACGGAAAAGTGAGTTTATGCAAGAGATGCAGGGAGATTATTAAGTTGAATACTTTGTTGTTTAAAGGATTTATAAACCCTTTTAAGCCTAAGTTTGGGGAGAAACTTGTAGAGAGATTATTTGGTATTTGTACCAGTAACTGACAGGCAAATGGTTGCCTTTACTTCATTTAAGTTAGAAGGATAAGTTTTAGAATGATGAGAGGATATCCTTCCCAAGGTAAGTACAAATATTGATAGATTCTTAACCTGAAATAGGTTTAAGGAGGTTTTCCTTGATAAATACTTTCCTTGGACCCTTAGAGCCCAACAAGATAGATTTTATTTATTTGAGGTAAATAGGTTTATTGTGGTTCAGTATGATAGCAAATTTGTGGTTTTATTAATGGTTGTACCGAAAATAGTAAACCTAGAGTAGAAGAAGTGTAAAAAAAAAAATTCATAGATGAACTATGTTTTAAGATTTGATCAAAACTATCTTACATGAGGCATGTGAATTATGTCAGATTAGTGGATATAGCATTTCAGATTGAGACGGATATAATGGAATTTAGAGGAATGAGGAATTGGCGGAAGAAGTCTAGATTTGAAAAACCCAGAGGTGGTGCCAGTATGAGTGTACAGGGTGATAGACCACCCCAGATGAGGCATTCCTTATCACAAGGAACTATAGTACGGAGTCAAAGGCAAGTACGATCTGCTACTTCTGTAGCTCAGAATATTATTGGTGGAATCCTTAGATTTGGGAGACTGGTTATGGGAACTAGGAGTTGTGGCAGAGGAAGTAAGTATGCCACCAAGGGGGAAGTGGTAATCTTATGTATGAGTGAGAGACAAAAGTTTGTTATAGATATATTTAAATAAGATAGTTATCTCAGAATTTTAAAAAATTTGAAGTGCCTTGTACATAGAAAAGGTGGATATATTAATATTGATTGATCTTGGTACAACCCATTCTTTTGCATCCAGTATTTTATGAAGTCTATTGAAGTATGTATTAGTCATTGGATGCAAAATATTTTTGTTAAAGTTCTCGCTAGAGATAGAGTGATAATCATAAATATTTACGAGGGTTGCGTGATTTGTATCAGTGATTGAAAATATGAAGTTGATTTATTATTCTTGAATATAATATATTTTGGGAAATAGTTGTTCATCTATGTTTTATGTCTATTCCAGAAAGAAGGTAGTGCTCAAGATATGGACATGAGAAGTTTAACTTTCAGAGAGAACACAAGATACTCTCGAACTATCTCATTTTGCTCTGACCAGCAGAAGATGGTTGAAGAAGGATTGTGAGAAGTAATTGGCATACATAATGAATTCTAGAAAGGAAAATGGGAAGTTAAAATAAATCTTAGTGGTGAAAGAATATTCTAATGTGTTTCGTAATGAGCTGTCTAGGTTGCCTCCCAGTAGGGAGATTTATTTCTTTATTGATGTGATATCAGGATCATCACATATACCTATAGCACTCTACAGAGTGACACCTAATGAGTTAAGAAAGTTGAAAGTTCAAGAATTTTTAGATAAATAATTTATCAGACCTAATGTATTTGGGGAGCCCCTGTGTTGTTTGTGAAGGAAGAAGATGAAACGATGAGATTGTGTATAGGCTACAAATAATTGAATAAGAACAAATACCTTTTTCCAGGAAAAATAAATTGTTTGAGCAATGCAAGGAGTGAAAGTATTTTCTAAGATATATTTGAGATTAAGTTATCACTCATTTGATAATAAAAGAAGGAGACATGTCTAAGACTGCTTTTATGACATGTGATGGTCATAAGTTTCTGGTGATGCCATTTGGGTTGACTAATGTTCCAGAAACATTCATGGACTTGATGAATCGAGTGTTTAAACCATATCTTAACAAGTTTATGGCTGTATCTGATTTCTTGATGTATTCTAAGGAGGAAGAACAATATGTGAAATAATTAGACGGTGTGCTGGAGATTCTGAGGAAAGAGAAATTATATACAAAGTTCTCTAAGTGTGGGTGGTGATTGAATGAAATAACTTTCTTGAAAATATAATATCGGGAAATAGATAGTAGTGGATTTACAAAAGTTAGAAACAATGTTAAGTTGGGAGAGACCAACTAATGTGACTGAGATCAAAATCTTCTTGAGGTTAGCTGGTTATTATAGAAGATTTTTTCAGAAATTTTTATTATTGAAATACGGTTGAATAGACTGACCAGGAAAAAAAGTGGGATTTGTATGGTGAGTGAAGTGTGAGAAAAATTTTCAATTACTAAAGTAGAAATTAACTACAGCTCCAGTATTGGTGTTTCTTTCTGGTGATGAAGGATTTGTGGTGTATAGTGATATGTCACATCAATGATTGGGATATGTGTAACATAAGAAAGTTGTGGACTATACTTCTAGGCAATTGAGGATTCATGATAAGAAATTTCTCTATTCATGACTTAGAGTTGGCTGCTATAGTGTTTACTTTAAATATTTGAGACATCATCTGTATGGAGCTACTTGTGAGATAGTCATGGGTTATACAAGTTGAACATACTTACCTACCTAGAGAGAGTTGAATTTGAGGCAAAGATGGTGGATGGAGTGGTTTGTGACTATGATTGTACAATTCCCTATCATCTAGAAAATGAGAAGGTGGTAGCTGATGCGTTGAGTAGAAAGTCTACAAGAAGTTTAACTGCTATGGGGAGTCTTGAGGTGAAATTGATGATGGATAAAGTTGAATATCAATAATAGAGGAGTATGGTAAATGAATGTGGGTGTACAATCATCCATAGTAAAATGTTTTAGAGATGCAAGATAGAGATGAAAAAAAAAGATTAGAGTGCTTAATAGAAAGCATTTTGAGTTCAAAATTTTAAAATAAAGGTATTTTGGTATTGGAACGTAGGATTTGTATTCCCAATGAGGCAAAGTTGAGAGAGAAGTTAATGAGAGAGGTACATGATGATGTATATTCGATGCAATCAAGTAACAATAAAATGTATAGATGATGGAGACGAAATTTTTGGTGGTCAGGATTGAAGAAGGATATAGTTGAGATTATGAGGTTGTATGGAGCACCATTAAGCATAGTGTCAAAGCGAGATGATAGATTTACATCTTAATTTTGGAGAGACTTTCATAAAGCCACGAGTATACAGTCGTAATTTAATATAATTTTTCATGCTCAGACAGAAAGGATTTTAGAGTACTAGAAGATATGTTGAGGGCAAATGTGATGAGTTCTCAGTAAGTTTGGAATGCTTACATGTTATCGATTGAAATTGCTTATAATAACCAGTATCAAACTAGTATTGGAATGACACCCGTTGAGGCTTTATATGGTAGGAGGAGTAGAACTCCAATATGCTAGGAAAAAGTTAGAGAGAGAAATATGTCTGGTCTATCAATTATTTGAGTTAATAACTGAGATGATCAAATTGGTTAGAGAAAACCGTAAAGCAGCCCAGAGAAGATCTCTTGAAATTCAAGTAAGTGATTGGGTGTAATTAAAAATATCTCCATGAAAAAGTATGTTGGGATCAAACATAAATAAAAGTTTAGTTTGAGGTAAGTGGGACCCTCTAAGGATGTTGAAGAGATTACGTGAGAGCGTGAGACAAGTAGGAAGATATATTATTCATATTTGTTTTTAGAGTAAGCAAGGAAATTTCGGGGACGAAATTTTTATAAGGTGGGTAGATTTGTAATACCCGTATTCGTAAAGTAACGGCAAAGAGGTAATTTAATAAATATGATATGAAATTAAAATATTATATTTATGTGAAGGATTTAATATTGAATAAAATAATTCTTAAAAAAATATTTGGACACGTAGGGGCGTAGTTACAAAGAAAAAAAATAATTAAAAAAAACGTCCAGATTGTAGTGATCGGCAGTAGAGAGAAGAAGAAAGAAAAAAAAAGTAAAAAAAAAAACACCAAAACGTGGCAGCACCTGCTGCCAAGTTTGGTTAAATGCCTCCAAGTGTATTTTGGTTCCTATATGCCCTCCAACACATCAAAATGTGGAAAACTTTGGGTGGGGGGTTGTAGATATTTTTTTAAAAAAAAAAGTAAACTTTGGTTTGCATATATATATATATATATAATCGTGATTACACTTAACCATTTACGTTAGTTTTTCCTTCAAATTATTTGTTTTCTTTAAATACTTGGGGACCAAAAGAAAAGTTAAAATAACAAATTTTTGAAGAAGTTTACAGTGGAATTTTATAGGGAATCACAAATAGCTATCAGAAAAGCAGAAGGTAATAACATAGTGTTTATATTTTTGAATTTTTAGTATTTCCCGAAATTTTTCCGAATTCAAAGTGAAAATTTTCAAAGGGTGTGGTTTACGAGGAAATGAAGAAATAATTAGAAATTGAATACAATTATTATGTCAGATGTTGACGGTCAACAACTGGGAGAAGTTTCGGAGAAGAACGAGAAAAGCAAGGAGGTGATCCACGAGTAGCTTTAAGTGCTACGTGGTGAGTGAGATTTACTTTAAATAGTCTAAATAAAAATCAAATATCTAGTA
This sequence comes from Bretschneidera sinensis, assembly GCA_023935145.1. Classification (NCBI taxonomy): domain Eukaryota; kingdom Viridiplantae; phylum Streptophyta; class Magnoliopsida; order Brassicales; family Akaniaceae; genus Bretschneidera; species Bretschneidera sinensis. The sequence continues at coordinate 19,830,609 of CM043703.1, forward strand.
ATAATATTGAATTTAATTACTAGTGTATGATTTGGTAGTAGATAAATATTTGGTTGATAGATATGATATGAATATTGGACAGATAAAAAAATTATTATATTAGAAGAAATATTATTAGAAAAATAAGTTGATATAATAATGATGGTGATAAATAAATTCTTGATGAGCCATGGTTGATGTTTTGATATGAATTTTGAGAAGATAAATTTTAGTGGATCTTGATAAGCTTTAATAGATGATTTGATGTGATTTGTGATGAAAGGAATTTAGTGAAATTTTTTATATAATTTGATTAAAATCATGATGATTTGATGTGATTTGGGATGAGAGGAATTTAGTGAAATTTTTATAGAATTTGATAAAAATCATGATGATTTGACGTGATTTGGGATGATAGGGTTTTAGTGGAATTTATTTCAATAATAAATTTAAGAATAATATAAATAGCCAATTTAAATGTTTTGAATTTATTTTATTTTTATATTACTATTCATATGCATATTTTATATTATTGATCATGTGTATATGCATTAAATAAGATAACCGAAAGAACCGGGAAGGGGCCGATCTAATCGAACAACCGTGACAGCCGATATATGTTGGAAATAAAAGGGACACCGTAACAGTCGGTATATGCTGGAAATAAATTCCGTGACAGCCGGGATAAGCTGTAAAGAACCAGGAAGGGGCCGGTCTAAGATAATAATAACTTGTCGACAGGTGGGAAGACGTTCCCATCATAATCATTCATGCATGACGTCTGATTTAATTATTGCTTACATTATTGAAATGCTTATGTGTGGTGTATGATTGTGAATAAAATCATAGATGAATGAGTCTCACAGAGAGAGACAATTATGGTGATAAAATTATTGAAATGTTGAGGTGTGGTGTGTTATTTTTATGGTGATAAGAACTATCTAAATGATAGACTTTATGATGTGACCCTCATTGCGAGGTAATTATGAGATAATTGATGGTCTTGAGGTGAACCAATAAATAAGAGGAAGAGAATGAATATTATGACATGTGTATTGATAGTAGAGTGCTGGCATCAAGTGTTTGAAATACAAATTGTTTTAAATATTAAAAGACTAGTTACAAATGAGTACTTTTAGTAAATTTAATTCACTGAGCTTGTGAAACTCACTCTTCATTGTACAGTGATTTCAGGTAGCAGACAAGACGATTAGTTTGGTGGGTTGAAAGTCGGACAAAATTATTTTCTGTAAGCCATGTACGTGTCAACATCCTCAGACTAATGGGACAAGAAAACAAAAAATTTATTTGTAAATATTCATGCATTTTACATTGTATAGAATGTTTAAAGATCGGATTGATGTAAATTTCATTTGGAGTTATTTATATTTTGTTGTTGCATATATGTGTCATGCTGAGATTCTCAAAATGTGATGACACCGTTTCGGGGGTGGCTAACCCGGGATGGGTCGTTACAACAACAACGACCGACGGCTGCATATTCTGCTTCAGCGGTTGATAGTGCAACTAGATTTTGTTTCTTTGAAAACCAAGAAGTTAACATAGCACCTAAAAAATTGTATGTTCCACTATTGCTTTTTCTATCTAACTTACCCCCAGCAAAATCAGCATCCGAGTACCCGACAAGCTCAAAATTTGATTTTCTAGAATACCATAAGCCTAGATTTTGAGTACCTTGCAAATCTTAATTATTTTTTCATAGCAACAATATGAGATTCCTTAAGATTAGCTTGAATCTAGCACACATGCATACATTAAACATTATATCGGGTCTACTTCAGTTAGATATAGTAAAGCTTCTATCATATTTTTATAAATTTTAGTATTTATACACTTACCTTCCTCATCTAGGTCAAGTTTTGTAGAGGTGCTCATGGGAGTTCCAATTGATTTTGAGTTCTCCATCCCAAATCTCTTCAACAGGTCCTTGGTGTATTTGGATTGATTGATGAAGATGCATCATTTCAATTATTTGATTTGAAGTCCGAAGAAGTAGGTATGCTCTCCCACCATACTCATATCAAATTTACCTTGCATACACTTAGCAAAATCTTAACACATGGATTCATTAGAGGCACCAAATATAATATCATCAACATATATTTAGACTAGGAGTGTGTCATTTTTATAAGTTTTTGTAAAAAGAGTTATATCTATTTTTCCTCTTGTAAAACCATTTTTAAGTAAAAACTTACTTAACCTTTCATAGCATGCCCTTGGAACTTCATTTAACTCATAGAGAGCTTTAGAAAGCTTATAAACATAGTTTGAAATGTTAGGATTTTTAAAACCAAGAGGTTGTTCAACATAAACCTCTTCTTCTATAAAACCATTTAAAAATGCACTTTTCACATCCATTTGAAATAGTTTAAACTTATTAAAGCATGCAAAGGCTAGTAACATACGAATAGCTTCTAATCTAGCTACAGGAGCATAGGTCTCATCAAAGTCTATTCCTTATTCTTTATTGTAACCCTTAGCAACTAGTCTAGCATTGTTCCTTGTTACAATTCCATTTTCATCCATTTTGTTTCTATATACCCATTTAGTTCCTATGATAGTATGATTATTCGGTCTAGGAACTAGAGTCTATACTTTATTTCTTTCAAATTGATTTAACTCTTATTGCATAAAATTTATCCAATCAACATCTTTTTCGACTTCTGCAAAAGTTTTAGATTCTACTTGGGATAAATAAGCGATACATTTGCAAATATTTCTCATAGAAGATCGAGTTCTTACCCCTTATGAAGGATCACCAATCACTTGATCAATTGGATTATAATTCACATATCTCAAATCTTTGAGAAGTCCATCTCCTTGTTGACTTATAGAAGGTTGATCAAGATTGGGAACATATACCTCTTGATTTATTTGAGGTTGACTTTCCTTAAGGTCAACAATGGGAATAGATACATCTACACTTGTAATAAAACTGCATCATCATCATCAAGGGATACTATTCTATTACTAACTGCGTTAGATTCATCAAAAACAACATGTACGGATTCTTCAACCACTAGAGTTTTTTTTTGTTAAAGACTCTATAAGTTTTACTAAAGGTTGAATATCCTAATAATATCCCTTCATCGGTCTTAGAGTCAAATTTATCTAAGTTAGTTTTATTGTTATTTAAGATGAAATACTTGCAACCGAAAGCACGAAAATAAGAGATATTAGGCTTTCTACCTTTCTGTAGTTCATATGAAGTTCTATCAAGCATATGGCTAATTAATACTCTATTTAAAACATAGCAAGAAGTATTTATGACTTTTACCCAAAAATATTTTGGTAAATTATTTTCACAAAGCATAGTTCTAGCAAATTCTTCTAGAACTCTATTTTTCTTCTCAACAACACCATTTTGTTGAGGAGTTCTAGGGGCTGAAAAATTATGATCAATTCCATTTTCATCACAAAATTTTGAAAAACTTTGGTTTTCAAATTCTTTTCCATGATCACTTCTAATACTTGAGATATAAATTTATTTTTCGTTTCAAACTTTCTTGCAAAAGTTCACAAAACCTTTATAAGCTTCATCCTTATAAGCAATAAAAATAACAAAGGTATATCTTGAATAATCATCAAACAAGAGCATACTGATGGCCACCTAGACTAATGATGCTTATTGGACCAAAGAAGTCCATATTTAAAAGTTCTAAAGGTTGAAATTACCTTTTTAGATTTAAAAGATACTCTTGTTTGTTTTTCAATTTGACAAACATCACAAACTTTGTCTTTTTCAAATTTGAATTTGGGAAGTCCAACAACTAAATCTTTTCTTGAAATAATTTTGAGTAAATCCATGTTCACATGGCCAAGCCTTCTATGTCATAGCCATGGGTTTTCATTAAAAGCGGGAAAACATTTTTCACTCTCCGAATGTAAAGATTTTAAATCAACTAGATAGACATTATCATGTCTATGGCCAACAAACTTAATCTTGTTACTCTTGATGTCTATGACTTTATTGCCTTTGTCACATAACTAATTAATACTAAGTAAATTTGGATTAAGGCCTTGTATATATAAAACATGGTCAATGGTTGAAGAATCTTTACCCGCTTTGTCATGCCCGATAATATTTATCTTGGCATTATCTCCGATGGTTACGTTTCCACCACCCCTTAGAGTTAGCTCTTTGAACATACTTTGATCATCGATCATATGCTTTGAGCATACACTATCAAGATACCAATAGTTACATTTTTCTTTGGTATGGAGACATGTCTACATTACATCTGGGTATACAATAGCACTTTCAGGTACCCATACTTTCATAACATTATAAGGTGTTCTATAATTGTAGACATGTTGATGATGTATAATCCTAGGATAATAGTCATAAAAATTTCTAGGATGTCTTGAATATGTATGCCTAGTATTCCTTGGATAAGCATTCCTAGGATATTTGTTTCTAGCATAAGAGTTAAGAACTTACATGTTATCTCTAGGATATACATGATAGTAATTTCTAAGGTGTGCATTCCTAGCATGTGCATATCTTGAATGTGTAATCCTAACATTTGTATATCTTGAATGCGTATTCCTAGCATTTATATTTATAGGATGATCATACATATATGCATATGTATTTCTAGGATTTCTATCTTTAGCATATGCTTTATAATTCTTTGAATTTGAATTGAAATTTGCATTCTTAAGCTTACTATCATTTTTTTGAAGAAAAGCTCTTAACCTTGCTAGTGGCCTTAGAGGTGAAGGGTTCATCCACATATATTGCTTTCATAAATAAAGTATCTTTTGATTTTTGTTTGCCTAATGGAGAATAACCCAAACTGAATTTTTCTCCACTCATTCTTTGGCAAGATAACACTTCTTCTAGTTTTTCTTTTCCAAGAATAAGCCTAGATATCGTGTTATTCAACTCCAACACTTTCTTTTTTTAAATCATTATTTTCATTTTTCAAAAAATCTTGTGATGAGTTATAGAGCATGAAAGATAGCTTTTCTTTTTCTTCCTTTAGACTTTCTATCTCTTTAGAGAGAGATAAGACTTTCTTCTTGAGAGTAATATTTCTAGAATCAAATTTCTTCAATTCTTCATGCATTTCATTAATTACCTCAATCAATTCTTCACTACTACTAACAATATTATTATTATTAGTGGGGGAAGAATTTGTTACCTTATTTTCATCATCAATTGCCATTAAGCAAAGATTGGCAATTTCTTCATATCTGACGTCGTTGTCTAAAAGTTCTCCTTCTTCATCATCATTCCAAGTGGTTGCAACCATGATTTTCTTTTTGAAGCTTGTGTATGGATTGTTTGTTATTGGACAATTGGCTTTAATGTGTCTAGGCTTCTTGCAACCATAACACACAATAGGTTCTCTTTTTGGAGTGGAATCCTTTGTGTAAGATTTCTTGCTCTTCTTCAAAAACAATCATTTTATTTTTCTTGATTGTGGAATCTCTGAGAGCAATAATTTTATTTTTCTTCATCTCATCATCAATGGCACCAGGATTCATTTCTTCCATGTCGTATGTCAATAATGATCTGAGAAGCATTTCGACATCAAGTTTGTTGAGATTGTTGGCCTCCGTTATGGCCGTCTTCTTTGCTTTCCAAGTTGATGGCAAAGATCTTAGTATCTTCCTTATTAGTTCAAACTCCTCAATGTTCCTACCAAGAAGCTTTAAACCATTAACAATAGTGGTGAAACGAGAGTGCATTTCAGAAATTGTTTCATTAGGAGACATTTTAAAAGACTCATACTTGGATACTAGCATATAAATTTTTGATTTTTTAACATCACTAGTGCCCTCATAAGTAATTTGAAGTTTGTTCCATAGCTCCTTAGTCGAAACACATGCAGAAATTTTACTATATTCATTAATGTCTAAAGCACAATGTAATATACTACTGGCTCTATTGTTTAGAGACATCATTCTAAAATCCTCTTTATTAAACTCCAATCTGAGTTTAGGCATTGTATGATTGATTTCTCCAATAGTTATTTCCTTAGTAGGAATTCTAGGTCCTTCTTTAATGGTTCTCCACAAATTATAATAGTCCTTCAACAAAGATTTTCATTCTATTTTTCCAATAATTATAATTTATGCTATTGAACAAAGGAGGTCTAGTATAGGAATGACATTCGATATAACTATTTGAAGTCAGTGGATCAATTTAAGGATTTTAAGCCTAAAATTAAGTACGTAGCTCTAACACCAATTGTAGAACGAGGTACAAACCCAAGAGGGGGTGAATTGGGTTTTAAAACTTTTTGCAATTAACACACAAGTTTTTAACAATTCACTTAAGTAAAGCACACAATAATTAAGATGCTTGAAATTAAAGGAGTAAGGGAAGAGAATATAGAAACTCCGTTTATAATAGTTCGCCAATATCAAAATCTCTCCAACCCTATGTCCACTCTCTTCAAGGAAAGCAATCCACTAATTATAGTCGAGCAACTTTAAGGGTGTTGCCCAAACCTTACAAGCACTCTTTTCCATAAAGAAATTACAAGAAAGTGTTTAATCCTAAACACTCTAAGAGTCGTACCAACTCTTTCTCTTTACAATGATTGATATTGAATGTAAAATAAAATAAGAGAGATAGCAATAAATGCTTTACAAGATGAAGATGATCTCTCTTTTAAGAACAAAGCTTGATAAATGGCTCAAAGGAATTTTTTCAAAGCTTTCAAGAGTATTAATGAGCTGATTTTGAAATTGAATGTTCTTGTTTGTTGTTTAAATGCTCATTGATGAGGGTTTTTATAGTTTTAACCTTATATGGCCGTTAGACATAGATTTGGTAAGTTTGGAGCATTAATTGCTCAAATCTCGCGTCTAGATTTTGAAAACTAGTCGTTTTTCTCGATAGGACAATCGATTGTGAAAAAATGGACAGTCGACTATCCTATTTTGAATTTGAAATTCTGAACTTAAAATGATTTGGACAGTAGACTGTCTAAATGGTAGTCGACTATGAAACTCTCTGCCTATTTCACAGTCGACTGTCCTTTGATTTACAGTCGATTGTCTATTTTGTTTTCAAAATGGCTAGTTTACAGAGAATTAGACTATTGGCTGTCTAAATGGGCAGTCGATTGTGAAACTTTTTGTCTCTTTCACAGTCGATTGTTCTTTGATCTACAATCGATTATCCATTTTGTTTTCAAAATGGGTAGTTTACAGAGAATTTGACAGTCAACTGTCTAAACGGGCAGTCAACTGTGAAACTCTATGTCTTTTTCACAGTCGACTATCCATTTCCCACATTTGATTGTCCATTTTAGTTCTTAAAATGGTCAGTTGTAGAGACTTGACAGTCAACTTTCGAAACTCCACAGTCGACTGTTAGTTTTAGAAGACTTAAACTTTAAGTTAGTTTTTGACAAAATGAGTTTTCGGTTGACCAAAACATTTTTCAAAAGAGTTTTTGAGCTAAAATCAAGCTAAGAAACTAAACGAGAGATTTACATGTAAAGGTAAATTACCTTAGAATCTAAACTTGGTCTTCGATCTTCTTTCGAATGTCTCTCAAGTGTAATCTCTTCTTCTTTATGATTGAATTACGTCTTGTCCTTGAGTTGGATCTTAAGCTTAATGAAAAACACTTAGATAAAACAGTTAGCACAGTTAAAGCACTGTTTTGTTATAATTAAAAACAAATAAAGGTCAACACTTTCGGTTTGAACTTCACATAGAAGAACTATTTGGGACCACAAAAATATGGTTGAGCTAAGCTCATTGAACCAATTTCTTGAATGTAATACGATCAAGATAGTTGTTTACATAACATCCATAACCAGTAGCAATTCTAACGGTTTGGCACTTTTATAGCCATATGCCTACTTGGATTTTCACGAGTATTCTACAGACTTGCCCAAGTCACATGGGGAGCGACTTAACTCCCATAATCGTATAGGTGGCATCCATCAAGAGTGTACTGTGATCAACACCCCATCTAAATTTGAACTATAGACTCATTAAGAGCTATAAATTCATCCTCACACTAATCGCAGTTACACTATCAAACAGCATAGGGAATGACTCTTACCAATCATCTCATATGAAGGTGTATAGCTAAGTGACAGTGCCTCACAAGACTCTAGTGACTTCGTTCTTCCTATTGAACCTCATTCATGGGATCTCCAATCATAGAGGTTGGGTATCCATCATTTAGTCTCACTAATGGGCATCAGTCTCATCCCCCTCGATGTTTTGCTCACTAGCTCTCTTGCTAATGGCTTAGTCAGAGAATTGACCAAATTCCTCTTTGACCTCACAAAATTATTTTAATTCACACCCTTTGATAGGCAACACCTCTCAGCGGGCAACAATACAATATCTATACGCTCCTCAATGGGCCAATCACAAATCTCGTTGTCTTTCACTGGACCATATATCACATTTCATATTTATTTATATAGATCACTATCTAAGATTCTCAAATCAAAATGCTCTTCATTGGATCAATCATAATGACCATACGCCCCTTAACGAGCTAATCAAAATACAATATGAATTTTATTTTATTTTATTTAGCACAAGCTATTGCCACTTGGCAATCACAATTGAGAGTCTTGGATAAAACTGGTCTCCCCCACAATAGAATATCCATAAATAACTGTCTTAGCCGCTTTAGACAAATCATTCTCTAAGGCAATGAATTTATATTCTATAGTGGACTTCACAAGTATAGTCTGCTTGGATGAATTCCAAAAGACTGTACCACCTACGAGAGTAAATAGATAGCTACTCTTTGGCTTTAATTGGCTCACATTAGTATAACATTTTGGTACACTCGATAATATATATTATACCAATATGCATAGTCAAAAACACATTTAATTAAAATTTTCGAACTAACTTTTCTTTTTTTAGGCTCCAATAACAAATTTTTTCAAAAACCCTCACATTTTTAAATATCTCATAAAGAATTTCATAATTTGAGGTTTACAAATTTTTCAAGTACACAAATCCTTAAAATTTAGCTCATGTTTTGCACAATGTTTAACAAGCCTCATATAAAACACATCTCATTTACTTATCAATTTTATGTAGTACTAAGATACCATATCACATAATATTTATTTATGAGCAAATCGCATGATAACAAATAATTAGATGCTTCGATTATTTGTATAAAATATATATCACTTCGACATTTTTTTCATACCTTTTTTATGTATCAAAAATTTTTTCAAAATGTAGTGTTGACATCCCTTGTTTCCCACTTCTATGTCCATCATCAATTTTTTTTATTGTTTTATTTCTTTCTCCCACCAAGAAAGAATATTAATAAAAGTATTAGTGGCTTATTAAATTATTACCCAATGCAAAAAATACTCTACAAATTCTTTAATTCTTCCACTTTTACAACAATTTTGGATTTAATTATTTACAAATTATATTCTACCAAATGTGAGTGTGAAAAGCCATCAATTCATAACGTCTACAAACTAATTTTTTTACTATTAAACGGGATGCACATCAATATATGCAGTGATTAAATCTTTAATTTAATCAACAATCAAATCTTATGCAACATAATAGTAACATTTTCAATATATATATATATATATATATATATATACACACACGTGTGTGTGTTTCTTTCTCTCACAAGAATGGATGTCTTTGTCCAAAGAAAGAGTAATAAAACAACCCACCACAACTTTTCGTTTTTTTATTACCTCATTGCCATCATTACAACTTTTTTTCTTCACCGAAAGTGAATCTTAAGTTTTAAAAAGTTCTAATAATGTAGTTAGTAACAATACTTTAGCCAAGCAATAATATGTGTTGTAATTTTATCTGTGTCCTCAAATATTTATTCAACCATTTAATAAATTTCAATATCTTCCTTTAACATCTGGTAGTACGTAATAACAAGAAATACTTTGGCAATGACAAAAATTTAAGCATCCATAATGAAAATCTACCTTTAAGATTATTTGAAATATTTGTGTATGAATGCTTTAATTCTTGTTACTAAAATTAATTTGTATTAACAATTAAACATAAGGAAATAAAGGACAAGAAAACTTAACTATAAAGGAGCGCATATATATTGTCCTTAAAGGTAGATTTCGTGTCCTCGAAATCTTTGATTTGGCGCGTTTGGTCTCAACATGTCTACTCTTTAGGATTCAACTATAACAATCATTTTGTATGAACACGCATCCACTACAACGGCTGAATGATTGCTACTGGAAATTTCTTGCTATTTATATCCCACAAGATTCTAAATTATCAAGATATGCTACTCACAAAGAAGAGAGAAGATAGAAAAATGATTGTTGTGTACTCTTACAAATAGGAGAGGAGTACAAGTTATATGGTGTTATCTCCGACGACTAATTGGACCATAACGGTTAGTTTGATCAAGATAATAAGTGTTTTGAAACACTTAAAATAAATCTAACCATAAATATATATATGATTCAATGGTTAAATGGTATCACGAGTCAGTTTGCACCCATCTTATTGGGTTTATTGTGAGTAAAAAACAAATCGTTCATCACAAACCTAAAGAATTTGTAAAAAAAAAAAAAAAAAAAAACCTATATAATCTGATTTCCCTACCATACTTTTCAGTCTCTTTAAAGCTAAAGGAAATTGAGTCTAGAGGCCCAGTGGTGCTTAATTTATCATATAGCTAAAGTTTGTCAAAATGATAGTTGTTGGCTTTTAACAATACATTTATTTTGCAACTTTCTTAATTGGTGGCCACCCCATGAAAAAGTATGCTGTCGTACTCTGAAAAAGATCTGCTGACCCCATGACATTGATTTTTTAGGTTATAGTATGAAGCCCAAGATGCCTCACGAGGTCTTAATTTGAAAATAGTTAGACATGATATTAATAAATTGTTGATAATGATAATTATTGAAAACAGAGGAAGAGAACAATGCTATTCTCTCAAGCAAATTTATTACAAAACCGATGAACATTTTTTAATACATTTTTCTTTTCAACTAATAATGGTATTTATATTAGTTTATAAAAAAATTTATAAGAAAATCATCCAATATTAATATTCAATAAGAAACTTTGAAGTTTGAAAAGTAATGCTATACCAATCTAAAAAAAAAAGGAAAACTATGGCAATTACTCCGTGTCAAGTTTGTCAAGTAGAATGTATTTTGCTACACTAATTTTAGTTTATGATTGTTACAACGGGTTTTAAACAATTTTTAATAAAATAATAAAAATGGTAAAATTTATTTTATAGTTAATAAAATAACCATGAAAACAATTAATTTGAAATAAATTAAATTTCTTCTGAAGAAATTTCAACTTTTAATTCATTCCAAAATCCGTTTTTAAAGGTTCTAACATAATTTTTGTTTATTAAAAACTTAATACTCTTGCCAAACAGTACCTCACTACAAGATAAAAGGTTTTTGTATATTTCGGCGCTTTAAAGTGCCGGAATATGAATTTTCGGCGGTTGTAAAAGGTTATCGCCTACGGTTTTTTTTTGCATATTTCGGCGTTTTAAAGTGCTGAAATATGAATTTTCGGCGCTTTTTACAACCGCTGGATAAAGCGCCGGTATGTGTGGTGTCGAAGTGCAAATACCAGTGCGCTGGATAAAGCGTCGGGTATGTGTGGTGTCGAAGCACAAATACCGGCGCTTAGAGAAAGCGCCGCAATGTGCCTATTTTTTCGGCGCTTACAAGTGCCGGTATATGTTGGCCCTTTTAAATATACCGGCGCTTCTAAGCGCCGATATATAACTGTTTTAATTTTTTTTTCACATTATTTTTGTTTAATATTATACAATAAAATGAACCAATCAATAAACAGATGTACCATAAAATTTAAAATGTTCTTCAATATATAAAATGTACCATAAAATTTCAAAATGTTCTTCAATATATAAAACATCATCCAAAAAAATTCTTTAACTCAGTACAAATTAAAGTCATCTCATGTACAAAAAATAAAACAATCATAGTTACCATCACAGTTGACATCAATTTTGAGGTCTTCTACTAACCAATTGTTTTAGTAAAGACTTCAGCTCATCCATTTGGGATTGCATACTGTTCATTTGATCATCATGCTTAGCTGTAATTTCTTGAATCTGATGCGACTGTTGTTCAATTTGATGCGACTATTGTTTAATCTGATGCGCATGTTGTTGATTGGTTTCTTCCATTTGTGCTCTCAGACTATTTATCTCTTCAGCATAAGCCCCATAGTATCCCATTTCATTCCTCATTTGAGCTGAAAGTCCAAACACAGCATAGGGTGTAACTCCAAAACCCTGACCTCGGACACGACCGGAACTCTCTTCACCCATAAGCTCGGTGAAGACTTCATTTTGTATTGCTAGATTATTGCTAGCATCAGAGGATCCTGAAGCTGCAACAAGTTCAGCAACACGAGCTTCAGCTGTCACCTACAATTAGGAAACAATAAAAGATTAAACTTCTTCGAATATTTAGTAGCTAATTACAGCTAAATTTACATAAAACAAAAGGTGCTTATCATATTTTACAGAAAAACGGGTAGAATTTCCTCTATTTTTCCATAAAACCTCCTGCAAAAGAAAAACAAATATACAATCCAAACGATGTAGCCAATTCACAACTTAACAAATATACAATCCAAACATCGATGTTGAAAAAGATTATACAGTCAACAACTATAACCACAAAAACTCTACAATCAAGGCAATACAATCTAAAGACTTCCCACATACATGAATATAAGAGAATATATCACTAACAGTCTAACCAAAAAAGGAAAAAAAATAACATACATCATCAATAAAGAAATCCAAATCTGCATTAGAGACAATCTTCCTTTCAGAATCAACAGAATGTCTCTTATGCCATCTTGCAATGATTTGTTACATAGGCTATGCTTAGAAGTTAATTTAAAAATACCACAAAAGCTTTAACAGATGTAGAAGAACTTGTATGCTTACCACTCCACTAGTTTTATGAGTAAATCTACTTTCATTCAAAGAATTCAAGTTAGGATTCCTAGCATAGTCGACCCAAAGAGGAAGAAGTCATTTGAGCGGTGTAGTAGCCGTGCAAGAAGTGTAAAGAGTCAGCTTCTGATTCAATGATTAGTTAAATTTGGGTGTTAGAAGAATAAGATCTCTTCATAATAACAGTGGCCCTACTGATAAACTGGTCCCATAGCATATACCCATTTATTTACAATGGAGATACTGAATAACATGCCAGAAATATGTCCATCTAATAATAGAGATGACATGCTTTTAATTTTTCATATTCAAGTACTTATGGTTAATTAACAAGTTGAAAAACAAGGTAGAAATAACTTAAAAGCCCAGAATGCATGACATTCGAAACCCTGACCACGTACTCACTGGAAATCACATATCAACAGGTTGAATGGAGCAAGTTACAAAATCATCATGGTTTTTAACTCGACCCAACACAAGCTGTGCACACCCCTATTAGTACACACTGATCACAGCTTCACACACACAAAAATTTATTACATACTTGCAAAAAACTTGAATGAACACAAACACATGTAAATTGATGCAGAGGAAGTTTAGAAAATAAAAAGGAGAACATAGTGGCCTCAAGAGCAATCAATACACAATTTGAGATCTGGAACTCTCTCTCACCCAAAACCCAGCCAAGCGCAGCCACATTCAAAAATTATTAATCTGTTCGTTCAATTCGAGGAACTAGTAGCTAGTTGTCAGATTCAAGGATTTTTTCTTTCAAAAGAAGTAGTTAGATTCAAGTTAGGATAACCACAAGCTTAAGCCACAAATTTAATATAACAATATATATATATATATATATATATATATATATATATATATATATATAATATGCTAAATCCAATATTTAAGACCCATTAAAAGAAACCTACCGAATAATGGCAACTTGAATAAGAAAGTAAATTAGCAAAAGTTATCCAACCATAAGTTTCCCCTTCCCTATGTAGAATATATTGGAAAACACTGCACTAAACTAATAGCAGGCATTGAACCATTTATTTGAGTTGCCTAGCTCCAACCCCAAAAAGAATCTCCAGGCCCACTTTACTATTTTGCTCACTAAACAAACAATCTTGTGGATATATATATACTATAATCCCATTTATTAGGAGATTTCTCAAAACACCACAGCTTTGTGCAACAGACACATAAAAAACACTTACCAAGCGCGTGCATTGTGGAAACCACACAAGCAATTTTCGGGAAATATGCTATAGGGATCTTAACAGGAATCCCTTTCCAACAATATACAGTTCCACCAGTCATACAAATACCACTTTTTAAGCAAAGCAACAAGCACATCACAACTATAAGCAATGAATATAAGAAATTAGCAGACAGTTAAAGAGAATCACATCATCCAGCTGCTAATTACAGGAGATCCTCCAAGAGGCAAGGCATTCCCCACATATGACCACTCAATCAATGCATATTTGGGATATTTAATAAACAGGAAGGACATCACAATCACTACTTTTTTTTCTTTTTAATTCAGAAGTATTAACTACTTGTACAAAATCTGAAGTATGGTCCAATAAGTACTATGGAATGCTTTGCTAAAACTGAAGCATATCATGATGATAGAAGAAGGTGGCCTCAGTAACCAAGAGTTTTCTTCTGTCAAAATAATTTTTTTTATTACTATTAAATCAAAAAATTGTTCAAAAAGTGTTGGTCAGTTAACACAGCACGTTTGGACAGGGGAGAGTAAAAGATAAAATGTGGGGTGTGTACCCTTACCCTTGTTTAGATATAATTTTAAATGAGGGGGGCACTCTTTTCTCCCCTTAAGACCCCATTTTATCAATTCTCCAAATTGAAGAAACAAGGATGGAGAGAATCATATCTTTGGTCTTTGATTTGGGTTCAAAGGATGGTAAGGAGAATAACAGAAAAGATGGGGCGAGGGGTGTTAGTAGAACTCTTAAGTTCTAATACTGCATCACACTAATTCTCATTTATTTTTATCAGGTCTCTCTATTTCCTATACTATTTTGTATAAATAATCATGAGGAACACAAATTAAGCAACATGGATACAAAGTAAATAAAGAATAATACCAACTTTGCATGCCTCGTAAAGAATTATGCAAAATTTACATAAGTTTAGATTTAACTCATTTGACAAAATAGAAACCTCAGACTTTCTTCCATTATCAGTAGCAGAGGTAAAGAAATAATCTTACTATTTGATTTAACTTATCTGAAGAAAAAAAATAAAGTCTCCCTAAAAAATGCTACCTCATACACTACATTTTTCTGAATTGACAACCCATATATAAAAATGCAATAAAGAATCACGACTCATACAGAAAAAGATCTAATTCTTATCCAGTTCTAATTTTAACCGCAAAATATGATTTTATTAACGTTCAACAGGAAACATTACAAGGCACTAATTGCCCCACAACAAATCTCAACAGAAACATAATTCCACAATCCCAGTAGCACTGCTAGGCTCCAAAACCACAAATAATAACAGAAAAACACGAAACACAACCTAGACTTAAAAGAACCATGCTAAACCATTGGATAAGAGATAAAAGTATCAATAAAACTATAAAAGACCAGCAACAGTGGAATAAAAAAAACATAAAAGATCTTTAGTAAAACATAGAAGATATTTCCTTCACAAATCAGTTATAAAACCAACCAATAAAATCTTAAAACCTTACAATCAAATACAGAAAGTCCTAACTGCCAGATTTGCCCTTTTTGCTCTCTTATTCAACCAAATTATTTGAGGGTTCAGCCAAAGGGTTAATTATAGAAACCCCTTGAGGTTTGGGGTGAGTTACATTAATCTTCTTCATCTATGTCATCTCCTATCTCCATCAACTATCATTTTCCTTTCTTTTTTAAACAGCAAAAAGCTTTTATCACTCCATAAGCAAGCATCAACACATGCAGTAAGTACAAGTATCAAACAAAAACCAACATACCAACACCACCCATAATACCACTAATACCAGCAAGAACAATAACAAGAAAGAAACCATGCAACTGAAAGACAGTCACCAACAGGGTAGCAAAAAATAACCTGCAAAACTAAAACTCAAAGCAGCAGCAACCTGAAACAACAACCAACGGAGACAAAGACACACCCCAACCAAAACGAAACTCCCAAATATGAACATAGACCAATCAAGATCATTCTTTCTAAATCACAATGATAAGGCACGTTGGTTTACAAATCAAATTACCATAAATGGTACAATGAACTTACCATAAATTGTTGTGATGCATCATCAATAAAAGTCTCATCCTTGTGTTTATGAGTTTCAGCAAAAAACTCTATGCGCCCGGGCTCATTCCCATGTGTCATCTCCTACCATGTATGAAAAGAGTTCAAATTGTGACTCAATACACTACATCTCAAATGAAAGATTAGATGAATGAAGCAAATTAACTCACATATTCATGCCATCTTCTAGCAAAACTCTTTGAACCGGACGTGTGAGGACATTGTTGTCCTTCACGTGCTGCTATCCCTATATTGGAATATTTCTACACCAATAATAAACCAATTGAATAAGCAGTCATTATTAAAAAAATAGAAACAACGATAATCCAAATTAACATAATTATCTTAAAACAACCTCACTCTGGTCATAGAACCAGTAGTTCACCAGTTGCTTCCACTGGTCTTGATCTACGCCTTTTGGAACATCATTGGTCAAAACTTGTTTAGTTTTGTTCCTCACATAGTCCCTTTTCAGCACATATCGGTAGTCCCTCCATTTTTTCCCTATCATCCTCAACAAAATGTTGTCTATCGCCTCAATCATAGGATAATAGAACTTTCTCTACCACAAAGAAAGGAAATCGATGTCAAATAAGCATTATTGGTGTTAGGGATTATGCATGTACAACACCACGAATACAAAAAAACAAAAAAATATTGGAGGCAATCAATGGTCATTAAGTTGTTACTTAGCCGAATCAATATAACAAGGTCCTTCTTGTAGCTAGAAGTGACCTTCTTCCAATCCGTGTAATTAAACGGACAAAAGTTCTCTCTCTTCGCAACCTTGCTCAACCAGCTACTTAACATTTGGCCACCTTTCTTAATAGGTTGATGATGTGCATTGAAGTGGACCACAATTTTTTCCCCACGTTTAAGGGACCACACTTGTGAGGTTCTCAGGACACGTGTTTGTTTCCTCACCCTCCCTTCAGAATCTATACATTGAAGCATAAATTTTATAATTAGTATAACAATGTGGTATCAAACTAGTTATAGAGAGAATGTATTCTAATACAAATATTACCAATTATCTCGTATTGTTCACTGTCACTATGATCACTTCCCGTTGTTATTTGATCGGTCTCAGAATCATTTTGAGAGTCATGATCATCATCAATGTGATACTCATGCTCATGGTGAACATCTTCTTGATGGTGTGAAGACTCAGTTGCATACTGATTTGACATGTTATCTCTAACTGATGAAGGGATATTTTTTGACCTATACATCTTGCAATCTGTATACATAAAAACATTAAAATGATTATATTTTACACTATTAAGAATGCATTAAAAGTTAACAAGAATTAGAAGAACCATACCTGAAAGATAGGAATGGTCAAGAGGTCGCAGCAAATGCAGCAATCAATAACTTCGGAGTACCTGAGAACAAATGAACAAATAAGTGATTCAAATAAGATTTAAAGAACAAGCAATAATCAATGATACAACCAAAACAGGAATTTACGACATTCTAAAGTAGCATTCCACAAATAGTACGCAAAAAAGTTCAGGATTTTTGTTATATGTGATACAAAGCAACAGTAACCCGATAGATTACAATAAAACCTTACAAAACTCGTTGACACACATGTCCATCACATAAATACACATCCAAATATAATTACACGGAAATGCATATAAAACTAGTTGGTATCTTCGTCAATGTCCATCCTAGCCCAAGTTAAGATACAATCTAATTGATCATCTACCACTACATTAGAAGGCATGCACTGATTGTAAGTGTCATCATCATCTTCCTGTGTTTTTTCCCCTATTTCATATAGGTCCCTTGGCTTTGTGATACCATTCCTTTATTGTTGGGTCTTACACATAAAACACTTGTTTCGCTCGAGATGAAAGTACGAACGGGTCATCCTTCAATAACTGACCAGTGTGTATTAACTTATTCAAGTTCACGATAATGCACCCACTTGAATATTTCTTTAAACCCCTTGGTGAATTAATATCCACCCAATCACAATGGAACAACACAATCTTAAACGTCTCATAGTAATCCAACTCGATGATATCGTTGAGCACACCATAATACATTTTATCATCCATTTCAACCATAACTCCAGAATTTTGAGATCATCTACACCTCTCACGTTCTTTCGTGTGGAATTTAAAGCCGTTGATGTTGAATCCATTGAATCTCCTAACAACATTATTCGGACCTCGAGGAAAGGCAATTAGTTCATCTGAATAATTGTTATCCACCATCCATGACACCTAAACATTTTCCAACAATTAATATGAAACTACAACATTCAATGTTTAATTGAAGACACTTATAACATTCAAAGACTCTTATTATTATGCCTAACCTGTCTCATAAGCCATGAGGGAAATTTCTCAACCAACCACTTCTGTTCGAGACTTTGTATTGGTCGATTGGAATGGTTAGTTAGTCTTTGAGTAGTCAAAAATTTGCTGCAATAATTGATGTTTTTATGTAACTGTTAGGCATCACAGTGATAACAACAGATAATAAAAACTCAATTTAAACACATGATTACTAATTAAGTTCCTTTATTGATACTAACCTATGAAGGTCAGAAAGTTTATCATTATGTAGCAACACATAACGATGTACTTGAGCCAATGACATGTCATCGAGTTCAACACTCATAATCTTTCCCATTATCCGTCCACTAGAGGAAAACATGTATTCATCCGAAAAATTTACAGTATCATTGTTCCTTTGGGGGCGATTGAATCTTGTCTCTACACCTTTGAAGAATTAGGAGCAATATGTTAGACACTCTTCCCCATTGTACCCTTCAGCAATTGACCCTTCGGGTCGACTTCTATTACGTACGTAAGATTTCAAGCGCACTAAATACCTTGCAAAGCCAAAAAATTAAAGATAAATTAAGTATCCAATATACAACAAAAAAACAAAGTGCACTAAATAGCTTTGAACATCTAACCTCTCAACAGGATACATCCACCTGTAGTGTACGGGACCCCCAAGTCTAGCCTCAGAGGCTAAGTGAATGATAAGATGAACCATAATGGTAAAGAAACCTGGGGGGAATATTTTCTCCAAATGGCAGAGTGTCAAAGCAACACGCGACTCCAATAAGTCTAGCTCATAGGGATCAAGGGCGTTAGAGAATAAAGCTTTGAAAAATGATGATAACTCAGACACAACTGCTACAACATATCTAGGCAAAGATGCTCTTAAGGCAATCGGAAGGATTTCTTGCATTACTATGTGACCATCATGAGTCTTTAAGTTTAACAGCTTACGATCTTTTAGGTTGACACATATGGAGATGTTTAATGCATACCCATCAGGAACTTTAAAATTTGCCAAAACTGTCAAGAAATTATGCTTCTCATTCGTGGACATAGTGTAGCATGCTGGAGGCGAGTGATCTTTTCCATTAGGAAGAACAACTAAATAGAGGTATTTCCTAATACCAATTTCGTCGAGATCGCGGCATGCCTTCTTATTATCTTTAGTCTTACCATCTATATTCAATGTTGTTCCAATCAAATTATCACATACATTCTTCTCTATATGCATCACATCTAAATTATGACGCAATAGATTATCTTTCCAATATGGTAACTAAAAAAAATGCTTTTTTTT
Organism: Bretschneidera sinensis; assembly: GCA_023935145.1. Lineage (NCBI taxonomy): Eukaryota > Viridiplantae > Streptophyta > Magnoliopsida > Brassicales > Akaniaceae > Bretschneidera > Bretschneidera sinensis. Next base: position 19,850,443 of record CM043703.1, read on the forward strand.
TCTTCCACAACATATGTACAACTCCCTCATCCATTGGAATATCCTCATTATCAACATTTTCAAGGAAATCGTCCATACCCTCAAAAAGGTTATCAACTTCGTCCACTAGCACTTGCCCCGTAGAGGTACTAACATCCTCTCTTGTCCTCTTTTTAGAAGGTTTCGAGGTTTTACCATAGCTATAGGTTCCACCCTCTAGTTGTCTTAAAACATCGTGCCCTGATGGTGGAACAGGAGCAGATCCCAACTCTATGGTGCCATCAAACTGATCCTTTTGAAAACGAAACTCATGGTTTTATGCTAACCATCGACAATGACCCATATAGCAAAACTTTCCCCCGTGCTTTAACCATACAGAATGCATAGATTCCCCACAACATGGACAAGTAACCCGCTCCTTGGTGCTCCAACCAGATAAGTTTGCATAGGCTAGAAAATCATTAATGGTCCAAAGAAGAGAAGCGCACAGCTTAAAGCTTTGATTGGTGGACGCATCAAACGCATCAACACCATCCCATAATTGTTTCAACTCTTCCATTAAGGGCTACAAAAAGATATCAATATCATTACAGGGGCTTCTCTCAACAGGAATCACCATAGAAAGGATGAAGGATGTTTACTTCATGCAAAGCCACGGTGGTACGTTGTATGGGACCAAAAGAACGGGCCATGTGCTATAAGTTGAACTCATTATTCGAAAGAGATTGAACCCGTCACTAGCTAGGCTAAGCCTAACACTCTGAGGATCAGCTGCAAAATCGGGATACAATCTATCCAATTCATTCCAAGCTAATCCATCCGCAAGGTGTCTTAAAATCCCATCCTTTGTCCGATCTTTGTCATGCCATCTCATCAACGAAGCCGTTTTAGATGACACATATATCTTCTTCAATCTTGGTATTAGTGAAAAATAACGCAATACCTTAGCTGGCTTTTTATTTTTCGATTGACCAACCATCTCATTCAATGGATCCTCATCATCAGCTGTGTTTTTGACCCACCGTGCCACTCCACATGCATGACAAAATTCATCATTCACATGCTCACCCCAATACAGTGTGTAGTCATTAGGACAAACATGAATCTTCTCATACCCAAGACCCAATCCTTTGATAATCTTCATGGATTCATAATAATTTGATGGCAATGGAGCACACATAAAAAAATGTCATGTTGATAAACTCAAGCAACATAGTCAGAGATTTGCCAGACCACCCATTCAAACATTTGAGGTGTAGTAGATATAACATGAAACTTAACTTTGTGAAATTCTGACAACCCGGATAAAGTTCAGTATCGTAATCTTTCATCAAATTGCGATACTGAGTCGTCTCATCAATAGCAGAATGAACTGGATGTTCGATGTGTGAAGGATCACCACAATTATTGAACTCAAACCCACCATGAGCCTGTTGCTCTTTACCATGCTCATTTGAAGATCCCACTTCGATTCCTAAACTTAACGGTTCATTGTTTGAGTTTTCATAAGTAACCTCGAAAGCACCTCGGAGCAAACCCAACACGTCATCTCATCCCATGAAGCCACCTGGAACACTAGTGGGTTGTGAACTAGTGTGAGTGTGCTCAATACGAAATACTTTCTCCCTATGAAAAACCCACTCGGTGTAACCTGGACTAAACCCATTATACAATAGATGCTCCTGAACAATTTCTGGTTTGAATGAATAATAATTACTACATCTCCTACATGGACAAACAATACTACCACGACCACAAGCTTTCTGATACGCAAATCTAATGAAGTTTGCAACACCATCCATATAGGCTTTACTCGACCTCAGTTTATCTATCCAACTTTTATCCATTTTTAGATGACAGCAATAGACTTTCCTAAAACAATGTTAATAAAGTCAGAATTGTAATATTTTTGGCAAAAGAAGGCATAATCACAAACTTCAATTTGATTGGTAAGTGGATGAACTAAAATTGATAACAACAAATTGATACAAACTCATGTTAGCAATTAGTCTCAACAAATAATTAATATTAATAATTATTACAGTCTTAATATAAATTATATACAATAAAATTATTATTATTTTTATAATTAAATGATTTTTTCACGTATATCAGCATTTTTATGCTTCAGGATGTCTCTGTGCATACATAACAATTCATTTTACCATGAAAGTTTTTTCCTATGTTTCTAATCATCACAGCTCTTACAGGCACAAGTTCAACTCAACCAAGACTAACATTATTCACATTATTCTGGATTTACTAAGTCATTTCCTTTTAATCTTAATTGTTATCCTTGTGAATTATACTAAGGTGTATCCAGTATTCGAAGTCAAGCCTAAAATTCAGCAGCCCCAATTTCATTGATTTTTAAACCAATTATAGCATAACTCATTAGAACTTATCAAATTCATATAACTTCAGGAATAAAAACTAATATAGTAATGAGATCGAAACCATACTTAGGTTAAAGAAAGAATGGCACTGGATCTCTAGTTAGAAGTTAGGCTAGAACTAAAATTATAGAACAATCAATTATTTTTTCTATATTCAAAGCTACTTAAACCATAACAGAAGAAAAAAAAAAGGATCCAACTGTGTACTAAAATGGATAACCTTGTTATGTGCTGAAAAAGATATTCTATAACTTAAATCATTTCAAAAACTTAACAGATGCGAATTTAGCACCTAAATTATTCGGGCGAAGCTTATGTTGAATTTGGACTGTAATTTTACTGGTCCATTTTATAAGGGTTTATGGATAGAGTTCAAAATTAATAACGATTGTAAATCATGAATCCATAATTTTAAGTTACTGAATGTTAAGAATCAAAAGTAACGACTCCAAATATTGTTAAAAGGTTCGTAATTTAGCCTTAAAGATTAATACTTTTTGTATTTACAAGAGTAAAAATTAATTAAAGCTAAAAGTAACTTAGATCCCCACATTAACTAGGTCTAATCCAATCGATACACTTCTTGACAATCAAAAAGACAAGAAAAGGCATTTAGGGTCGGTTCAATATTGTAGAAAATTATTCAGGTTTTACAACAAAAAAAATTGCATTTGCTCGATTTTTTTTTTTTGGGGTATGTTTTGAGTGTTCTACAATTGAACGCACCATTAGTTCCTCACCTATTAAACACACAATTCAATTTATTATCTTGAATTATATTTGACAAGCTAAGCTCACAAGAATCAGCATAAGAATTAGCAATAAAAGCCAACACTATTTATATATAACTCAAACATATATATTCTTAGTACCTTAACCAGTACTAATGAGTCCTGGCATGTACAAAGATCGTTCATGCAATTAGGGTAACATATATAACTCTCTCAAATACAAAATTAAACAAACTAGCAGAATATTAACTAGTACTATTAATATTCAGACTCTTGTAGCTATAACAACTTTCCTTAGCATTTGGGGAATGGGGAGCCACAAGTGGTAGCTACTTTTTTGGCATTGGGAGAGTTGACAAGCTTTTGAAGGTTAGGATCCTTCACATATTTGCAAAGGCAGGGCCTTTGCTCTTTTAATTTACTGCAACACATGACTGTGGGTGGATTTAAGGCCCAAAAGTGAAGCTATTCATATACCCATTGTAAGAGCACCTACCCTACAGCCACTATAATCTATATAAAAACTAATTTCCAATAAAGAGATATGCAGCTGAGGGAGAGTACATAACTGTGATGCTTCTCTAACTTGTAAGTTCAGATTTACAGATAAATTAGTAGGATGAAACACAAACAAGTACGGTCACTGAATTAAACATGGAACCAGAATGTAAGAGAGACAATAGCTTTAATAAACTTCATAATTTACTCTACAAGCATGTCTACACCAAAATTTGTGGCACTGCACAATTAAGGAACAAAAAAATCAAAAAACACAGCCTAAGGGAACATTTATAGATAATTCTGAATCAAACACAAATTTCATGTAAATAACATAGCAAAAGGTATCAAAATAAGGCTTTATTATAATAATACACTTAGAACCTAGAGAATAATTAAACTAGATCCGAGAAAGAAAATAAAGTCGGTTCTCACCGTTTGTTTTTCTTAGTTAGTAGTGTTGAAGGAGGGAAGCAAAGGTGACAGCGACGGTGGAAAACAGAGAAGTAGAGCTGACGGCGGTGGTGGAAAGCAGAGAAGCAGAGTTGACGACGACGGTGGAAAGCAGGGAAGCAGAGCTGGTGAGGAAGCAAAATGTAGAGAACCGAAATTTGGGGGAAACGGGAAACGGCGCGGTGGATCGAAGAGAGCAGAAAGAAAATTTTGGGGGAAAAACAAATATTCGCGGCAAGCTTTTATATCTGAAATTTTTTAGCATATTCCAGCGCTTTTAAGCGCCGAAATACTTAAATGAGCATATACCGGCGCTTTAAAGTGCCGGTATATGAAAGGAAGCATTTTTCGGCACTTTGAAGTGCCGGAATATGAAATGGGTTTCGAGCATATTCCGGCGCTTCAAAGCGCCGGTATATGCACGAGACCCATTTCATATTCCAGCGCTTCAAAGGGCCGGAATATGTAAATAGCAATGCCGGCGCTTCAAAGTGCTGGTATATGAAAGGCACCTTATTCCGGCGCTTTAAAGCGCCGGTATATTGCGGCACTTATAAGCGCCAGAATATGTACTAAAATTCCTATATACTGGCGCTTTAAAGTGCCGTTATATGCTCTTTTTATATTGCGGTGCTTCAAGAAAGCGCCACATAAAAAGCGTCGACGGTTGTAGTATTGCGGCGTTTTTGTGAAGCGTCGGAATTTAAGCGCCGGCATATGTAAATTATGTTGTGGTGCCTAAAAGTGAATGTAGACAAATACAATACTTCAAAGTTTTGTTTAAATACTTAATTAAATTAAGTTTAAATCATCAAAACTTAAAATTATTGAAATTAAAAATTTAAATTTTAATGATTTAAATTGAATTTAATAAAATCTAAACAAGACCTAAATAAGTCTATCGAACACATAGGGAAAACAAAGGCATATTGAGCCACTTGGCTAATCAATTAAATACAACACATAAGGCTAACCTAATTAAACTCTCAATAATACGTCTCTTTGTTCCATTTTTCCTTTATCTAAATATAAATACAATTTTGATCCTCTTAAAAAATACATAATTTTGATCATTTGAATAGATTAATTAAAAAAAATTAATTATTCAAGATTTTTTGGTTATACGACAAAAAACAGTAAAAAGAAACTCTTAACTCTTACATTTTCAACATTCAATCATTTTATGCACGATAGTAGATTTAATGCTCCAACTGTTACATTTTCTTTCTTTGTTTAGGTAATGTTTTGAAATTGATTCGAATTACTATTGTTATGATAAAAATAAAAGCATTTGTTTTACATTATTTAAATTTTTGTAATAAAAAATACATGGTTTAAATTTTAAAATAATAGTATTGAGGTTTAAAAATATAAAGTTTTATAAAATGAGAAATTGATTGTTTTTTTCTTATGAAGAAGAATTTGAAATTTTATACTACATAGCAAGTTTAAACGAGATAAAATAAAATAGAGCAAGTTCCATTTTTAGTTATTTTAGTTTGTCTCATGTCTTTATTGGGTATCTAAAGTTTAAAACATCATTATTGGGTCATTTTAAGTTCGATATCCGTTCCAATTAGGTCTTTTACCCAAATGATTTTGTTTCATTAACTAGTGATTCAAATGTATATACTATGTGCATGAAAATTCCTAAAGTTAAGAGTCATTGAACTTTATTTGAAATATAGAGTTCTAGTTAATGTGTATGCTACGTTCAGATAGAGGTCTCAAGCCAAATCCCAAATATTTGGGAGGAGGTTAGACGTGCGACGCAAACAGACGTAAAAACGTAGTGCATGGGAATGGCGTGCATGCGTGCATGGACTGGGTCATAGCAGTTGGAGAAATTTATGCTTGATGTTATCTTTCTGTTGCATTTTTATTTCAGTTAGTATGTGGAGTCCATTTCTATTATTTCATTTGTTAGGCGTCGGTTACTGGTAGTGGCCTTAGGTTGTTCCTCTGTTTTCGACATACTCTGTTTTTCAGTTTTATGAACACGGTCTGTTATTTAAGCAGCCGTGGGTTATCAATGAAGGGGTAGAATAATTATTCCGTAAACTGTGGTACACTCTCACCTGAAGAGAATATTTTCGTGAGTATTTTCATTTACATTTACACGGGACCTATCATTGGTATCAAAGCCAGGTTCATGGGAACCAACAAGGAGCGTATTGAGCAATTGGAGTATGGGCTCGGTGCAGTTTAGGAAGGACTACATCGAATGGAGTTCAGTATGAACGAAAAACTCCACCACTTGGAGGAAGCTCTCAATCAACTTTCTAAGGTTTTGCTCTCTAATATGGAGTCCTCAAATCATGGCAATCACCACCGAGAAAACCAAGATGGAGGTTGGCAGATCGTCTCGTCAAAATCAACCAAGCTAGAATTTCCACACTTCTCTAGAGACGATCCAACGGAGTGGTTCAATCGGGTGGAACAATTCTTCGAATACCAGGGCACTGTAGAAACCCAGAAAGTTCCCATGGCTGCTTACCACCTTAAAGGAGAGGCCAACCAGTAGTGGCAGTGGCTTCGTAGGACGTTACAGGAAGAAGGACATGTGATTTCATAGGGAAAATTTGAAGAAGAATTATAGGCTCGCTTCGAACCATCAGGATGCGAAGACTTTGATGAAGCTCTCTCAAGGATCAGGCAACTGGGAATGTTGAGAGACTATTAACGCGAGTTTGAGAAGCTTGGCAACAAGGTGCGTGGATGGACGCAGAAGGCGTTGGCGGGGACATTCATGGGCAGCTTGAAGGCTGAGTGTTCTGATGGGATTTGGATGTTTAAACCGCAATCCCTCAAGGAGGCCATTAATTTAGCACGAATGAGAGATGAACAGCTTGTATGACAGCAACAGTTCGCACAACCACCACCTACAAGAGCTCCTCTAGCTCTTTCACACCCCACTCGTGTAGCTCCTGCTACCCCTGCTGTTCCAATTAAGCGCTCAACATGGGAGGAAATGCAAAGGAGAAAAGCTCAAGGTCTCTATTTCAACTGCAGTAAATGATTCACAGCAGGACATAAATGCCAAAAAGGCACAATTATTGCTCTTGGAAAGATATATAGGAGCTGGCAGCATGATACTAGAGGAAGTCCCGGATCATTATACACTGGACGAGGACCAAGGTGGAGAAACGGGGGACGTACAGGAACCAAAACTTGAGCCCGAAATAATGTTACATGCATTAACGGGAGGGTTTGCGCCAAGAACCATGCGTATAAAGACTCGAATGGGCTCTCATGAAGTTGTAGTATTGATCGATAGTGGGTCAACGCATAACTTCATCAGCGACCGACTGGCGAATATACTAAGATTACTGGTAGTACCCACCAAAACATTTATTGTACAGGTGGCTAATGGAGAGTAGCTAGGGTGTCAAGGGCGTTTTGATAAGGTACTTGTAAATTTACAAGGCACTGATTTTTACCTCACCCTCTTCTCTCTACCGTTAATAGGACTTGATTTAGTACTAGACATTTAATGGTTGAAAATGCTAGGTTATGTGATTTGTAATTGGAAGCAATTAACCATGGAATTTATCTAAGAGAATCAAGCCATACGGCTGCAAGGAATGGGGGAGCAAACCGTTCAAGAAGCCACCTTTAAAGAAATTTCCAAAGAAGGCCGACGGGGTGATGCGCTACTTGCAATATGTTTCTCGACAGCTCCCAAAATCACATCACCAAGTGCGATAGACAACAGGAAACAACAAGATATGGGAGAATTACTAAAGGAGTATGGGGACATGTTCTAAGAACCTTCATGCTTTCCACCAGTGCGTGAAGTGGATCACTGCATTACACTCAAAGAAGGCACTGAGCCAATTAATGTACGCCCATATTGATATTCCCATTTCCAGAAATAAGAAATCGAAAAACAAGTTCAAGAGATGCTAAAGTCTAGCCTCATTCGTCCGAGCACCAGTCCATTTTTGTCGCCAGTATTATTGGTGAAGAAAAAGGACGGAAGTTGGCGATTTTGCACAAACTACCGCCCACTCAATACCGCCACCATCAAGGACTGATTTTCTATTACGACAGTAGACGCCTTGTTAGATGAATTACATGGCACATCATACTTTACCAAGCTCGATCTAAGGGCCGGATATCACCAAGTAAGAGTAAATCCTTCCGACATACTCAAAACTACTTTTCGTACTCACAACGATCATTACAAATATTTAGTGATGCCGTTTGGCCTATGTAATGCACCCTTTACATTCAAAGCCATCATAAGCTCTATATTTCAACCTTATCTTTGAAAGTTTATTTTGGTTTTCTTCTATGATATTCTCATATATAGTTCTACTTGGGATAGGCATATGGTGCATGTTAAACAAACTTTGGAGATTTTGAGGCAACATAAATTTTTTACCAAGGCAAGTAAGTGTGCATTCGGCCAACAGGAGTTAGAATATTTGGGACACATTGTTACGCCTCAGGGAGTAAAGGTCGATAATCACAAAATTGCAGCCATAGTGGCGTGGCCACAACCAACTAATATTTCTGAATTACATGGTTTTTTAGGCTTGACAAGATATTACAAGAAATTTGTTCGGAATTATGGCATCATCGCTCGACCCCTTACCAACCTCCTTAAGAAATGGCAGTTTGGATGGAACGAGGAAGCCGAAGTAGCCTTCGTGACTCTTAAGCAAACGATGACCACCACACCTGTTTTAGCGATGCTTAATTTCAATGAACCCTTCACCATAGAAACTGACGCTGCAGGGGAGGGAATAGGCGCAGTCTTAACTCAATATGGCAAGGCCATCACCTTTATGAGTCGTGCATTGGGAATTACAAAAAAATCATGGTCAACCTATACCAAAGAGATACTTGCAATTGTGGAAGCCATACGTGTATGGTGACCATATTTATTGGGGAGGAAGTTCTTCATCCAAATCAACTAACGCAGCTTAAAATATTTTTTGGAACAACGTTTGGCAACACCGGAGCAACAAAAATGGGTAGCTAAATTACTGGGCTACGATTATGAGATCACTATCGCCCAGGCCGTGAAAATTCAGCTGCAGACGCCCTCTCACGTAAGCCCAACAGTCCAGTCCTTAATCACCTCCATGTACCCGGCTTGACTATTTGGGATAAAGTTCGGAAGGCATACGAAGGAGATCCATATATTCAGTCAATTGCCCAGTTGGCCAAGACTCAAACTGAAGGGCCATATACACAATGCCAGGGGTTATTCTACTTCAAAGGCAAGGTACTCATTCCTTCCCAAGGGGAGTTGCGAAAAAAGTTGCTACACGAGGCTCACGACACAAAAATCGGGGGGCATTTAGGAGTATTGTGGACATTCAAGCGGTTGGCTCAACAGTTTTATTGGCCTAAAATGTATTAAGAAATCCAAGAATATGTCAAGCAATGTGAAGTATGCCAAAAGATGAAATCAGAGACACTCTCACCTGCGAGGCTTTTTCAACCGTTGCCTATTCCTTGCTAAGTATGGGATGATATCACTCTCAACTTCATTGAAGGACTGCTCACATCCCACGGCAAAGACACAACATTGGTAGTAGTTGACAGGTTAAGTAAATCTGCACATTTCTTAACCTTAACTCATCCATTTACTACTAAAGGTATGGCTGAAAAATTTGTGGAGGGGATTATCAAGTTGCATGGCCTTCCAAAATCCATTGTCACTGATCGCGATCTGGTATTTATTAGCAGGTTTTGGCAAGAATTTTTTCAAATGTCAGGAACCAAGTTACAACTTAGCTTCGCCTATCATTCGCAAACCGATGGACAAACGCAAGTAGTCAACCACTGTGTGGAGCAGTATCTTCGGTGCTTTGTGCATCAATGGCCGCATAAGTGGAATGCCTATCTTCCCTGGGCTGAGTTATGGTATAATACAACGTACCATGCTTCAACGAGAATGACTCCATTTCAGGCGTTATACGGGCGTCCGCCTCCCTCAGTCCCACTTTATAATAACGATTTTTCTTCCGTCAACGAAGTGGATGAACATCTGGTGACTAGAGATGAGATACTACGGCAGCTCAAAGCCAATTTAGAAACCTCCATCAATCGTATGAAGCAAATGACTGATCAAACGAGGAGGGATGTAACGTTCGAAGTCGGTGAAATGGTGTTTCTTAAGTTGCATCCCTATCGGCAACAATTAGTTTTAAAACGTGCCCACTAAAAGCTTGCCAGTCGATTTTATGGGTCATATCCTGTTATACAAAATATTGGAACGGTTGCTTACAAACTTCAGCTGCTAGCGGGAGCCCGCATTCATCCAATTTTTCACATTTCCCTCTTAAAAAAATTTATTGGCGAGAGTACAATGCCTTCTAATGAGTTGCAGCTCGTAACTGATGAAGGGGCGATCGTACTTGAGCCTCTGCACATTCTGGATACTCGATGGGTCAAACGGGGCAAGAAGTTTGAAGAAGAACACTTGGTTCAATGGAAACATTTACTAGCTGAAGAGGCCACGTGGGAGAGGCACCAATCATTGCTTGAGCAATTTCCAGCTGTGGACATTGAGGACAAGAGTCCACCCGGTGGGGGAAGTATTGTTAATTTGCGACGTTCAGATAGAGGTCTCAAGCCAAATCCCAAATATTTGGGAGGAAGTTAGACGTGCGACGCAAACGGGACGTAAAGACGTAATGCATAGGAATAGCGTGCATGCGTGCATGGACTAGGTCATAGCAGTTGGAGAAATTTATGCTTGATGTTATTTTTCTGTTGCATTTTTATTTTAGTTAGTATATGGAGTCCATTTCTATTATTTCATTTGTTAGGCGCCGGTTACTGGTAGTGGCTTTAGGTTATTCCTCTATTTTTGGCATACTCTGTTTTTCAGTTTTATGAACATGGTCTGCTATTTAAGCAGCCGTGGGTTATCAATGAAGGGGTATAAAAATTATTCCAGTAAACTATAGTACATTCTCACCTGAAGAGAATATTTTCGTGAGTGTTTTCATTTACGTTTACACGGGACCTATCAGTTGATGAAGATGTGGAGATAACAAATGATGTGAGAATTTGATGAAACTGTTTTTGATTATTCTATTGAACCTGACATGAATGAACGTATTGTAAATGAATCTGTTGTGAATGAACCTGTTGTGCATTAGATTATTGGGTTATTTGGACAAATAACTTGTTTGTAACGGATACCAAACATAAAATACCCAATAGAGACGTTTTAAACTCCAGAAGTCTAACAAGAACACGAGACAAACTAAAAAATAAAATTTACTTAATAAAATAAGAGAAAAAAAAATAAAGCAAGCTTAGCTTTACTCATTCTCTATGATTATGGCATGAATTTCAAATCATCTTTGACTTTCCTTTCTTGTTCCGCTTAGTTTTAATAAAGATTATTGTCTAAAGATCCGTGTGGGAATACATAATACACTATATCATACATGTACGTTAGTAAAAATATGTCAAACAATAGGGGTTCAATGCAACTTGCAAATCCTCCGGTGAAGTATAAGAACAGAGGATTAATAATAGAAGTAGAGTGAAAGGGTATGAGAAACTCGAATAATAATAAATAATTTTAGAGAAAAATATAAACAAAAATTTTAATTTATTCATTTTTAATAATCAATTTTATTGATGGATAAAAAAAAATAGTGTCGGTTATATATCTTTCCTTTTAATAATATTGGATATAACAATAAAATTTAAGGAAAATAAACATTTAAAATAAACAGTAGAATACACGTCTTGTCACTTTAATAGAAAAGGTGATAATAATATTGAAATATTGATATAGGCAAATAGCTTCTCGGTCCACATTTCTTGCAAACTACACAACAAGACCAAAGAGAGAAAGGTAGGCAACAAATCATAGCAATTCAATGGTTCCTCTAACAAGCTCTCTGTCTCTCTCTATTCCTTTCTTTTCTTCCTTTATCGAGCTTCTCCTTTTCTTTCATTCTGGTTCCGTTTTTTCACATACAATTGATACATCTTCGTCAGTCTCACGTACCCTTTGTTTCTTTCACTGATTTTCTCAAAAACTAACTCCTGTTATCTGAATTTTATTTTTAATTGCTCTTGATTCATATATAGACTTATAGATTATCGTGTAAAGATCTGTGTGAATATAGATGGGGAGGTTATTTGTGGTGAATCTTGAAGGGAAGATCTATAGCTGCAAGCACTGTAGGATCCATCTTGCTCTCTGTGAGGATATCATTTCCAGGGTCAGTGTTCTTTTAATCTCTTTCATCCCTTGATTCGTTGAGTCTTTCTTGTTTTGTGATATTCTAGTAAAATTTTCATCTGGGTACAATTGTTTGCTTGATGTGGAGTTTTTTTTTTTTTTTTTTTTATGAGAATAATGTATGCCCTTTGATGGGTACGCTTTATATTTGGGTGTTTTGGTTTTATGACGATTTTAATTAAGTTTATTATGGTGGAGGGAAATGTTTTCCTAGAAACGAAGAATCAAAGGAAGCTTTAATAATTTGTAAACAATATACTCGAGATATATATATGTGCCATTGTAATGATGGAGCATTTATTATAAGGGCTGTTATCCAATGGCATCTTTTTTAATGAACTAATAAATTTGATTACTTAGCAAACTCTCTGATGCTTGATTGGTCAGCCATTATAATTTAGCTTCAGAAATGAGGAATTTGGGATATTTCCTTTGGGCCCTGTTTTGCCTCTTGATTGAAGTTAAATTATGCTTGCTTTCTTGCTCAAGAATTTCTCTCTGTAGGATTTCATTGTGGTTAGATTGTAAATGTATACTGTTTTTGCAAGCTCAGTAGTGTAGTAGTGCTTATAAGTTGTTTTTTGCTCAATAATAGTGCTTATATGTTGACTTGGAAGGATTTTTTTTGTAAAATGAACTGATATCTGAATGCTAGAAGGGCCTTGATTTCATTATCTTTCAAGGAAATTCTGTGTTTGATTTTTGTTTTTGGTTTGTGGTGGAAGTTTTTGCTTAGTTAGATAGTTGGATGTACTATTGTCTCTAAAGGCCCTTGCACTTTTTGACGGTTGTAACTTCTGGGATGAATTGATGCATTATACATACATGACTAGATTTTCAAAACCGGATTGAAGCCTTATCTTCTTTCTTCTTGATGAAGGACTTGAATGCCTATGATATATTTGTTAAATTTGGATTCCCCGACCTGGTTCATCTGTGCCATGACTAGCTCTCAGTATTGCCCAGCCCTGTCCAGAAATCTTGTTATTGAAAATGCAATCATCCTATGGACCGAGCTTCTCACTTAAGCAAGTGCATGTATGGCATCTGAATGCCAGAAGGGCCTTGATTTCATTATCTTTCAAGGAAACTCTGTGTTTGATTGTTGTTTTTGGTTTGTAGTGGAAGTTTTTGCTTAGTTAGATAGTGGGATGTAATATCTTCTCTGAAGGCCCTTGCACTTTATTACGGTTGTAACTTCTGGGATGAATTAATGCATTATACATACATGACTAGATTTGCAAAACCGGATTGAAGCCTTATCCTCTTTCTTCTTGATGAAGAACTTGAATGCCTATGATATATTTGTTAAATTTGGATTCCCCGACCTGGTTCATCTGTGCCATGACTAGCTCTCAGTATTGCCCAGCCCTGTCCAGAAATCTTGTTATTGAAAATGCAATCATCCTATGCACCAAGCTTCTCACTTAAACAAGTTCATAAATGACATGTGCCTGAGAGAAAGTAAGGTGCATGATGGTTCTGGTGTGAGTCCTGTGACTACTATCCCAAATTATGAGGTTAAGGGTGCTCCAATATCTGATGCTGGCACAGTGTGAAAGTTAGGGAAGTCTTTCATTATTCATGAGAAGTAATTGCTTTCAAATGTTCGTCTCCTTTGGTGTGCCAAGTTGTGCTTTCTGTTTTAAAGCATAAATTTGGGTCACAATTTCTAGGTCTACATCATTCTTATGCTTTCGTAACCAGTCATGTCTTGCATACATGCATGCAAATATGCATGACTATAAACATATATTTGCATAGATGCATCTGTCTTTCTTACAAGTATCTTGATGTAGCAGGTAATAGGTTCTAAGCAGAGTGAGTTGCTTCTGGCACTTGGTTACCTTCCCTATGTTTGGGAAGTAGAAGGGAAAAGAAAGGGGAGAAAATTGAGGGGTACATGTATCCCTTTTTTGGATGTTTAAAAATAAAGAAAGGAAAGGAAAAGAAAGGATTTAACACACTTTACCATTTAGTCCTTCATTAACATAAGAAATGTCATTATAAAGTTAGGGGTATAATGGTGAGTACCATAAAAAATTATAAAGGAGGTACACTCTCCCTCCAAATCCTCCCAATATGGGGGAATTAAAAAATGAGGATTTGAAGGGAAATGAAGGGGTACATGTACCCCCTCCTTTTCCTTTCCTCTTATTAAAAGAACTTCCTAAACAAAGGGTACATGTACCCCTTCATTTCGTTTCCCTCCATTCCCCTCAATCTAAACACATTGTTAATGTTTAGATGATATGGGATTATAATGTTCTTCAGAATGATCTTGATGACAAATCAGCATATTGGAGGCTTTTTTCTCGTCTTTTTAACTTTTGACAATTTTCATAGCGTGCAACAATAATGATGTGGGGTTGTATATGAAGCAAAAACACTGACTACTTATTTTGCCTGCGCTTTTATTCAGTCTTTTCACTGCAGGCATGGGAAAGCTTATCTCTTCAATAAAGTGTAAGTTTTTCTATGGCCACCTCAATATTACATATTCATGTCTCAATTGCAAATCCATCCTGAAATAGTTTATACTGGAATGAGTCTAAAATTTGCCAATTCCGTAAGGTGGCAGTTGTGTTGTGCTAGTACCAACCGCTAAAAGGATTAGAAAAGAGAAAGTGTGTGGTTGTAAAAACAGTTATACTGCTTATACTTTCAACTATGTTTGACATGTTGTTAATATATTTCTTGCTCAATTGGATTTCTGTTTGAAGACTACTCTAGTTCATTTCCCTGAATGGACTATAATTTAATATGTTGTGGTAAACTAAGTTCATTGTTGATCTAGTAAGTTGCATATTTCCCTGTAATGATTCAATTATTTGCTCATCATGTACAAGAGATTATTAACTGCTCCAAAGCATCAGTATTTTACCTTTATTTGCCAATTATTGTCTCTCTGAAGTCTGAACCCATCTTGCCGGAACAGGGGAGTTGAATGGTAGTGGTGATGTAACTTGTAACTGCAGGGATTATATTTTAATGGGTGAAATTGTGACCTAGGATAATCATGGATGTTCATGGACATCTTCTCACTTGCTCTTTTGACAAGATAAGACATTATTTGATCCTAATTGGTCATTTTATGAATAAGTTCACATCTCTTATTGTTTTGACAGAGTGAATGTCTCTGTTGGAGAGAAAGACGAAAGAATGATGATTACTGGATTGCATACCGTGGCTGACATTTTCTGTGTTGGGTGTGGATCAATCCTGGGGTGGAAATATGTAAGATTTGGTAGCAGAGAATTAAAAAATCATGGTTTTTGTGTATTCCCTTGTTTGTGTTAGTTACTTGGAAGGTTTGTTTCAGGAGACTGCCCATGAGAAGAGCCAGAAGTACAAGGAAGGAAAATCCGTCCTTGAACGGTCAGTAGATGACTAGGTTTATGGATAGAGAAACTTATTAGAGTTCCCATTTTGAGATGATGTTCTTAATTGAGGTTTTATGGGTTAATGCTGAGCAGGTGTAAGGTATCTGGTCCTGATGGAAGCAATTACTGGGTCAGTCGTGAAGCACATGGTGGGAGTGATGCAGATGATGCTTGATGACCCACTACACTTCAAATTTCAATTGTACATTCTTTGAACCTAACAATTTGTTCAACTCATGTGAATTCTTAAACTGACTATTCCTCATTTCGGCTGCTTTGCCCAACTTGCTGTTAATAACATGATTGAAAACAACCTACTGTTTATTCTGATTCGATTGATGTTCAAACTAAATTGAATCTTGTGTCGCAAATTTAAATTGAAAAAGTAGTAAGTTTCAGCTATTTAAGGATTCTCTCTCACTCCTCTCTCTTAAAACAAAATTATTGGTAATGTAGTTTTTACCCTGACAAATTTTCTTTCTTCTGTTGTGATATACTCCATCACCCCGAGAACTGCTGAATAATTTGGGATCCAAGTTGGTTAGGTTGATATATGTCAAAAGGGCTTACAGTTTTGTAAAATAATGATTCTAGGGTAGCAATGTTTTTAAGA
The DNA here is from genome assembly GCA_023935145.1 of Bretschneidera sinensis. Taxonomy (NCBI): domain Eukaryota; kingdom Viridiplantae; phylum Streptophyta; class Magnoliopsida; order Brassicales; family Akaniaceae; genus Bretschneidera; species Bretschneidera sinensis. The sequence continues at coordinate 19,866,723 of CM043703.1, forward strand.
AAAATTGATTTGTCTAGCAATCCCCACTGTCAGTACAAAATTGCACTGTTGCTATCTCCTGTTTGCAGCATAACACTTGCATGTGATTTCCCTTTAGCAGAAACGGGTTGTTTGGTAAGCCAACTTATCTATGCATTAAAAAATGCAAACTTACATGAGCCAAATGGTTTGTTATCTTTGTAATGGCATTTATTGATCCATGATCAGGCTTATTTTCTTTGTAAGGCACAATTAGGCATCAGAAAACTCAATTTGTCAAGTATTGTGGGAAACTAACCTAAGAGCTGGTAGTTTTAGTCAAAAGGGCAAGCAGGGTAAACGTGAACCATTCAGATAGATTGATTGACCAGCATTGCTTTTTCTTTTGTGGATGGTTAGTTGTTTCCGTGGCAGAGACTGCTAACTTCGATAGGCTGGATTTGTCTTGCACGTAATAATGTCAGTTTTATTGAGTAGGATTAACGCAATGAGCTATTTTTTCAACGCTTAAGATATATCTTTTTTTCACATTTATGTCAACTTTTTATAAAAAATTATTGGACAAATTTCTCTTCTAACGTAACTTGCTTTCGAGATCAGTAAAATTCGTAAGCACTGAGCACATACTTGTACATTCAGTAAAAGAGAAATAACCATTAATTTTTTTAGCAGCTTAAAACCATTTCTGTACCAATTATTTGCTAACTTGCATAGTCTATTTTTTAATATATATAAAGAATTACTACTAGTAAGTTTTATGTCCACATTTTATGATGATGGTGGTGCTATCGATCCGGTTCTTTGGTTACGGAATTTAAAAAGTCTATTAGTAATTATAAAAAAATTAAATAATAATTGTTTTAAAAAATTTAAAAATTAAAATTACTGTTTAATTTTCTCAAATTATTAGTGTATTTTTTCTATTCCATGATAATTCTCATAAATTTGATTTCGTAATATTATCACTCATGTCCTATATAAGTGAATCTCACACTTCTCTATTGATGATTTTTTTTTTCCTTTATAGAAAAATATTTTAGTTAATTATTTTACACAAAGGTTAAAAATAGATTTTAATACGAAACTGACTTGAATTTTATATGAATCCATTTTTTTCCAATATGCTCCACCAAAATTTAGACGCTTGATGAAAAACTTTACCAAGATAGAAGAAAGCGATAATATTAAACAAATCCAGCGAATAATCATAATATCTATCGCTTTCGGTGCATAATTGCTTTTCCTTTTCAAATCCTTGCATGTGAACCAATGTAGAAAGAGTAAGATTTAATAAATCCTACGTAATAAAAGTAAGGAAAAGAACATCCAAGACAAAAAAAAATTGGCAAATATAAATGCCTTAATAAAAAAAAAATCTTTACCATTACCTTTAATATGATAGAATTAAAGTTTGAAAATTAAATTGAGATAGAATTAGAGGTGGACACGAGTTGAGTCGAGCATTAATATTTAGGTGTTTTATGTCTGCTTGACTTAAAATAAATAGATTCAAATTTGATAACAAACAAGCTTAGTCAAGTCTGAACTCGAGCTTGAACCAAAACTTTAAATTGTTCATTCGAACTAGAACTCGAATTTTAATAAATATAAAATATTAATATAAATATTAATTCGAACTCGATAATATTTTCTCGAACTGTTCTAGAACCTTTCAAACCGAACTTTGAAGTATTCGAGCTGGCTTGATAATCCAATTGAGTCTAATTTTCGAGCTCGAACTCGATCGAACTGAATTTTGACCAAACTCGAGCTCGAACAACTCGAAAAAAACTCGATTCGAATCCACTCTTAAATAGAATCATAACTTTTTCTAAAAAATTTACTATAGAAAAATTATAAATTCAGTCTAATTTTAATTTCAAGTTTTAATTGCATATCATTGAATGCAACGTAATTAAAAAATTATTATCATATCATCCATATGATTAACAAACAATTACCCGTGAATGCACACAACGAGTTCTACAATCATACAGATAAATATAAACACGTAAAACAGTTTTTGTTAAATAATTTAGAAACTTCCGACCTAATAATTATTCCTTCGTGCTGTTGTGGACGTTACTCCATTGCGTGACCGAACAAGCAATCCATTTTCGTTTATTTTACAACAGAAAATAGATAGCTCCAAGGAAAAATTGCATGATGCCCACTTTCTACTTATGACACCGGAAAAAGAATGCAGCATATTCTGAAAAGAGTAAAAAAAAAAAGTGAATTTATTTTAATAGTGTAGCGCACAGATTATTTTATGTTTCCTCAGTCGAGGAAAATATCCAGCTATACGAAAACGTAAAAACGTCAAATTGAACACCAATTGTCCAAAATCCACCTTTATTTCATTCCGAAAACTAAGAGAATAAACAGCAGGAGACATCATACAAGCCACAAAATTCTTTATGATATGAACATACAAGCCACGAAATGAGTGTATTTCCACTGATAATGAATCAAATGAAAGCAATCCAAGAAGTGCAGCAATGCCGCATGTAGTACCTTTAGCAAACAATATGATAAAAAGATGTATGACTCAGCAGCAACTTGAGCTCGCGCTACAGAATGTACATCTTCAATTTTGCGACAAATTAAAAAAATCTAAATAGAGTCGAAGTCACCTAAGTGAATAAACCATTCGTTCAGACAGCTCTGCGCCCACAACCCTTTCATATCTATCCAACTGGGATTCCAAGTAACTCCTTTCTGAGGGACCGAAAGCTCGTTGAAGATCCTACAAGAAAGAAGAAATCCATAAGAAAATGAAATCAGAAAGAAAACCTTAAAAGGAAAAAGAAAATCACAGAGAAACTAGAGCAAGTTGGACTGGATGACACTTCAGATAGCTCTGACTAGTTTCTTGTCTAAGGACACATCAGTTATGTATCATGTTATTTGAGTAGCCTTCCAATATACGATATCCACACTGCAAAGAACGATCAACTACACCACTGTATTATTTGATCAATCAATATATGCATAGTGTCCTGGGAGTACATGAGAATCACGATAAAAATATAAATACAAACATTGTTTTCCCTTACTATTTTTCCCTTCTACCCCACTAAACCTCACCATAGCGGTTATTATACCACCAAAATAAAAAGTGAGCCAGTAGATGAATACCAGCTATGAAATTTTTTGTCCCAATTACAAAATATTTATGATTCAGTCATCAATACACCAAAGCATTAAGTATATATTTGTACCTTGTATCTAACTCGAGATCCCTTTAACCCAATTAGAATATTAGTGACATCACCATCCTTTATTCAAGATGTCTGACCACTGGTTTCAGGGTCCAACTCATCATCAGAACTTTGAGATTCAGGTTCAATCATTTCTTCATCGTTATCGATAAGAATATCGTTCGAGTCTTCTTGGCCAGTGTCATCATCATAATGCTGATTCTCCATGACATTTTTGGAGACACGAGGTGCTGAGGACTCCCCATTTTCTAAAATGGCAAAATCTGACAAGACAACATATGGCTTTCTGTCAAGCAATGGCCTCACGATATCAAATGGGACCCACCTGGAAATATTACTTCAGCTCATAAGATTTCATGTTGCAATTACAAGCAAATAAAATTATTAATTGTAATGATGAGATATAATTTAAGTTATACATTTCAAGGGCTGGACTCAAAGATATCAGTTACACTTGAGGAATAGAAATCAAGTGACTGACCAAAGAGAAACACAAGCTCATGGAACGAGAGAACATGTCGAGGGTGAATTGGTTGCAATTATAGGTATTTTTATTCCTTTTTTCCTTTCCCGTTCTTTTCCTGACTTCTAATGATGACAAGCAATCAATGGCAGACTCTCAAGCTGGCTCAAGCACATCTAATCGTCACTCCAGTAAAAAGTGGCATCCTCAAATGTCCAATTCTTTATAGGAGTATGTATCAGATCAAGGATGCATGGGTGATTGGAACCATGCGATACAGATTATTATCAAGGGTATATACAAGGCAGAAAACTAGAGCGATTCTCAACATTCACAGATGCCTCTATTTTACTACATCAATTGCATAAAGAAATTTAACAAATATATTCCTAAAAGATAATCCAATCATGGCATCGAAAATCATCACACAAAAATAGAAAGATTTTTGGGGAATCACACACAATAGGAAACTGGATGAAGATGATCCCATATATTAGTCGATATATTAAAAAAGTAACTACCATGCCCTCATATTCACTGGTCAGTTGCTAAATGTAGAACTTACCGGCAACGTAAAGGACAGAGAAGCTCGGATGGTCGATATGCTGCTTTATATCTCATCTTACTACAGGAGTGTATGTAATAACCAAGATAGTAGTACTGAAGACTAGGGCAATTGGCTTCATTCTTTTTCACCCAGCCTAATTCTTGCAGGGCTGAATACTTTCCCAGAGATAGAAAGGCATAATCTGGGTCCCAGAACAAATATTTACTTGACAAACATCTAGGGAGGATGTCTATCACACCAACTGCAACTAGCTGGCCATCAATCACATATTGCTGATGGAAAGAGCCAAAGCCACAGGGAGGAACCTCACTATCACCAGATGGTGAAACAAATACTAAGGGAGTGTCAACCAAAAACCTCCTGTATGAGCTTTCTGTAACGTGATCTGGTGCATCATTATGCACTTTTATCTGATATTGTCTATACAATGCAAACTCTTCTGGGTCAAAACTGGACCTTTTTAAATGAATCTCAAGCTTCCGCGTTTTCAATTGAGGATGTTCAGAGCACTTCCTATAACATAGATTTTTGCTGTCACTGCCTGTGACAGATTCTTTGCAAACAGTAACAACTGGAACATCTTTATCTAAAAAAACATCTTTTGCAGCAGAATAGAAGTTAACATGTCCATTGCAAGCCCTCATGGACAGACCAAAAGTTTCTGACAGTTGATTCATCAAACTTGCCAACTTATCAGCAATAATTTTGGGAGATGAAGCATTTTCTTCTCTACTATTTCTCAACACTCTTAACTGGTGCACATCCTTCTCAGCTGATTGTGCCCGCCTCAAAGCAGCCGCTATTTGGAATGCGATGTTGCTGGAGTATAAAAGATCTTCTGATCCTTCAGTTAATAGCTTCCTTTTAGCTCCTAAGACCTTTTTGACAGAAGCTTTAGGTAATTGAGTACCAGAAGGAAATTCCCCACTTTCGATGCATGTACGTACCACATTGTCGATTTGTTCAGACAGAGAATGCATAATTGATTCTTCCTTATTCTTTTCTTCATTGTTACCAGACAAGGATTTCGTCTCTGCTGAGCTTGAAACTTCATGATGCGAACAGCTGCATGTATCCTTAGAAGTATTCGGCACCTCTATTTGATCAACGGGCTTTTTCAGATCCAGTGTGCCATCTAAAAACCTAGGCATATACCATCATCAGTACCCAAATTAGAACTACAGCTACTCTAAAAGTGGTATGCATACAACTAGAAAGAGAGAGTGAGAGCATGGAAACATCAAATACATTCAGATTGGATAATGCAGATGGATGCTAACCAGGAGAAAATATCGTCAGACAGTAAAAAAGCAGGCAAAAGAATGATGCTTAAGTATACATGTCAATATGTTTACGCCAGTTAACCAAAAAATAAAATTAAAAAAGAATAAGAAGAAACGAAAAGACTACACAAGTATACCTTTGAGTTCGTCTATACACTCGAAGTTGCTCTTTAGAAGGAACAAAATCACTTGCCCTCAAACGAATGGTATAAGCTGGGCAGCATGTCCTTTCCATCTCAGGTTTGTAAAGGAAACACCCAGATCTTCTCCAGCCTCGATCAAGAAGATCTACCAATAAAGCAATAGAGTAAAAATCTAACAACTGAAATTATACTATAACCAACAAAAGCAAAGAATCATTTTAAATTTACAGATCTTATTCTAAGGTTAAAGCGCTATTAATCAAGGGATAAAAAAAAAGCTAAAGCATCTGCCACAAAAGAGACGGGGCAGAGAATAGAAATCAATTGCCAGATGTTTACCACATTACTAAACGGAAAATAAATAAACATTGCACTCATAGAAACCCTGGGAAGACTCTTAACTCCCACAATCCCATTAATCCATTATTATTTCAATGCCCTCGATAAATAGGGCATAAAAAATACACAAGTAAAAAAAATTGCATAGATTTAACTTAAAAGGGGGAAAAAGGGGGGGGGGGGGGGGAGGAGGAAGAACAGGAGACACTTGATATCATCAGGTTACTGGTGATTGACACGATATAACAAACTTTCACCAAGGAGTCAAGAGAAGGCTCACATATGATATGCCGGTTTCGTGCATACTAAAAGCACAATAATCCATCCAGACCATTGCATGTATGTTATAGAACCACAAATATTCAAGCGTCACACCTTTTAGCTTTTTACGACAATATGACCTACAAACTACAATTTGGGAACTATATAGAACAAACAAGAGATTATTTGAGTATAAATTACAAGTGTTGATTTTGTAAAATATAGCAAAAGGCCGAATAGACCAACCTTGGTAGTCATCAACTGTAATGCTGTGTGCCCATAAATCTGCACAAACAAGGCAAAATAGGAGGGGGGGGGGGGGGGGGGGAATAATAAGAACCAAGCATCTGTTGTCTAAATTATTGTTTAATTGCACAAGGAAGAAACAATTCTTGAGACAGATAAGAACTAATCTATACTCATCAATATCATCCTCCTGAGATGAAACTTAAACCTACAACCACGAACTAACTTTCTTTCTTTCAATCAGTTTGTTTATGTCAACATTTACATTTATGTTTCTACTCTATAGAAATGCTATATGTTTTAAAATCTGAATCCATTTAGCATAATTTGGTCAACAAACAAATAAACATTAGTGCTGTACTTACTCATATTTAATGAAAGCTAGACTTCAGAAATTTTTCAGCTTTGAAATGAAACACAAGATTAGTTAATTGTCAAAGAAGTCCAAAAAGAATAAAACTGAAACAAAAGCAGCATTAATTTGATCATTTTTCAAATATTGTAAATTACCAAAATAAATATAGTGAACAATGATTGATCGTAACATACCTCACAAATTCAACTCATTTCCATCAACAAAAGTAAAACAAACTCGAATTATCCACAAAAAAACTAGTATATTTACTTAATTAGCAACAATTACACCTCGCAAAACCACATTCTTCACGCTCTTTCAATCAATCCAAACATATCATAGAACCAACCAAGAAAATATACTAAGATTTACCAATTTGATCAGTGTAATTCAAGTTATTCAATAATCAAATTAATCACAAAATCAAAATTAAAATTAAAACGACAGACCGTGAGAGAAGCTGGTGCGACCAGGGGATCTACAATAACCACAAGAACTTCTACGCCTACCCCAATCAACCACCACACTTTCTCCTCTGTTATTGTTGCTATTGCTGCTACTAGCTTCGCTTCTCATTTTCGATTTCCTCATTGAAATCGAGTAAATTTGGGAGTTTTCAGCACCAAAAATACGACACCGTTCTCTCCTCTAAGCACGTCTCTGTGTATCTAACAATCTAAGCGATTGACTGAGTTCTCTCTCTCTCTCTATATATATATATATATATTTAATTTAAATCGAAGCAGAAATTCGTTGCAAGTTTCAAATATAAATGAAATGCTACACTGAAGGCAGTCGGATCAAAGGAAATAAAATATTTATTTTTAAATTTTTTATTTAAAGTCGAGATCGATAATTGTATCATATACATATACATGTCAATGTATCAAACAAAAACTTCACCACCAACTAATCATAGATTTGGATGTAATTGATCTAAAATCTAAAGTTAAGTTAGCAAAATCGGAATGGTAAAAACCTCAACCCAACTTTTGTTGTGGCTAACTTTTGATCTAATCCAATTTGGTTAAACTGATTTAGATTGATTTTGAATTTTTGATTTAATTTATTTTCTTGTTTTAAAAATTAATTCAAATATATTACATAAAAATATTTTATCTATGCTTTAATTTTAATGTAAAAACACGCACAGAATGATTTTTTAAATCTATAAACACATTATTTTTATTAATCGCATATTTGTACCTTTAATTGCTACTCTTGCCCTCAATAATTACAAAATGTGTAAAAAAACACGTTTAATTGAGTTATTTTTCATTTTAATTTCATTTTCATAAGATCGTCGATTCAATAACATAAAATTTAATACAAAGAAGAGAGGTTATAGAACATTTAACATAAAATGTTTTTTTATTTGTAATAAGTATTCACGATACCAAGTTGATAACAAAATTTAATTTTATAAAGTATTAATTAAAATAATTATCTTAATACTTAATGTTTTAGATAATAACTAATTATGATATACGTGATCCATACTACTTAATGATATAAGTTCATTATTATCAAAGCCTTTTTTTTTATATTAGCTTGAATTAGATGGTGACCTAACATTATAAATATATTTTCATCGGGTTATCAAATCGTCGGGTTCATATTTTTTCAACCTAAACCCAAATCAAAATCTTAAAAACACAAACCAACTCAATGTATTACATTGGTTTGGGTCAATTTTAATATTCAATGGCATAGCTAAAAATGGTTGCTGTATGAGTTAATCTTTGGCAAGGAAGTTGTGTACATGCAATTTGAGTGTTGTTTCAAGTATTGGCTGCAGAAAATTGGAAAAAATACAGCAAATATTAACATGACGTTTTTTATACTATTCTATGAAGAAGATATTCTTTTAACGTTACTGGCACTATCCAAATACAAAATGAAAGACACGGGCCTATACAGATGAGATACAAGAATTGAAGACATAAAAACAAGAAATTCAATCTAAGCATTATACTCATTCTACTCAGATTCAAAAGAGCACTTCCAAACATTCTATTCAAATTCAAGAACTCTCTTGTAAGCCTGATATTGGAATTACCAATATGCTGAACTAAGTGTATGCCATACAAAAATAGAAGGCACAAATACAAGAAATTTAGTCCAGTCTTTGTACATAGATTCAAGAGACTGCTTCCAAACATTCTTCTCGTGTTCAAGAATTCACTTCCAAGCATTTTGTTAAGATTCTAAAGATCACTTCTAAGCATTCTACTTGGATTCAAGAGCTCGCTTGTACAAGTGGATGAACTTTGTGTTTTATGTAGCGGTTTGTTGGGGTATCTTATATTAGAGCCCCTCTATTAAAACTTTGGTCAAGATTTGAACTTTGATAACTTAATTTTATTTGAATTTACATGGTTATGAATACAATTGTGTTATGAAATGATCCATATATTTTTTTTTAAGAATTGAACCGAGTTTTACTTTGTGAATGCAAATTGAACTAGATGTTTTTGGTTTTGTTCCGATTGTACTTTTTTTTATATATAATTTCATTGCTCTATTTTTGTTCTTTTAGGGGTAAGGTTCTCATTAAGAATGGATTCGAGCCGAATCGAGCTCAAATACTAAGCTTCAAGCTTAAATGAATAGACTTGAGTTCGAGTTCGACTTCAATAAATTTTATGACAGTTCGAGCTAGATAACAATCGTGTTGAAATTTTGGGTTCAGATATGTTATAACATTGTACATGTAGACCCGTTATCTAATAAAAGACCCAATTAAGTGATATAATTTTTATAGGTCTCAAAAGTATCAATGTTTTTTAGTATGTGCCATCTTATGTGTAGAAGCTCGATGTGGTATGGGTCTTTGTTAATGGGCCAAAGACCCAATGCACATGTGTGAGGTCACTGTTAGGGTTATGGTCTCTAAGGCACAGGGATATAAATAGACATCAGGGGAGAGTGTTTAACGTGCGTTAAGTTTTATTGAAACAAACAGTTCTTCTCCCTCCACTCTAACATTCAGTTGATTAGTTTCCATACCAAAGGTGGTTCTCCCTGTAGTCTTAGAAGATCAACCCAAGGAGGCTTGCTTACAATGGATTCCAGTTTATTTCTAACTCATCTTCTCAATATATATATATATATATATTCTTGACAAGTTTAATATGAAAAGATCTTGGCTGTATCATTGATTATTTGTGTATTAGTATCAAAATTTAGATTACAATTGGAATCTGGTTGTAATTTGGATTTGGATGAGACTTTTTATGTACCGTCTTTTAGACGGAATTTGGTTTCTATTTCATGTTTGGACAAATCAGGTTTTTCTTGTTCATTTGGAAATAGAAAGTTTAGTCTTTTTCAGAATTCAAATTTGTTTAGTACCGGTTCTTTAATTGATAATTTATATAAACTGAATATGATTACCTCCAAAGAAAATGAATCCTTGCATCCCAGTAATGTTGGTATTAAGTGTAGATTAACAAATGATAATTCATTAATGTTATGACATAAGTGTTTAGGACATATTTCTAAACAAAAGATTCAAAGACTTGTGTCAGAAGGAATTCTTGATCCCTTAGATTTGTCAGATTTTGAAGTCTGCATTGAGTGCATTGAGGGAAAACAAACAAATGTTAAAAATAAAGGTGCTAATAGGAGTAATAATGTCTTAGAATTGATACATACGGATATTTATGGTCCATTCCCTACAGCTTCTTGGAATGTACAATAATATTTTATCACTTCATAGATGACTACTCCAGGTATGGCTATCTTTATTTAATTCATGAGAAGTCTCAATCTATAGACATGTTCAAGAATTTCAAAGCCGAAATTGAAAATCAATTAGGCAAGAAAATTAAGGCTGTCAAATCTGACCGTGGAGGTGAATACTACGGTAGATATGATAGATAAGGTGAACAACGTCCCAGACCCTTCGCCAAATTTTTGATGGAATGTAGGATCGTTCCTCAATACACCATGCCAAGGACTCCTAGTCAAAATGGTGTAGCTGAGAGACAAAACCGAACCTTAAAGGATATAGTAAGAAGTATGATTAGTCATTCTTCTTTGCCAAAATCGCTTTGGGGTAAAGCCATCAAGACTGCAATTTACATCCTGAATAGAGTTCCAAGTAAAGCAGTAGCTAAAACCCCATGCGAGTTATGGACAGGCAAAAGGCCTAGCATTAGGCATTTGCATGTTTGGGGATGTCCAGCTGAGGCTTGGCCTTATAAGCCAAATGAGAAGAAGCTAGACTCAAGGACCATTAGCTGCTATTTTGTTGATTACTCTGAAAGATCAAGGGGTTTCAAATTTTATGATTCCTCTAATAGATCCTTTTTCGAAAAGAGCGATGCCAAGTTCATTGAGGATGTTGAGTTAAGTGGGAGAGACCAACTTAGGCAAGTCAATTTTGAAGAGGAATGTGTTTACATTCCTGTTGTTGCAACTGAAAACGTTCAGGTATACCACTTGTTATATTAATCTTGATACTAATACACAAATAATCAATGATACAGCCAAGATCTTTTCATATTAAACTTATCAAGAATTCATATATATATATATATATATATATATATATATATATATTGAGAAGATGAGTTAGAAACAAACTAGAATCCATTGCAAGCAAGCCTCATTGGGTTGATCTTCTAAGACTACAAGGAGAACCACCTTTGGTATGGGAACCAATCAACTGAATGTTAGAGAGGAGGGAGAAGGACTGGCTGTTTCAATAAAACTTAACGCACGTTAAACACCTTCCCCTGATGTCTATTTATATCCTTATGCTTTAGGGACCATAACCCTAACAGTTACCTCACACATGTGTATTGGGTCTTTGGCCCATTAACAAAGACTCATACCACATCGGGCTTCTACACATAAGGTGGCCCATATTAAAGAACCTTGATACTTTAGAGACCCATAAAAATCATATCACTTAATTGAGTCTTTTATTAGATAACGGGTCTACATATACAATGTTATAACCTATCTGAACCCAAAATTCCAACAATCTCCCACTTGGGTTACATATGTTATCCTTTATATTGTACATGAAGATAACCTTAATTGAGCTCATTTGTGCTATCTAAACCAAAATATCCAACAACAATCTGGTCCATTAACCATATCAATGTAGGATCAAAGCGGCCTTTTATCACATTTATCGTAACAAGACCCATCAATGGCCACAACACTAACACAATTAACGACATAGATCTAGTATGGATGTGTAGCATGGAAATTATATGAAACGTGATCTTAAACATGTCAATTTTCAACTGGTCCTCCTATGACTCAAAAGTATCATATGAAATACTTTCAAACATTAAATGCAAAAATGCAATGAAAGTCATCATAGAGTAATCAAAAATACATAATCCAAAGTCTGTACAGAATAACATAACCATGTCAATTAAGCAAAAGTAGAAGGCCAAATACAAACTCCCACTATACAGGCATATGGTCCAAAAGAACAACACCCATGTGAGCAACATGCTCATGAAACACTATGGGTGGCAAACCTTTAGTAAGTGAATCCGAAATCATTGAGTTTGTACTGATATGCTCAATTGACACTTGAAAATTCTGGACTCTCTCTTTGACAACTAGAAACTTAATGTCAATATGCTTTGACCTCGACGAGCTTCGGTTGTTCTTGGAATACAACTCAGCAGCCTTATTATCACAATAAATCGTTAATGGTCTATCAATGCCATCAACCATGCGCAACCCAGTGATAAAATTTCGCAGCCATATTCCCTGATTTGATGCCTCATGGCAAGCTATGAACTCTGCCTCCATGGTGGAAGTAGCTATGAGTGACTGTTTCACACTCTTCCATGATATAACTCCTCCAGCTAACATAAAGACATAGCCAGAAGTGGATCTCCTACTATCGAGACAATCAGCAAAATCGGAGTCTGAATGCCCAATGATCTCCCAAAGATTTTATCTCCAATATGTGAGCATATAATCCTTCGTTCTCTGTAGATATCTCATAACCCGTTTAGCTGCTTTCCAATGATCCACGCCCGGGTTACTCAAATATTTGCCTAGTATTCCAACAATGTACGCAATGTCCGGTCGCGTACATACTTGTGCATACATGAGACTTCCAACAGCTGAAGCATAGGGATATTTCTCCATTTCATTCTTCTCAAGTTCATTTTTCGGACATTGGAGCAAACTAAATTTATCATTCTTTGTCACGGGTGTGTTTCCTGGGCACAACCACTCATGCTAAATCTACTTAGCACTTTATCAATATAGGCCTTCTGTGACAGTCCAAGTATACATCTGGAACGATCTCTATGGATTTGTATACCCAAAACAAAGGACACATCACCAAGATCTTTCATTTTAAATTTACTTGATAGAAATCTCTTGGTTTCATGCAATAGGCCTATATCGTTGCTTGCCAGTAGAATGTTGTCTACATATAGCACCAGGATAATAAATTTGCTCCCACTGAACTTGAGATATATGCACTGATCAACGGTGTTTTCCTTAAATCCAAAAGATGTAATCACCTGATCAAATTTTCGATACCATTGCCGGGATGCCTGTTTTAAGCCATAAATGGACTTTTTAAGCTAGCATACAAGATACTTTGAATCTTTGGACTCAAAATTCTCCGGTTGCACCATGTATATTGTTTCTTCAATGTTTCCATTGAGAAACGTTGTTTTAACGTCCATTTGATATAGCTCCAAATCATAGTTAGCTACAAGTGCCATAATGATTCTAAAAGAATCTTTCGTCAAAACCGACGAAAAAGTCTCTTTATAATCAATGCCTTCTTTTTGAGTGAAACCTTTGGCGATTAGGCGGGCCTTATACCTTTCAATGTTGCCTTTTGAATCCCGTTTGGTTTTAAATATCCATTTGTAACCAATCGGTTTCGCACCTTTGGACAACTCTACTAAGTCCCAAACACCATTGTCATCCATTGGTTTCATTTCATCATTCATGGCTTTAATCCACTTTTCAGAATTAGGACATTGTGTAACTTGACTAAAAGAAGTCGGATCATCTTTCAGACCCATATCAAACTCATGTTCTTGGAGATACACGACATAATCAGTCGAAATCGCGTTTCTCCTTTCTCTAGTGGATCTCGTTAATGGCACTTCCACTTGAGGTTGTTGAGGTACCTCTTGATGAACCTCAGGAGGTTCCTGATTTTGAGCATGCGGTAATTCAGGTTCGTCATCAATGCGTTGGATCTCCGGATTTTCATTTTGAATAACATTAGGTATGGATACCTGAATGTTTTCAGTTGCAACAACAGGAATGTAAACACATTCCTCTTCAAAATTGACTTACTTGAGTTGGTTTTTCCCACTTAACTCAACATCCTCAATGAACTTGGCATTGCCCGTTTCGAAAAAAGATATATTAGAGGAATCATAAAATTTGAAACCCCTTGATCTTTCAAAGTATCCAACAAAATAGCAGCTAACAGTCCTTGAGTCTAGTTTCTTCTTATTTGACTTATAAGGCTGAGCTTCAGCTGGACATCCCCAAACATGCAAATGCCTAATGCTAGGCTTTTTGCCTGTCCATAACTCGTATGGGGTTTTAGTTACTGCTTTACTTGGAACTTTGTTCAGGATGTAAATTGCAGTCTTGATGGCTTCACCCCAAAGCGATTATGGCAAAGAAGAATAACTAATCATACTTCTTACCATATACTTTACGGTTCGGTTTCATCTCTCAGCTACACCATTTTGACTAGGAGTCCCTAGCATGGTGTATTGAGGAACGATCCCACATTCCATCAAAAATTTGGTAAAGGGTCCAGGATGTTGTTCACCTGATCCATCATATCTACCGTAGTATTCACCTCCACGGTCAGATTTGACAGCCTTAATTTTTTTGCCTAATTGATTTTCAACTTGACTTTGAAGTTCTTGAACACGTCTATAGATTGAGACTTCTCATGAATTAAATAAAGATAGCCATACATGGAATAGTTATCTATGAAAGTGATAAAATATTGTTGTCCATTCCAAGAAGCTGTAGGGAATGGACCACAAATATCCGTATGTATAAATTCTAAAACACTATTACTCCTATTAACACATTTATTTTTAATATTTGTTTGTTTTCCTTTAATGCACTTAATGCAGACTTCAAAATCTGACAAATCTAAGGGATCAAGATTCCTTCTGACACAAGTCTTTGAATCATTTGTTTAGAAATATGTCCTAAACGTTTGTGTCATAACATTAATGAATTCTCATTGGTTAATCTGCGTTAATACCAACATTACTGGTATGCAAGGATTCGTTTTCTTTAGAGGCAATCATATCCAGTTTATATAAATTATCAATTAAAGAACCGGTACCAAACAAATTTGAATTCTGAAAAAGACTAAACTTTATATTTCCAAATGAACAAGAAAAACCTGATTTGTCCAAACATGAAATAGAAACCAAATTCCGTCTAAAAGATGGTACATAAAAAGTCTCATCCAAATCCAAATTACAACCAGATTCCAATTGTAATCTAAATAAACAAACTACCTCCACAGGAGCTCTTTCTCAATTTCCTACATAGATAAATCTTTCAGCATCAGTTGGCGCTTGACTCCTTATGCACCCCTGCATAGAAACACTTATGTGAGTAGTTGCACCTGTATCTATCCACCAAGTGTTCTTAGGTACTAAGGCCAAATTAACTTCTGAACAAACAAAGTTTAGAAGTTTACCCTTCTTCTCACGCCAGGTCACATACTTGGCGTATTTTGTGCAGTTTTTCTTCACATGACAAACTTTGTGGCAAAAGAAACAAGTTATACCTTTATCTTGTTTCTGTTGTCCCTTATGGTGTGAATTTTCAGACCCTGCAGTTTCCTTTCCTTTAATGTTCCTCTTTCTTTTCTTGCTGGAACTGGGGTCCTGATAAGTTGATGCTAAATGAGCACTTTCAACCTTTTCATGATTAAGTCTCTCTTCCTCTTAGACACATTGAGCAATCAGCTCATTCAAAGTCTATTTCTCTTTTTGAGTATTGTAACTGATTTTGAAAGGACTGAATTGTGTAAGAAGAGAGATCAAGACTAAGTGCACCAGAATGTCTTCTAGCAATTCCAGCTTAAATGCCTTTAGTCTTGTTATAAGGTTTGACATCTCTATGATGTACTCTCTTATATTCCCCTTTCCCTTGTACCGCATTGAGATAAACTTAGTCAAGATGGTGCTTGTCTCGACCTTTTCGTTTGCGGTGAATCGGTCTGCTATTTGGGAGAGGAATTTCTTAGCATCGTTTTCATCAGGAATAGAACCCCTGATGGTATCCGGAATCGAGTGCTTCATAATCATTAGGCTCATGCGGTTTATTCGGTCCCACTTTTCATATACAACCTTTTGCTCAGCGTTACTATCGCCAGTCAAAGGTACGGGGCGATCGACCTTCAATGTATAGTCTAATTCCATGCACCCTAGCACGATCATAACATAATCTTGCCACTTCTTGAAATTCGTGCCGTTAAGCACGAGAATGCTGTTGATGTTAGCAGAAATCGATGTTGCTATAAACAAGAACAAAAGCTCACAATTAGTAACAACTTATGTATATATGAATCAAAACAAAACTATACACATATACACATGCATGTGGGCCCATAACAAGATACCTAGCACAACATTAATACTTAGTCTTTGGACAAAAATATCAACATGTAAATGGTATCTCAAATATAGTTCATGAATATTGACAACCCAACCTGCCAAATAATGTGCATTTCTTTGGGCTGACACATTATTTGCATGGTAACCTTTATTTGTCACATATTCACAACTATTTTAATCTATTAATAATGCAAAAATAACATTCTTTTGGGCTGATTATTTTCATATATTAATAGCATATTTACATGTCTTAAAATAAATAAATTTACATATTAGAGATTGTTTTGGCAACATAATACTTCAATTCATTCATAAAAAACATTAAACATAAAATTTGGAACAAAATCCTTAAATTTTTTTTTTTCTTGACCGGCGCCGCGGCACCAGCAATCTACCTGAGGGACAGATTGCTGGCGCTGAGGAAATACCAAATTGCTATGTTTGCAATTTGCAAGCGATCGATTTACTATAGAAACATAATTACAATAAGATCAGTAATGCATCTTTGATTTGTTTCTTGCAAATTACAGTTTTTATCATTCTTTTGTCTTTTGTGCTTTTGGCCTTTAGCTAAGCAAAATGATTTTGTTTGCATCAGCTATAAGATCACTCCACTATTAAGTTTCCATGCATTTTATAATTGAAAGGTAATGAATGGAAGATTAAAAACTTGCACAGAACATGTGGAGATGCACATAATGACAAGAATATGCACAGAACATGCGGTCACTATTAACTTTTCTACCCAATCCACTTGTTATATTTGGAAAAATGAAAACTGTGTAAATCTTTTTGACATTACGCATTAAGCCACAAAACAAAACCCAAAGCCAACGCCGCAGCCCTGGTTCGATAAACGACAATTGAATCAATCACAAAAATCACTAAAATTGAATATTTTTATACAAAAAAAAAATCATATTTTGAGATGCAATTCACATAGTAATTATACAATTTCATCAACAAACATGGATTTATAGCAATTTTTTCAAAATAAATTTCTGCTCTAACCATACTTTATGGGAAAAAATTCAAAAAACTCAATTTTTATATAATCTCAACAATTTAACATGAAAGGCTCTGATACCACTTGTTATATTAATCTTGATACTAATACACAAATAATCAATGATACAGCCAAGATCTTTTCATATTAAACTTGTCAAGAATTCATATATATATATATATTGAGAAGATGAGTTAGAAACAAACCGGAATCCATTGGAAGCAAGCCTCCTTAGGTTGATCTTCTAAGACTACAGGGAGAACCACCTTTAGTATGAGAACCAATCAACTGAATGTTAGAGGGGAGGGAGAAGAACTGTCTGTTTCAATAAAACTTAACGCACATTAAACACCCTCCCCTGATGTCTATTTATATCCTTGTGCCTTATGGACCATAACCCTAACAGTTACCTCACACATATGCATTGGGCCTTTGGCCCATTAACAAAGACCCATATCACATCGGGCTTCCACACATAATGTGGCCCATACTAAAGAACCTTAATACTTTGGAGACCCATAAAAATTATATCACTTAATTGAGTCATTTATTAGATAACGGGTCTATATGTATAATGTTATAATATATCTGAACCCAAAATTCCAACAAATCGAACCTATTCAAGCTCAAACTTGAGCCCGAACTATAATTTTAATAAAAAAAAATTGGTTCGAGCTCGAGCTCGATAATACTTTATCGAACTATTTGAGAGCTTTTTGAACTGAACATTAAGGTATTTAAGCTCGACTCGATAAGTTATTCGAACCTAATTTTTAAGCTCGAGTTTGAGTTCGAACTCAATTGAGCCGAGCTTTGATGGAATTTGAGCTCGAATAGTTCGATAAAAGTTCGACTCGATTCTAACCCTAATTCTCATGTCCCTCCCCTTTATTGCTTGTATTACTTTTTAAGGTTTGCCTAACCTTCCACATCCATAGGTGGCTTATATATATAAAAGAACAAATTGAAAGAAGTTTGAATATGCTTGGGAGAGATTTCAATACACATGTAAAAGAAGAACATACATATGACGCAAAGAACTTAAACAATCTTTCAAGGTTTTCAAATAAAAAAAAAAACGAAGGCTTAAATGCATTTTGGTTCTTAAGTTTTGGGGGTCTTATACTTTGGCACACAACTTTTATTTTGCAGCATTCTAATACACAACATTTGATTAACTAAGAAAGTAAGAATGGCATGGATGTGGGTAGTTGAGGTTGCATATTCATATGCATTCTAATTCATAGATGAAAATGATCATACATTTTTTCCGTCAACCAGACCGTCAACCAGATCGGATGATGGTTGTTGGTGTGAATTACCAATCATTACAGAAGAAAAGGACAGTTGCATTCACCTGCTTCCACCATTATATTTTTTTTCCCGTAATTTTATTTTTTAAACATGTTTTTCAAATATAAACATGCTTATGTAATTATATTATCACAAAAAAAAAATTGTTGTCTTTTAACAATACATTTTTTTTTTTTATAATCTGGACATACATATATTATCAAATATTCTAAATAAAACCAATCATCATCAAATAATATCCATATTACAATTCAAAATATAAATTAAAGCTAAAGAAGGGTTTAAAATTTATAAAGGCTGATCACCTACCTCCTTACTCCAACATATAAGAAGAGACCTCAGTCTGCAAGGATAAAATTCCTTCAAACCCAATTCTTTCAGGTCGGATAGTCCAAATCCTCGTCGGAATGAGAAAAAAAAAGGATTTTTCAAAATTTTAAAGAGCTTTATAACAGTTTAAAAGTGAATGCAAATGGGTTCATAAGGGTTACTGTATTTTAAAGATAGTGGTCCAAAAATTGCCATCAAATGGGTTTTTTGTTGCAATATCTTTCACGCTGCATTAAAAAAAAAAGTTCTTCCATGTGCTAAAGTCATTATCTGTTTCACTGAAATTTGTGCAAGACATTTTTAAAAGGTCCTCCTTAACTTTAGCCTACTTCTTTAGATAAATTTTCTTTTCACTCGTGATGTGTATTAAATTATAACAATAATATCCACTACATAAAAATGTGGGTATAATCCAATTAATCGGCAAAAATGTATTTTAAAGAAGAGGGCTTATATTTCTTTCAATGATCGCATTTAAGAAGAAAAAAATAGATTTAATTATTTTTTTATAAAAAATTTAAAGTTAAGTAACAGTTTATTTATAAATTTTCAAAAAAAAAAAAAATTTAATCATGACTTTGTTAATTTGAAACAATTCAATTTGTTAATTTGATTTTGGTTAAATTTTGATCAAAAGTTACCGAAAAATTTAATATATTTGTTAATTTATATGATAAATACATTAAGTTTTTCGATAATCTTAATTATTTAACGTTGCAAGTTAATAAATTTATTAAATTTTTTAAAAATTTTTTGATCGAAATTTGATCGGAATCAAATCAATATACTGATTTTGCACAAATTTATGGATTAAATTAATTTTTTTTTGAAAACTCAATAAACAAATTGTTTCTTGGCATCAGTCATCACAATCGAAATAAGAAGAGAGTGTAAGGGCAAAAGTGCAAAAAGTCTCATTTTAAAAATTCAAAAGGAAATTAGAAAGAGAGGGTATTATCGTGATTATCCATCCACCTAAAAGCAAACATCAGAAAACGTAAGCTTTAAGTGGGAGAAACAGCGAGAGCAATTACTTACAGTTGGCCCGTCATTTATCGAAATCACCATTTTCTCCATTTTGCCCCTCAAGCCGCTCCTTAGTTACATTCACTGCCACTCCTCTCTCTCTCTCTCTCTCTCTCTCTCTCTCTACTCACTGCGATTTTAATCTCTCTCGATCCCTCTCTGTCTACATTTTCTCTCGTTTCTCTTACTTGTTTCAGCTTTCTCTGCAATAATGGCGCTCTCTTCAAGTTCATTCTAGCTCTTGCTCTCTCTAAGTTTTTAGCTCGTTCTTCAACAATGACGGTGTGTTCAAGCTGAGGAGTCTCTCTCTAGGTTTAAGCTTTCGTTTTAAGTCAAGTGAGAGAAATGCCGATTTCTGCTTCGAGTTTTGGAGTACTTGAGCTCGACTTTGGATCTAATTGTTTCTATTTAAGGCTAAAATAAGCTCCTTGATGGTTGCGTTTGGTGTTGTTGTTGAAGACGTGAATGAGAAGCTAAGTTGGGCTTTAGTGTCTTTTGATCTGTAAATTTCTGTTGTTGTGCCTTTTTTTGTTTCTTCGTATACTTTGGATTTTGAGCGATGAATCGAAGCTTTAGGGCTCAAGAATCGCAAATGCAAGCTGCGGCGGCGAAGCAGAGGCAACAGCTTAGGGCTTCGATGATGAAGGAGAAGGAAGACGAGCTCGCATTGTTTCTTGAGATGAAAAAGCGCGAGAAGGAACAAAACAATCTTCTTAATAACTATGAACAGTTTGATGCTCCATTCGGTATACATTTATTAACTAATTTTTTGGGGTTTTATGTAGATTGATTGGAGTGTGAATTAGGAATTGGTAGGTTGTCTAGCAGTTTCTTGAGTATTAGCATTTCTTGAATTTGTTTATATAAAAGAGTGCGAATTTCGCGTAATTTTTGGGAAGAGTTATGTTTCTGGTTTGGCTGTGTTCTCTTTTGTCATTTGGTATTTTGCTTATTGTAGGGTCCAAACCTGGTACTTCTCCAATATTTAATATTTCATCATCGACGCCTGCACGCAAGACTGGTGCTGATGATTTTCTCAACTCTGAAAATGATAAAAATGACTATGACTGGTAATGTAGAAGCGTCTCTGTTTACTTTATCTTATCTTTTTTTAATTATTAACTTATGTTAATATAAAGTTCTGTCATTGTATTGGATGCTGTAATCATCATTGGAACTTTTTTTTTGGGAATGCTTCATCATATTTCACTGTAGCAATGAAAAAATCCGAATTCTCACTTTGACATCCTTTAGTTTTGGTGTTTAACAAGTGTGATACTCAATTTGAAGGGTATGGAAAAATCTGATAATTATTGATGATCTGCTAATTGTTGGACCTTGGAAGTGAATAGGCTTTCTAGATGTGAAGAACATTGTGTCATGTACCTAAAGTCACAAGCCGCAAGTAGAGCAGTTCTGTCTTCTGAACATTTTTTTAGTCAGTAGTTCTATCTTCTGAACATAGGTTGCCAACCTCACAATAAGATACTAATGACAACTTGATGGGCTTAAGAATTCCAAAGTAGAGTATCATTGTTTCTCGACTCAATTAAGCTTTAACTTAGATTGTGGTACTAACAACTGCTTGAGTTCTTACTTATCAGAAAGAAGAACTGCATGAGTTCTTTTTCCTCTGTCTGGTGTCCATTGTTGCCATAACTTGGCACTAATGTCTTATTTGTTGAACCTGGTGTTTTTGCTTTATTTGTTCAACCTAGTGCTTTGGTTCTTCATGTTGCTCCGAAGAGTACTGACCTCGTCCCATAAGTTCTATTAAGGATTCGTTGTTATCTTTACTACCAGCTTTGCAGTAGTCATCTTTGCAATATGCTTGGAGATATGATCCTTAGACAAAAGGCCGAGACTAAAACTTTTTCTTGTTTTTGAGGGGGGACACAACTAAAGTGAACTGAGCAGGGTAGGAAGAATTGGCATCTGAAGGTTTGTCTGAAGTGCTGGACCATTACAAATTTTTCATAAACTAAATTATTTGTTGCCTTTTTCTTTTTATGGGAAACTGAAATTGCAATATCTCTATAAGAATTGTGAAAACTTAACCCTGTTTATTTAATATAGTCGCAAATTCAACTTCTTGAGGAGTTCTTAGTTTAGTATTGAAGCTTTGAAAAAGGAAACCCTAATTTTCTAATATATCTTGGTGTTTCATCATCAGGTTAAGCACTTCTTAAAACCTTTGAATCATGACATTAGTTGTTTTTTGTCTCTGGATAATTCTTTGAATCATGACATTGGTGATTCTGGTTTTCTTTTTATAATAAAAATTTATGAATTTGAACCGTCTAAAATGCATGTCTGTGTCAAATGTTGGTCCCACTGCATAAGTTCATCTTCTATGATTCTTAATGTAAATTTTTTTCCCTGTCTATTTGGGGGCGGGGGAGGAGTGATCGGAGGCAACAATTGTCCAATGGGCCCACTCCTGCCTGGCTTGGCTCCCATCCAGAAGATGTTTTTCTTAACCACTAAAGAAGCAATGCATGAACATGTAGATTCTTTGTTTAGGTTTTCAATCCTGTGCTATTGTTATTGGCAGATCATGGAGCTGTGAGTGATTTTATATTGTTTTCAGGTTTTCTTTTTCCCTGTTTGCATTAACATAATGAGTTTTTTTTTTTTTCTTCCTGTTTTCAGGCTTCTAACACCTCCTGGTACCCCTCTTTTTCCTTCTCTAGAGATGGACTCGCGGAAGACTGTTATGAGTCAGCTTGGTACTACAAATGTTCGCCCCATTGCCTTGAAATCTAGAGTAAGAGTGCTACTTAACATTATGGGTTGGATAGTACTCCATGTCATGAAGGTTTTTGATTGGTATTTAGTAAACGCAGGATCTAAATAAAAGTTGCCATTCTTATGGTTTGACTTCTGGGGAAACTTTGGTCTTGTATAGGCCATTTAATTATAGGGTTGAACTGCTGTTTACCGAGTTTTAGGAGAAAGGATTTTGTTAGGAAGTGGCAAGATTGCAAAAGGTTCTACCTTCCCATATAAAGTATGGTTCATCAAGAAAGGAAGCCTTATTGGGGATCAGCAGTCCATATGAAGGACCATGTGAAATTGTTAAATCTGTGGCACATACTAATTTATTATCTTTTATTTTTCCCTTGCTGGCATGTATAATAGACTTGCCCTATAGATTGCTTGAACTGTCAACTGTATTTTCCACCCACTTTAACGATACTGCACTTGTCTTAAGCATAGGTTTGAGAATTAATTTGAGTTTTAAAACCTTTGTTTACATAGTTCAGAGATGAGATGAGTCTCCACAGGAAAGATGATGCCAATTTTCTCCTTTATTTTAGTCTTTTGAATTCACAAGCGTGATTTCTTTGGTATTTATCTACTCATGATGATTGGATTCATCGACTCATGATACCTAGTGATTTATGTTCATCGTGATTATATATAGTTGGCAAATCCCCAGCCAGAGCCAGCTGCAAGAAGCAACTTAGTATCTAAACAACCAACTTCGTCCCCTGGGCTGAACACTTCAAGTGGAGGGACTCGCAGACCCTCATCATCAGGAGGTCCAGGTTCAAGGCCTGCAACACCAACCGGACGACCCACAATTACCACAGTTTCTAAAGCTTCAAGACCTTCAACACCCACTTCTCGGGCCACATTGCCTTCAACTAGACCCTCTCTGTCTGCAACTAAGCCCACAGCTGCCGCAACTAAGCCCATGGTTGTCACAACTAAGCCTACAATTCTGACGAGATCCACCACGCCTTTATCAAGGTCTACCGCCAGATCTTCAACACCAACTTCCAGACCCTCTATACCATCTAAATCCATATCGAGGGCAGCAACGCCAACTCGTCGACCATCCACAGTATCAAGTGCACCCAGTGTATCTGCTCCTCCAGTTAAATCGTCTCCTGCAGTCGCAAAGCCAATCTCCTTGGCATCAGGAAATCCTCCACCATCACGTGGCACTTCTCCAACTGTGAAATCCAGACCATGGAAGCCTTCAGAGATGCCTGGTTTCTCACTAGATGCTCCACCAAATTTGAGGACATCATTACCTGAAAGGCCACTTTCAGCCTCAAGGGGTAGGCCCGGAGCACCAAGTTCTCGCTCTTCTTCTGTTGAGCCTGGTCTTACAGGAAGACCAAAACGACAGTCATGCTCTCCATCAAGAGTACGAGCTCCTAATGGTGTTATGATGCATGCTAGTGGTAGCTCTGTTCCTGCTGTCAGTCGTGGATATTCTAGGGTTAATGACAATGTGAGCCCTGTTGTAATTGGAACGAAAATGGTCGAAAGGGTGATAAACATGCGGAAACTGGCACCACCCAAGCAAGATGACAAGCACTCCCCTCATGCTAACATGTCTGCGAAGTCTTCATCTCCAGATAACTCAGGCTTTGGAAGAACTCTCTCAAAGAAATCACTGGATATGGCTATAAGGCATATGGTGCGTATCTCTTTTCATTTTCTGTGGCATTGTCCTTTCTTTTGCATCGCTTGAGATAGGATACTTTGTGTGGCCTGTTGAAATATTGCTACCTGGACCCTCAGTGTGTTGTTTATTAAAGTATTTCACTTTGTTCCATCAAAAAGAGAGAAAAAAGGAACTATTTCCATTTGCGAATCCTGTACTCATTTTGAGATTTCATGTGGTTATTCCTTATTTCATCCATATCTTCATGCCAATTAGTGCCTAGATGTACCTGAACTCAGTGACTGAATGTCGTCCATTCCTCTTCATGCTCTGATATCAGTGTCATTTCTTTCCTTTTCGTCTTTTTTTAAAATTTTTTATTTATTGCAGTTTCATATTCATGTGTTTGTTATTTTCTACTTCTGCACTGTTATCCATTAAGAACACTTGAAAGGAGATTGAGTATTCATTTTTTAATTTCAATTTCCATCTTGAGCAGGATATAAGGCGAAGCATTCCTGGTAATTTACGACCGCTGATGACAAATATTCCAGCCTCCTCTATGTATAGTGTGAGATCAGGGCCTACACGAAGCAGAACAATTAGTGTCTCCGATTCCCCTCTTGCCACGAGCAGTAATGCTAGTTCTGAATTGAGTGTCAACAATAATGGCCTATGTTTAGATGGGAGTGAAGTAGAAGATAATATTGGCTGTGAGAGAGGTGGTAGATCTCCCGGGAGTGTGCGTGGCAGGTGGTAAATGTGGCCTACAAAACCTGAGATATAAACCGTATAATTCATATTACATTATTATTTTGAAATCTAAATACTTGACACGTAACTTGCCTGGAGTCACTCTTCTAATGTAATGTAAAGCTAATTGGATTTGTTGGCTGTAATGTAATTCATGGTCATTGTATTATTAAGTAAACCAGTTAGATGCTTGAGCACTCTTTCCATGTTCTACACGGTGAGTTGTGAAATAGCTTTAAGAATTTGAACCTTTTTAGTTGTAAACAAGAAATTGAGAATTTGAACTTTCCCCATTAAGGTTCGCTTGTGCCACAGAAATTGAAGTTTGCCAATTGCTGGCTTACATGTTTTTCTTTCCATTTGTAATATATGTGATCATGCAAAAGTGCTAACTGCCATAATGGTATGGAAGTATCTGCATCTGGCCCCCAAATTGAATTTACTGATCTTGTAAATGAAGCACTTTGAAGGCAATCTCACAATCAATCACTTTTCAGCATGTGAGCAGGCCATTCAGATACCCATTATTGCAAGGTTCGTAGCTGTATTATTGAACTGAAAAATATCTGATAACACCGTTTCACTTGGGCGCTATAAGAAGACTGAAAATAACGAAGTACCAAATGGCAGTAAGGCTGGACCACATATAACCAGCCTATGAAAAGTAGAGTGAGCAGATTTGCACAAAGAGGGATTGGAAAGTGTTGATGTTGAAAATCTGTTGCCGAGCTGAAGGTTTGGAATTTCAAGGTTTGTGCAGAGAAAGAGTGATGGATTAAAGAGTCACTAGAGGAAAGGGGGATGCCTCCGAAGACTCTCCGATGTATTTGTTAATGCAAGGTTTTGGGAAAATAGAGAGGATTATAGTATTAATGGTGATAGTGTTTTTTTTAATAAACTTGAACTGTGTTGAGATCTGTGTACCTCGGACATTTTATAGTGGTTCAGGGAGCAAGTTCATCATGTGTTTAGGACGACGCGATCCCTGAGATCTCGCTTTTCTTTCGAGGGGTCTTGTTATGTATTCAAGGATGACACAATCTCTGAAATCTTGCTTTCATTTTTGCATGTGAGAAGTCTGTGAATGATTACGGTTTTGTCATTCGCTCTGTTACATGCCCGTTATTGGCGTAGCCACGTATCATCCGGTCATTGGAGGGGGAGTTATCCACGTGTCATCAAGCTATTGGAGAGTGAATTATCTACTACATCAAAGGCTCCCCATTTCCTTAAGTATATTTATGTGCTTGAGGAAGTATAATGTAGCTTTGTGCCGGTGGTTGTGTGCTTCGACCTGTGAGATCTGGGACCGAGCATATGAGGCTCAATCGAAATGCTCGACCTTGGAGACATGGGACCAAGCATATGAAGCTTAGTCAAAATGCTCAGCTTTGGAGACGTGGGAGCGAGCATATGAGTAGCAGTCAAAATGCTCGGCCTTGGAGACATGTGACCGAGCATATGAAGCTTGGTCAAAATGTTCGGCCTTGCAGATGTGGGACCGAGCATATGAGCAACAGTTAAAATGCTCAGCCTTGGAGACATGGGACCAAGCATATGAAGCTTAGTCAAAATGCTTGGCCTTGGCAACGTGGGACCGAGCATATGATCAACAGTCAAAATGCTAAGCCTTGGAGACATGGTACTGAGCATATGAGTAGTAGTCAAAATGCTCGGCCTTGCAGACGTGGGACTGATCATATGAGTAGTACTCAAAATGCTCAGCCTTGGAGACATGGGACTGAGCATATAAAGCTTAGTCAAAATGCGACATGGGACTGAGCATTTGAGCAGTAATCAAAATGCTCAGCCTTGGAGACGTGGGACCGAGCATATGAATAGCAATCAAAATGCTCGGCCTTGGAGATATGGGACGGAGCATATGAAGCTTAGTCAAAATTCTCGGCCTTGGAGATCTTTGGTTGGGTGTGGACCCTCGTATGTCATATTTCTTTCTTTTGGGCCCATAGAAGACTTTTGTGTTCTTCTTCCATGTTTTGGGCCTATGAGGGGCCTTTGGGCAATTTCCTTTGCCTTGGGCCCACAAAAGCTTTTGGGCAATTTCTTTTACTTTGGGCCTACAAAAGCCTTTGGGCTCGCTCTAGACCACCCTGGGGAGGCATTTAATGCTGGGGCATGTGCTGTCATTTTGGGGAGTGTAAAGGCGGCGCACACGCTTAACAGTATGCCTTCAGCCGCATTGGAGAACGAACCAATTGTTTTAGGGAACAAAACAATGGCACCTTTCATTGATTATGCCAAACATTTTGTCTTTACAGTTGGGGTGGATTTAGTTTTCCTCATTAATCACGCCCGAGCTTCCATATAAGAGAGAAGTTTTATCTCATTTCTTCACTTCACTTCATTTGTATTCAGAGAGAAAATTTTGAGAGCCTATGGAGTCAACCAGAGTTTGAGAGCCCTAAGAGTTTGCTTGAAGTTTGAGATCTCTCGGTCGTGTGGAGGAGGATCGAGGTGTAGAGCTTATTCATAGTTGGGTTTGAACTGTTCGGAGTTGCAGTTGTGATCTGCCTTGTTGGTGAGTTTTCCTTTTCCCACTCTTATAATGTCTTTAGTAGGTAGTTATCGTGATAGGCTAAGTGATAGTGGTAGTGAGGACAGTCAGGAACTGTCTAGGGAGCTAAACGAGGCTATGGGTATGGATCGAGCCTCTAGTAAGGGTTAAGCTTCAAGGAGTGTTGACACTCGGGAGGGGCCATTGGAAATGGTTCCCTATGCGGCTGGGAAAGAGGAAGAGGATTCTTCTTCCAAGGATAAAAATGATAATGTTTTGGCCGAGCTCGAGGGGGATATAAGGGTGGAAGAGAGGGTACAATGGTCGTTTAGGGTGAATTTCATGCAAAATAAGATAGAGGTAGG
Source organism: Bretschneidera sinensis (assembly GCA_023935145.1). Classification (NCBI taxonomy): domain Eukaryota; kingdom Viridiplantae; phylum Streptophyta; class Magnoliopsida; order Brassicales; family Akaniaceae; genus Bretschneidera; species Bretschneidera sinensis. The sequence goes on from CM043703.1 coordinate 19,894,912, forward strand.
GTAGCTCGAGGTCATCAGGCGTGAATACCAGATTCTCGAGAAGTACAGTTTGAGAAACACTGGTGTAGAGGAGAGGGCTTGCGATGTCAGCCCGAGCCAAAAACCCTTCGAGATATATGTATATGCTCAACACTTGAAAGTCGGGCTCAGGTTCCATCTTCACCCTTTCTTTTGCTCAATTTTGAGGTATTTTGACATTGCATTGTGTTAATTGGTGCCAAACTCCCTTCATCTGATCACGACGTTCATATACGTCTACACGGATGTGAAGGGGCTGAAGAACATCAACGTTTTCAAAGCTCACTTCCAGATCAGCAAGCACGATCAACATGATTGGGTAGTAATTAGTTCTAGGGCTAGAAAGGGGTTACTGAATAAAAAACCTACATCCATCAAGCAGTGGAAGAAGATGTTCTTATACGTCTAGAGCGAGAAGAGTTTCGGGGTTCCACTGACTTAAGTCTGGATCGTGTGGGGAAGTGTAAGAAATCGCACCTCCTGCATCGCGAGCAAGAAACACTGAAAGCTATGGTGGTCATACCAATTGGTGTTGGTGTCTTATATGACAACGAGGAGCTGGCAAAGCGCGGCCTCTGCCCTCGGTGTCTTGAGGAAACTTTGGAGAGTGGTATACACTTGAAAACCCTTTAATAATTTCTTTGCTTCTAGTTATTCATACTTGTGTTTTTGCTGAGCAGAAATGGAAGCTACGGCCAAGACTAAGGAATCGACAAAAAAGATGGCCCTGGAGAGGAAGAGTCTCAAGCTGGCAAGCAGCCTGCACAGGCCAAAGGGTCAAAGAAGTGGCCATGGGTTCCCTCTCCTGTTCTTATTGATGTGGAGACCTCAAGCCTTTTCGAACCCTCTTCGAAGCCGAGGAATATTTCTTATGCACCTCTGCCCAAACGCCCGCGCCCCTTGTCCTCATCCTAGGGGGCTCTTTCAGAGGTTGGGGTCTTTATGTCTAATTAGGGCATAAAGACGGATGACTTCGTATTTTCTAATGTCAGGGTTGCTCGAGAGCACCTCGTTTTAGGCATCCTTCCGTGCAATGTGATCGAGCTTGGGAGAAAGCCCATTAAGAGCCTCTGCTCCGTGACCGAGGTCTTGGCCTCCTAGGTGAGCGTTTCTACCTTATTTTTTCTTTGATTTTTTTTCTACTTCTCAGTAACTTAACTTATTCCGTTGCTTTTCACTTCAGTCGAGTGTGGTAAACGAGATGTTGTAGTGCCGCTGCTTAGACATGAGCAACAGGCTAACCCGGTGCCAGTGAAAGCTGGATGACAGGTGTGGGTTTATCTAGCAGCTTAAGGGCTCCTTGGAAGGAGCTCATCTGAGCAAGGAGGAAGCTGACCGGGCCAAGGCTGAGGCTATGGAGGAGAGGGAGGCAATTCTCAAAGAGAGGGACGTTTCCAAGGCCTCCGAGCATAGCTTGAGGGGGGAGATGGAGGAGGCTATCAGGAGGGCTATGGAGGAGGCTATCGCCGACTTCAAGAACTTTTCTTCCTTCTAAGAGGCTATGGAGGATGAGGCTGGGCACCAATACCTCGAGGGGTTCTTGGAAGCCAAGAAGAAAGCCGAGGTGCTTTACCCTTCGATCGACGTCTCTGCTCTTGAGCTTGGCACCTCGGGGAAGGAAGACAGGGTCATGGTGTATGGATCTAGAGGCAAGGAAGAGGAGGTGCAGGCCTAATTGAGTGGCACTATGGGAGAGGCTGCATCCGATGGGGAGGTCGACCCTTGAGGACTTGTTTTTTTGTAGTTTAAGGCCAATAGTGCCTCCCTTATGCTTGTAAATATATTTCTTAATGAATTTTTTTTTTCACTTTGTTGCCCTTTGCAAACTTTCATTTTTCCATTGTTCTTTCATTGGTGAGAGAGACCGAGAGGAGGTAACTTGGAAAATAAGGTGTAGTAGATAGGGTTCTTTCATTGATAACCGAGGCATTCACAAGTTACATTGTCAACTCATGCGAAGCAGGGAACTCGAAGGGCATACACTATTGATAAAATTTACAGAGGTTCTTCATGTTCCAAGTACGAGGGATGGGTTTGCTATTTAATTCTTCAAGCTTGAAAGTGTCGGTTTGGCAAACTCTCTTGATGCGACATGGGTTTTCTTAGTTTGGGATGAGCTTTCCTGTTTCTCGAGGATGAGACACTTCGTTTTTTCGTAGAATGAGATCATGTAGTTTAAAGCTTATCTCTCGGACTCGAGAGTTGTAATACCTAGCCACTCTTTGTTGATAAGTGGCTAGCCGAATTTGAGCTTTGTCTCGAGCTTCGTCTATAAGGTCGGCATTCATCCGTAGGCTTCTTCGTTGTTGGCTTGCTCTAATTTCTCTATTCGCAATGAGGGCACCCCGATCTCTAAAAGGATGACTGCTTTGGAGTCATGTGCCATGAAGAAATGAGTTTCTCCCGTGGGGGTCTGAGTGGTGGTTCGATAAACCCATAATACGTTCAAAAGATGGTTGATCCATTGCTTGTCAGCTTCATTTAGTCTTTTCTTGATGCCCTGCAGGAGTCTCCTGTTGGTCACCTCGACTTGCCCATTAGCCTGCGAATACCCTACAGAAGGAAATCAATGCTCGATTCGAAGCTTTTCACAGAATTCCTTGAACTAGGAGCTGTCAAACTGTTTACTGTTATCAGTGACCAGTATCCCAGGTATGCCGAACCAACAGACTAGGGACTTTTTGACAAAACCTCGAGCTTGATGATTCGTTATACTGGTGAGTGGTTCTGCTTCCATCCACTTGGTGAAGTAATCTATTGCTATGATAAAATGCTTTCTCTGATCGGGTGCCCCGGTGAAAGGACCAAGGAGATCCATTCCTCACATGGCGAAGTGTAACGACCCATCCCGGGTTAGCCACCCTCGAGACAATGTCATCACATTTTGAAAATCTCAGCATGACACATATATACAACAATAAAAATAACACCAATAGAAATTTTTTACATCAATCCTCAACCCTCAACAGGGGAGATACATCATTCTGATCTTAACTTAAATATTATATACAATGTAAAATGCATGAATATTTACAAATAAATTTTTATTTTATTTTCTCATTAGTGTGAGGATGTGGACACGTACGTGGCTTACAGATAATGATTTCGTCTGAACCTCAACTCACCAAACTATTTGTCCTGCCTGCTATCAGAAATCATTGTACAATGAGGGATGAGCTTCACAAGCTTAGTGAATTAAATTTACTATAAGTATTCAATTTGAATAAATGATTTTTCAATACTTAATCATTTATATCTTATACGACTTGATAATAGTATTCTACTATCATTACACATATTATAAGTCTCATTCTCTATCAATCTCTTATTCTTATATATTTGTTCACCTTAAGATCATAAATGATCTCATAATTACCTCATAATGAGGTTCACAGCATAAAGTCTACCATTTAAATGGTTATTATCATATCATACTTATATGTTTCTTTCTCACCATAACTGTCTTTCTCTGTGAGACTCATTCATCTATAAATAAATGTACAATAACAAACAACACTTCAGCATTTCAGTAATGCAATCAATATTTAAAACAGATGCAATGCATGAATTATTATTAAAGAACGTCTTCCCATATGTCGACATGTTTTTATCTTTGACCAGCCCCCTTCAGTTTTTTTATTTCCATCATATACCGGCTGTCACAGTATTTATTTCCAGCATATACCGGCTGTCACAGTTTTCATTTATTTTCAGTATATACCGACTGTCACGGTTTTCCTTTATTTCCAGCATATACCGGCTGTCATAGTTTTTCAATTAGACCGGCCCCCTCCCGGTTCTTTTATTTCATGCATATGCATATGAACAATAACATAAAAACAAACATGAATTCAAATATTTAAATTGGCTATCCTAATTATTCTCAAATTATTATTGAAAGAAATTTCACTAAATTCCTCTCATCATAAATCACATCAAATCATCCATCATAGCTTGTCAAGATCCACTAAATTTCATCTCCTCATAATTCGTATCAAAGCATCAACTATAGTTCATCAAGAATTTCACTTATCACTTTTATTATTAAATCAACTTATTATTCCAAAAATATTATTTCTCACATAATAATTTTCTACATATCCAAAATTCCTATCATACTTATCAATCAATTTTTCATTTACCACCAAAGCCTAAGTTAATAATTTATTTTAATATTATTACTAGATATTTCATTTTTATCTAGATTACTTAAAGAAAATTTAACTCACCACGTAGCACTTAGAGCTACCCGTGGATCACCTCCTTACCTTTCCTGCTCCTCTCAGCAATTTTCTCCGGTTTCTGATCGTCAACATCTTATGTTTTTCTTAGAGCGTCCCGAGGTTCTCTATAAAATTCTCCCGTAAACCCCTTCAAAATTTTACTCTTTCAACATTTCTTTCGGTTCCCAAGTGTTTAGAGAAATAAAGTAGTTTGAATTGAGGAAAGTAGAAAACCAAAGATTTGCTAAGAAAAATTCAAGCAAAGCAAAAATTATATATATATACACATTTTTTTTTCTTCAGCACCTTTTCTCTCCCACCCCGAAATTGATCCACGTAGGTTTGCATGTGTCCTACATGCAAACCTCAAGTTTTTATTTGGCAGCAGATGGCACCTGCTGCCACGTTTTTTTTTTTTTTTTTTTTCCTTTTCCTTTATATTGTTCACGATTTTTTTAAGAATTGTTTTATTCAAATAATAATAAACCTTTCACATATATTTGATTTTAATTCCATGTTGTATTTATTAAATTACTTCTTTACCCTTACTTTACGAATACGGGTATTATACGAAAGAAAGTAGGTTGATGATTGAGGTAAGAGGGTTTGCCAATCCTTGGGGCACAGAGTAGTAATGCTGACAGCTTCTGCATTTCTTGACCAATTCTGCGGCATCTCTCTGCATTTTGGGCTAATAGTATCCTTGACGAAACAATTTGGAGGCCAATGCCCGACTCCCCAAGTTATTCTCGCAAATCCATTAGTGGACCTCTCGAAGAGTGTAATCGACCTCAATAGGCCCGAGACACTTTAAATAAAGCGTCGTGAGACCTTTTTGTACAACTGTTCATCTATGACTATGTATCGGGAAGCATGAGAGATAAGTTTTCTAACTTCACTTTTCTGCTTAGAAAGCTGATCATCGCGTAAATATTGGAGGATCGGATCAATCTATGTCTCTTTTTCGGTTACCGGCAGTACAAGTACTTCATCAATGCTCGGGGTGGCAAGAGTCTCAAGGTAGACAGATTGGGTTAGCTTGGTCTGTCGAGAGGAGGCAAGTCGAGCTAGAGCATCAGCTTTCGAATTCTCTGCCCGAGGAACCTGAGTTATCCGGAATACTCTGAATACGGCGGCAAGTTCTTTAGCCCTTTTAAAATACCGAGCAATCTTCTTACCTCGGGCCTCAAATTCATCGTTCATCTGATTTACCACCAGTTACGAGTCACTGTACCTGTCCAGGGCTTAAGCGGCCATCACTTTTGTCAACTTCATTCCGGCAAGTAATGCCTCATATTTTGCTTCATTATTGGAAGCTTTGAACCCAAATCTTAAAGCACATTCAGTGATGAATCCATATGGACTGTAAAGGATAAGCCTTGCACCATTTTTTATGCTGTTCTAGGAGATGTCTCTATGAAGAGTCCACTGCGGAATTTGCTAGGCTATCTCTGGTTATGGTGTTTTGCTCGGACCTGCCTAGAGTGCTGTCTCTACAATGAAGTCTGCGAGGGCCTGAGCCTTAATGGATTTTCGAGGGTTGTACAAGATGTCGAACTCTCCGAGCTCTATGGACCACTTCACCATTCTCCTCGAGATGTCCGGCTTATGAAGCACTTGTTTCAGTAGCTGATCTGTCAAGAAGACGATGGTGTGTGCTTGGAAATACGACCGAATTTTCCATGCTGTGATTAAAAGGGCATACACCATCTTTTCTATCGGGAGGTACCGTACCTCTGTATCATGGAGAACTTTGCTAACGTACTACATAGGTTTATGGACATTCATGTCTTACCGAATCAAAACAAAGGTCATTGTTTTTTGCTCGGCCGATAAATACAAGAAGAGTTCATCTCCCATAACAGGTTTGGTTAGAGTGAAGAAGATCTCAGATATTCTTTTAGCTCCTCAAAGGATTTTTGATAGTCTTCGGTCCAAATAAAGTTTTTTGCCTTCCTAATAGCTCTGAAGAAGGGGAGACATTTTTCTGCAGATTTTGACATGAAACAACTAAGTGCTGCTACACATCCGGTCAACCTTTGCACTTCCTTTATCGTCCGAGGAGGGGTCATACTGAGGATAGCCTCGATCTTCTCTAGGTTAGCTTCTATTCCTCTTTGAGTGACCATAAAACTGAGAAACTTTCTTCTTGTGACTCCAAACGTGCACTACACAGGCTTCAGCTTTATCCAGTGATATCGAAGCACCTTAAATGCCTCCTCTAGGTCAGAGCTGTGGTATTTGGCTTTGATGCTCTTAACCAACATTTCATCCACATTAACTTTCATATTTTTTTTCGATCTACTCACGAAAGATCTTGTTCACCAACCTCTGATAGGTTGCCCCAACATTTTTGAGCCCAAATAGTATGACTTTGTAATAGTATAGCCCTTAGTCAGTGACGAAGGATGTTTTCTTTTGGTCAGGCTCATGCATGAGGATTTGGTTGTAGCTAGAATAGGTGTCCATGGAAGTCAGAAGTTCATATCTTGAGGTGGAGTCAACCAACTGATCAATCCATGGCAAGGGAAAACTGTCTTTCGGATAGGCCTTATTCAAATCTTTGAAGTACAGATCCACCACTTATCGCTGGGTTTCTTGACCATCACCACATTGAACACCTAGTCGGGATAATCCATTTTTCGGATAAAGTTTGTTGCGAGTAGTTTATCAACTTCGATTCTGATGGCGGCTTGCCCCTCGGAGGCAAATGATCTTTTTTTTCTATGTAACTAGATTGTGGCTTGCGTCCACGTTTAACCGGTGCATGATGACATCAGAGCTAATCCCAAACATATCCGAGGCTGACCACGCAAACAAGTCTTGATTCCTCCTCCGAAGAGAGATGAGTGATTCTTTGATATTATTAGGGAGACTAGAGCTAATTTGGATTGTTCTAGAGATGTTTTCGCCAAGTGGAACAATGGTTATTTCTTCCATAGGTTGGTCATGTGGGGTTTTAACCTCATCTCCAAAGTCTTCCACCTTGAGGGGCAAAGTCTCAGTTCTTTTTCCTCCTCTTACAACATTTAGATAACATTACATGGAAACCTGCTGGTCCCCTTTGACTTCACCCACTCCATCATCAGTGGGGAACTTCATTTTCAAATGATAGGTGGAAACAACCACCTTCAGTTTTCTTAGAGTGGGTCTGCCGAGAATCACATTGCAAGACGATGGTCATTTGACTACCAGAAAAGTAGTTTGTATAGTAGTAATCCGTGGAGCCATCCCTGCAGTGATCGGGAGAACTATGCTGCCTTCTGCGAGCACCGGAGCCCTCGAAAAGCAGTATAGCAGGGTGGAGATCGGCTCCAAATGACTATTTTTCAACTGCATCATAGAATAAGATGTTCACTAAACTCCCGTTATTCAACAAGATGCGTCTGATGTCGTGGTTGGCTATAATGAGGGAAACTACCATGGCATCACTATGTGGGTTCTGTACTCCGTCCAGATCATTGTCCGTGAAGGAGATTATCTGGTTTGTCTTTCTTCACTTATGAGGCCCGCTGACGGAAGTTACTGACCTGGTGTATGCTTTCTTGTTCCGCCCAGAGTTGCCTCTGACGGTTAGTCCACCACGGATTGTTTTGATAATTCTAATGACTATGACTTTTTGGCCTCCCCGGTTATGTTCCTTTTGGTTCGGCTTTGGACTCTTCCAGAGAGCTCAACACTCTCGGTTTTGACTAGAAAGACTTTCGATACTCCTCTTGGATCGATCTAGCATTCTTTCTTGCCGTGATCTGGCAAACTCTTTTAAGTACCCTCGGTTGATAAGGGCCTCAATTTGTTGCTGTAGAGCGTGGCATTCCTCAATATCATGCCTATGGTTTCTATGGAATCGACACCACTTGCTCTGATCCCTGTTAAGACGCTGCGATTTCAAGGCCCATCGAAAGATTGCTCTATCCTAAACCTGCATCAGAACATTGGTCCAGGATGAGTTGAGAGGAGTGAAACTTTCAAAATGGGTGATGGTCTTATTTCTGCCCTCATGGTAGGGTTTTTTGGTCGTCCCAACCCGACAATTACTGGTGTTTTTTCTTTTCTTGTTCGTTTCCCATTCTCTTTCTCTTCGAAAAGCTTGATCGTCCTCTGCCAGCATGTACTTATCTACTCAGGTCAATACCTCGTTCATGTCTTTAGGTGGTCGCCTAGTGAGCTTGGAGCTGAAGATTCCAGATCTCAGTCCATTTTTGAATACCAACATTTGAATGTTAGGATCGAGGTTAGAGATCTCCCATGTGGCAACGTTGAACCTTGAGATGTAGGCTCGAAGCCTTTTCCCTCGACTTTGAACAGGCTTTTCGAGGTCTTCTTAGGTCTCTTACTACTGAGGAAGTGGGAAGCAAAGGCGTAGCTGAGGTCCTTGAAGGTGCTTATGCTTCCTGGCTTCAGCCGAGAATACCACATGTTGGCAACTTTTTCAAGTGTCAGGGGAAACGCTCTGCACATGACAGAATCAGAATGCCGATGCAGTATTATGGTGGTCTTGTAATGTTGTAGGTGATCCAAGGGATCTGTCTAGCCGTTGTGGGGCTTGATTTGTGGCATCCAGAAATTGGTAGGAACGGAGCTTTGAGAACTTCCTTTGTGAATGGTGGTTGATCCATTTGTCTATGTCGAGGTTGCTTCTGGAGGAGAAGCCTCCTTTAGATCTAGTGGCACGAAGCAATGAAGACTCTGTCGTGGAACGACTGTCGATGGGGAGCCCGTCATTGGGAGGGTTAGTTCACATAGGAGCGCGGTGAGGAGATGGGGGTGAGAGCTGTCGACCTCCTTTCTGAACCTCGGCAGTCAGGTTCGTCACCAAACGAGAGTGCTTTAAGAACTGCGCTTGAATTGTTGGAATGGCAGGGTGAACTGAGGTGGTTCCTCTGAGATCTTCAGGAGGATCCATCTCCATACGGCGTGGATGTTGCATTCCCGGAAGAGTTCGCGGGTCACAACTAGAGGTCATGTGTTCAAACATAGTAGGGAACCTAGAGCTGGACTTCCAGTGTAATACCCGTATTCGTAAAGAAAGGGTAAAGAAGTAATTTAATAAATATGATATGAAGTTAATATATATATATACATATATTCAAAAGATTTAATTTTTATAAAACAATTCTTTAAAAAAAACAAATGCATGGTGGTGTAAAGAAAATGAAAATGAAAAAAAAAACACAAATTTCGTGCAACACCTGGATTTCTAAGTATTGCACCAATGTTGTAAAAATGTTGCATGTTAAGCAGCTCATTGATTAAACGGTGGAAAACGGTGACGGTGCCGCGTAAAAAAATTTATGTATTGAATCGTTTTATTAGTTTTACCAAATCCTGTTTGGTTTTCTTCAATCTCAAATCTAAATTACTCTATTTCTTTAAACACTTGGGGATCGAAAAAAAGGTTGAAAGAGTAAAATTTTGAAGGGGTTTATGAGAGAATTTCATAGAGAATCACGGAAAGCTCTAAGAAAAACAGAAGGTAATAACATGAAGTTTATTTTTGAAATTTAGCATACATGAAATTCTCGGAATTCAAAATGGAAATTTTCAAAGGGTGTGAATTATGGAAGAATTGAAGAATAAATTAGAATTTAATATGAATATTATGTTAGGTGTTGACGATCGACAATCGGGGAAAATTGCTGAGAGGAGCAGGAAAGGTAAGAAGGTGATCCACGGGTAGCTTTAAGTGTTATGTGGTGAGTTAGATTTACTTTAAGTAATCAAGATAAATATGAAATATATAGTGATAATATTTGAATAACTTATTAACATATGATTTGATAATAGATGAAAGTTGTTTAATGGGTATGATAGGTATAATTGATATGTGGAAAGTTATTATATGAAAAGTAATATTTTTGGAAAAATGAGTCGATTTAATAATGAAGGTGATAAATGAGATTCTTGATGAGTTATGGTTGATAAATTGATGTGATATATAAGGAGAAGAAATTAGTGAAATTGATCAAATAGTAATTTGAGAAAAAGCAGGATAGCTAAATTAAATGTCTGAATACATGCTTGTTTTTATATTATTGTTTATATGCATATTTCATATCATTGTTCATATGCATATGCATGAAATAAAAAAACCAGGAAGGGGCCAATCTAAATGAAATAAAAGAACCAGGAAGGCAGCCGGTCTAAGATAAAAACATGTCGACATGTGGGAAGATATTCCCTAATAATAATTCATGCATTGCATCTGTTTTAAATATTTATTTTATTACTGAAATGCTGAAGTGTTGTTTTGTTATTATAAATTTATTTATAGATGAATGAGTCTCGCAGAGAGACAGTTATGGTAAGAAAGAAACATGGAAGTATGATATGATAAGAACTATCTAAATGGTAGACTATATGCTGTGAATCTCATAATGAGGTAATTATGAGATAATTGATGGTCATAAGATGAACAAATATATAAGAAGAAATTGATAGAGAATGTGACTTATAATATGTGTAGTGATAGTAGAATACTATTAACAAGTTATATGAGATATAAATGATTAAATATTAAAAGATTATTTATACAAATTGAATACTTATAGTAAATTTAATTCACTGAGCTTGTGAAGCTTATCTCTCAATATTAATGATTTCAGGTAGCAGGCAGGACAGATAGTTGGTGAGCTGAGATTTAGATGGATTTATTATCTGTAAGACACGTGGTCCATATCCTCAGACTAATGAGGAAAAAAATTATTTGTAAATATTCATGCATATTATGTTGTATACAATGTTTAAGCTGAGATCTGAATGATGTCTCTCCCTTGTTAAGGGTTGAGGATTGATGTAAATCACTGCAGTTGATCAATTTTTATTGTTGCATACATGTGTCGTGCTGGGATTTTCAAAATGTGATGACACCGTCTCAGAGGTGACCAACCCGGGATAGGTCGTTACAGCTAGGTGTGAGTATTTTTTTGTGTAGGTGCTGCACTGGTTCCAGCGATTCCCTTGCTAGTATTATTGGTGGTGTTTCTAGCCGGCATGACAACAGATAAGTTCTTTGGATTTCTTCGCTTTTATTGGTTAGCAAGAGATTAGTATTTCCCACAGACAACGCCAATCCGTTGGTGCCGAAAATCTGCTGCTAAGCTGGAGGTTTAGAATTCCAAGGCCTGTGTAAAGAAAGAGTGACGGACTAAAGAGTCACCGAAGGAAAGGGGGGTGGTGCCTCCGAAGACTCTCTAATGCCTTTGTTAATGCAAGGTTTTGGGAAAATGGAGAGGATTATAGTATTAATGGTGATAGTGTTTTTGTAATGAACTTGAACTATGTTGAGATCTGTGTAACTTGGACTTTTTATAGTGGTTCAGGGAGCAAGTTCATCATATACTCAGGACGACGCAATCCCTGAGATCCCCTTTTTTCTTTCGAGGGGTTTTGTTATGTGTTTATGGATGACGCAGTCCCTGAAATCTTGCTTTCATTTTTGCATGTGAAAAGTCTGTTAATGATTGCAGCTTCGTCATCTGCTCTACTATATATCTGTTATTAGCACAACCACGTATCATCCGATCATTGGAAGGGGAGTTATCCATATGTCATCAGATTATTGGAGAGTAAATTTTCTATTACATCACAAAGTAATGTGGCTCTAGTATGATGCTGTACACATATTTCTGGATCAAGCCAGCACTGGCTATGGATCAACTAACTTTTGTCCAAATAATCAAGATTTCTAGATTTATTCCTTGTCACAGAAACGTCTGTGTTCCTTCATCGAAACCTAAAGGAACAAGATAAAGCTGTCCGAAATCTTCAAATAGCTGAAGACCAGTGCGAAAAAGTCGGTGATTCCCCGTAAGCACGTTCATTGTGGATCCGGTTTTATGCCAGTCTTCATCAGCTCCATCTCACATGCCCCATGGCCGAATTAGATGATTTTATAAGTCAATTAGATGCTTTAGTTGATGATGCTAAATTTAATATGTAATTATTTTTCTTTTTCTATTTTTATGTGTGTTTAATTCTTGAACATTTTCTCCACCAAAAAAAAAAAAAATTATGTCAAACATCCCGATTTATGAAATGGTTTCAATTTCTAAAAAATTGAAATTTATATTAAAAAAAATTAAAATTTTTTACAGTTATTTTATCAAATACTAAACAATATATAACTTCGATTCAACATAAATAATTTTAAAATCTATTTTGTAAATCATAAGCAGTTTCTACTGCTAGCAATCAAACAAGTTCTAAGTGCTTTGGTAGATGAGTAATTAATGTGCTATTTTAAGCACCTTAAATTGATAAGTACCAAAATCAACTTAAAGTATCATATATAAAAACACTTATAATTTTAAGTTGAAAAGAACTAAACCAAACAACGCAGATGGGAGTAGTTTCAGGCTACAACCCCATAATGATATTGATCAATATAAAAGAAGTAAAGAAAAAGAATAAGAAACCAAAATGAGTTATCATAAAGTGAAAAACCAGGGTACACACCCTACTGAACGATTGAGGTTTTTTTTTTTTTTTTTTTACACAGGAAAAAGCTGGATAATATGTTTATAACCTCACAAAAAAGAAAATATACCCAACTAATGATGATAGAATGTGCTAAACTTAACATCGGTGAGAAAATATGTCTTTTAACTAAAAGAAATGTCGCAGCAAAACCATTAAGCAGCAACTACAGCCCCAGGGGATGTCATCACAGCGGCAGCATAAGGGGCTCCAGCCGCAACAGTAGCATTATCAGTTTTGGTTTCCTTTGCAGTGGCTGGTGCTGGTGCTGGTGCTGGTGAAGGCTTCAGGTGTGGAGGTGTGGTGTGCTTCAATTTTATGAGTACCTGCCTCATCCTTTTAAGGTCAGTTGGTTTCCCGGGCTTTGGACCTTGGATCACAATGACAGAAGGCTTCTTCTCCTGATCTTTCTTCCCTCTCTTCTCTATAGCTGGCACCTCATTAGGAATGAGCTCTGCAATTGCCTTCCAGTAATTTTTATCAACCTCAGCATGAAACTTCTCTTGATTTGCCAGAAATAGCTGACATACAAGAACAACATAAATAAGAAAACTACATATCTAAGATGCCAGGAGGGGGGAAATACCTGAAACTTATGAGAAAGCTTTTCAGGAAAAGGAATTGTGGTTCGGTTCACAAACAATTTCCAAATCAATCTAACAACATGGGTAGCATGGCAGTTAGCTAATCAATTTTCCATAATTACTCATGCAACAAGATGGGTTCTGCCAATTGTGGTTTTAATCAATAAACACTCATTCCATGTGCATTGAGTTGCCACCACTCTTAAGTTCTTGGCAATGTTGTTAAAAAAGCTTCTGTTAAAAAATTAAAAATGCAGAAGTTGAATCTGCAACAAGTAAATACGAACAGCAAGAAAAAAGTGATAGCCCTAGAAAATCTAAATCAGATCTGGAACCAAAAACAACACAGCCATATTTATGCAATATGCATGCAACACCATTGTACCAGTGGGAGAGAAATGCCAATTTGGATCACTGAGAATGTATCTGTTCACATGCTAGCGTACAATGTTAGTATTTCAACCATGTGCAGGGAAAAATAATAGAAGAATAAGCGGCACAAAAATATCCACCCTGGTGAACATGCAGCAGGAGATCTAAGAGGATTTCAGGAAAAAAATAATGGAAGGATATTTGATTCTCAGGATTTATAATTGTTAGTATCAACAAATTTGCTAAACTTGAGGCACATACATGCGCAGACAGAAGTGTCTTAAAGACATGCCTGCAATGTAAAATATAGAGCATAGTCTGCCTTGAAATTGTTCCCATCCCCCTCCTTAAAAGTATCAGAAGAGCTTGCTTCCTAAAGATGCCTTTTCAAGGCGTAAGTCAGAATCCTGGTTCATTTTCTTCTTATAAAAAAATCTGATATGGAGCTGATGTGGCAAAGATGCCACAAGTTAAAAGCTACCTGGATTTGGGAAATAAGTACCATAGTGAATTATTTGACAGAAAAACTAATTTTCAAAAACCTTAAAATCTTAGTTAACTTATTCCATCTATCCTGAAACAAAGACCATCTAGCCAATGAGAACAGCATAATCCCAAATGTTAGTATCAAATGTATACTAAACACTTTTCTTTTGGAACATATTCTTCAACATTTTATCCAAAAAATTTCTCCACATATCATCCAACTTAGATGAATGATTGTGCAATTTAAGCATAACTTTCCCATATCAAGAAATACCCAGCTGGCTCAAAGTGAAATAATACATGACAACTAACATAACATCCACAAGTATGCAAGAAAATATTTTAAAAGAAAAAACAATATTGAAATATGTTGGAAAGTAATTGAAAATGCAATTGCACCTTCTCCTTCTCCCTGTTAGTGGCTTTGTTGTTTTCACAGGTAATCTCCCTCTTCCTGTAAAACTCAACCTTGTACTGATCTGCTTCATCAATTATTTGGCCCAACAACTCCTTTTCCATTTTCTCCTTCTCCTCCAATAGAGTTGCATTCTGTCTGCGTATAACAGCAATAATCAATACCATACCATTTTTTTTAAGGAAAACTATTTCCGCTGGTAGTTAGAACAGAAATCCCACATTAACAAAAGCATCAAGATGTTATCACTACTCAAATTTTTAAACCAAGTCATAAATCAATTATAAATCTGAAAGCAGCAAGAAAAAACTTACATAACAACTTTCCTTCAAAAGCACAAAGAACAAAAACACTACAGCTACGAGAAACAAAGGCAAAATCAAAGCGAAAACTAGCTATCACATTGCCAAATGGGTAAATCCTATCATACAATGCGAAGAACAGTTTAGCTCAATCAAATACACACAGGCACCCATACACACTATCAAGATTGGTGAAAATGTCAAAAATCCCTTTTTAATCCATATGATAGATTAAAATCTTAGAACCTCAGTATGGTATATTTTACCCCTATTTTCTAGAAACACACTGTTTGCTTGATAGATTTAGAGAATTGAAGCGTCAATGGTAAAACATAGAATTCAAAAGCTTTGCTTTCGGTTCCGTCGAATTTTCTAAGAAACCAATATTCATGAAAGATTCAATTTATGCATCATACCACCACAACAAATTATTTTTCGTATAAACAACCAAATTGTAATATCAAAATTAAGTAGATCTACCTTCTCCATTCCCTCAAAGCGAATCCCTCTTCGGGCTCCATCTCCAACGGAGCCGGCAAAATCGGACCGTCCGATCCGCCAAAGGCTCCACCGAATCCTGCCTCGTTCGAGAACTCCCCATAGATCGCCGGCTGAGATGCGAACACGTCATCGACCGACTCCTTGACCGAATCGGACTCGCAAAAGTGCTGAGTAGCGGAGAACGAGTCGAACCGCTGCGAATCGTAGCCTATGTCATTATCAGCTTCGTCGAAGGGGCGAGTCGACCCGTTGATCGGGACCGAGTCAACTGATTCGTCGCCGAGTTGATCGACCGAGTCGTCAAATGTTGACATCTTCTTTTGCCCTTTTTTCGGACGGACACGCGTGGTCTCTCTGTAAGCGAAACAACAGGCGAAGAGAGAAGAATTCTACGAGAGATATCTGGGACTGGAAAGTGGGAGGCTTTTTGCTTATGGGCCTAGTAAATGGGCTAGTCTTTATGGGCTGCAAACAAGCTTTTCAACTTATCATCTTTTATGTACTTCCATTTTCCAGCTAACCAACTTCAGGTAAGTCTTCCCTGGCTTCACCCTTTCTAACCCTGAAGTGATAAATGTTTCTGCAAACCAATTTGCTGGACCTATTCCTGCTTCAATATCCAATGCTTCGAATCTAATGAGACTTACTTTCCCACAAAATAGATTTACTGGCAAAGTGCCTGCTTTGGAGAACCTCCATAAACTCGATTGGGTTAGTATTTCACAGAATCAACTAGAAAATGGGGAAGAAGATGACTAAAGTTTTCTCAATTCTTTGATCAATGCTGCTAGCTTACAGCTGCTAGCCATTGATCATAACAATTTTTGGGGAAGTTTACCTGAACCTATAGGCAGCTTGTCGACCCAGTTTAGCATAATGTCAGTTGAAAACAACCGACTGTTTGGAAGCATTCCAACCAGTATAGGACATCTGAAAAGCTTGGAGATATTATATCTGGGAACAATCGATTCACAGGTCGAATTCCCGCAAGTTTAGGATATCTTCAAAATCTTAAAGATTTGCAGTTCCACGTGAACAAGTTCTTTGGGAACATTCCATCTTCTCTAGGATATCTAACTTTGTTAACCAAATCAAGTTTCGACAGAAATCATTTGCAAGGAAGTATTCCTTCAAGTCTTGGGAGATGCCAAAATTTAGTACTTTAAGATCTTTCTCATAATAACCTCAGTGGTACTATACCCTCAGAAATTGTAGGTCTCTCGTCCTTGGCAATCTATTTTGATCTGTCTCAAAACCAGCTGACTGTTTCTCTGCCCATACAAGTTGGAAACTTGACAAATCTGGTTGCTCTAGATTTATCTGATAACAAGTTGTCAGGTCAAATTCTTAGTAGTCTAGGTAGTTGCAGTAGCTTGGAACCACTGATCATGAAGGGAAATTTCTTTCAAGGGAATATTCCTTCCTCTTTTGAGTTATCTGAGAGGCATGCAATATCTAGATCTTTCTCACAACAATTTGTCAGGTCAAATTCCTGAATACTCGGAGGACTTTCCCTTTCTGCAAAATTTGAATCTGTTATATAATATTTTGAGGGTGGACTACCAATAGAGGGAGTCTTCAAAAATGCAAGTGCTGTTTCACTTGCTGGAAATGATAAGCTTTGCGCATTTCTGAATTACACTTATCTACTTGTTCAATGAAAGATCTGAAGCGAAAACGTACTCCATCTCTGAAACTGATAATTCTTATAGTTTCTGGAGTTCTCACTGACTGTGATGTTGTGTTTGATAATCTTTTACTGGTTGAGGAAAACAAAAAAGGAGCCCTCTTCTGCACCACCATTGTTGGGTTCACTTTTGCAGGTCTCCTACGAGAATATACTAAAAGCAACTGACAGCTTCTCTTCGGATAATCTGATCGGTATGGGTAGTTTTGGTTTTGTGTATAAAGGAATCCTTGATCACGATGGAAGTGTAGTGGTAGTGAAGGTACTTAACCTTGAACATCAAGGAGTTTCAAAGAGCTTCATGGTTGAGTGTGAAGCATTGAGAAATATCGGGCATCGAAATCTCCTTGTGCAAGTATTGATTTCCAGGGCAATGATTTTAAGGCTCTGGTTTTTGACTTCATGGTTAATGGGAGCCTGGAGGAGTGGTTGCATCCATCAGGTGAAGCACACGAGGCACCCAGAAATTTAAATCTTCTTCATAGACTAAATATTATCATTGATGTTGCATCTGCACTGGGCTACCTTCATTTTCATTGCCAACCGCCAATAGTTCACTGTGACTTTAAGCCAAACAATGTTCTTCTAGATGGTGAAATGATTGGACATGTAGGTGACTTCGGGTTAGCTGGATTCCTTCCGGAATCAAATTATGGCATTTATTCTAGCCAAACAAGCTCCACTGGATTACGAGGATCACTGGGGTACGCTTCTCCAGGTACGTAAGCTCTCTTTCATTACTTCGATCATAGCTTTCTAAAACAGTCCTGAAAAACATAATGCGTAGGAAATGAAGACGGAAAGATCGGAGGAAAACAGACTCAAATCGTTGTACGATTTTTCATATATCTTTTTGATTACGAAAGAAACTGAAAATGGATAGAGTACATAAGCAAGACAATTCCGGAAGGAATTTCTCATGAACGGAAAGGAAATCACATCATAAACGAAAAAGAAATCATATAATTACAATAATAGCGAAACTACCAACTACTTACAATTAACCTAATTACCCAATAAATGACGGAATAATAAATACAAATTATTCTACAATAAATACTGATTATGAAAATCTATAAAGAAGAAGACTTGAATTTCAACACTCCCCTTCAAGCCACACTGTAAATGTTGACAAATCATCGAAGTTTAATATGGAAATAGCCTTCATGAGTATATCAGCAGTTTGAAAATTTGTCGGGATGTAACTAACAATGAAAGTTCCTTCATCAATTTTCTCTTTAATGAAATGATGATCGATCTCAACATATTTTATCCTGTCGTGATAAACTGGATTCTTGGCAATATTGATTATCGCTTGATTGTCGTAAAATAATTCCATAGGTTGATCTAAAGTCACTTTTAATTCTAACAGTAGTCTTTGTAACCAAATGCCTTCACAAATACCCTGTTCCATGGCTCAGAATTCAGCTTCTGCGCTACTGCGAGCTATAACAGATTGTTTCTTGCTCCTCTAAGTTACCAAATTACCCTACACATAGGAGCAATAGCCTAATGTTGATCTGCGATCTGTTACTGAACCTGCCAAGTCTGCATTTGAAAAAACTTCAACATTTCTTTTAGAGGTTCTTGAGAAAAATAGACCCTTACCCGGTGTCATCTTGAGATATCTCAGAACTTTGTAAACTACAGTCATATGTCGCTCTGTTGGGCAATTCATGAACTGCTAACAACACTGACAGAAAAACCAATGTTAGGCCTTGTGTGGGATAGATAAATGAGTTTTCCCACAAGATGCTGGTACCGTCATTTGTCGATAAGAGCACTCCCATCATTTTCTTCTAGCTTAACTGTTGAGTCCATGGGAGTCTCAGCAAGCTTGCAACCTAGCATTCCTGTTTCACTTAACAAGTCCAGGACATACTTACGTTGGGAGATAGAGATACCTTTTCTTGACCAATCAATTTCCATCTCAAGGAAACACTTCATATTCCTTAGGTCCTTGATCTCAAACTCTTTGGCCAAGAACTATTTAAGCACCCCAATTTCCTCCTCATAATCTCTTGTCAAAATAATATTGTTAACGTATACAATAATAATAGCATTCTTCCCGTCTGGGAAGTGCTTCACAAAAAATGTGTGATCTGACTGACACTAAGAATATCCATACCTTTTTGTGGCTTTTTTGAATCGCTCGAACCAAGTGTGAGGAGATTGCTTGAGCCATACAAGGATTTTCAAAGTCTACAAACCTTGTTGATATTTGATCCTATCTCAAGACCGGTAGGGATGTCTATGTAAACTTCCTCTTCTAAGTCACCATTGAGGAATGCATTTTTCACATCGAGCTGATGGAGGGACCAATCAAGGTTGGCAGCAAGCGATAAGAGAACGCGAACAGTATTGAGCTTGGCAACAGGTGTGAATGTCTCCTGATAATCAATGCCATAAGATTGGGTGAATCCTTTGGCAACCAGATGAGTCTTGTACCTCTTCACACTACCATCCACCTTATATTTAATTGAAAAAATCCATTTACACCCTATATATTTCTTATCCTTTGGCAGTTCAGTAATCTCCCACGTACCATTCTTTTTCAGTGCCTGAATTTTCTCATTGACAGCAGCTTTTCACTTAGGACATTCGAAAGCTTCCTGAATATTCCAAGGAACCTATATCTTTGTAATACTAGTAGTGAAGGCACGAAAAGAAGGTGATAGCTTATCACAGGACGCAAAATTTCCAATAAGATGTTGGGTACATGACCGAACTCCTTTCCTTCAAGCAATAGGCATATTAAGAATCTCATTTTCTAACTTAGAATCAACAATACCATCAGAGTCAGAAACATTGTTACCTAGAATTTCGCTTGGATTTGGACTTGGTTCGGTCTCATGGTTCTGTTGAGTATGTGCTTCTTCCTCTATCACTTCTTGGACATGCTCTTTATCTCCCAAGTCAACAATGAACTCAGTGTCTTCAGCAAGTAGTGGTTGACTGGGTGACTCTGAAAGATTGTGATTTTTTGACCTTAGGAGAATGGGATGTTCTGTGGTGATGGGTGACTCATTGAATGACTCAAAGTTCCAAGACTGATATTCTTGAGTTGAATTCTCCCCTTGAATATCAGTCTTGGGGTAGTATGGCTGACTCTAAAAAAGGGTAACGTCCATCAAATTGTAGAATTTTTTCGTGATTGGAAAATAACATTTGTATCATTTTGACACAAAGAATACCCAAGAAAGATGCACTTGAGTGACCCAAGATCGAGTTTACTCCTTTGTTATTGATGGATATTAACAAAGATAGAACACCAAAATACTTTGGGTGGGATAGATGAAATGAGATGAGTTGTTAGAAATGATTTTAGAAAAGTTTGACATGGTGTTTGGAATTTTAGGACCCTAAAAGGCATTCTATTGATTAGATAAGCCGTCATAAGAACAACCTCTCCTTAGAAAATTTTTGAACGTTCATAGAGAACATAAGTGACCTAGTAACCTCTAGAAGATGTTTATTTTTCCTTTCAGTGATTCTGTTTTGTTGTGGGGTGTCTACACATGAACTCAAATGAACTATCCCTTATTTTACTAGAAATTCCCCTTGAATGGAGTTGAAGTAATCCTTAGCATTATCTGACTTTAGAATTTCTATTTTGTCTGAAATTGGGTCTGAATCATAATTTTGAAAATTTTGAATATTTGACCCGTTTCTGATTTTTCTTTAATAAGGAATATCCACGTTAGTCTAGTGTGGTCATCTATGAATGAGACAAACCACCTAGTACTAGTTACATTTTTTATTTTTGAGGGACCCCAAATGTCATTGTGAATCATGGAAAATGGTTTAGACGCTTTGTAAGGTTGGAGTGGGAATGAACTCCGCACATGTTTTGAGTATTGACAAATTTCACAATTGAGAGAATTCAAATTTTTGTTGAACAAACTTGGAAATAAACGAATGAGATACAAAAAATTAGGATGTCCTAAGCGATAGTGCCACAACATACTTGCATTATCGTTATTTGAACAAGAAGCAGAAAAGAAATACCGCTAACTGTTGGTTGAGGTTGTTCTTGTGGATAGTGGTACTCTTTGAAGATATAGAGTCTGGAGCGCTCCTCAGCATTTCCAATCATCCTCCTCGTATCCAAATCCTGAAATTCACAATGAGTAAAGTAAAAATTAGTAACACACTTCATTTCCTTAGTGAGTTTACTAATTGATAACAAATTGCAATCCAGGTTTGGAACTAAAAGAATAGATTTGAGTATCAGGTTTTTTTGACAATACTATTGAACCTGTACTGGCAACTTTTGACAGTGAGCCATCTGCTATTGGATCGTTAAATTATCTGGACATGAGCTATATGTATAAAAAATAGTAATATCTTCCATCATATGATTAGAGGCTCCTGAGTCCACGATCCAAGATTTTTTACGTGTTTTACCCACATTAAGAGCGCTCAAGGGATTACCTTTGTGGGCCAAGATGTTTGACCCAATGACATGACTAAAAGATGAGTCTATTTGAGACTGAATAGACAAGAATTTTTTTTGAAACATCTCCATTTGTTCCTTGTTTAAGGGACTTGCTTCAGGTTGATTTAACAGTTCCTCGGCAGCAACATGATTTCCACGTCCTTCATTCTCAAGCTGTTGATGAGGCTTCCATTCCGCTGGCTTTCGATGAATCTTCCAGCATGTTTATCTCAAGTGTCCAGCCTTTTTGCAATGATCGCACCACAGCCTACCTCCCTTTTTCTGACTGTTGTCAGAAAAAGTAAATTGGGCTTTGAGTGCCAAGATTTCTGCCATGTTGAGTTGTTGATGAGACGCCATCATGAGCTTTTTTAGGCTTTCTTCTCGGTGGAATTTGGAGAATGGCTCTCTGAGGCTAAGTAGAGGTTTAACCCCCATAAGTCATCCTCTGATTTCATCTAAATTTTTGTTCAATCCTAATAAAAATTTATAAACCCGTTTCCCTTCGATAATCTTTTTGTATAATAAACCATTAGTAGCACAAGACCAATTATGAACTTCAAAAGTATAAAGCTGGTGCCATAGACGAGTAAGGGTATTGAAATATTCAGTTACTGTTTGTTCACATTGACGCAGGTCGTGAATGATACCTTCAATCTGTACAATTTCTAACGTGTTTTCCTTGCAAGAGAACGTTTCTTTCACCATATACCATATTTCCTTGGTTGTATTGAATGACAGAAAATTTCTGCCAATATCAGGAGTCATCGAGTTGACAAGCCATGACATGACCATATTGTTCTCTACCTTCCATTTTTTGTAGGTTGGCACAATGATCTCTGGTGCGGTTGTATCCCATGTGATGTAGTCGTCTTTCTCCTTCCCTCGAATGAACATCTGTATAGACTGGGACCATTGCAAATAATTTTGCCCATTCAATTGATGAGTAATAATCGGAAAGTGAGAAGATTATATCTGATGAGAGGTAGAAGAAGAATGGATGATTATGTCAGAAGAGGATGAAAAGGATGATGAGTTGGTATTCAATCCGAAAGACGATCCGTATTTAGTCATGATTCTGAAAGAGAAAAAATGAAGAAGAAGTAAAAGACTCGAGTAGGAAAGACTCGACGACAAAGATGAGACAGGATTAAACCTATTCTAATACCATATAGAAAATAAAGATGGAAAGATTGGAGGAATACATACTCAAATCGTTCTATGATTCTTCATATATCTTTTTCATCAAGAAATAAACTAAAAATATGTAGAGTACATAGGCGAGACAATTCCGGAAGGAATTTCTCATAAACGGAAAGAAAATCACATAATTACAAGAATATGGAAACTACCAACTAATTACAATCAACCTAATTACCCAATAAATGACAGAATAATAAATACAAATTATTCTACAATAGATACTGATTATGAAAGTCTGTAAAAGAGAAGGCTTGAATTTCAACATAATGATAAGAAATCATTTTGTTTATAGAAAGGATAGTATTTATATCCACAAAATGATTTTAGTTTGCATTTCCCTTATGTCAATAGCATTCATGTAAACAGTTATGGAGTAGTAATCAATTTGGCCAAGTAACAAAGGGCAACATGCTTAATTGGCTTAGAGCTAGTAAATATCATAATGGAATTTAGACGAGTTCTTTTCATTATTTAAAATTTTCATTTTATCTTATATTTAATAATTTTACGATGAACATGATTCAAAAACTTAAATTTATGAGTTTTGGATCTAAACTATGTATATAACTCACTATTATTATTTTTTTTTGAGATAACTCACTTCAAGAGTATGAAAATGTGCTGCCGTCATGTTTGTTTTGTGATTACATGTGATTCTACCATATATATCAAATATTTTGTCCCAGTCAGCAATTTTTGGTGTAATTACATTTTGAGATGGTAATACCAATTAATGCCTTCATTTTTCTGTCTCCATTTTATAAAAAATTGATAAAAGCTAGCTAAAGCATGCTAGAGGCATTAGCAACTTTATAGATTTTTTTTGCTTACAAGTAACTTTATAGATGAAGGTTGGATATTAATTGTTGTAACGAAATTGATAAACATAACTAAATAGAAATAACAAAACAATAATAAAAACAATCACACAAAAATAAAAGATATAAGATTTACATGGAATGGCTGTTTAGGCTTACATTCACGTATGAAATCAGAAAAATTCACTGTCAGAGATGAAAAGTATAAAAATCATATAAGTAGTCCATCTTTTAAACTTTAACAAATGCTACAAAAAGAATAAAATAAAATTTTCCTTGAGGGCAAAGCCCAAAATAGATTTGTTTTCTTGCTACGAATTGGGCTGAACTAAATCTCACTTTTATTTCCCTTCAAAATCACTTAGAAACAGAATGCAAGACATCTCAGCGTTAACAAATCGTTGAGGCATAGTGGAAATTTGTTATATATATGTTCGTCTGAAACGGAAATAGCCGCAAGATTTGAAGAAAATGTGGTGTTGTTTAATTACATTGACATTGACTTTTGATATTTCTGTTTGCATAATTCTTTTGTGAACCTAACCACGTTTGATTTTCTGTTTGTATAATGCTTTGTGATCCTAAAAGTTATATATTAATTAAAGATTTGAACCTATCAGTCTCTGGATCCTTCAGATTGCTAAAGAACTTATGGAATGAGAAAAGAAGAAAATAATGAGTTAATAAAATCATTTAATTAGATGTTATTTATTTAGATTTTTTCTAATGACTTTTTAATTGTTCTTAAACAAGCAAAACCGATTAAATTCTTGAGAAGCATGGAAAATAGTTCTTTCATTCATCCACACAATCAGGTCATTAGCTTATCTAATTAATATTTTATGTTAGTTTATGTAATTATGCTTATGAAAGAAGTATAATCGCATAAACTGTGATAGACAAAATTAAAAAAAAAAACAGATTAGTAGTCCTGAATATATACACTAAACTGTTACAGGCCATCTACTGATAAATTAAAAGGTTTCTTCTACTAACTTGGCTATCCAACATATGCTTCACTTGTGTTGTGGTCATTTTATGCTTACTCACACTCTGTTAGAGTTGGTGCATACTTCACGGGACCAAATCTATAGAACCCCGGACGAACATGGGGTCCCACTCACTGGTGAGCGGGAGGGGTTAGGGGGTAGCACCCCCGAAACTTTTGGGCCATGTATGTGAGTTGGCCCTGGTTTTTTTTTGCTTGGCTGTTTGGGCTTGGGCCCATGAAGAACCATAGTTCTACAGCAGAATGGAAACCTTATTAGACCCTAATTAGGAAGTCTTAAGTTACATATAAATACTCTTTATGTACTGAGCATACATGGTAACAGAGAGATTTGTGAGGTTGATAATAAGAAACTTCTGGCAGGACGTAGCCCTATTCTTGGGTAAACCTAGGTAAATCCTGTCTTCTTTTCTTTCAGTTATAATTTGTATGATTAATAGGTCTCTAATCGTTCAATTGGTATCAGAGCCTTGTGTTCGAGGATTAACAATCAGAGAAGTTTGGAGGGAAGAGCTTCGAGTAATGGAAACTGAAGATGGAGGATCTACTCGTGGATATGGATCTGTGGACGATGATAGTCGATGAGATACCGAAGAGTACGATGTCCACGGCAGAGGCGTCGCCAGTGTTGGTTTCGTCATCATCTTCAGTGACCATCAAGGAGTGGGAGAAGCTCGATCGGAAGGCACAAAGTCTAATTCAGCTGTGCCTAGCTGATTTTGTCCTGATAAAAGTTTCTGGAGAAAAGACTACAAAAGATCTCTGGAAGAAGCTAGAAAGCCTTTATCAGAGTAAATCTCCGGTAAACAAACTGTTTCTACAGAAGAAGTTGTACAACCTTCGGATGGCTGAGGATGATTCTTTCTCTATTCATCTACATGAGTTCAACACTTTGATAGGTCAGTATTATCTATTAGTATTGATATTGTAGACTGAGGTTTCAACCCAAGAGGGGGGTGAATTGGGTTTTTAAAACTTTTGCGGAATTAATACAAGTTTATAAAAATATATAAGCAACAAACAATTAAAACAAGTAATGTGCTGTAAATAAAGAGTTTAAAGAGTAGAGGATGCAAACTCAGATTATAGTGGTTCGAAAATATCGGATTCGTTCCGACCCTACATCCACTCTCTTTAAGGAACCTCCTTGAAGTAATCCACTAAGTAACTTAGTCGTATAACTTTACCGGTGTTGTACAAACCTTACAATCCCTTCATCTCAGAAGCTATCCTCTTCCTCTCGGAAATAATCCCCTTCATTTCGGAAGTAATCCCTTTACAAAAGATGCTGTAAAGTAAATGGTAGGGAGACAACAAGTGAAAGCTTATACAACTGAATAATGTCTCTCTTTCAAAGTAAAGCTTAAAGAATGGCTCAATAAGAATATTTCAAAGATTTTTGGCTTTCAAAGAGTACAATAACTTGATTGTGTGAGTTCAACTCTTTTTGAATATGTGCAGCTCTGTATTGAATACTCAATAGAGTGGGTTTATATAGCCATCAAATAATATGGCCGTTGGGACTTTAATTTGAAAAAAATTTGCTTTAAAACGTTCAGATTTGGTGTCCAATGGTCATATTTTTGAACTACGAGTCGACTGGGTCGTGGTACCAGTCGATTGGGTTCTCTTGAAAAATCTCGTTTTCAAAGCTTCTGGGGTACCAGTCGACTGGGTTCTTCTTACCAGTCGACTAGAAAATGTCTGTCCAATTTACCAGTCGACTGGTATGTTCCATCCAGTCGACTAGAAACTCACTGTCCATTTTACCAGTCGACTGGTATATCTTACCATGTCGACTGGGGACTTATTGTCCCATATACCAGTCGACTGGTATATGTACCCAGTCGACTGGGTTGTCTTCCAACCTAGTTTTTCTGTTTTAACTTAAAACGTTTGTTTAAAAAGTTCGTTTTAGAAAATCTTTTGTGTTCAAGCCATTGAACAAGCTTTTACAATGTACAAGTGAGACTTACACTAGTTTTACTACCTTAGACCTATACTAGTTCTTCAGTCTTCACTTGAAAGTTTGATTCGGTTTGAGTTCTTGCACCTCGATCCTTGGTTGAATGCTTTTGTTGCTTACTACACTTAGTTTGTACTGTTAGTATAATAACAGTTGTGTTTTGTCATCATTAAAATCTAGATGAGGGTCAACAATCTCCCAATTTTTGATAATGACAAAACTAATAATGTGAAAACAGTTTAAAAAACTAAGTGTTTGGTTTTTCAGAAAAACGGACAGAGTTTCCTCTGTTTTTCGAGTAAAAGCACCCTGTAAACAAGCAAACGCAGTTTATATTTTCATTTCAACCAATCAATATCAACTCAACCAATCAAATGAATCATTTTCAATATTCTTTGGAGTGGTGCTCCCCCTAAATCTATGCATTAGTTTCTGTTTACATAGTTTTTCTCGTTTTCTCATTTTTCTCCCCCGTTTTGACAACAGCAACCAAAGGGGTCAGAAACTAAAAAATAAGATACTTAGGTACCATATCATCTAGAGTATGCGTAAACAAACTTGTATGCAAAAATTTGGCTTCATTCGGAGTTCGAAAGCCTTCCCGAGAGGAACCGAAAGTTTTCATACAAGCATAACTAGTTTCAGAGCATATTCTTGAATAAAAGCAGTTAGAAACGATGCAAGCACAACACAAATAAAGTAAATAGATGCATGAAATATGACTAATGAAAAAGTATCAACATACACAAAAAGTTAATACACGAACGGGCTTCATAGAGCTATATATAAGACAGAAATACATAAGTATGTATGTGCTACATGCAAAGAGCTGGAAAACGCTATGTATATCAAAATAACATGAAAAATGACTCAAGGAGCCAGAGAATCGGAGTTGTCATGAATGAGATCCCGTATCTCAGCTAATGAACCCTTTGTACACTCTCTGTGTAGCGCGAAGTCGTCCCGTAGATGATCTATGGAGGAGCTCAATCTCTGGTACTCTAACTGCATCGTCTGGAACCCGGACTGCATGATCATCTGGAGGCTTGTGATAGCCTGTAGTAAGTCACCATATCTAGCCTGACCAGTACTCGAGTCACCAATGGGAGGTGCTCGGGTATCCGTGTCCATATCAGCAGCAGCCTCCTTATCCTCATCATCATCGCTCTCATCCTCTTGGATCCGTAAGTGCTTCCCGGCCTTCGAATAGAGGAAGTCATCACGAACTGCGCATCCCATCTTTTTCAGTGATGAGACGTTGATGATGTCTGTCGGTCCAATATCCTGAGCCTCGGAGGCAGGCAAAGGCACCCGGAAGTGCTAGAGTATAAGTGTAATGAGCATCCCATAAGGTAGACACCCGGAGTCGCTCGCTTCGTCATTTATCATGTTGACGAGCAGCGGAGGATATATATTGAAGTGGTGCCCAGTTTTAAGGCACCAAATCAATACCGTATCTATCTTAGATAGATACCCTCGACTCCCGAGTCTCGGGTGGATGGTCCAACTTACTATCAGCTGAAACATCTTATAGTCTAGGGGCATATCACTACATGTATGAAATGTAATGGGTCTGTACACATAGTTAGGGTCTCCCCTGACTATCTGACAGGTTGCCTCGATATCGAAGTTATCTGGCCATCCATCCAGACTCCATTGGATCTCCCTTACAAGGATCCTCAGTATGCTCATGGGGATGTCAGTGTTGACCTTAAACTCCACACCCTGGACACTGGTTCTGAATCTCAGAGTCAGTGGACTGGGTTTCACCAAGTTCACATAGAACTGGTGAATCAGTCTCGGGTAGTACTTATCATGTACTCTGATCAGTGGAGTCAGATTTATTGCCTCAAAGGCTGGCAGAATATCGAAGTTTCCATGACGAATAGAGTCAAAATCGACAACTCTAACCATCATGATCTTCTTATGACAGATTATGGAATCATACCTTGCCTTGGCAGCAGGACTGAAAAACAGAGCTTCATCAAGCTCTGCTCTAGGCTTTTTGCTTGAAGAGCCCACTACTCCCTTTCCCCGTGTATCCGGATCCTTAGGTTTGGTGGAACTTGGCCTTGTAGCCGTATTTGGTCCCCCAGTAGTGTATTTGATATGGATTATATCGGTCATTTTTAGGAAAAATGGGGTTTTTGGGAATAAGAGATTTTAACCGTAGAAAGTTAAAAATCTCGTTATGGATGAGTAGATCGGTGTGTTTAGATGATCTTTGGATGGTTTTTGGATAAAAAACGTGAAATTTTCTAGAGAGAGAAAGCTGGGTTTCTTGAAAATGGCGTAAAAATCAGAGACAAATGAACAGTCATTATATAGAATCGTGCCACCAGTCGACTGGGTCGTGATACCAGTCGATTGGGTCATTTTGAAAAAGATGAACATTTTTCATACCAGTCGACTGGGTCTATGTACCAGTGGGTAAACTGGCAATACGATACTAGTCGACTTGGCAGTTTGCACCAGTCGACTGGATGATAACTGATTTTCAAAAAATTGGTTCCAAACAGGGTCTAGATGTACTAGTCGACTGGGTAAGATTTACCAATCGACTGAAATAAATGGCAGAGACTAACCAGTAGACTAGGACAGATTTACCAGTCGACTGGACCCTTAAGAAAATTTCCAGTCTTGAATTGTAGCACGAAATTTGTTTATCTATGACATCTTGAGTGAGGGAGATATTTAAACAAGAATTAATACTCTTTCACTAGATGTCAAACTATGCAGATGATGAATTATAAAGCAATCAGACATTCAGTTTATCACAATCCAGCAATCCCATTAACATTCTTATCTTACAGAAACTAGCTTCACCTAGAGGTTTTGTAAGATGCCAGTTATTTGATCTTCTGAAGGTATGAATTCTAGTATTATATCACCTTTTTGAGCATGGTCTCTTAAGAAATGATGTCTTATTTCAATGTGCTTTGTTCTAGAGTGCTGAATAGGGTTCTTGGTTAGGTTGATAGCACTAGTATTATCACAAAATATCGGGATGTTTTTGAGGTTCATGCCATAGTCTTCTAGTTGTTGTTTCATCCATAATACTTGGGTACAACAACTTTCGGCAGCAATGTATTCCACCTCGGCGGTTGATAGTGTAACGGAATTTTGTTTCTTGGAAAACCAAGAGGTTAACATTATACCTAAGAATTGGCATGTACCACTTGTGCTTTTTCTATCTAGCCTACATCCAGCAAAATCAGCATCTGAATATCCTACAAGCTCAAAAGATGAATCTCTAGAGTACCATAATCCTATGGTTTGGGTTCCTTGTAGATATCTAAGGATTCTTTTTACTGCAACTACATGTGATTCCTTAGGATTAGCCTGAAATCTAGCACACATGCATACACTGAACATAATATCAGGTCTACTTGCAGTTAAATAAAGTAAAGCACCTATCATACTTCTATAATATTTAGTATATACAGTTTTACCTCCTTCATCAAGATCAAGTTTAGTGGTTGTGCTCATAGGAGTTCCAAGTAGCTTTGAGTTTTCCATCCCGAACCTCTTTAGTAGGTCCTTAATGTATTTTGATTAATTGATGAAGATTCCTCCTTTTAGTTGCTTGATTTGAAGTCTAAGGAATTAGGTAAGTTCTCTCATCATGCTCATTTCAAATTCACCTTGCATGCACTTTACAAACTCTTGACACACAGATTCATTAGTAGCACCAAATATAATATCATCAACATATATTTGGACTATAAGAGTGTCATTTTTATGAGTTTTTGTGAAGAGAGTTGTGTCTATTCTACCTCTTACAAAATCATTGTCAATCAAAAATTTACTTAGTCTTTCATACCATGGCCTTGAAGCTTGCTTCAACCTATATAGAGCTTTAGAAAACTTGTAGACATGATTTGGAAGACTAGGATTTTCAAATCCAAGAGGTTGCTCAACATAAACCTCTTCTTCTATAAAG
Source organism: Bretschneidera sinensis (assembly GCA_023935145.1). Classification (NCBI taxonomy): domain Eukaryota; kingdom Viridiplantae; phylum Streptophyta; class Magnoliopsida; order Brassicales; family Akaniaceae; genus Bretschneidera; species Bretschneidera sinensis. Next base: position 19,925,355 of record CM043703.1, read on the forward strand.
CCATTTAAAAAAGAACTTTTTACGTCCATTTGAAATAGCTTGAATTTATTAAAGCATGCAAAGGCTAATAACATTCGAATAGCTTCTAATCTAGCTACGGGAGCATAGGTCTCATCAAAGTCTATTCCTTCTTCTTGATTATATCCCTTAGCAACTAGTCTAGCCTTATTTCTAGTTACTATTCCATTTTCATCCATTTTATTTCTATATACCCATTTAGTTCCAATTATTGAATGATTCTTAGGTCTTGGAACTAGTTTCCAAACATTGTTTCTCTCAAATTGATTTATTTCTTCTTGCATTGCAATTATCCAATCATTATCTTTTTCAGCTTCTATAAATGTCTTAGGTTCTACTTGAGACAAGTAAGCTACAAAATTGCAAACATTTCTAATAGAAGAGCGAGTTCTTACCCCTTATGAAGGATCACCAATCACTTGATCAATTGGATGATAATTTACATACCTCCAATCTTTGGGTAGACTTTCCTCTTGTTGGCTTAAGGATGGTTGGTCCAAAGCGGGAGTTTCCATCTCTTCATTTGCTTGAGGTGGACTCTCCTTTGGGTCAACAATGGAAGTAGGAGTTTCCGTTCTTGGAATAAAATCTGCATCATCTTTAAAGGAAACTTCTCTACTACTAATTGGGTTAGACTCATCAAGAGTTACGTGTACGGATTCTTCTACTACTAGAGTTCTCTTGTTGAAAACTCTATAAGCCTTACTAGATGTTGAATATCCTAAAAATATCCCTTCATCGGTCTTAGAATCGAATTTACCCAAGTTAGTTTTATTGTTATTTAGGATGAAGCATTTACAACCAAATGCATGAAAATAGGAGATATTAGGCTTTCTTCCTTTCCATAGTTCATATGGAGTTTTATCAAGCAGAGGGCTAATTAAAATTCTATTTAAGATATAGCAAGAAATGTTCACGGCTTCAGCCTAAAAGTATTTTGGTAAACTATTTTCACAAAGCATAGTTCTTGAAAATTCTTCTAGAACTCTGTTTTTCCTCTCAACAACTCCATTTTGTTGAGGAGTTCTAGGAGCTGAAAATTTGTGATTAATTCCATTTTCATCACAAAATCTTGAAAAGCTTTGATTTTCAAATTCTTTGCCATGATCACTTCTTATACTTGAAATACAAATTCCTTTTTCATTTTGTACTTTTTTGCAAAAATTTTCAAATCTTTTGAAAGCTTCATCCTTGTAAGCAATAAAAATTACAAAGGTATATCTTGAATAGTCATCAACAATAACAAGAGCATATTGATGGCCACCTAGACTAATGGTACTAATTGGACCAAATAAGTCCATATGCAGAAGTTCCAAAGGTCTAGTAGTTGAGACTACATTTTTTGCTTTAAATGAAATCCTAGTTTGTTTTCCCATTTGACAAGCATCGCATACTTTGTCTTTTTGAAAATTGATTTTAGGAAGTCCAATGACTAAATCTTTTCTTGAAACAATTTTTAGTAAGTTCATGTTTACATGACCAAGTCTTCTATGCCATAGCCATGGATTTTCACTAAATGCAGGAAAACATTTTTCATTTTCAGAATGCAAGGATTTTAAATCAACGATATAGACATTTTCATGTCTATGACCAACAAATTTGATCTTGTTGCTCTTGATGTCTATAACTAGACAATGAGAGGTCTCAAATGTGACTTTGTTGCCTTTGTCATATAGTTGATTAATGCTTAATAAATTTGGCTTAAGGCCTTGTACTAGCAATACATTATCTAAGGTTGAGAAATCATTACCGACTTTTCCATGCCCGATGATCTTTATTTTGGTGTTGTCTCCAATGGTGACATAAACACCATCTCTTAGAGTTAGTTTCTTGAATACATCTTTATCACCGGTCATGTACTTTGAGCATCCACTATCAAAGTACCAACAGTTACCTTTCTCCTTGGTGTGGAGACATATCTATATCACACAAGGATATACGATAGCACTTTTAGGTACCCAAAATTTCTTGGGTCCTTTGGGGTTAGTCCTAGAGAACATGGTTCCTTTTGAAACCCATACTTTCTTAACAGTATATGGTGATCTAAGAACATTTTGATGATGCACAATCCTAGGATAATAATTATTGAAATTTCTAGGATTTCTTAGTTGTGCATGCCTATAATCCTTAGGATAGTAGTTCCTAGAATACATGTTTCTATGGTAAGGAATATGAGTATGCATGTCATTTCCAGAAAATGTATGATGATGCATTCTAGGATACATGCTATCATTATTATGAGTATGCAAATTATTTATAGGATAACCATGATGGTAATTCCTAGAATGTGCATGTGCAGAGTGCATATTTTGATTATACATATTGTTCCTAGAATGTACATGATGGTTATTTCTAGGATGTATATAAGCATTTCTAGAGTGTGCATACATATAAGCATGTGTGTTTCTAGGATGCTTCATTCTAGTATGATCATTTTGAATTTCTAGATTTCCTAGCATTCATTGAGGGAGTGCTTTTAACCTTGCTAGAGGTTTTTGAAGTATAGGCTTCACTCACACATGAGGCTTTCATGAATAAGCTCTCTTTTGATTTTTGCTTTCCCAAAGGAGAGTATCCTAAACTAAATTTTCCTCCACTTAATCTTTGGGAAGAAAGCACTTTATCAAGCTTTTCTTTTCCAAGCATAAGTCTAGATATAGTGCCATTCAATTCTAAAATTTTATTCTTTAAATTCTCATTTTCATCTTTGAGGAAATCTTGAGAAGAATCATACAGTAAAGAAGATAATTTATCTTTTTCTTCTCTAAGACTTATCATCTCCTTAGAGAGAGATGGTACCTCTTTCTTAAGAATTGAATTTCTAGAATTAAATTTCTTCAACTCATCATGCATTTCATTTATTACTTCTAGCAACTCTTCACTACTACTTACAATATTATTCTTAGAAGAAGGAGAAGATGTTACCTTACTTTCATCATCGATTGCCATCAGACAAAGGTTGGCAATTTCCTCGTATCCGATTTCCTTTGTCCGATGACTCATCTTCTTCTTCGTCATCGCTCCAGGTAGCTGCTATCATGGCTTTCTTTTTGAAGCTCTTGTATGGTTTGTTTGAAACCATATAATCAGCCCTAATGTGACCGGGCTTTTTTCAGCCATAACACATAAGTGGTTCCCTTTTCGAAGTGGGATCCTTTGTGTAAGGTTTCTTGCTTTTCTTCAAGAACCTATGGAATCGTTTGGTGATTAATGTCATTTCACCATCTTCCTCGCTGCTCTCTGCTTCTTTTTTCGATTCCATTTCTTTGTTGCTCGTAAAAGCTTTGAGAGCAATTACATTTTTCTTCTTTTCATCTTCATTGACGATGGGAGTCATTTCTTCCATCTCATATGTCAACAATGATCCAAGTAGTGTCTCAACATAAAGTTTGTCAAGATCTTTGGCCTCCTGAATGGCTGTCTTCTTTGGTTTCTATGAAGGTGGCAGAGATCTCAAGATTTTTCTAGTTAGTTCAAACTCCTCAATATTCCTACCAAGCAGCTTTAAACCATTTATAATAGTTGTGAACCGTGAGTGCATTTCAGAAATTGTTTCATTAGAAGACATTTAAATGACTTATATTCAGAAACTAGCATATATATTTTTGACTTTTTTACCTCACTAGTTCCTTCATATGTAATTTGCAGTTTGTCCCATATCTCTTTAGCCGAAACACATGCATATATTTTATTATATTCAGAAATATCTAAAGTACAATGTAACATACTTGTTGCTCTGCTATTGAGAGACATCATTCTACAATCCTTGTCAGTGTTCTCAGTTTTGAGTTTAGGCATTGTATGATTGATCTCTCTAATAGTTTTTTCTTTTGAAGGAATTCTAGGTCCTTCTTCAATGAATCTACACAGATTGTAATCTTGTCATTCGATAAAGATTTTCATTCTGTTTTTCCAGTAGTTATAGTTGGAGCCATTGAACAAAGGTGGTCTAGTATAAGAGTGTCCCTCATAGTAGCTATTTGCTGCCATCGGATCAACTCAAGGAATTTAAGCCTAAATTTGAGAATGAGGCTCTGATACCAATTATAGACTGAGGTTTCAACCCAAGAGGGGGGTGAATTGGGTTTTTAAAACTTTTGCGGAATTAATACAAGTTTATAAAAATGTATAAGCAACAAATAATTAAAACAAGTAATGTGCTGTAAATAAAGAATTTAAAGAGTAGAGGATGCAAACTCAGATTATAGTGATTCGATAATATCGGATTTGTTCCGACCCTACGTCCACTCTCTTCTAGGAACCTCCTTGAAGTAATCCACTAAGTAACTTAGTCGTACAACTTTACTGGTGTTGTACAAACCTTACAATCCCTTTCTCTCGGAAGCTATCCCCTTCCTCTCGGAAGTAATCCCCTTCCTTTCGGAAGTAATCCCTTTACAAAAGATGCTGTAAAGTAAATGGTAGAGAGATAGCAAGTGAAAGCTTATACAGCTAAATAATGTCTCTCTTTCAATGTAAAGCTTGAAGAATGGCTCAATAAGAATCTTTCAAAGCTTTTTGTGTTTCAAAGAGTACAATAACTTGATTGTGTGAGTTCAACTCTTTTTGAATATGTGCAGCTCTGTATTGAATGCTCAATAGAGTGGGTTTATATAGCCATCAAATAATATGGCCGTTGGGACTTTAATTTGAAAAATATTTGCTTTAAAACATTCAGATTTGGTGCCCAACGGTCATATTTTTGAACTACCAGTCAACTGGGTCGTGATACCAGTCGACTGGGTTCTCTTGAAAAATCTCATTTTCAAAGCTTCTAGGGTACCAGTCGACTAGAAAATGTCTGTCCAATTTACTAGTCGATTGGTATGTTCCATCCAGTCGACTGAAAACTCACTATCCATTTTACCAGTCGACTGGTATGTCTTACCTAGTCGACTTGGGACTTACTGTCCCATATACCAGTCGACTAGTATATTTACCCAGTCGACTGGGTTGTCTTCCAACCCAATTTTTCTGTTTTAACTTAAAATGTTTGTTTAAAAAGTTCGTTTTAGAAAACCTTTTGTGTTCGAGCCATTGAATAAGCTTTTACAATGTACAAGTGAGACTTGCATTGATTTTACTACCTTAGACCTATACTAGTTCTTCAGTCTTCACTTGAAAGTTTGCTTCTGTTTGAGTTCTTGCACCTTGATCCTTGGTTGAATGCTTTTTTTGCTTACTACACTTAGTTTGCACTGTTAGTATAATAACAGTTGTGTTTTGTCTTCATTAAAATCTAGGTAAGGTTCAACAGATATGATAAATGACGATAAGGCTATTACACTGCTCTGTTCATTGTCAGATTCGTGAGATAATTTGATAGTTGTGATTGGTAGTGGTACGACTGATCTGCCTTTTGAGAATGTCGTGGCAGCCCTATTGTCTGAGGAGATGAGGCGGCACCGTATAAAAAATTCGTTAACTGAGGCCTTATCTGTAAGAGAGCGAACCTATGATAAAGCCTACAAGTGGTCTGGTGATAAACCTAAGTTCAGGGGTAGATCGAAAAGTATGGATAAATCTAGGTTGAAGTGTAGAAAGTCTGGGCATCTAAAGAAGGAATGCAAAAGTAAGAGCATGAACCCTGAAAAGTGAACAGACGAGATATCAGCTTCAGGTAATAGAAACTAGTATGATGATGATGCTGGTGACTTAAATATGGCATCCTGTTTGGCTCAATCAGATAAGAGTATTTGAATAATTGACACAGAAGCATCCTTTCACATGACACCTCACAGATACTGGTTTCGTGAGTATGAAACCTTTGATGGGGGAAACGTTTTACTATGAGATAACTCTATGGTGAAAATTATTGGTTGTGGGAAGGTAAAATTGAGGATGAATAATGGGACAATCAGAACACTTCTAAGCGTGATGCATATTCCTGGTCTCAGCAGGAACCTAATATCAGTCAGTAAAATGGCAGATGGGGGAGTAAATTTTAGCTGTGACAAAAATTCATCCAAGATGACTCGGATCATTAGCAATTGCATAAGTTGTTTGGTATGGTACGTTGTATAAGCTGTTGAGAAATACAGTAGAAAGTCAGTGCAGTGGAGGTTTTATCTCTGATAAAACGACTGATGATGAGGCAATGTCCTATATGTTGTGGCATCAGAGGCTTGGGCATATCGGTGAAAAAGGACTATTTAATTTATCATCAAAACAGATGGTGAAGAGAGTCTCAGATTACTCCATAGGATTCAGTTTCTGTGAGCATTGTCTACATGGCAAGCAGAACCGTGTGAGTTTTAAGTGCACTAGTATAAGGGTAAACGATATTCTAGATTTAAAACATAGTGATGTGTTTGGGCTAGTTCTGATCCAATCTTTTAGAAAATCAAGGTATTATGTCTCTTTCATTAATGATTTTTCAAGGTATGCATGAATTTATTTCATTACGAGTAAAGCTGAAGCATTTGATGAGTTCCATGAGTTTAAAGTATTGGTAGAAAATCAGATGGAAAGAAAGATAAATGTATTGAGAACAGATAATGGAGGGGAATTTTTCTCAGATAAGTTGAGCAATTCTGTGTGGCAAACGACATTTCAAGATAGAAAATAACTTTCTATACACCTCAACAGAATAGGGTGACTGAGAGACTCAATCGGTCACTCATGGAGAAATCGATGAGTATGTTGAGTTGTGTAAGCTTGGAGCCAGAGTTCTGGGCAGAGGCTATAGCTACAGCATGTTATCTGAAGAATAGGTCACCTACATCAGCTCTACAGGATCATACACTGTTTTAAGCATTATTCAGGAAGAAGCCAAGTTTAGCTCATGTTAAGGTGTTTGGGTGTGATGCTTATATACATGTACCAAAAGAAAAGAGGAACAAACTTGACAGCAAATCAATGAAGTGCATCTTCATTGGTTATAAAGATGGGGTCAAGGGGTACAAATTATGGAATTCAGAAAACAAGAGTACAGTTTACAGCAGAGATGCTGTGTTCAGAGAAACACAAATGGATGTGGTGGCTGTCCAAGATGTACTGGAACAGCCAAAATAGGTTCAGATTGATCTTAGCCCAAGAGATAAAGAGTGGGAGACTACCCCACAGACTACACTAGATACTTCAGATATTGAGCCAGTTGGGTCTGAGCAAGATATTCATGTTTTTGATGTAGAGGATGAGGATTCAGATGCTGGCTTGAAGGTAGAGACCACACTTGTCATAAGGAGATCCACGTGGGTTAGAAGACCACCCATCAGGTATTCCCCTAGTACTTGCAGTGCATTATATTCTTTAAATATTACTGGTGATAATCCTAGCACAGTGAAAGAGGCAAGGACCTCAGAAGAGGTAAATTTATAGAAGGATGCTATAAAAGAAGAGATGCAGGCACTTGACAAGAATGAAACATGAAACCTTGTGAAATTGCTTAAAGATAGGAAGACAATTAGGTGTAAATGGATTTTCAAGAAGAAAACAAATGCGATGGAATGGTAGAAAAGTACAAGGCACGTCTGTGTGCAAAAGAGTACTCGCAAATAGAAGGAATTGACTATGGTGAGATATTTTCCCAGGTAGCAAAGTTGAAATCTATCAGATGTGTCTTATCCATGGCAGCTGCTTATGATCTAGAAGTTGAGCAACTGGATGTGAAGATAGTTTTCCTTTATAGGGACTTAGAAAAGGAAATTTACATGAAACAGCCCAAAGGCTTTGTGAGCAAAGGCATAGAAGAGCTGGTTTGTAAATTAAAGAAGTCTCTATACAGATTAAAGCAGTCACCATAGATGTGGTACCAAAAGTTTGATACATATGCCATTTAGCTCGGGTTCACTCGCAGCTATGCTGATCACTACGTCTACGTGAAAAGGTTAGGGGTTGATTTTGTCATTTTAACCTTGTATATGGATAATATGTTGTTGAAGAAGATAATTAGCACTATGAAGGCATTGTTGACAATGCAGTTTGACTTGAATAACCTAGGGCTAGCAAACTTTATCTTGGGCATGTAGATAAAGAGGAATCGTGAAAATCGAAAACTATGGCTAAGTCAAAAAGAGTATATTGAAGAAGTGTTGAAGAAATTCAACATGTCTGACAGCAAGCCGGTAGGGACTCCAATGCCTTTGGGAACCAAGTTATTTGCAGAAAAATGTCTGAAGACGGAGGAAGAAGCTGAAGATGTGATGAATGTACCTTATACTAGTGCGGTTGGAAGAGTGATGTACGCCATAGTGTGTACGAAACCAGATATTGCCCAAACAGTGGGAGTATTGAGTAGTTATATGTCTAATCTTGGGAAACAACATTGGACTACAATCAAGAGAGTTCTTAGATATCTTCGTGGCACGTCAGAGTTTGCATTATATTATGGAGGCATAGGAGGTAAAAAGAATCTTGATATTGTAGGATCAGTTAATGCTGACTAGGGAAGAGACATTGATAGCATGAGGTCTACAAATAGGTATGTGTTCAATCTGTTTGGTGGGGCAGTGAGTTAGATGAGCAAAAGGCAAAGTGTTGTTGCTCTTTTATCTACAGAAGCAGAGTATATGGCAATAACTCATGCTAGAAAGGAAACGGTTTGGCTTCAAAGGTTGTGTGCTGAGCTTAGGTTTAAACAAAAAGCAGTGAAGGTGAAATGTGACAATCAAGGTGTTATCTTCTAAGCAAAGAATCATGTATTTCATTCACGGATGAAGCACATTGATATCCAATATCACTTCATTTGGGAAAAGATTGAAGAAAAGGTGATAATTATAGAGAAAATCGATACAGCAGTGAACAACACAGATTTCTTGACTAAAGCAGCTAGTCTAGCAAAGTTTGAGTGGTATGCTACTGAAGTGGGCTTGAAAAAACAGAGTCCTGCGAAGTTTTCCATATGTGTGAAGTATTTACCAAGTGAAAGATTATTAGAGTTGGTGCATACTTCACGGGACCAGATCTGTAGAACCCCGTATGAACACGGGGGTCTCATTCACCGGTGAGCGAGGGGACCATGCTCCCTGAAGAGCAGGCAAGGGTTAGAGGGTAGCACCCCCGAAACTTTTGGACCATGTGTATGAGTTGGGCCTGTTTTTTTTTTTTTTTTGCTTGGCAGTTTGGGCTTGGGCCCATGAAGAGCCGTAGTTCTACGGTAGAACAGAAACCTAATTAGACCCTAATTAGGACATCATAAGTTGCATATAAATACTCTTTATGTACTGAGCATACATGGTAACAGAAAGGTTTGTGAGGTTGATAATAAGAAACTTCTGGAAGGACATAGCCCTATTCTTGGGTGAACCTGGGTAAATCTTGTCTTCTTTTCTTTCAGTTATAATTTGTGTGATTGATAGGTCTCGAATCGTTCACACTTGAGTATGAGTGTTGGACAAGTAATCGAGTGTAAGACTTGTATATTTTTTTAATAATTTTTCATAAATATTTCAATGATTTGGAGATATTAAATCTGTACAACAACCGAATTGGTGGGGAATTTCCTTCCAATATATTGGGTTATTTAAAATTTATTCGTATTTGTCTTGTTATTAACCAGCTGATGGGAGAAATTCCTGCAGAACTTGGCACCTTGTCAAAGTTTGAATTCCTTTCTATAAGTGCCAACAATCTTAGAAGTGTTCCTCATTCTCTCAGGAACTTGGCACCTTATGCTTTCTGTATATCACAATAATTTAGTTGGAAGTATCTCTGATGCTTTAGACTGGCTGAAGAGTCTTACATTTCTGGCTCTCGAAGGAAATAAGTTTTCTGGTACTATCCGTCGCTTAATCTTTTAATCTCTTCCATCACAACATTGGATGTAGAAAATAAAAATTGAAGGAAGTCTTACCTCAGACATAGGTGTCACTTTCCAAATCTTCAAGATTTCGGTATTGGCTTTAACCAAATGACTTGAAACATTCCAGTTACAATGATATATAGAAAACTTAGTTCTTTGATTAGATAAGATTGCTTGGACAACCTAGCAATTCGTAACAATGTAGATTAACAAAGAACTAGTAGGTTCTTCTTGCCTCTGTGATGCTAATCTGGCCAAATTTGGTGGAGTTAAAAGAAGAGAGTATCATCAAAGAGAAAAAGGAACTCAGAAAACATATAAACTTTTTATGTAAAATTGAAAAGAACAGGTATAGCCTCATTTGTCATTTGATCATGGTGGGATTTTGGCTCAAATTCTCACAAGTAATAATTCTAATTGGTTTGGGAAAAGTAGTTTCCTATTTTATATTTGGTTATTATAGTAAGAATAGTACTAGTTTCCTATTTGATTGTTCCTTGTAGAAGTAGTAGTAGTCTACTATGATGCTATTGTTCTTTTCCTAATAGTATTAGGAAAATATCCTCTATATAAAGGGGGTCTTAGAGAAAGTTTGAGGCATACCCATAATTCTAATATACATTGTAAATTAGAGGTATTTACAACTAGAGCTAAGTTAAGAGCTTTGGGTATATTGGGGATTTTGGGTTGTCAAGGTAATAGTTTTGTTTTTCTTAAAGTTGTGATTAAGGATTAATAAAGTTATGATTTTGTTGGTAGCGTAGGCAAAGAGATTGCTAAACCACATTAAAAGTGCTTGATATTTATTTTTTTTATTTTTTATTTAATTATTGTAAGCTTGAGTAGGTGGATTTTAGAGGTTTAATCTCATTAAGTGGTATCAGATCATGGTCATTTATTTGAAAAAAATGTATGTTACTATTTGTTGCGTCTGCACCACCATATCAACACGTATACCTAAATTTGAGATTCGTTTATTTGATGGAAAAAAATAATTTTACTTTGTGGCAGAGCACAGTTCAAGATTTTTTGGTGTAACAAGATCTTGATCAGGTTTTAGAGGAAGAAACGCCAAAAGGGGTGACTGATAGAAAGTGACAGTTGATGAAGAGGAAAACTGTGAATACAATTAGGTTGGCTCTTGCTCTTGAGATCAAGTATACTGTGTTGAAGGAAACTACTCCCAAAGGTTAATAAACTCGAGAGCATTTATGCGTAAAAGTTGTTGATCAATAGATTGTGTCTCAAAATGAACCTCTACTCTCTAAAGATGGAAGAAGGTATAAGTCTTCATGCTTAATTGAATGAATTTAACAAGCTAGTGTCTCAATTGTTGAATGCAGAAGAAATATTGAAGGACTAAGAGAAGGCATTGCTTTTGTTATCATCCTTGCCAAAATCTTACAAACCATCGGTGCAAATAATATTGGTGGGCAAGTCGACATTGTGCTTAGATGATGTGACCGCACTCCTTCGTGAGAATGAGAGTTTGATGGGAAACAAAAGCTTGTCTAGTGGTAGTCAAGTGCTTGTTGTAAAGAGTTATAATCAAGGGAGGAGTCAAATGAGAGCAAATAATGGCTCAAGATAGAGATCTAAATCTAAGCCTAGAATGACAGTGAGAAAGAGTGTTTCTACTGTGGAGAGATAGGACACATACAATATTATTGTAAGGCCATGAAGAATGATTTAAAAGAGTTGAGAATGATGAATGAGAAGAAGAGTGATGATGGAAAGAGTAGTGAAAGTGTCAGTCTCTCATCCTTATCCATCTTTCCTGATCTATCTCAAAACCACTTGACTGGAAGCCTTCCAATGGAAGTTGGGAGTTTTAAAAATCTAGATCAATTTTATGTTTTCGAGAACATGCTAGTTGATGAGATTCCAAGCATTCTTGGAAGTTATGTGAGGCTGGAAGTCCTATGCATGTAAGGGAACTTCTTCCGGGGGCCTATTCCTTCATCTTTGAGCTCGTTGAGAGGCCTTCGAGTTTTAAATTTTTCTCGCAACAATTTTTTAGATGAAATTCCAGGATTCTTGGCAGGTTTTGAATCATTTCAAAACTTGAATATATCTTTTAATAATTTTAATGGCATGGTACTAACAGAGGGAGTGTTCAAGAATGCAAGTGCTACTTCAGTCATTGGAAACAGTAAGCTATGTGCAAGCATGTCAGAATTTCAGCTACCCCCATGCAAATCCAAGAAGTCTAAAAAGAGGAGATTGACTCTTAAGCTGAACTTAACACTCCCTATAGTTTTTGGCATCATAGGAGTAACTCTGGTGCTATTTTTCCTATCTCTTGGTTGGTTTCAGAAGAAAATAGAGGAATCTTATTCAAGCTTCAAGAAATATGCTTTTGAACGTGTCTTATCAATGTCTCCTCAAAGCTACTGATGGGTTCTCTTCAGAAAATTTGACAGGAGAAGGTAGCTTTGGGTCTGTGTACAAAGGACTTTTTGATCAAGATGGAATGGTTATCGCAGTCAATGTGCTAAACCTTCTACACCGAGGAGCTTCCAAAAGCCTCATATATGAGGCTATGAGGAACATCAGACATCAGAATCTTGTCAAAGTACTTACAGCATCACTACAAGATAATTGAAATTTGCCGGCACTTTTTTTTCGGCGCTTGACAAAAGCACCGCAATGTATTAACCGCTGGTGCTTCCTTGAAGTGTCGCAATATTCAAAGAACATATAATAGCGCTTCAAAGCGCTGTTATATGCAAGTCTGATTACATATTCTGGTGCTTATGCTTGAAAGTGCCGGAATATACACCTTTGCATATTCCGGCACTTTGAAGCGCTGGAAAGCGCCGAAATATGATAAAAAATTTCACAGATATGACAGTTCCTTGCCGCGTCCGTGCTTTTACCTAAAATTTTCTCTCTCTCTCTCTGTGGTTTTCTTCACTATCGCTGCAACATTTTCCCTAAAATTTTCTCTCTCTCTCTCTGGTTTCCTCCATTGTCGTGCCACGCTGTTTTTGTCCGTCTCTCCTCCACAAATTGCAACAGATAAATTTTGAAATTCCTAAAAAAGAAGTTCTAATATTTCTTGATTTTCTGTTGCTGGTTTGAAAATATTTGAGCTACGAGTAGGGTTGTTTTCATTCATTAGCTCCTTTTAGATTAAAAGGATTGTGGGTCTTTTTGATGCATTTCTCTTTAGCATTTGTGTTCAAGGTTAAGATATTGAAGGACGAGAGCTATGCTTTCAGTTCTTTTCCCTAAGCCTGCATATGTTTTATTTTTTCTCTCGTTTTGTTATGGTTTCTAAGAAACCTTGAAGGTAACCAATGAGCAGATGGGTACCTCATTAGTGGTGATACCTTCAAGGGGTCGCTACTGTTCTTGCTGTACATAAAGCTTTTGATTCATACTGTAGTCTATGAGATTGCCACCATGAAATCTGGGTTTTCAAAATGATTTCCAATATAAATTTCTGGGTTTCAACGATGAACAATGAAGAACTATGTCTCTAGTCCAGAAACTAAGTTGTTTTGGGAAACCCAAAATTTTGATTCTAAATTCTAAATTCCCCCTTCAGTTTTCTGTTTGTTAAGCATGGTGGACTTGTAGAAAAAGCAGGCCTGGACCAAAACCCAACTTAATATAAACAAGGGCTTTGTTAATGGATTAGAATCCTGTTTGGGCTAAAAATGATTTCTCATTTAGTCTTGAGTGCATTATTTGGGATCTTTCCAAGCCTAATTTCTTTTGAATCCTATCTGGACTTTGTATTTGTTTGGGTTTAAATGTAAGTTATATTTGAGCCACTTTAATTCGTGCAATTTAATTTATGCCTTATCCTTAATAAGACTACAACATGAATCCAAACTGATAAAAGATACATTTGTTGTAATTTTTTTATAATTGAAAAATATTCTTTAATAATCGAAAATGCTGTAATATATGTTTGATTAAAATGATGAGTTTCAATAAGAAGAGTTTAAGGGAATAAAAGAACTTTTACATAAAGGGGTGGGAAAATTTTGAGACTTTTAAGCTACAGGTTGTCAATTTTGTATCATTGATTATTGCTTGTTCTTTAAATCCTATTTGAAACACTTATTTGTTCATTTGTTCACAGGTACTCTAAAGTTATTGATTGCTGCATTTGCTGCGAGCCCTTGACCATTCCTATCTTTCAGGTATGGTTCTTCTAATTCTTGTTAACTTTTAATGCATTCTTGATAGTGTGAGATATAATCGTTTTTATGTTTTTATGTATACATATTGCAAGATGTATAAGTCAAAATATATTCCTCCTTCAGTCAGAGATAACATTTTAAACCAGTCTCTAGTTGGGTCTCCACACCATCAGGAAGATATTGACCATGAGCATGAGTATCACCTTGATGATGATCATAACTCCTAAACTGATTCTGAGACCGAGCCAATAACAATAGAAAGTCAAAACAATGATAATGAACAATACGAGATAATTGGTAATTTTTGTATTATAATACATTCTCTTTATAACTAGTTTGATATCACATTGTTATACTAATTATAAAATTTATGTTTTCAATGTATAGATTCTGAAGGGAGGGTGAGAAAGCAAACACGTGTCCTGCAAACCTCACAAGTGTGGTCTCTTGAACGTGGGGAAAAAATTGTTGTCCACTTCATTGCACGTAATCAACCTATTAAAAAAGTGGTCAAATATTAAGTAGCTGGTTGGGCAAAGTTGCAAAGAGAGAGAATCTTTGTCCACTTAGTTACACAAATTGGAAGAAGGTGCCTTCTAACTATAAGAAGGACCTTGTTTTATTGATTTGGGTAAGTAACAACAATTTAATTTATGGTTTTCTTCCAAATTTTGTTTGTTTTTGTGTTGTTGTACATGCAAATAATCCCTAACACCAAAAATGCTTATTTGACATCGATTTCCTTTCTTTGTGGTAGAGGAAGTTCCATTACCCTATGATTGAGGCGATAGAAAATTTTTTATTGAGGATGATCGGGAAAAAATGGAAGGACTACCGATATGTGCTTAAAAGGGACCATGTGAGGAACAAAACAAAACAAGAAGTTTTGAGTAATAATGTTCCAAAAGGAGTAGATCAAGACCAGTGGAAGCAACTGGTCAACTACTGGTTTTCTGATCATAGTGAGGTTGTTTTTTCATAATTATGTTCATTTGGATTCTCATTGGTTCTATTTTCTTTTAATTATTTATTATTCAATTGGTTTATTGTTGGTGTAGAAATATTCTACTTTAGGGACAGTGGCACGTGAAAGACAATAATGTCCTCACACGACCGGATCAAAGCGTTTTGCAAGAAGACAGGATGAATATGTGAGTTGATTTGCTTCGTTCATCCAATCTTTCATTTGAGGTGTAGTGTATTGAGAAACTGTTTGAACTCTTTTCATAAATGGTAGGAGATGAAACATGAAAATGAGCTCGAGAGCATAGAGTTTTTTGCTGAAACTCATAAATGCAAGGATGAAACTTTCATTGATGAAGCATCACGATAATTTGTGCTAAGTTCACTTACGTATATGATGGTTTTATGTATGATAGTTAATAATAGTAATTAACTTACTCTTATCATTGTTGGATTATATTCTAGGTTTGATGCATGTCTCTTTGTATCACTCATTCAAATGAGTGGTGTTGGGTGCTTGTGGGAAATGTTGGGTATGGGTGGTTAATTACTGTTGATGGGTCTTGCTTTGTTTTTAAAGATTGGGGTCTGGGTATTAAAGTAGCTCAGTAGAGAGTAGAGATTCTCACTTTTGAGGGGTTTTTAGCTTCTGGGTCTGGAAAATTTGTCTGTTTTAGCTCAAGCTGGGGATTTTAGGCTGGTTGATTTGGATTTAATTATTGGTTGAAAGGCATCATTTGTGGGGTTCTTGGTTTTTGGGTGTTGAGAATTTTGTTTTAAATTGAGGTCAGGTTAGGTTTTGGATTTGGGGGCTGTTATCTCACAGCTTTGGTTTTGTTTAATTCTGAAGTTGAGGTTCTAGGTTTCGAGCTTTTTCTTGAAGGTGACATTTCTGGTATTTGGCTGCTGGTTTGTGAGAATTTTGTGTTTACTTCAGCTCAGGTGACATTTCTGAGAATGCTTCTGTTAATTGGTTTTGGCTGCATTTTATTCTAGGGATTCATGTTTCTTTTGTCCTTGAAACCTTTTAACATGGAAATATGAAAGACATAATGAATTTTACTATAATAAGCTAAGAGTAATTTGTAGGCTACTAGTCCCACTCTCTGGATGATTTCAAACGGACCATAAAACCTTTGGTAAAGTTTAAAAATCAGTCTCCTAGCTGGTTCTCTTACTGTCAGTTTGGTGCATTGACATGATATGTTCTTCACTGTAACTCCAAGGAATCTCACCCAAGAGCAGAAAACTAATTTAATACATGTTTCAATGTCAAAATGTGTAAGGTAGGATTACTGCTTTACGACCTGTACAAAGAGAACTTGTGACCAAATAAAATATAAATAAGCAGAGATATTGAAGAAAAAGATAGTACATTTGCTTTATGTAATGGCTTATCCAGAATCATCTATAGTTTCACCATAGAGCTCAGATACTCTAGTGATCCATGATGAGGATTGCATGATCCTGACATGGTACGTATCCCTCCCAAAAACAAATAATATAACTAAAACATAATAGAATGACAACAATGCAGAATTTATACACTGGTTTGATTGTTGAAAGTTTTTTATTGTCTTTTAATGTGACCAGCTCCAATAAACTCAGTACTGCAATTTACGGTTTCCTCAGATCTACACCAACTATAGAATTTCTCTCTTATTTGTTTTCGGTATCAGCTTATATCATACCACATAACATAATGTGCTACATCATCATTCTTGTCTGAGATTCAGTATAAATTATTTTCCACCTGCATTGCTTAAAATGCATAAATATTACCGGAGTGAGAACATATTTAAAAAGAGGGAGAACAGTTAACAGCCACTCAACTGAGCTTTGGGAGCATTGAATAATAAAAAATCTTGTGCTGTATTTAGTTTTGATCTATAATGATGATGTTTGGTTTGCCTTGAACCTATTTAAGTCAACTTACTTTAAGTTGACTTAAATAGCAAACCAAACATGCTCAATGAAGTCATTGAGATTTAATTGGTTGACCACGTGGGCTATTTCCTATGCAAGTAAAGAAAGTAACTCCCATTTTTTCATTAAGAATCAATTGATTGTATGCTCATGGCAGTTCTTTTTATTGCAGACAAGTTTATTCCAATTATCAACTAGAATTTAGATTGTAACTATAAATATTTAACTGTCTTTGGACTTTAAAAAACCATAAATTTTCATCAATTTCTTGAATTTTTCTTGCTTTTTTGTGGTTTTATGATGTTAGTATCTTCTTAAAGATGTTAGTATGAGTAAATATAACTAGCATTGTGGTAGAACACTTCACCAGATGGATAAATTTTAGTGATTATGATAAGGAAAAGGGAAGTTATAATAAGATTAGAAGACTGAATGACATTAATCAGGAATAGCAAAGGAAAATACAAGAAGAACAGTAAATAAAAGCTAGGATTTCGAGAGCCTAGTCCCTCCCTTTTTTATCTCTTAAAATTTCCTCCCCCTCCCTTTTCCCCCTATTCCTATTTATATATGAGCATCAGCAGCTAATAGACTCACTAACCAACAAAAATAACAAACTCAATAAGGCCAGCTCATTTAACAAACTCTCTGCTAACAGAAATTGGAAGCTTCCCCTACAACTATTCCTTCATCACTTTGTTGAGCCTTTGCCGCACATAAGTGCTCTTAATCAATGGTCTATCAATACCCCCCTCGGAATCTCACCTTGTCCTCAAGGTGAAAGGTGGCAAATTGCGCGTTGAGGAACTCGAACTCTTCCCATGATGTCTCAAAATCCGGAAGATGCTTCCACTTAATCAATACCTCCAACTTTCCATGTGCATTGTAGCATAGCCCATCCACCGCTTCCGGTTCCACCTACCACTCCATCTCCTCCGTAAGGACCTCAGGGATGGGTTGCACCCTGGTGGTCTCACCTACTGCTTTCTTCAGCATCGAAATATGGAACATTGGATGAATGGAGGTAGTAGAGGGCAAGTCCAACTTGTATGCCACAGCACCAACTTGAGACAGCACCTGATAAGGATCGAAAATTTTTGGAGATAACTTCTCATTTGCTTTCCTTCCCAAAGACTTGTGACAATAAGGACGCAGCTTAATATAGACCCAATCTCCAGCCTCAAATTCGACTTCACGGCGCTTCTTATCCGCATAGTCCTTCATGCGTTTCTGAGAGCGGTTCAAGTGAAACTTGAGTTCATCTAAAATGTGATCCCGAGCTTGTAGTTGAGCATCCACCTCAGACATAAGAGTGGAACCCCTTTCAAAACGTAACAACGGTGGTGGATCACGGTGGTAGAGAACGTAGAATGGAGTAGTGTGCGTGGAAGAGTGGAATGAAGTATTGTACCAATATTCTGCCCACGGTAACCATTTAACCCACTGCTTTGGTTTGTCTCCCGCAAAACACCTTAAGTAGGTCTCAATGCTCCTATTAACCACTTCGGTTTGCCCATCCGTTTGCGGATGATAAGCAGTGCTGTGCTTCAATGATGTACCCTGTAAACGGAATAGCTCTGTCCAAAATTTGCTTAGAAACACCTTATCGCGATCGGAAACAATGGAGTGAGGTACCCCATGTAAGCGGATGATCTCCTTGACGAATACTGCTGCAACTTGTTGGACATTGAAAGGGTGTTTAAGTGGGATAAAGTGAGAGTATTTTGAAAGATGGTCAACCACCACAAATAAACAATTGAACCTATCAGATGTAGGCAGTCCTTCTACAAAATCCATGGATAAATCTTCAAAAACTTGTTCTGGAATTGGTAGTGGTTGCAGTAGGCCTGCAGGGCGTAGAGTCTCATGTTTATTCTGTTGACAAACTGAACATTCGACCACATAACACTGCACTTGTTTCCTCATACCCCACCAATAAACATCTCTAATCAGCCTCTGAACTGTCCTTAATACCCCAGAATGTCCTCCCACTTTGCCTTCACGATATTCGGCTAGCAATATCGGAATGAGAGTGGATGCTGACGGAATCACTGTCCGTCCTTTGTATAATAAAATGCCATGCAGTATGCTATAGTCCGAAAATGAGTCTAACTCTTGCAATAGCTACTGTTTGATTGGTCCATAAGTGAGGTCGGAGTCAACCTTGTTGTTCAGCTCATCGCCTGGCACACAACATGAAACAGTGAGGACAACCAGCTTGCAACCTTCGTCCCTTCTTGATAACACATCAGCTACTTTATTCTCATAACCAGGTCGGTATTCGATGTCGAAATTGTAACCCCATAACTTCGAAACCCATTTCTGGTGCTCGTCAGATACCAGCCATTGGTCAATCAAAAATCGCAAACTCCTCTGGTCAGTACGCACAATGAATTTGCGCCCCAAAAGATAAGGTCGCCACTTTTGGATTGCCAAAACAATAGCCATCAGCTCGTGCTCGTACACCGACTTAGATCTATCCTGTCGATTAAGCACTTGACTAAAGAATGCGATTGGTCTCTGGTTTTGCATTAATACCGCACCGATGCCAAAACCAGAAGCATCTGTTTCTACCACAAACGGTTGACGAAAGTTAGGAAGAGCTAATACGGGAACAGTTCTGATGGCCACCTTCAAAGCCTCAAATGCCTGTTGTGCTTCTGCATTCCACCCAAAACGATCCTTCTTGAGCTGATTGGTGAGTGGTGCTGCTATGTGCCCATAATTGTTGACAAATTTCTAATAGTATCCCGTTAAACCCAAAAATCCTCGTAAGGATTTTAAGTTAGGAGGAGTTGGCCATTCCACCATTGCTTGGATCTTCTTAGGGTTCGCTGCCACCCCTGTAGCCGATATAATATGACCTAAATACTTGATGAGAGTCATAAAATGCATCTAAGCAATACTTAATTGTTAACATTTTAGGGTTGATCTCGGTCATAATCACACTTTTACATGTTGATAACTCTAAAGTGATATTCATAAATCATTGACTTAATTCGATGCATTTTCAGGTGCTTTGAGTACAAAAGAGATAATAAAGCGATTCATGTTTAAAGCACCAAAAGATCTTGGGTGTCGGTGCTCGTTTTTGTCCAAGGTTTAACATGTCCAAACATGATTCAAAGACGGTTAAAGTCTAAACCAAGGCTGGAGTAATAAATTAAAGTAAGTTAAAAGACTGCACACAAGTGTGTGCATCAATTTGGAGCAAGTTAAGGGTAGGCACACTAGTGTGTGCACTTCTGCATACAAGCTGAAGGAGTTTCACTGAATTGCCAGAATTTCTCGCACAGATCAATCATCTTTGCAGATTAAACTGTATTGATGTAGGAAGAACCAGATAATGAGCCACATATTCTTAGAAAGATCCGGAAGTCTATTTTCTGGAGAATTTTACGGTTCGTAAAAAAGATTTTTCTAGAGAAAGTTATGGCAGTTTTAGTGGAAACAGTTCAGGCCAGCACAGCAGGCCCAGACGCACAGCAGGCCCAGGCGCACAGCACAGCCCACTCACCTCTTGACCGGATTAGGGCGAGCAAATGACATTCTCCAAGACCAAAACACCCCCCTCATGCTCTATAAATATATCTTTATGGAGTGTGCAGCTGAATATTGAAGAGAGAAAGCAAGGAAGAGAGAAAAAAGAGAGGATTCAAGGGATCCAAATCCAGCATTCTTCCATTTTATTTCTAAGTTTTCTTTGGTTGCAAATCAAGGGGAGAACATCCATATTGTTCATCCACCTTGAACTCCATGGCCAAATCAAGGGGAGAGCATCCTTATTGTTCTTCCACCTTGTTTTCCATGGCCAACTAATCATTTTACAAGGGAAAGGGATGAATCTTTAGGGATTTCTTGTTCTTTATTTCCTGTTCTTGATTCAGTTGTATGGATTTATTGTTAAATATTGTTTATGAATTATTCATTGATTAAGTAAGAAGATTTGAGTTCATGTGATAGATGTACTTTTTATTCTTCTTCTTTTAGACTCTCTTAATCCGGTGATTGCATCATTCTCCTCCATTGAGGTTGCTTGGATGTGATTGATTCCGGTAGATTTATCTTATTGATTGTCCATTACTGTGATATTGTCTTTTAAGATATATTGTCGTTTCTTGATAATCTTTAAGATCGGTCATGTGTGCATGAACCGAAATCAATGATTAATTCGTAGCAATTATATAAGAGTTGTAAATGTACTTGATTGAATATATTCTGATTGCTTGTTTGGGAGTTGAAACTTGCAATCGAGATAAAATCAATTGAATCAAGAGTGGAAATAGGGAACAAACCTAAAGAAGATTCCCGGAACCTTGTTATTTCTCATTTATATTTCATTTACATTTACGCAATTTTCCTTTACATTATTTCACCATCAAAGCTCAAAAATCTTGAGTTTAACTTTTATCCTTCGTTTTAAGGTTCACACATTTTCCTTTGTACTTAACTTGTTTCCCTGTGGAATCGACACCCCAAAACTATACTACAATAACCGCGTTATGTTTTGAGCGTAATCAAATTTTGGCGCCGTTACCGGGGAAACACGCTTAAGTATAAGGAAACTTGTCAACTTTGAGTGTGAAGGTAAAAAAAAAAAAAAAATCATAAATATTTTTCTTTTCAGCAGTTTGTAAATACGGTAATATCATTCCTTTACTTTTGTTTTGATTTTCTAATTTTCTTTTATTATTCTGTTTTATTTATCTGTTTATTATTCTGTTTTTATTTATATGTTTTTTATTTTAATCTGTTTTATTTATCTGTTTATTATTATGTTTTTATTTATTTGTTTATTATTCTGTTTTATTTATTTGTTTATTATTCTGTTTTTATTATTCTGTTTATTACTCTATTTTATTTATTTGTTTATTATTCTCTTTTATTTATTTGTTTATTATTCTGTTTTATTTATTTGTGTATTATATTGTTTTATTTATTTATTCCCCCTCTAAATTAATTTGTGCATGCTTAGACCGAGAGATTCGCGAGGTAGATTCATTAGAGGACCCGAATTAGAGTTACCCTCTCCTTCCACCTCCATTGGTGAAACCTCGCCCAGATCAAACCATAGTGCACCCCATCAGAGAATTTAGAGGATTTTGTTAACATGGCTGAAAATCCTAATGAGAATGGCGCTGGGACACTTAAAGATTACCTACATCCTAGCCGGACAGCCACACCATCGTGCATTATGTTTCCAGCCAATACCCGTCATCAAGATTTTAAAACAGGGATGATACAACTTCTCCCTACTTTTCATGGCATGGAAAACGAAAACCCCTATGTGCACATTAGAGAATTTGAGGAAGTAGTTGCGACTTTCCATAGTCACGATGCAACTGATGATATTGTGAGACTCAAGTTTTTTCCTTTCTCCTTAAAGGATAAAGCTAAGAGTTGGTTATACTCGCTGAGACCACGATCAATTGGGTCATGGAATGAGATGACCCAAGTCTTTTTTAACAAGTACTTCCCTCAACATAAGACTAACGCTTTGAAAAGACAAATCTCCACCTTTGCACAAAAGGAAAACGAGACTTTGTATCAGTCTTGGGAGAAATTTAAAGAGCTGTTAAGTATGTGTCCACATCATGGGTACGAAAATTGGCGTTTAGTGAGCTATTTCTATGAGGGTCTTACCTATAGAGAACGCCAATTTGTCAAGATGATGTGTAATGGAGAGTTTCTGCAAAAAGACCCTGATGAGGCTATTGAGTACCTCAATGAGCTTGCTGAGAAAGCTCACACATGGACTGGACCTAGTGCTACTGAGAGCACAAATAGATCACGACCTAGTGGTGGAGGAATCTACCATCTTAGGGAAGAGGATAACCTCAAGGCCAAGGTCGAAATGCTTATTAGGGAGTTGGAGGCAT
This sequence comes from Bretschneidera sinensis, assembly GCA_023935145.1. Classification (NCBI taxonomy): domain Eukaryota; kingdom Viridiplantae; phylum Streptophyta; class Magnoliopsida; order Brassicales; family Akaniaceae; genus Bretschneidera; species Bretschneidera sinensis. The sequence continues at coordinate 19,948,040 of CM043703.1, forward strand.
TAAAAACGAAAAAACCAACACACATGGTTAATCAGGCCGAACCTTTAGAATCATGTTTTGTGTGTGGCGGGGTTGATCATCCCGCCCAAGATTGTCCCACTTTTGTTGACATTAGAGGGCTGTACGAGGAACAATGCAATACCTTAGGCATGTACAAGAAGCCCTCAGCACCCTTCTCTAACACTTATAATCTGGGGTGGCGAAATCACCCCAACTTCAGTTGGAAATCTGAAAATCAGCAGCATGTGCAGCCCCCTAGATCGTACCCAGCACCTTATCATGCACCCTCATCTTCTAGGAACTCTTTAGAAGACTCCTTACATACTTTTATAGAAGCACAAGGCAAGACAAACCAAAAGTGTGAGGCATTAATTACACAGTTGGTTGAGGAAAACAAAGAAATAAAGAGCCAAGTGTCTAAATTGATGAGCTCCTTGAGTGTGACTGAGCGAGGTAAGTTCCCTGCCCAAGCTTAGTCCATACCTCATGGTCAACATATGGCACAAGAAAATGTGAAAAATGTAAATGCCATTGTGACCCGAAGAGGTAAGTCACTACACATTCCACCAGAGAATAAACCCGAGAATGTGAACGGTCAAACCAGTAGTGAGACCAAGTTGCCTAAAGACCCTAAAGTGACCCAAAGTCCTGCTAAGGCCCCATTCCCCCAAGCCTTAAAATCCAACAAGAAAAATCTGGAAATGAATGATGAAATCCTTGAGAACTTAAGGCAAGTGAAACTTAATCTTCCCCTTTTGCATGTGATTAAACAAGTCCCCACCTATGCAAAAGTTCTCAAAGATTTATGCACAATTAAGAAGAAACATCATGTCAAGAAAACAGCTTTCCTAACTGAGCAAGTTAGTGCACTAATTGAGCAAAGAATTCCCCCGAAATACAAAGATCCGGGTTGTCCTACCATTGCTTGCAGCATTGGAAATCATGAGGTTGGACAAGCCTTACTAGATCTGGGAGCTAGTGTAAATCTGAAGCTATTTTTCATTTACTTACAGCTGGGGTTAGGAGAAATCAAACCAACCGGCGTGGTATTACAATTGGCTGATCGCTCAGTCAAGGTACCCCGAGGTGTGGTTGAGGATGTTTTGATTCAAATTGATAAATTTTATTATCCTGTTGATTTCTTAATTCTTGACACTACTTCTGCTGTAGACACTAACTCTAAAATCCCTTTGATTTTGGGTAGACCTTTTCTTGCTACTGCGAATGCTCTAATAAATTGTAGGAATGGTCTCATGAAACTGTCTTTTGGCAACATGACCCTTGAAGTAAATATTTTCAATGTTGCAAAACAGCCCGAAGATGAGGACGAAAACCACCAGCTTTACATGATCGAGTCACTCGTCAATGAGGGAGTTTTCTTAACTCATGATTATGACCCTCTTGAAAATTTTCTTGTTAATTCTGAGATAGATTTATTTGATGATAAAACTGATATAATTGATATATGTGTTGTTTTTGACAAATCTCAGGATTATGGAAATCGGGCATGGCAACCAAGGTTTGAGGAGCTGCCCGAAAGAAGCAAGACTCAAGTCCCCTCAAGTGTGGAAGCACCTAAAGTCGAATTGAAGCCACTACCTAAGGGTCTAAAACATACCTTTCTCAGTCCAGGTGATACCTTTCCTGTTATAATTTCTTCTGAATTAACTGAGACCCAAGGTAAGAGATTAATTCAAACTTTAAATGAACATAAATCAGCCCTGGGATGGAGCATGGCTGATTTAAATGGAATTAGTCCCCTAATCTGCTCCCATAAAATAAATATGGATGAAGGAACCAGTCCTCGTAGAGACCCTCAACGTAGGCTTAACCCCACTATGAAAGAAGTAGTAAAAAATGAAGTGCTGAAACTATTAGATGCGGGTATTATATATCCCATAGCTGATAGTAAGTGGGTAAGCCCTACACAAGTCGTCCCGAAAAAGTCCGGAGTCACTGTGATAAAAAATGACCTAGGAGAGTTAGTCCCTACCAAACTTGTGAACGGGTGGCGTGTGTGCATTAATTACAGAAAATTAAATGTTGCCACCAAGAAAGACCACTTCCCACTCCCATTTTATTGATCAAATTCTTGAGCATATAGCTGGTCGTCCCTTCTACTATTTTCTAGATGGTTATTCTGGTTACTATCAAATAGAAATTGCATTAGAAGACCAAGAAAATACCACCTTTACTTGTCCCTTTGGCACCTATGCTTTTCGTAGAATGCCATTCGGATTATGTAACACCCCTGCTACTTTTCAACGCTGCATGATGAGCATTTTTAGTGACATGGTTGAAAATTGCATGGAGGTTTTTATAGATGACCTAACTATTTTTGGATCTTCATTTGAAACATGCTTAATGAATTTAGAAAGAGTATTAATTCGTTGGGAGGAAAAAGAATTGCTTTTAAATTGGGAAAAGTGTCATTTCATGGTACCATCCGGTATTGTCTTAGAGCATATTGTATCTTCTAAAGGAATAGAGGTTGATCAATCTAAGATTGAGTTAATCTCTAAGTTGCCTACGCCTAAGACAATAAAGGATGTGAGATCTTTCCTTGGTCATGCTGGTTTTTATAGGAGGTTCATACAAAATTTTTCAAAAATATCTAGACCGCTATGCGCCCTCCTAGTTAAAGATACCCCCTTTGAGTGGAGTCAAGCTTGTCAAGAGGCCTTTAAAATGTTGATTGGCAAGCTTACTTCCGCACCTATAATGCAGTCACCAGATTGGACTTTACCTTTTGAAATCATGTGCGATGCTAGTGACTATGCTGTAGGTGTTGTTCTTGGACAGCGAAGGGAAGGTAAACCTTTTGTCATTTACTATGCTAGTAAGACTTTAAATAGTGCTCAAATGAATTACTCTATAACTGAAAAAGAGTTGCTAGCTGTAGTATTTGCCTTAGATAAATTTTGTGCTCATCTAATTGGTTCTTCTATCCTTATTTTTACAGATCATGCAGCCTTCAAGTATCTTCTTACGAAGAAGGATGCTAAGGCATGACTAATCCGATGGATCCTCCTCTTGCAAGAATTTGATATCGCCATCAAGGATAAAAAAGGAGTGGAGAACGTAGTAGCTGACCATTTATCCAGACTCACTTTTGAGGACACTTGTGATGACATGCCAATCAAAGATGATTTTCCCGATGAGTAATTACTCTCCATTACTTCTCTACCATGGTTTGCTCACATCGTAAATTATTTGGCTATAGGTGAGATACCTATGGATTGGAGCGCTCAAGACAAGAGGAAATTCTTATATAAGGTAGGTAATTTTTATTGGGATGACCCCTATCTTTTCAAGTACTGCCCTGACCAAATTCTAAGGCGTTGCATCCTTAATGAAGAGATTTCGAGTGTCTTAGAATTTTGTCACTCCCAAGCTTGTGGAGGCCACTTTTCGATGAAAAAAACCGCTGCAAAAATTTTGCAGTGTGGATTTTATTGGCCTACTTTGTTTAAAGATACAAACACCTATTGTCGCTCTTGTGAAAGATGTCAAAAGTTAGGAGCTATGTCTCGCCGAAATATGATGCCCCTTAACCCTATTTTAGTGATTGAAATCTTTGATTGTTGGGGCATCGATTTCATGGGACCCTTCCCTCCTTCCTTCGGGTACCAGTATATCATTGTAGCAATAGATTATGTATCCAAGTGGGTAGAGGCAGTAGCTTGTCGAAACAATGATAATGGAACGGTGATTAAATTCCTTAAAGAAAAGGTGTTATCTCGATTTGGTACACCACGTGCTATAATTAGTGATCGAGGTACACATTTTTGCAACCGTTCCTTTGAAGCTTTAATGAAAAAATTTGGGGTATTACATAAAATCTTTACTGCCTATCATCCTCAGACTAGTGGACAAGTAGAGCTTGCTAATAGGGAGATTAAACAAATTTTAGAAAAAACAGTTAACCCTGATCGCAAATATTGGTCTTTGAGACTAACTGATGCGCTTTGGGCTTACCATACAGCCTTTAAAACTCCCTTAGGTATGTCACCCTATCGGCTTGTTTTTGGAAAGCCTTGCCACTTACCCGTGGAGCTCGAGCATCGAGCTTATTGGGCCATCAAGTCTTTTAATTTTGACATGGGCGAAGTGGGTAACTTCGAAAATATCAGCTGACCAAGTTAGAAGAATTAAGAAACGATGCTTATGAAAATTCTAGAATCTATAAGGCTAAGATGAAAGTATTCCATGACAATAACGTTTTGAGGAAAACATTTAAACCCAATGATCAGGTATTCTTATACGACTCTAGACTTCATAAGCATCCTGGAAAACTTCGGTCAAGATAGACCGGCCCTTTTATAGTAAAAAATGTTTTTGAAAATGGGGCGGTAGAAATTGAGGATACTAGAGATGGTCGGGTCTTTAAAGTAAACGGTCAACGACTTAAGATCTTAATTGATAGACATGATCCAGAGATGGAAGACATTCCGCTTATGGATCCGGTCTATTCACCTTGAGCACACAACAAAGGTACGTTATTCCTTTTAATTTTTGTTCTGTTTTTAGTTAGTTTTCATTCAATCTTAATTGTTAATTTTTAGTTTACTTCAAATTTCAAATATATATATATATATATATATATATATATATATATTAATATTTCGTTGTCAAGTCTTTATTAACTTTGAATTTTGGTTGTGTTAAGTCTATTTTAATTTTTAGTTTCTAGTTGATTTCAGCGAAAAGAATGGTATGCAATTCAATTGGTGGTACGCAATTTTCAGCTTCTGTGCATTTTTGGCCACACAGGGAGTTTCCTTTCCTTTTTCTTTTACATTGAGGTCAATGCAATGTTTAGGTTAGGGGTGGAGGAAACATATTTCTTTTCTTTTTTTTTTCATTGAACTGCTTGGTGTCACTTTCTTTCTTTTCGTTGTTAGGTAAAAAAAAAAATTTGTTTGTTGTTTTTAGCATGTTTTGTGTTAGCCTTGGAGTTAATTCACATGTCAATGATATGAGCTTAATCGAGATAGCATATAGCATTTAGAAGAAGTTAAATCTTGCTTCGCTTTGAGAATAAATTAAGTGTCAATTTTTCTTTGGTTTGAGACTCTGGTTTGTGGTAAGATTGCATGATTAGTCTAAAGCATTTGGAGAAGTTTTATGCGCAGTTGTTTTATGAATACTTTTGCAGTCTCTACAAGCTTTAGAACTTATTTGATAATCACTTGAGGCGAAAATCATAGAATGCACACTACTTAGGATATGATATAGGCCATTTTTGGACCGTTTGAGCCTTTTTAAACTTACTCATGTTATATTTATCGCTAGTCACCTATTTGAGCCTTTTTCTTGAAAATAAAAATTGAGCCTTGTTTCTTTCGATAAACCATTTACTTACCTTTATGAGCCTAAAAATATTTTATCTTTACCTCTATTTTAAAAGAACTTAGTTATACACATGTTGTGAGAAGCACTTAAAAGGAGTAAGGGTGGAAATATGAGAAAATATTACTACGATAACCCAAGTACATTAAAAGAGATAAGTTGGAGGTTGTGGAAAAGAAAAAAAAAGAATGAAAGAGGAGGTGAATAGTCTTATGCCAAAATAAAAAATAAAAAAAAGAGAAAAAATGAATTATGGCAAAGAAAGAAGAAAAAAAATGGTGATTTATTGCCAGAAATGCTCGAAAAATGGTTGAAAGAGTTGGGTGTTGAAGTAAGGTTATTTTGTGCTTAAAGCGGTTGTGTTTAAATTAAAAGACTTAGTTCTTTTATTTATTTAAACTTTCCCATTCTTTCTTGACCTTTACCCTAGCCTAACGTTGCAAGCTTATTAAAGACCTATTGATCCGATGAAGTGTGATTTTTCTACATAGTGGAGAGTGATTTGAAAAGTGAGCATATGGAGCTTGATTTGTGATTGATGTCACGCAAATTAATATGTTTTTAGAGGCCAAGACTTGTATTCATGCTATGTTGTGCATAAAATCATCCGGGTGTTCGGACTAATGTATTGTGGTAAGATGGATGGTAAGAGTCGATAACGATTTTAAGGTTGACATTTGGATTATTCTTGGACCTGAGTGATATTTAATGATTCTATGTGTTGTATGTTATGTATGATTTTTGAGATAGATTTTTGAATCACTCTTGGTTAACGCCAGCATTGCTGTATTGTGCTTTGATTTCTAAATAAAGAATTCATTTCATGCCTTTCGCTTGAATTGCTAGGGACTAGCAATAAGCTAGTTGGGGGTTGTGATGAGAGTCATAAAATGCATCTAAACAATACTTAATTGTTAACATTTTAGGGTTGATCTCGGTCATAATCACACTTTTACATGTTGATAACTCTAAAGTGATATTCATAAATCATTGAATTAATTCGATGCATTTTCAGGTGCTTTGAGTACAAAAGAGATAATAAAGCGATCCATGTTTAAAGCACCAAAAGATCTTGGGTGTCAGTGCTCATTTTTGTCCAAGGTTTAGACATGTCCAAACATGATTCAAAGATGGTTAAAGTCTAAAACAAGGCTAAAGTAATAAAGTACAGTAAGCTAAAAGACTGCACACAAGTGTGTGCATCACTTTGGAGCAAGTTAAGGGTAGGCACACTAGTGTGTGCACTTCTGCATACAAGCTGAAGGAGTTTCACTGAATTGCCAGAATTTCTCGCACAGATCAATCATCTTTGCAGATTAAACTGTATTGATGTAGAAAGAACCAGATAATGAGCCATATATGATTAGAAAGATCCGGAAGTCTATTTTCTGGAGAATTTTACGGTTCGTAAAAAGGATTTTTCCAGAGAAAGTTATGGCAGTTTTAGTGGAAACAGTTCAGGCCAGCACAGCAGGCCCAGACGCACAGCAGGCCCAGGTGCACAGCACGGCCCACTCGCCTCTTGACCGGATTAGGGCAAGCAAATGACATTCTCCAAGACCAAAACACCCCCTTCATGCTCTATAAATATATCTTTATGGAGTGTGCAGCTGAATATTGAAGAGAGAAAGCAAGGAAGAGAGAAAAAAGAGAGGATTCAAGGGATCCAAATCCAGCATTCTTCCATTTTATTTCTAAGTTTTCTTTGGTTGCAAATCAAGGGGAGAACATCCATATTGTTCATCCACCTTGAACTCCATGGCCAAATCAAGGGGAGAGCATCTTTATTGTTCTTCCACCTTGTTTTCCATGGCCAACTAATCATTTTACAAGGGAAAGGGATGAATCTTTAGGGATTTCTTGTTCTTTATTTCTTGTTCTTGATTCAGTTGTATGGATTTATTGTTAAATATTTTTTATGAATTATTCATTGATTAAGTAAGAAGATTTGAGTTCATGTGATAGATATACTTTTTATTCTTCTTCTTTTAGACTCTCTTAATCCGGTGATTGCACCATTCTCCTCCATTGAGGTTGCTTGGATGTGATTGATTTCGGTAGATTTATCTTATTGATTGTCCATTACTGCGATATTGTCTTTTAAGATATATTGTCGTTTCTTGATAATCTTTAAGATCGGTCATGTGTGCATGAACCGAAATCAATGATTAATTCGTAGCAATTATATAAGAGTTGTAAATGTACTTGATTGAATATATTCCGATTGCTTGTTTGGGAGTTGAAACTTGCAATCGAGATAAAATCAATTGAATCAAGAGTGGAAATAGGGAACAAACTTAAGGAGGATTCTCGGAACCTTGTTATTTCTCATTTATATTTCATTTACATTTACGCAATTTTCCTTTACATTATTTCACCATCAAAGCTCAAAAATCTTGAGTTTAACTTTTATCGTTCGTTTTAAGGTTCACACATTTTCCTTTGTACTTAACTTGTTTCCCTGTGGAATCGACACCCCAAAACTATACTACAATAACCATGTTATGTTTTGGGCGTAATCAATACTCCAGCTCATTCTGTCCAAAAACGCATTTCTTGAGATTAACTACCATTGAATGGATTTTCATCGTCTCCAAAACTGTCCTCAAGTGTTCTAGATGATCCGTCATAGATTTGCTATATACCAAAATGTCATCAAAGAATACCAATACAAATTTCTGAAGGTACTGCTTAAATACCTCATTCATCAAGGCTTGGAAAGTAGCTGGTGCATTCATCAATCCAAACGGCATCACCAGGAACTCGTAGTGGCCTTCATGAGTCCTGAAGGCCGTCTTAGGCATATCTCGAGGGCTCACTCTAATTTGGTGATATCCCGACTTGAGATCCAATTTAGAAAAGAACTGTGCTCCATGTAGTTCATCTAAGAGCTCTTCAATCACCGGTATTGGAAATTTATCTGGAACAATCACTCGATTCAAAGCCCTATAATCAACACAGAACCTCCAGCTACTATCTTTCTTTTTAACCAGAATCACGGGACTTGAAAATGGGCTGTGGCTTGGCTGTATGATACCAGTTGACAGCATGTCATTGACCAAATGCTGGATTTCATCTTTTTGCACTTGTAGATACTGATATGGCCTCACGCTCACCGGTTCAACTCCTTCCTTCAAGGTGATACAATGATCCAGCGCCCGTCGAGGAGGTAATCCTCTCGGCTCTATCACCACTTCAGGATATTCTTGTAGCAGTGTATTGACCGCTTGGGACACCTCCAAAACTTCTTCTTCGTTTCCATTTTCTGACACTAAGGTCCCCAATTCAAGCAAATACCTGTGTCCTTCATGCTGTACAGTACGCATCATTGCTTTGAGCGATACCTATTTTTTGCAAAGTCCCGGTTCTCCCTTTAGTGTTACCGTGGTTTGACCCAATGCAAATTTCATGGCTAATGTCTTCCAATTGACTTCCATCGATCCTAGTTTCGATAACCATTGCATGCCCAGAATGACATCTTTTTTCTCCAATTCCAAAGGTAAAAAATCCTCTACCACCTCTACTTCAGGAAGAGTTAGTAACATACCTTTACAGACGCCATTTGTATACACTATGCCTCATGTTCCTATTATCACCTTGTATGTCGTCGTCACCGTTATTGGCAGATTCAGCCGCTGTACTACATCTTTAGAGATGAAGTTATGCGATGCTCCGCAATCTATCAGCACTGTCACCATTTGCATTCCAATCTCCCCTCGCAATTTCATAGTATGGGGATCGGTAAACCCCATTACGGAGTTCATAGAGAGTTCAATTGCTCCTTCTAATAGCTCAGGGATTTCTTCTTCCAGTTCTTCCTCTCCCGTTTCTTCAATCGTACTGGCATCATCCACAATTAGCACCTGTAGCTGCTGATTTTTGCACAAATGCCCAGGAGAGTATTTTTCATCACAACGGAAACACAACTCTTTCGCGCGACGGCTTAGCAACTCAGAATCGGTGAATTGTTTATAGGTTGATGAATTTTGGTTCGTCGTTGTTGACTCCGGTTCCGTCTTTCTCTGGTCTGGGCCGATGTGACCTGTGCTTGCCGTCGAAGATGGTCGTACTAAGTTTGAAAGAGGAGACGCAGTTGTTGCGTCGTTTGCTGTATACTTTGGGTTCGTATAAGAAGAACCTGATATTGGTCGAAACGACATCATTGCACTGCTCGCGATATACCCTGGGTTCGAATAAGAGGAACCCGACCCATAACCTGTTGATTTGCCCCATGACCCACTGGATCTAGGTCCGACCCGCGATGCTTAGAAGACACTGTTCTTATCTTTGATCATTCTTGTTGCATCCATCATCTCGATCAGATTGTTAGGCCTGAGGAGACGCACCTCCGCTAGGATCTTCAACTTTAAGCCATTGAGGTAGGTGCTTTCAAGAACCTCCTCCGGAAGCCCCTTTAATGGTGATGCCAGGATTTCGAATTGCTCATGATATTCTTCGACGGTGGTTTCTTGCTGTACGATGAGGAATTTCTCGCACAGAGATCCCTCTATCTTCGATCAGAACCGGTTTAAGAAGGCCATTTTGAATTCGTTCCAGGTACGAAATCTGAACCTATCTTCTACATATTGAAACCATGCAAGGGCTTTACCTTCCATGCTTAGAACCACCACTTCTAGTTTTTCCCCATCGTTCATCTTACTCAAAGAAAAATACCTTTTCGCTCGAAAAATCCACCCATCCGGATCTACTCCCGCGAAAATGGGTAATTCCAATCTTCAAAACGTTCTATTCCCAAACGTTTCTGTCACAGCTCCTCCTCCCATAGTCTGCGACTCCAGCAACTACGGTTGTTTCATCGTAACTTCACCTGCCAATGTTTGCGGCTCCAACAGTTGGGTGTTTTTCTGCTTCTCTTCCATTCGAGATGAAGAGCACGAATCATCCCTCCGTGCCATTTGATCCATCTTCTCCATCAAAATAACCATCGACTTCTCTAAACTCCCTACTGACTTCTCCATGCTCCCCATTGTCTTCTCCAAACTCCCTACTGATTTCTCCAACCCACCGATTTTTTGAGCTTCAATCTCCATTTTCTCCTCCAATGCCTCCACCTTCCTTTGTACCATCTTATCCCAGGAAAAAAAAAATTGCTCTGATACCACTTGGTAGAACACTTCACCAGGTGGATAAATTTCAGTGATTATGATAAGGAAAAGGGAAGTTATAATAAGATTAGAAGATTGAATGACATTAATAAGGAATAGCAATGGAAAATACAGGAAAAACAGTAAATGTAAGCTAGGATTTCGAAAGCCTAGTCTCTCCCTTTTTTATCTCTTAAAATTTCCTCCCCCTCCCCTTTCCCCCTATTCCTATTTATATCTGAGCATCAGCAGCTAACAGACTCACTAACCAATAAAAATAACAAACTCAATAAGGCCAGCTCATTTAACAAACTCTCTACTAACAGAAATTGGAAGCTTCCCCTGCAACTAATCCTTCATCACTTTGTTGAGCCTTTGCCGCACATAAGTGCTCTTAATCAATGGTCTATCACATTGCTACCTTATTTTTGATCTTTTGATGAAGGTGTTATTTGTGTCAAGTCTGCCTTTGTGATATGAAAAGATGTTAGTATGAGTAATGCATAATAGATTGACAGAAAGAAAGCCTTACTGAGGTGATCAATAACTCATTGGTTTCCTCATTTCTCTATTTCCAATACTAAAATTGGTCAGTCTGTTGGACAAATATTTTTTATTTATTTAGGAAATATGCTTTTGGTTCTTCCTATATCTATTATTAATACATATATAAAGTGTACTATGGAAATATAGATAGAAAATAAGCATTGGACTGTATTTTTGTTTTTCCTTTGCAGGAGGTTTTATGGAAATATAGGGGAAACTCTGCCCGTTTTTCTATAAAATCTTATAAGCAACTTTTCTGTTATGATACTTTCGCTGCATAATCTTTGAGGGCGTTTAATCTTTATTGTTTCCTAATTGTAGGTGACAGCTGAAGCTCGTGTTGCCGAACTTGTTGCAGCTTCAGGATCCTCTTATGCTAGCAAAAATTTAGCAATACAAAATGAAGTCTTCACCGAGCTTATGGGTGAAGAGAGTTTCGGTCGTGTTCGAGGTCAAGGGTTTGGAGTTACACCCTCTGCCGTGTATGGATTTTCAGCTCAAATTAGGAATGATATGGGATACCATGAGGCTTATGCTGAAAAGATAAATAGTTTGAGAGCACAAATAGAAGAAAACAATCAACAACATGCGCATCAGATTGAACATCAGGCGCATCAGATTCAAGAAATAACAGCGAAGCACGATGATTAAATGAACAGTATGCAATCCTAAGTTGATGAGCTGAAGTCTTTACTACAACAGTTGGTTAATAGAGGACCTCATAATTGATTTCAAGTGTGATGGTAAAATAATTTTCCAGACTACATTCTATTACTTTGTTTTGTATGAATTTTATATGTTAACTATGATTGTTTTTTGTGTAAATGAGATGACTTTTGTATTGAGTAAATAAATTTTTATGGATATTTGATGGTACATTTTATATATTGAAGAACATTTGAAATTTTATGAATTTGATGATTTTATTTATTGAAGGGTTTTAGTGTTGATATTTAAGCCAAAATAATGGAAAAACATAATTAAAACCACTTTAGTGCCGCAAAATAATGTAAAAACACAATTAAAACCACTTTTAGCGGCTTTTAAAAGTGCCGGTGTATTTCGGCATTTAAAATGGCCGAAATATACCGGTGCTTAGAAGCGCCGATATATTGCAGCGCTTAGAAGCGCCGAAAAAATATGCATATTGCAGCGCTTTCTTTAAACGCTGGTATTTGCACTTCGACACCACACATATCAGTGCTTGCAATAAGCGCTGGTAATGCCTCTTGCGGCACTTTAAAAAGCCGAAATATGCAAAAAAAAAAAAAAAAAAAAACATTGACATTGACCTTTTATCTTATAGTGCATGTTCAGGTATTGATTATCATGGTAACGATTTCAAGGCTTTGATTTATGAATTCATGGTTAATGGGAGCCTAGAGGAGTGGTTGCATCCTATCTTGCAATTAAAGAGACAAGTGAGACTTCAAGAAATTTAAGTATCTTTCAGAGACTGAGTATTGCCATTGATGTCGCTTGTGCACTGGATTATCTTCACCATCATTCTGAAACACCGATAGTCCATTGCGATCTCAAGCCAAGCACTGTTCTTCTAGATAAGGAAATGACTGCACATGTAGGGGATTTTGGGTTGGTTAGATTCCTTCCAGAAGCAAGCCATAACAACTTACCCAATCAGACTAGCTCTGTTGGTGTAAAAGGATCTGCTCCAGGTAAATTTATTTTTCATCGTTTCACAAATCTATTCATTTGTCCTCTTTCCATCTTTTTATTACAGTTTTGACTTCAAAAGCATGAACAATATCGTTCCAATAATGCTTTTCTTCAACACAGAATGCATGTATGCCACTAAATGGAGTCGATTTCCACTTACTGATATTATGTGTATAGAATAGTTAGTCTTTGATACGTTTCTAACCATACTTCTTCCATGTGCTAGTTCATTATATTATATATGAGATTGTGCAATTTGCAGAATATGGTATGGGAAGCAAGGTATCAACATACAGTGATGTGTACAGCTATGACATCCTCTTGTTGGAGATGTTCATGGGGAAAAAGGCCCATTGACGACATATTCAGAGATGGACTGACCCTTCATGACTATGCTGAAGCAGCTTTGCCAGGACACGTAGCGGAGATTGTGGATCCAACTCTTCTTCGCAAGGCAGATGGACAGACAAGCACCAGAGTTACTCTCAATCAGAGTGGCACAAGATATGAGAAACTTCAGGAGTGCTTGATTTCGATAATAGGAATAGGAGTCGCTTGTTCTGCTGAACTACCAAGAGCACGGATGAGCACCTCGAATGTTATAGCTCACCTGAGTTTGATCAGAAACAAACTTTCTGGAACTCAAATAAATGGAGGTAGGAGGACTTGAATATTGTTGTACCTAAATGTTCTGATTAAGATTATTCAACAAGGTCACATTAAAGTGATATAGAAAAGAAAATTCATGTCACCTCACTATTTGCTTCATATATCAAACTGTTCTGATGTTGCAAAACAGAAAAGAAGTGACCTTTGAAAGTGCCAATTGGAATTTAAAGTAATAAAGCAACTGCATGAATATTGTTATTGGTCGCATGCTCTTAAAGTTGTCTAAAAATAGAATATATCTTGACAAATTCCTTCTTCCATAGGCAACATCACTTAGACGATTTAATTTTACATATAGATTATGTATAAGCAATTTAAGACATTTAATTAAGATTTTCGTTTTGCTGCAAAACTATGGTTATTCATGGATTCAAACCCAAACCACCAAACAAAAAATCAGACTCAATTCATATATAAAATCTAAAAATTTCTATATAAAATTCTACAAATCTAAACTTGTTGAAGTATACACCAACTCTACTATAAAATGATAACAACTTAAGCTATGGTCACGTAAATGTCAGATGCAATGTTTTGGTAATAAATTTTTTTTCCCTTTTACCAAGCGATGTAGTCGGGATAAACCCCTGGACCCGGCTTGATCCCAAAAACTCCCACACAAAGGGTGAAAACTTGACCACCAAACCAAGAGTTCGTGGCTTCTTTTTTCTTTTGGTCATGAGTCAGGACTAGATAGTTGGTTTGATCCCAATTCAACCCTTATAGGCCCCTGATTTCTGTAATCAAAACCAAAGCAGAATCGTTGAAAGAGTAACTGAACGAAACAGCCCCTACTAAGCCTAAATTCAATTTGGACAAGCTAGGTAGTGCAGTTCCAAGAAAGCTAGGTCCATAGAGCCTAAAAGGACAGCAATCAGAAATTTTCTCAGTATACTTCTTTCTACTAGGTGTCATATCATATTTATTTACTTATTCATTAGATAGTTCACATCGGGCAAAAGGGAAGTAATTTCAAGACACATGATTGGTGCATCTAGTGAATTAAACTCCTAAACTTTTAGGATCAGATTGAATTGGACCAACCATCTTGGGACAAACCAAATGACCATTTGCTCATTTTAAAACCTAATTTACATCTTTCTCTTCAAACCTGCCAATAAAAAACATGTTTGTAATAGTAAACTTTTGGATAATCGATGCTGACCCTTTAGTATAGTATTTTAAACAAATAGGGTACAAATTTCAGAGAAGTAGAGATGCTTCCAACCGGGTGGTAGGTAGTCTTCAAGTGTTTGGGTAGGTAGTCCTCTACTTTTCTCACAATTAAACAATTTAGTTAAATTCCAATAAAAGATTGCATAACTCATGAAAGAGAAAGGCAAGAAATGCTTGCTTCCCTTACAAGTTAGTCTATGGAGCATCATCACTGTTTTTGCAGAAACGAAAAAGAAAATGTTGGATTATTGCACCTAACTACTAACGTAAAAGAAAGGGAACTCACTTTGGACTTTGCATTGAGACCAAACAATTTTGACACCTCGCTTTTCACCTGCTACAGGAGAGGTGAGCCAAGCTTTAGCAACTGCAGCTTATACAAAGTGGCTAATAGTGGGAAAATGCCTTTTTCTGCTCCTACAACCACCCCTTGTCTTTTTTTGGCTCAGCTTCGCTGATTTGAGTATCAATTAACTGAGAAAGAAATATATATATAAGTGTGAGAATTTCCATAATTTAGCGTGTTTGCGACTCTATAAAAGCATCTTAATAAAGAATCTCCTCATAATAAAATGTGCAAAATGTAAAGAAAGCAGGGCATAGAATACATGTGCACTGTTCACAACAGTGATACTACATTCACGTGCAAATATGCCCACAAGAAAGAAGCGTCCATGATAAAGACTAAAGAGAAAGAAAAAAATGAAAACTCCTAAATGCGAACATCTAATTTGCTAAACTAATAGCACCTTGGTGAAAAGTGACAGAAAGGATAAGAGAACATTACCTTACTTGGGTCCTAGTTAAAATAAAATTCATCGATTATGTACATTATTATGTGCATCATGTAATTGACCAAGGTAATGAATGCATTGTCATCGGAGAGCTAAGTTGCATAGTGTGAATTCCAGGCTTGTCACTATAGATAATTTAAAAGGTCAAGTAGATTCGTTAATCAATTTCAGAGTTTACATTCTCATTGTACGGTATTATCATTACAAAGTCAATTAGCATAGGAGATTTTTATTAATAAATATATTAACAGGTTAGATATCTTATCCTCATTATTTCACATAATATGATAATTTTATTCAAAATATTTAATATTTATTTAAATTGTGCGTTTTATCAGATGACTTGTCATCTTTCTTAGACCAACAACAAAACTACGTACGTATCCCAAATTTATAATCTCTTTGTTATACTCCATCACAATGATAAGATTAACACAGTGATAGAAAAGAATCAAGCATTAAGACATTTGACTTTGCCAATCAAGTATTAAGACATGGCTTAACCTACCCCAATTGGAACACTTAAATTTCGAAGATAATATATCATTATTCAGTTTCTATTTAAATAAGCTACTGCAGTTTCTCCTCATCCCCAACTTCATACTTATCAGGCCATGGGAAGTCCAGAAATGGAGATTTCAAACATGACTGTAAGAAAAAATGCAAGCCGCATTTTTGTGCCATCGTTTTCTTCTTTCTAATTCACTTATACTTCATGTCTGCGATGCTTGGGAATGAAACAGATGAAATTGCCTTGCTTGCCTTAAAAAATGAGGTAACTGAAGATCCACTTCAAGTCTTGAATTCATGGAATATTCTCTTCATTTCTGTGAATGGCAAGGTATTACATTCAGTCGTGGGCGACAATGAGTCAGTTCTTGACTTAAAATCTCAGAAACTGAGAGGGAGACTATTTCCCTCCATGGGTAATCTGTCACCTTGGTGGCAATAACTTCCATGGAGAAATCCCACCACAAATTGGCCAGGCTACAATATCTATTCTTGACCGAAAATTCTTTTGGAGGGGAAATTCCAGTGAATCTAAGCCATTGTTTAGAACTAAAAGTGACGCATTTAAATTTCAACAAACTCACAGGAAGAATACCAGAGGAGCTCGGTAGTTTAGCACGGAATAATCTAGGTGGAAGCATTCCAGATGACCTTGGCCAACTGACAAGCATAAACTTCTTTCAGGTCGGTGCGAAATTTCTGTCTGGTAAAATCCCTCGCTCAATTTTCAATCACAAAATTTAGTATATTTGCAGTGGCAGATAAGCAATTGACAGGGAGCTTCCCAAAAAAGTCTAGGCACTAATTTTCCAAGTCTCCAAACACCCGCAGTAGGAGTAAATCAATTTTCAGGACCAATTCCACTCCCATTATACAATGCATCTGGCCTTCTACAAATTGATTTCCTAGAACTATTTTGTTGGGAATACCTACTGATCTAGGCAGCATAAAGGGTCTCCTACGCTTAGATGTTGGCTGCAATAGACTTGGAAGTGGAAAGGCCAGTGATTTGAGGTTCCTTAACTCGTTGATAAACTGCAGCAAATTAGAATTTCTGGGCATAGACAGTAACCAATTCAGTTGCCAAACCCAATATCCAATTTCTCCATTGTATTGAAAACACTTCTAATAGGAGATAACCAATTATCTGGAAGCGTTCCTTCAGGAATTGGAGACCTCATAAACTTGAACAGTTTGTATGTTCAGCAGAATGTATTCAGTGGTGAAATTCCCATTGAAATCGGGAAGCTTTCTAAACTGAACGACTACTTATGAATGGAAACAGACTGTCAGACAGTGTCCCTCTCTCCATTGGCAACATCACTGAACTGTTCCAATTACTATTCGACAAAAACAACCTAGAAGGAAGTATTCCTTCAATTCTTGGAAACTGTCAGCATTTAAAGGTATTAAACCTTAAATAACCTTAGTGGTACCATATCCAAAGAAGTTATCGGTCTTTCCTCTCTATCTATATCGCTGGACCTTGCCCAGAACTTTTGAGTAGCAATTTACCAGTTGAAGTGGGTAACTTGAAAAACCTTAAGGAATTAGATATGTCTATGAACAAACTTTTTGGTAACATTCCCAGCACACTTGGAAATTGCTTAAGCTTGGAGCAGCTTTCTATGGAGGGAAATTCATTTGAAGGAGCCATTCCTTCAAGTTTGAGTTCTTTGAAGGGTCTCGAAGAGCTTGATCTCTCACGAATTAACTTGTCTGGGCAGATTCCAGAATTCCTACAGGATTTTATCTTTTTGCGATTCTTAAATTTGTCTTTCAACAATTTCGAAGGTGTAGTAAACAAAAAAAGTGTAGTGCCAACACAAGGAGCCTTTATAAATACAAGTGCTAGTTCATTTTCTGGGAATAACAAGCTCTGTGGGGGTATCCCTGACCTGCAGTTACCTGAATGCCCAACTAAGGAGTCTAAAAAGACAAGGGAGATCTGTAACTATTAAAGTGATAGTCATTGTTGTAAGTTGTGTCTTGTTTTTTGCTTTACCATTGTCTATTCTCACTCTTTTCATGCTAAAAAGCTCAAGAAAGAAACCTCATTCCACATCTCCTTCTGAGGATTGGCTTTCAAATATTTCCTACAAAGATCTTCACAAAGCAACCGATGGGTTTACCCAAGCTAATTTGATAGGTGTTGGTAGTTTTAGCTCTGGGTACAAAGGAATTCTTTGATTATGATGGAAGACCTATTGCAGAAAAGGTACTCAACCTCCAACAGAAAGGGGCAACCAAGATCTACATGGCTGAATGTGAAGTTTTAAGGAACGTTCGACATCAAAATCTTGTCAAGATCTTGCATTGTTTCTCAAGTGTGGATTTTAGAGGTAATGAATTCAGATCTCTAGTTCTTGAGTTTAATTCTCTCTCTCTCTCTCTCCCTCATTCATTCATTCTTACACACTGATAAATGCACATAGTTTTCCCCTCAATTATTTACATCTATTGTTCCCCTCCCCCTATCCCTCCCCCAGAGGCTAGCTTTCTATGTATCGTGCTTAGTTTTAGAACTACCAGAGAATTTAATTACTAAAACCTCGAAAGAAAATGCCTAAATTAGCATGAATTTTATAGATATTTGAGTGGAAATAGATAATATAATGTTTAATGCAACTACCGTTCGATGGGGCATCCAATTGAATACAGTAATACAGACAAAACAGAATAAAGGTTGTTTCATGCTACAGAATTAGTATGCTAAGTTATCAAAATACACAAACATACAGATACATGTCATGCTAAGATTTCAGGCCTCACCTGTATCAACCATAACTTATTGAGTCCTCTTTTACTATGAAGAACAGCCCACAGTCTGCAAATGCAATGATGAGATTAGTGATCTAGAAAATTTGTGCCTTAGATGTTTCAGTATGTTGCACTAAATCTGTCAGCCTCATCCATGTGATAGCAAGTTCCAAATTAGTTGTTGGGAATTTTGTCTAAGAATTAAAGGCTGAAGTTTTTCAGCTTCAGGCCTCTGAGTCGCGGCGCAGGCTTTGCGTGCTGCGGCCACCCGCAAGGAGGACTTGCATCCTCCTGGAGTGTGCCACGGCACAGGCTATTCTGAACCGCAGCACGGACCAGCCGCGCCGTGGCCTCCAGCAAGTGGGGGCTTTCCCCCTGGAGAGCGCTGCGACGTGCCCTGTTCTGCGCCGCGACGCGAAGCACACCTGACACCTTATTTTCAGCTTCTTCAGCTGGTGCATTGGTTTTGGTTAAAACGCATAGGTTCACTTAGACCACTTAGAGGACCATGATTGTTTGGTTCTCAAGATCAAAGGGTTGAGATTGGTTTCAAGTTGGTTCTGGTAGTTATTACTCTATATAAAGGGTTATTTAGGAGTAATAACAACAATATAGAAAAGACAAGGAAGAAACACAAGATAGAAAAAACAGAACAAGAAGAAGTCTCATTCCAAGAGTGGCTGGTGTTTAGAGAGAAAGACTCTCAAATCTTCATATGTGTTTCTAGTGAGAGAGAGTATTCAAGATTGGGGTTGTAGGGATTTGTAATTGAGATTTTCTTGAGGAAAATTCTAGGGAAACACTTAGTTCTTATCTCTTTCTTTTCTCTTCTCTCATTCATCAAGAACACATGGTTCTTGAGGAGGTGTTGCTGTAATTGTAAGAACTCCATTGATTTAGTGCAGAGAGCTCGGAGGAGCTCACGGGGACGTAGGCAATTTGCCGAACCACGATAACAATTGCTTGTGTTTTCTCTTTTGTGGTTTGATTCTTGTTTGGTCCAAATCATTCTGGATTTGGGAGTTTGAAGGTCACAACCTGGGATTCTAAAGGTGATTTTCAACTGTGGTATCAGAGCTAGAACAATGATATCAGAGCAAGACTCCAAGAATCAAAGGAAACTTCTTGGGTGATTCAAGAACGATATTGGGATCAAAATTTGATCGGATTCTTAAGGGATTCAAGAAACGGTATTGGGAACAAGATTTGATCGGGTTCTTGAGGTTTAGAAGTTGGAAAGCAATTATGAGTGCTGCATAAATCTTGAGATTTTTTCTGCAAGATGGGTTCAAACTTATTTGTTGAGAAGTTTGATGGAAAGAGAGATTTTGCCCATTGGAAATGGAAAATCAAAGCGGTTCTTATGCAATAAAAGGTGTACTTAGCGATTGGAAAAGATGATGATTTTCCAGCAAGTATCACGGAGCTCCAGCGAAATGAGATGAAGAAGATGGCGTATAGCACTATCTTTCTGCACATGTCGGATAGTATGACAAGGGAATGTGGAGATTCGAAAGATCCATCTGTCATTTGGAAGAAACTAGATGAGTTATTTCTTACCAAAACTCTCCCTAATAAAATCTATATTCTAAAACGTATATTTGCTTTTAAAATAGATCCTAATAAAGAGTTTCAAGATAATCTTGATGTGTTTAATAAACTAGTTCAAGATTTGACTAGTTGTAGTATAACATTCCCGGATGAACAATTGGCTGTTAAATTGTTGAATTCTCTTCCCGATTGTTTTGAAAGCTTGATTAATGCTATTGAATATGGAAGAGATACACTAACTAAACAAATTTTGATTAATACTATAAGGGCTCATGATTTCAAAGCCAAGATAAGGGAAGGATCAAGTGGAGAAGGTCTGTTCGTTAGAGGAAGGCCTACAACTCGGTATGACAGCAACAACTATGGCAACTATCGGAACAAACTAAAAGGTAGAGGTCAAAGCCATGGAAGATCGCACTCTAAACTGAAATTTAGAGGAAAGCAATGCTACTACTGTAATAAGGAGGGTCATTTCAAGAGAGATTGCAATAAGATGATAAGGGATGAGAAAAAAAGAGGCCATATCAACAATGGAGAGGCTTCAATTGCCAAGGGAGAACAGCAAGATGATGATGTTCTTGTTGTGTGCTCAAATGTGAGCGAGAGGCAAAACAGCGAGAAAATGATCTTGGATTCCTGGTGCACTTATCACATGTGTCCTCACCGTGATTGGTTCAAGAATTTCAAGGAAACCAATGAAGGAAAGGTTTTCTGGGGGACCAATACTTCTTGCCAAGTGAGGGGTATAGGAGACATCCAATTGAGGATGTTTGATAGAGTTACAAGGCTGTTGTGGAATGTGAGATATCTTCTAGATTTGAGAAGAAATTTAATCTCATTGGGGCAGCTAGATTCAATGGGGTACACATACAAAGCAGAGGGAGGAAAGACAAGGTAACCAAGGGAGCCTTGGTGGTGATCAAAGCAGCAATAAAGGATGGTCTTTATGAGATGATTGGAGAGACGGATATCAAGGATCAAGTAGCAAGCTTGAGGGCTGAGATTGATAAGGCAGTTCTTTGGCACAATCACTTGGCATATATGAGCGAAAAGGGGTTGCAAGTTCTCAACAAAGATGGTGTACTTGATGGTGACATGGTAGAAAAACTTGATTTCTGCGAAAGTTGTGTTCCTGGGAAGCAACATCGGGTTAGCTTCAACACCAGAGTGCACAAATCAAAGGGTATTCTTAACTACATTCATATCGATCTTTGGGTACCGGCAAGAACACCAACACAATGAGGTAATCTTTACTTTTTTTCTTTAATTTATGACTATTCTAGAAAGGTTTGGGTTTATTTGTTTAAAAATAAATCAGATGCTTTGAATAAGTTTGTATTGTGGAAAAAGTTGCTGGAAACTCAAATGGGAAAGGTAGTTAAGGTTTTGAGAACCTATAATGGCTTAGAATTTTACAATCAGGATTTTGACAAATTTTGTGAGTTAAATGGGATTCTAAGACATAAAACGGTTGTGAAAACCCCTCAGCAAAATGGAGTTGCTGAGAGGATGAATAGGACCCTTTTGGAAAAGGTTAGGTGCATGATCATTGGTTCCGGGTTACCTAAGTGTTTTTGGGGGGAAGTTGTGTCTACTACTGCGTATTTGGTTAACAGATCACCCTCTAGAGCTTTGGATCTTAAGACTCTCGAGGAGATGTGGAGTGGAAAACCCCTTGAGTTAAGAAACCTTAGGACTTTTGGATGTGCTGTGTTTGCACATCAACAGGATGATAAAATTAGCCCAAGGTCTAGAAAGTGTGTTTCTAGGATATGGTGAAAGGGTTAAGGGGTATAGGTTGTGGTCCTTAGAGCCAAAATGAACTAAACTCATAATAAATAGAGATGTCATTTTTAATGAGCTATTATTTCCCTATTTGGAAAAAACTAACCTTGCAGGGGAAAGTGAGCAAACCACCCGGTTTATGTGGAGCATAGCATCAAAGAAAATTCGGTCAGGTAGGGCAAGGAAGGCAAGAGGGTTCGGATCAGGTAGAGCCCATTGGTGAAGGCTAATCTCAAGACACTTAAGATGAGGCTGAACTAAAAGGAGATGATGCAGCAAATTGAAATGATTATCAGCTCACAAGAGACCGGGAAAGAAGGCAGATCAGACCACCTTTGAGATATGGTTTTACGGATTCTAATGTAGCAGCTCCTTATTCAGAATGAGGAATAATCAACTATGAACCAGAAACTTACATTGATGTCATGGGATGTAAGGATTCGTCAAGATGGAAGCTAGCTATGGAGGAGGAAATGCATTCTTTGAGGAATAACAACTCTTGAGAATCCGTGCCTAAACCAGAAAAACAGAGAGTTGTGGATTGTAAGTGGATTTACAAGATCAAAGAAGGAAACACTCCAGGGGATAAAGTCCGATATAAGGCTAGGCTGGTGGTGAAGGGGTTCACACAAAGAGAAGGCAAAGATTTCACAAAAATTTTCTCACTGGTTGTGAAATACAAGACGATAAGGATAGTGTTAGCTATCGTGGTCTAATTTAATTGGGAGATTGAGCAAATGGATGTGAAGACAACATTCTTACATGGAGAGCTTGATGAGACCATCTACATGAGACAAGCCGAAGGCTATGAGAAAGAAAGGCAGGGGGATTTGGTGTGCAAATTGAAAAAATCTCTCTATGGCCTGAAGCAATCACCTCAACAATGGAATAAGAGGTTCAATTCCTTTGTAACTAGCTTGGGTTTCATGAGGAGCTACTATGATTCATGCTTGTACTACAAAGGTCATAAGGTGGAGGAAGTGGTGATTATCCTCATCTATGTTGATGATATGCTATTGGTTGGTAGCAACAAGGAGATGATAGAAAGGTTGAAGTCTTAACTCAGTTCGGAGTTTGGATGAAGGATCATGGTCATGCTCAAAAGATCCTTGGGATGAGTATAATCCGGGAAAGGAAGAAAAGCAGGTTAAAGATTTCTCAAATTTTTTACATAGAAAATATGATATCTAAATTCTCTATAGAAGATAGTAAACCAGTAAAGATTCCCCTTGCTGGTCATTTCAAGTTCTCCATCGATCAATGTCCTAGATCGGATGAGGAGAAGAAGGAAATGAAAAAGGTCCCTTACTCTAATACAGTTGGATCAGTCATGTTTATGATGATAAGCACTAGACCTGATATTTCTCATGCCATTAGTGTTCTCAGCAAGTTTATGAGTAAGCTCTAAAAGGAGCATTGGCTTGGGATGAAGTGATTACTAAGGCATTTGAAGGGAAGCTCAGATGTGGGGCTTGTTTACTAGAAGAAGGGTGAGTCCATCTAGTTAGAAGTTTATGCTCATTCAGACTATAAAATAGATCGGGATAAGAGAAGATCGATTACTGTTGGGAATTTGTCTAAAAATTAAAGGATGGAAGAGTCAAGCTTCAGTAGTCTTTGGCAACATAGCCTCCAGAAAGACAACTAGTTCTTCCTCCAGGTGTGCACCGCGGCGCAGGGCTGTGCGCCGCGGCCTCCAACAGATGGGGGTCTTTTCCTCTGTTGTGCGCTACGGCGCCAAGCACACTTGATCCTCTGATTCTATTTTTCAGCTGGTGTGTTGGGACTTGGTTAAAAACGCATAGGATCACTTAGACCTCTTGGAGGGCCATGATTGTTTGGTTCTCAAGATCAAAGGGTTGAGATTGACTTCAAGATTGGTTAAAGAAGTTATTATTCTACATAAAAGGTCATCTAGAAGGAATAACAATAAGCATCAAGAGAAAGGTGAGAGTACAAAGACACAAAACACAAGAAGAAGTCTCATTCAAAGAGTGACTGGTGTTTAGAGAGTTAGGCTCTCAAATCTTCATAGGTGTTTCTAGTGAGAGAGAGTATTCAAGATTATGGGTTCAAGGGCTCTGTAATTGGAATTTTCTTGGGGAAAATTCCAGGGAAACACTTAGTTCTTATCTATTTCTTTTTTCTTTTTTCATTCATCAAGAACAAGAGGGTCATTGAGGAGGTGTTGCTGTAATTGTAAGAACTCTATTGATTTAGTGCAGAGAGCTCAGAGGAGCTCATGGGGACGTAGGCAAATTACCGAACCTCGATAACAATTGCTTGTGTTTTCTCTTTTATGGTTTTATTCTTGTTCGGTCTAAATCATTCTGGATTTGGGTGTTTGAAGGTCACCACCTGGGATTCTAAAGGTGATTTTCAACAGTGGTATCATAGCTAGAATATAAGGTATTAGAGCAAGGCTCCAAGAATCAAAGGAAACTTCTTGGGTGATTCAAGAACGGTGTTGGGATCAAGATCTTATCGGGTTCTTGAGGTTCAAGAACAGTGTTGGGATGAAGATTTGATATGCTTCTTAAGGTTTAGAAGTTTGGAAAGCAATTGTGGGTGTTGCATAAATCTTGGGATTTTCTCCGTAAGATGGGTTCAAACTTCATTGTTGAGAAGTTTGATGGAAAGGGAGACTTTGCTCTTTCGAAGCAGAAAATCAAATCAGTTCTTATGCAACAAAAGGTGGACTTGGCGTTTGGAGAAGATGATGATTTTCCAGCAAGTATCACGGAGCTCCAGCAGAATGAGATGAAGAAGATGGTGTATAACACCATCTTTCTGCACATGTCAGATAGTGTGACAAGGGAATGTGGAGATTCAGAAGATCCAGTTATCATTTGGAAGAAACTAGATGAGTTATTTCTTACCAAAACTCTCCCTAATATGATTTATCTTCTAAAACAAATCTTTGCTTTTAAAATAGATCCTAATAAAGAGTTGCAAAACAATCTTGATGTATTTAATAAACTAGTTCAAGATTTGACTAGTTATAGTATAACATTCCCGGATGAACAATTGGCTGTTATATTGTTGAATTCTCTTCCAGATTGTTTTGAAAGCTTGATTAATGCTATTGAATATGGAAAATGTACACTAACCAAAGAAATTGTAATTAATGCTATAAGGGCTCATGATTTCAAAGCCAAGATGAAGGAAGGATTAAGAGGAGAAGGTCTGTTCATTAGAGAAAAGTCTGCGACTCGGAATGGCAGCAACATCTATGGCAACTACCGGGATAAACCAAATGGTAGAGGTCAAAGCCATGGAAGATCGCATTCTAAAACGAAGTTTGGAGGAAAGTGATGTTACTACTGCAATAAGGAGGGTCATTGATAAGTGCTTAAATATTCATATTTAAGCCCTCTAATTTATATTTGTTAGGCTATTTGTTTATCTATTTTAGCAGATTCTATATCATTTTCCTGTTTTATGTGTTTTTCATAGGGCTTGGGCAAAAAGATGACATTTTGGAGCTTGAAGGGATGAAAAGTGAAGTTCTGCAAATCTAGAAAGGTGCGCTCCCTTGGGCACGAGCGCACAGGGCACAAGCACACACTTAGAAGGCTCGAGCGCACGCATGCGCTCGAGCGCACACACTCTAGAGGCGGCAGAGCTAGATATGGAAAAAAGTCTTCAGACCTTGAATAGGAAATTAGGGTTTGGGGGCACCCTTAGAGCCCTATATATAGCCTTGTAAAACATAGAAACCATACCTTTTGTTTTGAGACTTGAAGTTGCAAGCTTAGGAGAGGAATTGACGACTCGTCTCCCGAGTCTTCTTCGGGTTTTTTTTTTTTTTTTTTTTGTTTCATTATGGTTATAATGTTTAGTTCAACTAGCATGTGTAACTAAACTCTTATAGGGCTCGATTGAAGCCCTAGTTATACTTTTCCACATATATATTCATTGATTACCTTTGCCTATAGCCATATTATAATGCTTAACTTAATTAACACCTGTTTGTATTTAAATTCCTCATATGTATGTGACTGATCAACTTATGCATGTGGTATGGATTGGTTAGTTGAATCAATTTGGATGACCGAGTCCTGGGTTTTACAAAAGTAACAAAAGATATCCACACCGGATTCTTAGGTTAATCAACATGGGAAACCGAGAGCGAACTAAGCCTTAGGTGCCGTGTGGTTGCCGATCTCCACAGCCCTTATACTCTCTTAAGGAACAATTCAGTATACACCCATGCTGAATCCCTTAAGAGAGAAAAGAGTTAGAGTATACATCATGCCTAACTCGTTGCTTAGGGAGATCAATAGCCTAAGGTATGGACCAAGCCCTTAGGTTGGCAACCATTAGGTATTCATAATAAGGCTAGAGCATTGGCACCTCACTTAGTGGGAAAGTGTAATTAGTGGTGGATATCACAGCCCTATGTCCTTATCATTATTAACTCACACTTCGCATTTATTTCTCTTTTACTTTGGGAAACTAATTCTAAATTGAAATTCACCAATTCTTGTGGAAATGATCTCGCACTTGCACACTATGCTACCATTGACCTTGTGCACTTGCGAGTAAAACAAGTACGATTATTTACTTATTTATTTAGGTAGATAAATGCATAACAAGTTTTTGGCGCCGTTGCCAGGGATTGCGCTTAAATTTCTTTTTAGAATTACTTTTTCATTTAGTTTAATCATTATTTCCTTTTCATTCTATTTCTATTTTTGTCAAAAATCTCAAAAAAAAATTTAGGTTTCTGTTTTCATCTTATTTTTATTTTACAATCCTAATCGAATTCTTTTTGTTTTCTGTTTCAGGCACTCCAAGAGAGCTTTCTGTGCCACTTGCGATCGAGCGTACCCTCCTGTGAGATCGAGCGCACTTGAGGCAGAAAGTTACCCGAGCAGCAATGTTTGACTGTTGCACTTAAGTGACTGCCACCAATTCATGCACGAGGTTCGATCCAAGCATCCAACGTTCTTTACTCTTAATACCGAGCTTGAGCAAACGATCTGATAAAGGCTTAGAGACAACTCGAAAGAAATAAGAGAAGGAATTGAGGAAGAAGTACCAATGGCATAACAGATCGACAATTAGTAACCACCTGAGCGGAAGCCGATGAAGCAATCCTTCATCCCACAGAACCTCGATCAACCATCGTGCATTGCGTATCAACTTGAGGTGGAAGGAAACTACTACATATCTTCGCAGATTCTCAGTGCACTGACTCACTTTAGGGGTACGCCTAATGAGGACACACACTTGCACCTTCGAGAGTTCTTCGATCTTTGCAAGTTCCAGCACATCTGAGGCTTAGACTAAGAAGGAATAAGGTTAATTATTTTCCCTTTTTACTTAAAAGATAATGGTAAACTGTGGTACAATTTTTTGCTTGCAGTTTCTATCCACATATAGGAGGAGTTGACTAGCAAATTCTTAAGGAAGTTTTTCCCAGCCCAAAAGACGAGGCAAATGAGAAAGGAAATTCAGTCCTTCCAACAAAAGGATGGAGATCTATTTTTCAAGGCCTGTGGACACTTCAACGAGCTGCTACTCAAATGCCCACACCACAACCTACTTCAAGACGAACTGGTACAAGCTTTCAATGAAGGTTTGAGTGATACTAACAAAAATATTGTGGATTCAGGTTGTGGAGGAGTACTGATGAAGAAAAGCAGTGAAGAAGCGATGGAACTCTTCGAAACCCTAAGTAAACACACTCAGCAGTTCTCCTCTCGAGGAAGACATGTAACCAAAAGTAAGGGTATGTATGAGGTAAATTTAAATGGAGGATTGTCTACTCAGATAGCTTCTGTGGAGAGGAAACTAGACCTGTTGGTTAAAGCCAGGGCTGCTCAGAATGTCTTACCTAACCTACCAGCTACACCACTATAGGTATGTGCTATTTGTTCCCAATTTGATCATAATACTGATACATATCCCTTGTATTCATCTGCAGATCATGAGCAAGCAAAATTTGTAGGACCAAACAACTATCCGCCAAAGAATAGTCCTTATGCAAACACCTATAACCCTGGATGGCGGAATCACCCAAATTTCTCTTGGAGAAACAATCAGAACGGTCAAGGGCAGCAAAGAAATTTCC
This sequence comes from Bretschneidera sinensis, assembly GCA_023935145.1. Lineage (NCBI taxonomy): Eukaryota > Viridiplantae > Streptophyta > Magnoliopsida > Brassicales > Akaniaceae > Bretschneidera > Bretschneidera sinensis. The sequence goes on from CM043703.1 coordinate 19,976,044, forward strand.
AACCAACATCCCACTCAGCTCCCGAGATAAAGAAGAGTGACCTCGAAAGTCTTGTGAGGCAATTAGCAACTCAGCAGCAATAACTAATGACTTCACATGAACAATTCATGGAAGAAACGAGGCAATTTCGGACTGAGATGAGACAAATCACTGCAAAACATGATCAAGCCATTCAAGCATTAGAGGTACAAATAGAGCAATTGCCCAAGGAACTAAATAGTAGAAAACAAGGTGAGCTTCCCGCCCAACCAATACCTAATCCAAGAGGACATCAACAATTGAATGCTATGACAACCCTAAGAAGTGGAAAGAGCATAGGCATCGATGAGCCTGCACGAGCATCTCCAGCCAAAGCATCCACCTCTAAGGTAAGTGAGATAGAAAAGGTAGATGCACCTCCACCCTTCCCTCAAAGGTTAGTAAAGTCTAAGAAAGAGACTAAACTGAGTGACATTTTTGAAACTTTGAAAAATGTGGAAATAAACATTCCTTTATTAGATGTAATTAAACAAATTCCTGCGTATGCTAAGTTTTTAAAAAATTGTTGCACTAACAAAAGAAAGTTTCAGAAACATGAGACAGTAGCCCTAACTGAAGAGGTAACTGCTGTGCTATTAAGAAAATTACCACCAAAACTAAAAGATCTGGGTAGTTTTACCATTCCTTACAGGCTAGGTGACCAACTATTCGAGCATGTACTATTGGATCTAAGAGCGAGTGTCAATCTGCTGCCATACAGTGTATTCGAGACACTAGGTTTGGGGGAGCTTCAACCAACCTCCATTACTTTGCAATTGGCGGACAGAAGTATCAAACGACCGAGAGGTATTCTTGAGGATGTTTTGGTAAGAGTAGGTAAATCTATTTTTCCTACTGATTTTATTGTCTTAGATTTGGAAGAATTTCATATGCCATTACCACTCCCCATCATCTTAGGAAAACCATTTATGATCACTGCTGACACAAATATTAGTGTAAAAAGAGGTATTGTCACTATAACAGTAAATGATGAGAAAATAGAATTCAAAATATTTAATACAACCAAAGATGATAATGAATACTCTAATATAAGCTTAAAGCAAAGTGTTGTTGAGCAAGTTTCTCAATACCATCACATTGATCCAGTGAAGACCATCCCTAACCATGATGACACAAGATTGGACATTAGGCCAGAGGATGACAATGTGATTAAAGACATCGATAGAGTTATGCACCCCGTCAAGAACACACCAAAGCTTGCAAGTAAGTATAACCCTCAAGTTGACAATCCTGAACTTACTAATACTATTTTTCCCCATTTTATTGACCAGGAACCAAAATTAGAGAGGCAGCAGCTGTCAAGGGCACTTAACCACCTGATGTGGGCTCTAAGTGCCACATTCAAAGAAAGTAGCACTGAAGCTACTATAGAGAGCGCTTGAGCAATCCCCACTTGCATAACATATAGCTCAAGTGCCTCTATCGAGGTTAGTGGTACTAAAGCCACTAAAGTACGGTAAGGTTAAGGTTGTATTGTTCTTACTTTATCATGCCAGACTTGGTAAGTTTTCATTTTGTCCATACATACTGCTTTGCGCTCAAGCGCACCATTCAATGTGCTCGAGCTCACATCCACTGCACCCATCATGAACAAGCACACCTCACAAGCACACTTGCATATAAGTGTGATCAAGCGCACTTCACTATGCATTTGAGCGCACTCGAGGCAAAGAAGGCACGTGAGGGCTTTTATTCACACTTCACTCACAAATTCATTTTTCTTACCTTACGCTCTAGTGCACTTTCTATTTCCATCTATTGCACTTACCCTCACCCAACTCAAAATCTACTTCTAAACCTCCCTCTCACCTCCGGCATCCCACCACCACTACCTCACTACCATAAACGACCACCACCACCAGCACACCATTTTTTCCCCTTCCCATTGCATAACCATTGTCGTCCTTAGAACACAAGGTATACCCATATTTTTTTATTTCTAAATATTTATACACTATCACACATGGTTCTTGATTGATGAAATCATTCTACTGTAATTTCCCTTGTGTTATGGTTGTTTTTTATTGAGATTATTTCATATTTGTAAGGGGTTAAGATCGAGTTCATGGGTTTTGCTTTTCTACAGCTTCGAGTGTTTGTTGCACATCCACTGTTCGACAAATTGTCTAACTCAGTGCGCTCGAGCGCTGGTACTTTGTGATTAAGCACACCTCAATCGGTGCGATCGAGTGCACCATCAACTGTGATCGAGCGCAATCACATCAGAAGTTACACTGTTTTTCCACAACACATGGCCTCCACCTCTCGAGTTTCCAACAGCCACCACCAGGCCACCCAGCCCAGTTTTGAGTAGTGTGAAATGTTGTTCGAGACTACATTTAAAATATATGAGGACTTTAAGAGTTTGGACACCACAAGATGGGTGGTCCAAGGGTTCAAGAACCGGGGTCTCAAGCAGTTATTCAAGTCGGTCTATTCGACGACATACACCCGATTCGTGGTCAGCTTCTTCGACAACCTGACCTATGACTACACCAGACCAGAGATTCTATCATCCTCAGTCCAAGGTAGGTTAATAATGCTAACCACCGTCGGCATCGCCAGTTCCCTCCATTGCAGTGATGAGTCTCCTCCAGAGGACAGCCATATAGAGGAGCAGTCCAACACAACAATATGGGGAACTGGTCGAGGTTGCCTCCCTATTTATGGTTCATAGATTTTGTCATCCAGTATAACGTGTGTCCTTTAGGGCATAAGACACAAAGAAGGGATCAGTTCTTGCAGTCTCTCTATGTTGTTCACCGGGGTCATTGGTACTCCATCCTAGTGGTCATATGGAATCAGATACACGAGTTCTGGGAAAGTGTGCATAACCGGCAGACCACCACAGCTAACGCTTGGGGGCTCCCTTTCCCCTTCTTTCTCAATTATATATTTAAGAAGAAGAGGACCAAAGGCTCCTCCGTCGAAGGCCCGGTTAGTGATCATCCTTTCTTCGAGAGGGCCCAGTGGAGCCTCAGCCAGTCCCACATGCCACGAGGGACCCGGGTGCAGATTTTGATTGAGGAGCCTATGGCAGATGATCCAATGGAGGCCGAGCAACCGCCATTGAGCCCTACATGGGAGGAGGACTAGCCAGACATGGGGTCCATAGAGTATCAGCACTTTCTCGATGAGTTGTCCTCTTTCTGATGCGAGCTCTCAGACATCCATCGGGAGGACCGTGAGGTGACTCTTCTGATCCATCAGTGGATAAATGGGTTGGAGGTGCAGTTTACATGGCAGGAGGCGATGCTACAGGCCATCCTTGATTGCCTATCTCCGGTGCCCAGTACCTCTTCGACTGCATCACCCGATGATCAGCAATGAGAAGATACTCTGTCTGGCTGAAGACGTAAAACTTAGCACTCATGGGAGGCACCCCAAAGCATATCCTTTTCATTATAGTATTTTTCTTTTATTTATGTTTATATTTACATGTTTATTATCCACATTTCTTGTTTTTCGGCACAGTGTTTATTTTTCTTTGTCAGGAACTTAGTGCATGCATCCAGTTCAAGTTTGGGGGCGTGTACGAGTAAAACAAGCATTCTAGTTCTCAATCTCCCAGGTTAGATCTTTCCATGCCACGCACACATTGGGAACAATGTGTATATTAAGTTTAGGGGTAGTGGGAGACACATGCACACACTAGGTCCCAGTTTTTTTTTTTTTTTTTAGAAAAGATAAATTCAGGATCATTTTGTGATAAAAATTTTGGTTGATTTAAAAATATGATAAAATTTCATTAGTAAGCTTAAAATCTAGAACACATAGTCTTTTAAATAGGAATTTTAAAAGTTTAGTTACCTACCTCAAAGCACTTAAGAATTCACGAATTTGATCCCGATCTAACACGAGCACATTAGCACGCATTTGTGTGGGGTATGACATATAATTCTTATGTATATGTTTCCATGACCTAACTGTAATCAGATAACTTGCTAAAAGAACACTTTGGCATAAGAAAAATAAAGAGAAATGTCCATCATGCAAAAAAAAAGAATAAAAAGCTTCTAATGATTATTAAAAACTTTCCACTAAGTAACTAGACTTCTTGCCTCAGTAAGCAGTGAGTGTTCACGTCAAAAAGTGGGAATTAAGCATTTAATGATCATAATAAAAATTTCCACTGAGTAACTAGGCCTCTTACCTCAGTAAGTAGTGAGTGTTCACATAAAAAGGTGAAAATTTCACTTTGAAGCATTAAGACTTGTTAAGTTCCGTAGCCTTTTTTACTCGAGTTAATAAGTCCTGAGGGGTGTCTTTACACCTAATGCCCTAAAACCATCTGGTTTGGGAGTCATTGGCTAAACACTCGTTATAAAGGTCAATTAGAAAGCTTAATGGAACTCAACATGGCAAAAATATCATGATAAAAGAAATAGAAAAGAAGCAAGCATTATGAAATTTTTGTTCTTTTTGATAAGGAATTTGATGAAGGTTTGTGCACCGAAACACTATACATCAAAATTATTTGGAAGCCCCATCTTATATGTGCTAACTCATCACACACAAATTAAACTTGTGATGCCTTAAGCCACCCTTAGGTAAGTAATGTGAGCTTTTAAAGACCCTTATTCAATACAAAAATGTGTTTTTATTATAAGCTTACTCATGAACGGTCATCATGGTTTTATGTGCAACCCAAATTTTTGGATATCATGAAGAATGAATTTATCTTTAAATTTTGTTTTGACATAGTTTTTTTGTTTTGTATTGCTAAAGGACTAGCAATATGTAAGTTTGGGGGTGTGATAAGTGCTTAAATAGTCATATTTAAGCCCTTTAATGTACGCTTGTTAGGCTATTTGTTTATCTATTTTAGCAGATTCTATTTAATTTTCGTGTTTTATGTGTTTTTCACAAGACTTAGGCAAAAAGATGACATTTTGGAGCTTAAAGGGATGAAAAGTGAAGTTCTGCAAATCCAGTAAAGTGTGCTCAAGCGCACAGGGCACGAGTGCACACTTAGAAGGCTCGAGCGCATGCATGCACTCAAGTTCACACACTCCAAAGGTGGCAGAGCCAGATATGGAAAGAAGTCTTCGGACCTTGAATAGGAAATTAGGGTTTCGGGGCACCTTTAGAGCCCTATATAGCCTTGTAAAACACAAAAACCATACTTTTTGTTTTGAGACTTAAAGTTGCAAGCTTAAGAGAGGAATTGACGACTCGTCTCCCGAGTCTTCTTCGGGTTTTATTTTTTTGTTTTTGTTTCATTATGGTTATAATGTTTAGTTCAACTAGCATGTGTAACTAAACTCTTATAGGGCTCGATTGAAGCCCTAGTTATGCTTTTCCACATATATATTCATTGATTACTTTTTCCTATAGCCATATTATAATGCTTAACTTGATTAATACCTGTTTGTATTTAAATTCCTTATATGTATGTGTCTGATCAACTTATGCATGTGGTATGGATTAGTTAGTTAAATCAATTTGGATGACCGAGTCCTGGGTTTAACAAAAGTGTAGCTTGAGATTTCAACCCAAGAGGGGGGGTGAATTGGGTTTTTAAAAACTTTTTGCAGAATTAATACAAGTTTATAAAAACAGATAAGCAGTAGACAATTAATACAAGTAAAGTGCTGTAAATAAAGAGTTTAAGGAAAGAGGATGCAAACACGATTTATAGTGGTTCGGCAATATCGGATTTGTTCCGACCCTACGTCCACTCTCTTCAAGGAACACCTTGAAGTAATCCACTAAGAAAACTTAGTTGCACAACTTAGCCGGGTGTTGCACAAACCGTACACAAACAAATTACTGGAGTTGCTTAAACCGAACAATCCCCTTCCTTTCGGAAGTTTCCCCTTCCTCTCGGAAGTAATCCCTTTACAAAGATGGTGTAAAGTAAAAGGTAGAGAGACAGCAAATGAAAGCTTATTACAACAGAAATGTCTCTCTTTCAAAGTAAAGCTTGAAGAAATGGCTCAACAAGATTATTTCAATGCTTTTTGTGTTTCAAGAGTATAAAAACTTGATTATGTGAAATCAACTCTTTTTGAATATATGCAGCTTGTTATTGAATGCTTAACTGAATGAGTTTATATAGCAATCAATTAATATGGCCGTTAAGGACTTTAATTTGAAAAAAAATTACTTTAAAACGTTCAGATTTGGAGTCCAACGGTCATATTTTTGAACTACCAGTCGACTGGGTCGAGATACCAGTCGACTGGGTTCTCCTAAAAAATACACGTTTTCAGACCTTCTGGGTATCCAGTCGACTGGTATATATCATCCAGTCGACTGGGTAATTTCTGTCCATTTTACCAGTCGACTAGGTGGTTTCATCCAGTCGACTGGGAACTTACTGTCAAAGTACCAGTCGATTGGGTTGATTCATCCAGTCGACTGGGTATATTCTGTCCCATATACCAGTCGACTGGTATATGTACCCAGTCGACTGGGTTATCTTCCAACCCAGTTTTTCTTCTGTTTTTCATTAAAAACATTTAAAAATAATGGTTTTAGAAAAACCTTTTGTGTTCGAGCCATTGAACAAGCTAATACAATGTATGAGTGAGACTTACATCGGTTCTAAACTTTAAGACCTATACTAGATCTTCAGTCTTCACTTGATACTTGATTTGGTTCCCGGGAAGAACCGAAAGTTTTCAAGCGTATAAGCATTTTATAACAGTTTTAGTGACCAAACAGAGTTCTAAAACAGTGCTAACATATCACAAATAGCATAAATAAAAGCAAGAAATATGGCTAATAGTAATATATCATCATAGAGAAAAAGTCAATACAATCAGGGCTTCACAGAGCCATAACTAAAAAAAATAGTACATGAGATGTCCGTGCTATGTGATAAGAACTGGAAAAATGCTAAGTACAAACAAAAGATAGAGACTCAAGGTGCGGGAGAGTCCGAGCTGTCACGAAGAAGTTCCCTAATCTCTGCTAGGGAACCTTCGGTGTGCTCTCGATGTAACTCGAAGTCGTCCCGTAGGTGGTCTATGAAGGAGCTCAGTCTCTGGTAATCAGACTGCATGGACTGGAACCCTGACTCCATCGTCATCTGAAAGCTCGTGATAGCTCGTAGGATGTCGCTGTAACCAGTCTAACCAGTACTCGAGTCACCAATGGGAGGTGCTCGGGTATCCATCTCCATCTCAGCAACCGTTTCAGCATCCTCATCACTGTCGCTCGCATCCTCACGGATCCTTAGGTGCTTTCCGGCCTTCGGATAGAGGAACCCTTCACGAACAGTACATCCCATCTTCTTCAGAGATGAGATGTTGATGATGTCCGTCAATCCAATATCCTGAGCCTCGGAGGCAGGCAAAGGTACCCAAAAGTGCTGGAGGATGAGCGTAATGAGCATCCCATAAGGAAGACACCCGGAGTTATTTGCTTCGTCATTTATCATGTTGGCGAGCAGCAGAGGATATATATTGAAGTGGTGCCCAGATTTTAGGCACCAAATCAATACCGTATCTATTTTAGATAGATACCCTCGACTCCCGAGTCTCGGGTGGATGGTCCAACTGACAATCAGCTGAAACATCTTTGAGTCGAGGGGCAAGTCACTACATGTACGAAATGTAGTGGGTCTGTACACATAGTTAGGGTCGCCCCTAACTATCCGACAGGCCTCCTCAACCTCAAAGTTGTCTGGCCATCCATCCAGACTCCATTGAACCCCCCTTATAGGGATTCTTAGAATGCTCATCAAGAGGTTAATGTTGACTTCAAACTCCACACCGCTAACTCTGGTTCTGAATCTCAGAGCCAGAGGACTGGGTTTCACCAAGTTCGCATAGAACTGGTGAATCAGTCGCAGGTAATATTTTTCATGAATTCTGACCAGTGGGGTCAGATTTATTGCCTCAAAGGCTGGTAGAATATCGAAATTACCATGGCGAATAGAGTCGAAATCAACGACTCTACCCGTCATGATTTTCTTGTGACGGATTATAGAATTATACCTCGTATGAGCCACTGGGCTGTAAAATAGAGTCTGCTCCAACTCTGTTCTGGGCTCTTTACTGGATGAGCCCACTGCTCCTTCCCCTTTCGACTTCGAAGCTGAAGGTTTTGAAGACCTTGGATTTTTAGGTGCATTAGGTCCACTTGTTGTGAGTTTTATACGGATTTTGTCACTCATTTTGAAGAAAAATGAGTTTTTGGGAAAAATGGATTTTGACCAAAAAATAAGAGATTTTAACCGTAGAAAGTCAAAAATCTCTTTAGGGATGAGTAGATCGGTGTGTTTAGATGAAGTTTGGATGGTTTTTGGATCAAAATGGTGAATTTTTCTAGAGAGAAAATTTTGGAGCTTGAAAATGGCGTAAAATTTCAGAAAAATGAACAGTTCTATTATAATATCGTGTTACCAGTCGACTGGGTCGAGCCCATTGAGAAGATGAACAGTTTACGTACTAGTCGACTAGGTAAACTTACCAGTCGACTGGATAAACTGACAATCATTTACCAGTCGATTGGGCTATCTTTACCAGTCGACTGGAGATCAATGATTTTTCAAAAATTAGCGCCAAACAGGGATTTGACCTAATAGATGACTGGAGAAGACTTACCAGTCATCTGGAATATTTGGCAGAGATTTACCAGTCAACTGGGTCACATGTACTAGTCGACTGGACCCTTAGTAAAATTTTCAGTCTTGAATTTTTAGCACGAATTTGTTTATCTATGACATTTTTGAGTGAGGGAAATAATTAAACAATGATTAATACTCTTTCACTCAATGTCAAATTTGCAAATGATGAAATGAGTTGCAATCAAACATTCAGTTTATCAAAATCAAGCAATCCCGTCAACATTCTAATCTTACAAAAACTAGCTTCACTTAAGGGTTTTGTAAGAATACCAGCTATTTGATCTTCTGAAGGAATGAATTCCAATCTTATATCACCTTTTTGAGCATGGTCTCTTAGAAAATGATGTCTAATCTCTATATGCTTGGTTCTAGAATGTTGAATAGGATTTTTGGTTAGGTTGATGGCACTAGTATTATCACAAAATATAGGAATATTTTTGAGACTCATGCCATAGTCTTCTAGTTGTTGTTTCATCCATAATACTTGGACACAACAACTGCCAGCTGCTACATGTTCCGCCTCAGCGGTTGATAGTGCAACGGAATTCTGTTTCTTGGAGAACCAAGAAGTTAACATAACACCTAAGAATTGGCATGTTTCACTTGTGCTTTTTCTATCTAACCTACATCCAGCAAAATCAGCATCTGAATATCCTACTAGATCAAAAGATGATTCTCTAAAGTACCATAATCCTATGGTCTGGGTCCCTTGTAGATATCTAAGGATTCTTTTTACCGCAACTACATGTGATTCCTTAGGATTAGACTGAAATCTAGCACACATGCATACACTGAACATTATATCAGGTCTACTTACAGTTAAATAAAGTAAAGCACCTATCATGCTTCTATAATATTTAGAATCTACAGTTTTACCTCCTTCATCGAGATCAAGTTTAGTAGTTGTGCTCATAGGCTTTCCAATTGGCTTTGAGCTTTCCATCCCGAACCTCTTTAGTATGTCTCTGATGTACTTTTGTTGATTAATGAAGATACCTCCTTTAAGTTGCTTGATTTGCAGTCCAAGGAAGTAGGTAAGTTCTCCCATCATGCTCATTTTAAATTCACCTTGCATGCACTTTGCAAACTTTTGACACATAGATTCATTAGTAGCACCAAAAATAATATCATCAACATATATTTGAACTATCAAAGTGTCATTTTTGTGAGTTTTTGTGAAGAGAGTTGTATCTATTCTACCTCTTACAAAATCATTATCAATCAAAAATTTACTTAGTCTTTCATACCATGCTCTTGGAGCTTGCTTCAACCCATATAGAGCTTTAGAAAGCTTGTATACATGATTTGGAAGACTAGGAATTTCAAATCCAAGAGGTTGCTCAACATAAACCTCTTCTTCTATAAAGCCATTTAAAAAGGCACTTTTCACATCCATTTGAAATAGCTTAAATTTATTAAAGCATGCAAAGGCTAGTAACATTCGAATGGCTTCTAATCTAGCTACGAGAGCATAGGTTTCATCAAAATCTATTCCTTCCTCTTGGTTATATCCCTTAGCAACTAGTCTAGCCTTATTTCTAGTTACTATACCATTTTCATCCATTTTATTTCTATATACCCATTTAGTTCCAATAATTGAATGATCTTTAGGTCTTGGAACTAGTTTCCAAACATTGTTTCTTTCAAATTGATTTATCTCTTCCTGCATTGCAATTATTCAATCATTATCTTTTTCAGCTTCTATAAATGTCTTAGGTTCTACTTGAGACAAATAAGCTACAAAATTACAAATATTTCTAATGGAAGAGCGAGTTCTTACCCCTTGTGAAGGATCACCAATTACTTGATCAATTGGATGATGATTTACATACCTCCAATCCTTGGGTAGATTTTTCTCTTATTGACTTGAGGATGGTTGGTCCAAATTGAGAGTTGCCATCCCTTCATTTGCTTGAGGAGAACTCACTTTTGGGTCAACAATGGGAGTAGGAGTTTCCATTCTTGGAATAAAATCTGCATCATCTTTAAAGGAAACTTCTCTACTACTCATTGGATTAGTTTCATCAATGGTTACATGCACAAATTCTTCTACTACTAGAGTTCTCTTATTGAAAACTCTATAAGCCTTACTAGTAGTTGAATATCCTAAAAATATTCCTTCATCGGTTTTGGAATCAAATTTACCCAAGTTAGTTTTATTGTTATTTAAGATGATCACTTACTACCAAAAGCACGAAAATAGGAAATATTGGGTTTTCTCCCTTTCCATAGTTCATATGGAGTTTTATCAAGCAAAGGCCTTATAAAAATTCTATTTAATATATAGCAAGAAGTATTCACGGCTTCAGCCCAAAAGTATTTTGATAAACTATTTTCACAAAGCATAGTTCTTGAAAATTCTTCTAGAACTCTATTTTTCCTCTCAACAACTCCATTTTGTTGAGGAGTTCTAGGAGCTGAAAAGTTGTGATTAATTCCATTTTCATCACAAAATTTTAAAAAGCTTTGATTTTCAAATTCTTTGCCATGATCACTTTTGATGCTTGAAATACAAATTCCTTTTTTCGTTTTGTACCTTTTTTGCAAAACTTTTCAAATCCTTTGAAAGCTTCATCATTATAAGCAATAAAAATAACAAAGGTATATCTTGAATAATCATCAACAATAACAAGAGCATATTGATGGCCACCTAGACTAATGGTACTAATTGGACCAAATAAGTCCATATACAAAAGTTCCAAAGGTCTAGTAGTTGAGACTACATTTTTTGCTTTAAAAGAGGTCCTAGTTTGTTTTCCCATTTGACAAGCATTGCAAATTTTGTCTTTTTCAAAATTGATTTTAGGAAGTCCAATAACTAAATCTTTTCTTGAAACAATTTTTAGCAAATTCATGTTTACATGACCTAGCCTTCTATGCCATAGCTATGGATTTTCACTAAAAGCAGGAAAACATTTTTCATTATCAGAATGCAAGGATTTCAAATCAACTATATAGACATTTTCATGTCTATGGCCAATGAATTTGATCTTGATGTCTATAACTAGACAATGAGAGGTCTCAAATGTGACTTTGTATCCTTTGTCACATAATTGACTAATGCTAAGTAAATTTGGCTTAAGGCCTTGTACTAGCAATACATTATCTAAGGTTGAGAAATCATTATCGACTTTTCCATGCCCGATGATCTTTATTTTAGTATTGTCTCCAATGGTCACAAGTCCACCATCTCTTAGAGTTAGCTCCTTGAATACACTTTTATCACCGGTCATGTGCTTCGAGCATCCGCTATCAAGGTACCAATAGTTACTTTTTTTCCTTGGTGTGGAGACATATCTACATCACACAAGGATATACGATAGCACTTTTAGGTACCCAAAATTTCTTGGGTTCTTTGGGGTTAGTCCTTGAAAATACGATTCCTTTTGGGACCCATACTTTCTTAACATGTGGTGTTTTATGAACAAGTTGATGATGCACAATCCTAGCATGATAGTCATAGAAATTTCTAGGATGTCTTACATGTGCATTCCTATAATCCTTAGGATAATAGTTCCTAGGATACATGTTTCTATGGTAAGGAGTATGAAAATGCATGTCATTTCTATAAAGAGTATGATGATGCATTCTAGGATACATGCTAGTATTATTTTGCATATTGTTTCTAGGATAACCATGATGATAATTCCTAGGATGAGCACGAGCAGAATGCATTTTTTGATTATACACATTGTTCCTAGAATGAGCATGATAATTATTTCTAGGATGTGTATGAGCATTTCTAGAATGAGCATACATATAAGCATGAGTATTTTTAGGATGCTTCAATTTAGTATGATCATTTAAGTTTTAGACTTCCTAGCATTTATCAAGGGAGTGCTTTTAACAATGCTAGGAGCTTTTGAAGTAGAAGCTCCATCTACACAAGAGGCTTTCATGAATAAGCTCTCTTTTGTTTTTTGTTTTCCCAATGGAGAATATCCTACACCAGATTTTCCTCCACTTAATCTTTGGGAAGAAAGCACTTCATCAAGTTTTTCTTTACCAAGCATAAGTCTAGATATAGTGCTATTTAATTCAGAAATTTTATTTTTCAAATTCTCATTTTCATCTTTAAGAAAATCTTGAGAAGAATCATACAGTAAGGATGATAATTTTTCTTTTTCTTCTCTAAGAATTATCATTTCTTTAGAAAGAGATGATACTTCTTTCTTAAGAACAGAATTTCTAGAATCAAATTTCTTTAATTCTTCATGCATTTCATTTATAACTTCTAGCAGTTCTTCACTACTAGTAACAATATTATTTTTTGAAGAGGGAGAAGATGTTACCTCACTTTCATCATCGATTGCCATCAAACAAAGGTTGGCAATTTCTTCGTATCCGATTTTTTTTTCTGATGACTCATCTTCTTCGTCATCGCTCCAGGTAGTTGCTACCATAGCTTTCTTCTTGAAACCCTTGTATGGTTTGTTTGAAATCGGACAGTCAGCTTTTATATGTCCTGGCTTCTGGCAGCTATAGCACATAAGTGGTTCCCTTTTTGAGGTGGGATCCCTTGAGTAAGGTTTCTTGCTTTTCTTCAAGAACCTATGGAATCGTCTGGTGATTAAAGCCATTTCACCATCCTCTTCACTGCTCTCTGCTTCTTGTTCTAATTCCTTTTCTTTGTTGCTCGTAGAAGCTTTGAGAGCAATTTGCTTTTTCTTCTTCTCATCATCATTGACGATGGGAGTCATTTCTTCCATCTCGTATGTCAATAATGACCCAAGCAGCGTCTCAACATCAAGCTTGTCAAGATTTTTGGCCTCCTGAATGGCTGTCCTCTTTGGTTTCCATTATGGTGGCAGAGATCTTAAGATTTTTCTGGTTAGTTCAACTTCCTCAATATTCTTGCCAAGCAATTTTAAACCATTTATAATAATGGTGAATCGTGAGTGCATTTCAGAAATGGTTTCGTTAGGAGACATCTTAAAAGATTCATACTCAGAAATTAGCATGTAAATTTTAGACTTTTTTACTTCACTTGTTCCTTCATATGTGACTTGTAATTTGTCCTAAATTTCTTTAGCAAAAACACATGCAGATATTTTGTTATACTCATAAATATCTAATGCACAATGTAGCATGCTTGTTACTCTGCTATTGAGAGACATCGTTCTACAATCCTTGTCAGTAAACTCAGTTTTGAGTTTAGGTATTGTATGAAGAGTCTCTCCAATAACTATTTCTTTTGAAGGAATTTTAGGTCCTTCTTCTATAATTCTCCATAGATTGTAATCTTGTCTTTCGACGAAGATTTTCATTCTATTTTTCCAATAGTTATAATTTGAGCCATTGAACAATGGTGGTCTAGTATAAGAGTGTCCCTCAGAGTAGCTATTTGCTGCCATTGGATCAACTCTAGGATTTTAAGCCTAATTAAGAGAACGAAGCTTTGATACTAATTGTAGCTCGAGATTTCAACCCAAGAGGGGGGGTGAATTAGGTTTTTAAAAACTTTTTGCGGAATTAATACAAGTTTATAAAAACAGATAAGCAGTAAACAATTAATACAAGTAAAGTGCTGTAAATAAAGAGTTTAAGGAAAGAGGATCCAAACACGATTTATAGTGGTTCGGCAATATCGGATTTGTTCCGACCCTACGTCCACTCTCTTCAAGGAACACCTTGAAGTAATCCACTAAGAAAACTTAGTCGCACAACTTAGCCGGGTGTTGCACAAACCGTACACAAGCAAATTACTGGAGTATCTTAAACCGAACAATCCCCTTCCTTTCGGAAGTTTCCCCTTCCTCTCGGAAGTAATCCCTTTACAAAGATGGTGTAAAGTAAAAGATAGAGAGACAGCAAATGAAAGCTTATTACAACAGAAATGTCTCTCTTTCAAAGTAAAGCTTGAAGAAATGGCTTAACAAGATTATTTCAAAACTTTTTGTGTTTCAAGAGTATAAAAACTTGATTATGTGAAATCAACTCTTTTTGAATATATGCAGCTTGTTATTGAATGCTTAACTGAATGGGTTTATATAGCAATCAATTAATATGGCCGTTTAGGACTTTAATTTGAAAAAGATTTACTTTAAAACGTTCAAATTTGGAGTCCAACGGTCATATTTTTGAACTACCAGTCGACTGGGTCGAGATACCAGTCGACTGGGTTCTCCTAAAAAATACACGTTTTCAGACCTTCTGGGTATCCAGTCGACTGGTATATATCATCCAGTCGACTGGGTAATTTTTGTCCATTTTACCAGTCGACTAGGTGGTTTCATCCAATCGACTAGGAACTTACTGTCAAAGTACCAGTCGACTGGGTTGATTCATCCAGTCGACTGGGTATATTCTGTCCCATATACCAGTCGACTGGTATATGTACCCAGTCGACTGGGTTGTCTTCCAACCCAGTTTTTCTTCTGTTTTTCATTAAAAACATTTAAAAATAATGGTTTTAGAAAAACCTTTTGTGTTCGAGCCATTGAACAAGCTAATACAATGTATGAGTGAGACTTACATTGGTTCTAAACTTTAAGACCTATACTAGATCTTCATTCTTCACTTGATACTTGATTTGGTTCGAGTTTTTGCACTTTGTTCCTTGGTTGAATGTGTTTGATCCTTAATACAACTTAGTTTAAACATGTTAGTTAAATAACAGTTGTGTTTTGCCATCATTAAAATACGGGCGAGGGTCAACAAAAAGTAACAAAAGATATCCACACCAGATTCTTGGGTTAATCAACATGGGAAACTAGGAGCGGACCAAGCCCTAAGTCCGTGTAGTTGCCGATCTCTACAGCCTTTATGCTCTTTTAAGGAACAAATCAGTATACACTCATGCTGAATCCCTTAAGAGAGAAAAGAGTTAGAGTATACACCATGCCTAACTCGTTGCTTAGGAAGATCAATAGCCTAAGGTGTAGACCAAGCCCTTAGGTTGGCAACCATTAGGTATTCATAATAAGGCTAGAGCATTGGCACCATACTTAGTGGGAAAGTGTAATTAATGGTGGATATCACAACCCTATGTCCTTATCATTATTAACTCACACTTTGCATTTATTTCTCTTGTACTTTGGGAAACTAATTCTAAATCGAAATTCACCAATCCCTATGGAAATGATCTCGCACTTGCACACTATGTTACCATTGACTTTGTGCACTTGCAAGTAAAACAAGTACGATTATTTACTTATTTATTTAAGTAGATAAACACACAATAGTCATTTCAAGAGAGATTGAAAGAAGATGATAAGGGATGAGAAAGGAAGAGGCCATACCAACAATGGAGAGGCTTCGATTGCCAAGGGAGAACAGCAAAATGATGATGTTCTTGTTGTGTACCCAAATATAAGCAAGAGGCAAAACAGCGAGAAATAGATCTTGGATTCTGGGTGCACTTATCACATGTGTCCTCACCAGGATTGGTTCAAGAATTTCAAGGAAACTAATGAAGGAAAGGTTTTCTTCGGGAACAATACTTCTTGCCAAGGGAGGGGCATAGGAGACATCCAATTGAGGATATTTGATGAAGTTACAAGGCTGCTGCGAATGTGAGATATCTTTCAGATTTGAGAAGAAATTTGATTTCATTGGGGCAGCAAGATTCCATGGGGTACATATACAAAGCAAAGGGAGGAAAGATCAAGGTAACCAATGGATCTTTGGTAGTGATGAAAGTAGCAGTAAAGGATGGTCTCTATGAGATGATAGGAGAGAAAAACATCAATGATCAAGCAGCAAGCTTGATGGCTGAGATTGATAAGGCGGTTCTTTGGCACAATCGCTTGGGATACATGAGCGAAAAGGGGCTACAAGTTCTCAGCAAGAATGGTTTACTTGATGGTGACAAGTTAGAAAAACTCAATTTCTGCTAGATTTGTGTTCTTAGGAAGCAACATCGGGTTAGCTTCAACACTGGAGTGCACAAATCAAACGGTATTCTTGACTATATTCATGCCGATCTCTGGGGACCAGCAAGAACACCAACACAATGAGGTAATCTTTACTTTCTTTCTTTAATTGATGATTATTCTAGAAAGGTTTGGGTTTATTTGTTTAAAAATAAACCAGATACTTTGAATAAGTTTGTGGTGTGGAAAAAGTTGCTGAAAATTTAAACGGGTAAGGTAGTTAAGGTTTTAAGAACCGATAATGGCTTAGAATTTTGCAATCAGAATTTTGACAAATTTTGCGAGTTAAATGGGATTCTAAGACATAGAACAGTTGTGAAAACCCCTCAGTAAAATAAAGTTGCTGAAATGATGAATAGGACCCTTATGGAAAATGTTAGGTGCATGATTATTGGTTCCGGGTTACCCAAATGTTTTTGGGGGGAAGTTGTGCCTACTGCTACATATTTGGTTAATAGATCACCTTCTAGAGCTTTGGATCTTAAGACTCCTGAGAAGATGTAGAGTGAAAAACCCCCTCAGTTAAGCAAGCTTAGGACTTTTGGATGTGTTGCGTTTGCACATCAAAAGGATGATAAACTTAGCCCAAGGTCTAGAAAGTGTGTGTTTCTAGGATATGGTGATTGGGTTAAGGGGTATAGGTTATGGTCCTTAGAGCCAAAAGGAACTAAACTCATAATAAGTAGGGATGTCGTTTTAATAAGCTATTATTTCCCTATTTGGAGAATACTAACCCTGCAGGGGAAAGTGAGCAAACCAGCCCCGTTTATGTGGAGCATAGCATCAAAGAAAATTCAATTCAAGTAGAGCAAGGAAGGCAAGAAGGTTTGGACCAGGTAGAGCCCATTGATGAAGGCCAAGCTCAAGACACTCAAGAGGAGGTTGAACTAAAAAGGGATGATACAGCAAATCAGAATGATTATCAGCTCACAAGAGACCTGGAAAAGAGGCTGGTCAGACCACCTTTGAGATATGGTTTTGCAATTGCTAATATAACAGCTCTTTATTCAGAATGAGGGGTTGAACTAGAAACTTACATTGATGCCATGGAATGTAAGAATTCGCCAAGATGGAAGCTAGCTATGAAGGAGAAAATGCATTCTTTGAGGATAAGCAACTCTTGGGAATTGGTGCCTAAACTAGAAAAATAGATAATTGTGGATTGTAAGTGAATTTACAAAATCAAAGAGGGGAACACTCTAGGGGATAAAGTCTGGTATAAGGCTAGGCTGGTGGCGAAAGGGTTCACACAGAAGAAAGGCATAGATTTCACAGAAATTTTCTCACCGGTTGTGAAATACAAGACGATAAGGATAGTGTTAGTTATGATGGTCCAATTTAATTAAGAGATTAGGCAAATGAATGTGAAGACAGCGTTCTTACATGGAGAGCTTGATGAAACCATCTACATGAGGCAACCCGAAGGCTATAAGAAAAGAAAGAAGGTAGGGAGATTTGGTGTGTAAATTGAAGAAATCTCTCTATGGCTTGAAGCAATCACCTCGGCAATGGAATAAAAGGCTCGATTCCTTTGTAGCTAGCTTGAGTTTCATTAGAAGTTACTATGATTCGTGCTTGTACTAAAAAAGTCACAAGGTGGAGAAAATGGTGATTATCCTTATCTATATTGATGATATGTTCTTGGTTGGTAGCAGCTAGGAGATGATAGAAAGGTTGAAATCTCAATTCAGTTCAGAGTTTTAGAAGAAGAATCTTGGTCATGCTCAAAAGATCATTGGGATGAGTATAATTCGGGAAAGGTAGAGAAACAGGTTGAAGGTTTCTCAGTCTTCCTACATAGAAAAGATGATATCTAAATTTTCTATAGAAAATATCAAACTAGTAAAGCTTCATCTTGCTGGTCATTTCAAGTTCTCCAGCAATCAATGTCCTAGAACGGATGAGGAGAAGAATGAAATGAAAAAAGTCTCTTACTCTAGTGCGGTTGGATTAGTCATGTTCATGATGGTAATCACTAGACTCGACATTTCTCATGCCATGAGTGTTCTCAACAGGTTTATGAGTAATCACGAAAATGATCATTGGCTTGGGATGAAGTGACTGTTGAGGTATTTAAAAGGAAGCTCAGATGTGGGGCTTGTGTGTGAGAAGAGGGCTAAGTCCATCTGGTTAGAAGGTTATGCTGATTCAGACTATGGATCAGACCGGGATAAGAGAAGATCGATTACCTCATACATCTTCAACTTAAACGGATGTAGTATAAGTTGGAAGGCTCAGTTGCAGCCGGTGGTAGCACTCTCAATAATCGAAGCAGAGTATATAGCAACAACGGAAGCTATTAAGGAGGCTATGTGGTGTAAAGGGTTATTGGAATCGTTAAGGTCCTAAAAGAGTAAGTGGTGGTGTATTTGGATACCCAAAGTGCATTGCATTTATGTAAAAATCTGGTGTTCCATGAGAGGACAAAGCATATGGATGTTCGGTATCATTTTATTCAAGAAAATGTTACAGAATGATGCATTCATGTGGACAAAGTGGCAACGGAAGAAAATCCTGTAAATTTAAAGACTAAAGTTCTACCTCTAAGCAAGTTCAATAATTGCCTTGAGCTTCTTTGGATTGAAGTCGGATGATTTGGTGACTTATGTTGAGTTTGGATCTTGAGTTCCTTGCACAATATGTTCGGGTTTAATTGCTTAGGCAAAGATAGATATTGTTGAAAATTTGTCTAAGAATTAAAGATAGAAGAGTCAGGCTTTAGCAGCCTTTGGCACCACGGCCTCCAAAAAGGCAGCTAGTTCTTCCTCCAGGTGCCTGCGCCGCGGCACAGCTAGGCTACGCCGCAGCCTCGGGCAGGTGGGGGTCTTTTCCTCTGTTGTGTGCCGTGGCCTACCCTGTTCTGAGCCGCGGCGCGAAGCATACCTGATGCCTTTGATTATGTTTTTTAGTTATTGCGTTGGGACTTGGTTAAAACGCACAGGTTCACTTAAACCTCTTGGAAGGCCATGATTGTTTGGTTCTCAAGATCAAAGGGTTGAGATTGACTTCAAGATTGGTTAAAAAAGTTATTACTTTATATAAAAGGGTCATCTAGGAGGAATAACAACAAGCATCAAGAGAAAGTGTGAGAGTGCAAAGACACAAAACACAAGAAGAAGTCTCATTCCAAGAGAGGCTGGTGTTTAAAGAGTTAGGCTCTCAAATCTTCACAGGTGTTTCTAATGAGAGAGTATTCTAGATTAGGGGTTCAAGGACATTGTAATTGGAATTTTCTTGGGGAAAACTTCAGGGAAACACTTAGTTCTTATCTCTTTCTTTTCTCTTCTTTCATTCATCAAGAATAAGAGGGTTCTTGAGGAGGTGTTGCTGTAATTATAAGAACTCCATTGATTTAGTGCAGAGAGCTCGGAGGAGCTCACAGGGACATAGGCAATTTGCCGAACCTCAATAACAATTGCTTGTGTTTTCTCTTTTATGGTTTAATTCTTTTTCGGTCCAAATCATTCTAGATTTTGGTGTTTGAAGGTCACCACATGGGATTCTCAATGTGATTTTGAACAATTACCTCATACTTCTTTAACTTAAACGAATGTTGTATAAGTTGGAAGGCTCAGTTGCAGCCGGTGGTAGCACTTTCAACAACCGAAGCAGAGTACATAGCAGCAACGGAAGCCATTAAGGAGGCTATATGGTGTAAAGGGCTGTTGAAAGAGTTGAAAGTCCTAAAAGAGCAGGTGGTGGTGTATTCAGATAGCTAAAGTGCGTTGCATTTGTGTAAGAATCCAGTGTTCCATAAGAGGACTAAGTATATGGATGTTCGGTATCATTTTATTCGGGAAAATGTTACGGAATGAAGCATTCAGGTGGACAAGAAAATCCTGCAGATTTAGGCACTAAAGTTATAACTCTAAGCAAGTTCAATTATTGACTTAAACTTCTTAGAATTGGAATCAGATGATGTGGTGACTCATGTTGAGTTTGGATTCTAAGTTCTCTGCACAATTGGTTCGGGTTTAATTGTTTAGACGAAGGTAGAGTTTGTTGGGAATTTTGTCTAAGAATTAAAGGCTGAAGTTTTTCAGCTTCAAGCCTTTAAGTCGCATTGCAGGCTTTGCGGGCCGCGGCCACCCGCAAAAAGGACTTACGTCCTTCTAGAGTGTGCCGCGGCACTGGCTGTTCTACACCATGACATGGACCAGCCTCGCAGCGACCACCAGCAAGTAGGGGCTTTCCCCTGGAGCACGCCGCGACGTGCCCTATTCTGCGCCGCGGTGCGTAGCACACCTAACACCTTATTTTTAGCTTCTTTAACTGGTGCATTGGTTTTGATTAAAACGCACAGGTTCACTTAGACCACTTAGAGGGCTATGATTGTTTAGTTCTCAAAATCAAAGGGTTGATATTGGCTTCAAGTTGGTTGTGGTAGTTGTTGCTTTATATAAAAGGTCATTTAGGAGCAATAACAACAAGACAAGAAAGAAACACAAGATAGAAAAACATAACAAGAAGAAGTCTCATTCAAAGAGTGGCTGGTGTTTAGAGATGAAGACTCTCAAATCTTCAGAGGTGTTTCTAGTGAGAGAGAGTATTCAAGATTAGGGTTGTAGGGCTTTGTAATTGGAATTTTCTTGGGAAAAATTCCAGGGAAACATTTAGTTCTTATCTTTTTCTTTTCTCTTCTCTCATTCATCAAGAATACATGGTTCTTGAAGAGGTGTTGCTGTAATTGTAAGAACTCCATTGATTTAGTGTAGAGAGCTCGGAGGAGCTCCCAAGGACGTAAGCAATTTGCCGAACCTCGATAACAATTGCTTGTGTTTTCTCTTTTGTGGTTTGATTCTTGTTTGGTCCAAATCATTCTAGATTTGGAGGTTTGAAGGTCACAACCTGGGATTCTAAAGGTGATTTTCAATATTATTATAAATACATCATTCAGAAAGGCGAGACTGAGAGCAAAACATGCAACATAAACCAAAGTTTGTGGCATCCTGATATGCTTTTACATATCTTTCTTTTGTGTTTTATGCTATGTTATCCAATTCTTATGATATGCAGAGTATGCTATGGGCAGGAAAGTGTTTACACATAAGGATGTCTACAGCTATGGGATCTTGTTGTTGGAAATGTTCATGAGAAGAAGACCCACAGACAACATGTTAAAGGATGAATCTAACCTCCACATGTTTGCAAAGAAAGCTATACCATAAAAAGTGATGGAAATCCTAGATCCTGAGCTGCCGATAGAAGATGAAGAGAATGTCGCGAGTAGAAGTAATAGAAGAGAGAAACTAGAGCAATGCTTAGTTTCCATATTTAAAATTGGAGTTGTTTGTTCTGCAGCACAACCAAGAGACATAATGACCATGAAAGAAGTCACCAGGGGCTTGCATTCTATCAGGGAAAAATTTCTTGTAACTAATTCTCACAGGGGAAGGGAAAATGAAGCTCCATAGTCCCTAAAGAAAACATCGAACCATAGTGGAATTAAGGCTTCCGTAGCCACACAATTCCACCTAGCCCATAAAGCCTAAACCAATGTTAAATTAAGGCTCTCCTACCACACAAATCCATTGGGATCACAAATCCTGAACCAGAGTATAATCAAAGATCTCGCAGCCATACAATTCATTTATTCGATGAAGTCTAAATCGAAGAGGAATTAAGGCTCCGACCACACGATTCCAACCGAAGTAGAATTAAGGCTCCCGTAGCCACAGAGTTCCACTCAATTCTGTAGGGACCCCAAAATGTAGACTAAGAGATGGAAAGCATAAAGAACTTTATTCTCTTAAAAAACTCTCTTAGTTTTCAAGAGAGTGGGAGGTATATGATATGGGTAGAAATACTCGATCCATTAAAACTTGAAAGTGTGACTACAAGGAAATGATGGCTAGGAGGCCTAAAGCAGCGTAGGGGTAAGACTCCCTAACTGTAATGAAGGGTTTTGAATACCGTAAGGCATGGAATATCATCTCTAACAGTGGATTCACACCCCATAATGTAAAGGTCATGTTTGGTAGACCTAAAGGCATGGGGATTCTATATTTTGTGGCTAACCCATGCACACAAAAACACATAAGTCATATCTAACAGAACTAAAAACATGGGATAACATCATCAATGGAGCCCATCTCGAGTCAGTCCTCATTTTCCTAAATAAAGAATGACCCCCAACACCATAAGAACAAGTTTTAGAACCATAACCACTTTGGCTCTCTCTTTTTCACTTCAATATTTCTATAGCCATTTCTTTTATGACCAGAAAATGTTTAACTATCGGTCATTACTACTTTATTGAACTTCTTCATCATTCCTTCTAATTTTCACTATTGATCTATGAAAGAAACAAAATTCAAATATGGATGTTGGAATCTTCAATTCTTGAAAGTGATGAACTTGCCTAGAACAAAGTTGTCATGTCAATACATGCAAAATGTCCAGATAACACATTCTTCCATGAAAAAATATGAAGTCTTCAATCAGTTCAAGAAACTAATAAATGGAGCATCATTCAGTACTATTCTCAAACAAATGGGTGTGCAATGCAACATATTAGATACTCACCAGGCAGGAACCTGGGGGTGGAGACACTCTTCTATATGACTACATTTGAGCTATCTTGGAACTCAAATTTGTCTTGTGTGCCTTTGTGTACTCTTGGAGAAGCAGCGACATCATCAAGTACAATATTAATGGGTGCATTTCACCACATTCACTTGCTTACAATTTATTTGACCACTATTACTTGCTAACTTGTACAAAGCAATTTTTGAAATAATTAATAATTTTTTTTGATAACTTAGGAATCGATATGATTTCAACCACTTTTAATGGGCATGCTCTAAACTCAAAACCTCGAGGTGCATGACCATCATCTCAAACTCTACCATTGAACCGCCCCTTAACGGTTAAAAAAATATTAACTTTATCTACCTCATCTTATTACTCCTATCTAATTAGTATTTCTTAAAAAATTAGTGCCAAACCAACGAGGAACAAGAACTCAAAAGCAAAATGATATGAATGTTAATCTTACTCCAATAATTTGTCGTAGTTCTTTGACTTGTACTTGACAAATGCAGGTTAATTAACTATAATAATGTTACTGTTGCCCTAAAAGTTGTGTATTTTCGGTTAAGTTAAATATAATTAATCAATTAATTTGATAAAAATAAAATGTTAGGTACTACATTAAATTGATTTATAATGATTTTAATTACTATTAACTTTATATTTAGATTAAAGAGGATGAAAATTAAAAAAAAAATTAAATACATATACAAGTTTATTTCTTTTTCTTTTTGTTCCATTCAATTCAAGCATAAAATAAGATAATGACAACAAAAAAGTGTAACACAAAACACATCCCAATGAAAAGGAAAGGTATCTAATTCTCACGTCCCTCATGCCCAGAACCACAAGTCAACAAGGTGTAACGGGATCAACAAGTTATCCAAAGAACAGAACAAAACAGGAGGACCGGTAATAATATATATTCTTACAAAAACCCAAAGAAAAAAAGGACAGAAAAAAATAAGCTCTTTTAGCTTTCTCTTCGATTCGATCACCAATTCGACACTAACCCGAAACCACCACCATCTATGGCTAGCCTGTGGCGAGCCGCGATGGGTCAAACCGAGAAGCACAACGACTATGACGGGGTCGAGTTCTGGTCGAACCCGGAGCGGACCGGGTGGCTCACCAAGCAAGGCGAGTACATCAAGACGTGGCGCCGCCGGTGGTTCGTTTTGAAGCAAGGCAAGCTCTTCTGGTTCAAGGAATCCCACATCAACCGAGCCTCCAGGCCACGTGGCGTCATCCCAGTGGCCTCCTGCCTCACCGTCAAGGGAGCCGAGGATATCCTCAACAAACAGTACGCTTTTGAATTGTCGACGAGAACTGATACCATGTACTTCATCGCCGACTCGGAGAAAGAGAAGGAGGATTGGATCAACTCGATCGGACGCTCCATAGTGCAGCACTCGAGATCCGTGACCGATTCGGAGATCGTCGATTACGATAGCAAGCGATAGAGTAGAGGTGAGCTTTTTTAGTTCAAACGGATCTGTACCACGTGGCATAATATGATGAATTTTCTTTTGTTTTGTATATGGGTGTTGAGGTGATAAATCTCTCTCACTTTGGTTTTAGTGTTTGTGCTTTTTGTAAGAATACTCTCTTCTGTTTGGTAAATAATGATCAGATCGTTAATTGTGTTTAGTTTCTTTTTTTTCTTTATTGAAGTGATTATGCTGCTGAATTTGAGTGATTGTTTCTTTTGATTTGTTAAGCATTTGTAGTTTATGATTTGTTGCTACTGTCACTGTATTTTTCACATTTTTAAGCTTCTATATAAAAAAAAATTGAGCAAATTATGCTATTCTTTGCATTATCTAGCATATACTCCTTTTATATGAAATTATAGAGTGCTTTTACGGATTTAGATCCTCGAGATTAAATGCTATTATGGAGAATTCAAATCCCTAACTTGTGGGTAACTGAAATAATGTGATTACTACTGATTACCATAGTTGATGGATTTTGGTTAAGTAGAAGTGTGGGTGTTAATTGTGCTAAATAAGCTTTGACGCGGACTCAGATTGTGTTTTAGGGATATACGTCGAAGAATAAGCAATCCTTGTTAAGCTTTTTATGGGACATTGTTGTGCTATGGGATTAAATGTTTTATGCCTTCTGGGATGTTGGGTCTTTTTAGAGCTTAGACTGCTAATTTAGATTATTTGGTTTTAGTATTGACCATGTATAGTCGCTGAGAAGGCAAATGGATTAGTGGATTTCAGAGTTGTATATGCAAACTCCTTAGCTCCAACTGAACTAATCCATTTACTGCTACAGGAGTCTAAGCAGAATGGAAAAACGAGCTTGATGAACCAAGAGTTGACAACATGGTAAACCATGATGCACTTAAGAGTAGCACTTACTAGGAAAAAAGAGGGAGAGAGGGGTGGGGGAGATGTAATCTATCATAGATCTTCGGTTCTATAGAAATAGTTTTCATTCTTTCTCATGTGCTTGTTCTTTGATGGATAGAGTGAAAATAAAGGAGGAAGAGAAAAGAAAAGTTTTAGGAGAATTGGTGATGAGAGAAATCTATCTTGTTACTCTCCCCCCCTTAGTATTTATATTGTATTATCTTACAATAAAAGAAACTAAGAAACTATAAAATAAGAAACACGGTTTTTGGGAATTTTAGCTAAGAATTAAAGGCTGAATTTTTTCAGCTTGAGGCCTCTGAGCAGCAGCACAGGCTTGGCGCGCCGCGGCCACCCGCAAGGAGGACTTGCATCCTCCTGGAGTGCACCGCGGTGCAGGCTGCTATGCACCGCGGCACGAAGCTGTGCGCCGCGACCACCAACAAGTGGGGGCTTTCCCCCTGGAGCGCGCAGCGGTGTGCGGTGTTCTGCGCCGCAACGCGAAGCACACCTGACACCTAATTTTCAGCTTCTTCAGCTGGTGTGTTGGTTTTGGTTAAAACGCACAGGTTCACTTAGACCACTTAGAGGGCTATGATTGTTTGGTTCTTAAGATCAAAGGGTTGAGATTGGCTTCAAGTTGGTTGTGATAGTTGTTGCTCTATATAAAGGGTCATGTAGGAGCAATAACAACAAGACAAGGAAGAAACACAAGATAGAAAAACAGAATAAGAAGAAGTCTCATTCCAAGAGTGGCTGGTGTTTAGAGAGAAAGACTCTCAAATCTTCAGAGGTGTTTCTAGTGAGAGAGAGTATTCAAGATTGGGGTTGTAGGGCTTTGTAATTGGAATTTCTTGGGGAAAATTCCAGGGAAACACTTAGTTCTTATTTCTTTCTTTTTTTTCTCTTCTCTCATTCATGAAGAACATATGGTTCTTAAGGAGGTGTTGCTGTAATTGTAAGAGCTCCATTGATTTAGTGCAGCGAGCTCGGAGGAGCTCACGGGGACGTAGGCAATTTGCTGAACCTCGATAACAACTGTTTGTGTTTTCTCTTTTGTGGTTTGATTCTTGTTTGGTCCAAATCATTTTGGATTTGGGTGTTTGAAGGTCACCATCTGGGATTCTTAAGGTGATTTTCAACAGTGGTATAAGAGCAAGACTCCAAGAATCAAAGGAAACTTCTTGGGTGATTCAAGAACGGTGTTGGGATCAAGATTTGATCGGGTTCTTGAAGTTTAGAAGTTGGAGAGAATAAGTTTGGAAAGCAATTGTGGGTGTTGCATAAATCTTGGGATTTTTTATGCAAGATGGGTTCAAACTTCAATTTTGAGAAGTTTAATGGAAAGGGAGACTTTGCTCTTTGGAAGCGGAAAATCAAGGCGGTTTTTATGCAACAAAAGGTGGACTTGGCGATTGGAGAAGATGATGATTTTTAGCAAGTATCACGAAGCTCCAGCGGAATGAGATGAAGAAGATGGCGTATGACACTATCTTTCTGCACATGTCGGATAGTGTGACAAGGGAATGTGGAGATTCAGAAGATCCAACTGTCATTTGGAAGAAACTAGATGAGTTGTTTCTTACCAAAACTCTCCCTAATAAAATCTATCTTCTAAAACGAATCTTTGCTTTTAAAATGGATTCTAATAAAGAGTTGCAAGATAATCTTGATGTGTTTAATAAACTAGTTCAAGATTTGACTAGTTGCAGTATAACATTCCCGGATGAACAATTAGTTGTTATATTGTTGAATTCTCTTCCCGATTGTTTTGAAAGCTTGATTAATGCTATTGAATATGAAAGAGATACACTAACCAAAGAAATTGTGATTAATGCTATAAGGGCTCATGATTTCAAAGCCAAGATGAGGGAAGGATTAAGTGAAGAAGGTCTGTTCGTTAGAGGAAGGCTTGCAACTCGGAATGGCAGCAACATCTATGGCAACTACCGAGACAAACCAAAGGGTAGAGGTCAAAGCAATGGAAGATTACATTCTAAACCGAAGTTTAGAGGAAAGCGATGCTACTACTGCAATAAGGAGGGCCATTTCAAGAGAGATTGCAAAAAGATGATAAAGGATGAGAAAGGAAGATGCCATACCAACAATGGAGAGGCTTCAATTGCCAAGAGAGAACAGCAAGATGATGATGTTCTTGTTGTGTGCTCAAATGTGAGCGAGGGGCAAAGCAGCGAGAAATGGATCTTGGATTTTGGGTGCACTTATCACATGTGTCCTCACCGTGATTGGTTCAAGAATTTCAAGAAAACCAATGAAGGAAAGGTTTTCTTGGGGAACGATACTTCTTGCCAAGTGAGAGGCATATGAGACGTCCAATTGAGGATGTTTAATGGAGTTACAAGGCTGCTACGGAATGTGAGATATCTTTCGGATTTGAGAAGAAATTTGATTTCATTGGGGTAGTTAGATTCCATGGGGTACACATACAAAGCAGAGGGAGTAAAGATCAAGGTAACCAAGGGAGCCTTGGTGGTGATCAAAGCAGCAATAAAGGATGGTCTCTATGAGATGATTGGAAAGACGGACATCAAGGATCAAGTAGCAAGCTTGATGGCTGAGATTGATAAGGCGGTTCTTTGGCACAATCACTTGGGACACATGAGCGAAAAAGAGGTGCAAGTTCTCAGCAAAGATGGTTTACTTGATAGTGACAAGGTAGAAAAACTTGATTTCTGCGAGAGTTGTGTTCTTGGGAAACAACATCGGGTTAGCTTCAACACCGGAGTGCACAAATCAAAGGGTATTCTTAACTACATTCATGCCGATCTTTGGAGACCAGCAAGAACATTAACCCAAACGGGCAAGGTAGTTAAGGTTTTGAAAACCGATAATGGCTTAGAATTTTACAATCAGGATTTTGACAAATTTTGTGAGTTAAATGGGATTGTAAGATATAGAACGGCTGTGAAAACCCCTCAGCAAAATGGAGTTGCTGAGAGGATGAATAGGACCCTTTTGGATAAGGTTAGGTGCATGATTATTGGCTCCAGTTTACCAAGTGTTTTTGGGGAGAAGCTGTGTCTACTGCTGCTTTTTTGGTTAACCGATCACCTTCTAGAGCTTTGGACCTTAAGACTCCCAAGGAGATGTGGAGTGGAAAACCCCCTGAGTTAAACAACCTTAGGACTTTTGGATGTGCTGCGTTTGCACATTAAAAGGATGATAAACTTAGCCCAAAGTCTAGAAAGTGTGTTTTTAGGATATGGTAAAGGAGTTAAAGGGTATAGGTTGTGGTCCTAAGAGCTAAAAGGAACTAAACTCATAATAAGTAGGGATATCATTTTTAATGAGCTATTATTTCCCTATTTGGAGAAAACTAACCCTGCAGGGGAAAGTGAGCAAACTAGCTCGGTTTATATAGAGCATAGTATTAAAGAAAATTCGGTTCAGGTAGAGCAAGGAAGGCAAGAGGGTTCGGATCAGGTAGAGCCCATTGATGAAGGCCAAGCTCAAGACACTCAAGAGGAGGCTGAACTAGAAGGAGATGATGTAGCAAATCGGAATGATTATCAGCTCACAAGATACCGGGAAATGAGATAGATCAGACCACCTTTGAGATATGGTTTTGCGGATGCTAATGCAGCAGCTCCTTATTCAGAAGGAGGGATAATCAACTATGAACCAGAAACTTACATTGATGCCATGGGATGTAAGGATTCGTCAAGATGGAAGCTAGCTATGGAGGAGGAAATGCATTATTTGAGGAAGAACAACTCTTGAGAATTGGTGCCTAAACCAGAAAAACAGAGAGTTGTGGATTGTAAGTGGATTTACAAGATCAAAGAAGGAAACACTCCAGGGGATAAAGTCCGGTTTAAGGCTAGGCTGGTGGAGAAGGGGTTCACACAAAGAGAAAGCATAGATTTCACAGAAATTTTCTCACTGGTTGTGAAATACAAGACAATAAGTATAGTGTTAGCTATGATGGTCCAATTTAATTGGGAGATTGAGCAAATAGATGTGAAGACAACGTTCTTACATGGAGAGCTTGATGAGACCATCTACATGAGACAACCCGAAGGCTATGAGGAAGGAAGGCAGGGGATTTGGTGTGCAAATTGAAGAAATCTCTCTATGGCCTGAAGCAATCACCTCGACAATGGAATAAGAGGTTCGATTCCTTTGTAACTAGCTTGTGTTTCATGAGGAGCTACTATGATTCGTGCTTGTACTATAAAGGTCACAAGGTGGAGGAAATGGTGATTATCCTCATCTATGTTGATGATATGCTATTGGTTGGTAGCAGCAAGGAGAGGACAGAAAGATTGAAGTCTCAACTCAGTTCAGAGTTTGAGATGAAGGATCTTGGTCATGCTCAAATGATCTTTGGGATGAGTATAATCCGGGAAAGGGAGAGAAACAGGCTAAAGATTTCTCAGACTTTTTACATAGAAAAGATGATATCTAAATTCTCTATGGAAGATAGCAAACCAGTAAAGATTCTCTTTGCTGGTCATTTCAAGTTCTCCAGTGATCAATGTCCTAGATCGGATGAGGAGAAGAAGGAAATGGAAAAGGTCCCTTACTCTAGTGCGGTTGGATCAGTCATGTTCATGATAGTAAGCACTAGACCCGACATTTTTCATGCCATTAGTGTTCTCAGCAGGTTTATGAGTAATCCCGAAAAGAGGCATTGGCTTGGGATGAAGTGGTTGCTGAGGTATTTGAAGGGAAGCTCAGATGTGTGGCTTGTTTACGAGAAGAGGTGTAAGTCCATCTGGTTAGAAGGTTATGCTGATTCAGACTATGGAGCAGACTGGGATAAGAGAAGATCGATTACCTCATACTTCTTCAACTTAAACGGATGTTGTATAAGTTAGAAGGCTATGTTGCAGCCGGTGGTAGCACTCTCAACAACCGAAGCAGAGTACATAGCAGCAACGGAAGCCATTAGGGAGGCTATGTGGTGTAAAGAGCTGTTGGAAGAGTTGAAGGTCCTAAAAGAGCAGGTGGTGGTGTATTCAGATAGTCAAAGTGCGTTGCATTTGTGTAAGAATCTGGTGTTCCATGAGAGGACTAAGCATATGGATGTTCAGTATCATTTCATTCGGGAAAATGTTACAGAAGGAAGCATTCATGTGGACAAAGTGGCAACGGAAGAAAATCTTGCAGATTTAGGCACTAAAGTTCTAACTCTAAGCAAGTTCAATCATTGCTTTGAACTTCTTAGAATTGGAATCGGATGATGTGGTGACTCATGTTGAGTTTGGATCCTGAGTTCTCTGCACAATTGGTTCGGGTTTAATTGCTTAGACAAAGGTAGAATTTGTTGGGAATTTTGTCTAAGAATTAAAGGCTGAAGTTTTTCAGCTTTAGGCCTTTGAGCCTCGGCGCAGGTTGCTCTGCGCGGCGGCACGGATCAGCCGCGCCGTGGCCACCAGCAAGTGGGGGCTTTCCCCCTGGAGCGCGCTACGGTGTGCCTTGTTCTGTGCCGCGGCGCAAAGCACACCTTACACCTAATTTTCAGCTTCTTTAGCTCGTGCGTTGGTTTTGGTTAAAACGCACAGATTCACTTAGACCACTTAGAGGGTCATGATTGTTTGGTTCTCAAGATCAAAGGGTTGAGATTGGCTTCAAGTTGGTTGTGGTAGCTGTTGCTCTATATAAAGGGTCATCTAGGAGCAATAACAATAAGACAAGGAAGAAACACAAGATAGAAAAACAGAACAAGAAGAAGTCTCATTCCAAGAGTGGCTGGTGTTTAGAGAGAAAGACTTTCAAATCTTCAGAGGTGTTTCTAGTGAGAGAGAGTATTCAAGATTGGGGTTGTAGGGCTTTGTAATTGGAATTTTCTTGAGGAAATTTCCAAGGAAACACTTAGTTCTTATCTCTTTCTTTTCTCTTCTCTCATTCATGAAAAACACATGGTTCTTGAGATAGTGTTGTTGTAATTGTAAGAACTCCATTGATTTAGTGCAGAGAGCTCGGAGGAGCTCACATGGACGTAAGCAATTTGTCGAACCTCGACAACAATTGCTTATGTTTCTCTTTTGTGGTTTGATTCTTGTTTGGTCCAAATCATTTTGGATTTGGGTGTTTGAAGGTCACCACCTGGGATTCTTAAGGTGATTTTCAACAGTTATAAGGAAAGTGAATTGTTAACACTCCCCTTCAAGTTGATGCATAGATATCACAAATGCCCAACTTGCCTAAGACACTATGAAACATTTTGCTTGCTACTCCTTTAGTTAAAACATCTGCCAACTGCTCTGCTGACTTTACAAAAGGGAGTGCAAATCATGTCGGAATCAAGCTTCTTCTTGATAAAATATTTATCCACCTCAATATGCTTGGTTCGGTCATGTTGAACTGGATTATGGGCAATGACGATTGCTGCCTTATTATTACAATACAACCTTATAGGACCATCAGATTGAATCCTAAGTTCCCTTAGCAGCATACGAATCTAAATTAACTCACAAATGATGTGGGCTATAACCCGAAATTCTGCCTCTGCACTAGATCGTGCCACAACCGCTTGTTTTTTACTCATCCACGTCACCATATTACCACCCACAAAAGTAATATACTTGAAGGTTGATCTTCTATCAGTCACTGATCCAGCCTAATCTAGATATGTATAACATTCCACCCGCATGTGTTCATGTCTAGAGAATAGAAGACCCTTCCAGGAGCACTCTTTTAAGTATCGAAGAAGGCAATAGACGGCTTCCATGTGGGATTCCCTCGGAGCATGCATAAACTGACCGACCACTCCAACTGCATAAGCAATATCTGGACGTGCATGAGATAGATAAATCAACTTCCCAACCAACTTTGATACCTTCCTCTATTAGCATGAACACCATCACTGTCTTCTCCTAGTTTTAGATTCTGCTCTATTGGTATGTCAACTGGTTTACAACCTAGAATACCTGTATCTTGGAGAAGATCAATAACATACTTCCGCTACAAAATGAAGATACCTCTCCTTGATCTAGCTACCTCTATGCCAAGAAAATACTTTAAGTTCCCTAAATCTTTGATTTCAAACTCCTTCGCTAAATAAGCTTCGAGTTTAGTCATTTCTGTGATCTTCACCTGTTACAACAATGTCATCAACATCAACAACCAAAGCAGTTATCTTTCCTTGAGGTGAGTTCTTGATGAAGGTGTGATCACTCTGACTTTGTTGATAGCTATATCTCAGCATAGCTCAAGAAAACCGCTCAAAACATGCCCTAAGAGACTGTTTTAACCCATACAAAGTTTTTTTTTTTTCTTTCAATTGACACTTTCTTGAGTCTAAAGTAGTGGAGAAACCGAGAGGAATGTCCATATACACTTCTTCCTCTAAATCCCCATGCAAGAACGCATTCTTCACATCAAGTTGTAGAATGGCCAACCTTTATTTGCACCTAAAGATGGTAAGACCTTAATAGAGTTCATCTTGGCCACTGGTACAAAAATTTCTTGATAGTCAATTCCATATGTCTTAGTGAATCCTTTAGCTATCAATCTGGCCTTGTATCTTTCTATAGACCCGTTAGCATTATGTTTCACTATATACACCCACTTGCAACCAACAGTTTTCCTGCCATTAGGTAGATACCAAGTATTGTTTTTGTGAAGAGCTTTCATCTCCTCAGACATGATATCTCCCTACCTAGAATCTTTCAAAGCATCTTACCAATTATGAGGAATAAAAATAGAAGACAATTGCGATGCAAAAGCACGATAAGATGATGAGAGGTGACAATATGAAACAAAGTTTGATAGAGGATGCTGAGTACAAGGCTTAGTACCTTTACAAAGAGCAATAGGAGCATCAAGATTAGGATTAGAATCAAGTACTTTATAAGACTCACTTGGTTCCAGGGATTCTGGTTGACAAGTAGGAGTATGAGGAATGATCTTATCCTTCTGTCTCCGAATATACCTTGAGCTCCACATTGATTGGCTCACTCTCACAATCAATTTTCTTAGTAGGTAATTTTGATTTTTCATTGCTCGCCTCTTCAACCTCTAAAGGAGACTAGACATTATTGTAGGAAGAACAGGAACAAATATTGCTCTTCACCTAAATGCTTCCCTTGAAGAGGAGTCAGATGGTAAAAAGTATGGATGAAATTCAAAGAATATCACATCCATAGAAACAAAACA
Organism: Bretschneidera sinensis; assembly: GCA_023935145.1. Classification (NCBI taxonomy): domain Eukaryota; kingdom Viridiplantae; phylum Streptophyta; class Magnoliopsida; order Brassicales; family Akaniaceae; genus Bretschneidera; species Bretschneidera sinensis. Next base: position 20,009,553 of record CM043703.1, read on the forward strand.
TTGACCAGAAGGAGGATGGAAACACTTATAGCCTTTCTAAGTAGACGAATAACCAAGAAAAACACATCTGAGAGAACGAGGATCTAATTTATCACGAGATTGACTGTGAACATGAACAAAACAAGTACAATTGAAAACTCGTGGAGGAACAATAAAAGGAGCAGACATAGATGGTGGGGACAATGTCTCAATTGGTGTTTTGAAATCAAGTACCCTAGATGGGAAACGATTTATGAGATATGCAGTTGACAACACAACGTCACCCCAATAAGGTTTGAGAACATGCATTTGAAACATAAGAGATCTTTCAACCTCTAGAAGATGACGATTTTTACGTTCTGCAACACCATTCTGTTGTGGAGTTTTTACACAAATGGATTGATGAACTATGCCATGTTCCTCCAAGTACGAAGAAAGACCACTGTTAAAATACTCTTTGCCATTGTCAGAACGAACAATTTTAATGGATGTATTAAATTGAGTTTGAACCATACGATGAAAGATTTTAAATATAGAAAACACCTTACTTTTTGCTTTCATTAGATAAACCCATGTGGTAAGAGAACAATCATGAGTAAAGGTCATAAACCATCGAAAACCAGAGATGAATACAGCACAAGAGGGACCCAAACATCTGTATGAACAATAGTAAATGGCGTAGAACTTTTATTAAAACTTAATGGAAATGTAACACGATAATGTTTAGCAAACTCTAAAGTATCACATTGAAATGAAGATATATCCAAATGAGAAAATAAAAACGGAAATAAACGTTTCAATAAAGCAAAAGGTGGATGTCCTAAGTGTCTATGCCATAACCACACGCCAACTTGGAGATATCGGAATCGAAATAATAAAGGTCATCCCTCTTAGGTTCGGAAAGATGCAATAGGAAGGGAAAAAGGTCACACTACAATTAAGAGATTGTGCAGTACTACTAATAGATAAAAGGTTAGTAGCGAGATTTGGAACCTGTAAAACAGAAGATAATATCATCTCAAAAGAAACAGGAATTGAGCCTTTGCCCGAAATGGAGGGTAAAGAACTATCAGCAAGTTTAACTTTATCTTTATCCAAACAAGTGGTATAGGAAATAAATTCAATAAACTCACCCTTCATGTGATCAATGGCCCCTGAATCAGTGACCCAAGGATTAGAGGAATCAAAGGATGCTTTGAGAGCCACATGAGAATTACTTGAATGAGCATAAGAGGAAGTGGCTACAGAGGACGCATTCAATTTAGACAAGACGCCCGATGGTGTGAATCTCATCTTGACTCAAAGATCCAGAGTTAAATTCCATATGAAGACCATTAGAAGGAGTCTCATATACAGATGCAGTATGGTGAGCACGAGAGGGTCTAGAGCCCCTATTAGCTAGTCGAGAAGTACCACCAACACGACCTCCTATGCATCTTTTAGTTGGACGACCATGAAGCTGCCAACAAGTATCCCTTGTGTGACGAGGCTTTTTACAATGATCACAAAATAACTTATCTTTCTCATTTACTTGTGCAGTCTGTAAGGGGTGATAGAAATATCAAACCACTGTTGAAAAGGCATGAGATATAGGAAGAGACACGAGGAAGAATCACGCTCTGTCCACTCTCCCCTCTCTTCATTTTGAATATAAGCAAAGACCTTTGAAAGGGATGGCAAAGGTTGAATACCTAGAATCTGAACCCAAACCTGGTCAAACTCAAGTCGTAACCCAACAAGAAATTCAATCACCCTTTCTCGATCTAACTGTTTTTGGACCTTTTGTGCATCTGCAATGCACACCATATGGAGTCCTCTCATAGAGATCCAATTCATGCCATAATTTACGAAGTTGGGTGAAATAAGTAGTGACTGATAATTCCTTTTGATCCATGCCGTGTATCTACCGCTTCAACTAGAATATCTCGGTACCGTTTTCAGCCCATAAGTCTCAAAAACAACATTCCAAATATCTTTAGCAGAGTCTAAGAACATGAGACTTCTACTAATATCATATTCCATGGCATTCAACAACCAAGACCTGATCATGGAATTTTCATATTCTCATTTCTCATACAATAGATTATCCTCGGTTGGTTCCTTAATGCTACCAATAAGATATCCCATTTTTCCTTTTCCTTTAAAGAAATGACTAACTTACCGCGACCAAGTAAGGTAGTTTTTTTCATTGAGCTTGATTGAAGTAATTTGTAGAGTGAGTGTGTCATTAGGGACGACGCCCAGGCCCAGACCCCATTACCCAAACTCTGTGAGACTGAGCTATCCTCAGACATTGGGATTAGCCTAAAAAAAGCAGATGTCAGAACAACCAATCAAAAATATCTATGTAAACCAGATCAGCCACCAAAATAAGGGAAATAAAGGTAAAAAGGGCAAAACAGACCTGATTATTGCTTCAGTTCTAATTTTAGTGAGGAATAAATACTCAAACAGCCCGAAAACAGCACCACTGATCAGAAAAATAGCCATACAGCCCGTCAAGCAGCACCATTGGTAAGAAAAATAGCCAAAGAGCGACTAAAACATATCCAAATCAAGATCAAGTGTCAAAAAAATTTGTGGAGATGTACCCATGCCCTAGGTGCACCTTTCTGTGGTGGTTGAACCATGATCCAAGCCTCTGATTTAACACATCAATCAGAATTTATGAGAAAAGTGCATGAAAATTTTGAGAGGAAAAACTCAAATCAATGGATCTAGAGTGATCGGATCATAAAATTGATTAATTGGTTTTGTTCCCCTCAAAGAGTCGCTCTTGTATGTAGAATCTCAATCCCATCCGATGACACTGACATCAATTTTTTTTTAACCCTAAGGAAAAAAAAAACTACTCTGATACCAAGTTGAAAATAAGGGAGGAAGAGAAAAGAAAAGTTTTAGGAGAATGAGTGATGAGAGAAATCAATCTTGTTACTCTTTCCCCCTAGCATTTATATTGTATTATCAATTACCTGGAGCAACATATCTAATAGATCCCTTTCTCATGGCTGAATGCGATTGAACATCTTGAGAACTACCGGAAGCCTTAGAAAGAACTTTTGCAAGCCCAAAATCACCCACATGGGCAACCATGTTGTCATCTAGAAGAACATTGCTAGGTTTGAGATCGCTGTGAATTATTGGTGTTTGGCAATGACAGTGAAGGTACTCGAGTGCTGAAGCAACATCAATGGCAATATTTAATCTCTGCACAAGATTAAGACTTCTGAACTCATGCCTATCTGCATTCTGATGTAACCAGTTTTCCAAACTCCCATCTGCATGAACTCATAGATTACAGCTTTGAAATCGTTACCGAGATAATCTACAGATGAGCATACGCTGAATATTTTAAGGTGATTTCGGTGGCGGATATTTCTCAGGGCTTTGCATTCAGAAATGAAGCTCTTTGAAGCTCCTTTTCGGTGAAGATTTAGCACTTTTATCGCGAAGACTGATTCACTTTTATGAAGGATTCCTTTATACACTGAGCCATAACTTCCAACACCGATTAAATTAGCATCAGAGAAAGAATCAGTTGCTCTAAGAAGCTCCCTGTAAGAGACTTTCATGCACTGATGGTTGAATGATGTTGAAGGCTTTTCATTTGACTTATTTTTCTTGTAGCAGAGTATTATGTAGCCTGCTAACAAAGCTGAGAAAACACCCACTACAGTTATTGGTATAACGACTTTGAGAGCTAGATGAATTCCACTTTTATTGGAGTCTACGACAGTGCATGCATGCAACTTCAGTTCGGGGATACCTCCACAGAGATTTCTGTTTCCAACAAGAGAAATGCCACTGATAATTTTGAAAATGCCAATTTCTGGAACTTCACCCTCAAGCTCATTGAATGAGAGATTTAGGTATTGCAGAGTGGGAAGCTTCCCTAGGTATTCAGGTATCGCCCCTGACAAGTTATTACATGAGAGATCCAGCTCATTTAATCCTCTCAAAGCACTTAATGCCTTGGGGATTGTTCCTTTGAAAAGATTACCACTCATGTTGAGGGACATCAAGCTTAAACATGATCCAAGCGTGTTAGGAATTCCACCTGACAATTTATTCTGAGAGATATCCAAGTGTCCGAGTTGCTTCATGTTGCCAGCATCTAATGGCAGGGTATCAGTTAAGGAATTATGAGACAAATTGATGTACACTGCAGATGGAAGACTAAAAACTGATGCAGGAATGGTACCATCAAGGTAATTTTGGGAAAGATCCAGCAGGCGCATCTGTTGACAGTTTCCAAGACTCGGGGGTATATTTCCTGACAAGTTATTTTGCCCTAACTGGAGATCATATAAGGCAGTGAGATTACCAAGGGAGGAAGGAATTTTCCCTGTCAATTTGTTTCCTTGGATATACAGTTTTTCCAATTTTTGAAGATTACCAATACTGGAAGGAATATGGCCACTCAAAAATATGTACTGCAGATCCAAGAAGTTTAAGTTGACAAGGTTTTTTATCCCTTCCATATATCTGATTTTTTGTGCCTATTGAAAAATATTTGAGTTGGGTGGAGAGATTGGCGACGGAATTGGGCATTTTGCCTTCGAGAAAATTTCCTCCTATGTACAGCTTTTCTAGTTTTGTGCAGTTGGTTAAGTAAGATATAAAACTCAAGTCATTCCCATCTCTAGTTCCTAGCATGTTACTACTAAACCCCAGCCATGACAGTTTTGTTAACCTTCCTAGTTCCGCTGGTACTGGTCCACTAAACCTGTTCTCTGTAAAAGAAATTATACTGAGCTGTGAAGCATTTGATAGTGAAGCAGGAATAGCACCTGTGAATTTGTTGCCACCAAAAGCAAGTTCTTGGAGGTTGGGTAAAGTGAAACCCAGGTCAGCTGGGAGGTTTCCCTTCAGCTGGTTGGCTGTCACTGATACAACAATGAGGCTTGACAAGTTATAGATGATGGAAGGAATAGTGCCAGTGAGATTGTTTTCTGGAATTATGAGATGCTGCAATTTTGTCAATCGACCAATATCATCTGGAATTGTCCCTTCCAACCTGGCAGCTTTCAGGGAGAGAAAGATGAGAGATGAGAAATTCCCTAGGGAAGGTGGGATCTTTCCTCTGAAGTTGTTATGACCAAGCCCTAAAGCTTCAAGCTTTGATAGAGAGCTAAGCTCAACTGGAAATCTCCCTGCAAGGTTGTTATCAATCAAATTGAGTTCTGCGAGGTCTGCACAACCGGTTAGATTTGTTGGAACTTCTCCATGGAAGGAATTGTTGTTCAGATAGAGTAGTTGCAAACGAAACAGCTGACCAATCTCTGGAGGGATTTCTCCGTGGAAGCTGTTCTCCTGGAGGACAATGATCTTGAGGAAGCTGAGATTCCCTATGTAGGGTGAGAGGGACCCCACCAGATCCTTTGAGCTTAGGTTTAGGACAGTTACCCTTTCACGATGCTTCTTGCTGCAAGTAAATCCTTCCCAGCCACAGTAATGAAGAGAGTTATTCCATGAATTGAAAACTCCATTGGGATCCAGGGCTATAGCATCCCTGAAGGCCAGCAAAGCCAGTCTATCTGTTTCATTTTGAAATTTAGCAGCAAATCCCAAGGAGTAAGAGTGTGTATACCATAGGAAAATGGTGTGGCACATCAAGGACCAAAGTGCTCTCATTTCTTTTTACTCTTAAGAGGTAGCAACTGCTGCTTTGTCTAAACTCCTTGGAAGAAGTGTTCAAAGTCTTAAAAGTTTTGTTGAGCATTTTCGCTTATTGGTTTTCTTATTTATTAGCATCACCCTTCCTCTTCTCTTCCTCTAGACCCTCTATTCATTGCTCGACTTTACAATATCTTGGGCACAACGTTCCTCTTTCTTTCCATTTGGCCCCAGTTCCCATCATTTTTGTGGTGACCGAGTGAGTCTGTGACGCTGTTTTCTGAAATCAAACTGAAAATTGGAAGATAATTTTGCACTTCGTATGTGGACACCTTGACTTATCCTAAGTCTCCATGGCAGAGAGTATTGAGCCCTTTAGAATTTATTTTCGAAGGCATCGAACATTATGTGGTCAGAATTCCTAACTGTCTTTATCAATCAACTTGCTTTCATATTTTTATGTAAATTTCAAATTTTAGTTGTATTTATGGATCGAGCATCCCTCTTCTCTTCCTCATGGCTGTCCATTTCATTGCTTGACTTCATCATCACGCATTCATGTTGTGTCACCACAGCTGTTGTCTTCTAAAGGTGGCGTCAACCTCCCTCATTTCTTTCTTGCGACCTTAATTTCTTGTTGCCTAACTTGTCAAGGCATCACCTTTTCTATTCCTCATCGCCTATCTATTGACTACTGTAATGGGTGGAAAACAATGAAAGAGAGGACTAGGTGACACAGCATGATGAGGTCAAGCAATGAAAAGAACCACTTATCAAAGAAAAAAAAAGAAATGAAAAGGACCATTCCAAATTAGTTACTATTTGTGCACTAACTTTCTCTCATTATTACTATCGTGCTTGAGCATTGGGTATGATAGACCATGAATCCCAATTTCCACTCTTTTTATTTGTTCATAGACAATGTTAAGTGATAACTAGTCTATAGGTAAGTATGATTCAGTGTCATTTTGAAATGTAGCAGCAAACCTTGCCTCAAATCAATTGGGTAGTGCTGCATTAAATGCAGTAAATACTACCTCTCCTCCAAAAAAAAAAATTTAAGACTCGCTTTGCATTTAGGATTGTCTATTGTTTGGTGCTGTTGACGTTGTGAGATCACATTATTTACAATTTAAATCAACGGTGCGTAAATTTTTCTGAACCAAAATGGTACAGTGATCAGAGCAAGGCCCACACGCAACCTCGACAGTGTGCGGTGCCTGGGCCATCTTTTCAGTAGATGGTAGTCAAAATTTGCAGATCTGTTAGAAGCATGTTTTTCGGCTCGATACTAGTGTTAATTTTTAACATCAGTCACCGAAAAATAGTAGATTTAAAGTTGGATCTTTTTCAGTCACATGGATGGCAGGGATGGGTGATCCAACCGAAGCAAAATGTTGAACCGGATATTGGAATGTAGATCGTGTCGCACTCTTTCTAACGGTACTGGAGTGTGGACTGTGCGACTGACCCATGGATTCCAAGCTTCCCTGGCTTCATCTGAGACTTTCGCTTTTCACTCAAGTGTGAATGTTGTGGTTGTGTTATGTAAGTCCATGACTTTGTTTACTTCTTGATTACCCTTTTAATCATGGAGGATAACTGTTTAGCTTCTGAATTTAGTGCTATTTGGAGCTGGAATAATTTATTATATGTTTAGTAATTTGGTTTAGAAGAACCAGACATTTTTATTTTATGGTTTTATATTGTGTACTTTTAAATGTTTGTTAAGCCCCTAACCTGTGTATTCTTACATTAAAACCCCAATAAATGACACAATCAAACACAATCCAAAAGGAGAAGAGAAGGATAAGAATCTGATAATTAAGAGCTTCAACAACTATGAGTTGAGAAGGATTTGGGAGTTACTGCAGTTCTGTTATGCAAGTAGAGGATCATCTATGACTTGGATCCTCTGCATTTGATAATTATTCATAATTGTGGTTGGTGTTGTTCAAAATTAGATGATCAAAATAATTTAAAAGATTTAAAAATTGTTTAAAACATAAAAAAATAATTTGATAACGGATTAAAATCATTGATTTAATTTTTTTTAATACCCATATATGTTTTGTGATATTGAGCGAGTGATTGAAAAAGTATAACCCAATATTATTGGAAAGAGTTTAACAATATCTATATTTCAATATCTAATTCACCATTTTTCATCGGTAAGATCACCCACACACACCGCCTGTGTGGCTGGAGAGGTCCGATTTCAGATCTACTGTTTTCCAGTGACTAATATAGGAAAATGACACCAGCCTAGTGGACAAGGCGTCTGGATACCCTTTTCACACCCGATGATATTCAAGCAATCGTGCAAATTTCTCTCTCCTCTATCTGCCGCCCAGATCAATACAAATAGATTGCTGACAAAAAGGCGACTTTCAGTACAAAATCTACTTACCTCGTTGAATATGGAATTCGACTACTCCTCTTCCCAAGGTTGACTGGGCCTCCCTTGGTCTGCCTCCATTGCTGAACGCCACAAGATGCTCTGTTGGCGCATCATCTGGGATATTCTCCCCATACAGCCGCATTTCCGAGATCCCACCACACCTGTCCTATATGTCATCTTGTCCCTGAAACAATGGATCACCTCCTCCTTGAATGCTTTCTTATCAGGGCTCTTTGGACACACTCCAAATGGGGACTGCGCCTTGACAGGTTCCACTTGCGATCCGCTGTTAGAATGGCTTCTTATCCTTCTCCACGACCAAAAACAGAAATCTTCGAAAGGATATCAATCTTCAAACAGCTCCTCCTCCTCTTTGCCTCTCGCCATTGATATGCTATGGCTTTGGAGAAATCAATGCAAATTCCAGGGCAAATCTATCCTTCTGCAACAGATCATCGCCTCCACAAATGCCAGATTTGGGGTGTTGATCCGTCACTTTGGTATTGATGGGGACACTAAAGACAGCATTGATTGTTGGCAACCTCATCTGCCTGGCGCATGGAAGATCAACTTTGACGCTGCCAACTTTGTCATGGATAATTTACTTCTTGGTTGCCAACGGAAGAAATTGAAAATCATTAACCACGCAATACTCACCACGTTCATTTTGCGTTGTCCTTGTAACAAAATCCCCATATGCTCACTATGGTCATCATGCTCATCATGCTCATTTTGCATTCCTTCAATTAATTGATCTGATAAAAAAAATCCCCAGATTTTTTCTTCGTATTGTTCCATTAAGAGCAAACCTGAAAATTTAATCCCAAAGTTCATCTTGCATTGTCCTTGTGACAAGCCTGAACCTTAACAAGCTAAATATATAGACCTTTACAGCTCTGTACACTCATATTGGTACCACCTTTGGTTTCCTCAAATCTAGACATCTTCTGCCAATTACTCCTACCTTTAATTTCCATCACATTCTTCTCAATCTGAAGGGTTATATCCACTAATCTGGCATAAATCACATGCCTTGTGTGAGATAGTTTTGATCAAATCTTAAAACATAGTTCATCTATGAACCTCTTACACTTCTTCTCTTTTGGGTATACTATTTCCGGTACAAACCTCGACAAAGCCACAAATCTCCTATCATACTGAGCCACAGTCAACCCATTTGTCTCAAATAAATAAAATTTCCATCTTTTTGGGCTCTAAAGGTCTAAGGAAAGTATTTATCAAGGAAAACCTCCTTAAACCTATTTCAGGTTAAGGGTCTAATAACATCTGCACTTACTCTGGGAAGAATATTCTCTCATCATTCTAAAACTTCTCATTCTAACTCAAATGAAGAAAATGCAACCATCTGCCTGTCAGTCATTGGTAAGATACCAAATACTCTTTCTACCTATTTCTCCCAAAACTCAGGCTTAAAAGGATTCATAGATCTTTTAAACAACCAGGCATTTAGCTTAATTATATCTCCCTGCATCTCATGCATAAACTCACTTTTCCACCTTTTTAACATTTATCATTACTGGATTTACAACAACCTCAGACACTGCTCTAGCATGTTCATCAAGTCTATGCTATAAGCTATTAATTCTATCATATGTTACCTTCATTTCTCAAGAGCATGTGTAAGAGTTTATCTTAGCTCATCTCTTTCAACTTCAGATTCTCTTATACCTTTACTAATATCAATTATATTATCAACACATTCCCTTCTAGGAGCTACAGATTCAGACTAAACCTCGGCTTGTCAAAAAATATTGGGGGCCTACCACGCCTTCTCAAATCAACAACTCTAACTCTAGCTCTAGTGCGTCCACGTGACATCCTCAAACTATTAAAATATAATTTATTTTAATCTTCCACTTTCTTACTTTTTATGCAGTCTACAGAATCATAAAACCTAACGCTCTGATACCAAAATTGTAACGATCCATCCCGTGTTGGCCACCCCCGAGACAGTGTCATCACATTTGAAAATCCAAGCACGACACATATCTGCAACACTAAAAATAAATAACACCAATAAATTTTTTTACATCAATCTGATCTTTTAAACATTAGATACAACGTAAAATGCATAAATATTTACAAATAAATTTTTATTTTCTTTTCTATTTAGTCTGAGGATGTTGACACGTATGCGACTTACAGAAAATGATTTCTTCTGAACCTCAACTTACCAAATTATTTGTTATGACTGTTACCTAAAATCATTGCACAATGAGAGGTGAGCTTCACAAGCTCAGTGAATTAAATTTACTAAAAGTATTCAGTTTGCATAATAGCCCTTCTTTATTTTTAATAATTTATATTTCATATAACTTGATGATAATTTTCAACTATCACTACACATGTCATAAGATTCATTCTCTATCAATATCTTCTTCTCATTCATTGGTTCACCTTAAGACCATCAATTATCTCATAATTACTTCGTAACGAGGTTCACATCATAAAGTCTACCATTTAGATGGTTCTTATCATTCTATGTTTCTTTCTCACCATAACTGTCTTTCTCTATGAGACCAATTCATCTATAACAATTTCATAAAAACACACCACACATCAACATTTCAATGATGCAAGCAATAATTAGAACAGATGTAATGCATGAGTGATTATGATGGGAACATCTTTCCACCTATCGACAGGTTGTTATTATCTTAAACCGACCCTTCCCGGTTCTTTTCTTTACAGCTTGTATCAACTGCCACGGAATTCATTTCTAGCATATACCGGCTGTCATGGTGTCCCTTTTAATTCCAGCCTATACCGGCTGTCACAGTTTTTCAATTAGACCAGCCATTTCCCGGTTCTTTTCTTTTATTTAATGCATATACATATGAACAATGATATAAATTATGCATTTGAACAATGATATAAAAAAAACAACATTAATTCAAACATTTTTATTCTCATTTAGACCGGCTGTCTTCCCGGTTCTTTTATTCTCATTAGACCGGTTGCCTTCCCGGTTATTTTATTTTCATATAGATCAACTGCCTTCCCGGTTCTTTTATTCTCATTCAGATATGAGTATGCAATAAAATAAAAACAAGCATGTATTCAGACTAGCTATCCTGATTTTTCTCAATTTACATAAAAATTTCCACTAAATTCCTCTCATCCCAAATCACATCAAATCATCCATTAAAGTTTGTCAAGATTCACTAATTTCATCCCAAATCACATCAAATCATCCATCAAAATTTGTCAAGATCCACTAAATTTCATCTCCTCATAAATCGTATCAAAATATCAACCATAGCTCATCAAAAATTTATTCATCACCGTCATTATTAAATCAACTCATTATTCTAATCATATTTCTTCTCACATAGTAATTTTTCTACGTGTCCAATATTCATAATATATCTATCAACCAAATATTTATTTACCACCAAAACATATGCTAATAATTAAATTTAATATGATCACTAGATATTTGAATTTTTTTTTTTAATTTAGACTACTTAAAGTAAATCCAACTCACCAAGTAGCACTTAAAGCTACCCGTGGATCACCTCTTTGCCTTTCCTGTTCTTCTCCGAAATTTTTACTGGTTGCTAACTGTCAACACTTGACATAATATTTGTATTCAATTTCTAATTATTTCTTCATTTCTTCATAAACCACACCCATTTAAAATTCATACTTTGAATTCGAGGAAATTTCATAAATGCTAAAGATTCAAAAATAAACACTACATTATTACCTTCGGCTTTTCTGATAACTATTCGTGATTTTCTATGAAATTCCGCAATAAATCCCTTCAAAATTTTACTATTTCAACATTTCTTTGGGTTCCCAAGTGTTTAAAGAAAACGAGTAATTAAAAGAAATTTAAACAAAATCGATTAACTTAAATTATGTAACCAAATCTTGTATTTGGCTTCAGTAGTCCCCCCTCCCCAATTCAACTGCCACAAAATGCCCAAATTTAAGGCATGCAAATGCCTAACTTTGCACTTGGCAGCAGGTTTGCCACCTGTTGCCACATTTCTTCGTCCTTTTTTTTTCTTTTTTTTCTTCTCCTGGACGTTACTAACCGTCCAATTTCTTTTTTTTTTAATTTTTAATTTTCTTTTTAATTACGCCTCCATGCGTCCAGTTTTTTTTTAAAAGAATTATTATTATTCAACACTAAATCCTTCGCATAAATATATTATTTTAATTTTATGTCATTTTTATTAAATTACTTCTTTACCCTTACTTTACGAATACGGGTATTACAAATCTACCCACCTTATAAAAATTTCATCCCCAAAATTTCCTTACTTTACTCTAGAAACAAAAGTGATTAGTATTTCTTCGTAATTGTCTCACGCTTTCATGTAATCTCTTCAACATCCTTATTCCGCAACATAACTTAAACTAATTAAATTTCTTTATTATACACGATTTATTCTGTTTGTCTAAAATTCTCACTGGTACTTGTATATAAGCCTAATCTTTCTGAATTTCTATAGCTTAGCTCAAAATATTATAATACTCACCATGTAAACACTTTCTTAAAAGTGAAACATGAAATACATTATATAAGTATTTGAATTCTGGAGGCAAATCCAGGCTACTCACAACTAGTCTAACTTTCTCAGCAACCTCAAAGGGGACATACCTCGGATTCAGCTTTCCTTTCTTTTTTATCCTCAACACACATTTTCATGGAGATATTTTTAAATACACCCAAATACCTACTTGAAACTCAAGAGGTCTTATCGTATTAGCATAGCTATTCGGTTTACTATGTGCTGCTTTACCGTTCTCTCTAACCAATTTGATCCTCTCAGTTGTTAACTCAATAATTGATGGACCAGATATATTTCTCTCTCCCATTTCTTCCCAACATATAGAAGTTCTACACCTCTGACCATACAAATGTCTCAATCGGTGCCATCCCAATACTAATTTGATCCATGGTACTCCATACAACCTCACAATCTCAGCTACATCCCTTTTCAATCCTGACCATCAGAATTTCTGTCTCAATCCTCTATACATCTTATTGTTACTTGATTGCATCAAATCTACATCATCATGTGTCTATCGCATTATCTCCTCTCTCAACTTCGCATTATTGGGAACACAATTTCCATGTTCCAATACCAAAATGCCCTCGTTTCAAATTTCGAACTCAAAATGCTTTCTAGTAAGCACTCAATGCTTAATCTTTTCTATCTATTCATCTTTACCTTGCACCTCTAACAAACATTTTACTATGGATGACTGTACAATCATATTTGTTAACCATGATCCTTTATCACTAATATTCAACTTTATTCTTATCTCTTTTAAATCTATCATCAATTTCACATTAGAACTCCCAATAGCAGTTAACATTCTTGTACACTTTCTACTCAATGCATCAGCTATCACCTTCTCATTTTCTAGATGATAGTGAATTGTATAAGCATAGTTACAAATCAACTCTATCCACTATTTTGGCTTCACATTCAACTTTCCCTGGGTAGGTACGTATATTAAACTCTTATAACACATGAAATTCTCACAAATGGCTCCATACAGATGATGTCTCCAATCTGTAAAGTAAACACTATAGCAGCCGACTCTAAGTCATGAATATGGCAATTTCTATTATGGATCTTCAATTGCCTAAAAGTATGGGCCGCAACTTTCCTATGTTACACATATCCCAATCATTGATGTGACGCGTCACTATACACCACGAATCCTTCATCACCAAAAAAAAACACCAATACTGGAGCTGTAGTCAATTCTCATTTGGTACTTGGAAAAATTTTCTCACGCTTCCCTCACCACACAAATCTCACCTCTTTCCTAGTCATTCTATTCAACAGTATTACAATAATTAAAAAATTTTGAAAGAATCTTCTATAATAATCGGCTAACCCCAAGAAAATTAAAATCTCAGTCACATTAGTTGGTCTCTCCCAACTTAATATTGCCTCTACCTTTTGTGGATCAACTGTTATGTCATTTCCTAATATTACATGTTCTAAGAAAGTTATTTCATTCAATCAACACTCACACTTAGAGAATTATGCCTATAGTTTCTCTCTTCTCAGAATCTCCAACACACTGTCTAATGTTTCACATGTTGTTCTTCCTTCTTAGATTATATCAGAAAGTCAAATACAACCATAAACTTGTTAAGATATAGTTTAAACACTCTATTCATCAAGTCCATGAATGTTTCTGAAACATTATTCAATCCAAATGACATCACAAGAAACTTATGACCATAACGTGTCCTAAAAGCAATCTTAGGCACGTCTCCATTCTCTATCTTAAATTAGTGATAACTTGATCTCAGGTTTATCTTAGAAAACATTCTCACTCCTTGCAACTACTCAAACAATTTATTTATCCTGGAAAAATGTATTTGTTCTTATTCAACTATTTGTAGTCTATACACAATCTCATCATTCCATCTTCTTCCTTCACAAATAGCATAGAGGCTCCCCAAATACATTAGGTCCGATAAATTGTTTATCTAAAAATTCTTAAACTTTCAACTTTCTTAACTCATTGAGTGTCACTCTATAGAGTGCTATAGGTATATGTGATGATCCTGATATCACATCAATAAAGAAATAAATCTCCTTAGTGGGAGGCAACCTAGACAGCTCATCATGAAACACATTAGAATATTCTTTCACTACTAAGATTTATTCTAACTTCCCATTTTCTTTTTTAGAATCCATTTTGTATGTCAAATACTGCTCACCTCCTTTCTTCAACCATCTACTAGTCGTCAGAGTAAAAATAAGATAGTTCGAGAGTATTTTATGTTCTCTCTGAAAGTTATACTCCTCATGTTTATATCTCGAACACTACCTTCTTTCTGGAACAATCAACCCAGACATAAAACGTCGATAACCAATCATTTCCCAAAATTATATTATCTTCAAGATAATAAATCAGCTTCAGATTCTCTATCACTTATACGAATCACACAACCCTCGTAAACATTTATGATTATCACTCTATCTCTAGTGGGAACTTCAACAAAAATATTTTGCACCCAATGACTAATACATACTTCAATAGACTTCATATGACTATTAGATGCAAAAGAATGGATTACACCAAGGTCAATTAACATTGATATGTCCACCTTCTCTACACATTAAGCACTTCAAATTTTGACAATTCTGGGATAAATATATTATCTGAATATATCTATAACAAACTTTTGTCTCTCAATCCTACAACAGATTACCATTTTTCCTTGGTGGCATACTTACTTCATCTGCCATGACTCCCAGTTCCCATAACCTGTCTCCCAAATCTAAGGGTCCCACCAATAGTATTCTGAGCTACAAAAATAGCATATCCTACTTGCCTCTGAAAGTACTTCAGTTTCCTATGACAAGGAACGCCTCTACTGGGTGGTCTCTCACCCTGCACACTCATACTGGTACCACCTTTGGGTTCCTCAAATCTAGATCTCTTCCGCCAATTCCTTCTACCTCTAATTTCCATCACATCCTTCTCAATCTGAAGGGTTATATCCACTAATATGACATAAATCACATGCCTCATGTGAGATAGTTTTGATCAAATCTTAAAACATAATTCATCTATGAACCTCTTACACTTCTTCTCTTCTGGGTATACTATTTTCGGTACAAACCTCGACAAAGCCACAAATCTCCTACCATACTGAGCCACGGTCAACCCATTTGCCTCAAATAAATAAAATATTTATCTTGTTGGGCTCTAAAGGTCTAAGGAAAGTATTTATCAAAGAAAACCTCCTTAAACCTATTCCAGGTTAAGGGTTTAATAACATCTGCACTTACTTTGGGAAGAATATTCTCTCATCATTCTAAAACTTCTCTTTCTAACTCAAACGAAGCAAAGACAACCATCTGCTTGTCAGTCATTGATAAAATAACAAATAATCTTTCTACCTGTTTCTCCCAAAACTCAAGTTTAAAAGAATTTATAGATCTTTTAAACAACTAGGCATTCAGCTTAATTATATCTCCCTGTATCTCATGCATAAACTCACTTTTTCACCTTTTTAACATTTATCATTACTGGATTTACAACAACCTCATGCACCGCTCTAGCATGTTCATCAAGTCTATGCTATAAGCTATCAATTCTATAATCTGTTACCTTCATTTCTCAAGAGCATGTGTAAGGGTTTATCTTAGCTCATGTCCTTCAACTTCAGATTCTCTCATACCTTTACTACTATCAATTATATTATGAACACGTTCCCTTCTAGGAGCCACAAATTCATACTCAACCTCGACTTGTCAAAATATACTGGGGGCGTATCATGCCCTCTCAAATCAACAACTCTAACTCTAGCTCTAACGCGTCCACGTGACATCCTCAGACTATTAAAATATAATTTATTTTAATCTTTCACTTTCTTACTTTTTATGCAGTCTACAGAATCATAAAACTTAATGCTCTGATACCAAAATTGTAACGACTCATCCCGGGTTGGCCACCCCAGAGACGGTGTCATCACATTTGGAAAATCTCAGCACGACACATATATGCAACACTAAAAATAAAAAACACCAATAAAAAAATTTATATCAATCTGATCTTTTAAACATTAGATACAACGTAAAATGCATAAATATTTACAAATAAATTTTTATTCTGAGGATGTTGACACATACGCGACTTACAAAAAATGATTTCTTCTGAACCTAAACTCACCAAATTATTTTTCATGCCTGCTACCTAAAATCATTGCACAATGAGGGGTGAGCTTCACAAGCTCAGTGAATTAAATTTATTAAAAGTATTCAGTTTGCATAATAGCCATTTTTTATATTTAATCATTTATATTTCACATAACTTGATGATAACTTTCTACTATCACTACACATGTCATAAGATTCATTCTCTATCAATCTCTTCTTCTCATTCATTGGTTCACCTTAAGACCATCAATTATCTCATAATTACCTTGTAATGAGGTTCACATCATAAAGTCCACCATTTAGATGGTTCTTATCATTCTCTGTTTCTTTCTCATCATAAATGTCTCTCTCTATGAGACCAGTTCATCTATAACAATTTCATAATAACACACCCCACATCAACATTTCAATGATGCAAGCAATAATTAGAACAGATGTAATGCATGAATGATTATGATGGGAACGTCTTCTCACTTGTAGACAGGTTGTTATTATCTTAGACCGGCCCTCTCGAGGTTCTTTTCTTTACAGCTTGTCCCGGCTGCCACGGAATTCATTTCCAGCATATATTGGCTGTCACGGTGTCCCTTTTAATTCCAGCCTATACCGACTGTCACAATTTTTCAATTAAACCGACCCTTTCTCGGTCCTTTTATTTAATGCATATGCATATAAACAATGATATGAATTTTGCATCTGAACAATGATATAAAAAAACAACATTAATTCAAATATTTTTATTCTCATTTAGACCGGCTACCTTCCCGGTTCTTTTATTCTCGTTAGACTGGTTGCCTTTCCGATTCTTTCATTTTCATTTAGACCGACTGTCTTCCCGGTTTTTTTATTCTCATTCAGATATGAGTATGCAATAAAATAAAAAACAAGCATGTATTCAGATTAGCTATCCTGATTTTTCTCAATTTATATAAAAATTTTCACTAAATTCCTCTCATCCCAAATCACATCAAATCATCCATTAAAGTTTGTCAGGATTCACTAATTTCATCCCAAATCACATCAAATCATCCATCAAAATTTGTCAAGATCCACTAAATTTCATCTCCCCATAAATCATATCAAAACATCAACCATAGCTCATCAAGAATTTATTCATCACCGTCATTATTAAATCAACTCATTATTCTAATAATATTTCTTCTCACATAAAATTTTTTCTACGTGTTCAATATTCATAATATAACTATCAACCAAATATTTATTTACCACCAAAACATATGCTAATAATTAAATTTAATATTATCACAAGATATTTGATTTTTTTTTATTTAGACTACTTAAAGTAAATCCAGCTCACCACGCAACACTTAAAACTACCCGTGGATCACCTCCTTGTTTTTTTTCGTTTTTCTCCGAAATTTCCTCCGGTTGCTGACCGTCAACATCCTGACATAATATTTATATTCAATTTCTAATTATTTCTTCATTTCTTCATAAACAACACCTTTTTGAAAATTCTCACTTTGAATTCGGGGAAATTTCATAAATGCTAAAGATTCAAACAAAACACTATATGATTACCTTCTGCTTTTCTGATTGCTATTTGTGATTCTGTATGAAATTCCGCAATAAATCTCTTCAAAATTTTGCTATTTCAATCTTTCTTTGTGTCTCCAAATATTTAAACAAAACAAGTAATTAAAAAAATTTAAACGAAATCGATTAAGTATATATATATATATATATATATATATATATATATAATAAAATCTTGGATTTGGGTTCAGCAGTCCCCCTCCCCAATTCAACTGCCACGAAATGCCCAAATGTAAGGCATGCACACTGCCACCTGCAGCCACGTTTCTTCATCCTCTTTTTTTTCTTTTTTCATATTTCTTTGTTCTCTTTTTTTTTTCTTTTTTTTTTCCCTGGATGTTACTAAACGTCCAAATTTTTTTTAAAATTTTTAATTTTCTTTGTAATGAGACCTTCACGTGTCTAGAATTTTTTTTAAAAATATTATTTTTATTTAATACTAAATTCTTCACGTAAATATATTATTTTAATTTTATATCATTTTGATTAAACTACTTCTTTATCCTTACTCTACGAATACAGATATTACATAAAAACAGCATTACTTGACTACCTCACCTACATTATTAAGAGTACATTTGAATATTGTATCTCAATTTTTTTATATTCTTTCTTATGCATTTTTAAGTCAATCTGTTTTTTTATTTTTATCCCATAAGATAAAAAAAAAAGAAGCTAAAGCTCTATTTGGGCTTCAATGAACCTTTTTTTATTTTTTCACAACATCAAAAATAAATATAAGCAGCCAAGCACTCACAAACCACATCGTTCAGGCAAACCCAGAATTTAAACGTATGAGAAAAACCTTGAACTTACCATTGAGCTACAAGTACAAAATATAACAAGAAAACGAGAAATGCTTAATCCTATTTTTTATTTTAAATGTCAAATCACTGAAGAAAACCTGCCTCAGTGCATAAGTAGAACTCGAACTCAAACACTCTTATTGAGAAAAACGAGCTTCAACCACCTTGTTAAAACTTTGATATTAGTCATGCTTTTTTCAAAACATTCTTCTAAAAGACTGGCTTAATTATATAAACCAAAGTTTTACAAGCTTCTCCTTTTTCTTCACCATCCCAAGAAAACTCTTCGCTCAGAGAAGTTCACAACCATGAAAATTTGGGCTGGCACTGAATGTCTGTCTCAATTGATAAAACTCATCATTTATTAACAAAGGTTGACTCTGCCAAGTCAATGGCACGAGAAAGACCAGCAGTTTTGTTGTGGCATTCACGGTTCTCATCATCTGGATTACTGTCAGCTACTACTCCAGCACCAGCTTGAAGGTATGCAACCCATTCCCGGCGCTTGTTGGCATCCTTGTATGAATACATCGTGTCATAACGGGCTCCAGTTGGGAAGACAATGGTCCTAAGAGCCAAGGCAATGTCCATCTCGCCAGTAAATGAAACACTACCAAACCCACCACTGTAAGGGCCACGCCTCATCACCTCCAACTGATCAATTAACTCCATGGCCTTCACCTGTTTGAGAGGGTCCAGAGAGAATGAAAAAAAAAAAAAAAAAAAAAAAAGAATAACTATATCCTGGAAAGGAAAGAAATATATCCAGGATGATTAATAAGCAATGCCAACACCGAAAGATGTTGGAGCTGTACCTTCCCCGCCTATTTATGATCAGCAGACAGAGTAAACCTGGCAAAGGCCAGGCTCCAGATTCATTTTTGAGCATACTAGCAGTAATTTAGAACCAAGCATGCTGGGAAAAGGCGAACAAGAAGGGAAACAAAAAAGGACAAAGAACAAACCTTTGGAGCTCCACTAACGGTTCCCACAGGAAGTGCAGCACGCAGCGCATCCCAGCAAGTGAGATGATCATGCAACTCTCCTGTGACCTGCATGAATGGCATGGGCTTTGGTCATTAAAATGTCCTTCAGACCATTCCAAATGCATTGCATGAATAGAGTCATCACCAGAACCACTAAGACTGATGAAAAAGGGAACTAAGGTCACCTAAAGAATCCCTAAATAATCTCTATTAATTTTTATAAAAAAAAATTATATAGATTGTACAACTTCTTTAAAGGGCAAAATGGATTCAAACTACTATATAAATTAAAATGGTTTGATTTCAATCCACTTGGCATCTAAACCCCAAAAAACTAAATGAAAAAACACACTAAATCTCATGCACACCACTTTGTCAACAATCAAACTATTGTGGTACACAAACTAACTTGCCCTATATTTGGTAAAAGAAAGAAAAGAGAATAAACAGAAAGGAAGTGAGAGAAAATGAGGGTATATATGCATGCACGCCACTTCATTAACATCATCAATGTATTATGGTAAACAAATTAATAAAATTTCTCAATAGCGGAAATAGGAAGTTTTACAACTGCTATAAATAATCATTTGAAAAACATATAGAAACGTAATAGGCACTCAAAAGTCAAAACCATACGGATATTCTAAAATCAAGAATTTCCCTGCTCTACATCATGTGACATGCACTGAGATGCTTTATGCAGAAAAATATTCTGTATAAGAAACATGCATGTGTCATGTAACATTTTTTTTTATAACCGTGGATGGGAGATTTGAACTTGGGACCTCCTCTTTAGAGGAAAGGTGCAATTACCAATTGAGCTATGCCCAAGCCACATCACGTAACAAAATTAAACCCAACTTTAAAACTATAAGAATATATCCTCACCGTGGAACTTATATGCATGACATGGGAATAACGTTCAACATTCATAAGCTTTTCTACCTTCACAGAGCCAAATTTGGAGACCTGCACGGTTCAGAAAGGTAACTCTTCATGACAAATCATATGAAGTTCACAATCTCAACTAATTTCCATGATTCCTTACCAAGAGTTTGAAACAGAAACCAATACAACTACAAGCGACATCATTAGCACTTGTACAAGAAATGAAGAAACCGTAAGTTCCTAATTCCATAAGTAAAGGTATAGCAATATGAATCAAAACTCTCATCAGATCAGGGACAATAACTCACTATTACCTCAATAGTGCACCTTTACTTCTTCAGATATCGAACTTAACATGAAAAGGAAATTTCATCATCAACATTTACTTTTAAATGGGCAAGACAAGATAGTGCATCTGGAAACTTTTCTGTGCATAATATGATGAATTGAAATGCTGGAAATCTAAGTAACTAATTCTGTGCAGTGACAAGATCACAAGACTAGAGGCAGTTAAGTTGCTACAGCCAGAGCGCTATGCAAAATAGTGATATGATGGTTACAATTGATGAGCCCCATGGCCAAATTCGTACCAGCCACAAGCCATAGGCTCACCTAGGTAAGATTTACAAGTACATGTACAAATCGTAGCTCTCCATGGTAGACCTTCCAAACAAACAATGAAAAATGGAATCGAAGCAATATAATATTGAAGATCACATGATAAGTGAATAAATAAATCTAGCAGATTATAAGCTTTGAGCATTTTAGAAAATCGTTCTAGGAAACCTTTCCAACATCATTGCGACCAAGGTCAACCAGCATAATATGTTCTGCACATTCCTTTGCATTATTTAGCAACTGCTTTTCCAACATCTCATCTTCATAAGTTGTCTTCCCTCTCCTAACTGTTCCAGCTAATGGCCGATTCACTATCTTCCTCTGCTCATAAAAATGTAAAAGTGAACATCCTTGTTGCTTGATGATTACAAAATAGCAACCCTTTTTTTAATCATTAAACTTAAGAACTTGCCACTCAAAATTAAAGTAAGCTCAGTACAGGCAAGTTGCATTTCTCAATAATTTCATATCAAAGCAGTCAAATTGATGATTGCAGCAGTTTACCTTGTGTACTCGCGTAAGAATTTCTGGACTTGATGCAACCAGAATACATCCCCTAGCCTGGTAGAGAAAGCAACACAAAAATCAGAAACGTAACTGCTGAATGATTCACCAAGTGTGTGTGCCTATGGTTCTATAGTTCCAGATTATTTTAAAGAAGAAAACACTAGCCTGCAAATAAGACATATATGGACTTGGATTTACAACTCTCAAAGCTCTATAAACTTCAAAGGGATCAGCAAATGTACGCCGTTCAAAACGCTGACTTAATACAATCTGGAAAATATCCCCTGCCAGTATATGTTCTTTTGCATCTAGTACGGCCTTCTTGTATGCTTCACTTGTCATGCTAGACTTCTTTAAAGAAGGCCCAAAATGATGTGTATATAGGTTCACAGAACCTGGAGACAGCTTTGGCCTATATATTGACAATCAGTAATTAATGAGAGAGAAGAGTTGAATGAAGTTTGCAAAAATATAATGCAATAATACCCAAATGAGTACAACAGTTACTCACGGATCAATATCCTGTACTTTAGCCACCAACTTTTCCAGGTGTTTCACTCCATCAGCATAAGCCTTCTCAACAGAGGAGTGTCGATCTAGTCTCACCCAATGAATTACATATGCTTTCTGAAAATAGACTAAATTCTTAAATAAAATACCCCCAACAACCCATCAGCAGTGTCAAAGTAACTACCAAATAGTTTCGAACTCTTCGTCTTACTTGCAATTTGAATCAAGTAGGAATCTTACTGTTTTCACTTACTTTGTATGCAATATAGATAAATATGCACAGAAATATTGTTAAGTAACAAAACCATCTGAACATGTGCTCTTGAATATGATGAATAGTTCCACAACAAAATGGAAAATGGACAGAAACATAAAGGCTTTAACAGAACTTGTGTAAAAGCATGGATGGAGACAATAGTACCTTCTCTACATGATCAAAGACAATCACATCATCATAGAGGCCAAGATGTATGTCTGCAAGGTTTCTGTCATCCTCTGGTGCCCCTGAGAATGGCAGTTTTTTCTTCTCCACGTAGCGAACAGTGTCGTATGAAAAATAACCAACCCATCCACCTATTCATCGCAGCAGTTTAACACTGGCTTTAGAGATTTTATATAGAAACCATATTGGTTAATGCCCACCAAGGAACGTAACAAAAGTAACTCTTCATTACAATATTATGGGACAAAATTTATTGTACATGCCTAGCAAGATTCTTAACAGTAATAGGCATTTAGAAACACTTTAATATATATCCCCAGTTAGCAGCTTTACACTTAACCCCTACTACATATATGATATATCCATGCATGTATAAATAGAGAAGAAGGGCACATGCCATGCAAATGGATGGTTGCTTTCCAGACCCAGAACTTAGAGACTGAACCAGTCCAATAGTTTTTTAAATATAATCTAATGGTGTCACCCCTTGCTCATATCTCTCTAATACTCCATGCATACTATGTCACCAGTCATAGTAGTCATAAAGGCCTTGGTACAAACTATAGCAAAATGAACTCTGGAACCAACAAAGTTTCTATGGCATCACCATGGAAGTATGAGATGGATAAATGAGCAGAACTGAAATTTTTTTAGTCATCTCAAATTGTCTCAAACTTCTCCCTTACTGCCCGAGGATCAACAGAGTTTATACAAATGATTTTGAATCATTCAGCATCCAAAATTATATGTGGTACCAGATAAATCTGAAAACTGAATTTTTTGTTGTATTGTGTGACCAACCCATAACTAGAACCTCTGCTTTCCCATATGCACCATTTATATAATTATACTCGTACATCAAATCTACATAGGTTATTGGGGGAGAAAACGGGAAAAATGGGCATCTAAATAGTTCAATCCATTTTAGTTTTCCAAATTTAAACAATTCATTACATCATGATCGAATCATACTTAATATGGATTCATTACTATGTAAATCATTAACAAAGTTCTCTTACCACAAAATGTATCTGGAAGTTCATCAATATGTTGTGGTTTCCAACCCTCTGAGATTCTTCTCGGAATCATCATTGGATCTTCAGCATACTCTTCAGTCAAAAGCCCTTCCTCATGGTCCATAATTGTCACTTTATCTTCTTTTGCCACAACTTCCATTGTTGGATGAGCTCCAACCACACTATAACGCCCCTAAAACAATCAATTCAATATTAAATAACAATATACAACAGAACAGACTAATATATGATATATCCAATACAAAGGAGCAACAAAAAGCTCTTACAACACTTGAAGACTGAAAACCAGGCTCCACTGACTCATAAAGAAAGCTTGGAGTCTCTCGATCATCTTCTTTAACCAAACACCGATAAGCAATGACTGGAGTGAGCCCATCAGAAAATATACAACGGTAGAGCGGAACTAAGTTTCCATTTTTAGAAGCTTCGGCGAACTTCGTTGCATCATTGACTGCGGAAGACCAATCCAGAATAATTAAACAAAAAATATCTTCAGAGTTTGACTTGTATTTTTTACTCGATATGAGTCATTTAAGAGAAGATAGATTTTTTTCTCTTGTTGATACCCAAATAGCACACCATTGTGAACCCAAAAAAAAAGGTTTGAAACGACCGTTGCATAGTATTAATTCAACTATTCAATTTGTTGAATTAGTTCTGCATTTCTTTAAAAATATAAATAACATAAAACACTATATTCAAGCTTCTGACTTTCCTTTCCCCGCATTTTCTCAGCATCCAAATGGAAGGAATTATCTATAAGGAAAAAAAGGAGCGAAATAAAAAATTTCAATTTCGAACAAAACAAACCAAAATGGAAAAACACGTTAGCAACCTATGAATAAAGCACCGCTTGGTAGCTGAGAAATAATTAAATTTCTAAAAGGAAAACGACTTGGATCAACACCATAATCTCAATCCATATTCTTAATTTTCTTTCCTTTTCTCACATTTCTCAGCAACCAAACAGTTAACTAAAAAAACATGAAATCGAAAAGCATAAGTTCACCTAACGTGGGGCTTGAGATGGAAATGCATTTAATTGTACGGACACAAGCAAGTGAGCTCGAGCTTCGACTGGAAATGCCAATGACAGACACCGGAGAGAACCGGTGACTATACGGCACCAGGCGGTAGGAGAAGCCTACGGTTTGCATTGCCACCGCATTCATAGAGGAAAGCCAGACTAATCGTCGTCGGTAACCGAGAGATGGTGTGGCTTTTATTTTTAGGGTGGCTTTTATGGCCTTTCGGTTTTGTCTACTCGGTCAGGAAGTGAAAGGCATTAATGAGTTGAAAGTTGAAAGGGAGATTTTCAGCATATAAAGGTGTGCATGTATGGAGTCTACTGGATAATGATTCAGGATCTCCTGGACTTTTTTTACTAGATACATTCTTGACTTGGATTTTTTTTTCACATATAAGGAAACAATTGATTTTTTCAATTTTTTATTATGGAGATGTGAGAACAATTTATATACATCTTTATCTATTTTATTAAATTTAATATTTATCAATGAAATTATTTAAAAATTACCTATTATATTATTTAAATTTTTTTAATTTTATATTCTTTACAAGACAAAATATTTCACTTTCCTTTATATTCTTCTTTACATTCTTTATTTGGAGTTCTAACAATGGAAAAATGAGTAAAGAAGAATAAAAAAGGACAGTGAAATATTTCCTCTTCAAAATGAACGTCTTGTTAAAAATAAAATTTAAAAAATGAATCTAAAAATGGTTGTAATCCAAACCTAATCTTTTATTAAAAAAAATTGCAAGATAAACTGAAAGTTTCTAACTAAATTTATAAAAATTGTCTTTGTGTTGTCGTATTTCTTTTATGTGATTCATATAGATCATCATTATTCATTTCTCTCTTTTTTGGTGAGACCAAGCTTCACATAAGTTTCTTACAGTCATCAATCAAATATTGACAACTTGTTTTAAAGATGTAGTTTTTTTTATCTTACTTGTTTTAATCTTGGTTAGCATTTATCAATTTGTGGTGAATATTTCTATTATATTTTATAATGATTTAAATTATGCTTCAACAGTAAGCATGCTTTAATTTATTTTCAATCTTATTAATTCTAACTAGAAACTTGAATTTAACAAACCCTATAATTTGAAGAAAAAAATCACGACAATATTAAAATTGAAATCAATGACACTATATTAATTTTTTATTAAAAATGTAGTAATTTTTTGTATTTTTTTTTTTGGTTATTAGAACCCTAAATAAAGAGAATGAATAAGTAAAAGAAAAAAAAAAAGGAACAAAAGCGAAATATTTTCTATTGAAATGAACATAAAATTGAAAATATTTAAACAATATAATAGGCAGTTTTATTTACCTTAAGTGATCTTACTAATTTGGCATAATAATGACCATTAGATTTAACATGATAGTTGAGATATATGTAAATTGTTACTACGTTTCCCAAAACCTCAATGTTGAATTTTTTTACCAGTGAACCAATTAGAGGTGGATAACAGATAGCTCGGGTCGAGTGCGGGTAATTTATTGCATGGTATGAGTTAAACAGGTACGGGTGAAAAAGAATCATTTTTAAATGGGTCAATTTTTTCACATTCAAACCCAATCTAACTTTTCCTGGGTGACTCATTAAAAAATTATATTAAACAAAATAAATATTATATTAAATATAAAGCTTATAATTTGACTACGTGGTATTATATTTAATATATGCATTATAGTTGCACAAAACTGGACTCTGACACCGTATATGTAATATCCGTATTCATAAAGTAAGGGCAAAGAAATAATTTAATAAATACGACATGGAATTAAAATAAAATATAAGTGAAAGGTTTATTATTATTTGAATAAAAAAATTCTTAAAAAATGAACAATATAAAAGAAAGGAAAAAAAAAAACGTGGCAACAGGTGGCAAACCTGCTGCCAAGTGGAAGTTGGGCAATTGCATGTAGAACACATGCAATTGTCGTGGCAACCATTGAAACAATTGCTAAAGGATTTGGTTTGTTATATATATAAAGTTACATTATTAACACTTACCAAATTCGTATAGTTTTTCTTCCATTACGTGTTTTCTTTAAATATTTAGGGACCGAAAGAAAGGTTGAAAGAGCAAAATTTTAAAGGGATTTACAGAGGAATTTTATAGAGAATCACGAGAAGCTATCAGAAAAACATAAGGTAATAGTGTAGTGTTAATTTTTTGAATTTTTAGCAAACATGAAATTTCCCGAAATTCAAAATAGAAATTTTCAAATGGTGTGGTTTATGAATAATTAAAGAATAAATCCAAATTTTAATAAATATTATGTCAGGTGTTGACGATCAGCAACCGGAAGAAATTACTAAGAGGAATCGGAAAGACAAAGAGGTGATCCACGGGTAGCTTTAAGTGCTACGTGGTGAGTTAGATTTACTTTAAGTAATCTAAATAAAAATAAAATATTTCTAGTGACAATATTAAATAAATTATTAGCTTATGCTTTGGTGGTAGATAAAAATTTGATTGATAAGTATGATATGAATTTTAGACATGTAGAAAATTATTAGATGAGAAATAATATTTTTGATATAATAAGTTGATTTAATAATAAAAGTAATAAGTGAAATTCTTGATGAGCTATGGTTGATGTTTTGATACGAATTATGAGGAGATGAAATTTTAGTAGATCTTGACAAGCTATGATGGATGATTTGATGTGATTTATGATGAGTGGAATTTAGTGGATTTTTTTTATAATAATTTGAGAATAATCGGAATAGTTAGTTCAAATATATGAATACATGCCTTTTTTTATTTTATTATTTATATGTATATTCATATCAATTTTCATAAGCATCTGAATGAGAATAAAAAAATCGAGAAGGCAACGAAAATGAAAGAACCAAGAAGGCAGCTGGTCTAAATGAAAATGAAAGAACCGGGAAGGCTGTCGGTCTAATGAGAATAAAAGAACCGGGAAGGCAGCCGGTCTAAATGAGAATAAAAGAATCAGGAAAGCAATCGGTCTAAATGAGAATGAAAGAACTTCGAGGGGGCCGGTCTAAGATAAAAACATGTCGACATGTGGGAAGATGTTCCCTAATAATAATTCATGCATTGCATCTGTTTTACATGTTGATTTTATTACTGAAATGTTGTGGATATTATGCATTTACTTTTTTTGTAGATAAATGAGTCTCACAGAGAGACAATTACATTGAGAAAAAGGCATTAAAGTATGATGTGATAAGAATTATTTAAATGTTATACTACTTACTATTATCCAGTCATATGAGAGATAAATGATTAAATATTAAAGGCTATTTATACAAACTGAATACTTTTAGTAAATTTAATTCACTGAGCTTGTGAAGCTCATCCCTCATTGTACAATGATTTCAGGTAGCAGGCAGGACAAATAGTATGGTGGCTTGAGAGTCAGATGAAATCATTTTCTGTAAGCCACATACATGTCAACATAATCAGACTAATGAGAAAATAAAATAAAAATTTTATTTGTAAATATTCATGCATTGTACGTTATATATTATGTTAAGTTAATATCAGAATGATATAAAAGAAATTCTGTTAGTATTATTTTTATTGTTGCATATATGTGTCGTGCTGGGATTTTCGAAATGTGATGACATTGTCTCGGGGTGGCCAACCCGGGATGGGTCGTTACAATTTTGGTATCAGAGCATTAGGTTTTATGATTCTGTAGACTGCATAAAAAGTAAGAAAGTTGAAGATTAAAATAAATTATATTTTAAAAGTCTAAGGATGGCATGTAGACGCACTAGAGCTAGAGTTAGAGTTGTTGATTTGAGAGGGCGTGGTAGACCCAAATATTTTTGACAAGTTGAGGTTGAGTCTGAATCTGTGGTTCCTAGAAGGGAACGTGTTGACAGTATAACTGATATTGGTAAAGATGTGAGAGAATCTGAAGTTGAAAGAGATAAACTAAAATAAGCCCTTATACATGCTCTTGAGAAAATGAATGTAACAGGTGATAGAGTTGGTAGCCTGTAGCATAGACTTGATGAATAGGCTACAGGCTAGAGCAATGCCTGAGGTTGTTAATCCAGTAATGATAGGCATTTAAAAAGGGGGGAAAGTGAGTTTATGCATGAGATGCAGGGAGATTGTTAAGTTGAATGCTTTGTTGTTTAAAGGATTTATAAACTTTTTTAAGTCTGAGTTTTGGAAGAAACATGTAGAAAGATTATTTGATAATTTACCAATGACTGACAGGTAGAGGGTCACCGTTGTTACATTCAAGTCAGAGAAAGAAGTTGTAGAATGGTGGGATGATATTTTTCCAGGGTAAGCGCAGATGTTGATAGATCCGTAACCTGGAATAGGTTTAAGGAGGTTTCCTTGATAAATACTTTCCTTAGAACTTTATAGCCCAACAAAATAGATATTTTATTTATTTAAGGCAAATGTATTGACTATAACTCAGTATGATAAGAGATTTGTGGAATTGTTGAGGTTTGTACCGGAAATGGTAGACCTAGAGGAGAAGAAGTGTAAGAGGTTCATAAATGAACTATGTTTTAAGATTTGATCAAAACTATCTTACATGAGGCATATGAATTATGTCAGATTGATGGATATAACACTTCAGATTGAAAATGATGTGATGGAAATTTGAGGTAGGAAGAATTGATGGAAAAGGTCTAGATTTGAGGAACCCAAATGTGGTACTAATATGAGTGTACAAGGTGGGAGACCACCTAGAAGAGACGTTCCTTGTCACAGGAAACTGTAGTACGGAGTCAGAGGCAAGTAGGATATGTTACTCTATAGCTTAGAGTAATATCAACAGGACCTCTAGATTTGAGGGATAGGTTAAAAGAATTAGAAGTTATGATAAATGTGGGAGTGTATGTAACGACCCATCCCGGGTTGGCCACCCCGAGACGGTATCATTACATTTTGAAAATCCTAGCACAACATATATATTCAACAATGAAAATAAATAACACCAAAAGAGATTTTTACATCAATCCTTAACCCTCAACAGGTGAGTTACATCAATTTAATCTTTAAACATTATATACAACGTAAAATACATGCATATTTACAAATAAATTTTTATTTTATTTTCTCATTAGTCTGAGGATGTTGACACGTACGTGGTTTACAGAAAAAAATGATTTTGTCTGACTCTCAACCCACCAGACTATTTGTCCTGCATGCTACCTGAAATCAGTGTACAATGAGGGATGAGCTTCACAAGCTTAGTGAATTAAATTTACTAAAAATATTCAGTTGTATAAATGGTTTTTCAATATTTAATCATTTATGTCTCTCACAACTTGATACTAGCATTCTATTATCACTACACATGTCAAATGATTCATTTTCTATCAATCTCTTCTTCTTCTTATTTATTGGTTTACCTTAAGACCATCAATTATCTCAAAATTACCTTGTAATGAGGTACAAATCATAAAATCTACCATTTAGATGGTTTTTATCACCATAACTGTCTTTATGTGAACTCATCCATCTATAAATAAATTCACAATAACACACTACACATCAACATTTCAATAATGCAAGTAATAATTAAACCAGATGAATGCATGAATTATTATTATGGGAACGTCTTCCTACATGTCGACATATTTTTTTTTATCTTAGACCGATTGTCTTCCCTGCTCTTTTCTTTCTCATTTAGACCGGCTACCTTCTCGGTTCTTTTCTCTACAGCTTGTCCCGGTTGCCACGGTATTTATTTTTAGCATATACCTGCTATCACGGTGTCCCTTTTATTTCCAGCACATATAACTGTCACAGTTTTTCAATTAGACTGGCTGTCTTCCCGGTTCTTTTCTTTTCATTAATGATACGAAATATGCATATGAACAATAACATAAAAAATAAATAAAAAAACAAATGTAGATTCAATTATTTAAATTAGTTATCCTAATTTTTCTCAAATTATATAAAAAATTTTCACTAAATTCCTCTTATCATAAATCACATCCAATCATTCATCAAAGCTTGTCCAGATTCACTAAATTTTATCCCAAATCACATCAAATCATCCATCAAAACTTGTCAAGATCCACTAAATTCCATCCAAAATCATATTAAATCATCAATCAAAGCTTGTCAAGATCCAATAAATTTCATTAATTTCTTCTCCTCTGTAGCTCGAGGTTTCAACCCAAGAGGGGGGGTGAATTGGGTTTTTAAAAACTTTTGCGGAATTTATACAAGTTTATAAAAACTGATAAGCAACAAATAATTGATACAAGTAGAAAGCTGTAAATAAAGAGTTTAAGGAAAGAGGATGCAAACACAGTTATAGTGGTTCGGCAATATCGGATTCGTTCCGACCCTACGTCCACTCTCTTCAAGGAACTCCTTGAAGTAATCCACTAAGAAAACTTAGTCGCACAACTTAGCCGGGTGTTGCACAAACCGTACACAAGCAATTTACAGGAATTTCTTAAACCGAAAAATCCCCTTCCTTTCGGAAGTTTCCCCTTCCTCTCGGAAGTAATCCCTTTACAAAGATGGTGTAAAGTAAAAGGTAGAGAGACAACAAATGAAAGCTTATTACAACAGAAATGTCTCTCTTTCAAAGTAAAGCTTGAAGAAATGGCTCAATAAGATTATTTCAAAGCTTTTTGTGTTTCAAGAGTATAAAAACTTGATTATATGAGATCAACTCTTTTTGAATATGTGCTGCTTGTTATTGAATGCTTTGCTGAGTGGGTTTATATAGCAATCAATTAATATGGCCGTTTTGGACTTTAATTTGAAAAAGATTTACTTTAAAACGTTCAGATTTGGAGTCCAACGGTCATATTTTTGAACTACCAGTCGACTGGGTCGAGATACCAGTCGACTGGGTTCACTTGAAAAATACACGTTTTCAGACCTTCTGGGTATCCAGTCGACTGGTATATATCATCCAGTCGACTGGGGACTTTCTGTCCATTGTGCCAGTCGACTGGGTTGATTCATCCAGTCGACTGGGAAATTACTGGTCAAAGTACCAGTCGACTGGGTTAATTCATCCAGTCGACTGGGTACCTTCTGACCCATATACCAGTCGACTGGTATATGTACCCAGTCGACTGGGTTGTCTTCCAACCCAGTTTTTCTTCTGTTTTTCATTAAAAACATTTTAAAATTAATGGTTTTAGAAAAACCATTTGTGTTTGAGCCATTTAAACAAGCTAATACAATGTATGAGTGAGACTTACATTGGTTCTAAACCTTAAGACCTATACTAGATCTTCAGTCTTCACTTGATACTTGATTTGGTTCGAGTTTTTGCACTTTGTTCCTTGGTTGAATGTGTTTGATCCTTAATACAACTTAGTTTAAACATGTTAGTTAAATAACAGTTGTGTTTTGCCATCATTAAAATACGGGCGAGGGTCAACAATCTCCCCCTTTTTGATGATGACAAAACTAATAATGTAAAAACAGTTTTAAAAACTAAGTGTTAAGATTTTACAAAAATTTGGACAGAGTCTCCTCTGTTTTTCGAGAAAAACCACCCTGTAAACAAGCAAACACAGTTTATATTTCTTTCAACCAATCCAGAATTAAACTCAACCAATCAATAAACATTTTTACACAGATATGGAGCAATGCTCCCCCTAAATCTATGCATTGGTTGCGTTTTTACTTAGATTTTCTCGTTACTTAGATTTTCTCGTTTTTCTCATTTTTCTCCCCCGTTTTGACAACAGCAACCAAAGGGGGCATAACATAAAAAATAAGCTAATTAGCCAATACAGTCAAATAGGTTATAAGAATACAAATATGTACGCGAAGATGTGTCTTTATTTGAATTTCAGAAGCCTTCCCGGGAAGAACCGGAAGTTTTTCAAGCATATAAGCATTTTATATCAGATTTAGTGACTAAACAGATATTTAAAACAGTTCTAACATATCACAAATAGCTTAAATAAATGCAAGAAATATGGCTTATAGTATTACATCATCATAGAAAAAGTCAATACAAGTAGAGTCTTATAGAGCCATAACTAAGAAAAACAAACATGAGATGTCCGTGCTAAGTGACAAATACTGGAAAAGTGCTAAGAACTGATTAAATGAATGAGACTCATGGTGCGGGAGAGTCCGAGCTGTCACGAAGAAGTTCCCTAATCTCAGCTAGGGAACCCTCGGTGTGCTCTCGATGTAACTCGAAGTCATCCCGTAGGTGGTCTATGGAGGAGCTCAGCCTCTGATAATCGGACTGCATGGACTGAAAACCAGACTCCATCGTCATCTGAAGACTCGCGATAGCTCGTAGGATGTCACCATATCCAGTCTGACCAGTACTCGAGTCACCAATGGGAGGTGCTCGGGTATCTGTCTCCATCTCAGCAGCCGTATCAGCATCCTCATCACTGTCACTCGCATCCTCTCGAATCCTTAGGCGTTTTCCAGCCTTAGGATAGAGAAACCCTTCACGAACAGTACATCCCATCTTCTTTAGAGATGAGATGTTGATGATATCCGTCAATCCGATATCCTGAGCCTCGGAGGCAGGCAAAGGTACCCGGAAGTGCTGGAGGATGAGTGTAATGAGCATCCCATAAGGAAGACACCCGGAGTCGTTTGCTTCACCGTTTATCATGTTGGCGAGCAGCAGAGGATATATATTGAAGTGGTGCCCAGATTTTAGGCACCAAATCAATACCGTATCTATTTTAGATAGATACCCTCGACTCCCGAGTCTCGGGTGGATGGTCCAACTGACAATCAATTGAAACATTTTTGAGTCGAGGGGCAAGTCACTACATGTGTGAAATGTAGTGGGTCTGTACACATAGTTAGGGTCGCCCCTGACTATCCGACAGGCCTCCTCAACTTCAAAGTTGTCTGGCCATCCATCCAGACTCCATTGAACCCCCCTTATAGGGATTCTCAGAATGCTCATCAAGAGGTCAGTGTTGACCTCAAACTCCACACCGCTAACTCTGGTTCTGAATCTCAGAGCCAGAGGACTGGGTTTCACCAAGTTCGCATAGAACTGGTGAATCAGTCGCGGGTAATATTTTTCATGAATACTGACCAGTGGGGTCAGATTTATTGCCTCAAAGGCTGGTAGAATATCGAAATTACCATGACGAATGGAGTCGAAATCAACGACTCTACCCGTCATGATTTTCTTGTGACGGATTATAGAGTTATACCTCTTATGAGCAGCTGGGCTGAAAAACAGAGCCTGCTCCAACTCTGTTCTGGGCTCCTTGCTGGATGACCCTGCTACTCCCTTCCCTTTTGATTCCGAAGCCGAAGGTTTTGAAGACCTAGGCTTTTTGGGCGCATTAGGTCCACTTGTTGTGAGTTTTATACGGATTTTGTCACTCATTTTCGAGAAATTTGAAGTTTTTGGAAAAAGGAAATTTGGTAAAAATGAGAGATTGTAACCGTAGAAAGTTAAAAATCTCTTTAGGAATGAGTAGATCGGTGTGTTTAGAAGGGATTTGGATGGTTTTTAGATCAAAAAGATGAATTTTTCTAGAGAGAGAAAGCTTGGGCTCTTTGAAAATGGCGTAAAGAGGGCGAAAATGAACAGTCCCTTTTATAGAATCGCGATACCAGTCGACTGGGCCCCTTTGAAAAGATGAACAGTTCTCTTACCAGTCGACTGGGTAAACGTACCAGTCGACTGGATCAACTGACAGTGAGATACCAGTCTACTGGGCTATCGTTACCAGTCGACTGGGGGTTCAAAAAAAATGAAAAAATTTGGCTCCAAGCATGATTTGATTTTATAGACGACTGGAGAAGACTTACCAGTCGTCTGGAGTTTTTGGCAGAGAGTTACCAGTCGACTGGGTCAAAATTACCAGTCGACTGGAAAAACAGGCAGAGACTTACCAGTCGACTGGAGAACATTTACCAGTCGACTGGATCCTGAGTAAAATTTCCAGTCCTGAATTTTTAGCACGATTTTGTTTATCTATGACATTTTTGAGTGAAGGGAATAATTAAACATGGATTAATACTCTATCACTCAATGTCAAACATGCAAATGATGAAATGAGATGCAATCAAACATTCAATTTATCAAAATCAAGCAATCCCATCAACTTTCTTATTTTGCAAAAACTAGCTTCACTTAAGGGTTTTGTAAGAATATCAGCTATTTGATCTTCTGAAGGTATAAATTCTAATCTTATATCACCTTTTTGAGCATGGTCTCTTAAGAAATGATGTCTAATCTCTATATGCTTGGTTCTAGAGTGCTGAATAGGATTTTTGGTTAGGTTGATGGCACTAGTATTATCACAAAATATAGGAATATTTTTGAGACTCATGCCATAGTCTTCTAGTTGTTGTTTCATCCATAATACTTGGGCACAACAACTGCCAGCTGCTACATATTCCGCCTCAGCGGTTGATAGTGCAACTGAATTCTGTTTCTTGGAGAACCAAGAAGTTAACATAGCACCTAAGAATTGGCATGTTCCACTTGTACTTTTTCTATCTAACCTACATCCAGCAAAATCAGCATCCGAATATCCTACTAGCTCAAAAGATGATTCTCTAGAATACCATAATCCTATGGTCTGGGTCCCTTGTAGATATCTAAGGATTCTTTTTACTGCAACTACATGTGATTCCTTAGGATTAGATTGAAATCTAGCGCACATGCATACACTGAACATTATATCAGGTCTACTTGCAGTCAAGTACAGTAAAGCACCTATCATGCTTCTATAATATTTAGAATCTACAGTTTTACCTCCTTCATCAAGATCAAGTTTGGTGGTTGTGCTCATAGGCGTTCCAATTGGCTTTGAGCTTTCCATCCCGAACCTCTTTAGTAGATCTTTGATGTACTTTTGTTGATTGATGAAGATACCTCCTTTTAGTTGCTTGATTTGCAGTCCAAGGAAGTAGGTAAGTTCTCCCATCATGCTCATTTCAAATTCACCTTGCATGCACTTTGCAAACTCTTGACACATAGATTCATTAGTAGCACCAAATATAATATCATCAACATATATTTGAACTATCAAAGTGTCATTTTTGTGAGTTTTTGTGAAGAGAGTTGTATCTATTTTTCCTCTTACAAAATCATTATCAATCAAAAATTTGCTTAGTCTTTCGTACCATGCCCTTGGAGCTTGCTTCAGCCCATATAAAGCCTTAGAAAGCTTGTAGACATGATTTGGAAGACTAGGGTTTTCAAAACCAAGAGGTTGTTCAACATAAACCTCTTCTTCTATAAAGCCATTTAAAAAGGCACTTTTCACATCCATTTGAAATAGCTTGAATTTATTAAAGCATGCAAAGGCTAATAACATTCGAATAGCTTCTAATCTAGCTACGGGAGCATAGGTTTCATCAAAATCTATTCCTTCCTCTTGGTTATATCCCTTAGCAACTAGTCTAGCCTTATTTCTAGTTACTATACCATTTTCATCCATTTTATTTCTATATACCCATTTAGTTCCAATAATTGAATGATCTTTAGGTCTTGGAACTAGTTTCCAAACATTGTTTCTCTCAAATTGATTTATCTCTTCCTGCATTGCAATTATCCAATCATTATCTTTTTCAGCTTCTATAAATGTCTTAGGTTCTACTTGAGACAAATAAGCTACAAAATTGCAAATATTTCTAATGGAAGAGCGAGTTCTTACCCCTTGTGAAGGATCACCAATTACTTGATCAATTGGATGATGATTTACATACCTCCAATCCTTGGGTAGATTTTCCTCTTGTTGACTTGAGGATGGTTGGTCCAAATTTGGAGTTGCCATCCCTTCATTTGTTTGAGAAGAACTCACTTTTGGGTCAACAATGGGAGTAGAAGTTTCCATTCTTGGAATAAAATCTGCATCATCTTTAAAGGAAACTTCTCCACTACTCATTGGGTTAGATTCATCAATAGTTACATGCACAGATTCTTCTACTACTAGAGTTCTCTTATTGAAAACTCTATAAGCCTTACTAGTAGTAGAATATCCTAAAAATATCCTTTCATCGGTCTTGGAATCAAATTTACCCAAGTTAGTTTTATTGTTATTTAAGATGAAGCACTTACTACCAAAGGCACGAAAATAGGAAATATTTGGCTTTCTCCCTTTCCATAGTTCATAAGGAGTTTTATCAAGCAGGGGCCTTATCAAAATTCTATTTAAAATATAGCAAGAAGTATTCACGGCTTCAGCCCAAAAATATTTTGGTAAATTATTTTCACAAAGCATTGTTCTTGAAAATTCTTCTAGAACTCTATTTTTCCTCTCAACAACTCCATTTTGTTGAGGAGTTCTAAGAGCTGAAAAGTTGTGATTAATTCCATTTTCATCACAAAATTTTGAAAAGCTTTGATTTTCAAATTCTTTGCCATGATCACTTCTTATGCTTGAAATACAAATTCCTTTTTCATTTTGTACCTTTTTGCAAAACTTTTCAAATCCTTTGAAAGCTTCATCCTTATAAGCAATAAAAATAACAAAGGTATATCTTGAATAGTCATCAACAATAACAAGAGCATATTGATGGCCACCTAGACTAATGGTACTAATTGGACCAAATAAGTCCATATGCAAAAGTTCCAAAGGTCTAGTAGTTGAGACAACATTTTTTGCTTTGAAAGATATCCTTGATTGTTTTCCCATTTGACAAGCATTGCAAATTTTGTTTTTCTCAAAATTGATTTTAGGAAGACCAATAACTAAATCTTTTCTTGAAACAATTTTTAGCAAGTTCATATTTACATGACCAAGCCTTCTATGCCATAGCCATTGATTTTCACTAAAAGCAGGAAAACATTTTTCATTATTGGAATGTAAGGATTTCAAATCAACTATATAGACATTTTCATGTCTATGGCCAATGAATTTGATCTTGTTGCTCTTGATGTCTATAACTAGACAATGAGAGGTCTCAAATGTGACTTTATATCCTTTGTCACATAATTGACTAATGCTAAGTAAATTTGGCTTTAAGCCTTGTACTAGCAATACATTATCTAAAGTTGAGAAATCATTACCGACTTTTCCATGCCCGATGATCTTTATTTTAGTATTGTCTCCAATGGTCACAAGTCCACCATCTCTTAGAGTTAGCTCCTTGAATACGCTTTTATCACCGGTCATATGCTTCGAGCAACCGCTATCAAGGTACCAACAGTTACCTTTCTCCTTGGTATGAAGGCAAATCTACATCACACAAGGATATACGATAGCATTTTTAGGTACCCAAAATTTCTTGGGTCCTTTGGGGTTAGTTCTTGAAAATACGGTTCCTTTTGGGACCCATACTTTCTTAACAATATATGGTGCTCTATGAACATGTTGATGATGCACATACCTAGCATTATAGTCATAGTAATTTCTAGGAAATTTTACATGTGCATTCCTATAATCCTTAGGATGATAGTTCCTAGGATACATGATTCTATGGTAAGGGGTATGAAAATGCATGTCATTTCCAGAAAATGAACGATGATGCATTCTAGGATACATGCTAGCATATGTATGCAAGTTATTTCTAGAATAGCCATGATGGTGATTCCTAGGATGAGCAGAATGCATTCTTTGATTATACACATTGTTCCTAGAATGAGCATGATGATTATTTCTAGGATGTGTATGAGCATTTCTAGAATGAGCATACAAATAAGCATGAGTATTTTTAGGATGCTTCAATTTAGTATGATCATTTAAGTTTCTAGAGTTCCTCGGATTTATTAAGGGAGTGCTTTTAACAAGGTTAGGAGCTTTCAAAGTAGAAGCTCCATCTACACAAGAGGCTTTCATGAATAAGCTCTCTTTTGTTTTTTGTTTTCCCAATGGAGAATATCCTACACCAGATTTTCCTCCACTTAATCTTTGGGAAGAAAGCACTTCATCAAGTTTTTCTTTACCAAGCATAAGTCTAGATACAGTGCTGTTTAATTCAGAAATTTTATTTTTCAAATTCTCATTTTCATCTTTAAGAAAATCTTGAGACGAATTATACAGTAAAGATGATAATTTTTCTTTTTCTTCTCTAAGAACTATCATTTCCTTAGAAAGAGATGATACTTCTTTCTTAAGAACAGAATTTCTAGAATCAAATTTCTTTAATTCTTCATGCATTTCATTTATGACTTCTAGTAATTCTTCACTACTAGTAACAATATTATTTTTTGAAGAGGGAGAAGATGTTACCTCACTTTCATCATCGATTGCCATTAAACAGAGGTTGGCAATCTCTTCGTATCCAATTTCTTTGTCTGATGACTCATCTTCTTCGTCATCGCTCCAGGTAGTTGCTACCATAGCTTTCTTCTTGAAGCCCTTGTATGGTTTGCTTGAAACTAGACAGTCAGCTTTTATATGTCCTGGCTTCTTGCAGCCATAGCACATAAGTGGTTCCCTTTTTGAGGTGGGATCCTTTGAGTAAGGTTTCTTGCTTTTCTTCAAGAACCTATGGAATCGTCTGGTGATTAAAGCCATTTCACCATCCTCTTCACTGCTCTCTGCTTCTTGTTCTAATTCCTTTTCTTTGTTGCTCGTAGAAGCTTTGAGAGCAATTTGCTTCTTCTTCTTCTCATCATCATTGACGATGGGAGTCATTTCTTCCATCTCGTATGTCAATAATGACCCAAGCAGCGTCTCAACATCAAGCTTGTCAAGATTTTTGGCCTCTTGAATGGCTGTCCTCTTTGGTTTCCATTCTGGAGGTAGAGATCTTAAGATTTTTCTGGTTAGTTCAACTTCCTCAATATTCTTGCCAAGCAATTTTAAACTATTTATAATAGTAGTAAATCGTGAGTGCATTTCAGAAATGGTTTCATTAGGAGACATCTTAAAAGATTCATATTCAGAAATTAGCATGTAAATTTTAGACTTTTTTACTTCACTTGTTCCTTCATATGTGACTTGCAATTTGTCCCATATTTCTTTAGCAGAAACGCATGCAGATATTTTGTTATATTCAGAAATATCTAAAGCACAATGTAGCATGCTTGTTGCTCTGCTATTGAGAGACATTGTTCTACAATCCTCGTCAGTAAACTCAGTTTTGAGTTTAGGCATTGTATGAAGAGTCTCTCCAATAACTATTTCTTTTGAGGGAATTTTAGGTCCCTCTTCTATAATTCTCCATAGATTGTAATCTTGTCCTTCGACGAAGATTTTCATTCTATTTTTCCAGTAGTTATAATTTGATCCATTGAACAATGGAGGTCTAGTATAAGAGTGTCCCTCAGAGTAGCTATTTGCTGCCATTGGATCAACTCTAGGAATTTAAGCCTTATAAAGAGAACTAGGCTCTGATACCAATTGTAGCTCGAGGTTTCAACCCAAGAGGGGGGGTGAATTGGGTTTTTAAAAACTTTTGCGGAATTTATACAAGTTTATAAAAACTGATAAGCAACAAATAATTGATACAAGTAGAAAGCTGTAAATAAAGAGTTTAAGGAAAGAGGATGCAAACACAGTTATAGTGGTTCGGCAATATCGGATTCGTTCCGACCCTACGTCCACTCTCTTCAAGGAACTCCTTGAAGTAATCCACTAAGAAAACTTAGTCGCACAACTTAGCCGGGTGTTGCACAAACCGTACACAAGCAATTTACAGGAATTGCTTAAACCGAAAAATCCCCTTCCTTTCGAAAGTTTCCCCTTCCTCTCGGAAGTAATCCCTTTACAAAGATGGTGTAAAGTAAAAGGTAGAGAGACAACAAATGAAAGCTTATTACAACAGAAATGTCTCTCTTTCAAAGTAAAGCTTGAAGAAATGGCTCAATAAGATTATTTCAAAGCTTTTTGTGTTTCAAGAGTATAAAAACTTGATTATATGAGATCAACTCTTTTTGAATATGTGCTGCTTGTTATTGAATGCTTTGCTGAGTGGGTTTATATAGCAATCAATTAATATGGCCGTTTTGGACTTTAATTTGAAAAAGATTTACTTTAAAACGTTCAGATTTGGAGTCCAACGGTCATATTTTTGAACTACCAGTCGACTGGGTCGAGATACCAGTCGACTGGGTTCACTTGAAAAATACACGTTTTCAGACCTTCTGGGTATCCAGTCGACTGGTATATATCATCCAGTCGACTGGGGACTTTCTGTCCATTGTGCCAGTCGACTGGGTTGATTCATCCAGTCGACTGGGAAATTACTGGTCAAAGTACCAGTCGACTGGGTTAATTCATCCAGTCGACTGGGTACCTTCTGACCCATATACCAGTCGACTGGTATATGTACCCAGTCGACTGGGTTGTCTTCCAACCCAGTTTTTCTTCTGTTTTTCATTAAAAACATTTTAAAATTAATGGTTTTAGAAAAACCATTTGTGTTTGAGCCATTTAAACAAGCTAATACAATGTATGAGTGAGACTTACATTGGTTCTAAACCTTAAGACCTATACTAGATCTTCAGTCTTCACTTGATACTTGATTTGGTTCGAGTTTTTGCACTTTGTTCCTTGGTTGAATGTGTTTGATCCTTAATACAACTTAGTTTAAACATGTTAGTTAAATAACAGTTGTGTTTTGCCATCATTAAAATACGGGCGAGGGTCAACATCCTCATATATCACATCAGTTTATTAACCTTAACTCGTCAAGAATTTTATTTATCACCATCATTATTAAATCAACTCATTATTCTAAAAATATTCCTTTTTACATAATAATTTTCTACGTGTCCAATATTTATACCATGCCTATCAACCAAATATTTATCTGCCACCAAATCATACGCTAATAATTAAATTTAATATTATCACTAGATATTTTATTTTTATTTAGACTACTTAAAGTAAATCCAACTCATCACGTAGCACTTAAAGCTACCTGTGGATTACCTCATTCCCTTTCCCATTCCTCTCAGAAATTTCTCCCGGTTGCAAATCGTCAACACCTGACATAATATTTGTATTAAATTTCTAATAATTTCTTCAAGTCTTCATAAACCACACCCTTTGAAAATTCCCACTTTGACTTTTGGGAAATTTCATAAATACTAAAAATTCAAAAATAAACATCACGTTATTACCTTCTGTTTTTCTGAAAGCTTCTTTGTGATTCTCTATGAAATTTCACAGTAAATCCCTTCAAAATTTTGCTCTTTTAACCTTTCTTTGGGTCTCCAAATATTTTGAGAAACAGAGAAATTGAAGGAAGATTAAACAAAATTCGGTAAGTAAAAATTTACGATTACATTTATACATATAAAACTAAACTTTTGTAAATTTTTTAGCAGCTCAAACTGCCTTATTAACATTTTAGAAAGCCTCCACGTTTCAAAAAAACGTGGAGGACATGCATGCTTTAAGCTATATTTTGGCAGCAGGTGGCTGCCACATTTAGGTTTGAATTTTTTTATTTTTTTTTGAAAACTTTTTTTCTTTTTCTTTTTACTGTTCATGTTTTTTTAAGAATTATTTTATTCAATACTAAATCCTTCGCATGTATATATATATATATATATATATATATATTATTTTAATTTCATGTTGTATTTATTAAATTATTTTTTTACCCTTACTTTACGATTATGGATATTACAGTGTATTACTTAGAAGATATGATAACGTGA
The DNA here is from genome assembly GCA_023935145.1 of Bretschneidera sinensis. NCBI lineage: Eukaryota > Viridiplantae > Streptophyta > Magnoliopsida > Brassicales > Akaniaceae > Bretschneidera > Bretschneidera sinensis. Next base: position 20,052,104 of record CM043703.1, read on the forward strand.
TAAAAATATTAGAATGTGTTATAGATGTAATCCGATAAGATATTTATCTCATCATTGTTCTAATTTGAGGTGCTTTGTATATAGATAAGGTGGACATATCAATGTTAGTTGATCTTGGTGCAACCCATTCTTTTGCATCCAGTATTCATATGAAGTCTATTGAAGTATGTATTAGTCCTTGGATGCAAAATATTTTTGTTAAATTTCCCACTAGAGATAGAATAATAATCATAAAGGTTTACAAGGGTTGTGTGATTCGTATCTGTGACAGAAAATCTGAAGCTGACTTATTATCTTTGAATATAATAAAATTTCATTTAATTTTGAGAATGAATTGGTTGTCGACGTATTACGATTGGATTAATTGTTCCAGAAAGAAGGTAGTGTTCAAGATATGGACATGAGAAGTGTAACTTTCAGAGAGAACATAAAATACTCTCGAGCTATCTTATTTTACTTTGACTACTAGTAGATGGTTGAAGAAAGGATGTGAGGAGTATTTGGCATACACAATGGATTCTAGAAAGGAAAATAGGGAGTTAGAAGAAATCTTCGTAGTGAAAGATTTTCATGATATAATCCTTGATGAGTTGTCTAGGTTGCCTCCAAGTAGGGAGATTAAATTCTCTATTGATGTGATACCAAGATCATCACATATATTTAATAGCACCCTACAGAATGACGCCAGTTGAATTGAGAGAGTTGGACGTACTATTTTAAGAATTTTTAGATAAATAATTTATCGGACCTAATATATTTGGGGAGCCCCTGTGTTGTTCGTGAAGAAAGAAGATGGAACGATAAGAGTGTCTATAGACTATAGATAGTTGAATAAGAACAAATACTTTTTTCCTAAGATAAATAAATTGCGTGAGCAGTGCAAGGAGTGAAAGTGTTTTCTAAGATAAATCTGAGATCAAGTTATCACCAATTGAGGATAAAGAAGGGAAACGTTCCTAAGACTGCTTTTAAGACACGTTATGGTCATAAGTTTGTTGTGATGTCATTTGGATTAACTAACGTTCCAGAAACATTCATGGACTTGATGAATAGAGTGTTTAAACTATATCTTAATAAGTTTATGGTTGTATTTGACTTTATGATATAATCTAAGAAGGAAGAACAACATGTGAAACATTAGACAGTGTGTTAGAGATTCTGAGGAGAGAGAAATTATATATAAAGTTCTCTAAGTGTGAGTGTTGGCTTAATGAAATAACTTTCTTGGAACATGTAATATCGAGAAATGACATAACAGTTGATTCACAAAAGGTAGATGCAATGTTAAGTTGGGAGAGACCAGTGTGACTGAGATTAGAATCTTCTTGGGGTTAGCCGATTATTATAAAAGATTCTTTCAGATTTTTTTTTTCTTTTCTATTATTGTAATACTGTTAAATAGATTGACCAGGAAATAAGTGAGATTTGTATGGTAAGGAAAGTGTGAGAAAAAATTTTTCAATTACTAAAGGAGAAATTGACTACAACTCCAGTATTGGTGTTTCTTTCTAGTGATGAAGGATTTGTGGTGTATAGTGATGCATCACATCGATGATTGGGATATGTGTAACATGGGAAAGATATGACCCATACTTTTAGGCAATTGAAGATTCATGATAGAAATTACCCTACTTGTGACTTAGAGTTGGCTGCTATAGTGTTTATTGTTTACTTTAAAAATTAGAGACATCATCTGCATAGAGCCACTTGTGACATATTCATTGATTATAAGAGTTTGACATACTTACCTACCCAGAGAGAGTTGAATTTGAGACAAAGATGGTAGATGGAGTTAATTAGTAACAATGATTGTACAATTCACTATCATCTAGAAAATGCGAAGGTGATAGCTGATGCATTGAGTAGAACGTCTACAATAAGGTTAACTGCTATTGAGAGTCCTGATGTGAAATTGATGATAGATTTAAAAGAGATAAGAATGGAGTTGAATATCAGTGATAGAGGATCATGGTTAATGAATATGGTTGTCCTGTAATCTATAGTAAAATGTTTTAGAGATATAAGGTTGAGATAAAGAGATAGAAAAAATTAAGCATTGAGTGCTTACCAGAAAGCCTTTTGAGTTCAAAATTTGAAATGAGGGAATTTTGGTATTGGAACATGGAAATTGTGTTTCCAATAATACGAAGTTGAGAAAGAAGATAATGAGAGAGGCACATTATGATGTAGATTCGATGTAACCAAGTAATAATAAGATGTATAGAGGATGAAGATAGAATTTCTGGTGATCAGGATTGAAGAAGGATGTAGCTGAGATTGTGAGGTTGTATGGAGCACCATTAAGCATACTGTCAAATAGATATATTAGATTTACATCTTGGTTTTGGAGAGGCTTTCAGAAAGCCACGGGCACACAGCTATAATTTAATATAATTTTTCATGCTCAGACAGAAAGGATTTTTAGAGTACTAGAAGATATGTTAACGACAAATGTGATGAGTTCTCAGTAAGTTGTGATGCTTACATGTCATCGATTGAAGTTGCTTATAATAATCAGTATCAAACTAGTATTAGGATGACACCGATTGAAACATTTTATGGTAGGAGGTGTAGAACTCCTATATGTTGGGAATAAAGGAGAAAGAGAAATATATCCGATCCATCCATTATTGAGCTAACAACTGAGAGGATCAAATTGGTTAGAAAGAACCGTAAAGCAGCACATAGTAGATTGAATAGCTATGCTGATAATAAAAGAAGACCTCTTGAGTTTTAATGAGAATAAAAGAACCGGGAAGGTAGCCGGTCTAATGAGAATAAAAGAATCGGGAAGGCAGCCGGTCTAAATGAGAATAAAAGAACCAGGAAAGCAACCGGTCTAAATGAAAATGAAAGAACAGTGAGAGAGCCGGTCTAAGATAAAAACTTGTCGACATGTGGGAAGACATTCCTTAATAATAATTCAAGCATTGCATCTGTTTTACATGTTGATTTTATTACTGAAATGGTGTGGATATTATACATTTATTTTATTTGTAAATAAATGAGTCTCATAGAGAGACACTTACAGTGAGAAAAAGACATTGAAGTATGATGTGATAGGAATTATTTAGATGTTAGACTACATGCTATTATCCAATCTAATGAGAGATAAATGATTAAATATTAAAGGGCTATTTATACAAACTGAATACTGTTGTGCGATAATATACCTAAATAAATAGGTGAATAATCGGACTTTGTTTTACTTGCAAGTGCACAAGGTCAATAGTATAGCATAGTGTGCGAATGCAAGATCATCTCCACAGGGATTGGTAAAGTTCGATTTAGAATTATATTTGCAATGTAAAAAGATAGAAATAATAAACTGAAGGGTGATTCGATAATAATAAAGACGTAGGGCTTTGATATCCACCACTAGTCATACATTCCCGATTTTATATAAGGTATCAGTGCTCTAGCCTTATTATGTGTACCTAATGGTTGCCAACCTAAGGGCATGGTATCTACTCCTTAAGCTATTGATTTCCCTAAGCAACGAGTTAGGCATGGTATCTACTCTAACTCTTTTCTTCCTTAAGGGATTCAGCATGGTATCTGCTTGAGTTGTTCCTTAAGAAAACATAGGTACTGTGGAAATCGACAACCACATGAGACCTAGGGCATGGTATCTACTCCCGGTTTCCCATGTTGATTAACCCGGGTATCCGGATAAGATGGTCCCTTGTTACTGATGTTAGACCCAGGACTCGGTCATCCAAATTGATCTAACTAACCCATCCATACCACATGCATACGTTGGCCTTACACATACATATGAGGAATTTAAATAAGCGTAGGTGTTAATCAAGTTAAGTAACATAATAAGCTATGCAAAGATTTAATCAATGAATAAAAATATGGGAATGCATAACTAGGGCTTCAATCGAGCCCTATAAGAGAGTTAGTTACACATACTAACTGAATTAAACATAATTAAACAAAACATAAGGGAGAAGAATAAACCCGAGAGAAGAGGCGTCAATTCTCTCCCAAGCTCTCCACTCCAAGTAAAAGAAAAGAGAAAAGTGTTTTCTATCTAAGGTGTGGTTTAGTGTGTGAGTTTACAAGTGTATTTATAGGTCTTTGAGAAGTCCTAATAGACTCATGAGTTTCTAAACTTTCCTAAAACACAAAACTCTTTTATTTCCAAAATAGAGTTATTTCCAAAATAGGGTTATTTCCAAAATAGGTTCTGCAGTTTACTATTCACGCCTGTACATTTGCGCTCGATCGCATGTGTCCTTGCGCTCGATCCTACAAGTGTGCGCACGATCGTATGTGAGCTCGATCGCATTGCATGTGCGCTCGATCGCCCTTTGTCCAGAAAGTGCTCCAGGGCTTCTAGATTTCTTCCTTAAAGTGCCAAAACTGCTTCTTTTTCTCCAAGACCCTATAAAAACAAGTAAAACACACAAATGGAGTAAAGGATACCAAATTAACGTAATAAAGGATCTAACAAGTGTAAATAAGGGGGCTTAAATATGTATATTTAAGCGTCTATCAAATACTTTTAGTAAATTTAATTCACTGGGCTTGTGAAGTTCATCCCTCATTGTACAATGATTTCAGGTAGCAGGTAGGACAAATAGTCTGGTGAATTGAGAGTCAGACGAAATCATTTTCTGTAAGCCACGCACGTGTCAATATCCTCGAACAAATGAGAAAATAAAATATAAAAATTTTATTTGTAAATATTTATGTATTTTATGTTGTATATTATATTTAAGTTAATATTAGAATGATATAAAAGAAATTCTGTTAGTATTATTTTTATTGTTGCATATATGTGTCGTGTTAGGATTTTCAAAATGTGATGACACCATCTCGGGGATGATCAACCTGGATTGGGTCGTTACAGTATATCTATAAGATAAAATTATGATAAAAATCATGTGAGTACGTTAAAGTAGAAAATATAGCAATGGTAAATTTAATAATTTTAATCAATTTCAAACTACTTTCAAATAAAATATTTCAAAATATCCAAACTAGAAAATTGCAATGGTTATATGCTTCAAATTCAAAATTGGGAGAAACCAGAGCCAATTAAATCAAATACTAATCAATTTAATCAAATATCAAGAACCTTATGCAAAAACCTAAACAATTTGTTTTCTTGAAATTTGTTTTAATATCACTAAAGAGAATGATTTATGACCATATATAAATGCAACAATCTATATGTATAGATGTAGGGACATCTGAATGCACAAAGGTTTAAAGAACGAAGCAAATGCCAGAATCTCAGTTCCCATGAATTCGAATCGACAACGTACAGCACTGAACACGCTACCAAACATAGCACATCAGATACTTTAATTTATTGCCTTAAACCCTAAAATACAAATTAAATTAAGCATAATTAACTTAACAAAAATTCTTAACGACAATAATAAATAAAAGCTTCAATGCAACACATTGTTTAGCGATAATATATCGGGTCACTCATTTGGTTCACAAGTAAACTCAATCCGATCTAAAATTTTACGGATTGAGTCAAGTGTGGGTAAAATTTTAATGGATCTATAAACTTATCAATACCTATTTTTTACAAGTTTAATGAGTCCGAGTCAAAATTCTCACCTCTAAAACTAATATTTTATTGGCCCATTTTTGTTTAGTACTTGGCTATACAGTGAGATATTGTTACTTTATTAATTTTGAGGTTAACTTTCTTATTATACCTCCTTTGGATTTTAATATTATAATTTCATTGAAATTTTTAAGTGAGCTCACTATTTTTAATTTAAGTCAATTTAACCTCGTAACTCTAAAATCGATTATGTGAAATTGGAGTTGTATGTCATCTTTTGCTAGTTGCTTCTGTGTCACCTTTTCATCTATTTGAAGGGTATAATAGAATTAAAAAATTCTTTCCATCTTTGTTGTACTATTGACACCTGTGTTCAAATCGAGATAGACAAAGATATTCAACTCCAATTTCATAGAAAGTTCACAATGCATCAATTTGGTGTGTTTAAGGTTAAATTGATTCAAATTGAAGGTAGATAAACTGTTTAAAATTTTTGAGTAGAACCATGAGGTTAAAATTGAATTTTTTTTCTTTTTTTCTTATTTTAAATTTGATATTATTGTAAACATTTTTTATATAAGATTTTTAAAAGAAGGAGATCTGGGTAGAGGAGGGAGAAGGGGGAAAGGAAAAGAAGAGGATGGGAAGGAGAAGGAGGAGAAGAAAATTGAAATTTTGATAATTTATTCGATCAAATTAAAACATTAAAAACTAATTTGATCAAAAAAATCAAAACTATAATTAATGCACAAACTGGTCCCTCTAAATATAAGAAAAATTATCCAATCGACTTGAGTCCTTTCCTCATTCGATTTATGAATTTTTGGGCATTAAATGCATTATCATAATTCATCCATTTTTGTGTATAAGGATTACAAACCACATGGGAGGTTGGTTTCGATTTTTGGGTACTGATTTTTCTTTTCCACTTTTATTGGGTGGCTAATTACGTATCTTTTGTAGTTTCTTCCACAAACTTGCTTGCACCTTTCCATAAATTATAACTCGTTGATGGAAGAAATCTGGCCTGCCTGCACCGGTGCAATAAGAGAGATAGTGCACCAGTGTATCTCAACCATAACTTTGATCTTTTTCCCAAGATGCATTACCTTTTCTCTGTATATCGAGAAAATTTTGTTTAAATTCAAAAAATACATAAATGGAAGATATTTTTCACCATCGGATTGTACGAGAAAAGAAGTATTTTTTATTTTATAATCGGACAGTGAAAAATGCTTTCTATCAAGCATCATTCACCTGTTTTCTCAGTTATATTTATTAAGACAAATTACATTACACTATTTTTAAGTTCGTTGAAATAAAATTAACGTATCAACTTTTTTTAAAATTCACGATTTACTCTAAAACATCAATTTTCACTATCAAGTAGTTCCGAAATAAATTTTTTTAAAAAATCAAAATTTTAACTGAATATTACTTTTCATAATAACCAAAATATCTTTAGTATTAAAATATCTCCAAGTGATTATGATAAATTTAATAATTTTATTTATCAATTATTTATTGTAAAAATTTTTGCAACACAAATTTTTAAGTTATTTGAATTCGTATTTTTCTAAAAAAAATAAAAACATGCAGTATCACTTTAATTTTTAAAATAGAAAATTTTGTTTTTGATTTTTCTTTTATGATAGTCTTTGATATTCATTTATTTAAGATGTTTGGCTATTTAATTTTATAAAAAAAACATATCAACAAACTTTTCATTTAAAATATTTAATTTTGTTTTATGACGGTATTTAATTTTCATTTATTTGAAGATGCGATAGGCAATACTATCATAATATTTTTTAGAATATAAATATACTAAGTAAAATTTGTTTTATACCATATAATAAAATATAAATCTATTTAAAATATAATTTTAACAATTCTTGAAAAAATACAATGATAATTTTTCTTTTTTTAAAAAAAAACCTTAAAAATTTTCTTGTTAAATATGCTTCGTCACCAATACTTTTATTTTTTAAAAGTAATATTTATGATATCTAATAATATTTTAATTTTCATAAAAAATAATATTCAATTAAAATTTTATTTTTTTTTAAAATTAAATATTTAATATTTTTAAATAAATACAATTTTAAAAATATTTGATATATTAATATTATTTCATCATTCTCGAAATAATTTATCTAATTTATTATTCGTACTAAAGACACTCCCGAGGTCTCACTGAATCTATCACTGAACCACTGACTTTACTGTTTCAGGTTCCGATATTAAGTGGCCACCTGCATTCATTAACTGCAGAACAATCCAACAACCTCTTTGGTAAATTGCATCTCATTTGTCAGCTCATCTCCATCTCTTCAATTGCATTTATTTTAGGTAGGTTCATCTTACCTCTTCGATTGCAATTTTTTAAGTGAGGTTTATGGTGAGTCACTTAAAATACCACCAACATACATAACCAGCACACTTGTGATTGCAACAGGCATGTGAAACAAAAACGGAAACATACATCGAATTAAGAGGACCATAAAACAAAATGATTTCATTTTAATCTTATAATTGACATAAAAATTAAATATAAAATAATTTCTAAAGCCCAAATATGTGAAAAGGTAAATAAACATTAAATGAAAAAGAACATATTGAGAATTCGAAACCAAGATCTATAGCTTTATTACCATAAAAATTTAAGTTATCAGTTATCTTAAAAATTTAAACTTATTGGAAATGATCTAATTATTTAGATAACAGTTAGATTTTGATAATTTAAAAATAGATTTTCTTTCTTCATGTAATCCATACTTTCCCTGGTTCTTTTACATAAAATACAGAATAAGAAAATGATAGGGACAATATGACCCAAATTGCAATTGCCCATCACTCATTGTCTTGCATCATGTGCAGCGCATGGGTGTGAAGCCCATTTGCACGCGCCAATGCCCGAATAACAAACGTTGGCAATCAAGACTAATGATTCATCTAGTTCTATGAAGTACAACTTCGGAAGTCAAATCTCCCCTCCAATAAAAAAATAAGGAAAAAGAGTTAAAGTTAAGAGAGGGAGAGGGAGAAAACAAAGACACCGAAACTTTTCTTCTGTTTGCATTTAATATCAAGGGCAACAAATGAAATCTACCAATTTATTCTGTTTAATGACACCACATATATAACAGCACTTCTGTTTACTAATCACTTTCTCCATCACTGATTTCATGTAACAAGATGGAGACGAAATAAATCCTTCGACCAATGTTTCCAGTAGTATGCTGCATATTGGCTTGAAACACGTAAATTAATAGTATGAATAGTAAAATTAGCCATCTTATTGAAAAATATCTATGCTATATCACACTATCATGTAATTGTTAGCTACTTCCTCGTATAGATCCTACTCTCAGATTCCATGCAACAGGGAGAGTATATATCGTCTCTATCACTAGAAACTTGTCATGGCTTCATTTGTAAAAGGGAATGGATATGGTAAACATACCAGCAATCCTAAGAACAAAACTATAACTCCAAGGGCAACATATTTCTCGTCAGGATCTGTTATTTCCTGATAGAGTGGAGCAATTGGTCCCCTCTGTAAGAAAAATATAAGAACTACCCAGTAAAATGCCACGTCACTAAAGAGTGATGATAACCCCAGAAGCACAATGGAGGCAGCTGTGAACCTAGATGAAGCCTGTCAAATAAAAACCTTGATCAGTATTTCGTATGCGCGCACACATGCAAGTCGAAGTATATTCCATTGACAGTTTAATTAGTCTCAACTACAAAGTTTCTTGATGGAATGTGAACTCTAAATGGTATACCTTTCTTCCCCATATTGCCAAAGAAATTTTTCCTCCATCTAGCTCCCCTGCAGGAATGCTATTGATGGCATTGATAAGAAGTCCTGCCCATGCCCAAATCACAAGTGGGTTAACAGATATGGGAGTTCCTTCCTTGAGTACATCACCAAGTAGAAGCTTTGCTATAAAAGAAAAGAAAAAACCACAATTAAAATGAATCCCATCTAGCTTGATGAAGCTAAACAAAAGGTAAAGTCAAATGAAATAAATTTTGAGACACGACACTATCTACGAAGTATTTGGGAAGAAAAAAAATGCCAACACCACGAGCTCTAATGAAATAAATTTTGAGATGCAACACTATCAGCAAAGCATTTCAACTTTTCGAGATCCACATCCAACTAAACATGCAAACACAGTAACAGTCTCCGTACGCAATGCATGTTTAATTGAAGTGCTTACCAAGGCCCCCTACAAGGAATGACTCATGAAAGACAGAAGCATCAACAACAACGCCAATCCCATCACTAGGAGGTAAGATGAATCCTAAAAGAAAAAGAATGAAACCCAAGGAAAACCCAGCTAAAGGTCCTGCTGCTGCAACCTTCAAAAGATCTTCACGCTTGGATACAATATTTCTAATCCTTGTTATAGCACCAAACGAACCTGTCTGCCATCAAAACAGTTCATTAGAGTTTCCACACATTCTAATAAAGAATACTAGTGAATGTGTGGAAGTAGAATGGCTTCAAGCAGCCATTGTGATTGCTATCTGTCCAGATGATGGGCAAGGTTGCTGTACATATTGCATGAGCATTGCCATTGATGTGATCCCATATCAATGAAGGAACCAAAGAAGTCAATGACATCTAAAGACCAAAGACTCGTACCTTTCCTGGCCAGTTCTACTATTCTAGCAATTCATAACAAGAGTTAATCATCCAAAGGTAATTTCAGCGTCGTTTGGGTTCAGATTTAAGCAAAGCTTAAATCAGCTTGATTAAATCTAATCAAGACAATTTTTGCCTTGAAGAGATTTAAGCCTACTAAAATCTGAACCAAACGATGCATTCATATTCTGCAGTTTCAAAATTATTCAACTAGGCCACCAGAAGTCAATCTAGCTTAACATTAGTAATTCCCGCTTCTAAATTGCAGCCCAAGACAGGGAATTAACTTCCAGTTAGATGCCTCCCATGCCAATAAAAAGATAAAAGGAACTATGACATGCACACTTAACTCAAGCTTTACTTCCTACAAGGCAACAATGGTTCCCATCTACTGGATCTCACGGTACTAAACCAGAAAAAGAAAACAAAAAAGGGTTCCTTTCAACTAATAGTTAGTACAGGGCAGCCATATTTATCACCTGCCAACTCGGAACAAAGTATGGAACACCAAGCATAACTCCTGTGCTCTTGGAGACTAAAATGTGGCCCAATTCATGTACTCCAAGAACAAGTGCAGTCACAAGGGCTCCAGGTAGGCCGTCTGCTAACAAGTTGAGATTGTCAAAAGTTGATCTGCACAATAAAAATATTATTATTGTGGTCAAATAATAAAAATACAACTGATTTCTTCTCAAGTAAAAATTTCATGACTGAAAGCAATCAAAAGGACATAAATAGATATAAGAATTAGATAATAGTTGAAGCTTCTATTGCAAAATTGAAAATAGAAATACAAACAAGAACAATGATGTTAAAATTGAGTTGTCCCAGCACTGGAGGACAAGAGATAAAAAAGGAACAAAAAGAAGACAAATTTGCTAAAAGTACTGCTCTAGTTCAAGAAAAGCACACTCAAACCATGACAGAAGGAACGGCAAACATGCATGCTGATAACATCTTAATATACTCGAAATGCATAGAAAGTGAACATCATATATGTTAGAAGAGTGCAATAAGCTTAGCCAAATTCAATTTTTCTAGGGACAAAAAAAAGAATGAACCTGAAATTTTGTTACACTTTACTAAGGGTCAAAAAAACATAGTAAAAGAAAATTCATACAATAAGTTGGACTGCAGTGCAGGCACATTCCGCAGAAGCAGGGTAAACAGTGTAACCAGTCCAAAAGCCCCAGCAGCAAACCACTCAGGAATCGCTGCAAAAATAATGTGATGCCCGTCACAATTAAATCTTCAATTTCAACCACAGGGATTTCTGACACAGCCTAATAATGGGGGCTCTCGAAACAAACTAGCATGAATAACTACCAGTTGTCTCTGGTTGCAAGGTCTTTCTTGGAACTACAACCGCCACTGGTTTATCATCCTCCGGATTGACCAGAAGAAAAAGCTTATACTGATCGCCAAAATTATTCTGTGAATATGTTAAGCAGTAATTAAGTTGAAGGAATAATCAGTCATGAATTATTGTTAGTGATAAAAAGAGAAACGGCACAGGGAAAGATACCTGCATCCTAGTTGCTATCTTATCATAGCTTTTAGCAGCCTGTCCTCGCAAATTTCCTTTAAACAATACTCCACCCTAGCAAAATTATACCAACAAAATCAACAGAATCCCAATATGAAAACATAAAACAACCAAAGTTGGCTAAATGAATTTTAAAAATGCCAATAATTCTCTCTTTTCTTATTCAAAAGCATACTTTACTTCCTTTCTGTAGGAAAGATTCCAAATCCACTCAAAAGAAAACAACTAGAAACTCCAATTAGCAAACAGGATTTCTAAACCATCATAAAGCTTCTTTCGTTTTCAACTCTTCAAGTAGAGGTTTTCACACACAATGAGAGGAGGTAAGAAATAAAAAACTATGTAATCACCTCACCTCATATGGCTCCTGGGTTGTCACAAAAAATGTATCAAACCCAAATACTTGGTTCTTAAGAATGTCGATTGTTTCCTTTGGGATCCTGATTGATTCATCCAGTTGCTGTGGCTGTTCACAAAATCTTTATGAAAAGATGTAAACGGAAATACGGAAAGAAGATCACTCTTCTAATGGAAAAAGCATTACAGAATTGATCATAATCACCTTCACACCTGGAAGAGGTGATCCAATATTGACTTCTACATCATCAACATCCTGTTTCAAACACAACATCAAAGCAATAAGAATCCCGGGAACTAATCCTGAGTGCCCAGTCTCCCAAATGAAGGCCAATTCTTCCCTCGTTTTCTAATAGCAAAGGAAATTTAAAGTTAGACACAAATCCTAAAACTCGCAAACCAGCATAATCCTGAAATTTCATGATGAGATTTGCAAACAAAACCACTTCAAAACATAAAGTTTTACAAATATGTCGAAGTACATGAACGCAGGATCATGAGTTTATATGCAACATGGGAGAATAAATAATTTCAAATAAAATGCCCTGATAAGATGCCATCATTTCTAAACAAACCCTCTACCCTTAAATTTTATTAATGTTACATACACCTCTTTAAAGAAGAATATTCTCTCACATCTGAGAAATACAAATAGACAAAACAATTATTCCCTTCACATCAATCACAACAAAAGGATAATGCAATAAAAGTGAACTCTATCAAATTGCACGAAGTAAACGTTAGTATTTACTAGATCATCATCTGGTAAATAAGTTGTTGACCTAGGATAAGTCAACCCAATGATTTTGATGACAACAAACACTTAAGATCATCTAATGGTTTCATGTCAAGTATTTCAAAATCTATATATATGAACCAAAATGAGAACAAGATAAAAGTCTTGGATCATCCATGAGGACTCTACCGGAAGCAACTCATTAGAAATCATCTAAAGCTTCAAAGAGGGTTAAGTCTTAGGTCTTAAGACTTATGTAAGTTAGAGAAGTCTTTAACTATGCATTGGTTCTTATGCTTAATCATTTAAATGCATAAAAATTGACTTAGAATGAAATTAGGTAAAATCTGATGAATCATGTCAACCTAATTGTCAAACCAAATCTTTTGGGTTGTGAAACCCTCATGATTGTGTCGACCTAATTGTGAAACGCATTGACATAATAAAACAACCTATGGGTTTGTTTATGTCGACCAAAATCCAAAATTATATCAACGCAATTGCTTAATTCTTACCCAAATAACTATTTGTGTCGAACAAATAGTTGATCACGTTGAGTCAATGCTCCAATGGTTATATTTTTTCAATGTGTCATATGCAGGAATTAAAAATTTAATTCTCCTAATGGTTAGTTTACCTCTAGTTATAAACATCCTAATGCAATATCATTTATTAACACTTACAACAACCATGAACATCATTAATATTGCATTAACCATTGTAGAGAACATTTGGGCCTTTGCTAAGTTATTTTCTCTCTCTAGTAATAGCCATTTGATTTGTAAATCAATCTTATTGAGGATTATCTTGCTATTGAGCAATCACCTTATACTCATCATTTTTTATAAAAAAAATTGTATATCCTTAGAATGATAGAACATAATTCTAGTGTGAGAATCTCCTCAGAGGTTTTAGTGTGAGCCTTGAAACACTTGTTGAGAGTTAGGTGTGAACTTGTGAGAACATCGAGTTTAAGTGTGAGCACGAAAAACACTATGTAAGGTTGAATTGGATCTCCGAAAAAAACCGACATAATGTAAAGGAGGGCCTTGAAGAGAGTGGGCATAGGCTCGGGAAGATCCAATTTGCGGAACCACTATAAACCTCTTGTTTTTACAGTATCTCCAACCCTATCTCTCTAATTTAAGCACTTTTTATTCCACATATTTGATTATCATTCATTGTGCTTGAATTTAATTGTTAGTGATTGCAAAGAGAGTTAGAGCGCGCAAAAAGGTTTTAAATTGTCTTAAAACCAATTCACCCTCTTGGGTTTCTCCTCACCCTTTGGGCCAACAGAAGTTATCCAGGAACTTTACCATTCTATGGCTGCACTAGTATTATTATTATATAAAATTAAGAACCTGAACACCGCCTTGAGCTTTAGTTTCGACGCCATTATCATTTATTTCATCCACAACTACAGGCTGAGAATCGAGCTCGGATTTGTTTTGTAAAAGAGAATCAGTTGAAAGTGGGGTTCCTCCATCTTCGCATGCTCCTTTTTCCCAGAATTATAAGGATAAGGCTTAAAATTAAAAACAAGTATCTTAAGTTTGAAAAAAAGCAAGTTTTATTGAGCCAAATATAAGCAATACGCAAACTGTCACTTCTATGAGAACTTTTTTCTCTTCTGATAAGCAACACTTATGAAGATGTTTAAACACATGAATAAACATGAATCCATACATCATAGTCAAATTCATAGTTTAACAGCTTCACACAGCAAAATGGCCTTGAAATTGAAAGTTCTAATAACAAACCCCTATGCCACAGTAAAAGTGAGAATTTCAAATTCGAAAAGATTGGATTCCAAATCAAATCCTACTAAGCAACCATATGCATTACAAAAGAAATAACAGCAAAGTCACGAATCGAAGAAAATTGCAAAATGTACAACATGGGTCCATCAAAAGGCACAACTAATACCAAAATGAGAAGCTTACCAAACTTCTACAACTACATTAATCGCAATTAAGGATAATCTAACATTAAAACACTAAAACAAAACCTCACAAAATTTCAAAAAAAAAAGAAGAGAGAAAGTATTAGGACAAACTAATACAAGTACCTCATCGTTATCGCTATCTGGTTCAGTCTGTGTCTCGTTCACTTTACAAGCAACCTCTCTCTTCCCGCAAAATCTGATGCTATAATTAATTATCAGTAAAAATAAATAAAAAAGGTTTTAAAAATGTTTTAAAAAGAAAGAATATTATGTTACCTTGAAACCCGGTACAACTTCAAGTTCTTCTGACGACGCCGCTTCGGCTGAGCAAAATCAAGATTTGAAGAAGCTGAAAATGGCTGAAATCGAAGACCACAACAAGAACTACACTGTGATAATACGCCGAAATTCCCGCGAAAGCTTGCTGCAAAATTCATTTTTTATATAAAATAACTAAAATTTAAGATTCTGATTCCATTGACGATTTGAGTTTATATTCGCATAAAATTTGCAAATTCACAGTTTTCTGGGGGCGTCTTATCCTTGGGAGTGTGACAAAAATCTGATAACGAGCCAAAACAAAAAGGAATTATCTGGGAAATGAAAACTTTTCCCGAATCATCAAAACGCAGCGTCATTTTATCCGTTGTTGGTCTCCTATAACTACGCGTCAGATAAATAATGTACACTTAGAATACGTTCCGTTCCGATCCATTAAAATGACATGCAGTTCACTTACTGTTACTAGTAGAACGAAACTTTTCCTACGGCCTCTTGGTGAAAACGCACCCCTTGACGTCGTCTTGTGGTTTAACCCAAACAGGTATCGCCCTTACACAACACCCCCTCCTTTTGGCTCTTAACAGATCCAATTTACCGGGGGGGGGGGGGGGGGGGGGGGGGGGGGTGAATTTGTATAACGAAAATTTAATTGATAATTTTTGAAAATTTTACTAATAATATTAACCAATGTTTTCAGAGGTGAAGACGTGGGGCAATGTGTTTTGCTTCAATGAGGCGAGGCGTAAGCCTCGAGGCATTGGGCGTAAGCCTTTTGAAATGTTGGAGTGTTTTAAATAAAATAATATTAATTAAATTATAAAAATATTAAAAAATTGAAATAATATAAATAAATTAATTATCTATAAACTTTACTAACTTAAGACCTATGAATGAATATTTATCAAAATATTTCACAAACACTCGTTAACATCACAAAAACAATGTTAAGTAGTTGTTGTTTACAGTTACACATTTACATGATATAACAAATTCACATGTATCTCATCTTTCATCAATAAATTCTTTTTATTTTTGGCTTTTTTTCACTTTTAATTGCTGCCCATATCTATTAATATTGAAAGATTATAAATTTCTTCTTTATGATTTTTTTACTACATAGGATTCTTCCACGTTGTTGATGCCACTAACTGTTGGTGCTGACGTGGCTTGGGTGAGGATGTGACCTAGATGTTGGCGTGGCTTTGGTGAGGACGCGACCCGATCCTGCACAAGTAACAGGGGTGAACTGAAGGCCCTCGGAAGGAGGGGAGGGGGAGACCTCCGAGGGCGCTCCGAAGCTTAAGTTAGCTTGAGTTTAAAGGAGAAGCCGAGGGCTCAAAAGAAATCGAGGGCTTTAAATAGTTGGAGTGTATGTGCAGATGTGTGTCCATGTTGATGAAGTTCATACCTTGGCCCATTTATAGTCGTCCGCCGGCGGAGAGGGTATGATTACAAGCCCAGATAGGGCCTGTAGGGCTGTTGTAGGTCGTAGGGCGGCCATAGGACTGCAGACGTAGGCAGTCGAAGGCGGCGCGGAGCAACTGCAGGCGTAGGCGGTTAGGGTGGCATGGAACGGCGGCCATAGGGTAGCCGTAGATGGCTGTAGGGCTGTGCGTCGAGGGGGCCCAAGTCTGGGCCATTCTTCATAGGCCCAAAGGTTTTGTTGGGCCGGGAGATTTACTGGGCTGTTTCTTAGACCGGAGCATCCAACGAGTCGGAGAGTTAGTCTGGCTTGAACTTAGTTAGACTTGGACTGTTCTGTTGGGCCTGGAGCTCATTTGGGCCGGAGTATTTTGCTGGGCCCGAAGCCTGTTTGGGCCGGGGTATTTTGGGCCATATCACAGGCCCCCCACTTCCTTGAGTACATTTATGTGCTTAAGGAAGTATTTTGTGGGTTAGGCTTTAAATGGAGTTGAGGACTAAAACTCGATCGTGAGAGCTGAACAGTGACGCTCGGGAGGGGAATCATCAGTTCCTTGAGAGATTTATGGAAGTCAAAAAGGAAGACGAAATCACTCTGGAGGAGGATCGTGGCTCAACGAACATTGTCTTCCCCCTGATTTCAAACAGGGTCAGGACCTCTTTCAGATTTCGAGTGGAGGCAAGGACCTCTTCCAGATTCTGAGTGGGAGCTGGGAGGGTTCTTTGTGCCAAGGACTTCTCGATTTCTTGGAATCGAAGAAGAAGAGGGGCACGGCTGGGCTTGAAGGAGTACTACTGGTTCATTTAAGACCAGAAGGGGGGCCGTGTCTCTGGATGGTGGGCTCCTTGGTCCCTTGAGCTTATTGCAAATGAAGAAGAATAGGGGCTGAGGAGGTCACCTGAGCCTGGGGCTGCCCCTGAGCGCTTTCAATCTCAGGCTCATGCTAGGAGCTCTTCAGGCTGAAGAGGGTGAGGGAGCTTGTAACCGGGACCGCCTAAAGAGCCTGGTGTTTTGGTTTTCCCTTTGTACTTCGAGGCCGTTAAGGCCATATTTTCCTTGTACTTCGAGGTCGTTAGTTGTAATCCTTTGGATTAATAAAATATCTTTTCTTTCAATCTTTATCTTCGTAAGATATTATCCCTGCCTTTTATACTTGTATGAATGAATTGATGTTGATTTTGCCGAAATCTGAGAGAAGTTTCGAACGCCCGTACTAGGAGTAGCCTCGGTATAGTGTATACAAAACGTCTAAACCTTGGAGAATGAGGCCGGGCATTTGCAGTGTAGCTCAAATGCCCGGACTTTAGAGAACTTAGCCGTGTATGTAGCGTAATTTTGGAGAACTTGGCCGAATGTTAGGCAAGGCTCGGACTTTTGGAGAACTTGGCAGAGCGTTAGGCAAGGCTCGGACTTTGGAGAAAACATAGCCGAGCGTATGCAACGCAGCTCATACGCTCGGACATTGGCGAATACGGCAGAATGTTGGCAAGGCCCGGACTTTGGAGAATCCTTGGAGAAAACATGGCCGAGCGTATGCAACGCTGCTCATACACTCGGACTTTTTGGCGAATATGACCGAGCATTGGCAAGGCTCGGACTTTGGAGAATCCTTGGAGAAAACATGGCCGAGCGTATGCAACGTAGCTCATACGCTCGGTCTTTAGAGAATACGGCCGAGTGATCAAGACTTGGAGAATTTATGTTTGTGTAGCTTCCTCCTTCCTGCATACGTGGGCTTTTCTATCCACTCTGGGCCTACTAGGTTTACCCTACTTTAGGTGGGACAAACGATGACAGCTGACAAGAAATGGTGGCCCGTTAGGTTACAGTAGAATGCATGTTTTAGTGACAGCTGGAACCTTGGTGACTGGAAATGGCGCCTGGGGAACAGCAGGGGGCGCGTCCTTTCATCTGACGCGCGGATTGACATTTCTTGTTTCTACTGCCACAGCCTCTATATAAGCGGGTTCCCCCTTTCTTCAGTCTTCACTTTGCATTTTTGAGAGATCTTAAGAGTATCAGTTTTAGCTAGAGAGTCTGAGAGCGCTCGACATTGTTAGGAGTCTTCCACAAAAGCTTTTTCTTTCTAGGTGAGTGAGATATCTGGTGGTAGTAATACTAGCGGAGCTCTGTCCAGGGAATTAGAGGAAGCGATGGGTGTTTCTTCTAGTGATGGAGTCTCATCTCAAGAGGTGGTCATTAGGGGAGAAGGCCAGGCTCTCGTGCCGTATGAGGGAGACGGAGGATAGAGCAAGAAGGCCAAAACATCAAGAGAGGGGGACGTCCGGACGTCAATGGTTATTAGAGATGACGCCCTAGACACTGAAAGGGAGGAATGAATGTTCGAAGCGAATTCCATTCCAAGCGTAGTGGAGGAGGCTAGCCTCGTGAGGATGAGGGTTAAATATAGGATCCCCTTGGATTTTCATATGAGGGCCCCCGAGGGTGGGGAAAGGGCCTGCGATGCCCTGTCTAGCCGGGTGCCTTATGAGCTGTGTGTTTATGAGCATCAGCTTAAGGCTGGGCTCAGGCTTCCTCTTCACCCATTCCTCTGCCTGATACTTAGATACTTTGGCATCACACTAAGCCAGCTGGTGCCTAATTTGATCAGACTAATCTTGGCATTCATCGCCGTGTGCCAAGAGGTTAGAGGGGTGATGAATATCAATGTGTTCAAGGCCCATTTTCAACTAGCCCGGCTTGGTCATTTGGGATGGGTTATTGTCAACTCCAGGCGGGGGAAGAGTGTTCTGAAGGAGAAGCCTTCCTCCATAAAGAGGTGGAAGAGAGGCTTTTTCTTTGTTCGGAGTGCTGGGAGCTTCGACATCCCTCTCAATTGGAGTCTGGAGCGTGTCGGTAAATACAAAAAGCCACACCTCTTGCCCCGTGAGCAGGAGACGTTGAGGGTGATGCTGGCTGTGCCCCTGGATATCGAGGTGCTCGGAGATAACGAAGAACTCCACAGGCGCGGCCTATGTCTTCCCAGCCTTCCCTCGAGCCTTGAGCATGGTAGCCGTTAGTTTACTAGTTCATAGAAACTTTACCTTTTTTCTCCAAGTCTTTAATGCTTCTCTATTCGTGCAGACACAGAAATGACGGCGATGACTCACGAACAGAAAAGGGTTGAGGAAGCCAGCGGTTCCGGGCAGAAGAAAAAGGCAAAAGTCTCATCCATGGCTCCAATTCCAGCGGACAGTTCCCCGAGGCCTCCGGGTCCTGAAGAACGGGTGGACCCAGTCACGCCCACTCCTCCTACAGGGGCATCTTTGACCCAGGAAGGGTCTGGGATGGCCCCCTTTTTTACTCCACGGTGGGCTTTGAGGACAGAAAATTCAGTGTTCACTCACTCGAAAGTTGCTCGTGAGCACTTGGTGCTGGGGATCCCTCCTCGTGATATGGTGGATGCTTCGTCAAAACCCATCGAGTCGCTGTGCTCGGCTGCGGAGGTCACTTTTTCTCAGGTAACGCTTGTTTCGCCTTTTGGTTGGCCCACATGTTTTGACTAAAATCCGGATAAAAATTGTAGCAATTCAATTAGAAATGTGGTGCACATTGGTAACCATGAGAACCCGGCCCCAACCAATAAAAATACCAAAGCAAGAATTAACAAAAAGGCATTATTTATATATGCTTTAGTGAGCATAAAATAGCACCAAACATAGCACAAGACATAAAAATGGAGACAAATAAAGAAAATAAATTAAAAGATAATTATAAAAAAACTTTAAAAGATACTTATAAAAGAAATATTAAAAAAATACTTATAAAAAAGCAATAAGAATGTGTTTCGATCAATTGAATTTTATAAACTCTATGAAATTCATTAGTAATTATATATTTTTTATATTTAAAATAATAAAAAAACTATAAAATTTATTTCAAAATGAATTTTCTATGCAATTGAGTTAAGTTTTTTTATTAATTATATCAAAATTAAAAGAATTTACAAGTGAATTTAAGAAAATAAAAAGCTAAACATTATTCTGACCAAAATACCTGAAACTTTCTCTCTCTCTCTTCCCCTTTCCCTTTCTCTTTCCCACTATCTTTCTCCTCGCATCTCCCTCTCACTCAGGGCTGGAGCTACACTCCGAGCAAGTCTGGGCTTATGCCTAAGCTCTATTTTTTTTTTTATGAAAAAAATAAAATTATTTGTTAGCATAAAATGTCGTGACCCATCCTCAAACCCAGCCTAAGCCTCTCTTTTTGACCTAAAGTGCAATCGATCTCTTCCTCTCTCTTTTGCTCTCACCAAAATTACAACACCAACCCAACCACCAGATCATAAGTTTTCTCTCTTTCTTCTTCAATTTCGCTTGCTTTGCTTTTGATTCAAATTGTCTAGGTCTGTTGAGGAAAATATACAGGATTCTAGGAGTAATTGATCATTGACTTTTGTGTATATTATTGTTTTGATTCTTTCCTTTGTAATATGAAATAGAATAGGAAACTTAGCATGTATTACGCTGATATTCAGGATCTGGAATGATATCTCTGTTGTATATATCTCCATTTGCAACTTAATGGAAATAAGGTTTTTCACAACAACTAAATTATTATGGTATCAGAGCAGTGAAACGCATCTTGCAAAACAACTAAAACCTAGCTGTCATACCTTTCACCACCAGCTTCCATGGCAAAGGATGGCGAGAGAACACCAGAGAAACACGAAGTGTCCACTTTTCTACCTTCACTATTTGGATCAATCAGGCTTGGTCCTTGTGACTCGATTATTGACACAAGAAAACTACCCCGTCTGGAGTCATGCCATGCTCATGGCTCTCATCACCAAAAACAAAGACGACTTGAACGACGATATTATTATCAGACCTCTCTCTGGATCGACATTGGAGATCAAATAGTGGACTCACTGAAACCTTATTGTCAAGGGATGGATTCTTAATACCATCTCACCTAATATTGCACAAAGTGTGATGTACAATGATAGTGCTTTTGAGCTTTAGAACGAATTGAATGAGTGTTTTTCTCATACCAATAGCGTACAGGGAGGCATGAGCATTGGCGAATACTACACCAAATGAAGGGTTTGTGGGATACAAGAGATGCATTATGTCCTCCCCCACCTTGTGATGGTGACACGACAAAGAAGTTACAAGAGTATTAACAAACGCAACGAACCATAAAGTTTCTCATGGGACTTGACAGAGTCTATGCGACGGTTCATGGACAGATCTTACACATGGAGCCTTTGCCTGCGGTGAACAAGGTATTCTCTCTTATTATTCAAGATGAAAAACAATAGGTCGTTTCTTCACAGGTCATGAGAAAATACCAGATGCAGCTGCGTTTGCTATCAAGGACGGATCACAAAACTCAAACAAAAACCATCCGCCAAAGAATGCACACCTCAAGTGCGATCACTCCAATATCACGGGACACTCCACCGAAAATTGTCGAGCACATCTCAAGTGTTACTGTGGTTACAAGGGTCATACCATTGATTTTTGTCAAAAACTAAAGAGGGCCACTTCTCATGGAGACAAAGGGGGAAAGTCTAGCTTCCTTTCCAAAGCTAACTATGCTGATTCCAAACCAGATAAGGCTGAAGCATCGCCATCATCATACAGTCTTACAGCAGAACAATATCATGATCTAATTGCTCTCATTGATCAGACCAAGTCAGGTAGCATGGCCAATCAAGTGAGTTCAGCCTCGACAGTGAGCAATCTTTCAGGTACTACAACTTGTGCAAATGTTTTTAGCTCAGAAACTTATTGGATCTTTGACATAGGAGCAACCGATCACATGGTCTGCTCATCCAAATTAATGACTACCAGTACACATGTTACCAATCGTCATGTGCATTTACCAAACCATGCTCTTGCTCGTGTAACACATATAGACACCATATGGTTTTCTGACAAACTCATACTTCATAATGTGCTATGTGTTCCATCTTTCAAATTAAATTTAATATCAGTGGCCACTCTTACTAAGACATCCTCTTGTTTTGCAACCTTCACTAATAACCTCTATTTTGTTTAGGACCAACATTCGGGGAAGACGATTGGGACGGGAGTTGAGCGAAAAGGACTCTACTACCTGGATACTCAGAAGAATGCTAGGTGTTATTCTATTTCAGCCGATGTCTTCACCAGTTCTCACCTTTGGCATCAACGCGTTGGCCACCTTTCCAATAAAAGTCTGAAAGCTCTATCTTTATTTAATAAAACCATACACTTTTGTTCGATTGATGATTGTTCCATTTGTCCTCTTGCCAAACAAACTCGCAAATCTTTTCCTTTAAGTTCTATTAAAACAATATTACCTTTTGAACTGATACATGTTGATATTTTTGGGGGGGGGGGGGATTATCATGTTCCAACACTTAATGGGGCAAAATATTTTCTCACCATAGTGGACGTTTTTTCACGATGTACATGGGTTTATCTATTACGCAAAAAATTTGAGGCGCGTACTTTTCTTATTACTTTCATCAATATGGTTGAGACACAATTTGCATCTCGCATAAAGATTATTCGCAGTGACAATGGACATGAATTTGATATCACCTAACTATTTTCTGATAAAGGAATTTTACACCAAACCAATTGCATTTCTACTCTACAACAAATGGGGTCGTCGAACGTAAACACCGTCATCTTCTTAATGTCACCCGTGCCTTACTTTTTCTAGCTAATCTTCCTAAACAATTTTGAAGAGACGCCATTCTCATTGCCACTTACCTAATCAACCGCACACCCACACCGGTCCTTAAAGGTAAAACACCATATGAAGTCCTTTTCCATAAACCACCTACATATGAGCATCTACATGTTTTCAGCTGCTTATGCTTTGCATCCACCCATCATCATCGACCTAGTAAGTTTGACACTCGCTCTCTCCGATGTCTATTCCTTGGATATTCATATGGCACCAAAGGATATTGAGTCTATGACTAAGACACTGGACGTACTTTCATCTCTCGTGATGTACTCTTCCATGAACACATTTTTCCCCATCCTACTTTCGCTGCCGCACAACCACTCATGCTTTCCCCAACATCACATATTGTTTGCAATGACACCTGGACTAGTATGGGACCTCCGTTAACACAAGATCAGATATCAACACCTTGTCCAGACATTACACCTAATGCTCACGACCTAGCTACACCCGTTTCTCTAACACTTCAAACAACAGATGCCGAACCTAAACCTGACAATTCTTTGCCCTCAATTGGTTCACCTAAAACCTCAAGCTCTTCTCTTCCCTTATCACATCCTTTCCCCACACCTCCACATGAACCACGACTGCAACGCACCACTCATGCACCCAATTATCTTCAACAATACCATATTGAAGCATCATTTCTGTCTCGGTCCTTTCCCTCGTCTCACTCAGTGTTGACTGACAACAAAGGTATTCCTCATCCCTTATCTCAAGTTATCACTTACGATAGACTTTCAGCAGCACACAGAGTTTTTCCTACCTCTATTCAACTGTCAAAGAACCAACATCCTTTGCCTAAGCCGTCTAGGACCCTAAATGGCGATATGACATAGAGCAAGAACTTAGTGCACTCAAAGCCAATGGTACTTGGTCTCTCCAGCCTCTTCCCCCAAATAAGAAGCCCGTTGGTTGCAAATGGGTGTACAAAATCAAGTTTAACCCTGATGGCACAGTTGATCGCTATAAAGCTCATTTGGTTGCAAAAGGCTACAGCTAAGTTGAAGGTTTCGATTATTGTGAAACATTTGCTCCCATTGCCAAGCTTGTCACCGTACAACTCCTCCTTGCCGTGGCAGCCCTTCAGAATTGGCATCTTCATCAACTTGATATAAACAACACTTTCCTCCATGGTGACCTTAAGGAGGAGGTCTACATATCTTTACCTCCTGGCTTCAGACGAAAGAGGGAGACACGCCTATGCAAGCTACACAAGTCCTTGTATGGCCTCAAGCAAGCTTCTCGTCAATGGTTTATCAAGTTGTCCACAACTCTTACACATGCGGGGTTTCATCAGTCTAAGTCCGATCATTCATTATTCGTCCAAACCTATGGTACTTCTTTTACTGCCCTTCTTGTTTATGTGGATGACATTATTTTGGATGGGAACAATTTACAAGATATTGAAGAGATAAAAACTTGTCTCATGCAACAACTCAAGTTAAAAGACATTGGTGAGTTAAAGTACTTTCTGGGAATAGAAATAGCTCGATCCAAGAAGGGAATTGCCCTCTCAGAACGTAAATATGCACTTGAGATTCTGGACGACGCAGGGTATTTGGGAACCAAACTCGCCAATTCACCAATGGAGCAGAATTTGTCACTTAGCAGAGATGAAGGTGAATACATCGAGGATCTTTTTTCCTATTGCAGACTTATTGGGAAACTGATATATCTGACTATCACATGGCCAGACTTGGTGTATGCAGTCCACATACTCAACCAATACATGGACAAACCTCGCACCCCACATCTTAAAGCAGTTCATCGAGTATTACACTACATCAAGCACACACTGAGACAAAGAATTTTTCTCTCTGCAAACATCTTAATACAGATAAATGCCTTTTGTGATGCGGATTGGGCTAGGTGTCGGGACACACGACGATCAACCATGGAATATTGCATCTTTCTTGAGCATTCCCTGATCTCCTAGAAAACCAAGAAGCAAATCACAGTTTCACGATCAAGTGCAGAAGCGGAATATCGCTCTATTGCATCGGCATGCTGTGAGGTTACTTGGCTACGATACGTTTTGCATGATCTCGGAGTTAATCATTCGTAGCCAGTTAAGTTGTACTATGACAATCAAGCAGCACTTCACATTGCTTCCAAACCCGTGTTTCACGAGCGTACCAAGCACATAGAGATTGATTACCATCTTATAAGAGAAAAGATTCAGGTCGAAACAGTCAAGACTTTCCAAATATCTACATCGAAGCAGTCAGCAGACATCTTCACCAAGTCGTTGGGTTTTCCACAATTTTCGAATTTACTCAGCAAGTTGGGAATGATTAACATCTATTCCAACTTGAGGGAGAGTGTTGAGGAAGATATACATGATTCTAGAAGTAATTGATCATTGACTTTTGTGTATATTATTGTTTTGATTCTTTCCTTTGTAACATGAGATAGAATAGGAAACTTAGCATGTATTACACTGATCTTCAGGATCTGGAATGATCTCTCTATTGTATATATCTCCATTTGCAACTTAATGGAAATAAGGTTTTTCACAACAGCTAAATTATTAAGGTCTTAGGTTTAAAAGTGTAAATACAGGAAAGCAGGCAGCAATTAACATAGTCTAAGTTGTTCAATTATGAGGAGTAAGGATTAATCATCTAAGAGGAAGGGGTGCTCACTGCCTCATTGGCCACCGCTGTGCTCAGAGTCCACTATTGAGACGAGAATTGAGCAAATTACAGGTATGGTTTCTTTCTCTACAGCTTCGACTTATTGGATTTTTTTTCTTTCTAATTTTCTTAAATTCAAAAGAAGATTTTTTGAAGTGTTATTAGACGTTTTATCCATTAATTTTTGTTTTTGCTAGGTGATATGAATATATGATAATCAGTTTTTGCTAATGGATTTTTGGAGGGGTTTTTATTGCTGGGTGATATGAATACGTCTTACCACCGACTTCCTATTACCGACATAGTGACATGAACCCAATTTGTAAAGCTACATAGTTATGCATTCTGCAGCTAGAGTAAAACTCTTGTACTCGTTACACTCGATCGGTTTCCAGTTGTTTTGTTAGGTAATCACAACGGATTGTAGAAATGACTTCTAAATAAAGTTGTCATTTGATAACTTTTTTTGTACATGTAGCTTCTGATTTGATCCCCAGAATCTGTTTGTTAATAGACTTTAGAGGTAGTTGTGCAATAAGGTTTTCGTAGGCTGCTCTATGTGGCCCTTATTGATGATGAATTTTGTTGCAGTTGGGAAAGAAGAGGAATTATGCCCTTCCTAATTCCTATCAAAGGAATTCCTTCAGTTTTAAGTACTTGTTTCTGGAGGATGCATTTCTTTTTTAAATGATTTCACATAAAGGTACAACCTATGAATGAAATGCTAGAGTTTCTTTGTTTACTGAAGGTCATTTGATCCATTCTCTGTCATGGTTGGGGTTTTTACTTGACTTATTATAAGATATAGTTTTTGGGTTCTTGCATATGGTATTCACGTGGATGTTTGATGAGACTCATGCCTTGAGGTCTTTTAAAGATGTTGCTAACTTATTACTTATAAAAAAAATGCTACGAACTCATTGGCTGAGAAGGAGGATTGGCCTCCATTGTATGACATTACCACACTAAACAACAAGGTCTATTGCCTTCTGTTGTAGTGTGCTAATGTTAATCTTCTACTATCATAATTTGCCATAATTTCTTTTAAATGGAAATTTGAACTTTCCAATAGCATATAATGTTTACATTTTCTGTTATCTTTTGTTGCTTTAATAAATGAAGATGTTGGGTTTTTCTTCCAATGCTAGCAGGTACGTACCTGTTGCTGCTACAATTTATTACGAAGATATTTATGTTAACTTCAAGTTGGTTATAGAGATAGCATCTCAAATAGAATCCGACCGTGGATAATTAATGAATATGTGCATTCTGCTACAATTTACAAATTTTTTTTTTTTGCGCTGTGAATAGAACAACAAACTCACTTTCAAGAGTTCCTTAATCGTTTTGGCAATCAAATCCTCTGGAAATCCAAAGATCCGCATTGCATCTAGGTCTGCGTCCATTCGTGTCACACCCCTCTGCAAAATCGATCCAAAGAATGAAAATCAAAATACAAAATGAGACGAAAAGAAAACTTCAACAAAATAAGAGTTGCATAAAAAGAGGGGGGGGGGGGGGGGGGGGGGGGGGAGGGAGGGGAGGGAGAGATAAATGGGAAAGTTCGATGAAACGAAACAGGAAACAATGCGAAAAGGGTCTGGAGAAGAAAATGTGAGAAAATGGTTTAAGTGAGTGTGAGTCTCGAAAGTGGTCCATTCGAAGAAAGAGAAAGGAAAATGGCAAAGAGCAAGAAATGTGAAATGGGTCACCTTTCTTGGTCGTCCTCTTGGTGCCATCCTTTCTCCCGTGACTCTGAAGAGGCAAAACGCAACTCAGACAAACTTTGCTTTTCTCTTTGGTAGAACTTGGAAGAATCAATGGGAGCTGAATAGACTATAGGTTATATCAAGGAAACCATTGTCCTCATCAGTATTTCATGAATGTTATATACGGGGGACCATCCCATTAGTCAAAAGTGTAAGGTTGTACTATATTAGTTTCACCATAAAGTTATTCGTCTTCTATGAAACCCGCTTAAGGAGTTGGTAGCTGCTAATCTTTGATTAGTTAACCCTAAAAAATAGCAATAAATGGGAAAAGGAAGTGTAAAAGGCTTTACAAAAGTACAGATTTTTAGCAGAAACTGTAATTCATAGAAGCCTAAAGGACTATATTGGGCAGCAATTCAAAAGCTCAGACCTCACACTTGCTAAAAAGGGTTTTAGGTTTCATGTGTCTCCCCTCGAATTTCGATTTCACACTTTCTAAATTATTTAAAGTTAAAATCGGAATTTTGAACACTGCAAGAGAGAGTTTTCAACTCCATTTTGATATTGTAATGCATAAAAGACCAGTTTGATTATACAGTTACATATATTAAATTGACAGAATAGCAGAAAATGGAATCTCGGGAAAAGACTTGAACTGGAAATGATAGTAAACCCTTCATGAAGAGTTGAACATCTGTAGTAGCATCAAACTGGAATTTACAATCACATGGTGAATTCAAATTTTCATATAAAGATTTCATAGCAAAGCCACCATGAAGTTTTTATCTCCTATTTTTTTTTTCTTATTTGGCTGGTGTCAAGTGCACAAGATCTTCCTCATCATCACTGCTGATCCACCCATAACAAGGTTTACGCCTCCGAAGTGGATACGACTCCACTGGTGGTGGGGAGTAAATGTGTGGTGAGCAGGTTGCCGAAGAGGAAATCTGCTGAGAGTGGAGCTGAATTGTTCCAAGCTTGGCTTGTGAGCTGTCATCTTTCGTAGAGAATTGGATAAGGTGCATTACAGGCTGGGCGTTGATGTGTGGAGAGCTGACTTGTGCAGACTGCACCTGTGGGGAGTGGACTTGTGCTCCAAGCTTATCTTGCAATGAATCATCCTTCAAAGAGCATGGCATGGTATCAATTGGCGATGGAATTTGACTGTGTGGCGATTCAACTTGCGTAGAATGATCTGGTGAGGAGTGAACTTGCACTCCGGTATCATCTTCCTTCAAATCATCCTTCAAGAAACATAGAATTACTTTATAATCAGATTATTACAAGTTCTATTCAGAGAAAGATTATGCTCAACAAAATTCAACTGCAAAAACATTTCGTGAGAATTCAAAGGCATTATCGAAACTGAAAGGTCATGCAGCCACTTCTGTGGATCCGATGTAAGAGTTGTTGAAAACTTCATAAAATTTTAGAAAAATTTTACATCGTTCGCAAATCTGTGCAGAATGAATGTTGATCAAACACCAGATTTCTCCTCTTGTAAGAGAAATCAGCTAACAAGTAGTGTAGAGTCATCCAACACAATGTTTAAATATGCAAGAAAGGCATATTATTGTTTAACATAGAGACCATATAATCTTCAATTCTTGGCGTACGTCTTACCAGATAATTACTAGCTCACTACACCCTTTGATCCATTTTCAGTACAAAATCAATGGATAAGGAGGCAAAAGAAATATAGAAAAGGGGGTCAGTGTATGTGTCCAACTACAACCAAAACAAACAAACAGACAAACACCTTTATAATTTATCATATAATAATGAACAACTACTTCTAAATGTTTGCTACCATGTATAGATGGAACAGCCCAACAAATAATGAAATCTCATGGATATGCAAAACTTCATATATTTTAAAGCTAAACTGAAGCCGGTACAGAGCTACAAGCATCTATTTCTAGGGGAAAAAAAGCGCATGCCACATGTTTAACCAACCAAATCATCGAACTCCTCAATCCAGAAAAAAAAAAATTAGGGTTACTTTCTTGACATAAACTAAGTTATAACCACAGTTTATAGACCAAATAATGAGCCTCAAAGTGATCTTGTGGCCAATATACCTATGTCTACTCTGCATATCAATGACTAAAGCACCAATCATTGGATACCAATAACTATAGCAATGATACAAATTTTGTCACCTCATGCTTCAGAACTTTGTAGTTTACTTGGTAAGTAGCCATACACTTCAATGATGTAAAATAAGTAAATATTATACATGCGCTGATTAAATATATTAAAAGGTGAACATTTTGGATATATAAAAGGCAATTGCTCCATGCCAACTTCAAGAAGAGCCTATGCATTGGTGACATTTAAACCAAATACATATTGAACGAGAACAAAACTAACTAGTAGAAATGCTTATTTTATACCTCAATGGGAAACAAAGTCTATAATATGATGTATAGAACATAAATACTTCAAGTAACACATGACAGAAGACTAATCAGTGTTCATTGTACAGATTCTTGTAATTTAAAAATTCCCCTCATTTTTTCATGAATGCACAGTTTGGTATGTAATCAAGAACAGACATATCACAAGCATATAAAAGAAACAATAGCCAAAAGAATTCGCATCTGACACAAACCTCACAATTTAAAATTTTCCATATGCCAAATTTAAGAAAGGAAGCAACATTACCAGAAGTTATTCAGACAAAAATTTTGAACCTGGAAAAAAAATAGAGATATCCTTTGTGTTGAACTTGACACCAAAGTCCAAGTTACCTTTCTTTCAGTCATTTCCATGTGAAGTTTTGTGAGTAATCACTTACTAGAAGAAGCCACAATAACACTTACAACTGCAATAAAATTGAACAGCTTTCATAGTAAAGGCAACGCCTTCATGATTAACATTTTTTCTGCTCAATATAACAGATTTAAGATGCTCTCTCTTCTTAGCGTCCTTGAGAGGGGCAATTTATACATAATTACCTCCCACACTCGCAAGAATGTAACTCATGAGATTTGATTACCCTTCCCTCTTGTAAGTTTGTGAGTAATGCTATTCACAGTTTCTCAAAAGGGGTTCTTCTGCAAGTCATGCTATGATTATCCAAAGTCCCCGCTCCATGAAGTGCTCTTTAGATTTGATAATTTTATTAAGGCTCTGTTGAAACTAACCACAATCTCCACTATTATGCAAATTCTCCTATCATCATTGATCTCGAAAGTAGGTTAGTGTGACAGAACTCTATAACCCTATGATTGTTTTTCTTTTTCATCATTTATGTGTTTCTAGTTCAGAGAACATGAGAGAAGATGGTACGCAAAACAGGATGAAAAGAAAGAGAATGGAAACAATCAATCTAATGGCAGATTTCTACGTTTCCTTTTCTTACATTATGGCCCAAATAGAACGGTGAACACGAGTGCTAAATTTCCTTTTATTTTGATTCCTAACTGCTTTCAGCAACCAAACCAAGCACGCAAACAAACATAAATACTTATTTAAACAAAACTTCGAAATAACAACAAAACTTACCTTTGGCGAAGATTTCTCTGTAGAAGATTTCTGTTCAGCATTCTCCTGCTCAGATTTCTCTAATCCTTCAATTATCGTGTCTATCAGTACCCTATAAGAAGCTTCTTCAATGAAAGTCCACCCTTCATCTCCACCATAAGCCTTTGAAACACAGAAACAGCACAGAAGCCACTAAAATGAGTACATATATCCTACGAATACGTATATCTTTCTGTTTGGTTGCCTATAATTCCAATAGAAAATAAAAAAAAATTTACAATCTTGACGTTTTGTTTCCTCTTAAAATCCACAAACAACAAATACCCTTCCACTATGTTTGGGAGTTCAAAGGGAAAGGAAAGCAAGGATTTTTAAAGGAGAGGTTGATTACTACTACTAGAGTGTAAACAATCTACATTTTTATGAAAATCTGCAAACCCTTTAATTTGGAGTGTTAAAAAAAATTGACAGGTCTAGGGTTTATAAGAAAACCCAAAACCTTTCCCATTTCTATGAAAAAAACTGGCAAACACGGTTTTTAAGTAACCCTCGTTTATTTTCAAAGCCCCATGTTACAAAAGCTAAGTTTTAAATTAAAAATCAAAACTTACATTCATTGTCATACATTTTCTCAGCAAACAAAAACAAAGGAGATCAAAAGACACTCACATGTATATGCATATAAGCCTATATGTATTTATGTACATAAAGGAGTCACCTTGAGTAGTTCCCTGACACTTTTACGAACCAAATTATTAGGGAAGCCCATGGGACGGAGGGCGTCAAGGGCAGCATCAATCCGTTTCAGACCCACCTGAGAATTTCTCGTGAAACAAATGGAAAATATGTGAGAAAGAGTAGGAAAATGCAAGGAGCCAAAAACAAAGGAGTTGGAGGGAACACGTGAAAGCCGCCGGATTAAGACCTTTCGGGTTCGTCTTCTCGGTGGCATTTTTTGATTGTTTTCCTCGCTTTCCTTTACTGGGTTTTGTATAATTTACTCTGTTGTTGCCGAGAAAGATTCACATCACTGTATCATATCATACCAGAACATCAATTGTTTAAGAGTGAGGCTTTGATCCTATGTGGTGTGGGAGATCAACTCCTTTGCTAAATTGCCAAGTAAATCCGGCTAAATTGCCAAGTAAATCCTAGCATACACAAATTTCGATTGTAGAGTTATCCGATCCAATCTCAAAATTTAAGAGTTCAATTCTATGTGCCAAAATAGTGTACTCGATTTTATGGTTTGGTGATAGTTATGATAAAGACAGACAGAATTATAAGTGTTTAATGGTCCAAATGAGTAATATTAAAAATAAACAAATATAAATTTTGTGAATAATGAAAAAAAATCTCGCACAAAATAAAAGAGATAAAACTCTCGAAGTCAATTTTTCGATACACCCAAATTTAATTACCAAAAATACAATGCGAGTGCAATAGAAAAAACACAAGCAACTCTTGTTGTTCCTTTTCGTACCTAACTCTGCACAAAGAGAATTAAATTCTCACCATGTTTTTATGGCTGGTTGCCCAAATGATAAAAGTCTAATCACAGGGTTTAGTATGAACTAAATAAATTTTAAGATTTGTTATGAAACTGAGTCAAACCACAGAGTTTAGTATGAACCAAAGTAAATATCAGAGTTTGTTATAAAATGAGTCAAATCACAAGGTTTTCTATATAATTTAACTTAAATTTATGTCATGAAACTTTTCGAGAAAAATCATATTTTTTTCATTTTGAAGGACTGCATTTTCTAGTGTTTAATGTATAAACATACTTGGGTAAATTTTCATTAAATTTAGAATCTTTACCTTTTCTTTTTCTTCTTCATGAGAAAGGTTTTAAGTTGGTGACCAGGAAAAAAAGTTTTAAGGTATGGTTTTTGTGTGCACAAGATTGAAGTGTTGCATGAATAAACTGAAATCTGTATACAGTTTTCAAGCGGCGTTGTTGGGGGATATTCTATAGTTTTCAATACACATCAAAATCAGTTTATCTCTTATTCTCTCTGTGTGTTCTATTTGTAGAAGAGTTTTACCATATTTTATGAATTTAAAACAGTCCCATTCCATAGAAGAGAAAAATCATAAGCTTCGATTTCATACCAACAATCGCAATATTATTTGCTTCTCACTTTTGTCAATAACAAATTTAAAAAAAAAACGATCGTTGCAACCTATATCGGCCATGGCCTATTACTACCAATCCCTGTCTCAAACTCACTGAGAAGAGTAAAGGGTAAGTTTCCTTGGTAAGCAAGCAAATCCATAGAAATCATTTTGCACACTTTTCACCCATTGATGCCAAAAATCTGTTGCTAGGTTGGATAACTAAAATGCTAGGTCTGCACAGAACGAAAACGTTGAACTAAAGAGTCATCGGAGGAAGAGGGATGTAGACTGAGGTTCCAACCCAAGAGGGGAGTGAATTGGGTTTTTAAAACTTTTTGCTAATTAATCACAAGTTTATAAAAACATATGAACCAACAAGCATGTAAACAAGTAATGTGCTGTAAACAAAAGAGTTTAAGGAATAGAAGATGCAAACTCAATTTATAGTGGTTCGGCAATATCGGATTCGTTCCGACCCTACATCCACTCTCTTCAAGGAACCTCCTTGAAGTAATCCACTAATAACCTTAGTCGTGCACTTCACGGGTGTTGCACAAACCTTACAATCCCTTCCTCTCGGAAGCAAACCCCTTCCTCTCGGAAGCAAACCTCTTCCTCTCGGAAATAAACCCCTTCCTCTCGGAAGCTAATCTCTTCCTTTCGGAAACTGATCCCTTTACAATAAAAGCTGTAAAGTAAATGGTAGAGAGACAACAATGAAGGCTTATACAACTTAATAATATCTCTCTTTCAAGGTAAAGCTTGAAGAATGGCTCAGCACAAATATTTCAAAGCTTTTTGTGTATCAAAGAGTAACAACTTGATTGAATGTGTAACTTCTTGTTTTGAAATGCTCAATAGTGTGGGTTTAAATAGCCTTGATGTAATATGCTCGTTCTGAATTGATTTGATACGCTTTTGTACATCAAATATACAAGTCTGGTGCAATAACAGTCATATTTTTTGAATTACCAGTCGACTGGGTCTTAGTACCAATCGACTGAGTCCACTTTAAAAATCTCAATTTTAAGGCCATTGAAGGTACCAGTTGACTGGGTATGACTTACCAGTCGACTGGGAAACTTCTTCCCAAAGTACCAGTCGACTGGGTTAACTAATCGATTAGGGACTGTCTGTCCAGAACACCAGTCGACTGGTATGAAGCATCCAGTCAACTGTGGACATACTATCCCATATACCAGTCTTCTGGTATATGTACCAAGTCGACTGGGTTGCTTAACAACCCAGTTTTCATGATTTAAAGAGATTTTAACTTTAAAACATTTGATTAAAAGGTTATGTTAAAATACTTCTCAAAAAGAGCCATTGAACAAGTTAATTACCTGAACAAGTGGGACTTACAACTTGTTTTAATACCTTAGACCTATACTAGTTCTTCTGTCTTCACTTAATGTTCGATTCGGGTTGAGTTCTTGCACCTTGATCCTTGGTTGAATACTCTTATTGCTTAATACACTTAGATAGCATCGTTAGTATAATAAGAGTTATGTTTTGTCATCATTAAAATATAGGTGAGGGTAAAAAATCTCCCCCTTTTTGATGATGACAAAACTTATGAGAAAGAAAAACAGTTTAAGAAACTAAGTGTTGGATTTTTTGGAAAATCGGGCAGAGTCTCCTCTGTTTTATGAATAAAACCGACCTGTAAAAGGATCAAACGCAGTTTATATACAACTTAACCAACCAATACAACATATATAATCATATTCCAATATCTTTGGAGCAATGCTCCCCCTAAATCTATGCATTATCTTGAGTTTACATTAGGTTTTCATATTTTCTTATTTTTCTTCCCCGTTTTGACAACAGTATAAAAGGGGCAATAAACTAAAAAATAAGCTATATAACTATAGTCATCAAGAGCATGCATAAGCAAACCTGTATGCGAAAATTTGGCATCATTCGGAGTTTGGAAGCCTTCCCTAGAAGAACCGAAAGTTTCTATACAAGCAGAAGCAGTTTTAAAGCATATATTTGAATTTAAAGAGATATAAAGCATGAAGACATATGTAAAACAAGTACATGAAATAGATCAAAGTCGAAACAAAAGTCATAGTCATATACAACAAAAGTCTATACATTGTAGGCTTCGTAGAGCCATAACAGAAGTACAAAATAACATATGAGACTAGGTCCATGCTAAGAACAATGAAAAATCTACATCAAAAAGTACATCGAGAGGAAGATAGTAAGGCGACTTATAGAGCGGGAGATCCAAGTCATCACGAATGAGATCTCGAATCTCAGCTAGGGAACTCTCGAGGCGCTCTCGGTGCAGCTCGAAGTCATCTTGGAAGGTCTCAATAGAAGAACTCAAAGTCTGGAATTCGGACTGCATGGTCAGTTGGAGGCTCGTGATAGCCTGAAGTAGATCGTAGTACTAAGCCTGACCAGCACTCGAGTCACCCATAGGAGGTGCTTGGGCATCCTTATCCATATTAACATCAGTACCCTCATCCTCGTCATCACTGCTGTCGTCATTTCAAATCCGAATGTGCTTCTCGGCCTTAGAGTAAATGCAGCCATCGCAGACTGTGCATCCCATCTTTTTTAGCGAGAAGACGTTGATGATGTCCTTTGGCCCGATATCCTTAGCCTAGGAGGCTAAGAGAGGCACTCGAAAGTGCTGGAGTATGAGTGTGATGAGCATCCCGTAGGGAAGACATCCAGAGTCACTCGCTTCGCCATTTATCATGTTGGCGAGCAGTAGGGGGTATATATTGAAGTGGTGCCCAGTTTAAGGCACTAAATCAATACGGTATCAATCTTAGATAGATACCCCCGACTCCCTAGTCTTGGGTGGATGGTCCAACTCATTATGAGGTTGAACAATTTTGAGTCTAGGGGCATATCACTATATGTGTGAAATGTAGTGGGTCTGAACACATAGTTAGGGTCGCCCTTAACTATCTGACACGCCTTCTCAACCTTGAAATTGTTTGGCTATCCATCCAGACTCCACTGGATCGCTCCTACAGGGATCCTCAAAATACTCATCAAGAGGTCAGTGTTGACCTCAAACTCTACACCCATGACACTGGTTCTGAATCTCAGATCCAGTGGACTGGGTTTCACTAAGTTCGCATAGAACTAGTGAATCAGTCTCGGGTAGAATTTCTCATGAATCTTGACCAGTGGGGTCAGGTGAATAGCCTCAAAGTCATGTAGTATATCAAAGTTACCATGACGAATAAAGTCGAAGTCGACAACTCTACCTGTCATGATTTTCTTGAGGCGGATAACAGAATTATACTTGGCCTTTACCGCTGGGCTGCAAAACAGAGTATCATCCAGCTCTGTTCTGGGCTTCTTACTAGATGAGCCCGCCACGCCCTTCCCCCTCGAATCCGAAACCGTAGACCTTGGCCTTGTAGGCTCATTTGGTCCCTCAGTGGTGTATTTAACTCGGATTCTATCGGTCATTTTCGGAAAAAAAAAAAAAAAAAAAAAGAGTTTTTGGGTAAAATGAGTCTTTGGTGGAAATATGAGATTTCAACCGTAGAAAGTTGAAAAAGAGGTTTTAGATGAGTAGATCGATGTGTTTAGGTAGTGTTTTGAAGGTTTTTGGATCAAAATGGCTAGATTTTGTAGAGAGAGAAAGCTAGGGTTTTTGAAAATGGCATGAAAATATGAAAAAAAATGAAGAGCCTATTTATAGAATCGCGATACCAGTCGACTGGGTCCTTTGCAGAGATGAAGGATTTTGCATACCAGTCGACTGGATTAAGGTACTAGCCGACTGGAAGAACTAGCAGACAGATACCAGTCGACTGGGTAGTTTATACTAATCAACTGGGGTGATAACTGAATCTAAAAAAAATTGGCTCCAAACAAGGTTTTGATGTACTAGTCGATTGGTATAGACTTACCAGTCGACTGGAAGATAGGCAGAGACTTACCAGTCGATTGGGATAGACTTACCAGTCGACTGGACCCTTAATGAAAATTTTCAGTCTTGAGTCTTAGCACAAATTTTTTTTTATCTATGCCATCTTGAGTGAGGGAGATATTAAACAAGGATTAATACTCTTTCACTAGATGTCAAGTATACATAATGATGAATGAAGAAGCAATCAGACATTCAGTTTATTATAACCTAACAATCCCATCAACATTCTAATCTTGCAAAAACTAGCTTCACTTAGAGGTTTTGTAATAATGTCAACT
Source organism: Bretschneidera sinensis (assembly GCA_023935145.1). NCBI lineage: Eukaryota > Viridiplantae > Streptophyta > Magnoliopsida > Brassicales > Akaniaceae > Bretschneidera > Bretschneidera sinensis. The sequence continues at coordinate 20,089,428 of CM043703.1, forward strand.
ATTTGATTTTTTAAAGGTATGAATTCTAGTCTTATATCACCTTTTTGAGCATGATCTCTTAAGAAATGATTTCTAATTTCTATGTGTTTAGCTCTAGAGTGCTAGATAGGATTGTTGGTTAGGTTGATAGCACTTGTATTATCACAATGTATTGGTATACTTTTAAGGTTCATGCCGTAGTCTTCTAGTTATTGTTTCATCCATAACACTTGGGCACAACAACTTCCAACTGCTACATATTCCGCCTCTGCAGTTGATAGTGCAACTGAATTTTTGTTTCTTGGGAAACCAGGCGGTTAACATTGCACCTAAGAATTGGCATGTTCCACTTGTGTTTTTTCTATCTAACCTACATCCAGCAAAATTAACATCTGAATATCCTACAAGCTCAAAAGATGAATATTTAGAGTACCATAATCCTAGGATTTGAGTTCCTTATAGATATCTAAGGATCATTTTTGCTGCAACTACATGTGATTCCTTAGGATTAGCCTGAAATCTAGCACACATGCATACACTGAACATAATAATAAGTTAACTCACAGTTAAATAAAGTAAAGCTCCTATCATGCTTCTATAATATTTAGTATCTACACACTTATCTTCTTCATCAATGTCAAGTTTTGTAGATGTGCTCGTAGTACCAAGTGGCTTTGAGTTTTCTATCCTAAACCTCTTTAATAGGTCTTTAGTGTACTTTGATTGATTGATGAAGATGTCTCCTTTCAATTGTTTGATTTGAAGTCCAAGGAAGTAGGTAAGCTCTCCCATCATGCTTATTTCAAATTCACCTTGCATGCACTTGGAAAACTCTTGACATATAGATTTATTAGTAGCACCAAATATAGTATCATCAACATATATTTGGACTAATAGAATGTCATTTTTTGAGTCTTTGTGAATAAGGTTGTGTCTATCTTACCTCTTACAAAGTTATTGTCAATCAAAAATTTACTTAGTCTTTCATACCATGCTCTTGGAGCTTGCTTGAACCCATATAGAGCTTTAGAAAGCTTGTAGACATGATTTGGAAGACCAGGATTCTCAAATCCAAGAGGTTACTCAACATAAACTTCTTCTTCTATAAAACTATTTAAGAAAGCACTTTTTACAGCCATTTGAAATAACTTAAACTTATTAAAGCATGAAAAGGCTAATAACATTCGAATAGCTTCTAATCTTGCTATTGGAGCATAGGTATCATCAAAGTCTATTCATTCTTCTTGATTATATCCCTTAGCAAGTAGTCTAGCCTTGTTCCTAGTTACTATTCCATTTTCATCCATCTTATTTCTAAATACCCATTTAGTTCCTATTATTGTATGATTCTTAGGTCTAGGAACTAGATTCCAAACATTGTTTCTTTCTAATTGATTTATTTCTTCTTGCATGACAATTATCCAATCATTATCCTTTTCAGCTTCTATAAATGTCTTAGGTTCTATTTGAGACAAATAAGCTACACAATTGCAAATATTTCTAATTGAGGAACGATTTCTTACCCCTTGTAAAGGATCACCAATCACTTGATCGATCAGGTGATAATTTACATACCTCCAATCTTTAAGAAGACTATCCTCTTGTTGGCTTATAGATGGTTGGTCCAATTTGAGAGTTTCCATCTCTTTATTTGTTTGAGGTGGACTCTCATTTGGGTCAACAATGGGAGTAGTGGTTTCTGTTCTTGGAATAAAATTTGCATCATCATTAAAGGAAACTTCTCTACTACTAATTGGGTTAGACTCATCAAGAGTTACATGTACGGATTCTTCTACCACTAGTGTTCTCATGTTGAAGACTCTATAAGCCTTGCTAGAGGTTGAATATCCTAAAAATATCCCTTCATCAATCTTAGAGTCAAATTTACCCAAATTAGTTTTTTTGTTATTTGGGATGAAGCATTTACAACCAAAGGTACAAAAATTGGAGATATTAAGCTTTCTACCTTTCCATAATTCATAAAGAGTTTTATCAAGCATATACCTAATTAAGATTCTTTTTAAGATGTAGCAAGAAGTGTTTACCGCTTTCGCCCAAAAGTATTTTGGTAAACTATTTTCACAAAGCATTGTTCTTGCAAATTCTTCTATTTTTCTCTCAACAACTCCATTTTGTTGAGGAGTTCTAGGAGCTGAAAAATTGTGATCAATTCCATTTTCATCACAGAATTTTGAAAAACTTTGATTTTCAAATTCTTTTCCATGATCACTTCTAATGCTTGAAATATAAATTTCTTTTTCATTTTGAACCTTTTTGCAAAAGTTTTCAAATCCTTTGAAAGCTTTATCCTTGTAAGCAATAAAGATAACAAAGGTATATCTTGAATAGTCATCAATAATAACAAGAGCATATTGATGGCCACGTAGATTAATGGTACTTATTGGACCAAATAAGTCCATATGCAAAAGTTCCAATGGTCTAGTAGTTGAGACCATATTTTTTTATTTGAAAGAAATCCTAGTTTGTTTTCCCATTTGACAAGCATCACATACTTTGTCTTTTTCAAAATTGATTTTGGGAAGTCCAATGACTAAATTTTTTCTATAAATGATTTTAAGCAAATTCATATTCACATGACCAAGCCTTCTATGCCATAGCCATGGATTATCACTAAATGCAGGAAAACATTTTTTATTTTCGGAATGCAATGATTTTAAATCAACTATATAAACATTTTCATGTCTATGGCCAACAAACTTGATCTTGTTACTCTTGATGTCTATAACTAGACAATGAGAGGTTTCAAATATGACTTTGTTGCCCTTGTCACAAAGTTGACTAATACTAAATAAATTTGGCTTAAGGCCTTGTACTAGCAATACATTATCTATGGTTGAGAAATCATTACCAACTTTTCCATGCCCGATGATCTTTATTTTTGTGTTGTCTCCAATGGTGACAAGTCCACCATCTCTTAGAGTTAGCTCTTTGAATACACTTTTATCACCGGTCATGTGCTTTGAGCATCCACTATCAAGGTACCAACAGTTATCTTTTTCCTTGGTGTGGAGACATATCTACATCACACAAGGATATACAATTGCATTTTTAGGTAACCAAAATTTCTTGGGTCCTTTGGGGTTAGTCCTTGAAAATATGATTCTTTTTGGGACCCATACTTTCTTAACAATATATGGAGTTCTATAGATATGATGATGCACAATTCTAGGATAATAGTTATTGAATTTTCTAGGAGTATTTAGTTGTGCATGCTTATAACACTTAGGATATGAATTCCTAGGATACATGTTTCTATTGTGAGGAATATGAATATACATGTCATTTCCAAAAAATGTATGTAGATGATTTCTAGGATACATGTTTGTATGCATACTATTTCTAGGATGATGGTAACTCTTAGTTTGTGCAGTGTGCAAGTTTTGATTATACATATTGTGTCTAAGATGCATATTTTGATTATTTCTAGCATGTATATAAGCATTCCTTGAATGAGCATACATATAAGCATGAGTATTTCTAGGATTCTTCACTCTTATATATGCATTAGAATTAGAGTTTCTAGATATGCAAGCATTCATTGTAGGTGTGATATTGACCTTTAAAGTAGAGGCTTCATTCACACAAGAGGCTTTCATGAATAAGCTATCTTTTGATTTTTGCTTGCCTAATGGAGAGTACACTAACCCAGATTTCCCCCCCTTATTCTTTGGCAAGAAAGCACTTTATCAAGCTTTTCTTTTCCAAGCATGAGTCTAGATATTATGCCATTCAATTCTAATATATTTTTCTTTAGGTTTTCATTTTCATCCTTAAGAAAGTCTTAAGAAGAATCATAAAGTAGTGAAGATAGTTTTTCTTTCTCTTAGACTTATCATCTCTTTAGAAAGGGATGACACATTTTTCTTAAGACTGGAGTTCCTAGAATCAAATTTCTTTAATTCTTCATGCATTTCATTTATGACTTCTATTAGTTCTTCACTACTACTAACCATGTTATTCTTAGAGGATGGAGAAGATGATACCTCATTTTCATCATTGATAGCCATAAGACATAGGTTGGCAATTTCCTCATATTCAACTTCTTTATCCGAAGAGTCTTCTTCTTTGTCATCACTCCAAGTGGTTGCAATCATAGCTTTCTTCTTGAAGATCTTCTATGGTTTACTTGTAGCTGTGCAATCGGCCTTGATGTGACCGGGCTTCTTGCATCAATAGCACACAAGTGGTTCCTTTTTTTGAGGTGGAATCCTTTGTGTATGGTTTCTTGCTTTTTTCAAGAATCTATGAAACTATTTGGTGATTAAAGCCATTTTACCACATTCTTCGCTCCTCTCTGCCTCTTCTTCCGATTCTTATTCTTTGTTGCTTGTGGAGGCTTTGAGAGCAATCACCTTTTTCTTCTTCTCATCATCATTGACAGTGGGATTCATTTCTTCCATTTCACATGTCAACAATGACCCAAGGAGTGTCTCAACATTAAGTTTGTCAAGATCTTTGGCTTCCTGAATAGCCGTCTTCTTTGCTTTCCAAGTAGGTGGCAAAGATCTTAGGATTTTTCTAGTTAGTTCAAATTCCTCAATGTTCCTACTAAGAAGTTTCAAACCATTAACAGTAGTTGTGAAACGTGAGTGCATTTGAGAAATTGTTCGTTAGGAGACATTCTAAAAGATTCATATTCAGAAACTAGCATATAGATTTTTTTATTTTTTAACCTCACTAGTTCCTTCATATGTAACTTGCAATTTATCCTATATCTCCTTAGCTGAAACACATGCAGAGATTTTATTGTATTCAGATATATCTAAATCACAATGTAATATACTTGTGGCTCTACTATTGAGAGACATCATTCTACAATCCTCATCATTGTACTCAGTTTTGAGTTTAGGTATTATATGATTGATTTCTCCAATAGTGATTTCCTTTGTTGGAATTCTAGGTCCTTCCTAAATAACTCTTCACAGATTATAATCTTATCATTCGACAAAGATTTTCATCATGTTTTTCCAATAGTTATAGTTGGAGCCATTAAACAATGGAGGCCTAATATATTAGTGTCTCTCAGAATAGCTATTTGCTGTCATTGGATCAACTCAAGGATATTAAGCCTAAAATTGAGAACCTCGCTTTGATACCAATTGTAGACCAAGGTTCCAACTCAAGAAGGGGAGTGAATTGGATTTTTAAAACTTTTTGCTAGTTAATCACAAGTTTATAAAAACAGATGAACCAACAAGCATGTAAATAAGTAATGTGCTGTAAACAAAAGAGTTTAAGGAATAGAAGATGCAAACTCAGTTTATAGTGGTTCGGCAATATCGGATTCGTTTCGACCCTACGTCCACTCTCTTCAAGGAACCTCCTTGAATGAATCCACTAAAAACCTTAGTCGTGCAACTTCATGGGTGTTGCAAAAACCTTACAATCCCTTCCTCTCGGAAGCAAACCCCTTCCTCTTGGAAGTAAACCCCTTCCTCTCGGAAGCTAATCTCTTCCTTTCAGAAGTTGATCCCTTTACAATAAAAGCTGTAAAGTAAATGGTAGATAGACAACAATGAAGGCTTATACAACTGAATAATATCTCTCTTTCAAGGTAAAGCTTGAAGAATGGCTCAGCAAAAATATTTCAAAGCTTTTTGTGTATCAAAGAGTAAAAACTTAATTGAATGTGTTACTCCTTGTTTTGAAATGCTTAATAGTGTGGGTTTAAATAGCCTTGATGTAATATGCCCATTCTGAATTGATTTGGTACGCTTTTGTACATCAAATGTATAGGTCTGCCATAACAGTCATATTTTTCAAATTACCAGTCGACTGGGTCTTAGTACCAGTTGACTGGGTCCACTTTAAAAATCTCATTTTTAAGGCTATTGAAGGTACCAGTCGACTGGGAAACTTTTGCCCAAAGAACTAGTCGACTGGGTTGTTCTTACCAGTCGACTGGGGACTGTCTGTCTAGAACACCAGTCGACTGGTATGAAGCATCCAGTCAACTGTGGACATACTATCCCATATACCAGTCTTCTAGTATATGTACCCAGTCGACTGGGTTGCTTAACAATCTAGTTTTCATGATTTGAAGAGATTTTAACTTTAAAACATTTGATTAAAAGGTTATATTAAAATGCTTTTCAAAAAGAGCCATTGAACAAGTTAATTACCTGAACAAAGGAGACTTACAACTTTTTTTAATACCTTAGACCTATACTAGTTCTTCTGTCTTCAGTTGATGTTTGATTCGGGTTGAGTTCTTGCACCTTGATCCTTGGTTAAATGCTCTTATTGCTTAATACACTTAGATAGCATCGTTAGTATAATAAGAGTTCTATTTTTTCATCATTAAAATATAGGTGAGGGTCAACAAGGGAGGTGTGGTACCTCCGAGGACTCTCTGATGCTTTTGTTAGTGTAAGGTTTTGTGGGAGGAAATTGAGGGAATAATAATTGCAATAGTAGTGTTTGGTGATGAATGAAATTGAAATTTGCATATCTTGGACCCTCTATTTATATCAACTTAAGGAATCAAATCTATTGCTCCCTCAGGGACGACGCAATCTGTAGAATATCGCTTCTGTTTTTGCATGTGAAGGGTTTGTTAGTGATAATGGTTTCATCATTTGCTCTGCTGCATCGCCACTATTGCAGCGTCATGGTTCGTTCAGATGTCTAACGTGTCAATAGATTATTAGAGGGAGAGTTATCCACGTGTTGTTAGGTCATCGGAGAAGGAAGTGTCCATGTGTCACCAGTTTATTGGAGGGAGAATTATTCACAACATCATAAGCCCCCACTTCTTTAAGTATATTTATGTGCTTGAGGAAGTATAATGGAGTCGGTGTTCTCAATTGCATGCTTTAGAGGCATGAGACCGAGCATATGGAGCTCAGTCAAAATGCTCGGCCTTACAAATATGGGATCGAGCTTAGTCAAAACGCTCGGCCTTGGAGATGTGGGGCCGAGCATATGAAGCTCAGTCAAAATGCTTGGTCTTGGAGACGTGGGATAGAGCATATGAAGCTCGGTCAAAATACTCAGCCTTGGAGACGTGGGACTGAGCATATGAAGCTCAGTTAAAATTCTCGACCATGGAGACATAGGACCGAGCATATGAACTCAGTTAAAATTCTCGGCCATGGAGACATAGGACCGAGCATATGAAGCTTAGTCAAAATGCTTGGCCTTGGAGACATAAGACTGAGCATATGAAGCTCAGTCAAAATGCCCGGCCTTGGAAATGTGGGACCGAGCATATGAAGTTCAATCAAAATGTTCGACCTTAGAGATATGGGACCAAGCATATGAAACTTAGTTAAAATGCTCGGTCTTGAAGAAGTAGGACTGAGCATATGAAGCTTAGTCGAAATGCTCGGCCTTAAAGATTTTCTAGAGATGTGGGACTGAGAATATGAAGCTCAGTGAAAATAATTAACCTTGGAGTCATGGGACCCAGTATATGAAGCTTAGTCAAAATGCTCGGCCTTGGAGATTTTCTAGAGACATGGGACCGAGCATATGAGGCTCAGTCAAAATGCTCAGCCTTTGAGTCATGGGATCGAGCATATGAATCTCAGTCAAAATGCTCGACCTTGGAGACATAGGACCGAGCATATGAAGCTCAGTTAAAATGCTCGGCCTTAGAGACATAGGTCCGAGCATATAAAGCTTAGTCAAAATGCTCGGCCTTGGAGACGTAGGACCGAGCATTTGAAGCTTAGTCAAAATACTCGGTCTTGGAGATTTTCTAGAGACATGAGACCGAGTATATGAGGCTCAGTCGAAATACTCGGCCTTGGAGACATGGGTCGAGCATATGAAGCTCAATCAAAATGCTCGGTCTTAGGGACATGAGACCTAGCATATGAAGTTCAGTCAAAAAGCTAGACCTTGAAGATTTTATGGAGACTTGAGACCGAGTATATGAGGCTCGGTCAAAATGCTCGGCCCTTATAGACATAAGACCGAGTATATAAAGCTCAGTCAAAATGCTCAACCTTGGAGATGTAGGACCGAGCATATGAAGCTTAGTTAAAATGCTCAGCCTTGGAGATTTTCTAAAGACATAGGACCGAGCATATGAGGCTCAGTCAAAATGCTCAGCTTTGGAGACATGGGATCGAGCATATGAAGCTCAGTCAAACTGCTTGGCCTTGGAGATTTTCTGGAGATGTGGGACCGAGCATAAGAGGTTCAGTCAAAATGCTCGGCCTTAGAGGCATTGGACGGAGCACATGAAGCTCGGTCAAAATGCTCGGCCTTGGAGATTTTTCGGAGACCTAGAATCGAGCATATGAGGCTCAGTCGAAATGCTCGACCTTGGAGACATGGGACCGAGCATATGAAACTCAGTCCAAATGCTCTGCTTTGGAGATTTTTTGGAGAATGAGACCAAGCATATGAGGCTTAGTCAAAATGCTCGGCCTTGGAGACATGAGACCAAGCATATGAAGCTCAGTCAAAAAGCTCAACCTTGAAGATTTTAAAAAGACGTGGGACCGAATATATGAGGCTTGGTCAAAATGGTCAGCCTTGGAGACATAGGACCGAGTATATAAAGCTCAGTCAAAATGCTTGATCTTAGAGACATAGAACCGAACATATAAAGCTTAGTCAAAATGTTCGGCCTTGGAGATTTTCTAGAGACATGAGACCGAGTATATGAGGCTCAATCAAAATGCTTAGTCTTGGAGACATGGGATCGGGCATATGAAGCTCAGTTAAAATGCTCGGCCTTGGAGATTTTCTGGAGATGTGAGACCAAGTATAAGAGGCTCAGTCAAAATACTTGGCCTTGGAGATTTTCTGGAGACGTAGGACAGAGCATATGACGCTCAGTCAAAATCCTCGACCTTGGAGACATGTGACCGAGCATATAAAGCTCAGTCAAAATGTTCGGCCTTGGAGATATAAGTCCGAGCATATGAAACTTAGTCAAAATGCTCAGCCTTGGAGACGTAGGACCGAGCATTTGAAGCTTAGTCAACATGCTCGGCCTTGGAGATTTTCTGGAGACATGAGACCGAGCATATGAGGCTCAGTCGAAATGCTCGGCCTTAGAGACATGGGACCAAACATATGAAGCTCAGTCAAAATGCTCGGCCTTGGAGACATGAGACCGAGCATATGAAGCTCAGTCAAAAAGCTCGACCTTGGAGATTTTATAGAGACGTGGGACCAAGTATATGAGGCTCGATCAAAATGCTCGGCCTTGGAGGTATAAGACCGAGTATATGAAGCTTAGTCAAAATGCTTAACCTTGGATACATAGGATCGAGCATAAGAAGCTTAGTCAAAATGTTCGGCCTTGGAGATTTTCTTGAGACATAAGATCGAGTATATGAGGCTCAGTCAAAATGCTCGGCCTTGGAGACATGGGACCGAACATGTGAAGCTCAGTAAAAAATGTTTGGTCTTGGAGATTTTCTCGAGCTTACTACCTCGAGGGAGGGAGATGGTGTTGTGGTTGATAGAACTGGAGTTGAGGAGGATAAGGAGGTTCGGGTTCAACAGAGCGATGCTGCATCTGATGGGATGGTTGACCCCTGAAGACTTGGCATTTTTTTTTTTTTTTTTTTTGTAGTTTGAGGCCGGTAGTGCCCCTTTTTTAACTTGTAATCTCGTATTTCTTTAATGAAATTCTATCTTTCTAGCCTGTTGCCTTTTGCAAACTTTTTTTTTTTGGTTCTTTTACTGATGGGGAGACCGAGGGTAGATAACTTGGAAAATAAAATGCAGTGAAAAGATAGTGTTCTTTCATTGATAACTGAGGCATTAACAAGTTACACTGTTGAAACGTGTAGAGCATAAATCTCAAAATGGGATACACTATTGATAGAACTTGTGGAGGTTCTCTGCATTCCAAGTCTAAGGGATGAACTTTCCATTCAACTCCTCAAGCTCAAACGTACTGGCTCAACAAGCTCTCTTGATACGATAAAGACCTTCCTAGTTAGGGAGCTTCCCTGTTTCTTGAGGATGGGATACTTCATTTTTTTGCAGAATGAGATCGTGCAGCTTAAAGCTTTTCTCTCGGACCCAAGAGTTGTAATACCTAGCCACTCTTTGCTGATAAGTGGCTAGCCAAATTTGTGCTTTGTCTTAGGCTTCGTCTATAACGTTGACATTCATCTGTAGAGCTTTTTTGTTATTGGCTTGCTCAAAGTTCTGTACTCATAACAAGGGCACCCCGATCTCCAAAGGGATGACCACTTCGAAACCGTATGCCATGAAGAAAGAAGTTTCTCTGGTGGGAGTCCGAGTGGTGGTTCGATAAGACCAAAGTATATTTCAAAGATGGTCAATCCATCGGTTATCAGCTTCGTCTAATCTTTTCTTGATGCCTTATAAGAGTATTCTGTTGGTCACTTCGGCTTACCTATTAGCTTGCGGATACCCCACGAAAGAGAATTGATGCTCGATACGAAGCTTTTCGTAGAATACCTTGAACCGAGTGCTATCAAATTGTTTACTGTTATCAATGTCCAATATCCGGGGTATGCCAAACTGACATTATAGACTTCTAAACAAAACCTCAAGCTTGACGATCTGTTATACTAGTGAGTGGTTCTGCTTCCACCCACTTGGTGAAATAATCTATCGCCATGATAAGATGTTTTCTCTAACCAAGTTCTCAGGTGAAAGAACCAAGGAGATCCATTCCCAACATGGTAAAGAAAAGTTGGTTGGTGAACTAGGTGAGAGGATTTGCCGGCCTGTGAGGTACAGATGAGTAACGCTGACAGTTTCTACATTTATTTACAAATTTCGTGACATCTCTTTGCATCTTGGGCAAGTAGGATCCTTGACGAAGTATTTTGAAGGCCAATGCCCAATTGATGAACAAATATTTGTCCTAGTATTTTGTATATTTTTCAAGTATTTGTTTATATGTTTAGCTTAGGAATTAGTTACTTTGAGTTGTTTTTCATTGTTTTACAGGTTCACAAGCACTTGGAAAGGAGTTTCACTAAATTTCCAGAATTGCCTGTACATATCAGTCATTTTTGCAGATTAAACTGTATTGATTCAAGAAGAACTAGAAGATAATCCATATATTATTGGAAAGATCCAGATGTTTATTTTCTGGAGAATTTTAAGGCTCATAAATTTGATTTTTCTAGAGAAAGTTATGGCAGTTTTAGTAGACAAAGATCAGGCTGTGCGTGATTTTAGCGTGGCAAAAGTGATTTTTCTAGATTAAACTGTATTAATTCAGGAAGAACCAAGAGATGAGCTATATATGCTTGGAAAGATCCAGATGTCTATTTTCTGGAGAATTTTACATCTCATAAATACGATTTTTCTAGAGAAAGTTATGGCAGTTTTAGTAGACAAGGTCAGGCTGTGCGTGATTTCAGCGTGGCAAAAGTGAAGGAGCTATTAAATTCTTATTTTTTTTAAGATTTGCACGGGCTGGACAGCAGCACAGCAGGACCAGTTCTGGACAGCAAAAACCTAGTCTAGGCAGCAGCAAAAGCACACGGCCTGAACAGAAACCCTAGGGTGACTTTTCTATCTACAAAGTCGTCTCCATACAGCTATATATAGGAATTTTAGACTCATAGAAGGGAGGAGACGATGGCAGTTCTTGGAGAGATATTATCAAGAAGAGTTTTGGGAGATTGAAAGAGGAGACAGTTTCTTTCATCAAGACGGCTTATTAAGTGATTGAAGATGATGATCAATCGCTTCAAGACTTTGAGGATTCATCTTGTAATTCGGGAAGGAATTCTATCTTTGCTCATTTTGTCCTTCAATATGCTTGTAACCCTAGTATTTGAATTCTATGATTGAGATTTAAACATGAGCGGCTGAATGCATTTTTGGGTGTTTTGCTTAGCTGCCTTGATTGTTTTGGATATTTTGGTGGATTTAGTTTTATGAAATTTTTCAAATTATTTCTTATTCAGTATTCTTCATACATTTGATTATTGCTTGTGGATTGACCATCTATTATTGATAGTCAAGGTTAATATTTGAGATTAGGTTGAGGACAAATCATCTACACCTAATTAAGCTTTCTTGAATAGGAATTTAAATCAGGATTCAAATCAAATTGTGATTTAGGTGATTGCGTTTTCTTTATACTTAATTTAACTAATTAATTGATGAACACGATCCATGAGATTTAATTAATTAGTTATAAATTGAGAATAAACACGATCAATGACATTCTCTAGTCTTAGTGGAAATACTAATAATCTTAGATGTTGATTAATTCTTTATATTCACCAAATGTTCCAATTCATGATTGGATAGCAAGCTAAACTCCCAATTGTTCTCATTGATTATACTCATCTCTTCATAGTTCGTTTTGTTTAATTTACTTAATTGTTTTTATTTCAATTTTCTCTTCACCAATCTTTTAATTAGAGTGTTTAGGATTTAATTTCAGATTTTGTTTTAGTAATTTTAAGAAAGTAATTTAGGATTTAAACCACTGCAATTATTTGAGAGATCGAACTCAAGAGTAAACTCATCGCAATACTATTTGTGATTCGTGCACTTGCGAGCATTTAAAATTTGCACATCAAGTATTTGGCATCGTTGCTGGGGAATTGGCGTTTAATTCTTTAGTTATTTTCTTTGTTTTTATTTTTATTTTTATTTTATTTCTTTTAGGCATAATTTTTATTTCTTTTATTTCATCAAATTTTCTTTATTTGCTTATCGATTTTCTTGATTTAAATTGGCATTAATTGTTTCTTGATTTTCGCTCTCTTGATTCCTGGTAGCTTAATTTTTCTTTTGTTTTCTTCAGGTACACGCATGGTAGAAGATCCCAAGGGAGAAATCTAGTGCCAGCAATAGACAACATCCATAGGCTGGGAGACGTTTACGGAAGAAGAAGAGAAGGTTGAAGGAAAAAAAAAAAAAAGAGGAGACTGAAATAATGGAAGGAGTTGAAAGACAAATTATGATGAAGGAGTATGCAAGGCGGATCATCGACACTTCCACATCTTGCATCCAATTAGGGAAGTTGGACGGAATTATGAGATAAAAAAAACATCCACTTTAGCATGCTCCCTTCATTCTACAAAATTCCAAATGAAGATCCATTAACCTTCATAAGGGATTTCTATGCAACAGTGCAGACTTTTCCTCTATAGAAGCTGAATGAGGATCAACTCAGGATGAGATGCTTCCCTTACACATTAAAAGATAGAGCAAAAGCATGGTTAATGACTCTTCCACCCGATTCTTTGACTACATGGGAAGCGGTTTACAATCGGTTCATGAATAAATTCTACTCCCATCAGAAGACCACTGAGTTGAGAATTAAGATTGCCACATTATCACAAATGGAGGGAGAACCCTTCCATGAAGCATGAGACAGGTTCAAGATGCTTCTAATCCAGCATCCCCACCATCATTACCTATTGTAGCTACAAAATCAATTCTTCTATGATGGATTGACACAACAGTGTCAATATACGGTTGATAACGCTGCCCGTGGAGCCATGGGGAAAAAGACTGCCGAGGAGACATGCAAGCTATATGAGATGTTGGGTGATAATTCCCAACAAAAAAGTGTAAGAGGAAGGAGAGTTGTGGTTAATGAATTGAGCTCCAACAACGATATGGCAATGCAACTTGTAGAGTTAACCAAACAAGTCAAACTTCTTACTACCACAAACACGCCCAACAATGAGGTATGTGGAGTTTGTGGGGTTTTTGGTCACGGTGCTAACACTTATTCTTTTTCTTATAAATCTTATGCAGGAAATGAATAAGAATAAGTTAATGCAATGGAGTCTTACCAACCTAGGCCAAGGAATGATCCATATTCTAACACCTATAAACCTGGGTGGAGAAATCATCCCAATTTCTCCTGGAAGACTAACAACGCTCCGACATATGCTCAAAGTTCAAGATCGATTCAATATCAAAACCAAGTTGCACCACACAATCAGCCTAGAAATCCAACTTTGGAGGAGAACTTGAGTGCTTTTATTCAAGTTAGCAAAGAGAACCATGAGAGACATAGCCAAAGGTTGGATTCCTTAGAGGCATCAATGAAGAGGGTGGAAGTACAAGTTAGGCAACTTGCGGAACAATTGCAAGTACATCAAAAAGAGAAGTTGCCTAGCCAACCTGACCAAGCAAAGGCTATCATAGTGCTACAAAGTGGTAAAATTCTTAACAACAATTATGATGATAAAATTTCTTATGACTTGTCATGTGATACAGGAAAATCAATTGAGAAGCAAAAGGAGCATGACGCTCCTAAAGGAAATCCAGCTGAAGATCAATAATTTTCTCAAACATCTGAGGAGAGCAAGGAGAATGAGCCATCTTCCTTCATGACACTGCACAAGGCTACCGAGCCTTACAGGCTTCCTATTCCTTATCCAAGTCGTCTGAAGGATGTTAAATAGGATAAGCAATTTTATGATATTTTTGACATGCTTTCTAAGGTGAATATTAATTTGCCTTTTTTGGATGTTATCAGGAATGTGCCATTATATGCGAAATTCTTTAAGGAACTTAACACCAAAAAGAGAAAATATGAGAAGAACGAGAAAGTATGGTGTTAGAAGTTGCTAGTGCAGTGCTCTAACAAAGCTTGCCACCTAAGCTGAAAGGTCCCAGAAGTTTCATCATCAACATCACAATAGGAAACAAGAAGGTCGCCAAAGCAATGCTAGACTTAGGAGCAAGTATAAATCTGATGCCATATTCAATATACTTGCAACTAGGTTTGGAGGAGCTTAAGTCAACAACTATGTCCCTTCAACTCACTGATAGGTCAGTTAAATATCCTAAGGGAATAGTTGAGGATATATTGGTGCAGGTAGACAAAGTGATTGTGCTTATGGATTTCGTGGTATTGGAGATGGAAGGAACCCCATCTAATGACAATGAGCACACAATTCTTCTTGGTATACCATTTATAGCCACAACCAAGACTATTATTGATGTCCATAATGGGAGGTTAACAATGGCAGTCTTGGGAAAGACTGTACAATTTAAAGTGTTTGATTTTCTAACCACTTATTCTTCTATTTCTACTAATGATGAGTGTTCTTTTATTGATTGTGTGGACTCACTTGTTTATGACACTTATTTGCAGACAAAAATAGAGGACAAGCTTGAAGTTGCTCTTACAACTGAAAGAGTGGAGGAAACACTAGAAGAGAAGACCAAAGGGTATCATGAGATGTTAGATAGTGTAATACCAGTCTCACCCCAAGAAGAGTTGATAAGTGCTTAAATAGTCATATTTAAGCCCCTTAATTTACACTTATTAGGCTCTTTATTTATCTATTTTAGTAGATTCTATTTCATTTTTGTGTTTTATATGTTTTTCACAGGGCTTTGACAAAAAGATGATATTTTGGAGCTTTTAGGAGTAAAAGTCAAGTTCTAACATCCAGTAAGGTGCACTCGAGCGCACCTCCCTTGTGATCGAATGCACAGGCACATGAGTACACTTGTAGAAGGCTCGAGCGCACACATGCACTCGAGCGCAGCCCGCATACGATCGAGCACAAACACTTCAGAGGCGGCAAAGCCAGATATGGAAAGAAGTCTCCGGATCTCAAATAGGAAATTAGGGTTTCAGGACACCCTTAGAGCCCTATATATAGCCCTGTAAAACACAGAAACCATATCTTTTGTTTTAGACTTGAAGTTGCAAGCTTAGGAGAGGAATTGACAACTCGTCTCCCGAGTCTTCTTCGGGTTTTATTTTTCTGTTTTTTTGTTTCATTATGGTTAGAATGTTTAGTTTAACTAACATGTGTAACTAAACTGTTATAGGGCTCGATTGAAGCCCTAGTTATGCTTTTCCACATATTTATTCATTGATTACCTTTGCATATAACCATGTTAGAATGTTTAATTTGATTAATACCTGTTTGTATTTAAATTCCTCATATGTGTGTGTCTGATCAACATATACATGTGGTATGTATTAGTTAGTTGAATCAATTTGGATGACCGAGTCCTGGGTTCAACAATAGTAACAAGAGATATCCACACCGGATTCTCGGGCTAATCAACACGGAAAACTGGGAGCGGACCAAGCCCTAGGTCCCTTGTGGTTGCGGATCTCCACAGCCCTTATGCTCTCTTAAGGAACAACTCAGTATACACCCATGCTAAATCCCTTAAGAGAGAAAAGAGTTAAAGTATACACCATGCCTAACTCATTGCATAGGGAGATCAATAGCCTAAGGTGTGGACCAAGCCCTTAGATTGGCAACCATTAAATATTCATAATAAGGCTAGAGCATTGGTACCTTACTTAGTGGGAAAGTATAATTAGTGGTGGATATCGTAGTCCTATGTTCTCATTATTATTAACTCACACTCAATAGTTATTTCTATTTTTACTTTGAAGAAACTAATTCTAAATTGAAATTGACCAATCCCTGTGGAAATGATCTCGCACTTGCACACTATGCTACCACTGACCTTGTGCACTTGCAAGTAAAACAAGTATGATTATTTGCATATTTATTTAGGTAGATAATCGCACAATAAATTTTTGGTGCTGTTGCCGGGGATTGCGCTTAAATTTCTTTTTAGAATTATTTTAAGCATTGTTATTTCTTTTTCATTCTATTATATTCTTATCTCAAGAAATTTTTAAGTTTCTGTCTTTATCTTATTTTTGTTTCATTGAAACCCTAATCAAATTCTTTTTGTTTATGTTTCAGGCACCCTAGGAGAGCTTTCTGTGCCACTTGCGATTGAGTGCACCCTCCTATGCGATCCAGCGCAATTGAGGCAGAGAGTTACCCAAACAGCAGTGTTTGACTGCTGCACTTAAGTGACTGCCGCCAATTTATGCACGGGCATCAATCCAAGCATCCGGCATTCTTTCTCCTTGATACCGAGCTTGAGCGGACTATCTGAAAAAGGCTTAGAGACAACTCGAAAGGGGTAGAAGAAGGAATTGAGGAAGAAGTACCAATGGTGGAACAAATCGATAATCAGCAACCACCTGAGCGGAGGCCGATGAAGCAATCCTTCATCCCACAGAACCTCGATCAGCCATAGTGCAATGTGTATCAACCTAAGGCGGAAGAAAACTATTACATATCTCCGCAGATACTCAGTGCACTGACTCACTTTAGGGGTACACCTAATGATGATCCACACTTGCACCTTCGAGAGTTCTTCGATCTTTGCAAATTCCAGCACATTCGAGGCTTAAACCAAGAAGGAATAAGGTTAATTCTTTTCCCCTTTTCCCTAAAAGATAATGTTAAACTGTGGTATAATTCTTTGCCTGCAGTTTCTATTCACACTTGGGAAGAGTTGGCTAGCAAATTTCTAAGGAAGTTTTTCCCAGCCCAAAAGACGAGGCAAATGAGGAAGGAAATTCAATCCTTCCAACAAAAGGATGAAGATCTATTCTTCGAGGCTTGGGGACACTTCAATAAGCTACTACTCAAATGCCCACACCACAACCTACCTCAAGACGAACTGGTACAAGCTTTCTATGAAGGTTTGAGTGATACTAACAAAAATATTGTGGATTCAGGTTGTGGAGGAGTGCTGATGGAGAAAAGCAGCAAAGAAGCTATGGAGCTCTTCGAAACCCTAAGTGAACACACTCAACAGTTCTCCTCTCGAGGTAGACATGTAACCAAGAGTAAGGGTATGTATGAGGTAAACTTGAATGGAGGATCATCTCCTCAAATAGCTTATGTGGAGAAGAAACTAGACCTATTGGTTAAAGCTATGGCTGCCCAGAACACCTCACCTAACCCACAAGCTACACCACTCTAGGTATGTGCTATTTGCTCCCAATTTGATCATAATACTGATACATATCCCTTGTATTCATCTGCAGATCATGAGCAAGCAAACTTTGTGGGACTAAACAGCTATCTGCCAAAGAACAATCCATATGTAAACACCTACAACCCTGGATGGCGGAATCACCCAAATTTTTCATGGAACAACAATCAGAATAGTCAATGGCAGCAAAGAAACTTCCAACTAGCAGCCCAATCTATTCCCAAACCAAAGAAGAATGACCTCGAAAGTCTTGTAAGGCAATTGGCAACTCAACAGCAACAACTAATGACTTCACACGAACAGTTCATGGAAGAATCTAGACAATTTTGGATTGAGATGCGACAAATCACTACAAAACATAATCAAGCCATTCAAGGACTAGAGGTACAAATGGGGCAATTGGCCAAAGAACTGAGTACCAGAAAGCAATGAGAGCTTCCAACCCACCCACTACCTAATCCAAGAGGCAATCAACAACTAAATACTGTGACAACTTTAAGAAGTGATAAGATCATCGACAGTGACAAGCCTGCACAAACATCTCTAGACCAAGCATTCACATCTAAGTTAAGTGAGATGGAAAAGGTAAATGCACCTCCACCCTTCCCTCAAAGGTTAGAAAAACCTAAGAAAGAGACTAAATTGATTGATATTTTTGAAATTTTGAGAAAAGTAGAAGTCAACATTCCTTTATTAAATGCAATTAAACAAATTCCTGCGTATGTTAAGTTTTTAAAAGATTGTTGCACTAACAAAAGGAAGTTTCAAGAGCCTGAGACAGTCGCCTTGACCGAAGAAGTGAGTGTTGTGCTATTAAGAAAATTACCACCAAAACTAAAAGATCCGGGTAGTTTTACTATTCCTTGCAAGCTAGGTGACCAGCTATTCGAGCATGCACTATTAGATCTAGAAGCAAGTGTCAATCTGCTGCCATACAGTGTATTCGAGACACTAAGTTTGGGGGAGTGATTACGCCCAAAACATAACGCGGTAGTTGTAGTACAGTTTTGGGGTGTCGATTCCACAGGGAAACAAGTTAATTACAAAAGAAAATGTGTGAACCTTAAAATGAACGATAAAAGTTAAACGAAAGATTTTTGAGTTTTGATAATGAAATAATGTGAGAAATATTTTGTAAATGTAAATGAAATATAAATAAAACAACAAGATTACGGAAATCCTCCCTAGGTTCATTGCCCTAATCCTAATTTGATCCAGTTGTTTTATCTTAATTGCAAGTTTTACATCCCAAACAGGCAATCAGCAAATATTCAATTAAAGCGCATGTATAAACCCTAATGTAATTGATATGAATTATTCTTTACTTTCAAGCACACATGACCTAACTTATAAATTATCAAGAGACGGTGATATATCTAAATGACAATACCGCAACAATGGACAAATCTATAAAAGAGATCTACCGGACTCAATCACACCCAAACAAGTACACATAAGAAGAGCATGACTAGACTTATATGGAAAAGAAGCATGCAACCACCGGACTAATAAGAAAACTACTAATTAAATTAAAGAATAAAAAATAACAATTTTTAATGAAAATAATACCAAACTAGAACTGAATCAAGTAAAGGAAAATAAGAACAACTACACCTAGGGATTCATCCCTTCGCCTTGCTTAGAGACTAGCCGGCCATGGAGCTCATGCTTCCTTGAGTTGCCTCCAGCCTCTCAACAATCATCTCCTCCTTGGTAGCGAAAGCTTCAGCGATTCTTCAGCTTGCCCTCCAAATTTTTACTTCGGGTTCCTCCTAAAGGCCATCTGGATTGCTCCTAACGGCCCTCTGGATTCATCCCCGATTGATGCCTCAAAGCTGAAGTGGAGTAGGCCTTTTATAGGGAAATACTATGAGTGCAATGTGTTTCCAATCCGATGTGGGATGTGGGATATAGAAATATGTTTTCCAACGGATTTGGGATGTGGGATTTAAGCCCAAAATCACTCTGAAATCCCGCACAGCCTGACCTTTGTCTACTAAAACTACCATAACTTTCTCTAGAAAAATCATTTTTACAAGCCGTAAAATTCTCCAGAAAATAGACTTCTAGATCTTTCTAAGAATATATGGCTCATCTCCTGGTTCTTCTTGCATCAATACAGTTTAATTTTCAAATATGATTGATCTGTACGGGCAATTCTGGCAATTTAGTAAATCTCCTTTCCAATGCGGGCAGCAGCTGTTGCTTTTTTAAGCCCTCTATCTTGTCCTTTCGGAAGCATTCTTTCACTCTAGTATGCCTCGAGTCTTTGTGCTTCAAGCAATGATAACTTTTCCTCCTCTTTTGAACTTAAAGAACCTGAAAATCGACCGAAATAAATCAATGATCCAAGAATGATACTTTAGAGTTGTTAACGTATAAAAGTGCAATTAAAACCTAGATCAACCTTAAAATGATAACAATTAAGTACTATTAAGACGCATTTTATGACTCTCATCAGGGAGCTCTAACCAACCTCCATTACTTTGCAATTGGCTGACAGAAGCATCAAACGACCGAGAGGTATCCTCGAGGATGTTTTGGTAAGAGTAGGTAAATTTATTTTACCTACTGATTTTATTGTGTTAGACATAGAGGAATGCCATATGCCATTACAACTCCCTATCATCTTAGGAAGACCAGTTATGATCACTGCTGACACAAATATTAGTGTAAAAAGGGGCATTGTCACTATGAAAGTAAATGATGAGGAGATGGAATTCAAAATATTTAATACAGTAGAATCAACCAAAAATGATAATGAGTGTTATAATGTAATCTTAATGCAAAATGTTGTTAAGAAAGTTTCTCAGATCCATCACACTGCTCCATTGGAGACCATCCCCAACCATTATGACACAAGATTGGACATTAGCCCAGAGGATGACAATGTGATTAAAGATATCAATGGAGCCATGCACCCCGTCAAGAACACACCAAAGCCTTCAAGTAAGTATAATCCTCGAGTTGAAAACCTTGAACTTACTAATACTACTTCTCTTTATTTTATTGACCAGGCACCAAAATTGGAGATGAAGCAGCTGTCGATGGCACTGGAACCACCTGATGTGGGCTCTAAGTGCCTCATTCAAAGAAAGTAGCACTGAAGCTACTATAAAGAGCGTTTGAGCAAATCCCACTTGCGTAACATATAGCTCAAGTTCCTCTATCGAGGTTAGTGGTACTGAGGCCACTACAATATGGTATGGTTGTATCGTTACCAATTCTTCCCCTTGTTCTCTTCATTATTTTAATACTTTAATATTTCATTACTATCAGCATTTTCTGCACTGCGATTGAGCGCATTACATAGTGTGCTCGAGCGCATTCTTGCCATACACTCCAGTGCGCGCGAGCGCAACACCCTACACACTTGCACACTTTGCGATCGAGCGCACCTCACTATGCACTCGAGCACACTCGAGGCAGAAAAGGTGCGTGAGGGTTTTTATTTACCTACACTCACAAACCCATTTTTTTTCACTTACACTCCAGTGCACTTACTATTTCCGTCTGTCGCAACTACTCTCACCCAACTAAAAAGATTTGTTCCTAACTGCCATCTCACATCCAGCACTCCAAACCACCACCACCTCGCCACATAATCAAGCCCACCACCAAGCAAACACATTTTCTTTCTCCCTTGCACGCCCACTATCATCCTAAGCACACAAGGTACACACATTTTTGGTTTTTAGATACCCACACACACATAGTTCTCGATCTTTAATTTACATATTCATTACCTTTATATGTTTATCTTGTGTGTTGATTGGATATTTTCGTATTTGTAGGAGGTTTGGATCAACTATGTGTAATTTATACAACTTCAGGTTTCTGTTGCACGTAAAGTGTTCGATCTATTGCCTGAACATGTGCGATCGAGCGTTAGGTATTGGCGATCGAGCGCTCATCACTTTGTGCGATCGGGTGCACTATCAGCTATGAACGAGCACAAAAACGACAGAAACAACACTATTTTTTTATAACACATGGCTTCCACATCCCGAGCTTCTCGCAGCCGCCACCAGGCATCCCGGCCTAGTTTTGAGCAGCGTGAACTACTGTTCGAGACCACATTTAACGTAGATAAGGACTTCAAGAGTTTGGACGCCACAAGATGGGCGGTCTAAGAGTTCAAAGCGACATCTCAAGTGCCTGTTCAAGCCAGTCTGTTCGACGACATACACTCGATTTGTGGTCAGCTTCTACGAAAACCTGACCTACGACTGCACCAGACCAGAGATCTTATCTTCTTCAGTCCTGGGTAAATTCATAGAGCTGACCACCACCGACATAGTCGGTTATTTACACTGCTGTGATGAGTCCCCGTCGGAGGACAACCATATAGAGGGGCAGCCTGACCCATTTCTTTTACCACACATCATAGAGGACAGATGTGTGGGCCAGTATGCAGACTACCACAACAATGCGGGGAGCTGGTTGAGGTTGCCTCCTTGTTTATGGTTCGTAGACTCCGTCCTCCAGCATAATGTGTGTCTTTTGGGGCACAAGACACAGAGGCAGGATCAGTTTTTACAGGCTCTCTATACTTTTCACCGGGGTCATTGGTACTCTATCCCAACAGTTATATGGAGTCAGATATCCAAGTTCTGAGACAGTGTACATAGCCGTCAGACCGCCACAACTAATGCATGGGGCCTCCCTTTCCCTTTCTTGCCCAGTCACATCTTCAAGAAGAAGGAGATTAGAGGCACCTCTATAGACGGCTCAGTTAGTGATCATCCTTTCTTTGGGAGAGCTTAGTGGAGCCTCAATCAGTCCCACATGCCCCGAGAACCCCAGGTACAGATTCTTATTTTTGAGCTGAGGCAGATGATCCGATGGAGGCCGAACATCCACCAGTGAGCCCTATATGGGAGGAGGACCAGCCCGACATGGGGTCCATGGAGTATCAGCACCTTCTGGATGAGCTATCTTGCTTTTGCTGTGAGCTGTTCGACATCCGACGGGAAGATCGTGAGGCAACCCGTTTGATCCATCAGCGGATCGATGGGTTAGTGGCGCAGTTTGCACGGTAAGATGCGATACTACAGGCCATCCTTGATCGCCTACCCCCTGCACTCGGTACCTCTTCGACTGCACCCATCGATGATTAGCAGTGAGAGGATACCCCGTCTGGCTGAAGACATAAAACTTAGCGTTCATGGGAGGCACTCCATAGCATATCATTTTCATTTTAATATTTTTTGTTTATGTTTATATTTACATGTCTATTATCTATATTTCTTTTTTTTTCAGCACAACGTTTATTTTTCTTTGTCAGGAGCTTAGTGCGTGCATCCAGTTCAAGTTTGGGGGCGTGTTATGAGCAAAACAAGCAATCTAGTTCTCCATCTCCCAGGTCAGATCTTTCTATGCCACACAAACATTGGGGACAATGTGTATATTAAGTTTGGGGGTGGGAGACACTGCTACGCACACACTAGGTCCCAGTTTTTTTTTTAAAAAAAAAGATAAACGCATGTTCATTTAGTGATAAAAATTTTGGTTGATTTAAAAATATGATAAAACTTCATTAGTAAGCTTAAAATCTAGAACACATAGTCTTATAATAGGAATTTTACAAAGTTTAGTTACCTACTTCAAAACACTTAAGAATTCATGAGTTTGATCTAGATCTACACGAGCACATTAGCACGCATTTGTGTAGGGAATGACATATAATTTTTTTGTATATGTTTCCATGACCTAACTGTAATCAGATAGCTTGTTAAACAAATACTTTGGCATAAGAAAAATAAAGAAAAATGTCCATCATGCAAAAAGAGAATAAAAAAGCTTATAATGATCATTAAAAACTTTCCACTGAGTAACTGGACCTCTTGCCTCAGTAAGCAATGAGTGTTCACATCAAAAGGTGGGAATTAAGCATTTAATTATCATAATAAAAAATTTCACTGAGTAACTGGGCCTCTTGCCTCAGCAAGCAGTGAGTGTTCATGTTAAAAGGTGAAAATTTCACTTAGAAGCATTAAGACCTGTTAGTTCCGTAGCCTTTTTAACTCGAGTTAGTAAGTTCTTAGGGGTGTCTTTACACCTAATGCCCTAAAACCATCTGGTTTGGGAGTCATTGGCTAAACAGTCGTTACAAGAGTCAATTAGAAAGCTTAATGGAACTCAACATGGCAAAAATCGTATGATAAAAGAAAAAGAAAAGAAGCAAGCATTATGCCATTGTTGTTCTTTTTTATAAGGAATTCGATGAAGGTTTGGGCGCTGAAACACTATACATCCAAATTATTTGGAAGCACCATCTTATATGTGCTAATTCGTCACACACAAATCAAACTTGCAATGCCTTAAGCCAGCCTTAGGTAAGTAACATGAGCTTTCAAAAATCCTTTTTCAATACAAAAATGTGTTTTTATTATAAGCTTACTCATGAACAGTTATCATGGCTTTATGCACAACCCAAATTTTTTAGTATCATGAAAATAAATTTATCTTTAATTTTGTTTTAACATAGTCTTTCGTTTTGTATTGCTAAGGGACTAGCAATATATAAGTTTGGGGGTATGATAAGTGCTTAAATAGTCATATTTAAGCCCTTTAATTTACACTTGTTAGGCTCTTTATTTATCTATTTTAGTAGATTCTATTTCATTTTTGTGTTTTATATGTTTTCCACAGGGCTATCATATTTTGGAGCTTTTAGGAGTAAAAGTCAAGTTCTGCCATCCAGCAAGGTGCGCTCGAGCGCACCTCCCTTGTGATTGAGCGCACAAGCACATGAGTACACTTGTAGAAGGCTCAATCGCACACATGTGCTCGAGCGCACACATGCGCTCGAGCGCCCCGTATACGATTGAGCGCAAACACTTCAGAGGCGGCAGAGTCAGATATGGAAAAAAGTCTCTGGATCTCAAATAGGAAATTAGGGTTTCGAGACACCCTTAGAGCCCTATATATAGCCCTATAAAACACAGAAACCATACATTTTGTTTTAGACTTGAAGTTGCAAGCTTAGGAGAGGAATTGACGACTTGTTTCCCGAGTCTTCTTCGGGTTTTATTTTTCTGTTTTTTTGTTTCATTATGGTTAGAATGTTTAGTTTAACTAACATGTGTAACTAAACTCTTATAGGGCTCGATTGAAGCCCTAGTTATGCTTTTCCACATATTTATTCATTGATTACCTTTGTATATAGCCATGTTAGAATGTTTAACTTGCTTAATACCTGTTTGTATTTAAATTCCTCATATTTGTGTGTCTGATCAACGTATGCATGTGGTATGGATTAGTTAGTTGAATCAATTTAGATGAACGAGTCTTGGGTTCAACAATAGTAATAAGAGATATCCACACCAGATTCTCAAGTTAATCAACATGGGAAACCGGGAACGGACCAAGCCCTAGGTCCCTTGTGATTGCCGATCTCCACAGCCCTTATGCTATCTTAAGGAACAACTCAGTACACACCCATGTTGAATCCCTTAAGAGAAAAAAGAGTTAGAGTATACACCATGCCTAACTCATTGCATAGGGAGATCAATAGCCTAAAGTGTGGACCAAGCCCTTAGATTGGCAACCATGAAATATTCATAATAAAGCTAGAGCATTGGTACCTTACTTAGTGGGAAAGTATAATTAGTGGTGGATATCGTAGTCCTATGTTCTCATTATTATTAACTCACACTCAATAGTTATTTCTCTTTTTACTTTGAAGAAACTAATTCTAAATCGAAATTGACCAATCCCTGTGGAAATGATCTCGCACTTGCACACTATGCTACCATTGACCTTGTGCACTTGCAAGTAAAGCAAGTACGATTATTTGCATATTTATTTAGGTAGATGATCGCACAACAAGAGTCTAGCAAACCTTTAAAATTGCCAATTCCCCTACCTAGGGAAGATATTACACCACCTAAGCCTAAACTTAAAGAGTTACCTAAGCACCTTAAATACATATTTCTGGGAGAGAGAGACATATATCCTATGATTATTTCATCTACTTTGACCCAAACCCAAAAGGAGAGAGTTGTGAAGGAGCTTACCAGACTTAGGAGAGCCATAGGATGAAGTATAAGTGATATTAGGCGTATTAGTCCTGCTACATGTATGCATAAGATCTACAAAGAACGCACTAAACGTTACCATAACCAAGGCCTTATCCGTAAGTCTCTTTATCCTAGAATAAAATTTCTTTTGTTTAACGCTCATTTCAAATTATTTCCAGAAAATTTGAAGTCAAGATGGTGCAGACCGTTTTCGGTAGTCAACGTTTTTTCACATGGAGCGGTAGAGCTGCCGAACCCGAAAACCCAAGTGACATTCAAGGTCAACAGGCATCGTGTGAAGCCTTACTTAGAAGAAGTCCATGAGAAGGGGGTTGTTGAGTGCATTAAGGTGCACGATCCTGAATAAGTCCAACCAACGTCTTACTAAGACGTTAAAGAAAACGCTTGGTGGAAGGCAACCCACCCATTTGATAGAGTACGTTTTCTGTTCTTTCATTTTCATTGTTCCCTTCTAAATGTTTTTCTAAATGCGTGTTTGATTTCATACATTGAGGACAATGTTTAGTTTAGGTTTGGGGGTGCAATTAGAACATGTTGAGACAAAATTTTCATGCTACAATTTGTTTTATAGTTAGTAATCAAGTCTTTTATGCACGTTGAGTTTAGTTTCTTTAACACTGACAAGTTGTTATGTGGATTGATGCATACTTATATTCCATAAACCGTGCTCTTGATGTTGATACTGAGATAAACCTAGATCTAATGATTAAGAATCAAATAGTGGAGACTACCTAGTGAGTTATTTGAGCCATAAGCGTTTTATTCTGAGAGTTAGTTTCTTAGTACTTGATTACCCCTAAAACAGTAATGCGGTAGTTGTAGCATGGCTTTGGGGTGTCGATTCCACAGGGAGACAAGTTAACTATAAAGAAAGATGTAAACTTTAATATGAGACGATATAATCAGAATAAGTAAAGAATTTGAAATTGATGATGAAGTAATTGTGTAGTTTGTAAAATATAATAGAAGGACAACAAGGATCCGATAATCCTCCCTAGGTTCGTTGCCCTATTCCTAACTTGATTCAGTTGTTTTTATCTCGATTACACGTTTCACATCCCAAACATGCAATCGAAAAATATTCAATAAGAACATGTATAAACCCTAATTTGATTGTTATGAAATACTTTTTTATTTTCAATTCATGCACACATGATCTATCCTATAGGTTTATCAAGAAATGACAATATATCTTTTATGACAATATTGCAGTAATAGACAAGCTTAAAGGATAAACCTACCGAACTCAATCATACCCAAACAATCTTGACATAAGGAAAGCATGACTAAATTTATATCAAGGAGAAAGATACAATCACCATATTAGATGAAATCTTATAATTAGATTAAAAAGTAAATCACAACAATGTCTTAATGATAAAGCTTTATTACAACTGAATCAAATAAAGGAAAATAAGAACAACTACACCTAGGGATTCATCCTTTCGCCTTGCTTAGAGATTAGTTAGCCATGGGGCTCATGGTTAAACACTTTAATGAAGGAGAAGTTGCTGCTTCCTTGAGTCTTCCAGCTTAATGAATGTCTAATATCAAACCCTAAGTGATCTATTTATAATACAAGGGTCCAATGGTGTTTTAGGGTTTTAAACAATCATTAAAGACCTAATTCAGACCTAACTGGAGAGCAAAATTCGTGTCCACGCTTAGGCTTGGATTTTCTCGCGCCTAGGCTTTGTTTTAAGCCAGCCTTGTAAACTTTCTGGAAGGTGTGCCCCAGCTCCATCCAGGGTGCGCCCTGACCTGATGGTCTTCTTTGCTTGTTTTGGCCTCTGATCTGGAGGGTGCACCCCAACTTTATCCAGGGTGCGGTGCACATACTTGGATCTCTTTATTTAGCCTTTACAAAAGCCCTCCTTTGCTCCAGTATATATGGAATCTTTGTGCTTCATTCAACAATAGCTTTTTCATCTCTTTAAGACTCAAAATACCTAAAAATGCATCCAAACAAATAAGTGATCTAGGAATGATTCTTTAGAATTGTTAACATATAAAAGTGTAATTATAACCTAGATCAACTCTAAAAATGCTAACAATTAAGTACTATTAAGATGCATTTTATGATTCTCATCACAACCCCTAAGTAGCTTATTGCTAGTCCCTAGCAATTTAAGCGAAAACAAGAGATGAATTCTATGGTGGGAATCAAGGCAAAGTAAAGTAATACTAATGTTAACCAAGAGTAATCCACTTTTTGTCTCAAAAATTGCACTTAACATACGGCACATAGAATTATTAAATTTCACCCAATTCCAAAAGTAATCCAAACATCAATCTTAAGATCGTTATTGACTCTTTACATCCATCTTACCATCCATTAATCCGATCATCCGGATGATTTTATGCATAACATTCGTGAATACAATTTTGGCCTCTAAAACAGAATAAATTGCATGACATCAATCATAAAAACAAGCTCCATAGGCTTACATTTCAAACCACTCTCCACTATTGTAGAAAAATCACATTACATTGGATCAATAGGTCTTTAATAAGCTTGTAACGTTAGGCTAAGAAGGAATGGGAAGGATTCACAAGTAAAAGAACTCAATCTCTTAGCTTTAAACACAACCACTTTTAAGTACTAAATAACCTTACTTCAACACCCAACTTTTTTCAACCATTTTTCGAGTATTTTTCTCAAATCACCACTTTTCTTTTCTTTTCTTCTTTCTTTTCCATAATTCACTTCTCTTTTCTTTTTTTTTCTTTTGTATTTGGCATAAGACCATTCACGTCTTTTTTTATTTTTTTTCTTTTCAATAACCCCCAACTTATCTCATTTAATGTACTTAGGTTATGGTAGTATTATTTTATCATATTTCCATCCTTACTCATTTTAAGTGCTTCTCAAAAAATGTGTATAGCTAAGTTCTTTTAAGAGAAAGGTAAGGATAAAATATTTTTAGGCTCATAAAGGTGAGTGAATGGGCTTTTAAAAGAAACAAGGCTCAAATTCTTTTCAAGAAAAGGCTCAAATAGGTGACTAGCGATAAATATAGCAATGGTAAGTTTGAAAGACTCAAACGATTCAAAAATGACCTATATCATATCATAAGTAATGTGCATTCTAGGAATTCGCCTCAAGTGGTTATCAAGTAAGTTCTAGAGCTTGTCGAGACCACAAAAGTATTCACAAAATAATCACACATAAAACTTCTTTAGATGTTATAGACTAATTATACAATCTTACCACACACTAGAGTCTCAAACCAAATGAAGATTGACACTTAAATTATTCTCAAACCGAAGCAAGATTTAACTTCTTCTAAATGTTGTACGCTATCTCAATCAAGTTCATATCATTGACATGTGAATTAACTCTAAGGCTAACACAAAGCATGCTAAACACAAACAATAAAGGAAAATGACACCAAGCAGTTTAATGAAAGAAAAAATAGTATGTTTCCTCCACCCCCAACTGAAAAATTACATCTCAATGTGAAAGAGAAAGTAAAGGAAACTCCCTTTGTAAGTACAAGTGCACCGCAGCTGAAAATTGTGCACCTCCATGTGATTTACATGCTATACTTTTTGTTAAAAGGCTGATCTGCAAGATAGAACAAACAAAAAGAAAGCAACTGTGGTGTACTATTAAGATTCCCACCATACGTTAGCACATGAAATGGAAAGAAACAACTAAAAATGAAAATAAAGTATGAAAAATAGTGAAAAAGAAAACATAATTAAAGATAGAATAGTGAGCCGATAAAAAGAATAGGAGACAAACAAGATAGGACCCAAAGTTAATCATCGATGTCTGCAGCCTTGTCCTCATTCTCGTCCTTTTCCTCATTTTCTTCACCTACCCCTTGAGTGGGATCAAAAGATGAACCCAGATAGGGCAGCATAGTAGGAAAGTGATCCATATTACAACCAGTAGCGGAGGCAAGGTGGTGGTACATTTGACCAAAAGAAGAGTATACCCCCGCTTGATAATCAGTTTGCCTATCCAAGAATCATTCTTGACGATCTAATCTATCAAATAACAGTTTATGGTGCTCATCAAAACGATTCTCTAAACACTCAAGGTGCTCTACAATAGTGAAATTCCTAGAGGGAGGAGGGGGGCAGTAATCACGGCCTACTCTTCCGGAATTGGTGGGCTTGAGGCTCTAATTAGAGTGAGCAGGCCATCATCAATGGGTTTCCTGGGTGGGTGGTTTTTCTCAATACTACTATAAGGGACATCAGCTTGGATGCATAGTTGGGTAATCAAAGAAGGAAAGTATAATCCAAGCTTATGTCGAACAGTGTGCAAGATAGAATTGAATATTACTGCGCCCACATCTATGGTCATACCCATCAAAATGGCATATATCAAAATAGCTCTCTCAACAGTCAAGTCACTATAATGTAAATCAGGCATCATTCTTTGACACACAAAATATTGCCAAGCCCGAGCATTGACATTCAAAGATGCACCGAGCAAGGTTTTATATGTATTACCCGTCATTTTCCAAATTGTGCTCGAAATAAAGAGAATATTACAAATCTCATCATAATCAATATTAGATATATATGCAAGATACTCACTGTGTTCTATGTCGAATAACCCATAGAACCTATTAATGGATGACCGGCTAAAAGAGACTGTTTTTCTTCTCACCAAGACCTTACCATTCCTATGTTCGTCGACATTGGCATAGAATTCTCGAACTATATTTGGGAGAGAATTGGATGGTTGTCTTGAAAAGGTACCCAAATTTCTATCAATAATCATTCTAAATAAGAGTGGGCTTCCCCTCTCAGTGATATTGAATCCTCTCTCAGGAATGATTTTCCTAGCATTTAACAAGCTATTATATCTCTCACTAGCCTCAAAACTAACAAACTTGCTCTCATCATATTCTTGAGGTTGTTTGCCTCTTGGTCTCTTGGATTTGGGTGCCATTAGAATAAAGTGTATAGAATAATAAAATAAAGTCAAAATCAACCACCCAAATAGCACAATTGAACAATAAAGGGAAGAATTTTTGCTTACTTGATACTCAAAATTTGAGAGAAGAAGACTAACCACCAACTTGAAGTTTTGCTTGATGAACCTAAATTCTTCTTGTACCAAGGTTTTTTTTGGAGAGATTCTCAACCAAAATCTGCAATTATAGTGTAAAATCCTATAAGAAATGGTGTTATAATCAAGTAATTTTGAGCAAAAGGGAGTGGGTAAGTGAGGTTTTGAGAGAGAAATGAGTGTGCTGTGTTTTTGTAAAAGAAAAGTGAAGAGGAAAGTGCAGAAACTGGTTTAAAAGAGTGCAGATTCATGTGTGCAGAAGCAGGGGCAGCTGGCGTGGCTACAGGCGCACCGCGGCTTGAGCTGAGGGGCCAAATATGTGCATTCTATGGGACACGGCGCTGCTACAACTGGGGCGCGGGTGCTGGTGGAAATGGGCCGTGTTGTTGGGCGAGGTGCACTGTGGGCTGGGCCTAGGCGCGACCTGGGCCTATTCCTGAAAAAAAAAAAAAAAAAAAAAAAAAACTCATTTGGTTCACAAAAATAAAATAAAATTAGCCCAAATAAATAATAAAAACAACACGAAAAATCAGTTTAAAGTAAAATAAAATAAACTAAAAATTAAAATTGAAATAAACTCAATCAGAAATAAAACAAAAATAAAAGTAAAAACGTACCTTTGTTGTGTGGTCAAGTTAAGGTAAATAGACCGGATCCATAAGCGGAATGTCTTCCACCTCCGGATCTTGCCTATTGATTAAGATCTTAAGGCGCTGACCATTCACTTTAAAAGTCTGACCGTCCTTAGTGTCCTTAATTTCCACCGCTCCATTTTCAAAAACATTTTGTACTATAAAAGGACCGATCCATCTTGACCGAAGTTTTCCAGAATGCTTATGAAGTCTAAAGTCGTATAAGAATACCCGATCATTAGGTCTAAATGTTTTCCTTAAAATGTTTTTGTTATGGAATACTTTCATCTTAGCCTTATAGATTCTAGAATTTTCATAAGCATCGTTTCTTAATTCTTCTAACTCGGTCAGCTGATATTTCCTAAGCTTACCTGCTTCACCTATGTCAAAATTAAAAGACTTGATGGCCCAATAAGCTCGATGCTCGAGCTCCACGGATAAGTGGCAAGGCTTTCCAAAAACAAACTGATAAGGCAACATACCTAAGGGAGTTTTGAAGGCTGTTCGGTAAGCCCAAAGCACATCAGTTAGTCTCAAAGACCAATCTTTGCGATCGGGGTTTTTTCTAAAATTTGTTTAATCTCCATATTAGCAAGCTCTACTTGTCCATTGGTCTGAGGATGATAGGCAGTAGAGATTTTATGTAATACCCCATATTTTTTCATTAAAGCTTCAAAAGAACGATTGCAAAAATGTGTACCTCAATCACTAATTATAGCATGTGGTGTACCAAATCGAGATAACACATTTTCTTTAAGGAATTTAATCACCATTCCATTATCATTGTTTCGACAAGCTGCTGCCTCTACCCACTTGGATACATAATCTATTGCCACAATGATATATTGGTATCCGAAGGAAAGGGTCCCATGAAATCGATGCCCCAACAATCAAAGATTTCAATCACTAAAATAGGGTTTAAGGGCATCATATTTCGGCGAGACACAACTCCTAACTTTTGACACCTTTCACATGAGCGACAATAGGTATTTGCATCTTTAAACAAGATAGGCCAATAAAATCCACACTACAAAATTTTTGCAGCGATTTTTTTCATTGAAACGTGGCCTCCACAAGCTTGGGAGTGACAAAATTCTAAGACACTCGCAATCTCTTCATTAGGGATGCAACGCCTTAAAATTTGGTCAGGGCAGTGCTTGAAAAGATAGGGGTGTTGTGAGTTTTAATTTACTCGTAAGCGCACGAGTCGTTTGCAATATAGCGTTGTGCAAGTGCGAGGTCGAATCCACAGGGAATTGCGTTGTGAAAATACAATTTAATCTAAACTAACTCTATTTTAACCTAGTTCCGAATTTCAAATGATAATTTGCAAAAGAAATTAAAATTAAACTAAATTTATTTTTAAAAACTAATAATTAAAACACTAAGGTTTCCAAATCCACCCCACCGAAGTTAAGCATATATGTTCTAAAAATATAGCCTATCAAAACATTCCATGAATCCAACTATAAGACAAAAAACAAAGAATATCCCAACTAAACCAAAAGCATCCAATCTATCCGCTCTCAACAAATCACAAAGGAAATCCAATTTAATCGAAAAGCATTCAATGTATCCATCAGATGAAACACAAGGAATATCCAATAGAAAATTTAAACTCAATTAATTATAAGCTTAACTCAAATAATTGACAGAACATTTATACCAAAAATTGTCAGATTTGTACAAGCAAATCTGAACTACTACGCCAAACAACGGCGGGGCTTCATCTTCAACCTTAGCTGAAGAGTCTAGCCACTCATAACTATGAAACTACAATTCATAATAAAAGTGCTAAACATTTAAACTAAAACAACTAAATGTAAATAAATAAATAAATAACTTTACATGGGAGAAATTTCACTCACTGACGGGCGGCGCTTCCCCTTGTGGTGACAAAGCCTTCGAGATCCACCAGAATGCTAGTGGACGTCCACCGGTAAACACCAAAGTGGCTCAGGAATTGCACACTGAATGATGAAGTGGAGTGGGTCTTATATAGGCAAATACAACAAGTGGAATGTGTGGATTTAAGTCTTCATATGCCCTTCAAAGCTTCTGTTCACGCTGAAATCCCGCACAGCCTGACCTTTGTCTACTAAAATGGCCATAACTTTCTGTAGAAAAATCATTTTTATGAGCCGTAAAATTCCCCAGAAAATAGACTTCTGGATCTTTCTAAGCATATATGGCTCATATCCTGGTTCTTCTTGAATCAATACAGTTTAATTTTCAAAGATGATTGATCTGTACAACCAATTCTGGCAATTTTAGTGAAACTCCTTTCCCAGTGCTTGTAAACCTGAAAACAATGAAAACAACTCAAAGTAACAAATTCCTAAGCTAACAAATGTATATTAAATGGCCAAAATATGCAATATTTTTCACTCATCAAATGCCCCCAAACTTACATTTTGCTAGTCCCTTAGCAAAACAAAATAAAAAACTAAATGAACAACAAAGATTATAAAGATAAGTTCAGTATTCATGGTATCCAAAAATTTAATGAGCATTCAAAATCATAAGATTCATTCATGAGCAAGCTTAAATAAGTCAAACCCATCTTCACAATGAATAAGAATTTAAAACTTAATTACTTACAAGAGGCATGGTAAGACATCACAAGCTTGAATCAGTGTAAAGTGAATCAGCATAAACAGATGAGGTTTCCAAATAACTTCAATGTATAAGGTATTCAAATCTCAAGATCCACAGAATTTCTCGTCGGAAAGAACAATGAAGGCATAGTTTTTTTTTTTTTTTTTTTTAACATAAGGCTCTGCTACGTTTAGTTCCCTTAAGCTTTCTGATTGACCCATGTAATGAGTGTTGAGTCAATGACTCCCAAACCAGATGGTTTTAGGGCATTAGGTGTAAAGACACCCCTAAGGACTTACTAACTCGAGTCAAAAAGGCTACGAAATTAAACCAGCCTTAATACTACCAAGCAAAATTTCACCTTTTGACGTGAGCACTCACTGTACTGAGGCAAGAGGTCCAGTTACTCAGCGGAAAGTTTTGCAATGATCATTATGAATAAAATTCCCACCTTTTGACGTGAACACTCACTGCTTACTGAGGCAAGAGGTCCAGTTACTCAGTGGAAAGTTTATTGATGATGATCATTATAAATATTAGTAGTATTAGTTGTTTTTTTTATTTTTTTATTATATATGCCTAAGTGTTTATCCAACAAGTCATCCGATTTCAGTTAAGACAAGGAAATGTATACATTCAACTCACTTGTCATACCTCACACAAATATGTGCTGATGTGCTCGTGTTAGATTAGATCAAACATGTGAATTCTCGAAAAATGCCTAAAGTAAGTAACTAAAGTTTAAACTCTATCATCAGATCATGTGTTCAAAGTTTTAAACTCACCAATGAAATCACATCACAATTTTTCAGAACAACCAAAATTTTTAGGCGAACATGAACATGCATTTATCTTTACGACAAAAAGACAACAAATTAGGACAAAGTGTGTGATGTGTCTCTCATACCCCCAAACTTAAATTACACATTGACCCCAATGTGTGACTAATATGGAAAGACCTGACCTGAGATATGGAGAACTATCTGGACTGGTATGGCTCATAGCATACCCCCAAACTTGAACTGAAGTACGCATTATCCCTGAAAAATAAAAAAACTGGAAAACAAAAAATACTGGAAACAAACATTAATCATAAAAATGCCAAATAATAAATAAATAAACAGAAAAGATAAGCTGTGGGGTGCCTCCCATGAGCGCTAAGTTTAACGTCTTCGGCCAGACCCAACATTAGTAAACATGCCCAACTAAGTGCTCCACCATCTGATCAATAAATGGGAATGAAAAATGAATCAGGCCTAGTGGCAGCATTCAACTTACGGTAGTCTATACTCACTCTCCCTCCTGACTGAACACGAGTTGGCACCAACTCGTCATCCTCATTCTTCACTAGCGTTAATTCAGCATGTTTGGGCACGACTTGAATCAGGCTCACCCACTCGCTATCAGAGATGGGATAAATGATCCTTGCCTCTAACAGCTTAATATCTTCTGCCCTCACAACCTCTTGCATAGCAGGGTTGAGCCTTCTTTGTGGCTCCCTTGATGGCTTGGCATTCTCCTCCAACTGTATCGTGTGTATTACCAACGAGGGGTTGATTCCCTTGACATCCTCAATAGTCCAGCCTATAGCTTCCTTATGCTCTCTTAAGACGTCCAATAATTTCTCCTCTGGAGTATCACCCAAATCTAAAGCTATAATTATAGGCAAAGAATCTACTGGACCTAGGAACTTATACTTAAGATTGTCCGGTAAAGGCTTAAGTTCCTTCTCGGGGGGTTCAGGTGTTGTGGTTTCCTCCGTTTTATTGTTTTCTCGAGGAGCAGACTCCAAAATGGCATTCACTTCCTCGAGTAACTTATCTAAGCCCAAGTCCTCTTCAAAGTGAGCAAAGCATGCCTCCAAAGGGTCCTCAATGCGGGATTCATCCACAGTCTCCTCTGTCTTACTGCTCTCTCAAGGAGCAAACTCCAAGATAGTATTTGCTTGCTCAAGTAACTTATCTAAGTCTAAATCCTCTCCAAACTGAGCAAAGCCTGCCTCCATAATGTCTTCAGACTTCCCTTCTTTCTTGGGCGCTTGTAGTCTCTCAGGGTAAGGCGCTTTAGGTAAAAATGACCTAGAGAGATCTTTAATAATAGGTGTGGCTGTAGATGGCTCAGCATCTCTCTTTTCCTTGTTGCCACTTTCTTGCCCTTGTTGCATAGCAGGGTTCTCCTCCACTTGATTGTCCACTTGTCTCTTAGACAAGTATGGGACAGTTGATTGCACTTGTTCCTGCCAATGCATAGGAGTTGATGAATTTCCCACCGCAAACTGTTCCTTTGGGTTAGGCTCGGGTTGACTGGGGAACTCTTCTTCCTCTCCTTCACCCACGTAACTTGCGATTTGATCAATTTGACTCTCTAGCTTGGCAATCGCTTGGGTGTTTTCTATTGTTGCACTCATCACTTCGCTCATGGATTGGCTAGTCATTTTCATGTACTCCTTAAGGGTGTCCTCAAGTGACAGTGAAACTGGCACTGGTGTTTGAATGGGAGCTTGATAAGCATATAATGGTGCTGGATAGGCTGAGTGACTATAGCTTGGAACTGGCGGAGGAAATTTGGGAGGGTATTGATTGTGAGCTTGATAAAGGGCTCCTCCCTGATTCCTCAGTTGGTTCTGCGTCAATGAAAAATTAGAGTGGTCCCACCACCTTGGATTGTATGTTTCGGAGTAAGATCCATTTGATTACCAACAACAGTCATTGAAAGCATTCATTTGTTCCATGGGATACTCAGCAAAAGCTGGCATTGATGGACAATGCTGTGCTAAATGCATAGGACTAGCACAGATGGAACAGCTATCAACATTGAATGTGTTGGCAGCATTGATGGACGGGCCGGTCATTTTCATGTACTCCTTAATGGTGTCCTCTAAAGACTGTGAAATCGGCGCTGGATTCATCAACATTTGTTTTTTTTCTCTTTTTTATATAAAAAAATGATAACTAACTAGTAGAAAAATAAAATCAATTCAGACAAAAAAATTTCACAAACCAAACTGTAGGTCCAAAATATACTATGGAAATACCCAAGAGGGGGGGTGAATTGGGTATTAAAAAAATTAAATACTTTTTGCAATCTCAAATAACAAAATATATGCGGAATTAAATCTTTCTAAATTACTAGCACAAAGATGAGAGAGTTTATTGCTTAATATAGAAATGATAATTGAATTATAAAATAATTAAGCAATCAATCTCATTTACTTGAATAATAAATAATTATAAGCAAGTAATTATGAAAGTAATTAAAGAGATAGAGTTAGAGAGATGCAAACTCGATTTATAGTGGTTCAGTAATATCGGAATCCTTCCGACCCTACGTCCACTCTCTTCAAGGATCCTCTTTGAAGTCTTTCACTAAACCAAGCAACTTACGGGTGTTACTCAAACCGAAACACAAGCAACTTACGGGTGTTTCTCGAACCTTCTGCCACTTTTACCAGTCGATTGCACTATTCACCCAGTCGACTGGGTCACTGTTGGAGTGCTGCTACAATGATTTCTGGATGAACAGTGTTTTCAGCATAATTTTCTTCATATCTCTTTATTCTTTTTGGATTTTTGAGTTCCAAAAAATCTCTTAATTCAATCAAACTTTCTTGCACATTAAACACACGAGTTAAACACTTCAAAAGTGTTTTGTTATCATCAAAATTAATCTAATCAATTTCTTGATTGAGGCATTTTTGATGATGACAAAACATATTACAAATTCAAGCATAATGTGTGTGCTAGAAATATGAAGAATGATATATTACAAATGCTCAAGTAATTTTCTATGTCAATATAAATTCTTCTTAAATTCAATTAGAGAAGGTTAAGAATTGAGCCCAAATAATTTATTTGCATTTAATAAAATCACTTGGAGATTTTATATCTTCAATTAATTAAGACTATATAATAAAATGCAATGCAAATATAATTAGCTCCTAACAATTGAAATGCTTACAAAGTGTATCTTAGGATTCAAATCTATAATTTATCCCTATTGACTTTTGAGATCATCAACATTGATTCACCAATTTCTACAATCTTGATCTCTTTTGATGTATAAGCACTATTAACAATCTATATTACTTAAGTAATACTCATTAGTGCTTAATTAAGATTTTTGTTATTATCAAAATCATTCAGGGTCAACAATCTCCCCCTTTTTGATGGTGATAAAAATCTTAAGAATAAGGTCTAACAAGATCTCTAATATTCTTATTTTTCTCCCCTTTTTTGTCTTAATAAAAAAAGGTGGATTTCAAAGAAGAGCTCCCCCTCAAAATATGCTATTGAAAATATTTTGATGAAACATTTTGAGAAAAGAATCATTTTACAAGATATCAAGAAATATAAAGCTTGTGAAAGAGTTCCTTTAGCACATAGAGATAAAATTCCCAAGATATAATATCCAAATTTAAAACATGTCAAAAATAGTTTATCGAGCATTTAAAACTCATTTGAGTAAAACGATTTTACTAAAGGTTTTCTCTTTTATCAATAAATTAGATTTTCTCCCCCTTTCAAAAAGTCTAAAGTAATTATTTTTAACTTTCAAGAGAAATAAAATTGGATAAAGCTTAACAAGCCTTATCGGTAGTTGATTAATTGAATAATCAAGACAAAGAGCTCATCAACTACTCAAAAAGATGTTCAAATTGAAAATATCTATAAGTACTTGAAAAAAAAATTACTTCTCCTGCATATATGCACTGAAATATAATTTTCAATTATCAATCAAATATCATTTTCAGGGTATGTTAAATTCAATAATTAGATGATTATCAATTCAACGCAAAGATAATCATTAATTTCAAACTCAAGCATATATAATAGAAAGTTTCATATTCAGCTCATGCTTGATAGATAAATAACTCAAAAATAGTTCTTAAATCTAAATTCAAGCTCATCACTTGATTTATCCAATGCCAAATCAAAGAGAATTTATCAAAGAACAATTAATATTTGAGTATTAAAAGGCTCCAAACAAAGTCTAGATGTACCAGTCGACTGGGTAACACTTACCAGTCGACTGAGTCATATTTACCAGTCGACTGGATAAAAGGGCAGTGACCTATCAGTCGACTGGGATAGAGTTACCAGTCGACTAGACCCTTAAGAAAATTTTTAGTCTTGAATTTGCAGTACGAATTTGTTTATCTATGACATCTTGAGTGAGGGAGATATTTAAACAAGGATTAATACTCTTTCACTCAATGTCAAATATGCAAATGATGAAATGAGATGCAATCAAACATTCAGTTTATCAAAATCAAGCAATCCCATCAACATTCTAATCTTACAAAAACTAGCTTCACTTAAGGGTTTTGTAAGAATATCAGCTATTTGATCTTCTGAAGGTATGAATTCTAATCTTATATCACCTTTTTGAGCATGATCTCTTAGGAAATGATGTCTAATCTCTATATGCTTGGTTCTAGAGTGCTGAATAGGATTTTTGGTTATGTTGATGGCACTAGTATTATCACAAAATATAG
Organism: Bretschneidera sinensis; assembly: GCA_023935145.1. Lineage (NCBI taxonomy): Eukaryota > Viridiplantae > Streptophyta > Magnoliopsida > Brassicales > Akaniaceae > Bretschneidera > Bretschneidera sinensis. The sequence continues at coordinate 20,128,941 of CM043703.1, forward strand.
GAATATTTTTGAGACTCACGTCATAGTCTTATAGTTGTTGTTTCATCCATAATACTTGGGCACAACAACTGCCAGCTGCTACATATTCCGCCTCAGCGGTTGATAGTGCAACGGAATTCTGTTTCTTGGAAAACCAAGACGTTAACATAGCACCTAAGAATTGGCATGTTCCACTTGTGCTTTTTCTATCTAACCTACATCCAACAAAATCAGCATCTGAATATCCTACAAGCTCAAAAGATGATTATCTAGAGTACCATAATCCTATGGTTTGGGTTCCTTGCAGATATCTAAGAATTCTTTTTACTGCAACTACATGTGATTCCTTAGGATTAGACTGAAATCTAGCACACATGCATACACTGAACATAATATCAAGTCTACTTGCAGTTAAATAAAGCAAAACACCTATCATGCTTCTATAATATTTAGTATCTACAGGTTTACCTCCTTCATCGAGATCAAGTTTTGTAGATGTGCTCATTGGTGTTCCAAGTGGCTTTGAGCTTTCCATCCCAAACCTCTTTAGTAGGTCCTTAGTATACTTTGATTGATTGATGAAGATACCTCTTTTAAGTTGTTTGATTTGAAGACCAAGGAAGTAGGTGAGGTCTCCCATCATACTCATTTCAAATTCACCTTGCATGCACTTTGCAAACTCTTGACATATAGATTCATTAGTAGCACCAAATATAATATCATCAACATATATTTAAACTATCAAAGTGTCATTTTTGTGAGTTTTTGTGAAGATAGTTGTGTCTATTCTACCTCTTACAAAATCATTGTCAATCAAAAATTTACTTAGTCTTTCATACCATGCCCTTGGAGCTTGCTTCAACCCATATAGAGCCTTAGAAAGCTTGTAGACATGATTTGGAAGGCCAAGATTTTCAAATCCAAGAGGTTGCTCAACATAAACCTCTTCTTCTATAAAGCCATTTAAGAAAGCACTTTTTACATCAATTTGAAATAACTTGAACTTATTAAAGCATGCAAAGGCTAACAACGTTCGAATAGCTTCTCAATCTAGCTACGGGAGCATAGGTTTCATCAAAATCTATTCCTTCCTCTTGGTTATATCCCTTAGCAACTAATCTAGCTTTATTTCTAGTTACTATACCATTTTCATCCATTTTATTTCTATATACCCATTTAGTTCCAATTATTGAATGATATTTTGGTCTTGGAACTAGTTTCCAAACATTATTTCTCTCAAATTAATTTATCTCTTCCTGCATTGCAATTATCCAATCATTATCTTTTTCAGCTTCTATAAATGTCTTAGGTTCTACTTGAGACAAATAATCTACAAAATTGCAAATATTTCTAATGGAAGAGCGAGTTCTTACCCCTTGTGAAGGATCACCAATTACTTGATCAATTAGTTGATGATTTACATACCTCAAATCCTTGGGTAGATTTTTCTCTTGTTGACTTGAGGATGGTTGGTCCAAATTGGGAGTTGCCATCCCTTCATTTGTTTGAGGAGAACTCTCTTTTGGGTCAACAATGGGAGTAGGAGTTTCCGTTCTTTGGATAAAATCTGCATCATCATTATAGGAAACTTCTCTACTACTAATAGGGTTAGACTCATCAACAGTTATATGCATAGATTCTTCTACCACTAGAGTTCTCTTATTGAAAACTCTATAAGCCTTACTCGATGTAGAATATCTTAAAAATATCCCTTCATCGGTCTTAGAATCAAATTTACCCAAGTTAGTTTTATTGTTATTTAGGATGAAGCATTTGCAATCAAATGTACGAAAATAAGAGATATTAGGCTTTCTACCTTTCCATAGTTCATATGGAGTTTTATCAAGCATAGGCCTATTAAAATTCTATTAAAGATATAGCAAGAAGTGTTTTCTGCTTCAGCCCAAAAGTATTTTGGTAAACTATTTTCATAAAGCATTGTTCTTAAAAATTCTTCTAGAACTCTGCTTTTCCTCTCAACAACTCCATTTTGTTGAGGAGTTCTAGGAGCTAAAAAGTTGTGATCAATTTCATTTTCATCACAAAATTTTGAAAAGCTTTAGTTTTCAAATTCTTTTCCATTATCACTTCTTATGCTTGAAATACAAATTCTTTTTTTTTTTTATTTTGAACCTTTTTGTAAAAGTTTTCAAATCCTTTGAAAGCTTCATCCTTGTAAGCAATAAAAATAACAAAGGTATATCTTGAATAGTCATCAATAATAATAAGAGCATATTGATGGCCACCTAGACTAATGGTACTTATTGGACTAAACAAGTCCATATGCAGAAGTTCCAAAGGTCTAGTAGTTGAAACTACATTCTTTGCTTTAAAAAAAATCTTAGTTTGTTTTCTCATTTGACAAGCATCATACTTTGTCTTTTTCAAAATTGATTTTAGGAAGTCCAATGACTAAATCTCTTCTTGAAATAATTTTCAGCAAGTTCATTTTTACATGACCAAGCCTTATATGCCATAGCCAAGGATTTTCACTAAAAGCAGGAAAACAATTTTCATTTTCAGAATGTAAGGATTTCAAATCAACTATATAGACATTTTCATGTCTATGGCCAATAAATTTAATCTTGTTGCTCTTGATGTCTATAACTAGACAATGAGAGGTCTAAAATGCGACTTTGTTGCCTTTGTCATATAGTTGACTAATGCTAAGTAAATTTGGCTTAAGGCCTTATACTAGCAATACATTATCCAAGGTAGAGAAATCATTACCAACTTTTCCATGCCCGGTGATCTTTATTTTGGTGTTGTCTCCAATGGTGACATATCCACCATCTCTTAGAGTTAGCCCCTTAAAAACACTTTTATCACCGGTCATGTGCTTCGAGCATCCACTATCAAGGTACCAACAGTTTCCTTTTTCTTTGGTGTGGAGACATACCTACATCACACAAGGATACACGATTGCACTTTTGGGTACCCAAAATTTCTTGGGTTCTTTGGGGTTAGTCCTTGAAAATATGGTTCCTTTTGGGACCCATACTTTCTTAACAATATATGGTATTCTATAGACATGTTGATGATGCACAATCCTAGGATAATGGTTATTGAAATTTCTAGGATTTCTTAGTTGTGCATGTCTATAATTCTTAGGATAGAAGTTCCTAGGATACATGTTTCTATTATGAGGAATATGAATATGCATGTCATTTCTAGAAAATGTATGATGATGATTTCTAGGATACATGCTTGTATTATTATGAATATGCATATCATTTCTAGAATAATCAGAATGGTAATTCCTTGGATGTGCATGTGTAGTGTGCAAGTTTTGATTATACATATTATTCCTAGAATGCACATAATGATTATTCCTAGAATATGTGTGAGCATACATACAGGCATGAGTATTTCTAGGATATGCATTAGAGTTTCTAGACTTTTTAGCATTTATAGAGGGAGTGCTTTTAACTTTGCTAGAGGTCTTTGAAGTAGAGGCTTCATTTACACATGATGCTTTCATGAATAAGCTCTCTTTTGATTTTTGCTTGCCTAATGGAGAATAACCTAACCCGGATTTTCCTCCATTTAATATTTGGCAAGATAGCACTTCATCTAGATTTTCTTTTCCAAGCATAAGTCTAGATATAGTATCATTTAATTCTATTATCTTCTTCTTTAAGTTTTCATTTTCATCTTTAAGAAGATCTTGAGAAGAATCATACTATCTCTTTAGAAAGAGATGACACCTCTTTTTTAAGAATGATGTTCCTAGAATCGAATTTCTTCAATTCTTCATACATTTCATTTATGACTTCTATCAATTCTTCACTACTACTAACAATGTTATTTTTTGAAGAGGAAGAAGTCGATACCTCATTTTCATCGTCGATTTCCGTAAGACATAGGTTGGCAATTTCCTCGCATTTGATCTCTTTATTCGAGGAGTCTTCTTCTTCTTTATCACCATCATGATTAAAATCTTTAATTTCCATAAAAGGTACGGATGTGGTGGAACCATCAATTTTGTAATCCAAGTAGCTTTCATGCTTCTTGAGGGATTCCATAAGCTCTTCTAAACTTTCACTTGTAGAATTCTTTGTCAGAATAATTTTCCATTGATTTGACAAAGACCTAAGAAATATTCTCACAAGTTCAAGGTTAGAATAAATTTTACCCATGAAAGATAAAGTTTTAACAAGTATGGTAAAACGAGTTTGCGAATCAAAAATTGATTCATTTTCATTCATTTTAAAATGCTCTAAGTCATGAACAAAGGTTTTTAATTTGAAATTCTTTTCTTGCTCATTTCCTCCATGTATGACCTCCAATAAATCCCAAATTTCTTTTGCGGTCTTACATGAGGAAATTTGATCAACTTCGTTTTGATCAAGAGAACTATAAAACATGTTCATAACTGTAGCATTTAGTTGAATGAATTTATAATCATTTACATCAAAATCATTTTCATTTTCAAAAATGAAATACCAAGCATAATAATCATGAGCTTGAATAAAAATCTTCATTTGAGCTTTCCAATGGGTGAAATTTGTTCCATGGAGAGGAGGTGGACTAGAAGTATCTCTTCCTTCTAAAAATATAGTTGCCATAGGATCAATTCAAGGATATTAAGCCTAAAAATGAGAACGAGGCTCTGATACTAATTGTAGGTCCAAAATATACTATGGCAATACCCAAGAGGGGGGTGAATTGGGTATTAAAAAAAATTAAATACTTTTTGCAATCTCAAATAACAAAATATATGCGGAATTAAATCTTTCTAAATTACTAGCACAAAGATGAGAGAGTTTATTGCTTAATATAGAAATGATAATTGAATTATAAAATAATTAAGCAATCAATCTCATTTACTTGAATAATAAATAATTATAAGCAAGTAATTATGAAAGTAATTAAATAGATAGAGTTAGAGAGATGCAAACTCGATTTATAGTGGTTCGGCAATATCAGAATCCTTCCGACCCTATGTCCACTCTCTTCAAGGATCCTCCTTGAAGTCTTTCACTAAACCAAGCAACTTACGAGTGTTGCTTAAACCGAAACACAATCAACTTACGGGTGTTGCTCAAACCGTACAATCCTCTTCCTCTCAGAAGTAATCCCCTTCCTCTCGGAAGTATCCCCTTCCTCTCGGAAGTATCCCCTTCCTCTCGGAAGTAATCCCTTTACAATAAAAGCTGTAAAGTAAATGGTAGAGAGACAACAAATGAAAGCTTATACAACTGAATAATGTCTCTCTTTCAAAGAAAAGCTTGAAGAATAGCTCAACATGAGTATTTCAAAGCTTTTTTGAGTTTCAAAGAATGAATGACTTGATTGTATATGTTCTTCTCTTTTTGAATATCTTCTCCTTCTTATTGAATCTTGAATTGAGTGGGTTTATATAGTCATCAATTAATATGGCCGTTAGACTTCAATTTGAATTGATTATGCCTTTAAAATCTCATATTTCGAGTCCCAACGGTCATATTTTTGAACTACCAGTAGACTGGGTCGTGATACCAGTCGACTAGGTCCTCTTAAAAATTCACATTTTTGCTGCTACAGTGTTACTAGTCGACTGGTAAGTCATCCCAATCGACTGAGAACCTTCTGCCACTTTTACCAGTCGACTGGGTCACTGTTGGAGCGCTGCTATAGTGATTTCTGGATGAACAGTGTTTTAGCATAATTTTTTTCATATCTCTTTATTCTTTTTGGATTTTTGAGTTCCAAAAAATCTCCTAATTCAATCAAACTTTCTCGCACATTAAACACACGAGTTAAACACTTCAAAAGTGTTTTGTTATCATCAAAATTAATCTAATCAATTTCTTGATTGAGGCATTTTTTATGATGACAAAACATATTACAAATTCAAGCATAATGTGTGTGCTAGATATATGAAGAATGATATATTACAAATGCTCAAGTAATTTTCTATGTCAACATAAATTCTTCTTAAATTCAATTAGAGAATGTTAAGAATTGAGCCCAAAGAATTTATTTGCATTTAATAAAATCACTTGGAGATTTTATATCTTCAATTAATTAAGACTATATAATAAAATACAATGCAAGTATAATTAGCTCCTAACAATTGAAATGCTTACAAAGTGTATCTTAGGATTCAAATCTATAATTTATCCCTATTGACTTTTGAGATCATCAACATTGATTCACCAATTTCTACAATCTTGATCTCTTTTGATGTATAAGCACTATTAACAATCTATATTACTTAAGTAATACTCATTAGTGCTTAATTAAGTTTTTTGTTACTATCAAAATCATTCAGGGTCAACATAAACAATTCTCCGGCAACGGCGCCAAAAACTTGTTGTGAGTTTTAATTTAGTCGCAAGCGCACGAGTCGTTTGCAATATAGTGTTGTGTAAGTGCGAGGTCGAATCCACAGGGAATTGCGTTGTGAAAATATAATTTAATCTAAACTAACTCTATTTTAACCTAGTTCCGAATTTCAGATGATAATTTGCAAAAGAAATTAAAATTAAACTAAATTGATTTTTAAAAACTAATAATTAAAACACTAAGGTTTCCAAATCCACCCCACCGAAGTTAAGCATATATGTTCTAAAAATATAACCTATCAAAACATTCCATGAATCCAACTATAAGACAAAAAACAAAGAATATCCCAACTAAACCAAAAGCATCCAATTTATCCACTCTCAACAAATCACAAAGGAAATCCAATTTAATCGAAAAACATTCAATGTATCCATCAGATAAAACACAAGGAATATCCAATAGACAATTTAAACTCAATCAATTATAAGATTAACTCAAATAATTGATAGAACATTTATACTAAAAATTTTCAGATTTGTACAAGCAAATCTGAACTACTACGCCAAACAACGGTGGGACTTCATCTTCAACCTTAGCTGAAGAGTCTAGCCACTAATAACTATGAAACTACAATTCATAATAAAAGTGCTAAACATTTAAACTAAAACAACTAAATATAAAGAAATAAATAAATAACTTTACATGGGAGAAATTCCACTTGCTGACGGGCGACGCTTCCCCTTGTGGTGACAAAGCCTTCAAGATCCACCAGAATGCTAGCGGACATCCACCGGTAAACACCAAAGTGACTCAAGAATTGCACACTGAATGATGAAGTGGAGTGGGTCTTATATAGGCAAATACCACAAGTAGAATGTGTTTCCAATCCGATGTGAGATGTAGGATTTAAGTCTTCACATGCCCTTCAAAGCTTCTGTTCACGCTGAAATCCCGTACAGCCCGCACAACCTGACCTTTGTCTACTAAAACGGCCATAACTTTCTATAGAAAAATCATTTTTACAAGCCGTAAAATTCTCTAGAAAATAGACTTCTAGATCTTTCTAAGCATATATGGCTCATATCCTGGTTCTTCTTGAATCAATACAATTTAATTTTCAAAGATGATTGATCTGTACAGCCAATTCTGGCAATTTTAGTGAAACTCCTTTCCCAGTGCTTATAAACCTGAAAACAATGAAAACAACTCAAAGTAACAAATTCCTAAGCTAACAAATGTAAATTAAGTGGCCAAAATATACAATATTTTTCACTCATCAAGGGGTCATCCCAATAAAAATTATGTACCTCATATAAGAATTTCCTCTTATCTTGAGCACTCCAATCCATAGGTATCTCACCTGTAGCCAAATAATTTACAATGTGAGCAAACCATGGTAGAGAACTAATGGAGAGTAAGTGCTCATCGGGAAAATCATCTTTGATTGGCATGTCATCACAAGTGTCCTCTAAAGTGAGCCTGGATAGATGGTCAGCTACTATGTTCTCCACTCCTTTCTTATCCTTGATGGTGATATCAAATTCTTGCAAGAGGAGGATCCATCGGATTAGTCGTGCCTTAGCATCCTTCTTTGTAAGAAGATACTTGAAGGCTGCATGATCTATAAAAATAAGGATAGAAGAACCAATTAAATAAGCACAAAATTTATCTAAAGCAAATACTACAGCTAGCAACTCTTTTTCAATTGTAGAGTAATTCATTTGAGCACTATTTAAAGTCTTACTAGCATAGTAAATGACAAAAGGTTTACCTTCCCTTCGTTGTCCAAGAACAACACTTACAGCATAGTCACTAGCATCGCACGTGATTTCAAAAGGTAAAGTCCAATCCAGTGACTGCATTATAGGTGCGGAAGTAAGCTTGACAATCAGTGTTTTAAAGGCCTCTTGACAAGCTTGAGTTCACTTAAAGGAGGTATCTTTAACTAAGAGGGCACATAATAGTCTAGATATGTTCGAAAATTTTTGTATGAACCTCCTATAAAAGCTAGGATGCCCAAGGAAAGATATCACATCCTTTATTGTCTTAGGGATAGGTAATTTAGAAATTAATTCAATCTTAGATTGATCAACCTCTATTCCTTTAGAAGAGACAATATGCCCTAAGACAATACTGAATGGTACCATAAAATGGTATTTTTCCCAATTTAAAACCAATTCTTTTTCCTCATAGCGAATTAATACTCTTTCTAAATTCATTAAGCATGCTTCAAATGAAGATCCAAAAACAGTTAAGTCATTCATAAAGACCTCCATGCAATTTTCAACCATATCACTAAAAATACTCATCATGCAGCGTTGAAAAGTAACAGGGGAATTACACAATCCAAATGGCATTCTACGAAAAGCATAGGTGCCAAAGGGACAAGTAAAAGTGGTCTTTTCTTGGTCTTCTAGTGCAATTTCTATTTAATAATGACCAGAATAACCATCTAGAAAACACTAAAAGGGATGACCAATTACATGCTCAAGAATTTGATCAATAAAAGGGAGTGGGAAATGGTCTTTTCGGGTGGCAACATTTAATTTTTTGTAATCAATGCACATATGCCACCCGGTCATAAGTTTGGTAGGGACTAGCTCTCATAGGTCATTCTTTACCACCGTGACTCCAGATTTTTTTGGAACAACTTGTGTAGGACTTACCCATTTACTATCAGCTATGGGATATATAATGCCCGCATCTAACAGTTTCAGCACTTCATTTTTCACTACTTCTTTCATAGTGGGGTTAAGCCTACATTGAGGGTCTCTACGAGGACTAGTTATTTCATCCAAATTTATTTTATGAGAGCAGATTAGGGGACTAATTCCCTTCAAATCAGCCATGCTCTAACCTAAGGCTGATTTATGTGCATTCAAAGTTTGAAGTAATTTCTCACCTTGGATCTCAGATAATTCAGAGGAAATAAAAACAGGAAAGGTATCATCTGGACCGAGAAAATCTTGCTTTAAGCCCATAGATAGTGGCTTTAATTCAACTTTAGGTGCTTCCACACTTGAAATGACTTGTTTATCACTTTTTTCGAGCAGTTCCTCAAACTTTGGTTGCCATGCTCGAGTGCCATAATTCTGAGATTTATCAATTATATCAGTTTTATCATTAAATAAATCAATCTCAGAATTCGCAAGAAAATTTTCAAGATGGTCATAATCATGAGTTAAGGAGACTCCCTCATTGATGAGTGACTTGATCATATAAAGCTGGTGGTTTTCGTCCTCATCTTCAGGCTATTTTGCAACATTGAAAATATTCACTTCAAGGGTCATGTTTCCAAAGGATAGCTTCATGAGTCCATTCCTACAATTTATTAGAGCATTTACGGTAGCAAGAAAAGGTCTACCCAAAATCAAAGGAATCTTAGAGTTAGTGTCAACAGCAGAAGTAGTATCAAGGATTAAAAAATCAACAGGATAATAAAATTTATCAATTTGAATTAAAACATCCTCTACCACACCCCAGGGTACTTTGACTGAACAGTCAGCCAATTGCAACACCACGCCGGTTGGTTTGATCTCTCCTAAACCTAGCTGTAAATAAATAGAAAATAACATCAGGTTTACACTAGCTCCTAAATCTAGCAGGGCTTGCCCAACCTAATGATTTTCAATGCTACAAGCAATGGTAGGACAGCCTGGATCCTTGTATTTTGGGGAAATTTTTTCTCAATTAAAGCACTAACTTGCTCAGTTGGAATGTTATTTTCTTGACATGGTGCTTCCTCTTAATTGTGCACAAATCTTTGAGAACCTTTGCATAGGTGGGAACTTGTTTAATTATATGCAAGAATGGAAGATTCAGTTTTACTTGCCTTAGGTTCTCCAAGATTTCATTATTTAGCTCCAGATTTTTCTTGTTTGATTTTAAGGCTTGAGGGAAGGGTGCCTTAATATGGCTTTTGGTCACTTCAGGGTCCTTGGGCAGCTCGGTTTTACTACTAGCTTGCCCTTTGTCCACATCCTCGGATTTATTCATTAGTGGGATGTGTAGTGACTTACCACTTCGGGTCACAATGGCATTTACATCTTTCAAATTTTCTTGTGCCATATGTTGACTGTGAGGTATGAACTGAGCTTGGGAAGGGAACTTACCTCGCTCAGTCACACTTAAGGAGCCCATTAATTTGGACACTTGGCTCCTAATTTCTTTGTTTTCCTCAACCACCTGTGTAATTAACACCTCACACCTCTGGTTTATTTTACCTTGTGCTTCTATAAAAGCATGTAAGGTGTCTTCTAAAGAGTTCCTAGAGGATGAGGGTGCATGATAAGGTGCAGGGTATGATCTAAGGGGTTGTGCATGCTGCTGATTTTCAGATTTTCAGCTGAAGTTGGGGTGATTTCGCCACCCCTGATTATAAGTGTTAGAGAAGGGTGCTTGAGGCTTCATGTACATGCCTAAGGCATTACATTGTTTCCTTTACAGCCCTCTCATATCAACAAATGTGGGGCACTCTTGGGCTAGATGATCTACCCTGCCACACACAAAACATTGTTCTAAAGGTTTGGCTTGATTAATCACGTGTGTTGGCTTTTTAGTTTTTAATGCCTCTAACTCCCTAGTGAGTAATTCGACATTAGCTTTCAGGTTGTCTTCTTCCCTAAGATGGTATATTCCTCCACTACTAGGGTTGCCTATAGGTTATGACCTATTCATGCTTTCAGTAGCACTAGGTCCAGTCCAAGTATGAGCTTTTTCAGCAAGCTCATTGAGGTATTCAATAGCCTCATCAGGGTCTTTTTGCAGAAATTCACCATTGCACATCATCTCTACAAATTGGCGTTCTCTATAGGTAAAACCCTCATAAAAATAGCTCACTAAACACCAATTTTCATACCCATGATGTGGACACATACTTAACAGCTCTTTATATTTCTCCCAAGACTGATATAAAGTCTCGTTTTCCTTTTGTGCAAAGGTGGAGATTTGTCTTTTCAAAGTATTAGTCTTATGTTGAGGGAACTATTTATTAAAAAAGACTTGGGTCATTTCATTCTATGACCCAATTGATCATGGTCTCAGCGAGTATAACCAACTCTTAGTTTTATCCTTCAAAGAGAAAGGAAAAAACTTGAGTCTCACGATATCATCCGTTGCATCTTGACTATGAAAAGTTGCAACTACTTCCTCAAATTCTTTAATGTGCACATATGGGTTTTTGTTTTCCAAGCCATGAAAAGTAAAGAGTAATTGTATCATCCTTGTTTTAAAGTTTTGATGGCGAGTGTTGATTGGAAACATAATGCATGATGGTGTGGCTGTTCGACTAGGATGTAGGTAATCTTTAAGTGTCCTAACAACATTTTCATTAGGGTTTTCAGCCATGTTATCAAAATTTTCTAAATTTTCGGGTGGGTGTACACTAGGGTTTGATCTAGGTGATGTTTCACTAACAGACGTGGAAGGGAAATGTATCTCTATTTCGGGTCCCTTAACAAATCTCCCTCGCGAATCTCTCGGTCTAAGCATACACCAACTGATTTTGAAAGAAATGAATAGAACAGAAAAAAAATCAGAAAATCAAAAACTTAAAGAACAGAACAATAGTATTGTCTTGTCTTAGAGTTGACAAACTTCATTGTATGTAAGCGCATCTCCCCGGCAACGGTGCCAAAATTTGATTACGCCCAAAACAGTAATGCAGTAGTTGTAGCACGACTTTGGGGTGTCGATTCCACAGGGAGACAAGTTAACTATAAAGAAAGATGTAAACTTTAATATGAGACGATGTAATCAGAATAAGTAGAGAACCTGAAATTAATGATGAAGTAATTGTGTAGTTTGTAAAATATAATAAAGGGACAACAAGGATTCGGGAATCCTCTCTAGGTTCGTTGCCCTAATCCTAACTTGATTCAGTTGTTTTTATCTCGATTGCACGTTTCACATCCCAAACATGCAATCGACAAATATTCAATGAGAACATGTATAAACCTTAATTTGATTGTTATGAAATACTTTTTATTTTTGATTCATGCACACATGATCTATCCTATAGGTTTATCAAGAAATGACAATATGTCTTTTATGACAATATTGCAGTAATGGACAAGCCTAAAGGATAAACCTACCGGACTCAGTCATACCCAAACAATCTTGACATAAGGAAAGCATGACTAAATTTATATCAAGGAGAAAGATACAATCATCAGATTAGATGAAATCTTATAATTAGATTAAAAAGTAAATCATAACAATGTCTTAACTATAAAGCTCTATTACAACTTAATCAAATAAAGGAAAATAGGAACAACTACACCTAGAGATTCATCATTTCGCCTTTTTTGGAGATTAGTTAGCCATGGGGCTCATGGTTGAACACTTTGATGGAGGAGAAGTTGTTGCTTCCTTGAGTCTTCCAGCTTAATGAACGTCTAATATCAAATCCTAAGTGATCTATTTATAATACAAGGGTCAAATGGTATTTTAGGGTTTTAAACAATCATTAAAGACCTAATTCAGACCTAACTCGGAGAGCAAAATTCGTGTCCGCGCTTAGGCTTGGATTTTTTCGTGCCTAGGCTTGGTTTTATTAGGCCAGCCTTGTAAACTTTCTAGAAGGTGCGTCCCAGCTCCATCCAAGGTGCGCCCTGACCTGATGGTCTTCTTTGCTTGTTTTGGCCTCTGATCTGGAGGGTGCGCCCCAGCTTTATCCAGGTGCGATGCACATACTTGGATCTCTTTATTTAGCCTTTCCGAAATCCCTCTTTTGCTCCGGTATACATGGAATCTTTGTGCTTCATTCAACAATAGCTTTTTCATCTCTTTAAGACTCAAAATACCTGAAAATGCATCAAAACAAATAAGTGATCTAGGAATGATTCTTTAGAGTTGTTAACATATAAAAGTGTAATTATAACCTAGATCAACTCTAAATATGCTAACAATTAAGTACTATTAAGATGCATTTTATGATTCTCATCAGTACTCTTAAACTGTACTACCAGTAATCGTAAAGTAAAGGTAAAGAAATAATTTAATAAATATGACATGAAATTAAAATAATATATTTACACGAATGACTTAGTATAAAATATATATATATATATACATATATATATATATATAAATTCTGGACATCCAGCAAAAAGTTAAAGAAGAAAAAAAATTCTTTAAAAAAAACAAATAACTCTGGACGTCCAGGGACGTCTAGCAAGAAGACAAAAGAGAAAAAAAAAATTCTTTAAAAAAATAAGCAGAAAAACATGGCATCAAGTGGCAACACATGCTGTCAAGACAATTGTATGTCTTCCAAGTGTAATTGGTGGGCAAAACGTGGAGGTGTTTTGGGAGTTAGGCTGATGAGAGTGCAATCAACTTTTGGGCTTTTTTTACAAAAAAATTCCTATATATACATATATAATATGTAATCGTAAAGTAACACTTAATAAATAGATATATATGTGGAAATGAAAATTGCGAGATTTATCACGCAAAAAGTTGAGAAAAGACCGGATAGTTAATTGAAATATTTTGAATTCATGTGTTTTTATATTATTGTTCATATGTATATTTCATATCATTGTTCATATGCATATGCATTAAATAAGAGAACCGCAAGAACAGGGAAGGGGCTGGTCTAATTGAAAAACCATGACAGCCGGTATATGTTGGAAATAAAAGGGACATCATGACAGCCGATGTATGCTAGAAATAAATTTCGTGACAGCCAGGATAAGCTGTAAAGAATCAGGAGGAGGCCGGTCTAAGATAATAACAACATGTCGACATATGGGAAGATGTTCCCATAATAATAATTCATGCATTTCATCTGTTTTAATTATTGCTTGCATTATTGAAATGCTAATATGTGGTGTGTTATTGTGAATTTATTTATAGATGGATGGGTCTCACAGAGCGACAATTACGGTGATAAAAACCATCTATATGGTAGATTTTATGATGTGAACCTGATTACAAGGAAATTTTGAGATAAGTGATGGGCTTAAAATGAACCAATAAATAAGAAGAAGAGATTGATAGAGAATGAGACTTACGATATGTGTAGTGATAGTGGAATGCTAGATCAAGTTGTATGAAATATAAATGATTAAATATTGAAAGATTATTTATACAGATTGAGTACTTCTAGTAAATTTAATTCACTGAGCTTGTGAAGCTTACCCCTCATTGTACAATGATTTTAGGTAGCAGACATGACAAATAGTTTGGTGAGCTTAGGTTCAGACAAAATCATTATATGTAAGCCACATACATGTTCGCATCCTCAAACAAGTGAGAAAATAAAATAAAAATTTATTTGTCAATATTCATGCATTTTATGTTGTATATTAGGGTTAAATCAATATCAGATGTATGTACCTCCCCTGTTGAGGGTAGAGGATTAAAATAAAAAATTTCTGTTAGTATTATTTTTATTGTTACATATATGTATCGTGCTGGGATTTTCAAAATATGATGACATTGTCTCGGGGGTGGCCAACCTAGGATGGGTCGTTACAATTTTGGTATCAGAGCATTAGGTTTTATGATTCTGTAGACTGCATAAAAAGAAAGAAAGTGAAAGATTAAAATAAATTAAATTTTAATGAACGGTCTGAGGATGACATGTGGACGAGCTAAAGCTAGAGTTAAAGTTTTTGATTTGAGAGGGCATGGTAGGCCCCCAATATTTTTGACAAGTCGAGGTTGAGTCTGAATCTATGATTCCTAGAAGAGAACATGTTGATAGTATGATTGATATTAGTAATAGAATTGATATTAGTAAAGTAATGAGAGAATCTGAAGTTGAAAGAGAAAAGCTAAGATAAACTCTTACACATGCTCTTGAGAAATAAATGTAACAGATGATAGAATTTATAGCTTATAGCATAGACTTGATGAACAGGCTAGAGCAGTGCCTGAGGTTGTTAATCCAGTAATGATAGACGTTTAAAAATGGGGAAAAATGAGTTTATGCATGAGATATAGGGAGATTGTTAAGTTGAATGCTTTGTTGTTTAAAGGATTTATAAACCCTTTTAAGCCTGAGTTATGGGTGAAACATGTAGAGAGATTTATTTGGTATGTCACCAGTAACTATCAAGCAGAGGGTCATCTTTGCTACGTTCAAGTTAGAGAGAGAGGCCTTAGAATGGTGGGAGGATATTCTTCATAGAGTAAGTACAGATATTGATAAACCCTTAACCCTGGAATAAGTTTAAGGAAAATTTTCTTGATAAATACTTTCCTTAGACATTTAGAGCCCAACAAGATATAAATTTATTTATTTGGGGTAAATGTGTTGACTGTGGCTCAGTATAGTCTTATTAATGGTTGTACCAGAAATGGTAGACTTAAAGGAAAGGAAGTGTAAGAGGTTCATAGATGAACTATGTTTTAAGATTTGATCAAAACTATGACGCATATGAATTATATCAGATTGGTGGATATAACACTTCAGATTAAGAAGGATATAATGGAAATCAGAGGTAGGAAGAATCGGCGGCAGAGGTCTAGATTTGAGGAACCCAAAGGTGGTACCAGTATAAGTTTGTAGGGTGGGAGACCACCCAGATGAGACATTCTTTATCATAGGGAACTGAATTACAGAGTTAGAGGCCAGCAGGATATGTTACTTCGGTAGCTTAGAATATTATCAGTGGGACTCTTAGATTTATGAGACAAGTTATGGGAACTGGGAGTCATGGTAGAGGAAGTAAGTATGCCACCAAAGGGAAGTAGTAATCTGATGTATGATTAAGAGACAGATGTTTGTTATAGATATATTCAGATTATATATTTATCCCAGAATTATCAAAATTTGAAAATGCTTAATGTGTAGAGAAGGTAGACATATCAATGTTGGTTGATCTTAGTGCAACCCATTCTTTTGCATCCAATATTCATATGAACTCTTTTGAAGTATGTATTAGTCCTTTGATGCAAAATATTTCTGTTGAAATTCCCACTAGAGACAGAGTGATAATCATAAATGTTTACAAGGCTTGTGTGATTCATATCAGTCATAGAGAATCTAAAGCTTAATTATTATCTTTGAATATGGTTAATTGTTCGAGAAAGAAGGTAGTGTTCAAGATATGGGCATGAGGAGTTTAACTTTCAGAGAGTACATCAGATACTCTTGAACTATCTTATTTTACTCTGACTACTAGTAGATGGTTGAAGAAAAGGATGTGAGGAGTATTTGACATACATAATGGATTCTAGAAAGGAATAGGTAGTTAAAAGAAATCTTAGTAGTGACAAAAAAAAAATTTTTGATGTATTTCTTGATGAGTTATCCAAATTGTCTCCCAGTAAGAAGATTTAGTTTCCTATAGATATGATTTTGAGTTCAACACACAGATCTATAGCACCCTATAGAATGATGCTAACTGAATTAAGAGAAATGAACGTACCATTTTAAGAAATTTTTGGATAAATAATTTTTCGGACCTAATGTATTTGGAGAGCCCCTGTGTTGTTTGTGAATAAGGAAAATAGAATGATAAGAGTGTGTATAGACTACAGATAGTTGAATAGGAACAAATATCTTTTTCCTATGATAAATAAATTGTTAAACGGTGCAAGGAGTGAGAGTATTTTTTAAGATAAACCTGAGATCAGATTATCACCAATTGAGGATATAGAATGGAGACATGTCTAAGACTGCTTTTAGGACATGTTATGGTCATAAGCTTTTTATGATGTCATTTGGATTAACTAATGTTCCAGAAACATTCATAAACTTGATGAATAGAGTGTTTAAACTATATCTTAATAAGTTTATGGTTGTATTTGACTTCCTGATATCTTCTAAGAAGGAAGAATAACATGTGAAACATTAGACAGTGTATTGAAGATTCTGAGGAGAGAGAAATTATATGCAAAGTTTTCTAAGTGTGAGTGTTGGCTGAAAGAAATAATTTTCTTGGAACATGTAACATCGGGAAATGGCATAACAATTGATCCACAAAAGGTAGAGGCAATGTTAAGTTGGGAGAGACCAACTCATGTGACTGAGATTAGAATCTTTTTGGGGTTAGCTGGTTATTATAGAAGATTCTTTGAGAATTTTTTATTATTGTAATACTGTTGAATAGACTGATCAGGAAAGAGGTGAGATTTGTATGGTGAGAGAAGTGTGAGAAAAATTTTCCAATTATTAAAGGAGAAATTGACTACAGCTCCAGTATTGGTGTTTCTTTCTAGTGATGAAGGATTTGTGGTATATAGTGATACGTCACATCAATGAATAAGATATGAATAAAATAGGAAATTTGTGGCCCATACTTCTAGGCAACTGAAGATTCATGATAGAAATTTGTCTGCTCGTGACTTAGAGTTGGTTGTTATAGTGTTTACTTTAAAGATTGGAGACATCATCTATACGGAGTCACTTGTAAGATATTCATGGGTTATAAAAGTTCGACGTACTTACCTACCTAGAGAAATTTGAGTTTGAGGCAAAGATAATGGATGGAGTGATTAGTAATTATGATTGTACAATTCACTATCATCTAGAAAATGCGAAGGTGATAGCTGATGCATTGAGTAGAAAGTCTATAAGAAGGTTAACTGCTATTGGGAGTCTTGATATGAAATTAATGATAGATTTAAGAAATATAATAATGAAGTTGAATATCAATGATATAGGATCATGGTTAACAAATATTGTGATACAATCATCCATAGTAAAATGCTTTAGAGATATAAGGTAGAGATGAAGAGATAGAAAGATTAAGCATTGAGTGCTTATTAGAAAGCAATATAAGTTCAAAATTTGAAGTAAGGTAGTTTGGTATTAGAATATAGGATTGGTGTTCCCAATGATGCGGAGTTAAGAAAGAAGATATTTAGAGAGGTTGATAAATGCTTAAATATTAATATTTAAGCCCCTTAATTTATACTTGTTAAGCTATTAGTTTATGTTATTTCATCCTATTTTATTTTCATTCTGTGTTTTCTGTGCTTTTCTAGGTTTTTGAAGCATTATGGAATTATCTGGCTTAAAGAGCCAAATTGGGAAAAGGTGAAATTTGCTGTTGCGATCGAGCATAGGAGATCTGTGATCAAGCATAACAGTGCTCAAGCACCCAAGCCAAGGATTGAGCGCACCTGCACTCGCGCGCACAAGAAGAAGGCCCCATAGCACATGCGATTGAACGCACATTCTATGATCGAGTGCACACATGCATCAGTAAATATTAAAATGGCTGGTCTTATTTTGGAAATAAGTTTAAGGTTTTATTTTATGAGTTTTAGGGTTTCCAGATATTTATAAACCTTATAAATAGGCCTGTAATCACAGAAAGAAAAAGAGGCCAGGAGGGGAGAGATTTCACAGAAGAATTGATGACTCTTCTAGCTAGTATTTTTGGGTTTATTCTTTCCTTTATTTTATTTTATGAAGATGTTTAACATCAAACTCATGTGTAACTAAATTGCTAGTAGGGCTTGATTGAAGCCCTAATTATGTTTACTTGATAATTCAGTATTGATGTCTAACAAAAGAAATCCACGCCAGGTTCTTGGGTTAATCAACATGGGAAACTGGGAGTACATACCATGCCCTAGGTCTCGTATGTTTGTTGATTTCCACAGATATTATGCTTTCTTAAGGAACAACTTAGTATACACTATGTTAAATCCTTTAAGAAAGAAAAGAGTTAGAGTATACACCATGCCTAACTCGTTTCTTAGGGAAATCAATAGCTTAAGGAGTATACACCATGCCCTTAGGTTAACAACATTAGGTATTCATAACGTGATTAAAGCATTGGCATATTGTTTTATTGTGGAAGCATGATTAGTGGTGGATATCAAGTCCCTACGTTTTTATCATTATCAATTCAAACTCAATTATTATTTCTATCGTTTTGTATTACGAAATTAATTTTAAAGCAAAATTTATCAATCCCTTCGGAGATTATCTCGCATTTGCACACTATACTACTATGTTGACCTTGTGCACCTGCAAGTAAAACCGTTCAATTATTTTCTTATTAATTTAAGTATATTTTTGCATAACAGAGGTATATGATGATGTATATTCGATGTAACCAAGTAACAATAAGATGTATAGAGGATTTAGACAAAAATTCTGGTGGTCAAGATTGAAGAAGGATGTAGCTGAGATTGTGAGGTTGTATGGAGTACCATTGAGCATAGCGATGATAGATTTACATCTTGGTTTTGGAGAGGCCTTTAGAAAGCCATGGGTACACAGTTGTAATTTAATATAATTTTTCATGCTCAGACAGAAATGATTAATAGAGTACTAGAAGATATGTTAAGGACAAATGTGATGAGTTTTTCAGTAAGTTGGGAGGCTTACATGCCATCGATTGAAATTGCTTATAATAATCAGTATCAAACTAATATTGGGATGACATCGATTGAGACATTGTATGGTAGGAGGTGTAGAACTCCTACATGTTGGGAAGAAGTGGGAGAGAGAAATATATCTGGTCCATCAATTATTGAGTTAACAACTGATAAGATCAAATTAGTTAGAGAGAACCGTAAAGCAGCACAGGGTAGACCAAATAACTATGCTGATAATAAAAGAAGATCTCTTGAATTTCAAGTAGGTGATTGGGTGTAACTAAAAATATCTCCATGAAAAGGTGTGTTGAGGATCAAAAAGAAAGGGAAGTCGAGTCTGAGGTAAATGGGACCCTATAAGGTTGTTGAGAAAGTTGGGCTAGCTGTGATAACCTGGATTTGCCTCCAGAATTAAAACATTTATATAATGTATATCATGTTTCACTTTTAAGAAAGTGTTTACATGATGAATATTATAATATTTCGAGCTAAGCTATAGAAATTCAGAAAGATTAGGCTTATGTACAAGTACCAGTGAGAATTTTAGACAAAAAGAACAAGTCTTGTGTAATAAAATAATTTCATTAATTTATGTTCTGTGACGAAATAAGAATGTTGAAAAAATTATGTGAAAGCATGAGACAATTATGAAGAAGTATTGTTCACAATTGTTTCTTGAGTTAGGTAAGGAAATTTTGGGGATGAATTTTTTATAAGGTGAGTAGAATTGTAATACCCGTACTCGTAAAGTAAGGGTAAAGAAGTAATTTAATAAATATGACATGAAATTTAAATAATATATTTACACGAAGGAGTTAGTATAGAAACATATATATATATATATATATATATATATATATAAAACAATTTATGGACGTCCAGCAAAAAGTTAAAGAAGAAAAAAAAAATTCTTTAAAAAAAACAGCATAAAAACATGGCAGCACTTGCTGCCAAGACAATTGTATGTCTTCCAAGTGTAATTGGTGGGCAAAACATGGAGGTGTTTTGGGAGTTAGGCTGATAAGAGTGCAATCAACTTTTAGGCTTTCTTTACAAAACTTTTCCTATATATGCATATATAATATGTAATCGTAAAGTAACACTTAACAAATTTCGTTTAGTTTTCCTTCAATTACGTGTTTTCTTTAAACACTTGGGGACACGAAAGAAAGGTTGAAAGAGCAAAATTTTGAAGGAGTTTACGGGGACTTTTATAGAGAACTACGCGGAACTATCAGAAAAATAGAAGGTAATAACAAAATGTATATTTTTTAATTTTTAGCATTCATGAAAATTCCTGGAAGTCAAAGTGAGAATTTTCAAAGGGTGTGGTTTATGAAGAATTGATGAATAAATTAAAATTTTAATATAAATATGACGTCAAGTGTTGACAATCAGCAACTGGGAAAAATTTCTGAGAGGAACAGGAAAAGCAAGGAAGTGGTCCACTGGTAGTTTTAAGTGCTATGTGGTGAGTTGAATTTACTTTAAGTAATCTAAATAAAAATCAAATATCTATTGATAATATTAAAATAAATGATTATCTTATGCTTTGGTGGTAGATACAAATTTGGTTGATAAGTATGAGATGAATATTGGACATGTGGAAATTATTATGTGAAAAGGAATATTATTAGAATAATGAGTTGATCTAATAATGACGGTGAAAAATAGATTTTTGACGAGTTTTAGTAAATAAATAGATGTGATATATGTGGAAATGAAAATTGTGAGATTTATCAAGCAAAAAGTTGAGGAAAGACCAGATAGTTAATCGAAATATTTTGAATTCATGTGTTTTTATAATAATGTTCATATGTATATTTCATATCATTGTTTTTATGCATACGCATTAAATAAGATAACCGAAAGAACCAAGAAGGGGCCGGTCTAATTGAAAAACCGTGACAACTGGTATATGCTAGAAATAAAATGGACATTGTGACGGCCGGTATATGTTGGAAATAAATTTCATGACAGCCGGGATAAGCTCTAAAGAACTGGGAGAGGGCCGGTCCAAGATAATAACAACATGTTGACATGTGGAAAGACGTTCCCATAATAATAATTCATGCATTGCATCTGTTTTAATTATTGCTTGCATTATTGAAATGCTGGTGTGTGGTGTGTTATTGTGAATTTATTTATAGATGGATAAGTCTCACAGAACGACAATTATGGTGATAAGAACTATCTAAATGGTAGATTTTATGATGTGAACCTCATTACGAGGAAATTTTGAGATAAGTGATGGGCTTAAGGTGAACCAATAAATAAGAAGAAGAGATTGATAGAGAATGAGACTTGTGATATGTGTAGTGATAGTGGAATGCTAGTATCAAGTTGTATGAAATATAAATGATTAAATATTGAAAGATTATTTATACAGATTGAGTACTTCTAGTAAATTTAATTCATTGAGCTTGTGAAGCTTACCCCTCATTGTACAATGATTTCAAGTAGCAGACATGACAAATAGTTTGGTGAGCTGAGGTTTAGACAAAATCATTATCTGTAAGCCATGTACATGTCCGCATCCTCAGACTAGTGAGAAAATAAAATAAAAATTTATTTGTCAATATTCATGTATTTTATATTGTATATTAGGGTTAAGTCAATATCAGATGTACGTACCTCCCCTATTAAGGGTAGAGGATTAAAATAAAAAATTTCTGTTAGTATTATTTTATTGTTGCATATATGTATCATGCTAGGATTCTCAAAATATGATGACACCGTCTCGGGGTTGGCCAACTCGAGATGGGTCATTACATAAACACTCTTCGTTATGACCTTAATTGTTAGATGATCTTTATAGGTTTTGCATTGAATGCTAGGATTTTATAACTCACTTGAAGTATTATGTTGTGTATTCTCATTATTTTAGTTGAATGACTCCAGTAAGAAGTTTGAGTATGTGTCTATCGTTATACGCCCTAGTTGCCACTATCTCTGGAGAAAGATCCGAATTCCTACTTTAAAAAAAAGAAGAAAAAAAAAGAATATATATATATGAGAAACATATCAAAAAGGGATTTGGTTAGGCAAGAAAGAGGACCTGAGATACTTCAAGGGTATTGAAGTCGCTCTTATAAAGAGTTGAAAAGAAAGAGCTTTGGTGTAAATCAGGTTCGGCCAACCATGCTCATCTATGCATAGGTTCATACTTAATATGTTTTGCTTGAGGTGTTTGACTAGGATATGATATAAGTGATGTGATAGCTTTGCAATCCTAACATTTGATTCCTTTCATGAGATCTATTTTGCGAACATATGAGCGTTCTTTGATGATATCCATATTCATATGTGAATTTATATTTGAAATTTCTTGTTTACATAACTTCTATTTGCATATTCTTGATGAGTGTTTGAAAACTAGGTTCGGTGTGCTTAATGAGTGAACCTTGCGAGGCCTAGAGTCGAAGTGAATTTAGATTCTTGACGTTAGGTTTGGGGGTAATTGACGTGAGGTGTTTTGAGCATTGGAATATGGATGTGCGATGTGTACTTGATTTGAGCAATGAATTGTGAAGTGTTGAGACTATGAACATAATTGTACATAAGATATCTAAATATGAGTCATAATAAGAATTAAGCCATGAGGGTTTTGTTAATTTAAGTTTTTAGGTTTGTTTTGTTTATGTTTTCTTTTAGTTTTGCTTGAGGACTAGCAAAATCTAGGTTTGGGGGTATTTGATGAACGAATATTTGTCCTAGTATTTTGTATGTTTTTCAAATATTTATTTATATGTTTAGCTTAGGAATTTGTTACTTTGAGTTGTTTTTCATTGTTTTACAGGGTCACAAGCACTTGGAAAAGAATTTCACTAAATTGCCAGAATTTCCCGTACATATCAGTCAATTTTGTGGATTAAGCTGTATTGATTCAGGAATAACCAAGAGATGAGCCATATATACTTGGAAAGATCCAGATGTCTATTTTTTGGAGAGTTTTATGGTTTGTAAATATTGTTTTTCTAGACAAAATTATGGCAGTTTTAGTAGACAAAGGTTAGGCTGTGCATGATTTCAGTATGGCAGAAGTGATTTTTGCAGATTAAACTGTATTGATTCAGGAAGAACTAGGAGATGAGCTATATATTCTTGGAAATATCTGGATATCTATTTTCTAGAGAATTTTACGGCTCGTAAATATGATTTTTCTAGAGAAAGTTATGACAGTTTTAGTAAATAAAGGTTAGGCTGTGCGTGATTTCAGCGTGGCAAAAGTGAAGGAGCTATTAAATTCTGATTTTTTTTGGGATTTGTACAGGCTACACAGCAGCAAAACCGGACCAGTTCTGGACAGCAGAAACTTGGCCTGGACAGCAGCAAACACACGGCCTAGACAGCAGCAGAACCGAGCCTAAACAGCAGCAGAAGCACACGGCCTGAATAGAAACCCTAGGGCGACTTTTCTATCTACAAATCCATCTCCATACAGCTATATATAGGAATTTTAGACTCAGAGAAGGGAGGAGACGACGGTAGTTCTTGGAGAGATATTATCAAGAGGAGTTTTGGGAGATTGAAGGAGGAGACGATTTCTTTCATCAAGACGGCTTATCAAGTGATTGAAGACGACGATCAATCGCTTCAAGACTTTGAGGATTCATCTTCTAATTCGGGAAGAAATTCTATCTTTACTCCTTTTGTCCTTCAATATGCTTGTAACCCTAGTATTTGAATTATGTGATTGGGATTTAAACATGAGCACTGAACGCATTGTTGGCTTAGCTGCCTTGATTGTTTTGGATATTTTGGTGGATTTAGTTTTATGAAATTTTCTAGATTATTTCTTTTTCAATATTCTTCATACCTTTGATTATTGCTTGTGGATTAGCCATCTATTATTGATAGTCAAGGTTAATATTTGAGATTAGGTTGAGGATAAATCATTTAGACCTAACTAACTTTCTTGAATAGAAATTTAAATCAGGATTCAAATCAAATTCTGATTTAGGTGGTTGCGTTTTCCTTATACTTAATTTAATTAATTAATTGATGAACACGATCCATGAGATTTAATTAATTAGTTATAAATTGAGAATAAACACGATCGATGGCATTCTCTAGTCTTAGCAAAAATACCAATAATCTTGGATGTTGATTAATTCTTTATATTCACCAAATGTTCCAATTCATGATTGGATAGTAAGCTAAACTCCCAATTGTTCTCACTGATTATACTCATCTCTTCATAATTCGTTTTGTTTAATTTACTTAATTGTTTTTATTTCAATTTTCTCTTCACCAATCTTTTAATTAGAGTGTTCAGGATTTAATTTCAGAGTTTGTTTTAGTAATTTTAAGAAAGTAATTTAGGATTTAAACTACTGCAATTCCTTGAGAGATCGACCTCGAGATTAAACTCATCGCAATACTATTTGTTATTCGTGCACTTGCGAGCATTTAAAATTTGCACATCAAGTTTTTGCCTAGCCTCCCAAGTGATTTCTGCGTATCCCATCATAAACCTCTCGAAGAGCATAATTGGCTTCAACAGGCCCGAGACACTTCAAATAAGGTGTTGTGAGACTTTTTTTTGTACAATTGTTTATCTATGACTGCATATTGGGAAGTGCTAGAGATAAGCTTCTTGGCTCCACTCCTCTGTTCGGGGAGTTGTCCATTATGTAAATACCGAAAGATCATATATGTCTAAGTTCCACCTTTAGTCACAAGCAATATAAGTGCTTCCTCAATACTTAGGCTAGCGGGAGTCTCAAGGTAAACGACCTAGGTTAGCTCGGTCTGCTGAGAAGAGGCAAGTTGGGCTAAAGCATCAGCCTTCAAGTTCTTTGCTCGTGGAAACTGAGTTATTCGAAATACTTTAAATGCAGTGGCAAGTTCTTTGCCCTTTGTGAGATACCGAGCAATCATCTCGCCATGGGCTTCAAACTCACCGTTCATCTGATTTACTGCTAATTGCGAGTCACTGTATGTGTTCAAGACTTTAACGACCATCGTTTTTGTCGGTTTCATCCCGGTGAGTAATGCCTCATACTCTGCTTCACTATTGGAAGTTTTAAACTCAAATATTAAAGCATATTCAATGGTGAACCCATCTGGACTGCAAAGGATGAGCCCCGCTCCACTTCCGGCACTATTTGAGAAGCAGTCTACATAAAGAGTCCACTACTGAATTTTCTCAGCTATCTCCGATTTTGGTGCTTTGCTCGGATCTGCCTAGATTGTTGTTTCTACAGTGAAGTCTGCGAGGGCTTGAGCCTTGGTGGCCTTTCGGGGGTTATACCAGATGTCGAATTCTCTGAGCTCTATAGACAATTTCACCATCCTCCTCGAAATATCAGGCTTATGAAGCACTTGTCTTAGTGGCTGATCTGTTAAGATGACGATGGTGTGTGCTTAGAAATACGGTCGAAGTTTTCGTGCTGTGATCAAGAGGTCATATGCCATTTTTTCTATCGGGAGGTATTGTACTTCGACGTTATGGAGAACTTTGCTAACATAGTATACGAGTCTCTGGACACCTATATTGTTTGGAATAAAAAAAAAGGCCACAACTTCTTGCCTGACCGACAAATATAGGTAGAGTTCCTCTCCTATGAGAGGCTTGGTTAAAAGCAGGGGAGAACTCAGATACTATTTTAGCTCCTCAAAGACTTTATGATAGTCTTCAGTCTAAATAAAGTATTTTTTTCTTCCTAATGGCTTTAAAGAAAGGGAGGCATTTCTCTGCAGATTTCGACATGAAACAGCTGAGTGCCGCAGCATGTCCTGTTAACCTCTATACTTCCTTTATTGTCCGATGAGGGGTCATGCTGAGGTTGACCTCAATCTTTTCGGAGTTAGCTTCTATTCCACTTTGTATGGCTAGAAAGCCAAGGAACTTCCTTCTAGTGACTCCGACTGCGCATTTTGTAGGGTATAACTTCATCTGGTGATACTGAAGTATCTCGAAAGCCTCCTCCAGATAAAAATTGTGGTCCTTGGCCTTGATGCTCTGAACTACATGTCATCCACATAAACTTCCATATTTCTTCCGATCTGTTCATGGAAGATCTTATTTGCTAGTCTCTATAAGTCGCCCCAGCGTTTTTAAGCCCGAACGGTATGACCTTGTAACAATACAGCCCTCGGTCAGTGATGAAGGTTGTTTTCTCCTGGTTGGGCTCGTGCATAAGGATTTGGTTATAACCAGAATAGGCATCCATGAAACTCAGAAGTTTATGCTCTAAAGTTGTGTCAACCAGCTGATCTATCCATGGTAAGGGAAAGATATCTTTTGGGCAAACTTTGTTCAAATCTGTGAAGTCAATACAAATTCTCCACTTGCCATTGGGCTTCCTAACCATCACTACGTTGGACATCCAGTCAGGAT
This sequence comes from Bretschneidera sinensis, assembly GCA_023935145.1. Taxonomy (NCBI): domain Eukaryota; kingdom Viridiplantae; phylum Streptophyta; class Magnoliopsida; order Brassicales; family Akaniaceae; genus Bretschneidera; species Bretschneidera sinensis. The sequence continues at coordinate 20,155,825 of CM043703.1, forward strand.
AGTCTGCCTCTTGAATGAAGTCGGTCACTAGTAGTTTATCAACTTCGGTCTTAATAATGGCTTGTCGCTCGAGAGCAAATGATTTTTTCTTCTAGGTGACTAGCTTGTGGCTTGGGTCCAAGTTTAGCTGGTGCACGATAATCTCAAAGCTAATCCCGAGCATATCCGAGGCCGACCATGCAAATAAGTTCTGATTCCTCTGAAAGAAAGAGATGAGTGATTTTTAGAGATATTTAGGAAGACCATAGCTGATTTGGACTGTTCTGGAGATGTCTTCACCAAGTGAAACTACGATCAGTTCCTCCGTAGGATGGTTATATGGGGTCTTGACTTTATCTTTAAAGTGTTCTATCTCGAAGGGCAAAGCCTCAGTTCTCTTCCCTCTTCTTACATAATTCAGATAACATGACCTAGAGAGCTGCTGGTCCCCTTTGACTTCACACACTCCATTGTCAATAAAGAACTTCGTTTTTAGGTGGTAGGTGGAAACGACCGCCTTCAGTTCATTTAGGGTGGCCTGCCAAGGATCACATTGTAGGACGAGGGTCGCTAGACCACCAGGAAGGTAGTTTGGATCGTGGTAGTCTTTGGAGCCACCCCTATGGTGACCGAGAGAACTATACTGCCTTCTACAAACATTAGATCCCTAGAGAAACCATACAACGGGGTGGAAATCAGCTTCAACTAACTACCTTTTAATTGCATTTTCTGAAAAGTATTATAAAACAAGATGTCCGTCGAGCTCCCGTTATCCACCAAGATGCGTTTGACGTTGTGGTTGGCTATAAAGAGGGAAACTACCACGGCATCATCGTGCAGGGTCTGCACTCCTTCCATATCATCATCTTTGAAGGAAACTGTTTGGTTCATCTTCCTTCACTAATAAAACCCGCTGACGAAAGCCACGGACCTGACATATATCTTTCTGTTCTGCCTAGAGTTACCTCCAGCGGCTGGTCCACCATAGATTGTTTTGATAATCTTAGTAACTGCGATGTCTTGGCCCCCTTGGTCAGATTCTTTTTTGTTCGGCTGCGAACTCCTTTTGAGAGCTCGACACTCTCGGTTTTGACCAAAATGACATCCGAGACTCCTTCTGGATCGATTAGGCACTCTTTCCTGTCGTGATCCAATAAACTCCTTTAAGGACCTCAATCTACTGCTTCAAAGTATGGAACTCCTCAGTGTCGTGCCCATGGTTCCTGTAGAATCGACACCATTTGGTCTGATTTCCATTAAGGCATTGTGGCTTTGGAGGCCATCGAATGATCACTATGTCTTGAACCTACATTAAGATATTGGGTTTGGATGTGTTAAATGGAGTGAAACTTTTGAAATGGGTGGTGGCTTTATATCTGTTCTCATGATGGGGTTTTTTGGTTGCCCCACCTCTAGAATCACCGGTGCCTTTCCTCTTTTTATTTGTTTCGCTTTCTTTTCCTTTTGGAAAGCTTGATCATCATTGGACAACATGTACTTCTCAGTTCGGGCCAGGATCTCGTTCATGTTTTTGGGCGGTCGATTGATGAGCTTAGAGCTGAAGATCCCAGATCTAAGCCCATTTTTGAACGCCAATATTTATAATGGGGTCAAGGTCTGGGATTTGCCATGCAGCTGCATTAAACCTCAAGATGTAGGCTAAAAGTTTCTCTCCTCGATATTGGATAATGTTGAATAGACTTTCTGAGGTCTTCTCGGTCCCTTGCTACTGAGGAAATGCAAAGCAAAGGCATATCTAAGTTTCTTGAAAGTGCTGATGTTTCTCAGCTTTAGCCGAGAATACCACGTAGTGGCTGCCTTCTCAAGGGTCAGGGGAAAAGCTCGACATAGGATATGATCAGAATGCTTATGTAGCATCATGGTGGTCTTATAGAGCTGCAGGTGATCTAGGGGGTCTGTTGAGCCACTGTAGGGCTTGATTTTTTGTGTCCGAAAATTTGGTAGGAGTGGAGCTTCGAGAACTTATTGAGTGAATGGTGGATCCTAGATGCGGATCTCATTTAGGACATTATGGTTCTGGGCTTTGAGAGCTTCATTGATCTTCTCTTCTATTTCCTTGATTTATTTATCCAGGCCAAAATTACTTCTAGAGGAGGAACCTCCCCTAGATCTACTGGTGTGAGGCGGTGAAGATTTTGCAGCGAAACGATTGTCGACAAGGTGCTCATCGCTAGGATGGCTAGTTTGTCTAGAGTCATTGTGGGGAGATGGAGGCTAGGGCTACCTGCCCCCTCCACGAACTTCAGCGGTGAAATCTGTCATTAGACGAGAGAGTTCTAGGAACTGCGCTTGGATCATCGGAATGGAAAGATGTAACGAGGCGGCTCCCCCAAGATCTTCGGGGGGATCTGTAATAACCGTATTTTTAAAGTAAGGGTAAAGAATTAATTTGATAGATATTACATGGAATTAAAATAATATATAGATGAAAGATTTACTATTGATAAAAAAAAAAAAAAAAGACAAACACTTGGACATTAAGTGTCCAAATGTAGAATGGAGAAATGGGAAATGTGAGTGTCTTGCATCCAGCAAAACACTTAATAAACAAACAAAAAGTTTATAAGTCTCTAAGACTTTGTTACCAAATCTCGTTTGGTTTTCTTATTTCTTCAATTCGAATTTCTTAGCAAAAAGTTATAAAGAAAATTTCTCGAATATTAGAGATAATGCATTCATATAATTACAATAGCAAGACTCCATTATATTTGAGGTAAATTTTCGTTAAGATTCATAACTAAATAATTATATTGTTTGAATTAAGTTATGAAATAGTAAGATTTATGGAAGCTTATGATTAGGTGTTTGTGCTCAGCAATTTCTTGAAGTTGGTGATAAGCAATTTCTTGAAATTGCTGAAAAGAGTATGAAAGGAAACGAGGTGATCCATGGGTAGCTTTAAATGCTACGTAGTGAGTTAGATTTACTTTTAGTAATTGAGACCAATAAAAATATGAATTTATGATATTTGAATAAATTGTTGAATTATAATGATTTAATGATGTATTTTCCATTAAGTTTGATAATTAATGGATTTATTGATTATTGACTTAATATTATGTTGAATATTAATCATATAAGAATTTGTATTTTAGAAATGATAGATTAATGAAAAATATGCTGAGAAGTTATATGAAATTTTTGAAAATATGATTGAAAAATTGATATGATATATGATTAGACAATTTAATAAATATGATAAAATAATAATTTTGAGAAAGAGCTAGATAGTTGAATTGAATGCTTTGATGTATGCTTGCTTGCATATTATTACCCGTATGCATAAAAGAAAAGACCAAGAAGGCAGCTAGTCTGGTTGAAACATGTCGACATGTGGGAAGACGTTCCTAGATGAGAATATGAAATAATGAGTTGATGTGATGAAAAAGAAAGAAAGATGATTTAAACACATGCATTTATTTATTTGGTTATTTTATTATTATTGATTGAGATGCTAAAGTCTCAGTCTTGATTGTGAAATTATTGATAGACAAATTAGTCTCGCATAGGGACATATATGATGAAAAAGAAATATGAAAGTATGATGTGATAAAAATTATTTGATTGATTGATTATATGTTGTAAACCTCATAACGAGGTAAATAATGATGTTGAATTAATAATTGCAAGATGATCAAATATCTGAGAAGAAGAGTTGATATGTTTGATGATTAATTTAAGAAGAGATTGATAAATGGTTGGAATTATGATATGAGTAATGATAATAGAATGTTATTATTGAATTATATGAGATAATAGATGAATAAATATTGGAAGATTATTTAACGGATTGAATTATTATTTGTGAAGAAATAGATGATTATATTGGTGAATTAGAAATGATTGAATTATAAGATGTGACTGGAATTATGTAATCGAGTACTTCTAGTAAATTTAATTCAATGAGCTTGTGAAGCTCACTCATTGTTGTTGAAAATTTTCAAGCAATGAGCAGGGCAGTTAGAGTTTAGAGCTGATATCAGAGTAATTACCTTAAGTAAGTCTCGTGGTCAAGTCCTCAGACATTGTAAGAAAGCAAAAGAAAATTTGTAATAAAATATTTCCATGCATTTTGTTATATTTATATATTGTTTCTGATAGGAGAATGATAATGTATCTCCTCTGAAAAGAGTTGAGGATTGGATATAATTTTTAATTTCAACTGATGTATTTTTATATTGTTGCATATATGTGTCGTGTTGGGATTTCAAAACGTGACGACACTGTATCAAGGGTGGCCAACCCAGGATGGGTCATTACAATTTTGGTATCAGAGCATTATGTCTTATGATTCTGTAGACTACATAAAAATTTAAAGAAGTGAAAGATTTAAACAAACTACATTTTAATGCAAAGTCTGAGGATGACACGTGGACGTGCTAGAGCTAGAGGTTGAGTTCTGAATCAAAGATGATGTGGTAGACTCATAATATTTAGAAGAGTTAAAATGGAAGGGGAGTTTGAGTCTGTGGTTCATGTAAGGGAACATGTTGCTAGTACAGCTGGTACTAGTAGAGGTGGCAGAAAATCTTATATTAGGAGGAATGAGTTGAGAGAAGTTCTTGATCGTGCTATAGAGAGAATGAATGCAGCAGAAGAAATGGCTGGTAATTTACAGAGGAGATTAGAGGAAAAGGGTATAACAGAACCTGATGTGGTTAGATAAGAGGTTTATGAGGGAGAGAGTGTGTTTGCACATGAGATGCAAGAGGATTGTTTTGTGAAATTTATTAAGTCAGTCTTTTAGAGGATCTGGAAATCCTATTGAAGTTGAGTAGTGGATTAAACATGTTGAGAAATATTTGAAGTCCTACTAGTAACAGATAGGCAGAAGGTTGTTTTTGCTTCATTTAAGCTGAAAGGTGAGGCTTATCAATGGTGGGAGGATATTCTGCCTAGATTGAGTACATAGGTAGATCAACCCTTAACTTGGTGTAAGTTTAAGGATGTGTTCTTTGTTAAGTATTTTTCAGATACGTTTCGAGCATAACAGGAGAGAGATTATATTCATTTAAGGCGGAATATTTTATCTGTGGCTGAGTATGATAATAGATTTATAGCTCTGTCGAGATTTTTACCTGAGTTAGTAAATATGAACAAGATGAAATGTAAGAGATTTTTAGACAGGTTACACTATGAAATTCGAACTAAACTCTCTTACATGGGTATTGGGAATTATGTTATTGTTGGTAGGTGTTGTCTGCAATTGTCTCGTAACGGAGGCCCAGGTGGGGCCAAGTCATAATCGAAATGTGGCGCTTGTGTGCTGTGTGGTTTAAGAGATTAGAGTTGCACTCTGGCTAACAACTATAGCTTTTGACGCAGTGGTAGGCGATCGATCCTGACACATACAATAATCAGTATCAAACTAGTACTGGGATGACAACATTTGAGGCTTTATATGGTAGATGGTGCAGAACTCCAGTATACTGGGAAGAAGTTGGAGAAAGAAAGGTATTTGATCCAAAAATGATAGATTTGACTACTAAAAGGATCAAACTGGTTAGAAAGAACCTTAGAGTAGCACGAAACAGACAGAAGGGATATGCTAATAATACAATACGACCTCTTGAGTTTATGGTTGGTAACTGGGTGTTTTTGAAGATATCTCCGTGGAATGGTGTATTAAGATTTAATAAGAAAGGAAAGTTGAGTTCGAGATTTGCGGGGCCATATGAGGTGATTGAAAAAGTTGGACCAGTAGCATATAAATTAGATTTGCCTCCAGAGTTAAAGCAATTACACAATGTGTTTCATATTTCACTTTTGAGAAAGTGTTTACATAATGATTCCCATAATATTCTGAATCAGACTATAGAATTTCAGGATGATTTGACCTTTATGCAAGTACCAGTCAGAATTCTAGACAAAAAGGAACAAGTCTTACATAATAAAGTTATTCCTTTGATTCAAGCATTGTGGCAGAATAAAGATGTTGAAGAAATTACATGGGAGCATGAGGCAAGAATGATGAAAGAGTACCCCCAACTTTTTCATGAGTTAGGTAAGGAAATTTCGGGGATGAAATTTTTATAAGGTTGTTAGAATTGCAATGTCCGTGTTCTTAAAGTAAGGGTAAAGAAGTAATTTGATAGATATTACATGGAATTAAAATAATATATACATGAAAGATTTACTATTGATTAAAAAAAATAGACACCTGGACCCAGATGTCACCTTTTGCTATTATAATGAAAAGAATGACAAACACCTGGATGCTAAGGGTCCAGCTGTAGGGAAATGTAAGTGTCTTGCATGCAGCAAGATACTTAATAAACAAAAAAAAAAAGTTGATAAGTTTCTGAGACTTTGTTTTGTTCTTCCTTACCAAATCCCGCTTGGTTTTCTTCTTTCTTCAATTCAAATTTCTTAGAAAAAGTTATAAAGAAAATTTCTCCAATATTAGAGATGGTACAATCATTCAATTACAATAGCAAGATTTCATCATATTTGAGGTAAATTTTCAATAAGATTCATAACTAAATAATTATATTGTTTGAATTAACTTATGAAATAGTAAGATTTATGGAAGCTTATGATTAGGTGTTGATGATCAGCAATCTCAAAAAATTGGTTAAAAGAGCAGGAAAGGCAAGAAGGTGATCCACGGGTAGCTTTAAGTGCTACGTGGTGAGTTAGATTTACTTTTAGTAATCGAGACCAATAAAAATATGAATTTATGATATTTGAATAAATAGTTGAATTATAATGATTTAATGATGTATTTTCCGTTAAGTATGATAATTGGTTGATTTATTTATTAGGGACTTAATATTATGTTGAATATTAATCATATAATAATTTATATTTTAGAAATGATGGATTAATGAAAAATATGCTGAGAAGTTATATGAAAATTTTGAAAATATGATTGAAAAATTGATATGATATATGAGGAGACAATTTAATAAATATTATAAAATAATAATTTTGAGAAAGAGCTAGATAGTTGAATTGAATACTTTGACGTATAAGAATTTATATTTACTGGTGATCAGCAATCTCAAGAAATTGCTATGTGGTGAGTTAGATTTACTTTTAGTAATTGAAACCAATAAAAATATGAATTTATGATATTTGAATAAATAATTGAATTATAATGATTTAATGATGTATTTTCCGTTAAGTATGATAATTGATTGATTTATTGATTAGGGACTTAATATTATGTTGAATATTAATCATATAAGAATTTATATTTTAGAAAAGATTGATTAATGAAAAATATACTGAGAAGTTATATTTCTGAGAATATGATTGAAAAATTGATATGATAAATGAGGAGACAACTTAATAAATATGATGAAAATAATAATTTTGAGAAAGAGCTAGATTGTTGAATTGAATACTTTAATGTATACTTGCTTGCATATTATTGCTCATATACATAAAAAAAAAAAAAAACACTAGGAAGGCAGCTGGTCTAGTTGAGAAGACTAGGAAGTCAACTGATTTGGCTGAAACATGTCGACATGTGGGAAGACATTCCCAGATGAGAATATGAAATAATGAGATGATGTGATGAAAAAGAAAGAAAGATGATTTAAACACATGCATTTATTTATTTGGTTATTTTATAATTATTGATTGAGATACTAAAGTATCAGTCTTGATTATGAAATTATTGATAGACAAATGAGTCTCACAGAGGGACAGATATGATGGAAAAAAAATTTGAAAGTATGATATGATAAAAATTATTTGATTGATTGATTATATGCTGTAAACCTTATAACGAGGTAAATAATAATGTTAAATTGATAATATCAAGATGATTAAATATATGAGAAGAAAAATTGATATGTTTGATGATTAATTTAAGAAGAGATTGATAAATGGTTGGAATTATGATATGACTAGTGATAACAGAATGTTATTAATGAATTATATGAGATAATAGATGAATTAATATTGAAAGATTATTTGAAAGATCGAATTATTATATGTGAAAAAATAGATGATTAATATTGGTGAATTAGAAACGATTGAATTATAAGATATGACTGAAAGTATATAATCGATGACTTCTAGTAAATTTAATTCACTGAGCTTGTGAAGCTTACTCCTTATTGTTGAAAATTTTCAGGTAGCGGACAGGGTAGATTGAGTTTAAAGCTGATATCAAAGTAATTAACTTAAGTAAGTCACGTGGTCAAGTCCTTAAACATTGTAAGAACGAAGAAATAAAATTTGTAATAAAATATTTTCATGCATTTTGTTATATTTATATATTGTTTCTGATAAAAGAATGATGACGTATCTCCTCTGAAAAGAGTTAAGGATTGGATGTAATTTTTAATTTCAGGGGATGTATTTTTATATTGTTGCGTATATGTGTCATGCTGAGATTTCAAAACGTGACTACATCATCTCGGGGGTGCCTAACCCGGGATAGGTCGTTACAGAATCCGTCTTCGCCAATCTTAGGTGAGGATGTTATACTTTCGGAAAGGTATGCGCGTCGTGGCCAGGAGCCATGTGCTCAAACATAGCGGGGAACCTCGAGGCAGGCTGCTAGGTGTGAGTGCCAATTCGCACAGGTGCAGTACCGACTCTTGTGATTCCCTTGCCAGTATTTTTGGTGGTGTTTTTGGGTAGTATGGCAATATATGAGTTCTTATATTTCTTCGCTTCTACTGTTTAGCGAGAGATTAGATTTTTCCACGGACGTCGTCAATCTGTTGATGCCAAAAATCTGCTACTAGGCTGGAGAACTAAAATGCTAGGTCTGCACAGAAAGAAAACATTGAACTAAAGAGTCACCAGAGGAAGACGGGGGTGGTACCTCCGATGCTTTTGTTAGTGCAAGGTTTTGTGGGAGGAAATGGAGGGAATAATAATGGCAATAGTAGTGTTTGGTGATGAATGAAATTGAAATTTGCGTACCTTAGACCTCCTATTTATATCAATTTAAGGAATCAAATCTGTTGCTCGCTCGGGGACGACACGGTCCCTAGAATATCGCTTCCGTTTTCGCATGTGAAGGGTTTGTTAGTGATAACGGTTTCATCATTTGCTCTGCTGCATCGGCATCATTGTAGCTTCGTGGTTCGTTCTGAGGTCTTATGTGTCATCAAATTATTGAAGGGAGAGTTATCCACTTGTCGTTAAATCATCAGAGAAGAAAATGTCCACGTGTCACTAGTTTATTGAAGGGAGAATTATTCACTACATCATCACCTTTCATTGAGTGAACATTAACATTGGGTCAGTGACTTTCACACACAAGCAAGTGAGAAATTCTTGAGTGTTTCTGGTCTAAAACTGTACGTTTACATAACCATCTATCACATTTTAAAAATCAAGATCGATCTTTTAATCTGATCTGTAAACCAAATGAGCAAGCTGTCAAAGAATTACAGTATATACTACACAATTTTATGCCCAATTTAAAGGAAGAGACTCAGACATATTAGCCTCTGTCTCTCTTCTTCTCCTATTTCTTCTGGGCAGCCATAACAGTCGCAAAACCCTTCACCTTCAGTGTTTGTTACTTGGTGCTTCAAATGGTAAGTATTTCTCATGTTTCTTGTTAATAAAATATGCACCCTTATAGGATTTTCCTTTTATGTACTAGTCGTGTTCGACTAATAGAAACAAAAACCTTCAATGTTGCAATTTTTGGTTCAGTTTAATAAACGCATTCGCCACCGTAACATTCATGGAAGAGGATTGGGTGATCAGAAATCTTTCTCCTTCAACACAACCAATTCCAGTTCCTGTACAACCAACCCACCTTAACGACACCGTTTATTGACACTGCCACTCCATTTTCCTTCTCTGGGTTTCTCTCCACACAATCAACTGAGACAGTAAACAATGTTATCGCTAAGCCTACCACCACAGGGTTTGCATTTCCCATTACTGAATTTGCAAATAAAATTGTCTCTGCACAATTCCCTACAAACCCATTTGCTGCCACTTTGTCTAATGGTACTAATGCCTCACTCACTATCAGTGCAGATTTTGCAACATCATCTCCACCTGAATCAAAATCAGTGCCTGGTGAGAAGATTAATTTATGCTTACTTTTTGTTCATTTTCATAATATCTATATTTTAACCATTTGATTAAATTATGCAGCGAAAAAAATTCAAGTTGTGAGTTCCAATCAAGCAATTCAGCAGAAAGATTGCATCTTTGTCTCATTTCCTAACGTGATCAGGCAAAACAAGGCAGCAAGTGAATCAAACCAAGAACCCATCTCAACTTCTCCTTTACAATTGACAATTGTTTCTCGGATTCTTCATGGTATACCTCAAAACCCACATTTCCTTCAGCTTAGAAGCTACACTGAAGTAACCAGGAAGAATTTGATAGCTGGGTGTGATCAAACTTTTGAAGAAACAGTGAAACAAATCCACTCTCTGCAGGCAGTGGGTTTCTGGGTCAAGCCAAAGAGCTGTGGAGAACCATGGAGGAGTTGCAGTGTATGGGGTACAATGTGATTCTGCTGAGGAGGAGATTGGTGGAGTTGACTGATGTGATGATAGAATTCATGTTGGCTCAAATGGAGATACAGAAGTTAAGGGCCAAAGCTGAGAATCATAGAATGGAAAAGAGTAGGCTTGAGAGCGTGATTCTGAACTTGCAGGAAATGGAAATAGGGAGCAGTATAGCATGGAGTCTGTGCAGGTTGAGGTGGCAAAGAAGGAAACTGAGTTATCAAAGTTTGGTGTTGTGTTTGCTAAGTTAGCCATGGAGCATTTGTAGTGTAAATCTCTGTGGTGATGTTGCATAACATTAACAAGTAGTTCTAACTACTAAATGAGTATTTCTTGTTTTTTTGCTTTTTGTAATTGCATTGCATCACATAACCCTCTAGTTTTGGTTTTTGCTCGAGTTGTTGGGGGAAATTAGCGACTCGACGAAGTCAGATAGTGAATTTCATACAAAAGGAGGGTTGTGTAGTTTTGTGATCCGACTGGTGTAAAATCTGACTGTTTTTTTCTTTTAAAAAAAAAAACTTTGTTTTGCCTTAGCTAGCAATTACTTAAACTAATGTTAAATGGTCGTATCTACGTGATAACCTCAGTTTGGGAGAAACTCGGGTTTGAAAAATCACTTAGCAAAGGTTCAATATATGATGTAGGAGATCATATGAACTCAAAAGCTTAAGTTAATGGTTCTTCTTGTTCCACACTATATATATGCCATCAAATTTCTTCTTCTTATGGGATTGGTTTTCCACATTTCCTCACTCACACGTGAATATTCTCAACAATCTCCTCTATTGCTCCCCTCACCATCATGCTTATACCAACCCCTAACTCGCACCATAGTCCAATAGGTACACTTAGAAAGTCACACATTCTCCTATCGGGGGCTTCATAGACTCAAACTTGTGAATCAAACAGACTTCACCGCACGAGCATCACATGCTCGCTACACAAGTCACCTTGTTCGCGCTAGACAAGTCCCTCGAGCTCCCCCCTTTTTTTTACTATACCACTACGAGCATCTTGGAGTTAACGGCATGATCTGGTTACGTCCAGCCAAACCATTAGCTCTAATACCACTATTAGGCATGATAACCCAAGTTTCAGACGCTTGGAGAGTCCACTAAGCAAAGGCTCAATATATAATGTAGGAGACTATATGAACCGAGAAGATTAGGCTAATGGGCTCTTGCTCCACAACCATATATATATCATTCACTTATTAAATTTTTTATCCATGTGGGATTGGTTTTCTACATCTCCTCATTCATAAGTGAATATTCCCAACACTCAATTGGTAATCTTTTTATCAAAATGATTCCATTTTATCAATTTATTATCAAATCATATCATTATAATAAATTATTATCAAATAATATCTAAAATTACTACCAAATGATTTTAAAAAGTAGCGGCACCATATTGTCTCAATTTGGGATTCATATAATAATGGGGTAAATTACTTTTTCGTCTTTAAGATTTGTTGTTAATTACGGGTTAGTCTTTTTATTTTCAAAATTTTCAAATTAGTCCCCGCTGCTAATCGTCAGGTGGTGCAGTCGAAGAGGTACCGGGTGCCAGAGGTAGGCAATCAAGAATGTCATGTAGCATCGCCTCTTGTCATGCAAACCGTGCCTTCAAACTATTTATGCGCTGGTGCACGAGTGATGTGGCTGCAGAGACCTCACCTTGGAAGGAGAACAACTCAGTGAGAAAGTGATGGGACTCTGTGGGTCCAATGTCCGGATGGTCCTCTTCTCGCAATGAGCTAACTCAACCCTCGTTGTTTAAATGCTTGGACTGCCCATTGAGTGGCATCCATTTGCTTGAAGACTTCATCGATGGCGAAAGTGGTCTCAAATAAGAGTTCTCTCTGCTCGATGCTTGGCCTGGATGACTGGGCACGGCTACTCGAAGCACGGGAGGTGGAAGCGGTTTGCTTGGACATGTTGATCCTAGTTTCTACTAAATTTGCGATCGATCTCAAATATGTGAGCTTGATCGCACACTAGACTATGCACTCGATCGCAAATGTCGTGCGCTCGATCGCACACGGTCAGACTTTTTCTCGAACAGCTTGTGGGTGACAGAAGACCAAGCTATGGTCTTGTTGATTCAAGTTTGTTCCTAACCTCTTGTAAACATAAGAGCACCTAATCATACATAAGGTAACATATCTAACTGAAAGTGTAAATTAAAAATTTAAAATCTGTGTGTGTGTGTGAACAAAATGGATACCTTGTGTATGGAGGGGATGTGTAGTGGGGAGGGGGATGTGGCGGTGATGGGTGGTGATGTTTGGTGATGGTGGTGGTTAGCGGTGATGTTTAATGATGGTGGTGATAGGGCGAGGAAGATTTGTGGTGATGCTGGAGTCGAGAGTGAGCATGATGGTAAACGAGTAAGTGAGAGTGGGTGAGTATGTGTGCAGAGAGGGTGAATGAGTGCGTGTGAATGAAATTTTTAAATTTATCACTAAATTGTTTGCCACTCTTGCGCTCGATCGCACTGGAGTGAGCTCGATCGCATTCTTGCGCTCGAGCACATTGAATGGTGCGCTCAATCACAAGCAGTGCAAGGACAAAAATAAAAACTTATCGCAGCTGAAACGACAAAGTAGGAACAATACAACCTTACCATGTGTTAGTGGCCACAGTGCCACTAACCTTAATAGAGATGGTTGAGCTGTATGGGTGATCAAATATGAACTGCTCAAGCACTCTCGTGCTACTGTGCTAGTTGGTTGGAAGGAAGCACTTAGAGTCCACCTCTTATGGCCCCAGTGCTTGAATCTCAGCTGTATACTATACTAATTCAAGTACCAAGTCTTCATCTCTCAGAGGTAAGTTAATATCGAGGTATGACTTGGCTCTGTGTCTATTTATCGTAAAAGGGCTGATTTTCGTTGGGACCACGGACTTCTAAAGCACCATGAGGGAAGACCTTGGTGACCGTGTGTGGACCATACCATCTAGACTTGAGTTTTCCTGGGAACAGTCTCAAGAGTCATATAGCAACACCTTTTGTCCTACATGGAACTCCTTCCTTACTAGTTATTTGTCATGGTAGGCTTTTGTCCGTTCCTTGTATAACTTGGCATTCTCATAGGCATCATATCTCAATTCTTCAAGTTCATTTAGATGCAGCTTCCTTTTCTCACCCGCTTGTTTCATGTCAAAGTTGAACTGCTTTATGGCCCAATATACTCGATGCTCTAATTCTACCGGAAGATGGCATGCTTTTCCAAATATTAGGCGGTAGGGGGACATGCCAATTGGAGTCTTATACGCTGTTCGATATGCCCATAGAGCATCATTTAGGCGTAGAGACCAATCCTTCCGATTAGGCTTCACTGTCATTTCTAGGATTCCTTTGATCTCTCGGTTGCTAATCTCCACTTGGCCACTAGTTTGAGGGTGATATGAAGTGCCAACTTTATGAGTGATCCCATATTTTTGGAGTAGTTCGGCAAAAGAACGATGATGAAAGTGGTTGCCCCCATCACTGATAATTGCTCTTGAAGTCCCAAATCATGTAAAGCTTATAACTCCGAGCTAAGCAAAAGATAAAAGAAGTGATGTCCTTTGTGTGTGTTTACATGTGTATTTATAGGGGTTGAATAACCTTAGAAGACTCAGGAAACCCAAAACTTCCTAAAAACGTAAAACCTCCTCTATCTCCAAAACTGGTTCTGATGTTTACTGTTCACGACCGTACATGTGCACTCGATCGCATGCATTGTGCGCTCGATCCTTCTTGTGTGCTCACGAGCACTTATGCTCTCGATCGCAACCAATAGTGCGATCGATCGCACTTTTGCCAGTAGCTGCTCCATGGTTTCCAGGTTTTCAGGTTTCTTCATTTAAGTGCCAAAAATGCTTCTTTTTATCCAAGACCTTATAAAACACATGTGAAACACATAAATGAAGTAAAATGGACTAAATTATCATAACGAAGGACTTAACAAATGTAAATAAGGGGGCTTAAATATGTATTTAAGCACCTATCACACCCCCAAACTTACATATTGTTAGTCCCTTAGCAATACAAAACTAAAAACTAAAATGAAAAATAACAACACACAAATAGATCCAATATTCATAGTGTCCACAAAAGTTTAGGTCTTCACACAAAGTTATGATACGCACTCATGAGCAAGCTTAACAAATATAAACATATCTTTGCAATGAATAAGAGTTTTGAATGTAAATCACTTTTATGAGGCAGTTATACATCACAAGTTTGACTTTAGTGTGTGGTGAACTAGCACATAAAAGATTAGGTTTCCAAATAATTCTTATGTATAGTGTTTCGATGACTTAAAATTCACCAAATTTCCTATTAGAATCAATAAAAATTGCATAGTTTTTTTTTTCCTATTATTTGCGAGATTTTTTTGCCAAGTTAGTTTCCTTAAGCTTTCTATTTGACTCATGTAGCAAGTGTTTAGCCAATGACTCCCAAACTATATGGTCTTAGGGCATTAGGTGTAAAGACACCCCTAAAGACTTACTAACTCGAGTCCAAAAAGGTTACGAAACTTAACAGGTCTTAATGCTTAGTTCCCATAAGCTTTCTATTTTACTCATGCAGCGAGTGTTTAGCCAATGACTCCCAAACCAGATGGTCTTAGGGCATTAGGTGTAAAGACACCCCTAAGGACTTACTAACTCGAGTAAAAAAGGCTACGGAACTTAACAGGTCTTAATGCTACCAATTAGAATTTCAACCTTTTGACGTGACACTCACTGCTTACTGAGGCAAGAGGGCCAGTTACTCAGTGGAAAGTTCTTTTTTTATGCCAAAGCATTAATCTAACAATTCATCTGGTTCACAATCGAGCAAAAGAAACATACAAATCAAAATTACATGTCATACCCCACACAACTATGTGCTAATGTGCTCGTGTTAGTTCAGGTCAAACTCGTGAATCCTTCATTGCCTAGAAGTAAGTGATCTATGTTCAAAACTTAATTATTGGCCTATATGTTCAAAGTTTTAAGCTCACTTATGAAGTCAAATCATACTGTTTGTTTAAATCATCCAACATTTTTGGAACAGAATAAACATGCATTTATCTATAAAGACAACAAAAAATTGGGACATAGTGTGTGCGTGATGGAGAACTTGGGTATATCGTGTCTTATTATTTTTTTTTCTGTTTATTATTCGTGTGATTGATAAGTCTCGAATCGTTCACATTCTTTATTTTAGTACAAAGAGTTGTTTTTAAGTCTTAGAGATAAAAACACAATCTAAAAAATATTTCTCTATTTTCCTACCAACCAAACACTATTTTGCTTCTTTTCTCTCAGAAAAATCTTAAAACAAAACATCGATTTTATCTCTTGATCCCAACTAAAAACATTATCTTCTTCTGTTGTTGCAAATCGGACTTCAAAGCAAGAGGATCTCCTCCACCACTGCAAGATTCAAGTACTTTGTTGTAAAAACCATATCCAATAATTATCGCCTCAACATGACTCGATTTTCTTTGGAGAGATGTCTAAGAGGAAAGAGGTTGCTGGGGAGGAAAGACAACTTTCAAAGGAGATATTTGAGAAGATTAATTTTTGGGAAAATTTTTGTGACTGATTTTGTGAAAGAATCGTTGTGGGTTTGCACTTGATTTTTGGGTGATTGTGGTGAGTGATCTACAAGTGATGGTCACTACTATTGTCTTGATTTTTTTTGCCCTCTCTTGTTGGGTTTAGTACCTTATGAGGTGATGGGATTGGTTTTTAATGATTCACCTTTCTGTAACTGATTAATTAGATGAAGATGAAATGATTTGTATTCAAGTTAGTTTAGTCTGTAGGGAGTAATATTCAACCATGCTCTCATATCACTCGTATGTTTTTATAATTTGAACTTGTGTTGTCAAAATCGTGGGGCCATTCATGCGAAGTATGAAACTATGAACTCAAACATTTCGTGACATTTATTAGTTTTTATTTATTTATTCTTATATCACTTTATCTGTTTTTGAAGAATTCATATTGCTATACTTTTTTCCAATCAATTCATCCAAAATGAGGTCAAATTGATGTTGGGGTAAATAAAAAGGAGAAGAAATGGGAAAATAAAAAAAATAAGGAAAGAAAAAAAATATAAACTTTTATGTTTTCCCTGCACAAGAACAGGGAAGAAAGTGAGAAAGAAGACGAAGTGAGGAAAAAGAGTGAGCAAGCGGGCTTTTAATAGGGATAAATAAAAAGAAAAAGGAAAAAATAATAATTAAGTTGCAATAGTCATAAGAATATTTGGGGTATCATATAAAAAATTATGACTTGTTTGTGTTGATCCTCACATCAAGTTGATTAACATCAATTTTTTTTTTCGACACGGAGATTCTTGTCAGATTCTAGCAACGGGGACTAATTTGAAAATTTTGAAAATGAAAAGACTAACCCGTAATTAACAGTAAATCTTAAAGACGAAAAAGTAATTTACCCCATTATTATATGAATCCCAAATTAAGACACTAACGAGAGATTTGAGAGGTTGATTATAATAAAACTTCTGGTAGGATATAAGCAACTTAAGATACCTTAATTAGGATTTTAACCCTTCTGCAAAACCACGGCCGCAAAAAACCAGACTCAAACGCTTACAGGATCTGAAATTTTCAGGAGCATTGCCCTCTACCCCCGCCAGCTCACCAACGAACAGAACCCCGTGATCGTCGGGGGTTCTACAGATCTGAACACGTGAAATATACACCAATTCTAACAGAATAAGACTTTGATATTTTTTTTTGTGTCTTTTTCCTTGAATTTTGAATGACAATTGGGAGGAGCAGTGGCGCCATAGAAGGAAAGAGAGGAGATGAGAGAAACGGCCAAATCGATGTTCTCAGATGGAGGGAGGAGAGAGAGAGAGAAAGAGAAAGGAAGAAACTTAAAAGATGGAATCCTAGGTGGAATGGTTGGACTGCATTAAATGGAGGGGTAATAGGGCATTTTTACATTTGCATATGTCTGTTAATAATGCTGACTTAAGTTTGACGTAGAGATTCTATCAGATTTTGACGAAATGGATTAACCCGTAATTTTTAAGAATAAAAAGATTAAACTGTAGTTAGAGGTAAACCTCAAGAATGAAAAAGTAATTTACCCTATAATAAAGTGCCACAACAATATCGTTTATACCCTAAAGATGTTCATCAATATACAAAAAAAAAAAAATCAAGACATTTGTACTTTTTTTGAAGCCAAATGTAATGACAGTTGGGTTCAGCCCACTTCATATATTCAGCGGGTAAGTTATTGAATGACCAGATTGCCTTATGTTATTGGACCAAGATGTGTTTACTGATCAGTGTGAACGAGCCCTTACTTTGGGCTCATTTTTTATAACTCTTGAGTCCAAATTGGCCAAAGTTTTTTGGTACAAAGATGATTAATAGATATGGCCCCCAAAAGCAAAAGAAAATGGAAGATATCACCAGAACTTTAAGGGTGGATAAGATTCGCGCTCTTTGTTAAGAATGCTTCAATTTGAGCTTATGATTTAATATGAAACAATATTGTTTATGTTTTGGTTTATGTTTGATACGTTCACGTAACATTGCTCGAGACGTCACCTTTTTTTTCTCTTCTATACATCTATATCAAATGAAAATCGTTAAAAAAGGATTGTCAGCTTATCCAAATCCGTCAGCTTGATAGAGTAGTCAGCCTATTTTCACTGTTATGAATCACGCGTATGTCTTAATTTAATTCTTGAAATTTATCTTTCAAGTCAGAAGAAAAAAGGGGAAAGAGAGAGAAATTGTGTTGAAGAAAGACAAATTAAAAAAAGAAAAAGAGAACATCATCACACTATCATGAGAAAGACCTTGTGGTCTACCTCACACAGTAAATTGATTTCACTTTACTGTGACACCTAATGTTATCTTTATTTTTTCGTAAAAGGCGTTTCCTTAAATCACTTTCTATCAAGCTATCGCCATCTAGATTGTACAAAAAGAATAGAAAGCAACCAACTTTGCTATCACATTTTTTTTAGGATTAATAAGATTTTGGTACAACAGTGAAAGCACAGGTGATATTAGTTATAGGTTGTTTTGTGTCATTAATTCAATGTACCCAAGTGACAATTATTGCAAGACTAGTTATGCAATTGTGTGAATTTCATAAGAATAATAATGAATAATGTACTCGATTTCGTGAAAATTATTACAGAATCAAAAATATTTATTATTAATTATGAAAAAATTATATAGTAATTTTGATTTTTAAATTTTTTTAAATAATTACTATTTAATTTTCCCATGATTACTATAGACTTTTCTGATTGCGTAATAACTACCACGAAACCAAATCTATGAATTACCACTCTACATATAACCACATTCATGTCTATTAATTTGAAAATCAAATGCACCCCAAACTTTTGATCTATGCATGATAAGTAGGTACAAAACATGAGTTGTTGCGCGTTACGACATTTGATGAAAATCGTCTAACATCATCACGCAATTGTAATGTGATCATAAAAAAAATGATTAGATTACCCTACGTCTAAATCATCTTATGTTGTTACGATTGCGAATTGATTTGAATCAAAACTTAAGTCTGTTGCCAGATTAAAAGTGAGACAAACAGAAAAATAAAGTATAAAGTATAATCGTTTAAGAGTTATGATGATGAACAGAAAACGATGGTTGAAATGTTCGATATAATATTTAATCATAGGTTCAAGATGTCTGCAACCAAACGCCACGTTTGGATATAGATTTAATTCATTTTAAATTTAGTTTTTTAAATTTCTTTAAGGTAAAAATTGAAGAGAAGAAATTTAAGAAACTAGATTTAAACTAGAATTAATTCATACCCAAAGATGCCTATATATACAAAGAGTTGGGTAACATTTCAAATTTTATTACAAATTTTCAATAAAGAAATCTATTTTTCAATTTTTCAAATTAATGAACCTGCCTTTAATTATATGTAAAACTTGAATAGGAATGTAACTTACCTAATGTAATAATATCACTAGCATACGGAACAATTTGCTTCTTCTCCATTTGAAGCAAAATTCCATTCTTTGATTTTTGTTAATGGATGTTAGTATCCACCAGGAAGCTATTATATAATATTCCTACATGAAAGCTATAAAGATTCAGGACATGAGAATGAAGATGAAAGCTGCAGACAGCAAACACATGGGAAGTGGAACCCAAATAGCCAATATTGGTAAATCTATTCAAATTCTTCTGGTCAAAACCTTGTAAGAGGATACAAATAAGCAACAATAAGACACAAATAGTGAATTCATGTGAATTGGAAAATTCAGGCAAGAAAACCACATGAGCCAGGCAAAAGGGAGTTTCTAATTTGGGATTATTAATTAAAATCATATGTTTTGGATTCATGTGGACTCACATGCTGAAGGGTTTAAATGAAAGCTAGCCAACGTGCAAACCATGTGAAAGGATAAAATTGGAGTTGATCTATTAAAAATTATAGGCACAATCTATCATGATCTTATCACAAGCCATGAGTTAAAAAAAATGGAGATTCTTCCTAAGATTTAAAATAAGATTGCTAATTTTAATGATTACCCCTTTGCCAGCTTTGATAATGTGGAGTAGAAAGAACATGAAAATGTTGCTTTGATCCTAAAAAGGGAACACAACCATTTACAATCATCTGCTACTTAATTGGGAAAGTTGAACAAAAGAAAGGGGAAAATCCAGCACACCACACATATTTTTACAAAAGAGAGAGAGGGTGCTAAAACTGCTGTGTTGTCGAATGCAGGAAGGTTTTAGGTTCAAATCTTCAAAACCCGAGAAGTAGAGAACTCAAGAACTCAGTTCAGTGATGTGATGTCCCTGCTGAACCTTGGGGTGGACATTGATAGCATTTGGCAAAGAGGCCAAATGTGTCTACTTGCTTGATGAAATTAGTCATGCTCGCCCATCCTCCCAATCCAAAGCCAACCACAAACACCCAAACAACAACAAATGCATTCAGCACAAACATGCCTGTCCAGCTCGGGAGGAAGAAAGGAGGCTTCTCCGCTGCATTCTGCATACACAAGAATTATCGGAAAATTAAATGTCTATTGCTTCTAAAAGCGAATTGTACTTTTGATTCAACTAAAACAGAAAAAAGTACTTTGAAATGCTAATCAAATAGTGTTAAAACGAAATATGAGGATTCAAGTTAATGATTCTTATATTTTTAGTGATCATGGATTCATGGGTTACCTCTTGTCTTCAAGCTACTGTTAGTATTTTATATGAATAATAAGACTAATAAGCAGAGCCGTTCCAATTGTTCCAGCTCCACACAAAAATCTTGAAAGAATTAAGGGAACCCTATATGATGAACTGTTTGTGATACTTACCCTAAACTCTTATGAAGCCTAATACCGAATATCATTTTTTGTCTGTACAATGATGCTTTTTAACTTACCATTTTTGCCTCTCCACCGACACATAACAACCACCCTTTTTATCCAAGAGGGAGTTGTTGGTTTAGGATTCGACCCCAAAACGTCAAAGTACCCAAGTATGCCAACACAAATCTTAGGATTACGTCGCTAAGATCCCCATCAAGTTAGCTAACTAGCAATTAGGGCCTCAATTATGCCCACACGAACAATATAGCCCAACTAAACCTACCTAGTTGCCAACTTAAGTTGTGCCTACAGTATACAATATCGATCATGTTGGTTTGGTCATTACTTATAGCTAGGAATTTGTGGTCAATAATAATGGACTACCAACTTCCTGGTGTTATTAGACAATGCCAGCCTGAATGATACGCTGCAGAAAAAAAAAATTGAAGAGATAAGAGGTAGAGAGAGACTGGATACCTGTCGGGCAGAGGCTGATCTATAAGTGAGCATATGGGCTAAAGCAGGAATGATGTAGACAGTGAAGCTGACCAAAAGAGCCCCCACAGCAGAGTTTATGGGACCAAAGAAAGGAAATATTATAGCCAAGAACCATACAGGTATCACCACAGGCAACCGGGCTAGTGCCCTCAAGCATATACTCTTCGTGTCATGCATCCCCACCACTTTCTCCCACACAAAATATAACGGTGTACACGCGAACCCAAATGTTATAAACTGCAATCAGATTACATCCCAAATCAATCACTCGATACGAAATTCACTAGCTTCAATTAAGGTATGTAGTTAAAAAATGCAACTTCGGTTAAGTAACGAGATGCAATTATACGCGAATTACCTGGTGGATCAGCATTAGGATAACTGCAGCATCACGCCATCCGGATGGGGGAAGGAGTGAGAAGGCATTAGAATGGGTGAGGAGTTGATCACCAAACGCCCAGTAAACAGCCGCAGCCGATGGAAGGGTTAGGGTGAAGACATAGAGAGTTGCAAGCAGATATATGTACTTGAATTTTTGAGGCTTCCACATTGCATGCATAATTTCTCTGTCAACATTTTAATTTAAAAAAAGAAAGTTTAATTAATTTCCATGAGCCTTCATCACTGTTCCATTTTTAACAGAATTCAAAAGCACTAGCCAAAAAGAAGCATGTGGGAAGTGAGATTTATAGATGCCACTTTTAGTAAAGCAACAGAATTTGTCTCAAGACCATCTGAAACTAAGGGAAGAAAACATCCTAAGGTTAGAAATTAAAACTTAAAAAACTAAAAAAAAGAAGAAAAAAAGTGGCAACAAATTTGTCTAAAAACCAACAGAAAATAAGGGAGGAAAACATCCTAAGGTAAAGTTGCCAATGACATCCATGATAAAAACTCACTTTTTGAAAAGTAAAAACTAAAAGTACCAATTGTGACTAAGCATGAACTGGGACTGAGAAGCCTTCCCTTGTTCATAGTTAACACAGCACTCAAAATCCTTAAAAACTCATACAATAAAACCTTCAAATCAGCCAGGCAATCCCCAGACTCAACTTGGAACCTAGGGTAAGGGGCAGCACATTGACCCGGATTTCATCTGGTTTAGGAGTTCCTTGTCTTTAAAAAAAAGAGTAAATGCTTCATTTCGAAACATCAATTTGAAATGAATGTGTTTATATATAAAGTAAGTTTGAAAATTTTGATGAAATTCTATGTCTATCAATTTTGCAATTTAAGAAAGTCATTCAAACCTTAAAAAAACTTGTGAATTTGGAATATCATCTTTTTAAAATGTATTTCAAAATTATAAATTTTGAAGATTGAATTAATTCATCAACACGAATGTTAGTATAAAAACTCTAGCCTTTAAATTGTACTTATGTTTTTTTTAACTAATTTGAAATTCAAATACATGTATTTCAAATTCATAAATCCAAATGCAAACTATAATTTTGGTAATCATATTAATAAGGGGAGTTAAATACACAGCTACTCGCAATTGGGGTATGAAATGACAATTCGTCCAACCAAAATGAACGATAGATAAAATTTTCATTTCATAGTAACAAAACAACAAACAAGCACTGCAAAAGGAATTTTTACTCCTACTTTCTTCTGCATTGTTTAATAACAAAAACAAAAAGGAGAGGGAGATAATAATAACACTTACACAGTGACGGCGTGTCCGCCGAAAGTGTACAGTATATTGGTGGCGCCTGTGAAATACAAAACCAATTTTGTTGGACCAGAGTGAGTAACCCCCTCAACCTGTACAACAGTTGGGTAAAAGAGGAAAAAGCCCTAATCAACGGCTGATAAGGGATAAAGAAATTAAGTAAATTAAATTCATGGCCGTTGAATTAATTTACCTGGCCATGAACAAGGGCTGCAATGGTCAAATACCAAGCAGTGTAAGTGGTCATACCAAGCCCAAGGAAAGACCACATTCTGTAGTTGTGAAATGAAGGAATGAACACAGTGGTGGCACAACAAGCTCCAAAGATATAAGTCCATGTCCTCTTGTCTAATTTGTCATTTATGTAGTATATGTTACTGTAATTGCCCCATAAAACAAACAAAATCAGTTTATTAAACAAAACCCATTTTTGATTAACCTCTAGATATTGAAGTCTCAGCCAAAATTTGACAAAAAATATATATTTATATAGAAAAAATAGAAGATAAAAAGACCTTGCACAAGCTATAAGCTGGATAACAGTTCCAAAGAGCAGAAAAGTGCAGTTGAAGGCTAATCCTACAGCTTTCCAGTACGGCCCCAAAAGTCCATCTAGCACTTCAAACCACTGCAATTTTAAAAAAAATAGATGATTAAAAGAAAAATGAGCAAAATTTAATTTTATATGTTGGAAAACAGAATACCAAATTTTTTTTTGGGGGGGGGGGGGGGTGGAGTGGGGGGATTTTTTTATTGAAAAGCTAACCTGAATGACATGGTTCTTGAAACTGACATTCTCTTTCTCCTTTCTGCTTCGGTACTCAACATAGAGAACACTGATGAGATAAGCAGTCCAGCTCCCAACAATACCATAGAAAATCTGCAGAATAATCCCTGATAGCATCCCCAATTGAGAGAATGAATATGGTAACGTTAACAATACCTGAGCAACCTGTATTCAACCAAAAAGGGAAATTCTTTTTTAATTTCTTTGACTGAAATTATAAGTAGGGTGTTTTTTTTATTGAGTTTTGAGTACCTGATTTGATGCACAGCTAAACCAGGCATCATATACAGACCCACCATGCCAAAGAAAGCTCTTGAGGGTAGGCCTAGAGTCATCTGTTTTCTCTCCCTCTGTCTCTTCATGCTCTGTTTCGTTAAAGCTTGGGACAATTGCGTCCTCTGCTTGTTTCCGTGACATCGTTCACTTCCCTTTCTCTGCACACACAATAGATCTGAAACAGATCATTAAACAACAAAATCTTAAAAAATATTAAGGCCTAAAACCCAGATGCTAAAATCAAAACAGAGTAGTACTATATATAAACAGAACCTCCAAAAATCTCCGAATCTCAGAGTGCGTTACCTTGTTTTGACAGGTTTGTTGCTGATATATACTTATAAACGAAGAAGCAAAGAAAGCAAAGGCGCTTCCTTGACAAATGTATGACTATCCGCGAATCAATTTCCTTCTTTAACTGCTACTATCACAGAGAGAGACAGCATGCGTGTTCTTGACTCCTTTTACCTTTAGAGCAAGAAAACAGAGTTCTCTCGCACTGGTTTTGGGGATCGTATCTGTGACAGCTTTTTGATTATGGGGAGTTACCATTTATAAATTTGCTAATTATTACTTTTCTATTAAAAAAACCCTTGTTATCCCTACAGCCCAAATCAATCCCCCCTCCCCCCAAATTCAAAGATTGGTAGTGTTTCTTTAATTGTCCTTTTATTAGTATAACTCACCCAAATACCCCTCTAAATGCTGCTTTTATCTGCAGGATTTTGGCAGTATCAGAAAATCTGAAGAGTACGCAATAAAACCCCAAGAAGCAATAAAGGGTCTTCTCTTTTTTTCACTCCAGAAAAGTGAAACTTTGAGTTGAAGAAATTTAAAAAAAAAAAAAAAAACTCTTTAAAAATACTGCCAAAGAGTTGTTTTTATTAGAATAAAGATCTGACAAAGAAGGGAGAGAGTGGAGGGGGGAAGGAGGAAGGAGGAATTCTTGGCTAGTTGCTTTTTGCAGAGACAAAGAACACTCCCTTGTGGTGCTTTTAAGAATCACCAGAGAGCAAATGCAATAACACGAAATCCTTTTTTTTTTTTTCCTTTTCTTCTTCTTTTGCCCTGTGTCTGTGTTCTATGTTAATAGTTGAAGATATCTTTAGGTTCAGTCTGTAACTGTACTCTCTCTAGTCTCTGGGTGTGTTGTCCCCGCATACAATGATGGGTTTTTAAATGGTTTGATGTGTGTACAGATCCAAATCTTAAGTTAAATTAAAATTTAATAAATTATGTGAATTTAATTTTCCAAATTCCAATCTGTTTGGTCGTGTCCATTTAGTCTGACGAAAAGCTGCTGTGCACTGGTACGAGGGGAATGGATTCTTAATTCTGTTTCAGTCAAACTCATGAAAAAAAGGTTTAAGGAATTTTTTTTATTTTGTTTTTCATTGAGAACCGGGTTTCAAAAAAATCTTTTTCAATAAAATCCAAGTAAATAAACTATTATTTTAAATATTCAAATCGGATAAAATAGAAAATTTTAATACATTTGCTTGATAAAATCTAATTTGAACTCGTAGTTATTAAATAAGTGTTATAAAAAAAAGTATAATTAATATTTATAAAATATAAATTTAATAAATTATTATTAAGATATAAATTATTATTTAATTTAAAATTTTAATAAAAAATAAATTTAAAATAAAAATATAATATATCTCAATCATCTTCGCCGTCAAAACAACGGAAAAAAAAAAAAAACAAAGTCATCCTCATCCCCAAATAGAATGGGGATTTTTCATCAAATCAGAGGGGCAAGGCCCGTGATTTTGAATAAAATTACCATTTTTAGATGTGCAGACTGCAGACACATAAAGACGACATCGTTTCAGTAGCAAGATTTACCATAAACTGCCTATTTATGCTGTTGGCTGAATTGTTCCTGGATTTGATGCGATGTAACAATCCATTAATAATTATTTCACTGGCTAATTGACTCCTATGGTAAATTGGCTGGAGGGCATTTAATTTACCTACCCAAAAAAAATCGATTGTGATTTATTTTTGAAGATTCTAATTTAATATCTGATTGTATTTATGTAAACTTTGGTCAAACCTTTCAAAAAAATTAACTTCCAAAAAATCATTCTTATGTTCGTTTTTCTTAAAGTAATAAAAATAATTTTATTCAACTCGAAAAATCACGGGAAACGTCAAGTATAAACTGAGCCTCAAGAAATTGGAGTGGAGACCCAATCCAGCTCTTACAAGAGTCAATCA
The DNA here is from genome assembly GCA_023935145.1 of Bretschneidera sinensis. Lineage (NCBI taxonomy): Eukaryota > Viridiplantae > Streptophyta > Magnoliopsida > Brassicales > Akaniaceae > Bretschneidera > Bretschneidera sinensis. Next base: position 20,182,079 of record CM043703.1, read on the forward strand.
AAAGGGCTCTACGTGCTAACAAATGCGCCACGCCATTAAGTTTTCGGAGAATAAAATGAACAACACAAGCTAGAAATTGAGAGGTTATGATCTGCACATTTGAAAGAAGCACTGTCCAGCGTGAAAAGGGGAGTGATGCACCATCCAAAAGATTAACCAAGCGATGGCAGTCCTTTTTCACTTCAAGCTGATCAAAGTGCCAACTTCATTCTCTCCCGTAAAGCTAGGATTTCTGCATGAAACGGGTCCTGACACCAGGAAATTTGCTGGATACAGCAGCAAAAAAATCAGACTTGTCATCTCTTCTTTTTTACTAAAATTGCTTTGGGGGAGTTGAAATTTTATTTTGAGGGAAGAAGTAAAATTTTAGATGAAAACTAAGATTTAATGCAGTCTTACTGCTAACATACAATAATTTGTCGGAAACTTGAAAATATATATAAAAAATTAATTTAATTGTAATCTTTTCGTCAAATGGTATTTGTTGGGTTTTGTTTTTTTTAAGAGAGTTAAGTTCGATCACCTTTCTTATCAATATAATAAAAATAATAATAAAAATAAACCATAAATTAAAAGCAAAATGATGTAGGCCCATGGTGACCACAACCAAAGACAGCCAAACGTTTGCATACAATAGTCTCCTTATTAATGATTCTACCATCAAAATCAAGATAACAAAAACAAAAGGTTTTAAAATATGTAATTGATGGATTACCAAACCCTGAACTATCATGTACTATCAAACGATATTGATATGAAAAATTGGAAATTTTATCCTCTGCAGAATTCTATTAACCTGCAGTCATATGTTGTTGATGTTTGGATTATTTAAAGTTAATTTTAAGTTACAGTTTATTTTTTAAAATTTATAAAAAATTTAATCAAATTAAAGCATTCATTAATTATTATTTAATAAAATTTGATTCAATTTAATTAAAAAAAATTTAAAAATAACTTCAACTTAAACTTACTTTAAGCTGGACAACATCACCACTATGATATGTTGATTTCTTTAGTCGAACATATTTCATACACATGCATTATAACATAAAAATCATGAGTAATGTTCATATATATAATGTAATTATTTGCTTAGGAGAAAAAAGGAGTATATATAGTGCTTATTATTCATCATGGGGCATGCAAGAGAGAATTCCCTTGAAAGAAGGCAAATCCCATGTATTATATATCATTACTAATTAAATTTTTTTTTTTTTTACTATAATGAAATTGTTGGGTATTGCTTTGAATAATAGATAAAATATTTGAATGTCAAATAAGAGGAAAAAAAAAGTAAAGAAAGATGATTTTTTTTTGACTGATTTGTTTGTTTTTAAATCGATGAAGATTTTTAAAGATTTTAAAAGAGAATATCAATATTTTTAAATCTGTAAAGTTGTCTAAATGGTTCAGAAATTTTGCTATTTATAAGAATAAGATATAAACTTTGCTATTTATAAAAATAAGATATAAATTTTCTATTTGTATTCCTACTGTGTTATTTATTTACGTGGATCTTGAGCGAGTTTTTAGTGAAAAAATCCCAACAGGAACATATATAATCAAATACATTAACAAATTGCTTTCATTAATCTATTTATACATACAAAAGGTATCTTTTATAAGGTAAAGATCAATGGTTTCACCATCAAATTCTATTTAATTAATGATATATACTAATTTGCTTTGATTTTTATATTGGTATGGTTTTTCACAAAATTTTGAACACTGTATAGAGGCCAGCTGGTAATTAAATTGAAAGAAAAAAAAAATTTGTATGATTTTAATCTAGATTAGATTAATGGTGTCATTAGCCTCTATTTCCTCATCATGAGCTTAATAATAAACATGCTTAGTGGTTGGGGGGTCTAATTCTCACTTAGATTCATCTTTATTAACTTTTCCATAATATGCTCCATGTTGACCAATAATAATTCATGATAAATTGTTGGACTCAATAGATTGCTTGATTTGAAGGGATGATTATCCCAGTTTTATTAGCTTGTAGCGATCTAATATTTAATGGGTGCCCATCAAAGATTCAAAAGAGATTTTTTTTTTTTTATAGAATCAAAAGACAAAAATCAAACGCATGATAAAATACTCATCTCACATTTTTCTTTTTTAAAAAAAATAATTACAAAGTTGAGACATGTAGTCATCATGTAAAAAATATATTATATAATATTTTTATAAGTATAAAAAAAAGGGATTGTGCAGTACTTTTTTATATAGTATATGATTTTATTATGGATTTTTTTATTTATAATTGAAAGTGGAGGAATTTAAATTTAAGAATCAATAAAAATAAATTTTTTTAAGAATTTAATAAAAAAAAACATATGAGAAGAGAAAGACGAGAGAGGTAAGTCAAGTTTATGTAACATGTTTTAAATATATTAAATAAATTAACCTTCCATAATTTCTTTTTGTATGGTTATATATGGTGCTGTAAACCTCTCAATATATATATATATATATATATATATATATATATATATATATATATATATATATATATTGCTGTAAAATTTATCAAATTATAATAAAGTACTTAGCTTTTTTTGAACTTTGAGTGATTAGTGGAAAAGGTAATGAGTAAAGGAAGGAGCTTGCGAGTTAAACAAAAGAACCCTTCCCCACACATAGGAAAGTTCGAAATAATAGTGATTAGAAGCCCTGGCGTTTGTCAAGCTTTTTTTTTTTTTTTGATGTGTTTTGACTGATTTGAAAAGCTTTTAAACATTATAATTATGTTAATTTGCTTAAGCAACACCTCATAATATTATTATTTTCCTTTAGTACCCATATTTTGTTATCCACATTTCCTTCTCTTTTCTTTTATCTCCCGATGATTTTTTTTTATATTAGCGGGATTTAATCCAAAATGCAAAAAAAAAAAAAAAAAAATTGACATATAACCTACTAAATATACAAAAAGAATTATAAATAAGGTAAGTTCAGTTCTTAAAATTAGATACAAGTAGAAAAAAATGTTCACAAGTAATTACAAATTTTCAAATTAATTTTAATATTTAACCAAAAAATAAAGGGCAAAATTTAGACACAATCCTAAGAATATTGGTTGAAAAAATACCAATGGATGTGACAGAGAATGTATTTATTTTGGCTTTCCCTAATCTTCAAAAGCTTCTCTTAGGATTTATATGCATTAATAAGGTTGCAATAAATAATAATTTTTTTTATAAGAGAATAAATAATAAATTAGCTTTTCCTTTGGTGGGTTAACCTTGGTATTTTCTGTCCCTTTCTAAACACTAAGAATCTGTTTTGATCAAGTATTGGAACAAGCATCCCAAAGGCATGCATGCTTTTTTTCCTCATTTAGTCCCCACAAAATTTCCTTTTTAAGGGCAGTTTTCATAGTTTATGGGACAGAAATAATTATGTGACATATTATCAGTTGCATTCATATCAATTTGAAATGCCCTTAACTTTTCCTTTAAAATAATTGTTTTCCAATGGGAGAATTATTAACATAGGGCATGGGATTTTATTATTATGTCAATTCTTAATCATCATAAATAAAAAAAAATAAAAAAAAGCATTACCTTGTTGTTATTAAAATGTTATTGGGCCATGTCTAATTACTACTAGCATGGCTATCTTATAATCACTACTTTACAAATAATTGATTTGAATGGGTCCTAAGATGTGGCTTATCCAAACTTGGGCTTGGACCCATTTGGATTTGTCTTGAACTTTTGATTGATAAGCTTTCTCTTTTTTAGGCATTTAATTGGTAAAGTTATTGTTAAATATTGTCGATGTCAAGTGCATAAATAAGAATGACGTCAGCATTAGGGATGGCAAAAGTTTTGATCTCACGTAGACTTAAACTCTTTAATTCGAAAGGGTCATATTTGAGAGGCGTTATATCGTCATCTTCATAAGGATAAGGACCATAAAAAAAATCCTCAATAAATTCGGGATTGATGGCTAAAATGATACTTTTCCATCCATTTAATTTACGAATTTAATTTTTTAATTCTTTTATTTTATGTTTTTGATATATAAATATATTAATATAATATATTAATTATTATTTTTTAAAATGTATTTTTTTTAAAAAAATTGTATTATTTTTTACGAAAAATCCTCATAAATATTTTATCAAAGAGGATAAGAACATAAACTTAAGTTCTCGATAAGCCCCATTGGGGTGGAGATGAGAGAAAAAAACATCCTCAGCTTTTTGGTGAGATTGAGAAAAGTACTCTCTACCCAAATACGTCTTTTGTCATTAGAGTTAGATTTAAGTTCGAGCATGAGCTATAATTTTAATAAAGAGACTTGTTAGTTATTGATATGAGTTCCAAAAGCCCTATACTAATTTAAGTATCGAAGATTTCCCTCGAGACACACCCGGTCCGGTCTTCCGACAACTTTTAGGTTTTTTCATTATTTTGTGTGTGCAAGTTTCGCTCCTCGATTATTTTAATTCTCGATAGATTTCGACATCAACAGTTATCGAACTTGAACCGAGCTTAAGCCATCATAAAATTGATCGAATTAAACAACTGGTTTGAGTCATCATAAAATCGATTGAGGTAAAACTTGAAATTTTGAGCTCGAATTCAAATCTATTCATTTTAAATTGAACCAGTATTCAAACTCGATTAACTTCGAATCCACCACAGTTTGCCATACATAATTAACACTGATTGTGCCTATTTTATTATGGAGGGGTGACTTTAGTGGAGCAAAATTCCAAAAAATGAAAGGAGATATTATCATTTAACAGTTAAAGGGTCCCATGCATAAGGAGATAAGAGATGTATAAAGATTTGATTGTCTCAATAAGGATACATGCATATGTACTTCCTGAAGAGAAACTTCGGTGACACTAGTAATTGACATCCCACATATTATAGCAGCCAGGGAATTATTTTATTTTTTGGAAGAGTTAGGTCAAAAAGATGAAGTTTGTTATGTTAGCCCTCAAAAGCCAAGAGAGTTTAAAAAGCATAAAAAATATTAAAATCAAGAAAATCTTGGTGTCCCTCTTAAAAATATTAATGATGTTCCTCACAGCCTAACTCAGAAGTAATTTACACGCTTTGACCCATCAGGGTAATGCCTAGACTGCTACTGTCAACACATTAATGATTAAACCAAAAGACTTAGGGAAATAATTAGTACAACATTAATTAATTAATTCTAGTGAGGCATGACCATTAAAGGATGGTCTTATTACCACGAGAAAAAAATATGTTTTCATGAAATCTTTTAATATAAAAACAAAATTATAATATGAAAACAAAATTCAATCTCGAAAGTTTTTTTTTATAAAGAGTTTGTCCTTAAATAAAAGAAATTACAGAAACAAAAGTATCTTTAATTGTTTGTAAAATCACCATATATGGTCATTAATTCATGCCCTCATGCAAGAAAACAATTTTTTTTCTTTTCCAAATAGGTTATTAGGATCATTTATCAAATTTAAGATTTTTGAAAAATGAAAATATTTTATATTCAATTCTACTAAAATCTGAGATATTATCTCTAAAAAGAGGGGAAAGAAAGAAAACTAGTTCAAGCCTTGAGGAGCATTGCCCTTATGACTTCATCAATAAGTTAACTGTGGCAACTTCATTATTCAAAACATTCAAAGGTGACCTTATTATTGCAACAAAAATCAAGGAAAGGTTACATCAAATTTGATACCATTAGACAAGCAAAACAAAAGCTGGCAAAAGGACCATCAAATGATAGAAATTCAAGAGCAAAATCCATTTTCCCCACTCACTCAACATGGTCACATGTCCACTACAAATATAGCTAGCACCTTTCACCAAATCCATCCTTCCCTTCAGCTTCTAGCTTTCTTGCACTACAAATGCCTACATGAAAGCTTTGTCTATCAGATGCCATCATTATGCACTTATAATCATCCAATTTAGAAGGCTATGGATACATCCTTAGACCTAGTACAAAAATCCAACTTTGTTCTTGCTACTTAGTCTGTTTTTTCACTGACAACCCTCCACCACCTACCAAATCAATAATGGAACGTGAAGACTTGAGACATTAGCTTATGTCTGACATTAAATGATCTTTCTTGTTTCCCATTAACTTAGGGGAATTGAAGATATTATGACGTACTCATATTTTCATATCATAATTTTTCACTCACATTTACTATTGGATTTAATATCTGTTTGGGAGAGTTACTAAACGGTTCTTGTTTCTTATAAATTGAAATTATATCAAAGTTTCAAACACTCTAAAATGATTTTTATTTTTAAGAAACTGAATTTATCTTAAAAAAAAAATTACCATTATTTATAGTTTCATTATTGTTTTACCATAAATCATTTTTATTGTTAGGTCAAACAGGACCATACTAGTATTGTTAATTGGCAATTTCTCTATAGAAGTCAAACCTCTTCAATCGATCTTCTATAAAAACATTGTTTTATCATAAACTGTTTAAAAAATCATAAACCATTTATACCGTTAAGTCAAACAAAACCATATTAGTATCATTATTTGGCAGTTTCTCTATAAGAATCAAGCCTCTTCAATTGATCTTTTATAAAAGCAATCAAAGAGATGCAGGCACGGAATTCGGCCTATTGAATTAAAACAAGGAGTTCCCCTTTGACACATAATTACGATGCTAGTATATAAAATTACAATAAAGATTTTGATATTTTTCCTAAACCCTAACATTTTGTGGAAAAATTGTTAAAAGACTTTTCGATCATTGGTATAGTTATCATTGAACTTTCCTAAACTTAATTATAAATGATTTTTTCAGAATTTTATAAGGATACAAGTAAGAGTAAGAGGTTTCTGTTAAGGGTATGACTCATAAAATTAACATCAACTAAAGATCATCAAGGATGGAGAGATATGGATCAAAGGACTAAAAGATAAGGATTTTGTTTGGTGTAGGAAATGCTTTACGAGACAAACAAAACCTTATGAAAAACCTTTGTTGGTTGAATGAAACCCTCAAACCCCACTTTTAACAAATTCAGAGATTTAATAAGATTTAAGATTCTAAGCGAGATTGGAGGACTCATCGATCTTACTGGCAACTAGAGATTTCAAAAGAAAGAAAAGTTGGTCCTTTCCTCTTTCCTTTCTTTACATGTGAAATTAATCAACTTTTAGCTTTTATCTTTTTTTCAGTTCATATCTCTATCTTGTATCCCTTGATCACACAGGCAAAAAAATAATTGCCTTCAAAAAGCTACATACCAAGAATAGCAAAAATTCTTGGTTAGATCATGTGTACAACTTTGATTTTAGATCAGTTCGAAACTTTATTGAGATTTTTTAAGAACTTCACGAGCAACAGTAGCAAAAGTATGAGACCCTAAAAATAATGTTATCAATAAAATCTTTTTAAATTACTAATAAAGTTACGGACGGATATAAAATATTAGTTTTAGACTTGGTCTAGTCAAGAATTCCTCAAAAGAATTGAGATATTTGCTTTACAAAAAAAAAAAAAAAAAAAAAAAAAAAAAAAAAATCAGAGGCAAACTATTATTCATGAATCAATATTTTTTCCTTTATTCATCTTTGATCACTTATGATATCCAATGAAATTGAACATTGTTTTGAAGAATGGTTTGCATTTTTTGGATGGAAATGATTCCTTTTTAATGCAAAGTTGAATATAAAGCCAGTCAAAATCTCCATATTGGCCTGTATTGCAAATTCTTCTTTCTGTGATTTTTCACTTTATTTTCTTTATTAGTAGTAACACTTTAGAAGAGTCAGAGTGAATAATGATTGTGGCAAACAAGCAGGTAAAGAAATCCACTAGGAATTCTGGGAGTGAAAAAGAAGATTCCACGCAAAAAAAGTTTGGAGCAAACAAGTTGGGGGATTCCCCCCCACCATCTCCTAAAAAGGAACTGCTAAATATATTCAAAATGAAAATGTAGATTGGTTGCTTCTTCAACAATACTTAGCTTTATTATATGGTAGTAATTATTTGGGCTGAATATTCTATTTTTCGTAAACATCCAAAATATGGTATGCCCAACTTTGATAAAATAGACTTTGCTTCTCATGTACAAGCTGCCATACATGAATCTAAGACTAATCTATAATATGATAGGGAAAACATCTTAATAAAATATGACCTGCACACTTAATTAATCTAATTTAGTTAGAGGTTATCCTTGAGATTATGCTAATTAAAATTCTTTACGAAAGACAACTTCACATTGACACTGTTCAACTTGTAAATAAAATAGTTAATTTTTTTGGAAAAATTGCACTTGCCTTTAAAACGTTGATTTTTTTAAAAAAAAAATAAATTTGGATTTTAAGTTCGGAATGTTTTAGAAAATCAAAGAAAAGAATAAAAGAAAAAGAAATTCAAGTTGTGAATGATTCAGTTGACTGAATGGACTCATTTAATTGACTAAATGGACTCAATTAGTCGACTAAATAATGATTAATTCAGTCAACTGGATGGAAGACTAAAATTTTTTGGAACTCTCTGAAACTTTTTTGGTCGATTGACTGAAAAATTCAGTCGACTGGATGTTCGAAAATTTGAATTTTCAGAACATTAAATGACAGTTGCTCGTGAACTAGAGTGTCTGTTGAGAATAGTCAATCAGTTAAGTTAGTTGAGTCAATTTATTACTGAACCAATGTGTCATTTATGAAAAGACACTAATTAAACACTATAAAAATGTGTTTAACTGTCATAATTAATAGATTACAAAACAACATACAGATTTCATATTTCTTTTCTTATTTTTTGCTGCTTCTCTCAAAAACGATCTTCTTATGTTTAGAAATTCTGCAAATTTCCAAAACATAAGTGTTCGTCATCCATAAACTCATAAAAGTTGTTATGGGTTATTCTTCACAAGTGCAAAGTGCAGAATAACAATAGAGTTTCATTGTATCTTAGAGGAAATTCGCAGGAAACTTTCTTGCACCAGTAAAGGGTGAATTAAACCTTAAAGAAACTGACTTGGTCGTGCCTTGAAGTCGTTTCTCTTATTCTCTCTTATTCCTTCTGATAAACAACCTTCAGAAATTTTTCCAACAATCTTAAGGTTTAATTATTCACTTTATTTATCAAAATAACTACCTCTTTGAGTTCTTTGGCAGATATGACGTTGGACTTCAACAAACTTGAGCGTTTCGATGGAGGAGATTTTTATCGCTGGCAAAAGAAATTGTTCTTCCTTCTGACGTCACTGCGAGTATATTATGTTATCACTACACCAAGGCTAGAACCTGCAGAAAATGAGACGATTGCCCAGACTCATGATAGGCAGAAATGGGATCAAAATGACAATATCTACAAGGGTCATGTTCTTAATGTGATGTCCAATACATTGTTTGATGTTTAATACAATGTAAAGACTGCAAAGGAGTTGTGGGATTCGTTGCAATCAAGGTATATAAAGGAGGACGCAGCAAGTAAGCGTTATATTATTACAAAGTTTAATAATTTTAAAATGGTTGATACTTGTAGTATTATGGATCATTTTAGTGAAATAAAAATTATACTAAATCAATTCTCTCAACATAAACTTAAAATGGATGAGACCATAATGGTCACAACATTGCCTCCACTTTGGAAAAATTTCAGGAATTGTCTGAAGCACCAAAAGGAAGACTTGACTCTTGAGGAGTTAGGCAATCATCTTCGAATTGAGGAGGATTTACGGAAAGAAGGAAAGGAAGAAGCCCTCTCCAATATTAATTCGGTAAAGGAAAAAGAGACTTCGAAAGAAATCTCTCATGATTCTCATAAGAGAGAAAGAATCATTCTACCAATTCTGATAAGAATAACAAGAAGGTAAATGGTGCTTACTTCCATTGTGGAAAACCAGGACACTTCAAGAAGATTGCCGAATGCTGAAGAGAAAAGGCAAAGCACAACAAGAGTTTATAGCTTAAGAATGTATAAGGTATAAGGGATGAGTGTTTGTTAGTACTTAAATGTACAAGATTATATTTAAGTGAATGAGAGAATGTTTGAACACAAAATTAATAATAAGAATATTATTTATGTTTGTTTGTTGAAATTCATGCTTAATTCAATTTATAATGATTTACGAATCTTATATCTTGTTAATTGGTATGATCTAATTGCAAAAGTTATATATTTTTTTCTAGAGGTGTTGTATATGTAAGAGTAACATTTATATTGAAACATTGCTTAAAACAAGTGTGAATTCCTCAAATAAGTCTTGAGAAGACTTCTAGTATGTTTTGGTTAATACTTGACTTATAATCGAATGTATTTTTGTGATAGAAATTTACAAGAATATGAATTTCAAGAAGTTACTTGTGGTAAAATCAAGTTTGGATGGTAATGTCACTTGGACTAGTGGCATGAGTATATGATACAGTGGGTATTATACAATGGTATAAACACCAAATTAATACTGAGCATGTAATGAATTACAAGTGGGCAAAGTCAAGTAGTTATAAGTGATAGAAAAATATCACTTGTGGTGGGGTGATTCATAGTGTAAGTGCGATTAGCATTATGTACACAATGCACTATAATGAATTATCCTGGACATTAGCCAAGTATAAAAAATTATAGATGTTAACCAAGTTTTAGCTAGCAAATGATTAACATTTACAAGGGATGATGATCAAGCCCATACAATTAATCACCTATGATAGAACTTCGACTCAACACCTACTAATCATAATTCTTGAGTTCAATGAGACAAAGTATATTATCAATAGTGATTGCAAACACCAACAGTAAATATTCCATCCCTGGAAAATAGTGTTTGGAAACTGTAGTGATAAAGTGAAGGGTGAACACTAAGTTCTTAATAAGGCTTATAAAAGTTTTCTTTGGTATGTTAAGCTACAGAACATACTTGATAAAGCTTACTTAGTGAGTGTGAAGTGTGACCGTTTCTGTTGAGTTCAAGGGCTTAACTCTTGAGCACTCATGACATAAGATACATAACACGAGGTCTGTAAATGTGTCGGCAATTTTCTCGCAAATTCTATTAGGATAAGTCTCATGTGTGAGACATGTCCGATTAAACAAATAGGATTTGTGGTTCAAAGTATTATATTACCGCATATTTTGTTTAGCTTTGATGTGTTTTCACTAAGTGAAGATTCAAGTCTAAAAGACATCTTCATCTAGGCATGAACTTCAATGGATGATTAAAGACCAAATTTTCAAAGTTTCATCAAGTCAAAATATTTTGAAAATGGTGGGGGATTGTTGATGTTTTTTCAAAATAAACTTGGATTTTAAGTTTGGGATGTTTTAGAAAAGAAAAGGAAATTCAAGTTGTGAATAATTCAATTGGCTGAATGGACTCAATTAGTCGATTGAATGATTGATTCAGTTGACTGGATGGAAGGCAAAAATTTCTTGAAACTCTCTGGAACTTTTTCAGTCTACTGAATGACAGACTCAATCGACTGAATGTTCAAAAATTTGAATTTTCAGAATGTTAAATGATAGTTGCTCGTGAACTAGAGTGTCTGTTGAGAAGAGACAATCAGTTAAGTCAGTTTATTATAGAACCAAAGTGTCTGTTATGAAAAGAAACTAATTAAACACTATAAAAAGGTGTTTAACTATCATAATTAATAGATTACAAAATAATATACAGATTTCATATTTCATTTCTTATTCTTCTTCTCCTTCTCTCAAAAATTGATTTTCTTATGTTTAGAAATTCTGCAAATTTTCAAACGTAAGTGTTCTTCATCTATAAACTCATAGAAGCTGCTGTGGGTTATTCTTCATGAGTGCAAAGTGCAGAATAATAACAGAGCTTCATTGTATTTTAGAAGAAATTCGTTGGAAACCTTCTCGTGCCAATGAGGAGCGAATTAAACCTTAAGGAAAGTGACTTGGTCATGCCTTGAAGCCATTTCTCTTATTCTCTCTTATTTCTTTTGATAAATAGCCCTCAAAAATTTCCTCAACATAAACTATGAGCATCTAGCATTTAAATCTCTAAATTATATATGAATTTAAAACCCCAAAGGTTTTCAAACTTTCAGTTAGTTGTAATGTTGTTGTCTTCATCAATATAATGCTTATTTTTCACTTTAAGATAGTTAAATACAGTAAAACACGGTTCCAATAAAATTTATAGCCCATTTAGAAGTCATCCAACAATTTTTGATAATTCCTCACTTCCATGCTATTTTTTTTGTATTTTTTTGTATTTTTAATAGTAAAAAATAAGAAAAAAATATTTTCAGTACTAAAAAAATTCTTATATTTTTTTTCTCGGTGTAATATTTATCTTTGTATGTATAAAAAGAATCATGAGACTCCATTGTGATTTTGAGTTTTTAAGATAATTTCATTGATTAATAATGCTTAAAAGAATTATACTGTAACTAATTGAAAGTTTGAGAACTTTAGTGTCAAATTCATATTTTTGAGATCTACATGTTAAAGGATAATAGTTTAAGAACATTTGGTGCAATTATACCAAATTATTTATATAAGTTGCAGTAATGCAATTGTTTTGTGTCAGATCAACTACGCATCAAATCAACTCAAGTTCAACCCTTTCGGGTTTTGAGTCAACTTGTATCGGATTAGGTCATTTTGAGTTTTGATCATTTCGAGTGTTGAGTCAACTTTGACTCTGATTATTCGGATTCAGTTTGACCCATGGGTCAATTTGATTTCTCCCTTGATTTTTTTTTTTAAGTAAAGCATTATTAGAACAACAAATAAAGGCAATCCAAACCAATCTAATTACAAGTAAGAAGCTCAAAACTTGATTTTTTTTTTCAAATGGTTGCGAAAGCAGTGAGTGACTGTAATTTTTTTTATGTAACTTACATTACATAAGTAATTAATCTAATTTAAGTGAATATGATAATATTCAAAATTAAAATTGTAAAAGATTTAAAACATCAAACCAAAGGAGAAATATAAAAACCTACTCATTAATACCAATCGCTTGTAAAGTTTTCATTACTAAACTCTAATCATGTCACTTAGCTTTTTTTTATCTTAAAAATGTAACCCAATGAGGCTAACCTCTTGGGAGCTGAATGCCTAAGGCATCCTCAAACAAAATATGCCTTAAAACTAAAGGTGGGTTAACAAAATTTTGGAGGCCTTCGTGATTGTAACCCAATGATGCCATGAAGTCGGCACCTCTATTATCTTCTCTCAAAGAGTGGCCAATCGTACATGACGAGAAGCTGTCAACCAAAGACCGACAATCTAGAATGATAGCTCCAAAACAGTGAAAATCAGCATCTCCCTTATTTATCAGATTAACTGTACTGGCTGAATCAAACTCAAGCAACACATTAGTCAACCCTCTCTTCGCTGCAATCTGTAACCCCAAGCGAATACCCATCAACTCCGCTTTTAAGATACCACACTTGCCCAAAGCAAAACCTTCCAACCATCTCCTTGAATGGTCACGAAAAAGGCTCCAACAAGAAGCTAGATTAGAATTAACATCTCAACTGCCATCCGTGTTGATCTTAATCACATCCATAGGAGATGAAAAATAGAAAAGTTGCCTCAATAGTCGGGTTGTCGTAGGACGTGACCGATGTCAAAAGGCAGCGCGCAAGTCATTTTCCAAATTATCAATTTCAAAAAGTAAAAAAAAAAGATAATTCATTATGTGAACCCACTATCCCTTGTCTGTTTCTAGCTGTCCAACACACCCAAGCTCTGACCAAAAATCTCAACCCCTTCTGCTCACAACCCCAGACTTCATCTCTATTATGAATGTTCCAGAGAATCTAATCCACAAGAGAAAGAGAGAGGAAAGTAAAATGGAACTACTGAGGCATAATAGATTGCCAAACTTGTTTAGACATCGAGCAATGTTGAGGAATATGTAAAACCGATTCAAGAGGGCACTTACATCTATCACATTGAGCGGAAGAAATGTTCCCTCGAACAACTCGCACCTCATTCTATAATAGTCTGTTCCAGAATACCAGTCACAAAAAGATTTTCATTTTTTGAGGACAATGCATACACCATAGCCAGAACCAGGAAACATTAGAATCCAAGGTTGTAACATCCTCAATCAAAAGAGAATCGTGGATTTGGCAGTAAAGCACCCATCTACATTCCCATTCCATATCAGTTTGTCCTTCATCCCATCAAAGATAGGAATTGAGATTTCTATAATGCTATTAAAAGCATCAGGTGGAAGATAGGATCGAAGATGTTGCAAATCCTAGTTCTTGTTGTTATGTCACTTAGCCTTAGGATAGCTAACTATGCATATTCTTTTCAAATTGAATCGCAATCCATAAATTATAATTGAAAGATTCAACGTTAAAATTTATATGGCACAGATTAAATTAGATTAGATTAAACATATATAGATTAAGCCCAAATTCTAAGAACGGAGTTTGAGAAGTTAAATGTTAATTTTAAAAGAAAAACTAAATTGAAAATGAGTTGGGTTTGAGAACTCATGTCTCATTGATGAGGCCTTGTTATAGTCTTGTTTGTTGTAGATCTTTTATAACTAAAAATCATATTTTAATGATCAAAATGCTTTAACATGTGTGATTAAAACTTAAGTAATTCAATTTTAAGAGGTTAATCTTATCCAAAAAAAAAAAAGTTTTAAGAGGTTAAGAGGTAAAAAAACATTTCATTGAAACAGTTTGAAAGTGTTTTGACAAAAAAAAATTGATAAAAGTACTTTCACCTAAAGGTACAATAAACGGAGTCTAAGACAATTTGAGAAAAAAAAAGAAAAACTTTTTTGTCATCAAACTAAACTAAAATTTACTTTTGTAGAAATGGGGTGGAGGATTTCAAACTTGAGACTTATTCATTAATGGAGAGATCTGGTTATCTATTGGGTTTTACCCGAACCACAAATCTAACTTTATTATTAGTGTACTTTTATTTTTTTTTATTATATTTCAAATAATAACACAAGTTAAATAATCAGTTCTTTTTGTCTTTTTCTTTTAGTACATTAAGGAAATTGAACTTGATTTTCTTAAATGGTGAATCTAAAGGTGACTATTAGGCCAAGAGGTTAATGTTCAGTTCTCTCTTTTTTTTCTTTTATAATTTGACATGTTATATTTTTAATTAAAAAATATAAACTATATGTTTTTAAAATATTCAAATGCTATGAGTGTGCATTATTAAAAAAGTTTATATATAACTTCACATTGTACCAATTTAAACATTGAACTATTTTTATAAGACTTTTAAATAATAAAATTGTTTCGGATCAATTCAAGTTTCAGATTCGAATAAGCTCAAGTTTCAGATATTTCCATTTGTTAGGATCAAATTAGGTTAAAGCCGAGCCAAGAGTTTTAGATTGAGTTGAGATCTTTAAAGTTTTTAGACAACCTAAATTTGTGGATAGTCTCAGTCCCTTTTAACTCACTTGCCGACAAGATACATACTCCATAAGAGTGAGAGATCCTCATCTTCCACTGCTGAGCTAGTGTTTTGACGCCACCCTGAACACCTTGAAGGCTACCCATTCAATCGGCACAAAAGAGGATTCGAAACCACAATCTATACAGTTTGTTAAACATGCCCGGAATACTTAAAATGTTCCGAAGGCCAAACAAATCATTTGATGAGTCCACTGTGTTTGCTTATATCTGCATTTATATTAAACACAATCTCATGATACGCAAGAAGAAACAGGGGGTAAAAAAATTTCACCTCAATTATCAAAGATATTACATTATATCAATTTGTTGTACAGGCACAACTAGAATTGTAAATTCATCCAATTGATGCATGAAATTTGCTTCTCTAGTATGATCACAACCCATAAACGAGTATAATTTCGTTGTCATAGCTTTCAACCTGGAACTTCCTGCAAGAGATAGCCGAAAGCAAAAGGAGGGGATGACAATTGAATTTACAAAACGAATCCTCACTTGTTCCTGCCAACATGCCAACCTCTACTTGACAAGTAAGCATTATATCAACCAATGAAAGGCCCAAGTATCCCATACCGCAACAAAAATGGCCTGGGTCGAGTGACTGCATTCAAGCCACGAAGAAGATGAAGACAATCAGGAAGAAGATAACAATAGCAAATATCTTGATTAAAAGCCACCTATTAGATGATATTTGGTTAAGATGCCTCAAAAGAGCACTGCGAGCACCCTCAACATTAGCCAATGATTCATCCACGTTATCATCGATCCTGCTCAGATAAGCCCCACAGATTTAATACTAAACAAAAATTCTATTTGAACATAAGAACAAGCAGTCAATGAAAAGATACAAAAATCAAAATATACAAAGCACAATTCGTGGACCTGATAGCTAGTTCCCCTTGCTGTGCAACCATTGTAGCTAAATGCGTAAAGATTCCACTGAGCTCTGTAATTGTAGATTCCACATTGCGAAGAGCAACTGCTCGACTTTGAGCATAATTTTCCTGCCGAGGAACTACTTGCTGTAACATGGACATTTCCATTTGTTGGGAAGGAGTATTGTCCACAGCAGCCCTGCGTCTGTTTTGGCAAGACTCAAGATGCTATGGCATCAAAACATATAAATAAATGGAGACCTAAAAACTATAGTAACTGAGCATGGAGATTCAAGTATAAAAGTGAACATCCAATCAGCAATAGGAGATTGATTGCCGAATAGGTATGCAAAAATCAATTTGAGTAGATTCTACCAACATCTACTAATGTCCAGAGAACAAATAAACTTGAAGATGCATCACCAGCCTTGTACTTAAGTGGTAAGTAGTAACTTCCACTCATGTAAATGGGAAGATCTGGGTCAACCCAAGGGGAAAAGGTTTTAGTATGGGAAAGGCCCACTTATGGTGTATCCTACTGTTGTAATTTGATTAAGTAGGAAAATAGATAAACAAATAAAGGGAATGATGTTTTATGCTACAATAAGGCGAAACTGAGTTCCAAAGTTGAAAAATTACTGTTCCACTTCAATAGTACTAGATAAGCTTGATATCAATGATTACTTTCTCAGTAATGCAAGCCAAATGTGAGAATTGGATTATAGCTCATTTTCTCTTGAAGGATCTCAACTGAGTAGACAGAAAGCTTATGCTTTGTCCATAAACTTCCTATATCACCCTTTTTTATTCCTCCTAAAAGGAACCATCCTCCTTATTTGAGTATCCATTCCATTACCTTCCTAATAAAGGAAAGGAAGTAGAGAGAAAAGTAAAATAAAATAGAAACAGGACCATTCAGGAATAGATTGAAGCGCTCTGACAAGCATTCTGAATATCCTACAGGTGTGCCCATGTACAGACAATGATTACTACTGTTCCAGTTCCAAAGTTGAAAAACTACTGTTCCACTTCAATAGTACTAGATAAGCTTGATATCAATGATTACTTTCTCAGTAATGCAAGCCAAATGTGAGAATTGGATTATAGCTCATTTTCTCATGAAGGATCTTAATTGAGTAGACAGAGAGCTTATGCTTTGTCCATAAACTTCCTATATCACCCTTTTTTATTCCTCCTAGAAGGAACCATCCTCCTTATTTGAGTATCCATTCCATTACCTTCCTAATAAAGGAAAGGAAGTAGTAAAATAAAATAGAAACAGGACCATTCAGGAATAGATTGAATCGCTCTGACAAGCGTTCTAAATATTCTACAGGTGTGCCCATGTACAGACACATGTACATACATGTATGTAATTGTGCATCCATAATCCATATAATAATGCTCCTATTATGATGGAAAATGAAATCACATAACACATGAACTCAGGAAATTAAATTTCATGAAAGCCGTATAAATATTACCACTAGGGGTGTGCATTCCGTCGGTTCAGATAATTCGGTGCCATTTTTGGATTAACCAATACTTTCTCCTTAACCAAACCAACCAAAATTTTGGGCAAAATTATGGTTATGGATTACAAATTTTGGTCACTGAAAATTCATAGTTTTCACTTGGAAGTCTCTGGGTTCAGTGATTGAGCACTGTGTTGAAGTCTTAGGTTCCGAATATGAACAAGCCACAAGAGAGCTTCTACAAGCTTTAGCAGTTTTGAGCAAACATGGCCAATTCTTAGATCAGTGACTTCACGGCATTCATAAACCTTGAGGCATGTGAGGTTTCGGAAATTGATCGATATGAGGATCAAGGGTCGTTGTTCAAGCTGATCTCCCCCCTCTACCCTCTCTATTTTTCTCTTTATGAAATTGCTTGCTTAGGGTTAAGATAGAAATTGGAAGAGAAAGAGACAGTCAATTTGGGAAAGAAAAAAGAAGTGACTTATAAGGCTAGGTTTGTAAATTAAAATGGTAAAATTATGTATTACTCCATATATTATATAATTTTTTTATTAATAAAATACACGCACACACTACTTGAATCAGGGACCTTTAGGACGCAGGGCCTAAGAAATATATACACTAATTCGGTTATGGATTTTCAAAATCGAAACATTTCAACTCCTCTTCCAAGTCAAATTTATTTGACAGATCACCGAACCAAATTAAACACTATTTTTCGGTTCAGTCGATTAATTTGGTTTTGGCCAATTAGTGCACGCGCCTAATCACCACATCCAAATCAAACAACATGGTCAATCAGCGCAACACATTGTTTACAGAATAAGCATAAAACATTAAGTGCAACGCACCTCAGCTGGTTGCCAACTTGAACTCCGTTGGATGGCACTCTAGTAAAGAGAAAAGAGAGCTGATTAGATACCAATAATCAAAGCAAGGTTACAGTTCTAGCAATAGTGGCAATAGTGAAAATTGGAACATCCAGAGAGTTGAACACCGATAAAAAAAATTTAACAAGGCATATTATGTATAACAAAGCAATAAGAGAGTTTTTCTGCAAAACTTTTACAAGATGGGGATTCATATCCCAACAAATTCTGAAAATGACGGAGTACTTTCTAGCCCAAAAAAGGCCGCAAAAAGGAAAGAAAAGTACTTGGAAGTTGCTCCCATTATGTTTGCCTTCTAATTTGGACATAGTATCATCTCAGCTACATGTATATGTTTAAAACACAAATGCCCTTGTTCTTATTGTCAATATTTGAAGGATGATGATTAGCTCTATACAGGATCTGCAAGACAATTAGAGGCATTTGGAGTCCACCATGCAGTCAAGTAATGACAGTAACCAGATCATTCAAAGTGGCAATTGTAACCAAAATAAACAGGCAGTCTCCGAAAGATTGTCAAGGTCTAGCTCTTTATTTTCTATTTTTAGAGGAAAAAAAGTCACTAAAAGACAGAAAAAGGGTACAAAAGAAGAGGACAAGGAGTCCTCCAATAAAAAATGAAACATCAAAATAGCCTTCCAATCTCTCTGCATATCACTCAAATAAATACCCCTAAAAACTCAAGTAGCTGTCTAGCTCTTTATTTCTTCACTGGTAATTTATAAGTACTATATATAAATGTATGAATGTGTTGTAAAAGATACGCTAGACAAAAGTACCCTTACCTTTGCCTTCGGGAAGATGATAGGAATACTAAATTTTTCCACAAGATGGCTAAAGACATAACTTTCTGGTTCCGGGAAGGTGGAAGCT
Source organism: Bretschneidera sinensis (assembly GCA_023935145.1). Lineage (NCBI taxonomy): Eukaryota > Viridiplantae > Streptophyta > Magnoliopsida > Brassicales > Akaniaceae > Bretschneidera > Bretschneidera sinensis. Next base: position 20,201,573 of record CM043703.1, read on the forward strand.
CTTTTTTTGTGGAGGAAAGGGTTTGAATAAGGCCATTTGCGGCTTTTATAAGAATCTTTAAATGGTAAATCATGATCGCCAACCGAACTTGGATGAGTTAGATTTTAATCGTATTGATAGTGATTTTGTTAGGTGGCTTGAGAGGCCCTTTGATGACTAGATTCTTGTTGCTCTCCGGGATTGTGAGGGGCATAAAGCTCTAGATCCCAATGGTTTCTATGTGGCCTTTATTCAACAAAATAGGGAGGTGGTGAAAGGGGACATTCTTAGAGGGTGAGTTGATGGGAAGCTTTAATGCCATATTTATTATGCTAATTCCATAGGAGGTGGGTGCCACTAACATCAAGGACTACCAACAAGTAGTCTTTGAGGTGCGTTTACAAACTTATCTCGAATGTGATCACTTTTCGATTGACGGAAGTAATCAGAAAACTAGTTAGACCTCACCAAATGCTTTCTTTGAGGGACATCAAAAAATGGATGTCGTTTCGATTGCCAATGAGATTGTAGATTCTCACTTATTGATGCAAGAGGATCCGAGTCAGATGATGCTGAGTTGTCAGATAGCACGTTACTGGCACTGAGATATCTTGAGTTGGCAGATCAGTGCAAAGATAGCAAGTGGGCTACCTAGATCAGTTTACATCGTTTAGCGGGCCACGGGCTCGGATCGGGCCCCGGAGACCCTAATCTGATTGGAAATGGGCTTTCGGGCACAACTCAGGTCTTTTAGCCCTGAGCATCGTCTTTTTTAAGCCAAAAAACGACGTTTAGACCCTCAATTTGGCAGTTTTCAGTTTTTAGGAAACTTTTGATTTTATTTGCAATTACTTTAAATTCGGCCTTAATTTAATTTTCCTATTTTAGCTTGACCTTATAAATAAGGTTTTAGGGTTTAATAAACATCATTATTGATTTGTATAATTTTGAATAAAATTCAGAGTTGTTCTTCTGTTTTTTTCTAGGGTTTTTTCTCGTGTCATTTTCTTCTTTGTGAATTATCTGTTGAAAACTAGCCTGCAGAATAATCGCTATTCTGCCCGGCGTCAGTTGGTATCAGAGCTTCAGCATTTTTCTGGGGTGAGATTTCATCAGTTTCCATGGCTGGTGGTCGTGGTCGTCGCGGGTAGGTTCCGAACAAGGAAGCCCCACATCGTGATCATAACGTTCAGGATGCGATGATTGAGGATTTACAGAGGCAAGTTGCAGAGTTAACCCAGTGTCTAGCGACGCAGAATTTCGGTGATCGTGAGATTGAAGATCACGATTCTAATTCCATTTTCGAAAACCCGCATCACAATCCTGCTCGATTCTGGAAGCACCGTGGTCGAGAAGAACGTTATGGAGACCTCGGTTTCATAGTAGATCTGCCCGAGTTTTCTGGTACGTTACAAGCCAAGGGATTCGTCGATTGATTGAATGAAGTGGAGCGTATTTTCGAGTATAAGGAAGTCCCATATCGTGTCAAAGTGAAACTGGTCGCCTTCAAACTCAAAGACAGAGCATCTGCGTGGTGGGAGCAGTTGAGGCGCTCACGTGACCGACAGGGCAAGGCCAAGATCACTGATTGGGAGAAGATGAAGAGTCACTTCCTTCCTTTCGGCTACACTCAAACCTTGTTTCAGTGACTTCATTCGTTGAGGCAAGACACGAGATCGGTTGATGATTACACGGAGGAGTTCTATCAATTGATAGCCCGGAATGATTTATCTGAGACGGAAGAGCAGATGGTGGCACGGTATTTAGGGGGATTACGACAGCCCCTGCAGGATGTCCTCAGCCTTCACTCGCTGTGGACCGTTTCTGAAGCATACCAACGTGCACTTGCGATGGAAAAACAGCAGAACAGGAAGCCAATGAATCGAAGCAGCGATCAAAGCAATCGACCAGTTTGCCCTCAAGAATTCCGTCCTGCCCAGCAGCCACCCCAAAGTAACCCTAGCTCAAGTATTAGATGTTTCAGATATGGTGAACAAGGACATAAATCGACTGAGTGCAAGAAACCTGCTAGTCAGAAGGGCAAAAATCTCTTGATTGAGGACGATGTGGTAGACGAAATTGAGGAGATTGGAGAGCCTGTGTATGACGATGATGAAGATGGAGATGTGTTGTATGAAGATGGCCATGAGACCTTGGTTGTTCGTAAGAGTTTACTGACCCCCAAGGGCGATACAGGGGACGATTGATTGAGGACCAATATTTTCCACACGACCTGCACAGTTGTAGATAAAGTCTGCAAGATGATCATTGACAGTGGTAATTGCGAGAACGTAGTGTCTGAAGAGGCTGTCCAGAAACTGCAGTTGAAGACAGATCGTTATCCTAAGTCGTATAAATTGTCGTGGCTGAATAAAGGCAGTGAGGTAACAGTAGATAAGCGATGCCTAGCGTCTTTTTCAATTGGTAGAAAATATTTTGATAATGCTTGGTGTGATGTTGTATCTATGGATGCTTGTCATGTATTGTTAGGCAGATCTTGGCAGTATGATCGTAGTGTTATTCATGATGGGTTGAAAAACACATATTCCCTTAGTATCAAAGGGAAGAAGATTGTGTTGGCACCTTGTCGGGAAGGAACCACTCCTACCCCGATAACCAATAATACTAATATGCTTTCGATGTCCAGGTTTTTAGCTGAGGTTGAGCATGGAGACGTGGTCTATGCTTTACTGCCTTGTGGGAATAGTGCAGCAGGCATGAATCCAGATTTACCAGCAGAGGTGCAGCAGCTGCTAACAGAGTTTTCTGACCTGATGCCAGAGGATCTTCCTCCTGGGTTGCCGCCTGATGTCTTTAATGTGAAACACCTGAGTCCTTGTTTTGGGGATTCCGATGAGGCTATTGTGAACTCGAGGACGAGTTCTTTCCAACCCGGGGCGACTGATGTAGGAGGATCCGAGTCAGATGATGTTGAGTTGTCAGATAGCACGTTGTTGGCACTGAGATATCTTGAGTTGGCAGATCGGTGCAAAGATAGCAAGTAGGCTACCTAGACCGGTTTACATCGTTTAGCGGGCCAAGGGCTTGGATCGGGTCCCGGAGACCCTAGTCTAATTGAAAACGGGCTTTTGGGCAAAACTTAGGTTTTTTAACCCTGAGTGTCGTCGTTTTTAAGCCAAAAAACGATGTTTAGGCCCTCAATTTGACAATTTTCAATTTTTAGGAAACTTTTTATTTTATTTGCAATTACTTTAAATTCGGCCTTAATTTAATTTTCCTATTTTAGCTTGACCTTATAAATAAGGTTTTAGGGTTTAGTAAATATCATTATTGATTTGTATAATTTTGAATAAAATTCAGAGTTGTTCCTCAGTTTTTTTCTAGGGTTTTTTCTCTTGTGTTATTTTCTTCCCTGTGAATTATCTGTTGAAAACTAGCCTGCAGAATAATCGCTATTCTGCCCGACGTCACTTATAGAAGGAGGTTATTTGCAAACCTGATATGGAAAAGGCTTATGATCATTTTTGTTGGGATTTTTTGATTTATTTGTTAAAAAAGATGAATTTTGGAGAAAAGTGGTGCAAGTGGATTGCAAAGTGCATTTCTTCGGCATAGTTCTCTATTCTAGTGAATGGTTCTCCTTTTGGTTTTTTCAAGGCATCAAGAGGTCTTAGACAAAAGAATCTGTTATCACCCTTTTTACTGACTTTAGTGATGGAGGTGCTTAGCAAGACGTTGGTGAGAATGGTTGATGGGGGCCTATTGTATGGGTTTAAGGTGGGTAGAAATGAAGGAGTGGTAAGTGTTTCTCACATTCCCTTTGCTGATGACACAATTATGTTTTGTGGAGCGGATGCGGTGCAAATCCTTCATCTTCGGTGTGTCCTTTGTTGCTTTGAAGTGGTTTTCGGGATTAAGGTTAATCTTAGCAAAAGTGAATTGATTCCGCTTGGTGAGAATATTAATGACCGATTTCTAGCAAATTTGTTGGGATGCTCGGTGGGCTTTCTTCCATTAAATTACCTGGAGCATCCTCTTGGGGCTAAGTTCAAGAACAAAAGTCTGTGGATCCTGATTGTTGAAAGGTTTGAGAATAGGCTAGCCGGTTGGAAGAATCATTACCTTTCGAAAGGAGGTAGACTTATTCTCATCAAAAGAACTCTTTCAAGCCTTCCCATTTACTTTATGCCTCTTTTTCCTCTTCTTTATTTGAT